>JADWQK010000206.1:0-1374014 GCA_017933935.1 Sesamia nonagrioides | reverse complement strand
CAATGAAAGACTTTATGATAGAAATTAAAATTTAGAATAAAAATGTCAAACTGCTTTACAACTTAGTCGTGTTTTGTTTGTGTCACAAGCTTTGAAGAAAAATTCTTATATCAACCATTCTATGACAAGAAAAAAAACTTATGCAAATACTTAGGATCACACTGGCAATTTAATATTGCCGATATATACTCATAGGACAATAAATAGTGTATAAATGAGACTGTTTGTGTATTTGATTCTGACTTGCGCGTCAGTGTGGGGTTTCCCGGAGGGTCGGTCGGCGGAGAAGCAGCCGGGCTTGCCGCAACTAGCTCAACAGCTAGCTTTGCAGGACAAGAAAGACAACAGAGTAAGAGAAACCCAGCGAGACTGCAAGGGGAAGTGCGCCTCTAATATAGCACAGAAGGCAGCTGCAGAAGCAAAAGCTGCTCAGGCAGCACAAAACGCTGCCGGAGCACAGGCAGCTCATATGGTAAGAATTTTTTCGTTTCATTAAACAGATTTTAATAGTTATTGTTCATTGAAGATATTGGTGGAACGCCTACGGGACTGTTCGTAAACTGTGACAGGTCAGCAAATTTTGTAGACTGACATTTGTCAATCTTGAACTTGGAAAGTTTTGTCAATTTTGTTTCTTGTACCTAATTATTTCTACATACTTCTCGTATTATCAGCCAAAATGTGTGAAAATAATTCTGTTTCATTTCTACAGGTAAAAACTCAACTAGCAGAAAAAGCACTACAAGCCGCTAAGGCAGCTGAAGCCGCACTCGCTGGCAAGCAAGCTGTTGTGGAACAACTCCAACAAGAAGTGAAGGAAGCAGAGGCAGTTGTTGCTGAGAACACAGCTGCTGTTCATCAACAACAAGGGACGGTTAACGCTGCCGTGCAAGCGGCTCAACAAGCTACAGCTCAGGTAAGCTACAACAATTTTATATTCTATTCTTCTTAATGTTTCAATTTGCATCCTTCTAACTTAAACAAAAAATTAATTCATTATTAATTAATTCTATAAATGTTTGATCCGTGTTGTATATCTTCAACAATTCCTACCTGACCCGACGAAAAGAGATTCATAGTTTTACGAAGTATTCACTATTTAATGGCAATTGCGATTACTACCATAATTTAATACTTGTTACAATTTCCAACGTTAAATGGAAGTAATTGTTGAAGTGCCTGATGAGTTACTTGAATACTTCGTAAAACCTTGCTTTCTCTTGTCCACAAGGTCTAAACGGGAGCCAGACGTCTTCAAGAAATTCTGTATCACCTCTACCAACAATATATTTACCTATTTTAAGCAAATAAAACATCCGTCATGGTTGTATGCATATCGGTCTGCACATTCGTCTTTGCAGCAGCAGTTCTATCTTGTGTCCCAGTCTGTATTAAAGCATATAAAGATAACATATTTAATTGTTTGTGCACTGGTGGTGGTGGCAGCAATAAAAAATAAAACTTAAGTCATTAGAATGGTGAATAAATGTAAAATAAAAAATTATGGATAATAAATATAGACCGCGTGTATTAACAAATATTTGGAAATAAAAGTATGGGTTTCACTATGATCTTGTTTTCCTTGTTTTTCGTTTCATTAGCTAGTTTTTTTTTAATTCTAGTTGTGAAATCATTACGCAAAAATATCGATTTCATATCGCAAATATGACTCTTGTCAAAGATACGTGCAATCTTTTAGTTCACCGTATAAGTTTCTTCGAAAATAGTATCTTAAGACACCTTTCTTGCTCTCACAGCATAAGCTTATGGTACAAGCGGCTCAGCTGGCAGCACAACTTGAAAAGTCAGCGCACTGCGTTTTAGAGAAGACTAAATTCGGATTACAAGAGAAATGCCATAACCTATCAGAAGCAAGAGCGAGACTAGCACACTTGCAACATAAGCTGCAATGCGCTTGTGCTGAATGTGCGGCAACTAAGCAAGCTGCTCACTGCGCTTGCGAGGCGGCGCGAGCGGCTTGCGGTAATGCTAGAAAGAAAAAACACATCTTGAACCAGATAGCTGACTCGTCGAAGGACAGCAAACGTGGACGATGATCGAGCAAGTAAGGAATGTACGATTAAGCGATTGAAACATGATCTAGGACTTGGGAATTCTGATGAACGAGTTTTGGTTCATCTTTGTTACATCTACGAAAGACTAATAACTTTTGAATTTGGATTTTAGATTCTGCACCTATAACTGTTTTTCTATAGTAGGTAATATTTTCCGGCAACTACAAGAAATACCAGATCTCCTCGTATCCCGCTGCTGAAGTTAAGATGTTATAGGAAACACGTTTCGTCATCAATATCTTTAGAGGCTTATCTAAATGCACTAGCTGTCTGTTACAGTTCAACAACTATTTTAAGTAGTTCACCAACTGTGTAACACAAGTTTTTTTAATGACTTGTTTTTGTATGATATTTCTTTTGATGATAAAATTTGAGGAAGTTAATAGGTTCGTACTGGAGCTTCATAATTATTTGTGATTTCTTGATAGTGTTTACATAGTGTTTATAACTGTTTTTTTTAAAACTTGTGACCAAACTAAAATGTACATGTTCAAAAATATAGTTTATTCATCATTGTCTTATTAGATACGTATTTCTGTTGGTTATCGAATAGGTAAGTTGTTTTGATTTTTGTCTTTAAATATCCTGTATAAAAATAATACCTGATATCTTATAAAGTACGAAATACTTTTTAAGCCAACTACAGATTTAAAAAAATGCTTTCTTTGACAGCTTTTGCATTTTCTTTGACATAAATATTTTCATATGTCATAAATATAAAAGTTTATTTTCAAGAATGTGTGAATTGCGATGAATTTATGATAATTTTGATTAGTTAGTTGCTATATACTTAGTTTTATAACAATGTGTGTTAAGGACGTTTGACTTTTGATATAAATGGTTTCGTATAAGCTTCTTTTAAATATAGTCCGTATAAAGAAACATTTGTTTTATTTGAGACAGTATTTTGGACACTATAAATTTCCCTCATACCCTATGCAGATATCGACATTTTCATAGATCGTTTCTTACACGCCTTGCCGCCACTATTATGGAGTATAATCTGATACAAAGTTTTTTAATGTTGTTAAAATACACAGAAAAGAACATGACAATGAAATGATTTAGTTTCACTTATTGGAAGAACAGATCGGAAACAAAAATAGAAAACCGGTCTACCAAAAAAAAAAGGTGAAAAATAACTAATTTCAGAAAGCGGCGGCAAAAAACGAAAGTACATAAACTAAGACACAGACTTCTGAAATTAGTTTGTTTTTTAAACTTAGTAGTGTTGTTTTTAGTTGTAAAAAGCAGCTGCTCCTATAGGGAAAAATACTGGTACTCGGCAGCATCTGGCAAATGACGGAAATTTACTTGAATTTTCACAGCATCCGTGACTTGTGGTTGACAGTGTTTTAACTAAAACACTTTCATAAAACATTGTAAATTGATTAAATATTGTAATATATTTGCTAATAAATAACTAGTTCAATCCTGGGACTCTCCAAATCCTCTCTCCTATCATTCATTCTATCTACAAGATAGAGATATCTATAAGAGTGTAGGTGGAGTGTAAGTTATTTAGCCACCAGCTGTCTACTGGACGAACGGAAAACAAGATTTTTTGAAAGTGACGTACCGGGGACGTCAATTTTATTATCGGTGGTTTTTATTAGGAACCTTCTCCGGCGCGCACACAAGTTACTGTACCATCCATCTGAATCCATTTTCGAATTTTTGTAAGGATACCGCAAGGCAATTGATATGTAAAATATCTAGGTACCTATATAGTTAGCGATAAAAAAAAAATTGGACTTTAGGACTGCTATCTCGTTGTCTGAATGTAAATACGTTCAATAATAGTATCTTAAGAGAAACCCTTTCTTGCTCTCACAGCGGAAACTTATGGTGCAAGCGGCTCAACTGGCAGCGCAACTTGAAAAGTCAGCGCACTGCGTTTTAGAGAAAACGAAAGTCGGATTACAAGAGAAATGCCAGAACCTGGCGCAAGCAAGATCAAGACTAGCACACGTGCAACATATGCTGCAATGCGCTTGTGCTGAATGTGAGGCGACTAAGCAAGCTGCTCACTGCGCATGCGAGTCAGCGCGAGCGGCTTGCGGCAATGCCAGAAGAAAGAAACACATCTTGAACCAGATAGCTGATTCGTCGAAGGACAACAAACATGGACGATGATCGAGCAAGTAAGGAACGTATGATTAGGTGATTGTAACGTGAGCTAGGAGTTGGGAATTCAGATATTGTGGAAAGTAAAGTAACTCAACGACTTTTTGCTTTAACTTTGTGATGCACAAAAACTTCATAACTTGTAAATGTAACCTCTGGATGACAGTGAGCACTTTAAATGAAAAGTATTTTGGATATGAAACTTCGTATATTCTATAGATACCTACAACTATTTTATCTGCAGCAATTAAAAATTTACGGCAAGTACCAAAAAAAGGCAAATATTCGTCGGCTGAGGCTAAGATGTAATAGAAGTCAAATTGTTTTCATAATTGGAATGTTATGGTGATCGCCTAAATACACTATCTTTCTGTTATAGCAGTTCACCAACTGTGTTCAGCAGTTAACTGTGTATCTCACATACCGGTCACTTTATTTATGAATTGATAAATACCTAGTTTTGTATAATTTTTCTTTTGATGTAGCTTGAGGAAAGTCAACTTGATCGTACTGGAGTATGTGGTCATTTCAAAATCTTTATTCTCAAAAATTTTCTTTTACGCATTATTATCTTATTAATACTTTGTGTTTACTGTCCATATACTAGGGTCCATACACCTAGCACCCATTTTATCTTTAAATGTCCTCAGTTACATTGAAATTGAGGATATTTCCTGTCTATTACAAAACATAAAATACTTTTAAGCTGACTGCATACATGATTTTCAAAATGAATTACAATTACAACATGTGTTTTTCTATTTTATAAATATACTTACTCCTAGCCATGGTTTTACTTTCAAGAATGTGAGAATCGCGATGAATTCATAATAATTTTGATTAGTAGCTTTATACTTTAGTTTTATAATAATGTGTTTAAGATGTCTTTTGATACAAATGATTTCGTTTAAGCTTCTGTTAAATATAGTACGTTTAAAGAAAATTTGGTTTTATTTTAGACAGCAATATGAACACTAAAATCTGCTTTATTCGCTTTACCAGTATTAAAATCATAGATCTTTTCTCTATCCACTCATACATAACACGCCTTTCCGCCACTGATTATTTTTAAATGTTGTAAAAACACCGACAGAAAATAACATAATCTAAGTTTTACTCATTGATTGATACCCACAGAGACAAACAAACTCTTCAGCTTTATATATTAGTACAGATTTTCCATAAAGTAAAAGAGGCGATATTAAGATACTTAGGCCAAGATCAAAGGAGCAAACTTAAGCTGATTGTGCACCGCAACCCGTCTATGGGACTACAGAGAAAAACGCATACCAGTGGCGGCGCCTCTACTATAACTATAACCAAACCATAACCATCCACCATAACCAAACCTGCTGCTTTCTGTTAGGGAGCTCACCCTGTGCACACACAAGTTACTGTAGTTTCATCAAAATAACTACTATCCCTACGCATGAGACTGGTGAGAAATCACAGTACAGCCGATAGCACGCTGCAAGAACGGCGTCTCGTCGTCCGTAAGTCCCGTCCTTTAGGAGTGGCTGGAGAGGCGCCACAGCGTCCTCATCTACCTGATGCATGTCCTTATCAGACCTCGGCACAGACCAACACGATCCAATATGGCCGATATCTGCCAGGGCCGTAGGCTTTTTGAAAGAGATACCGCACAGGTAAATGAAGGAAAACTGGTGGGTTTCAGTCGGTAAAAATCATACAAATTGCTCTGCCGAAAGAAGGAGAAGTTATTTGATGATTTCTAATAAAAAAGGGGATTTTTCGTCGTCAGATGTTTTTAATTAAGAAATATTCATCATCATCATCCCAGCGTTAATCCCAGTCGCATCCGAAGCCTTTTCAGCTTTGGAGTCTGGGGTCCGCTTTACCAGTCAAACTGCTGATATGACTAAACTTCGACATTTTCCGTGAAGCGACTGCCGTCTGACCTCCACAACCCGAAGGCGACATCGAAGTATTGCAGTTAGACCAATTGTTGGACTTTTGAGGGCTCCAACAACCCGTAACGACTGCCACTAGATGTTCGTATGGCAACCGGGACCAACGGCTTAACGTGCTTTCCGAGGCACGACCAGACCAGTGCAAATATTCATATTTATGCATACAAATATTTGCACTGTGCGGGGATCGAAAACCCGCGCCACCTTGCGCAGCGGCCGCGTCCGCTACCGCTACGCCACGGAGGCTGTCGTTAATTAAGAAATATTATAAAATATTTAACATTGATAGAACAGCGATGGCCTAGTGGTATCGGCCTCGACTTACCAACTTGTTGGTCGTAGATTCAAACCCTATAAGGCGCTTTATTTTGTGTAAATGATTTCATCACCACTGCTCTCAAAACGGTGAAGGAAAACATCGCGAGGAAACCGGCATGTCCTTGAGCCAAAAACTTCGTAGACATGTGATATCTACCAACCCGCACTGGGCCAGCGAGGTAGAGTACGGCCCACTTCCTCTCATCGAGACTAAGCCTGAGTCCCAGCTGAGACTGATTATGCTTATTTGACATTTACTGACTGTGTGTGACAATGTATTTTAAGAAAACTTTCTTGCTCTGACAGCGTAAACTTACGGCGCAAGCGGCTCAGCTGGCAGCACAACTTGAAAAGTCAGCGCTCTGTGTTTTAGAGAAGACTAAACTCGGACTACAAGAGAAATGCCAGAACCTATCGGAAGCAAAAGCAAGACTAGGACACGTGCAACATCTGCTGCAATGTGCTTGTGCTGAATGTGAGGCGACTAAGCAAGCTGCTCACTGCGCTTGCGAAGCGGCGCGAGCGGCTTGTGGCAATGCTAGGAAGAAGAAACACATCTTGAACCAGATAACTGACTCGTCGAAGGACAGCAAACATGGACGATGATCGAGCAAGTAAGGAATGTATGATTGATTAAGAGTGATTGAAAAATGTGCTAGGAGTCGGGAATTCTGATATGGTAGATAAGTAAAAAGAAAAAAATGGAGTTCGGTTCATTTTTGTGACATTTATGAAGCCTTAGGCTTAGAAATGTAATTTATGGAAGAGCGCCAACAACTAAAAACAAAAGTATTTTTGGATACGAAACTTCATAATGATATTTTGCACTTCTTGTTCGGAACTAATAGGGAATTTCCGACACCTAATCTGAAATACCAGATCTTTATATCCGCTGCTGTAGCTGGAATGCGAGAAGTTTATATTGCTGTCATTGATATGTTAAGAAACACGTATAAAAGGCTTCAGCTGTCCGTTCTATGTAGCAGTTCATCAACTGTGTTAAGTTGTTCACTAACTGTGTTATGCTGTTCACCATCTGTATTAGTGTCTCAGATATCTACTTTAAGCTTTTATGAAAAAAGACTTGGTAGAAAACTCAGATTTATAATTATTTGCCTACATAATTTCTTGTTAACTGTTTTCTCAAAAGACTTGTGGTCAAATTAATATGTTTATCCTTAACAATATACACTTAACAGTCTCATTAGATGTCTATTTGTGTTTGTTGACTGTGTGCTCAGGTAAGTATTTTAGAAGTTATTTTTAATATACCTGAATTACAATGTTGCTAAATTTATTATAGAATATTAAATACTTTTAAACGGACTATAGACTTTTGGACCGCGTTCCCCCGGGGTCACAACCCCGGGTTTACATAATTTGAAGAATGTGTGAACCGCGCTAAATTTATGATAATTTCTATTACTAGCTATATACTTTAGTTTTATAATAATGTGTGCTTATTAGGTTTGATGTTGATATAAATGATTTCGTATAAGTATCTGTTAAATATATAGTACATTTAATGAAAGTTTTGTTTTATTTGTGCCAGGAATTCATTAGATGAACTCTAGTATTTTATATATTTTATGAACTTTAGTATTTGTAAAATATAAATTATAAACTAGCGCTTGACCGCAATCCCGCCTGATGGTAAGCAGTGAGCAGTGACGCAATCGATGATGGTAAAGCGCACTAGTTTATTACGAGCCTATTCACTCTAGCACACACCGGCCCTGGCAAATTGTTTCAAAAAAGAGGAGGCGAAACGCTTCGTCCGAATCGTAGTGGTGTTAACGACGTGGGCGGAAACTCGCGGTCGTACGACAGGTAGTCTGATGGTGGAAGGGAGATGGGGGAATTAAATCATGCAATTCCCTCGCACACTCTCCAAAATGCATCCTATAGAACACCGAAAATGGTCGTGGGTGGTTTGCGACTGCTGCTTCAGACAAAGGTACTCAAAAGACCGAAACTCAGAGACAGAGGTTGGTTTAGAGAGATACTTCTCTCGTTCACAAACTAACATAATTTTAAGTCTCTTCTTCTTTAAGTCATCTTTTTCTTTCTATTTCAATAAGAAAAGGATAGAAGATAACATTTAATTTAATCCTGTCAAATTAAGATATTCCATAGACAGTTTAGACGGTATTATAAACTTGGCGACCAAAAATACGTCTATTTAGGTACTTCAAACGCGAACTGTCATTGGCGATATCCGCGATTATTGTGAAATAAAATTTTCAAAGAATTTCTCATTGATATAATATTAAACAGATATGATATACCTATTGTAACAAACTGACAAAAAAAAAATGTGCCGAACACAGCAGCAGCACACATGCATATTTTTATTCGGCTTACGTTGGTACAGTGTGAGTGAGATGGGGCGCAATCTAAAGCATAGAGAAGAAAAAGATTGCTAGTGTTTGTCGTTTGCGCTTATATGGAAACAGCGCACCAATCATGACAAGTTTGCCAAAGAATAACAAAAAATGCAGATAGGAGAAAAACCTAAAGTTTACTTTGGAGCTAGGCTAATTGGTGTGAGCGTAGGAAATATTTATTTATATTCATATTATTGTTATTATACTTCGTGTTTATTTTATATCCACTCACACTTTCCCATTTAATAATTTCATGTCATTTGACTCTGTTACATATTAACGCAAAATAAGCACGTAATTTTATCAATGTTTTACTTAACTGTTGCAATAAGATGTTATAAATTGTAACTTAGGACACAGGCTCGAGAATAAAGAGAAACAGAACTATAGGTAATTGTAGGTATAAAAGTCACCATCAAAATTATCGCTTCTGTGCAACTAATCTATGTCTAATGCGTTCGCGTCTTTATCACTCCCGCAAGAAATCCAATTAGCTCTCTCTTTTTTTACTTACAATGGCCGCCTAAGCATTAGCAGTAAGAATGTTTGACAAAATAATTGAAACTATATTATTTATTTAAATATTTTGGAATACTTACTTATGATACCTGATTCCATGACTTTTGTTGGCTTTTCTAAAATAATTCGTGCATTTATACATTATACAAAACGCCATTTTGAATGCGGAAAAGATTTTTTTAGCCACCAAGGACACACGCGCGTACGGAACGAGAGTATCGAGAGTGACTAAAGCGCGATATTGGAATTACCATCTTTTCTAGGCTTCATTTTCATTGCGCTAGTGACTTATCTACCTTAGTTTAATATTACATCAATGGAATTTCTATAATTTGTTACACGTGTTATTGGCTAAATTGTGGTATTGTGGTGGAGGCCATTGATCAAGAGTTGAGGTTGAAACTCAACTTGAAAAGAAGAAGAAGTACTTCAGACGCGGACTAATTTGACAGGTCTAAACTAATATTTTATTTTCTATCCTTTTCCTAATGAACTAATAAGAAAAAATGCACTTAACTTATATTTAATTTAGTTTCTGAAAAGGGAATCGGGGCCAATGGATCCTGTAATAGTTTGTTATCTGTTTTAACAATAGTATGCAATATCTCTCTGTACGAAGTTTTGGCGGGAAGCTAAGATGAGTGCCACGCTCATTTTTCATTGGTCTTATAAATTATTTATAGTGTCGTTTACTAAATAAAAACGCGTGATTTATGTAGTAAAAAGTGCATTTAGTAAATAATTCATAAAGAACAGTGAAATATTGTAGCATAGTGGCCACATCATGGCTTTGTACCAAATCTTCCTCCGTGTTCGGTTCGCGCGCCCGTCTTTTTCGACTTTCATTACGTGACATTGGCTAAATGCACAAACCGTGCGAAGCCATAAGAGAAAGAAAGAAGAACTTTTGAAGATTTTTATTTTACTTGAAATTGGCACAAAGTCATAACTAGTGCCACACTACAAAAAAAAAAAAAACTCTCTGTACCCACCTTTCTCTGTGTGTATTTCTAAAATTATTATTTTAAACTCGCTGTTCCCCGCAACTCCGTCCGCATGTTGGTATAAAATAAGCGCCTGTTTAAATAATGGAAGCGATATATACGACCGCGTTTGCCCCCGTTTTCGCAACATTTTTCGTCACTGCTCTTCTCCTATTGGCCATAGCGGGATGCTATATAGCCTATGTCCTTTCTCAGGCTCTAGACTATCTGTGTACCAAATTTCATTAAAATCGGTTCAGTAGTTTTGGCGTGAAAGCCGGACAGATAGGTAGACAGACAGATATACAGATAGATAGACAGACAGACAGAGATACTTTCATATTTATAATATTAATATAGTATATAGTATGGATTTAGATCTATTGTCCGTGTTTCAGTCACATTCCATCATGATATGCAAATTTTGCGGCCATTCTATACTTTGTGGTTGAAAGTGTGAATAAAACGCTGTTTCATATATCAATATAATTTAATTAAGTATAACTTATATCGTAAACTTAAACTTTACAAACTATGTAGTATAATCTTGGTTTCACTAATTCCTTCTTTTTTCTTTTCCCATTCTGGTCTCTTTTACAAAACTTATCGTAACTAGAAGACTGAACTTATAGAGTACGGTAAAATATAAGTTATTTTATAGCTAATTGTACATAAGTACATACAAGAGACGATATAGCAATGAGGGTTAGTAACCAGCAACGTAATTCACTATTAGTATTAGTTGGAATAATTTTCAACAAGCTTGAAAATTTTTTCCGCTCAAGAACGTAAATAACGCATTGAATGTTGTTAAAATGTCAAAATGAGACCTATTGCTATCAGTAGCAATAGGTTTCATTGCTAAGCAATTGTCCTTTATGATTGTGAATGAATTCTGTGAAGTGCCTATAGAAAAACAACATGCAATCACACACATGGATGTGCATAGCTCACGCACTTCCTTCAGAAGCCTTAGGCTAAGTCGCCATTCCTATAAGGGATTCTAATGTACGGGCCAACGTATAGCCTCCGCGGTTGGGGGACATTCGACACGACCCCTGAAAGAGGCGTCACGATCTCGAGTAGATTTTGTTAATTTTTTTTGCGACCAGTACTAAGACAAAACGGTTCGCCAACGCCAACGCCAGTGCGCGAGAACTCCAAGGGTACTTATGTCAATCGTCATTAACCAATGTTAGGGCTGATTTTTCCTTCACCAGATAATTTTATGCGCGGGATAATTTTAAATTTTTGTCTAATTTTCCATTTAAAAAAACTGTCAGATGTCTTTTTTGTATGATTTATAAAAATTGTCTGTCTATTGAAACAAGAGATGCTAATATAAAACATAATTAGCATTGTGATTATGTATACATACAACATAATCGCCTATAATGTGATTACGGAGTGGGAACTCCGTAATCTACCACGCGGGCCCAGGGCAGGTTGGTAGCTGTCAAATGTATTCGACGGTATAATTACGTAAATGTTTATTGCTCTCAAATTACGATGTTTATTTTTTTGCGTACTCATTTGACATAATCTTTTTAATTTCACATTATTTAAAGACATTACTGTTTGATATGTTTTCCAGATTTTAATATGTTATATATGTCATCATTATTAGCCAATAAAGTTCCCACTGATAAGATACATGATTCGTCTCGGTGAGAGAGAGTGGGCCGTGATCTACCACGGCCCAGTGCGGGTTCGTGGATGTCAACTGTATTCGAAATTTTGGCTTTAGAACATGCAGGTTTCCTTATGTTTTCTTCACCGTTTTGAGAGCAGTGGTGATAAAATAATTTACACAAAGTAAAGCGCCTGGTGGGGTTCGAACGTGTCGCAGGTTCGAATCTCATCAGGCGCTTTACTTTACAATTTATAATTCGCGGACGATACCACTGGGCCACCACTGATAATGCATAATGACGAATATACAATATGTAAAGAAAACCCTGTCCGACCCATAAGGATAATAAAGGTTAGGTAAACACTTGACCAAATATAATATAAAATTTTACATAATCATCACAGTAACAATGATAATGAATTTTGAAATAATCTTTTTTTCCCGGGTATTAATTCCAATTTCCCCGAAATTTGGTCATTTTTAAAAAACTGACAACACCATTTGTGACGGAGCGAATAGCGATGCGACCACGTGCCGCATGCCCCGCCCCCCTTCACCCGCGCATACATGCGCGGGTGAAGGGGGGCGGGGCTATCGGGTTGTCTACCGCACATGCATTAAGTTACCTCGCTTTTTCGAAATAATATTTATTTTTTTTGGGGGATTTTTTTTTTAAGTTTAGCCCAGCTTTGTAGGCATTATTAGAATCAGTTAACGATACCTAACAATACCTTCACGGATCGGACAGGGTTTTCTTTACATATTGTATATAACGATAAGAACAATTGAAAATTAGGCCCGTAGGGCTGTTTTTTAATCGTCAGATACATACCTTCTAACTAAGGACTATTTTAAGTTAAATGTACTCGTTAATAAATACGTTTGTTTCAAAAAACATTGTTATTTCAAAAGATTTCATTTAGTCATGGTTATTATTAGGTATGGTTATTCCTTAGTCATATGATCGGTATCGGATGATTGAAAAATAAACCCCTATAGGCAGATTTTTCTAGCGTCAGATATCTTTTATTCATGAAATGAAATTGTCAAAAAATAAAGTTATTTTTGGAACAAAGATTAGAAAGGTTAGAAATGTTTTTGGTATATAGTTTAAACCTACATTCAGTTGCTAAACTACGAAATAATAGAATAGAATACTATTTATTATGTACACCATATATGATACCTATAGATTACAGAACATAAATAAAAATATTTTACAAAGGGTGACACAATGGGCGGTCTTATCCATTTACTTCTAATTAAGTTATTATTTATCTTTTTATAAGGAGTTTAAAAAAGATAAATAATAACTAAATTACGGCCGCTTGCCCAAATAAAACGACACTTCACTTTAAAATATAAAATTATGGTCACCAAACATTATTGAAGGAGAGTGATCAAAAATGACTGAGTCAATCGATCCAAAATGGAAAGTCAGGAAACTTGATTATTAAGATCGCTACAAAATTTGATTAAAATAAATCAATTCCGTAGTTCTCTAAAGCTAAGGCTTCTTAGAGAAACGGTGGCCACACCTAACTGACGCAGTGACAACTACCGGACACAATGATGTCAGCGTAAAAGTTTTAAATTATTAGATTACTACGTCAAAAGATAGTCCCGTTTCTGTATCGTTTTAAACATTTGACGTACATACAATGACATAGTAATTTCACTTGTTTGTCATGAAAATACAATAAGATAAAGTGTATACTCATTTTTGTCTGTATGGACACTTTTAAAGAGCAGATCTAGATTTAAATCTAAAGAAAACAGGGTTTTACTGGCGTAAAAGACAGATTTTCATGCTATGATGGAGGAAAAGCATTCTTTGGAAATCAAAGCTATAGTCGTTTTAACAAAATGACTTTAGTGCGGCTGAATAGTGAAGTGTTCTCGGTAATTAGCTTTCCTGATTTCACTCTCTTGATGACGACACGTATGTCAGTCGTTCGTAAAATGGATGAATTCTAGCCATGTCGTGGTCATCCGAAAAGCAAGGTTTGTTGACGGATGATTTAGGCCGCGTTTCCACTGACGCGGAGCGGGGTGGAGAGGAGCTTAGCGGTGCACGAATTGACCAATTACTACGCTCGAAATCTTTGGAAACAGCAGGAGCGGGGTGGAATAGAGTTGAGCGGATATTCATAATAAAAATACAATGAGGGATACGGTGCGAAGGACAACGAGCATTGGGGTGCAAAGCGGAGAACAGCGGGGACGGTGCTGTGCGGAGGACAGCGGTATGGTGCTGTGCGGAGGATAGCGATGTGGTGCTATGCGGAGGACAGAGACTGAGAGATTGAGTGTAACTAAGCGCTAAAATGCACGATTCCAAAAGTATCCTCCGCTCCGAATGAAGCGCATTCCAAGCCACTCTGCTCCGCTTCAGTGAAAACATGGCCACTTTTCACCGCTCTTCACCGCTCCTCTCCGCCCAGCTCCACTTCAGTGGAAACACTGACCACATTTTTACCGCTCTTTAGCGCACTTCTCCATCCAGCTCCGCGTCAATGGAAACGCGGCCTTAAGGCTAGCGCTCAACAAACTCTACTTTTTAATACCGCCAACAATAGTATTTAGAATTTTCACACGTAAAAATATCACACATACATACTTTTGCCTTCTTACACTTCGCAAAAACGCCCATTCTCCTTTTATTATGCCTAGGTAAAAAAATATAACGCTACCCTTACTATTTGTCTACTATACTAAATGCATCATTTAGGTTTTGTGGACTAAAAGCCATATTACTGTGTTTGTAATTCACATAGGGAGAACTATTCGCTGATACCAAGTTATCAGTATCTCTGTAGCCTCGGACAGCAGGGAATGCATCTTCGTCATCATCATCGTCATACATTGGTGAATTCTGATGTATATTTGGCACAAATCTCGCTGGAGGTTCGGCATATTGTCCACCTACGATAATCTCGTCATCAAAATCATTATGCTTATTCGGTTTCCACGGCCTGTTTACAAATTTGGAGTCCGCTAAATAGGTCGGTCTTCTTCTACGGAAGGAAATTTTGTTTTCCTGCTTTTTTTGTTCTTCTATTGAAACTGGATCCAAAGTGTCTATGTTAATATCCACAGCAGTTGGGGCCACGTTGCTGGAGTATGTCGGCTCCTTATTTGTGAAAGCATAATTGGAGTCAGAGTTAGTAGTATACTTATGATTCCACTGCTGTTCTTGATTATTGTAGTCTTGGATTTCATTATGTGGTGAGGAGTCCATGAAGCTATGGGATGTCGCGAAGTCGTCTTTGATGCTGTGTTGTAAAGGTGCACCGTAAGAGTCGACGGGTGGCTCACCATAACTTTGTTTGTGGTTCTGCTGTTCTAACACATTAGGTGCTGGTGGCTCACCAAAACCTGATTTATCAGGCTTAAAAAAAGAATAATGTGGCATTTTCACTATATGTCCATAACCTGGTCTGCCGTTAGGTCTGTACTTAGGCACACCGTATTTTGGTTTAATTGGTGACCCTCGGTTTAGGGTTGAATGAGTACTATGTTTAGGCCCGGGAGGTCCATATCTCATAGATGTCGTTTTCGGCTTTGATGTGCGGCGGGCCTTCTTCCCAGGTTTCCTGCCTGCTTTATGAGGCCTGCTTTTTGGCCTTGGTGGTCCATATTTCGACTTTGAGCCACTATATTTTCTGTTCGGGGATCTATATCTTGCCATAGATAATCTCCTGTAGATAACTTTAGGTTTTTGAAACATTTTATCCACCTGGTTACCATTAAAGTCCATTATTAAAGTTGCTTCTCTTTTCCTTATTCTTCTGCCATCTTGTGGTTCTTCTACTTCTTTGTTCTGCCCTTCTATTTTGGTGCATGATGCTGTGACTGTTATCTGAAATTGAAATAACGTGGATTTAGTATTGAATGTACATATTTTATCAATTTAATGGAATCCGCGTGATATGAGAGGCGAAAAAAAGTAAAAGGTATCGAGGTGACGTTCTCAGGGTCTTTAGTTAGATGAGCGTACCTCAGGTCCAATTCTTGGCTCATTCCTTTTCTAGTATTATAGGTACTAGCGACCTCCCTTACATGTTAGCCAAGTTATCGTACATAATATTCGTTAATGGCATTATCCTCATTTTTAATACAGATAAAAAGACATGGAAAATGTTAACAATAGCCTAGCTGTTTTTTCGAAATGGTTGGCAGATAATTATAATGAACCACTTAATGTCTTAAGTTTAATTACCAAATGCACCTCAATCTAAAACTTGTTAGCTAGAAACTAAATGCTATCACGGAAACTGTAAGTATTTCTAGGAATTATTTTACAATCAAAACTATGGTCGGCTATATACGGACCGCTACTGCAGTTAGTCAGTGATCAACATAGACGGACCGCTCTTACAGTCGTACTCAACAGCTTGAAGCAGTCGATCCTGACAGCTTTAAGCAGTCCGTGTATGGCCGGCCTAACTGCTTGAGCATTTGTTCTCAATAAAGAAACAAAGCGTGCGCGACGTGGAAAGAAGAGGGCGGGGGGAGGTAACTGCGCGAGCGTAGTTGACACTTCGACAGCTCGAGCAGTCAGTGTATGCCTGGCGACTGCTTGAAGGCACGATGGAATTTCACCGTGCTGTCAACCGCTCCAAGCAGTTGCAATTGCTCGAGCTGTCCGTGTATACATGTACGTCCGTCTACGTAGTTCACTATGCAGTCGCAGCTTGAAGCAGTCCTCATATTGGAGCTCTCTCTTTTAGGTGGAGTAAGTTCAGTTGGATTTGAATAGGCAGTAATAAAAATAAGGTAGATTTAGCCACAGGTAGGTTAGTAAACTTTGCTTATTTCCACAGTATTCATTCTTATGGTGTTCTGATGTGCGGGTCGGTAGCTGTTGTAGATTCTAATAACAGTTTACGAAAAAGAACATTTCACGACATCTATAAAATGGGCTCTGTCTTCTCTCAATATCCTAGAAAGTACATATGTATGTTCGCAATAACTTCGACTTTTTTAAATAAGAAAGGATTTCACGATGTAAAAATGAAATTTTGATCCCTAAATTATAAGATTATTATTAGATGAAGTTAATCTAGCAAGTTATTTTTTATAAACAGCCTCCGCTTTTATTTTTTGCTTCCGCTCTATTTTATTTTTTGGCATTTTATTTCATTTTTAAATTATACATTTTGTTTTTTAATGATTCGATCTGACATATCATAATTCTTGACATTTTCTACCATCTAATGCGATGTCAACTTTATGTTATTATGTAGTTATGATTTAATGAAATTTCTTTATTATATTTTTATTTTATTACTTTGTGTTTCATGTCTGCTGTGTGTGTGTATTTACTTTTGTGAAATTATGGGTATCTTACCTGAAATAAATGATTATTATTATTATTATTTCTTTTATTTACCTTCCTTACATATAATTTACATTTTTAAATATTTGTATAAAAAAAAAAACAAAAACATTTAAAAATATAAAAAATAGTAGCCCACCGGTATCGGGAACAGGGTCCAAGCTACCGGCGGTCAGGGCTCCAGAGAGAGGAACTTCCTGACAATGCGAGCCGTGTCCAGCAGTACCGCTTTCTGAATCAAGCCCTTGATCCAGCCGCCTAACGAGAGCCTCCTGAGGTGTTGGTCGAGGCTCTTGGCTATTAAGCCATTGGCTGTCACGACTATCGGTACAATGATTGCTGAATCCACTTCCCACATGTCGACAACCTCGTGAGCCAAATCAAGGTACTTGATTTGGCTTTATTATTATTATTATTATAGCAAGTTGCCTACGTCGGCTACAGATTAGTGGTGGGAAGTTAAAAACTTTCATGTTTGAGGGTTTTAAACTTCCCATCGCTAAGTGTGTCCTTATCAAAAGAGCATGTTAAAATCAAAATCAAAAGTCATTTATTCAAATTAGGCTGAGAATCAGCATTTTTCAACGTCAATATTACACAAGACAGTCCCTCAAAACGCCCACCCATCGACACTTCCTAGTGCTTTCGCTGGGAAGAAGAAGTGGCGGAAGAAACTCCCCAGCAGAACAGCTGTCTGTTCATTTATAAAAAAACACATGACTTTATACAATACTATGTATAATGATGATCACAAGAAAATACAACAACACGCGACTACAGTAAATATAGCAACATGCGAATAAAGCTACGTTGAAGACAACGTAGTTTGACAATGATTCATTCTGCAGATTGTGTGTGGCACTTTATAAACGGTATAAATACGTAAATTCCTTTTAATTGCTCTCAAATTTCAATCTTCTTCTTTACGTACTCATTTGACATAATCTTTCCATTTTCAGATTCATCATCTTCATCATCAACCTTTTTATCGTCCCACTGCTGGGCATAGGTCTCCTCTCATACAGAGAAGGAATGAGCATAATCACCACGCTTTCACAATGCGGGTTGGCGATTTCAGACTTAAAGTCCAGGTTTCCTCAAGATGTTTTCCTTTACCTTCAGTCATTGGTGTCCAAGATATAATTAGAAAGTACATATAACTTTAGAAAAGTTACATTGGTACTTGCCTGACTTGGAATCGAACCCACACAATCATGCTTGAGACTTGAGAGGCTGGTGTTTTAACCACTAGGCCACCACGACTTAATTTCCCATTATTCACAAACATTAGAAACAATTATCCTTTCTCTATTAATGGCTGAAATATAGATTTTAATATGTTAAACAACATAATTTTTTATGCGAAACCCGAAACACGTGTCTTTTCGATTTTTTTATAAAGAATCTATGTACAAAATTTTAAAAAGATATAATAAAAAACCACAAAGTTATGAGCTTGCTATTCTACTTAGTTGTCCCAACAAAACAATGGTCAAAGCTTCGCACGGGCGGGCGAGCGCGGTGCATTGACCTCTGGCGTCAGCTATGCGCGCTTCGCAAGTACTATGATCTATCGTAAACCGGTATCCACTCTGAAACAATTTCTAAATGTATTTGTGAAAAAATATAACATGGTGTAAAAATTATTGGAATCGATTCAGTTGCTTATTCTGAGCTTGTCGGATGCAGTGTTGATGGTGTTACAATAAACAACATCAGCTATGCTGACGGCATAGTGCTGCTGGGTCCGTCGGCGGGAGCAATCAGAGAGCTGCTTAAAACGTGCGAGGCCTACGCTAAAAAATGTGATTACATGGTCTTTGAGGTCGGCGGGAAATGCTGTGGAGAAGGACCGGAGTTACTACTGAACGGGTCATCAATTAGTAGAGTGTCAACTTTTAAAAATATATTTTCAAATCGGACCAATGGTTCCTGAGATTAGCGCGTTCAAACAAACAAACAAACTATTCAGCTTTATACAACGTGTAACATAAAGGGTATATACATAACAAAGGCATGGCATCTTTACATGATAAACCTTCTCCATACGAGGCTTGATATATGGACATGTCACATGAGTGCCCAAACCTGAAACCCCAAAACTGAAAGCCGCTTGGAGGTTTTTAGATTTGATCTCATCAATAAATTGCCAGTCTTATCCAGTGCTGTTAATGCTGATCCTAATCATCTCTATGACAATTTTTTTTAATATATACTGTAAGCTATTTGATTCCACCTTTGTTCCCAAGACTATCTCTGTTAATAGTAAAGCATCTTTCTCTGATTGGGCTACCATCGGTATTCATAAAAGTAGAACTCGGCTTTATGAATTGTACAATGAGAGGATTTATATTAACACTGTTGAATTCAATTTATATGTTAGAAAATATTCAAAATTATTCAAACAAGTTTGTTATATGGCCAAGTCACGTTACTTGAGTTCAAAGATAAAGAACAGTAGCAATGTAATTAAAACGACTTGGAAAATTATTAATAGTGAAACGGGAAGGTCCAGTGATAGAAATACTGACTATAGCCTGTCTATTAATGACAACATAATTAAATCAGACTCGCAAGTCTCTGAGGCATTTGAAAATTTTTTTTTCGGATATTCCTGTTTCAACTACTAAATCCCTAAACTCATCACCTTCTGTTGCGGAGTCTTTGCTTAAAGAAAATGTTAATGTTTGTGATTCGGAGTTTCATTTTGAACATGTTATCAGTAGAGATATAATTAAAATCTTTCACACTCTAAATGTAAAAAAGACTGACCTATGGGGTCATTCGGTGGAAGTTGCTAAGTCTATTATTGATATTGTGGCACCCACTCTAGCTGTTATCTTTAATGCTTGTATTGACTGTGGAGAGTTTCCTGATCTCATGAAAAATAGTAAAATAATACCTTTGTTTAAATCTGGTAGTACATCAGACCCCACAAATTATAGACCTATTTCTGTACTACCTACCTTTAGTAAAATTTTTGAGAAATTAATTTTAAACCAAATGCTAAATTTCTTTAATAAACATAAATTATTACATAGCAAACAGTTCGGTTTTACAAGGGGTCGTTCAACTACTGATGCCGGTGTTGAACTTCTAGGTCATATATATAATGCATGGGAGGATAAATGCGATGCCTTGGGCATCTTTTGTGATTTGTCCAAGGCATTCGATTGCGTTCTTCACGATACGTTGATCAGGAAACTCCGCCACTACGGGATCCGGAACTCTGCACTGGATCTTATTACATCTTACTTGAGTGGTAGGATTCAAAGCGTTGACGTTAATGGAAAAAGATCTTCCGGATCTTTGGTAACAATGGGAGTCCCACAGGGGTCAATTCTTGGTCCTTTTTTGTTTCTTATTTACATCAATGACCTGCCGTACCTAATAAAGGATAACCACGATATATTGTTGTTTGCAGATGACACTTCACTTTTATTTAAACTGAAACGTCAGCAGCAGGTTACTGATGATGTAAATAGCGCGATCTCTAAAGTAGTCCATTGGTTTAATGTTAATAATTTACTCTTAAACGAGAAAAAAACCAAATGCATTAAGTTTACTCTACCTCACGTGAGGCAGGTGGAAACTAAAGTGTTGATAAAGGGCGAAGAATTGAAATCTGACGACAGCACAGTGTTCTTGGGTATAACTCTGGATGCTAAGCTTCAATGGGGTTCACATATAGAAAAATTGTCAAAAAAGCTAAGTTCTGCTGCATACGCAGTTAGAACAATTCGTAATTTGACTGATGTTGAGACGGCCCGTTTAGTGTACTTTGGCTATTTCCACAGCGTAATGTCGTACGGCATTCTGTTGTGGGGAAATGCCGCCGATATTCAAACAATATTTGTTTTGCAGAAACGAGCTGTTCGTGCAATTTATAAATTAAGTCCGAGACACTCTCTCAGAGAAAAATTTAAAGAGATTAATGTACTGACCGTGCCGTCTCAATATATTTATGAAAATCTTTTGTATGCTCATAAAAATATAAAATTGTTTAAAAAATACAGTGATGTCCATGATATAAATACTAGGAACAGGCACAAATTTATTGTACCTACAACAAGGCTCAAGAAAATAGGTGGCTCTTTCAGATGCCAATGTATACATTTTTACAATGGACTTCCAGAGGTGGTTCAAGATCTAAGCCTGAATAAATTCAAATCCTTCATTAAACGTAAGTTGTGTCAGAAAGCATTTTATAGTGTGAAGGATTATATTGAGGACAAAAAGGCTTGGGCTTGAGCTGCGTCCGATTTCTATACAATGATTGTTCTTTGATTTTTCCTCTTGTAGTTTTAATATGTAATTGTTTATGTTATTTATTCAAAGCCTGTATTGCACACTATGTAGCCAAGCATATTGTACGTTACGGAATTGTATCGCTGACAGAGGTGTTCGGCACTTGTACAGCTGCACAGGAGCTAAACTTTCCACAGATTCGGGAACACTGTTGGAGCTGCTGAACCCTGGACAAAACCATCTTAGCATTGTGTAGATTCAATTTCTTAGTATTGTATAATTGCATGGCAAACGTGTGAGCACAATGTACGAATGTGCTGTAAGGCATTTATTTGTTGGGTTAGTCTTTTTATTGACTTAATTGTGCTCTGGCTGTTGAGAGTATGTCATGCTCACTCAAATGTCTCGCTGATGGTGGCGTGTGTTTTGGGTCATTGGGTTCCCTTCGATATGGTTGAGCTGAATGATGCTGCTCCAGACGTCATGTTCGTGAACGGACGCCGTCGGAGGGGACTGGTCATCTCTTAGCTGCCACGGCGTATTTTAATTTCTGAATTGATTTTTGTATGTTTTCCATAATCGACGCTCTCAGCGTACAATATATTTCTGCATCGTTCTCACGCCGTTGATTTCAACATGAATGATGTAATCAAATATTTGTAACAATAGCTTAAAAATTTAAAAGAGTGTCCATGGAGTTTCTTGCCCGTTCTTCTCCATAGGTACCTACTCTTTGGAATGGGCGACTAGCTTCATCTAATTGACTGACCGACCTTCTGACAATTCAAAAGTGCCTGTAACTGGTTTATTTGAAATAAATGATTTGATTTGATTTGAGTGAGTTCGCAAAAGTTCTTTTAATGACACTGTGCTATCCAGCATCCTAGTGGCGTTGCGCTCTGTTGGAATCCTTTTGAAGATATTGCTAACCTATTCCTACAAATGTTCGAAAATGTGTTTGCTCAACAAACTTTGTATCGAATATAAAGTTAAGTAAGCAGTAAGAAATGTTGTTTAAAATTTTAATATTATTTTTAAGTTTCTTTTTTTATATTTTTTATTTTATTGTTTAAATTTTATTGATTTGTTTTAATTAAATTTTATTTATTATATGTGTAACTTTCCAAAAGGTAGGTGGGGAAATGTATCCTTGCTGCCGCATTAGGTTAAGCAACCTGTAATGGTAGTAAGTGTAAGATTAAATAAATAAAATAAATGATATCAAACGATATTGGAAGGGTTTTTTAATCCTATCTCTTTATGTTAGGAAATTATGAGGAATAATAAAAAGTTAAAAAACTAAAACCCAACTACGACAAAAAACGACGCTGAAAAAGTATAAAACAAGATTTTCAGAATACTGAACTGAACAAAGTTGCTAATATAGTTGCAAGTAAATGGACACAGTAGACTCTACCAATATGCCTTCGTTGTAAATTGACAATAATGTCTTACGATACTATTCTGAAGTATGCAATATTCACTATTTAGAGATAAATTTTCATGTTTGGAAAACCGCAGTCACACGTTATGAAAGTGCTACGGTAGGTATATGTAACGTGTGACTACGCCCTTTCCAAACATGATAAATTTATCTCTAAATACTACTGTGTCCATTTACTTGCAACTATATTAGCAACTTTGTTCAGTTCAGTATTCTGAAAATCTTGTTTTATACTTTTTCAGCGTCGTTTTTTGTCGTAGTTGGGTTTTAGTTTTTTAACTTTTTATTATTTGTACTATTTTGGTGTTAAAGTGTATTTGTGGCGCATAATATTAATAAAAGTTAAATTGACGAACTAAAAACTAGGTAGTTAACATACGACATCTCTTTTGACTTATGTATCGGCGTATAGTAATATGTAGAGATGTCCTATTTTACTATTTCGTAGCGCTTGGAGCGTAGCGCGTATAGCAACGGTTTTCCCGCATGAAGCTCTCGGTTTTTCGTAGTAGCGACGCACATTTGCGTCGATGGCACCGAATGGGTCATGAACAGAGATGCGATTTATTTGAAATACTTCTATTTAAAATGCAAATACAAAATACAAAATAGCTATTTTGTATTTTGTATTTAAATGCTTTTTGTAAAAAGCATTTTGTATTTTATTTGAAATACCTTTCGAGATATATTTTGTATTTTAAATATTCATTTCAAAATACAAAATACTTTGTGATAAAGTTTAGCCAATATTACTAGTCAAACAAAATGAAATTTATGATCGAATGACGTCTGTATTGCCATTATTCCATATTTGTAACTTCTTCTCCTACTTCTTTACGATCAAGTATTGAAAACTACTTCAACTCTTGATCCATGGCCCCTGTGGAATAGTAACCACAATTTTGCCAATAACACGTGTAACGAATTATAGATTTTTTTTTTAAATTTGATTTCACAATAATGGCGGATATCCCCAATGATAGTTGAAAACAAATCATTTTTTATGTCTTTGGTCAGGTTTTTTGGCGGGAAAGTCAAGCAGAGTGTCTCACTCATTTTTAATTGGACTTTTAAAATTATTTATAGTGTTGTTTACTAAATAAAAGCGCGTGATTTATGTAGTAAAAAGTGCATACAGTGACTAATTTATAAAGAATATTGAAATATTGGAGCATAGTGGCCACATCATGACTTTACCCCAAACCCCTCCTATAGTGGGATTTTTAATTCGAGTCAGAAAAATGACAAGGGCAAGTGTCACTGATATGAATAAAGGTGACCCGCTACAATAGTGATGTTCGGCAATCAATAGACTTAGACATTTCTTCTTCTTCAGCCTATAGATGTCCACTGCTGAACAAAGGCCTCCCCCAAGGCTTTCCACGATGACCGGTCTTGTGCTGCCCGCATCCATCGGCTTCCCGCGACCTGGTGAAGGTCGCGGGAGGGTCTTCGGTCCACCTTATTGTTAGACATTTCATCATCAACCTTTTATCGTCCCACTGCTCGGCACAGGTCTCCTCTCATACAGAGAAGGATTGAGCGTAATCACCACGCTTGCTCAATGCGGGTTGGCGATTTCAGACTTAAAGTCCAGGTTTCCTCAAGATGTTTTCCTTCACCATCAGTCATTGGTGTCCAAGATATACTTAGAAAGAACATATTACTTTAGAATAGTTACATTGGTACTTGCCTGACCTGGAATCGAACCCGCGCACTCATACTTGAGAGGCTGGTGTTTTAACCACTAGGCCACCACGACATTTTTACGTTTAGTCATGCATTATTTCATTAGGTATCAAAGCGGTTTTTTATTGTAAATATGTAATACATACCGTATTTAAAAATATGATTTTAGAAATATGGGCCTTACCAGCATATTAAACTCACTACAACATTATCACAAGAGCTGGGGAAAAAATGTTTAAAGAGATTCAGAGCAATTAAGAAAGAATACAAATCATTTTATACGTTTTTATTCGTTACTTTTTTATTGATTATCACTCGAATAGAATCAGTTACATTTATAAATTATGAATCCGCACATTCATCCATGATGTGGTCGAGTTGACACATTTCATCTTCAACTTTTATGGCATGATTGATGCACTTCTCCAATTTTCCGATGTCAAGTTTTGTTTTTCCTGGCGACGTACTCCTTTGCTTGAGCCCAAACTAAGGTCCGTATTACAGAACGTCACTCAAAACTCAAGCTTTACTTAAGTCTCTCTCTATGATCATCTAAAGATGCCGTTTCCTTGGTATGTATATACCCTTTTTGTTACACGTTGTATATTAGTATATTCAGGTTTTGCATAAACAAGAAATAACGTATGTCATCATCATCAGCCTTTATTGTGCCCACTGTTGGGATACAGGCCTCCTCTCGGTGAGAGGGATGGGCCGTAATCTACCACGCTGACCCAGTACGGGTTGGTAGATGTCACATGTCTTAGATATTTTTGTTTAGTCTAGGACATGCCGGTTTCTTCACGATGTTCACTGTTTTAGGAGCAAATAATTTACACAAAGTAAAGCGCCTGATGGGGTTCAAATTTACGACCTATTATAACCTGTAAGTCGCGGCGATACCATTTCATCATCATCATCTCAGCGTTAATCCCAGTCACATCCGAAGCTTTTTCAGCTTTGGAGTCTGGGGTCCGCTTTACCAGTCAACTGCTGATTTTGGCTAAACTTCGATATTTTCCGTGAAGCGACTGCCGTCTGACCTCCACAACCCGAAGGCGATATCGAAGCATTGCAGTTAAATCAATTGTTGGACTTTTGAAGGCTCCAGCAACCCGTAACGATCGCCATTAGATGTTCGTATGGGAACCGGGACCTTGCTTTCCGAGGCACGACCAGAGTAGTGCAAATATTCATATTCATGCATACAAAGATTTGCTCAGCGCGGGAATCGAACCCGCGCCTCCTTGCGCAGCGGCCAGCTTTGACGCTTTTGATAGATTCTTCTATATTTTATAAATGGGAGGAGTTTGTAGGCTTTGTATAGAACATTTCATAATTTTAAGAACCAGGTAACAGGTCTATGCTAGAGTATTGTAAACGGTTCACGGTTAGCGCAGTAGTTACGCTATTGACGCTGCGTGTCGCGGGTTCGATTCCCGTACGGATGACGGAACAGATATTTGTATGATCTACAAGTTGTTGTTCCGGGTCTGGATGATTGTGTATGTAATATTATATGTTTGTAAACGCACCCACGATACAGGAGAAATTCCCAGTATGGGGTTAATTAATGCAAAAAAGCCAATTATTTTTATAAGAGTATCCACTTTACTTACTCCCTTTTCCCCATACGAAATAACCAATTGGAACCGTGCAACTAGCTTCTGAAGTTTCACAAGTCAAGTCCAGTAATATATAATACGTAAAGAAAACCCTATCCCATCCATAAGGATAATAAAGCTTAGGTAAACACATGACCAAATATAATATAAAGTTTTACGTAATCATCATAGTACCTAACAATACTAATGAATTGTAAAATAATTTTTCTTACCGCGAATTAATTCCAACTTCCCCGAAATTTCGTAAATTTTTAAAAAGGGGACAATACAATTTTGACGGTATTTGATAATAGCGACGCTACCACGAGCCGCGTGCCCTGTCCCCCGTCGTCCGCGTATGGATTGCCTACCGCACATGTATTAAGTTACCTATTTTTGCGAAATAATATTTATTTTTTTAGGGGGAACTTTTTTTTAGTTATCCCGGCTTTGTGGACATTAGTAGAATCAGCTATCGATTCCTAACAATACCTTCACGGATCGGACAGGGTTTTCTTTACATATTGTATTTCTTCGCATCTTCTATTAAGAGAGGCAGAAAATTAAAACACCTACTAAGCAGTCATATATCAATGATTTCATCTTAGTTTTTGCTACATTTTTACCAGCCCCAATATGGTGGCAGAATGCTGTTAACGTGACGATAATTATTTAAGAAAGTATGCGTTTGCGCAGGTAAGTGGGTGCGCGTTAATCTAATGTTACAGATGATAGGATTATCTGATAAAGTTTGATATGGTATGCACTGCTTAGTTATGCGTATTTTTTGCCGAATCCCTTTTTGTATCATAGGTACGCTCATTGAGAGGCTTGCGTCCCAACTGTGAGAATATTATCCATACTAATATTATAAATGCGAACGTAACTCTGTCTGTCTGTCTGTCTGTTACGCTTTCCCGCTTAAACCTCTCAACCGATTTTGATGAAATTTGGCACAGACAATCTTTAGACCCTGAGAAAGAACATAGGCTACCTTTTATCCCGGAAAAATTTGATATTCCCGAGAGAAATCTAAAAAGCGCGATATAACCGAACTCTACGCGGGCGAAGCCGCGGGCGGAAAGCTAGTAGGTTGATAAAACTGTAACGTACCCCCACACCCAAACGGTTGTAATGTACATACTCACACTTATTTGCATTTATTCCTGCAGGGCAAAGTAAGCATTTTCTTTAGTCGAAAATTTTCTAGAATTGGGGGGAAAACGAAATGAAATGCGTATTCTGATCTGCAGTAACGATTTTTTTTAAATAATTACAAACTAGTGCTACACCACAATCCCGCCTGATGGTTACTAGTGATGCAATCGTTAATATGGTAAAGCGCGCTAGTTTATTGAGAGCCTATTCACTCAAAAAAAAAACTGAGTGAATATTACTATGCACTCAGTTTTCACCTCGCTTTTCACCTTTCACCTCGCGCCTATCAGCGCGCCTTTCACCTCGCTCAACTGCAAACTGCAATCCAAAAACACGACCAACGATGCTGCGCCAGAGGGAGATTGATCTGGAGACCCTCCACGACCAAACTCCCGACACAACAATAATATTTGGCGCATCGTATCCGGCACACATCGCAACACAAGTGGTCAGACCCGTCCTCCGCACGGCTTCACCAGACATCATGCCGGAACACGACAAATCGCTTGGCGGCAACACTTTGTCCGGTGGGTGGTAACTTCTGCCGGTAGCCGATGTTATGGCCTACCACCGAAAGGCAAATAAGGGTGAGTATGTATATTAAATTATAGGGTATCCATAAGAAACCTTTGATGCAACGTCTGTCAATTTAACGCAGATGGTTTGTCACCGGATTGTCATTTCTAGTAACGTAAAAGTAAGCCAGAAGAAATGGTCAGTTCTATTAAAAAACTCTCAATCAAAAAATGTAGCCTCCTTCTAGTGGATAATAGTCTCTATGGATACGTGGAAACGATTGTCCGACGGTCCATCCTCATTATCATCATCACTTGTAGCCGAAAGATGTCGACATGGGCCTCGGACCACATCTCAACTTCGGCGGGTGTTTCTGGCATCCAACGTTCCAGTAGCTGGGTAGGGCACATTTCTCGCAGAACAGATGCTCGATGTGGTTGAAAGGTAAGTGAAACGACATATAAATACTCTGATGACGTAGCGTTAGAAGGCCACCGACTACGGTGTTAAAGACTTATGAATTTCGTTTATCCAATTGTACTAGCCGTGGTGGCCTAGTGGTTAAAACACCATCCTCTCAAGTATGAGTGCGCAGGTTCGATTCAGGTCAGGCAAGTACCAATATAACTTTTCTAAGTTATATGTACTTTCCAAGTATATTTTAGACACCAATGACTGATTACAAGGTGAAGCAAAACATCTTCAGGAAACCTGTACTTTGAGTCTGAAATCGCCAACCCGCATTCAGCAAGCGGAAATGTGCCCAGCAGTGGGACGATAAAAAAGGTTGATGATAAATTGGGCCATCACCACATACGCTCACACACAAACTCATACACATACCTACCTACCTACTGCTTGTAAAAAACACAAACAAACTTTTCCATACCTAAAATATTTTCTAAACTTTTCCCAGAATTCAAAACTGTACCACGTATTCATAGAATAAAGAGAGGGAAGTACGTTATCTTCATACAAACGGACCGCGCGCGGCTTGTATGTGTGCGCCATAGTATCTATGCGTCGCCGCACGCACACCTAAACACAATATTAGAGTGCCTATGACTGCGCTAGTCGCGGCTAGCACGGAACGAGGTTCGCGCGTCACGGCTTTTCGGCACATTAGCTTTTAAAAAATGATCACATAAACTGCAAAGTTGGTATGTCTATTTATGAACAAATAAAAGACTTATATTTTTCAAATTATATTTCTATAAGTTATTTACAAGGATACGGATATATTACACATTAAAGTTTAATAACAACGCGTTTCGTAATAGTCGAAACCGAAGAAAGTAGGTATTTTTCTGTAGCTAATTTGTAATTTTGTATTAAATGTGTGATTCAATAGATGTTATGTTTGTATTATTTATATTTGTATTAATTAAAAATAAAAATAAATATGGTTCTTTATGTGTACAAAACTAAAAATAAAAATTACAAAAAAAAAACTGACTAGTATATGTAAACTAAATACTAAGCAAATAATTTAAACATAAGCTCTTATACTCTGTTTTTTAATCTCGTAGACTAAATTAACACATGCAAATGTCAAATTTACATTATTAATTTTGTATTATTACGTTTTTAATAAGTACCTACACATTATTTCAGGATAACTTATTGTAAAAAACGATACTTGATTTTATGAACGCTAAGTTTCGGCACTATTTAAGAATTGCAATAAACTGCCAACACTCGTAATGTCAGTTTAGTCTACGAGATTAAAAAACAGAGTATAGTCTATAAATATTTGTTAGCGGTTTGGGCGACAACCGTAACCGACGAAGCGCGGACAGTTGTCAACCTTAAGACAGTAGGCAATTAAATCGCGGATTGGGTCGCAGATAACCTACTTCCCCTCTTTATTCTATGACGTATTGCTTAAAAATTTGCATACAAACGATGTCCCATCTTATTGTCAGTCACATATTGTCAGTCGGCAGTTCTTTCTATGGTAATCTTGATCCCTAAGGTCGAATCCTACCGCATACAAAATATACATGAAAGTATCAAGAACAGATGCGCCCGAGACACTTTCTAGTGCGTGTTCAGATAATGTGCCGATAAATATACTCCTGCGCCGTTTGTTATTGGCGGTAGAATGTGGACAGATGGATTTTTTCTTTTGCTGTTAATGGATTTACAGATGGGAGAAAAGTGAATGATTTAACTGCATTTCATCACGTGCGTATCAGTAGCTGATATAGCTTACCGTATGAGCTGTTTACGTTTATACAATACTAGCTTTCCGCCCGCGGCTTCGCCCACGTGGAGGTCGGTTATATCGCGCTTTTTAGATTTCCTTCGGGAATATCAATTTTTTCCAGGATAAAAGGTAGCCTATCTTCTTTCTCACGGTCTAATGATTGTCTGTGCCAAATTGCATCAAAATCGGTTGAGACGTTTAGGCGGGAAATACGTTTTCCCGCCTAAACGTCTGCCGGCAAGTCAGGCAGACAGAGTTACTTTCGCATTTATAATATTAGTATGGATGTAAAGAAAACCCCGTCCGACCCATAGGGATAATAAAGGTTAGGCAAACACATAACCAAATAAAATATGAAATTTCACATAATAATCATAGTAACAATACTAATGAATTTTGAAATAATCTTTCTTTTTCCGCGAATTAGTTCCAATTTCCCCAAAAATTGGTATTTTTAAAAAAAGTGATATCACCTTTTCTGACGGTTTTATTATGAGCGAATAGCGACGTAACCGCGTGCCGCGTGCCCTGCCCCCGTTTGCCCGCGCATATATTGCCTACCGCACATTTATTAAGTTACCTCTTTTTGCGAAACAATATTGATTTTTTAGGGGGATTTGCTTTTAAGTTTAGCCCGGCTTTGTAGGCATTAGTAGAATCAGTTATCGATACCTAACAATACCTTCTCGGATCGGACAGGGTTTTCTTTACATATTGTATGTATGGCCGGCCTTCAGTATTGTATACAGTGCAAAATAAGTATCATTTTATGTCTAGATTTTAGACGCAATTTAGTCATATTTAAAGTGTGGAAATGGAATGTGTTTCTATTAGCTCCGTGCAATTATTCTCCAATCCTTTAATCACTGAGTGAGTAAGAATTTGTGGTGGCCTAATGGTTAAAATACCTGTCTCTCAAGTATGAGTGTGCGGGTTCGGTTACAGATCAGGCAAGTACCAATGTAACTTTTCTAAAAAGTTATATGTACCTAACCTACTTTCTAAGCATGTCTAGGACACCAATGACTGATTACAAGGTGAAGGAAAACATCTTGAGGAAACCTGGACTTTAAGTCTGAAATCGCCAACTCGAATTGAGCAAGCGTGGTGATTACGCTCAATCCTTCTCTGTATGAGAGGAGACCTATGCCCAGCGGTGGGACGATAAAAAGGTGGATGGTGGAGTATGAATTTGATTTGGTTTCCAGGGGTTTGTTTGTTTCCTTTGCGTGTAAATAAAATGTCTCCGTTCCTGCTTGGTGGACGACAATAGGCTCGCTCCTATTAGGGTATAGATCAGCATCAGCAGGTCAAGCTACCCGAAACTGTCAAATTTACCCAGTCAATCTTAATCCTTAAAAGGAAACTCTAGTGGTGCTTTCTCTATACAAACGTATTCCGCTGTTTTCTTCGTGGATAATGATTTGGGGCAATTTTTTTTTTCTACCATACTTCCCGTAATAATACGTTTTTTTTTTTTTACTTATTATAAACCAGCGCTTGACCGCAATCCTGCCTGATGGTAAGCAGTGACGCAATCGTTGATGGTAAAGCGCACTAGTTTACTAAGAGCCTATTCACTCTAGCCTTGAAGACACTCAAATTGTAGTCCGACGGAGACACCGCCGCCGGTAAATTGTTCCAGTCCCTCGATGTACGCGGTATAAAGGAGGAGGCGAAACGCTTCGTCCGGATCGTAGTAGTAAGGGTGGAAACCAGCCGTACGACGGGTCGTCCGCTGGTGGAACGGAGATGGGGGAATTAAATCATCAATACGTGCTCCTATCGTTTGATTTTTTCTGAAACATAATTAATAAAAGAAATACTACAAAATCGCCAAAAATAACCCATTTTACCATGATGTTCAGATGACTATTAGACAAACGTGATAAGTTTTTGACAAAAAAAGAAAATAATAGAAGCATATGTATACTTTTTCTCTAAATTTTGATATAAAAAATAATTCAGATCAGTCGTGTTTTGAAAAAGAAAACAGCGGAATACGAAACGTCTTTACCGGGAAAGGTTTGAGGCAGCGCGACGGCAATGGTTTCTTCAAATACCTATTTTCGAAATTCTTCGGCACTAGAGTCCAATATAAAGTTGTTGATTAAAGAAATTTGACAGATTGTAGGAGCTTGATGTGCGGACCATGGTGACTATTTCAGCATTACTTTATCTACTGTTAAGTATAGGCCAATCCAGCATCCTAATTGAGTAATCTATACTAATATTATAAATGCGAAAGTAACTCTGTCTGTCTGTCTGTCAGTCTGTCTGTCTGTCTGTTACGCTTTCCCGCTTAAACCTCTCAACCGATTTTGATGAAATTTGGCACAGACAATCTTTAGACCCTGAGAAAGAACATAGGCTTTATCCCGGAAAAAAATGATATTCCCGAGGGAAATCTAAAAAGCGCGATATAACCGACCTCTACGCGGGCGAAGCCGCGGGCGGAAAGCTAGTAGAATATAACTATCAGTTGGAATAATTTTGAAGCGTCTTGCTAATCCATTGATTGGTATGAATGGCAATGGCAATGAATGTTGTTATAATGTCAAAATGAAACCCATTGCTACTGACACTGTTAATACTCAATTACTCGGCAGGTTGGTAGTTACGGTTCATCATAATCATCAACCTTTTTATCGTCCCACTGCTGGACACAGGTCTCCTCTCATACAGAGAAGGATTGAGCGTAATCACCACGCTTGCTCAATGCGGGTTGGCGATTTCAGGCTTAAAGTCCAGGTTTCCTCAAGATGTTTTCTTTCACTTTGTAATCAGTCATTGGTGTCCAAGATATACTTAGAAAGTACATATAACTTAAAAAAGTTACATTGGTACTTGCCTGACCAGGAATCGAACCCGCGCCCTCATACTTGAGAGGCTGGTGTTTTAACCAGTAGGCCACCACGACTTACTTTATTTACGATAGTCAAAGTAAAAATAAAAGTAGAATTTTACTCACTCATATGGTAAAATGAATCGTCATACTCAAAACGGTACATTATACATTTAGTTGGCTCATAAATATGTAATGTTTCTAATAATAATGTAAAATAATATAAAAAATAAACTGTTGTCTACTTTCAATATGGCGCATGGCGGCGCGGGAGCGTCGTAGTCGGATGACTTGTAGGTCCAATAGAAGGTAGTTGATACCTACAGTGTCAAGCGAGGTTAAATAAATCCGTACGATTTTATTTCTAGAATATTTAACTTGTAACTAGGGTTGTAACGGAGGCTTGTTAACGAAGGCGGAGGCGGAGGTGAAGGTACATACCTATACAAAACAATTGAAATTTTTGGTTAATTAAAACATTTTTTTTTTATTTTAAATACGTACATTAATAGTAGTATACTTTGTAAAAAAATATTACCTTCTTGTAATGAAAATTAAGGAGAAACAAATTGTGTTTGCCGCATCCCCGCCTCGCATTAGTTGATTCTTGACCATTTCGCGCTCAAACGCGGTCGGACGGTTGTCGAGCGTCGCAGCTTGCGCGTTATTTATTTTATAAATACGTAAATAAACCTCCGTTATAACTCCGCAAAAATTGTGCGGATGCGGAGGCGGAAGCGAAGATACGATTTCTTGCGTATCTTCCGCAGTAACTGAAGCGGAGGCGAAGCTCCGTTACAACCCTACTTGTAACATCACATCTGAGAATTCGTACGGCGAGTGTCCTTACGTTGTTGACACCACTACCATCCGGACGAAGCATTTCGCCTCGTTTTTATACCGCGTACATCGGAGGACTGGAACAATTTGACAGCGGCGGCGTTTCTGTCTGACTACAATTTAAGTGTTTTCAAGGCTAGAGTGACTAGGCTCTTAACAAACTAGCGCGCTTTACCATCGACGATTGCATCACTGCTTACCATTAGGCAGGGTTGCAGTCAAGCACTAGTTTATAATTATAAAAATAATACATATTTCGTAGCACTATATGGGCAATTTGAGTCAGTAATAATTTCGCTAACAAAATTCCTGAATGTGATGGTAACTGCGCCTCGAGGTTTCACCCGCATACATTGGAGTATCCAGAAAAAATATCGTCTATGTTAATTCTTGTTAACCATTTGTACGCCAAATTTTATCCAAATCCCATTAGTCGTTTTTACGTGAATGAGTTAAAAAAAAATTCACAAACATTTATAATCCATACTAATATTATAAATTATGCAAAAGTAACTCTGTCTGTCTGTCTGTCTGTTACGCTTTCCCGCTTAAACCTCTCAACCGATGTTGATGAAATTTGGCACAGACAATCTTTAGACCCTGAGAAAGGACACCTACTAAAGGGAGGCTACCTTTTATCCCGGAAAAATTTGATATTCCCGAGGGAAATCTAAAACGCGCGATATAACCGAACTCCACGCGGGTGAAGCCGCTGTCGGAAAGCTAGTTTTCCATAAAATTCCAATTTCTTAACGCATCATTATTGAAATAAATTCAGTTAAATCATCTCAGCTAAAGATTCCACATCAGAACCATGCAAAGAAAGTGTTTGAACGGCCTTCGTAACAGTGAAAAGGAAACTATAGGTAGATACGATTAAAATGATTAGGCATGTTATTCACGGTAAAAACTGGTTTATCTTTCTTGTCGAATTGTAACCGACACGCATAATTCACAATTTATCAAGAAACTATATTGTGTAATAACATCACGAACATATCCCCGAGGGTGTAGGTAGAGGTGTACTTATATGCTCCGTAACCTGTCCATTAGGTTGCTGTTTTTGACAGCTGTCATATTAAGTCACTGAAACTGTCAAATATTCCCATCAACCTTGAGCCCTTAGCATAATGTACTCTGTGCTTGAGCCTTAATGCTTTATAGTGATAAATTTGAAAATGTAATCAGTCAGATTGTACTAGCTTGATGCCCTGTAGAATCCAACTCGGCTGGGTTGGTTTCGGGAAGCTACGTAGAATCTTCTCGTCCGAAATACCGCAGTGTCTCAAGACAAAAGTCTTCGACCAGTGTGTGTTGCCAGTGATGACTCATAAGTTATCACTGGCAGCACACACTGGTCAAGTCTCACAAGAGAGAGGAAGCAACCCGAGTTGGATTCGACAGTTCATCAAGCTAGTACAATCTGACTGATTGCACTTGATTGACTGACTGGGGCCTTATAAGAAGGTTGAAGGTCATTCAAAGAGCAATGGAGAGGGCTATGCTTGGGGTTTCACTGCGTGATCGAACCGGGAATGAGGAGATCCGCAGAAGAACGAGAGTAACCGACATAGCCCGAAGAATTGAAACACTAAAGTGGCAGTGGACATTGCCCGTAGGACCGAAGCCCGATGGAGCCGACGGGTTCTCGAAAGCGACCCCGCACCGGAAGACGCAGCGTGGGTAGGCCCCCGACAAGGTGGACCGACGACCTGGTGAAGGCAGCGGGAAACCGCTGGATGCAGGAGGCGCAGGACCGGTCGTCGTGGAGAACCTTGGAGGAGGCCTATGTCCAGCAGTGGACGTCTTTCGGCTGAAATTATGATGATGATGCACTGTTGTCTGTACATAGGTATGCCCTATCTTTTTAATTAGATTACAATACCGTAAGTGTATCAATCTATAAAATATTATGTGTTGTTAAAATCACTAATTCCGTCTATCAAAAATGGCTTACATAATGGACAGGGTTCAGTATTTTGTTTTTCAAGGTATTCAGCGGCTTCCGGCAAGACTGCAATCTGACCCCAACTTGTTTGGAAAAGGCCGATCATTAAGTACCTAATAATAGCCGATACGATTGCCATGAACAAATCACTCCTATTTTGCTATCCAACTAATATTTTCACTACCTACCTCAAGAGCTCAGTAATCTCACGAAGCGCGTGCCGTCACGAGAAAAGACTTGTTTATGTAAATTCTTGATAGCCTTGGAATTAATCTGCAATTTAATATTCTTTCAATCTTGGAAACAACTTGTGGTTTTATACAGTGTCAATAAACTTGAGAGATCGCTCATTTCCGTCTTGTTGTGAACGGAAACTTACTGTTTTAGGAAGAACGCGCAATGGTTCGAGGAAAAAAAAATAAAAGATTCCGGCGAATTGAGAATTTCCACCTTTTTGAAGTCGGTTAATAAAAGAAAAGGCCTTATAAGAAAGCTCAAGATCGCACAGAGAGCTATGAATAGGGCTATGCTAGGTGTTTTTCTACGTGATCGAATCAGGAATGAGGAGATTTGTAGAAGAACTAAAGTCGCCGACATAGCCCAGCAGAATAGCTCTTTGAAGTGGCAGTGAGCGAGCTATGTAACTCGTAGAGCCGATAGCCGATGGGGAAAAAGGCTCTTGATTAGCGACCACGTATCGGCAAATGCAGCGTCGGACATCCACCGACTAGGTGCTCGGATAACTTGAGAAAAATCGCAGGGAAGCTCATAACTTAATGTTTTATCATGATATCTTTTTGAAATGTTGTACATAAATTCTTTACTTAAAAATACTGGACACGTGTTTCGGGTTTCGCACAAGGTGCGAAGTATTCGCACATTCTTTTCAACCGTAAATTTTCGTAAAACTACTAAAATGTGAGTAATTTGTATATTTTTCCGGTATAGCGGTCCAGAAAAGCTGTAAAATGATGCCTCATTTATGTATATTGATAAAGTATGAAGGAAGTTATGACGTACCGACAAAAAAAGCCCTTGAGAAATCTATATCTATACTAATATATAAAGCTGAATCTATACTTCTATACTAATAGAGAGTTAGTTTGTAGTTAGTAGTTGTTAGTAGTAGTTAGTAGAGTTTGTTTGTTTGTTCGCGCTAATCTCGGGAACTACTGGTCAGATTTGAAAAATTATTTTTGCGTTGGATAGCCCATTAATCCAGGAAGGCTTTAGGCTATATAACATCATCATCATCATCCATACTAATATTATAAATGCGAAAGTAACTCTGTCTGTCTGTCTGTCTGTCGGTCTGTCTGTCTGTCTGTCTGTCTGTCTGTCTGTCTGTCTGTTACGCTTAAACTCTCAACCGATTTTGATGAAATTTGGCACAGATAATCTTTAGACCCTGAGAAAGAACATAGGCTACCTTTTATCCCGGAAAATTTTGATATTCTCGAGGGAAATCTAAAACGCGCGATATAACCGAACTCTACGCGGGCGAAGCCGCGGGCGAAAAGCTAGTAATATATAAAGCTGAAGAGTTTGTTTGTTTGAACGCGCTAATCTCAGGAACTACGGGTCTGATTTGAAAAATTCTTTCTGCGATGGATAGCCCATTCATCCAGGAAGGCGTAAGGTTATATAACATCACGCTGCGATCAATAGGAGCGGAGCATGACTAAAACACGCGAACGAAGTCGCTGGCCGCCGCTAGTAATATCTATACTAATATATAAAGCTGAAGAGATTGTTTGTTTTTTGAACGCGCTAATCTCAGGAACTACGGGTCCGATTTGAAAAATTATTTTTGCGTTAGAAAGCCCATTAATCCAGGAAGGCTTTAGGCTATTTAACATCACGCTGCGACCAATAGGAGCGGAGCATAACTAACTCCACGCGAACGAAGTCGCCGGCGACCGCTAGTATATGATAAATAGATTATTTAGACATGCCCCTCATTTCCTGTGTACTTATTTATACGTATCTATCACCAGCGACTTCGTTCGCGTGGAGTTAGTTATGCTCCGCTCCTATTGGTCGTAGCGTGATGTAATATAGCCTAAAGCCTTCCTGAATTAATGGGCTATCCAACGCAAAAAGAATTTTTCAAATCGGACCAGTAGTTCCCTTGATTAGCGCGAACAAACAAACATACAAACAAACTCTTCAGCTTTATATAGTAGTATAGATTAATAGGAAAGGAGGTATTGCCCAGCACTACCGCTGCGGTGGTCTGTGTTGACAGATTTATAGTTAATCTATTACAGCAAAGGAAAATGTACGTGTTTTCCTTCCTTTATTCGCAATGAATGACGAAAAACTTGATATTTTCTTGCTTTCAACGTAAACACAAAACGGGTTGGTCAAGTCCAAAGGCGTTGTTACTTGTGTTTAATGCACTTTTACTTGCCTGTTAAAACTGCATTCCGATTTACTTGTCATAGGTAGGTACCTTTTTTAGGGTTCCGTAACCAAATGGCAAAAAGCGGAACCCTTATAGATTCGTCATGTCTGTCTGTCCGTCTGTCCGTCCGTATGTCACAGCCATTTTTTTTCCGTAATTATAAAAGCTGTTGAAACTTGGTAGGTAGATGTATTCTGGGAACCAAATGCAAAAATAAAAAAATATTAATAAATATTGGGGGCTCCCCATAGACCCCATACTTAGAACTGAAACTCATTTTTTTTTGCATTAAACACATATATACCCTACACGGATCTATGGATAGGTCTTCAAAAATTATTTTTCTAAAAATTTTTTTTCTAAACCGAATAGTTTGCATGACCGACGCTTCCAAAGTGGAAAAAAGTTTCCCCACCCCACTCCCTCTTTCTTCTAAAATAAGAAAATGAAAAATCTTAAAAAACAAATGACGTACCTACATTACTGTAAAAACTACCAACGAAAATTGTTTTGAACGAGATCAAGTAAGTAGTTTTTTTAATACCTCGTAAATCGCAAACCACTTATTACCGCCTAATCTTTCATCCAAATAAGTTAAATCCTTTAATTTCATAAATAAATGGTACGGACCACGGACTTTGTGCGTGAGTCCGACACGCACTTGGCAGGTTTTTTTTTCTAACGAAGATTAGACGACCGTTTACTTAATGAAAGGAACACGAGTGGCTTATAGTCAGTAAGAGTCTGATACGCCCTTCCGCTCCACCCAGAGCGGGAGAGGTTATAAACGACAGCAAAGGCTTGTTAAACTAAAACTAGACGTGCCACTTCGGTTTCCTCCCCTTGAAAAAATTCATTCACTTGTCCATGAACAACGGAATCCTAAACAGCTGTGTTAAAATACACATCAACAGGTTCGTAAATGTTGTTTGAGCAGTTGAGACTGATCATCTCTTAAGTTGATTACAACTTAAGTGTCTTCAAAGCTAGAGTAAATAGGCTCTTAATAAACTAGTGCACCTTACCATCAATGATTGCATCACTGCTTACCATTACCCGGGATTGCGTTCAAGCACCAGTTTATAACGTTTTAAAAATAGTTCAGTCGGGGCTTATTTTTAATCTAAAGATTTAGACACAAAACTTTCAATAGACTTTTGTTGATACACAAAACTTTCAATAGACTTTTGTTTTCCTGAATAACCTCACTTGCATTGCTTTTCTTTATTTTTATTCCTTTCCTTTCAAGAAGGTAAAATTATAATCCCCAACAAGAATTATACCTACATAGTAAAATTTGCCTAACTTGTTAGCTCTTTAGCCAGACAAGAACTTTTTAACCAATAAATCAATATTCTTTATTTAATAAAAAAAGCAAAGAGTTTATTAACGAATAACTCGATATTCTTTATTTAATAAAAAAAATGAACAAATAATTACTTAACGAATAAATCAGTATTCCTTATTTAATAAAAAATCTAACAAAGAATTTTAATTAATAAATAATTTTTTCTGTAAGTTGTTTTACGCTAAATATTTGGATGATTGGATGAAAATTGCACATTAAGCTGTCAGTCGTCTGTTGTTCGCACTAATTTGTTGGTCTTGATAATGATCGTAGAGAAATTCATTAGCCCAAGTCACGCAGTAGCCGATCAGACAATAGACAGGGAAAAGTGAAAGAAGGGAGGGGTACCCGTTGCCCAGCATTGGGAAATAAAAGGCTGATTAAATGATCAAGCCACCTACGTCATGTCTATCTACCAACGCGCTCTGGGCTCGCAGGCAGGATTTATAGTTCGCCGCGTCTCACTCGAACTACGGGAGGTTCCGGAATTGGTCTTAGAGAAACCGGGATCATCTCTAAATGCGGAAGGTGACCTGGGTGGTAAAAATTCCACACTCCCCGACCTCCATCCCCAGAGGTCCGGTGGCTTTTGAAGGCTTCCCCCCGAAAACAAAACAAAAGGTATTTAAAACATAACGTTCTTTGACTTGGTCGTAGTCGAATAAATAGTTTTTTGTATATTATAGTTGTTAAATGATGTATAAATATGTTTTATGAATAATTAGTTAGAGTTAAATGGTAATTTTCATTTATGTAGCTAATTGTTTATTTTTTTCTATCATCATCATCAGCCTCTACTCCTCCACTACTGGGCTTGGCCCCTTCCATGGCATGCCAACAAGCTCGATTCTGAGGAGTTCTCCGCCAGCCACTAACCAGCCACCTTTTTGATGTCGTCGTTCCATCTCGCCCAAGGGCGTCCTACGCTACGTTTGCCGAGACGCGGTCTCCACTCAAATTTAAACAAATAATAAACTAGTGCTTGGCAGCAGTCTCGCTTGATGGTAAGCAGTGATGCAATCGTTGATGGTAAAGAACGCTAGTTTTTAAGAGCCTATTCACTCTGGCCTTGAATTCACTCAAATTGTAGTCCGACGGAAACACCGCCGCTGGCAAATTGTTCCAGTCCCTCGATGTACGCGGTATAAAGGAGGAGGCGAAACACTTCGTCCGGATCGTAGTGGTGTTAACAACGTAAGGGTGGAAACCAGCCGTACGACGGGTCGTCCGCTGGTGGAACGGAGATGGGGGAATTAAGTCATGCAATTCCCTCGCACACTCCCCGAAATGCATCCTATAGAACACCGAAAGGCTGGCTCCTCTACGCCTGTGCTCTAGGCTTTGGAGACCATCTTGAGTTCACTTAAATTGTAGTTTGACGGAAACACTTGTATTTTATTGATGTTTATATTATGTTAACTTTTTTATAAGTAACACATAATATTAACTTTTATATGTATTAAAAGTTATTGATATAGGTACTCAAATTTATTATACAGTATGTTAAATAACAGAGGGTGTTCCCTTAAACTCGTTAATATATATCATTAATAGATTAAAATAAAAATATCAGCATAGAAAAATAAGCATAAAAAAATCCGAATAAAAAAAAATTCTAATTGGAAATAAATTTGAAACCTCCTGTTTTAAATCAAAATAGTAGTCGTCATGTATAAATAAATGCGACGTTGCCGTCTTTCATATATTGAATATTTTCTTATTGGAAAAAATTTTAAAACATTTTGTTTTCGAATGGAAATATTTTTTTTAGCATGTATGTATGCTATACTATTTCGGGTTAACGGGAACGCCCTCTGTTAGTTAACATACTGTATTACTAGCTTTCCGCCCGCGGCTTCGCACACGTGGAATACGGTTATATCGCGCTTTTCGATTTCCCTCTGAAATATCAAAATAAAAGGTAGCCTATATCCTTTCTCAGGGTCTAAAGATTGTCTGTGCCAAATTTCATCAAAATCGGTTGAGAAGTTTAAGCGGGAAATCGTAACAGACAGACAGATAGAGTTACTTTTGCATTTATAATATTAGTATGGAAGTATGGATAGTATGGATTTGAATGACATTTTAGATTTTGACTGTAGACATTTAAATTTATGTTATTGTGCTATTTTTGAATTGTTGACGATTTTTATAGTATGCCATCCTAAAGTTCAGTTTTTTTTTTTGACAATTGTTATTTGCACGCTTGCTTGCAGGTAGAATACAAGTAGCTATACAAGTAACTCTTGGGTTTTAAGATCTTCCCTTGTCGAAAAATGTATTTTCTGTCAAATAAATTTGTTTGATTTTGATTTTATTTAAATTTAACAACTTCCACCACTTCTCCTTCTGTAAATATCAAACATTTCTTCGAGTTTTCGTAACATGACATAATACCATAATAACTATGAATACCAAATTAACTAAATAACAGTTTTGATCTCTAGATCCGTCTGCGTTGACATAGTTAAACAAGCCATTACCTAAAATACCAAAATGTAATCGTAAAACTAAATCGGTAGTAATATCATCACAAGTAACGGAAGACATCTATTGTTCAAAATGACTAACTTCCGATTCTCATTATTAGAAAAGCATTATTTACATTTGTCGTTTATGTAAGCTGTATTATTTCCTATTTTGGCAGCCAGTGGGTGTTCTATGAAATGCATTTTGGAGAGTGTGCGAGGGAATTGTATAATTTAATTCCCCCATCTCCGTTCCACCATCGGACGACCCGTCGTGCGGCGAGTTTCCACCCTTACGTTGTCAACAATACAACGATCCGAACGAAGCGTTTCGCCTCGTCTTTTATACCGCGTACATCGTAGGACTAGAAAAAATTCCAAGCAGCGGTGATTCCGTCGGACCACAATTTAAGTGACTTCAAGGCTACAGTGAATAGGCTCTTAATAAACTAGCGCGCTTTAACATCAACGATTGCATCACTGCTTATCATCAGGTGGGATTGCGGTTAAGCACTAATTAATAATTAAAAAAAAAAGAGTCAAACAATTTAATACTTTGAATTTAGAACCTTTGAACCGTAGCGGTAGCGAACGCCACCGTTGCGCAAGGAGGCGCGGGTTCGATCCCCGCACAGTGCCAATATTTGTATGCATGAATATGAATATTTGCACTGGTCTGGTCGTGCCTCGGAAAGCACTTTAAGCCGTTGGTCCCGGTTGCCATACGAACATCTAGTGGCAGTTGTTACGGGTTGATGGAGCCCTCAAAAAGTCTAACAATTGATCTAACTGCAATGCTTAGATATCGCCTTCGGGTTGTGGAGGTCAGACGGCAGTCGCTTCACGGAAAATATCGAAGTTTAGCCAAAATCAGCAGTTAGACTGGTAAAGCGGACCCCAGACTCCAAAGCTGAAAAAGCTACGGATGCGACTGGGATTAACGCTGAGATGATGATGATGATGAATTTAGAACCTTTGACTGAATTTAAAAAAGGACAGGTTTTTCGTTGATAGACTATTTTTTTTTTTGTATTTGGTTTTCGCGGTAATTCCAAACTATATCTACTTAGACACATCTAAACAAACCTTTTTTCCAGTCTGTTTAACCAATTTTGACTTCTATTACGTTGGTGGCTTGACAAATGGTAGCTGCGATAAATAGTTGGTATTGTAAATACTTTTTTCTCAGACAATTTTTTTTAATGATTTCATTTTTATTAATTTCTCGTAATTTGAGACGTTCAAAATCTCGTCCCCGTATCATCTCGGCAACAATTGTTAAAAATTTGCCACAATCTATGGGGCCTTAGAGTGTATTTTGAACGGATTAGGATTGATTTTTTTCTCTAGGCCATTCGATTTATAATTAATTCCATTAGATTCAATACTAAAGACGACCATTCTAGGAACTAGCACAAATTAAAAACTTCTCGTATTCTAAAAATATCTTTCAAAAGTTATCCAACAATAATACTAAAACAATTAAATACAATAATAGCATGCGAACGAAAATCGAAAGTAAACGAGATGTGCCGAACAAACTACGCAAACATACCGAATACATGAGTTGTATCACGAACAGTCCAAAATGATGTTTATAAATAAATCTCTTGTTATTTATTATCGTACAGATATGCAATACTGTATTATGTTTTGACACTGGAGAGTTAATGATTACTTTCGTCTATGTCACTCATCATCATTATCATCTACCTAGCCTTTTCGGTTGGCTCCCAGTCTCTGATGGAGAAGAATGATTACTATAAACTTACTATAGGCTACGGACGCTTGTAAATCTACATCAGGTCGTGTAGGGCTTGGAACAAGCGTCCGTGGAGCTTCCATACCTCCATACGATCATTTGTGTCAATCACTTCTGGCTTGCGCCAGTTCTCTTTAGCCAAGAAGAGCGGAGTGAGGACCTTGTCAACCGCGACCACTGTATCTCGGTGCATCCCCACGTCGGTTTCCAGGAAATATTCCCTGAGACTGCAAGTCTAGCGATTGTGGAGGATCTTAGCGTTTAAAATGCCTCGACTTCCATATTTTCTGCCCATTTCCTCACTAAGAGGCGCAAACACACAGTCTGTAAATCTAAGTCGTTTCAAAGTAGCTTCAGTCATAGATTCTTTTGTTTCCTGGGAGATTATCTTTACAACAAAGCCAATAAAGCCATTTCTATCTACTCTTTATCCTTTTTCAATTGTAAAACAAAAGTCAAAAATTGGCTTCAATCTCACGGTTGTGATGCCACTGAGAGACTCTTGGAAGTGATCTCATAATAAACAACTAGACACGTCCTATCCACCCACACACACACACACTCATTTCACACACACACACACTTCACAAATAGACTTCGTAACCACAGCCACACTCACACATCCACACCCACACTCAACATCGACACGAACATACCCTAGTTTGCTGTCTAATCTTTTAAATTACATAATTATATATTTTGTGTATTCATTTTTGCATTTTTTTGTCAATTTTCTTTCATCCCATAATCTTTGTCATCTGTTAGTATACGTTTGTATTAGTTGTGACACGACCGTGTAGTCAGGAGGCCTGGAGACCTGTAACACAGGTTGTCCTAGTACAGGCTCCAGTTTCCACTACATCGTTATATCTTGTAGGTATACTTAATTTTGTGTTAAACTTATGTTTAATTATGTGGTGGAAAAAATAAACGTTTATTATTATTATTATTATTTGAGTATGCCAAAAGAGTACATCAAAACCGGCATGACCCAACCATTGCAAGCGCGCACTTTCTAGTATACTTTTATTTTTCGTAAGACCTACGATTTAGGGTCTTTTCCGCAGTGGTAGGGGCTACGTAGCTTAGCGGCAGCGAACGCGGCCGCTGCGCAAGGAGGCGCGGTTTCGATCCCCGCACAGTGTAAATATTTGTATTCATGAATGTGAATATTTGCACTTGTCTGGTCGTGCCTCGGAAAGCACGTTAAGCTGTTGGTCCCGGTTGCCATATGAACATCTAATGGCAGTCGTTACAGGTTGTTGGAGCCCTCAAAAAGTCCAACAATTGGTCTAACTGCAATGCTTAGACATCGCCTTCGGGTTGTGGAGGTCAGACGGCAGTCGCTTCACGGAAAATATTGAAGTTTAGCCAAATGAGCAGTTAGACTGATAAAGCGGACCCCAGACTCCAAACCCTAAGCAAAAAAAAAAGGTTCGGATGCGACTGGGATTAACCCTGAGATGATGATAATGACATGCGAAATAAAAAAAATGTGACTTCCAACCCCGATCTCCCCTAGTATTAATATGGGTAATGATCCCATTAACCAGGCTAATTAACAGAAAGTTAAACAGTGCTGCCAGATCAAACACCGTGAAATGCTTGCGGTTTCACTAATCGAAAGTGGAAGTAAACACCGTAAGTTTTTTAATTGTTGCCTCAGGTTTGTACTGTCTCATTGAGCCCTGTAAATTAGTATAATATTTAAGTCAAAATATGAGTAAAGAATTTAAGTAACGAATATGAATAGACCGTGGAAGTCGAGGCCGTCTTTCAACTTCTATTGACTCGTATTTATAATGAATATCTATTGTTTTTTAATCATCATCATCATCTCAGCGTTAATCCCAGTCGCATCCGACGCTTTTTCAGCTTTGGAGTCTGGGGTTCGCTTTACTAGTGTCACTGCTGATTTTGGCTAAACTTCGATATTTTCCGTGAAACTACTGCCGTCTTACCTCCACAACTCGAAGTCGATATCAAAACACTGCAGTTAGACCAATTGCAGTTGGACTTTTGAGGGCTCCAACAACCCTTAACGACTGCCATTAGATGTTCGTATGGCAACCGGGACCAACGGCTTAGCGTGCTTTCCGAAGCACGACCTTTTCATTAATGACGGACTTTCATTAACATACAGCATCGTTCTCATGCATAATTTCAATGTAAATGGTTTTACCAATATTTTGTAATCTTATAATGTTGATTGTCTTATATTGTTGTTGAAAAGTCGTGGTGGCCTAGTGGTTAAAACACCAGCCTCTCAAGTATGAGAGCGCGGGTTCGATTCCAGGTCAGGCAAGTACCAATGCAACTTTTCTGAAAGTTATATGTACTTTCTAAGTATATCTTGGACACCAATGACTGAAGGTGAAGGAAAACATCTTGAGGAAACCTGGACTTTAAGTCTGAAATCGCCAACCCGCATTGAGCAAGCGTGGTGATTACGCTCAATCCTTCTCTGTATGAGAGGAGACCTGAGCCCAGCAGTGGGACGATAAAAAGGTTGATGATGATGATGAATGTTGATTTGAAAGAGACTGCCCATGAAGTTTCTTGGCAAGTCTTCTACATAAGAACCTAAAATGCTTTATCTTTAAATACTGCCTATAACTGGTTTATCACAAATAAATTCATTGAGTTCTAGTCTATTGTGAATTCCACTGCCTGTAAGATTCGAAAATCAGTGATAAACTCCTGCAGTTAAACAAATTCATTGTCACAGCTAGAGATGGGCAAACAACCGGGTTTAAACCCTATTACTGGGTTAAAACCCAATAAAGACCCATTTATTCCCTCCCACCGGGTTTTTATTTTAATTATAATTTAAACACGGTAAATGTAAATATTTGTGAATATTATAGTCCGTATTATATAGTATTGTAATAGTAAGAGTCATCGTCCGCTTTTTGAAGAAAAAAAGGCTATTTTTAGATTAGATTATATACTATACTTCTTCTTCTTCAGCCTATAGAGGTTCACTGCTGAACAAAGGTCTCCCCCAAGGCTTTTCACGATGATGACCGGTCTTGTGCTGCTCACATCCGTCGGCTTCCCGCGACTTTCACCAGGTCTTTGTTCCGCCTTGTTGGGGGCCTATTTACGCTGCATCTTCCGGTACGTGGCCGCTACTTCAGAAACTTACTACCCCGTCGGCCATCGGTTCTACGAGCAATGTGCCACTTAATTTTAGCGACTTGAAGAGCTATGTCGGTGACTTTGGTTCTTCTGCGGATCTCCTCATCTCTGATTCGATCGCGCCGAGAAACTCCGAGCATAGGTCTTTCCATCGCCCTTTGTGTAACTCTTAGCCTTCGTATGAGGCTCATTGTGAGCGACTACGTTTCAGTTCAGTAAGTCATCACTAGAAACATACACTGATCAAAGACTTTAGTCTTGAGACACTGTGGTATCTTGGACGACGCGAAGATGTAGCGTAGCTTCGCGAACGCTGCCCAGCCGAGCTGGACTCGACGAGACACCTCTTTCTCGAAGTTGGATTGTTTGCCCCAGGTATATATGGTTATATATACTCGTTAACAACTTCGAGTGCAGAGAAACCAACTAGAATTGAAGTGGGTGCGATATGAGAGTTCAACATGATCTTCGTCTTATCCATGTTCATCTTTAGACCCACTTAGGAAGCTCTGCTGAGGTCATTGTGCAATTTGCCCAAGTCGTCCAGGGTCTCCGCTATGACCACGGTATCATCTGCAAAACGGAGATTAATTATGTACTCGCGGTTGATGTTGATGACAAGTCCTTTCCAGTCCAGGAGCTTGAAGATATCTTCCAACGCAGCAATGAACAATTTGGGAGATATGACATCTCCTTGTCTCACTCTAGGCTGCAGTTGGATCGGTTTCTAGTCCTGATGCTGGAGACGGACGGACATGGTGGCGTTTTTGTACAAACACTCACCCCAATGTGTCGATAGTCAATTTGGCACCGCTGGAGAGACTGTAGCACCGCCCAAGTCTCGATCAAATCGAAGGCCTTCTCATATTCCACAAACGCTAAGCATAGTGGTTTGCTATACTCCTCGGACTTCTGTATAACTTGCCGCAGCGTATATATGTGGTCTATGATGCTAAAGCCTTTTTGGAAGCCTGCTATATAAAGCCTTTGCGAAGCAAGATGATTCATGATGACCCTAGAAAACAGCTTATAGACATGGCTCAGGAGGGATATCGGTCTGTAGTTTTTCAGTAACGTATTATAACCTTTTTTGAAAAATAATACCACCACGCTCATGTGCCATGCCGAAGGCGGTTTGCCTTTGAAAATGACGGAATCAAATAGCTTCTGAAGCGCTTTAAGAACCTGTTTGCCACCCGCTTTCAGAAGCTCAGCCGTAATTCCATCATCTCCAGCCGCCTTATCGTTCTTGAGCTGTTTCAGGGCTATACTAATCTCGTACAGGCTGACGTCCGGGATATCGTTGGTGTAGTGTCGGGTTAGTCTGGCTCTAGGATCATTGGCCAGGCTCACAACAGGTGCGCGTGTTGATGTGTATAACTCTCCGTAGAATTTCTCAATCTCGCCCAAAAAGCTCGGGGTGGAAGTGACGATCCTACCATCCCCATTCTTCAGCTTCGCAAGTAGGCTCTGTCGAACAGACAAATTTCTTGCGAACACTTTGGAACCTTTGTTCCGCTTGATAGCCTCTTTAATACAATTTGTATTAAATTGACGTATATCGCGAGTCAGAGACTTTGAGATTTGTCTGTAAAGGCATCTGATTCGCGAAACGTCATCAGGCGATTTTAAGACCACCTCCCGTCTTTCTTCCATTAGCCGACGGGTGGGACAGGAGATCTTCTTCTGTCCTTTTGAAGGGAAGGTTTTGAAGAACTTGGACCCTTCCGTATGCAGTTTCCACAAACCTGTTGTTATAGTGGTCCACATCTACCCATTCACCGAGGCATTCAAAGCGATTTTGCAGTTCGATGTGAAAGCTTCGTAGAGTTTTGGAGTTGGGTTAATGCTGGACGGAGTGTAGACTTCATAAATCGAGAGCGTTCGAACCTAATGTTGTGGTTTAAGATGCCTCGAACAATACGGTGATCACTCCCGGTTTAAACCGCATAGAGCACGATGACATCGATGAACATTTGCCTTCTCGTTGATATTATGAAGTCTATCTCGTTTTTGGTCTCACCATCGGTGCTAATCCAGCTCCACTTGAGGTACAATGGTTTCTTGAAAAAAGAATTCATCACAAAGACTCCTTCCTTTTCCATGAAGTCCATTAGCATCTGATCTCGGGGATTCCGATTTCCAACTCTAAATTGCCCCACTTTCATCTCGTCCGCCTTTCGCATGCCCAGTTTTGCGTAAAAATCCCCCATGACAACAGTGTAGTGGGTTTAAGAGGTATATATGTGTCTACTGACGTCTTCATATATAACCTCCACCTCACTATACAGTACGCGGCGCAGTACAGCTGATTTTCGGGTCTTAAATCGAAATGTGATGCCAGAATACGGCGTGCAGGACTGTGCATAACCACATAACTTCGAGTAACATTATATATTTCCGAAACTGCAATGGTTAATGAGAAAACTGGAACGCAAAATCTAAAACGGCCGCCATTTTGGTTCAAGTTTTAATCCGAGTACTGTATATTTCTTTGGATACCCTTGAAAGATGTAGTGAAGAATGTTAATTCATAGGATGGACTCTTAAATTAGCAGTGAAGTGTACGTCTTAAACTACTGTAACTATTATTTTAAAATAGGCTTGATCATACATTGAATGGACTGTGATGAAATACTTGTATAAATAATACAGTTGAAATATCACGTTCGAAAAGTAAGTGGTCAAACTTGCTGTGATCTTAAATGCACCACTATTAGTGATATTTATACTCCAAAAAACACTAGAAATACCTAAGTCGTGTTAGGTTCACAATCGAAGATATTAGTGATAGTAATAAATAAACACCCGCTTCTTGGGTTTTTATTCGGGTTTAAACCCGTTTAAAACCCGGTTTTAACCCATTTCCACCCATTGGGTTTAAACCCTCTGCCCATCTCTACTCACAGCCCTAGTTATTACGGATAAAATAAAAAAACCGGCCAAATGCGAGTCGGACTCGCACACCGAGGGTTCCGCCGTACAAACGTAGCGGTTTACAATTTATGACGTACTAGCTTTCCGCCAGCGGCTTCGCCCGCGTGGAGTTCGGTTATATCGCGCTGTTTAAATTCCCCTCAGGAACATCAAATTTTTCCAGGATAAAAGGTAGCCTATGTTCTTTCTCAGGGTCTAAAGATTGTCTGTGCCAAACTTCATCAAAATCGGTTGAGAGGTTTAGGCGGAAAAGCGTAACAGACAGACAGAGTTATTTTCGCATTTATAATACTAGCATTGATTTAGAATTTTTCACAGTTTAGAGGCAATTAGATTTAAGAAGTGTTTGATATGAATTTGAACTTTAATATCTCTACGCGTTCATGTGAAAAGGGTAGGTAGTAAGTTTATAATTATTAAAAAAAATATTTTATGTCATGTAAGCAAAAATAATATTTTAATATTTTATGTAACTTCAAATTTATCATTTTCACAATATTTCCTTTATCTGTCTGTACTATAATATAACGTTGCTTCGTGCCGAATTTCAAGATTCTGAGTTCACGGGAAGTACCTTGCAGGCAAAGAGATTTAAGATATATAGAGAGGGCATGTGTCAAAATGGCATAGAAAAACTGTGATCCCATGGTTCAGTTCCGCCATCTAGTACAATATAGCAAAATTAGATCGACAATTGGAGACATCAAATAGTAAAAATGAAATAAGTTTATATAAAATATATTCAGCTATTGCCCGGTAGGTGGCCAGTGTGGTCCATGTTGCCAGATCCGATTTAATACCCTAGTATAGTTCAAATCGGGTAAATAAATATTGAAAAGTAAATAAATTAAGTGAAACTTGTCTTGTACAAACAAATACTGTTTTAGAATTTTATTCGCTACTGTTCATTTACCGTGACACCGTCTATTGGCATTTTAGATGTTTTATGCTTACGAATTATTTTAACGCTCAGTTTACTGCGATTTTTGAGTGTAATAGACCTTTTAGGCCATAAAGCGCATTTTGTTTTGCAATTTTCGTTTGCATTTCGTTTTTAGCAAAATTATTCTTTTTACACGTTTGTTTGCAAATATTTTTAAATGGCAATGCAAAAAACTGTAGTAGGGTTTGTATCATTTCGATATAAAGTTATCGATAATATTCAAAGAAGTTACTACGACGATGTTTTTCGCATTATGATAGCTTGAAACAAAAAATTAGGAAGCAGAATAATTATGGGTAATTTCAAGTTTACAAGTTTCTTATTTATATAATTCTTTTAATATAATAGGCGTTAAAGTTTAAAATTGCCGATTAGTACTGAAAATGTAAATAATTGCTTATTTTTTAATTTTTTAAATAATTCATTTATAATCAATATATAGGAAGGTCGTTTATGCCTTTGTGATAGAACTCTGAGGATCTAGACTGCACAAACTGTGTGAAAGCAGAACTGCCTCCTGGGAAGAAAACTTCTTGTCACGTAGATAATTGTCCAAATCACTACAAAAATGGTAGTCTGCTGGAGCAAGACCTTTACAAGATTCGTACGCCATTATCTTTAAAAACGGCAAAAAAATCACGGTTATTGTATGGGAGCCCGCCTTCAGGATTTATTTTATTTTAATTATTTATTTGTAATCCATACTAATATTATAAATGCGAAAGTAACTCTGTCTGTCTGTCGGTCTCTCTGTCTGTCTGTCTGTCTGTTACGCTTTCCCGCTTAAACCTCTCAACCGATTTTGATGAAATTTGACACAGACAATCTTTAGACCCTGAGAAAGAACATAGGCTACCTTTTATCCCGGAAAAAAAATGATATTCCCGAGGGAAATCCAAAAAGCGCGATATAACCGAACTCCACGCGGGCGAAGCCGCGGGCGGAAAACTAGTTTGAATATATAACCAAATATTCTGTGAACATTTTAAGCGTCTATCTGTTTCCGTTATTAATATGGAGCAAAAAACGGCAAAAATTCACGTTTGTTGTATGGGAGCCCCTTAAATATTTTATTATTTTTATTCTTAGTACTTGTTGTTATAGCGGCAACAGAAATACTAACACAATCTCTGGAAATTACAACTGTCTCGCTATTACGGTTTATGAGATACAGCCTGGTGACAGACGGACAGACGAACAGAGAAGTCTCATGAATAGGGTTCGTTTTACCTTTTAGGTACGGAATCCTCAAAATCATAAAGTAGCTCGCAATCATTGTACTACATATACGTACCTACATATTTTATGAATATATTTCATTATAAATAAGTTATGTAATCTATGTACTTATCCACTTAACCGTAAATTTTATTCCAATTTTTACGGTTAAGTAAAAAAGTAATGAAATTAGTAACTTACTATTTCATTTCTAATACAAGGTACCGATTCTTTTTTTTTAAATTTGATCGACAAGTCTTTCCAAAGTAGGTAGATAACTTCTCTTCTAAAATGTATTGAGCATAATTTCGCCGAATGAGACGGAAGCCAATTTTCTTCTCTACGGTCTATCTGGACAAATCGTATCCACTTTTTCCCTACGACATTATTTTATTCGGAAAAAAAAAATAACAAAAACCTAGATAAATGAATAGTAATTGTTCATTCAATTTTGTTTATTAATATGATATGATTATGTTTAAATAGAGTTAATAATAAATAAACTTGAAATATAGTAATATTTTAAGTTTATTTAGCTATATTTTAAATGTCAATAAAATACAACAAAATGTATTCATCTTAATAAGTATTATCGATAACTAAATCGATAAATAACATTACTACATTTCTACAAGAAAATAGTAAAACTACTCAACAATAGAGGGCGCTTATTACAATAATGGAAAATTTTCTAGAACTAAGATTTTTTTAAAATTTGAGTTGCAGACGAAATATAAATAATTCATAGAAAAACATTCTGAAGTTAGGTCCAGTCGTTTTACTATAACGAGATGTACAGTAACACAAAGCGCAACATGGCATATTTCCTTAGAAAATGTTTATACTTGGTGGACACAAATTACGTCCTGACTCGCAGACTAGACTGACCGACTTTCAACCAAGTCGATAAAAGTATTGGCTTAGGATTTTGTTCGTGATGTCCTGTCTATTGTAAATATAATTTTAATGTCTTTGCTTGTAGGTTTTGATTCCCTAGCGTGTGACGGAAATTCGTCTAAGGTGTCGGTATAAACTGCTGTATCTTTTGATCGCTTTAACTTAGAAGTTTGATTTTTTCACTGCTTAAAGGGACAGTAGACCTAGGTATTTGGTATAAATTTCAATTTGATACCTTTATTAGTTCGTGAGAAATAAGGTAGTAAATTTCATTTTATTAAAATATGTTTATTATATTATATAACTAAAAAAATGTGATTTTCGCAATTTTTCCTATATTTGCATTATATGATAATCCTTCATGCCAAATTTCAAGATTCTGAGTTTACGGGAAGTATCCTTTAGGTTTTCATTCCTTTGCGAGTGTCGAAAATTTGTTGAAAATATCGACATATCGGCTGTATCTTTTGATTGGCTTGGCTTAGAAGTTTGATATTTTCACAGCTTAAAGGGACAATAGACCTAGGTATTTGGTATAAATTTCAATTTGATAACTTTATTCGTTCGTGAGAAATAAGGTAGTGAGTTCCATTTTATTAAAATATGTTTATTATATTATATAACTGAAAAAATGTGATTTTCGCAATTTTTCCTATATTTGCATTATATGACAATCCTTCATGCCAAATTTCAAGATTCTGAGTTTACGGGAAGTATCCTGTAGGTTTTGATTCCTTTGCGAGTGTCGAAATTTTTTTGAAAATATCGACATATCGGCTGTATCTTTTGATTGGCTTGGCTTAGAAGTTTGATATTTTCACAGCTTAAAGGGACAATAGACCTAAGTATTTGGTATAAATTTCAATTTGATAAAGTTTTTCGTTTGTGAGAAATAAGGTAGTAAGTTTCATTTTATTAAAATATGTTTATTATATTATATAACTAAAAAAATGTGATTTTCACAATTTTTCCTATATTTGCATTATATGACAATGCTTCATGCCAATTTTCAAGATTCTGAGTTTACGGGAAGTATCCTGTAGGTTTTGATTCCTTTGCGAGTGTCGAAAATTTGTTGAAAATATCGACATAATCGGCTGTATCTTTTGATTGGCTTGGCTTAGAAGTTTGATATTTTCACTGCTTAAAGGGACAATAGACTTGAGTATTTCATGTGAATTTCAGCTTGATACGTCCACGCGTTCTTGAGATAAAGGGTGGTGACAGACAGACAGACAGACAGACAGACAGACAGACGGACAACAAAGTGATCCTATAAGGGTTCCGTTTTTTCCTTTCGAGGTACGGAACCCTAAAAAATATGTCTAAGCAAGTTCAAGTTAGTAGACAAGCCATAATAAATACAATGTACTTATAACCTACTTCACACAAAGATAACACTAATCGGATTGTATCATATAATTAACGCAATGGAAGGCATAACAATGAAAACAATATAGTCGTCGTGTAGCGAAAGTGTTTGTGGTGTGCTGTGCTGATAGAAATGTCTTTTGAAATGATGGTTGTGACTTAATTTGACACCATTATGTGCCATTTTCTTTGTTATATGTAAGTATATAGTGTAGATAGGCAAAGTGATGGTTATAAAGTGTTGAGCATTCACGTTTCTGTGCTACTGATGGCAAACAGTGGCAGGCAATAATTTAAGTTCACCAGCTGATAGATCACTACATAGTATTAAACAAAGTTGCTTTCTCAGTCCCTATATCCCTGTTTGCTTATAGTACATTACGATATTAGTGCGTAATGATGGTTATAACTTGCGAGGCGGAATTTCAGCCCGAGCCGAAGGCGAGGGTGTAATTGAGCCGAGCATGTTATAACCAATACGCACGTATATCGTACGACGTTTTTTAACACACTTGCGAGGAAACAGAAAAAAAAGTATTTTATATTTTGTTCATTTTAAATAAACTCAATCTGTGAATGCACACTGTTGCTTTCCCTCCATTTGTATTATTATTTGCCATTTCAAATATAGAACAGCGCGCAGCGCGAGCCGTGCGGCGGCGATCAGTTCCATAATTACTTGAAATGGAAAATAATGCTGTTATGGAAAATAATGCTGTTATGGACTATAGCTTAACTATTTGCTTTGATAAAACACGCGTTTGTTGTGGCCTGCTTTACATATTTAAAACCGGTGGAATTACATCAGCTTTACGAGCAAGGGTGTTAAAAAATCTTTAAAACTACGCCAAGGATATAATAACATCCATTAAGCCAGTGGAGAACTACTGTTATTTTTCTAATGTGATGTGGTAAATAATACACTTTTTTTCGCTTCGGTTATATAGTGCTTTTTAGGTTTCCCTCGGGAATATCAACTTTTTCCGGGATAAAAAGTCCTATTATTTAATCAAGAATTCTAACTTTATGTCTACAAAATTTCAAATCAATCGGTTCAGTAGTTACGGCGTGAAAGCGGAACAAACAAACAAACTCACTTTCCGATTTATAATATTAATAAGAGTTGTACACATTGAAAAGTTATACAGAAAATTCCGTGATGGTATATGTCTATCTCTTAAGGATATCCTTTAATTTTTGAAATGTAATTTACTTTTTACGAAAAATACCGGCTAATTTTCGAAGCGTTTTTAACCAATACATCCTTAATACTTATCCAATTAAATCAACAAAATAAATTTTTGTTTTAATATTGATCTATACAGCACATGATTTTTTAGAATTAGAATTAGAATTAGAATTTATTTATTTGTAAGAATATTGTTGTTACAAGCTGTTATATACAATTCACGTCCAAAATATTCTGCTGTCTTTCAGCGTACAAACATTTTCAAGCAGTAAAAATAAATTGATTAAAAATTAAATAATTAATGAATTATACATGTATTAAAAAGTCAAATAAATGAAGAAAAACATAATTATACAAACTAACATTGCCCAAATACCCATAACATATACATTATTACTGTCACTATTATTAATTTTAAAAAGTATGATTTAAAAATTCATTAACAGAATAAAAACACATGTCTAAAAGCCAAGCAAACATTTTACATTTAAATTTATCAATTGGTAACATTCTGAACGCAGGTGGTAATTTATTATAAATTTTTATTGTCATACAACTGGCATTTCTACTGTAGAGATGTAGTCTCTGAGTAGGAACTAACAGTTTCCCAGAATTTTTCCTTTTCAGTCTTTCCGATACATGTTCACTCAGTGAGTATAAATGAGGATATTTTTTAACAAATAGGCAAACCTCAAAAATATATAGACACGGAAGTGGAAGAATTTTTAATTCTTTAAATAATGGTCTGCAATGGTCTAAGTATTCTGCTCCACTCATGGCTCGGATACACTTTTTTTGTACTTTGAACGCTCTGTCCACGTCCACCGAATTTCCCCATATAACAAGGCCGTAACGCAATATTGATGAAACGTACCCATGATAGGCACTTAGGACTGTCTTTTTGCTGGATACTAATCTCAACTTGCGGAGAGCATATACAAACTTATCAAGCCTACTGCATACTCTTTCTACATGATCCTTCCAATTCAGTTTGTTGTCAATTATTATACCCAAAAATAAAGCTGATGGTTCCGGTTCCAAAATTGTATTACCATATTGAATTATTGTTGGTGCAGCTAACAAGTTGCATGTTTGAAATTGTACCACATTGGTTTTATTTATATTAACATGAAGATTATTGTCACTTAACCAGTTAATTACATTAATTAATTCAGTCTTAGTACAATCCTCTATGTCAGTTTTGTTGGAACATTTTATCACCAAAGTGGTATCGTCCGCAAATTGTATACATTCACATTTTAAACATTTCATAAGGTCATTTATATATAATACAAATAATAGCGGACCCAGTATGCTTCCCTGTGGAACGCCAGAACTGTTAATTTTTAATTCTGAGCAATACATCTTCCTCGTTTTTTTTTCTATTCTAGATATAACAGTTCTCTGTTGGCGATCAGACAAATAACTCTTAAGCCATGCATGAGCCTTGCCTCTATTCTCTTTTCTATTTTGTGGAGTAGACGTTCATGTGATACAAAATCAAATGCTTTGCTCATATCCAAGAATACTGACAATGCAGACATTTTATTATTAAGAGCTTCAGTGATTAGTTTTACTAAGGAAAAACAGGCCAGAGTTGTTGAATAGTTTTTTCTGAAGCCAAACTGAGTCTCCACAATCAGGTTATGTTTATTTAAAAAGCTATTTATTTTGCCATGCATAGCTTTTTCAAAATTTTTGCAAAGATTGGAATCAGTGTAATGGGCCTATAATTACCCATATCAGAACAGTTGCCCTTTTTATATAGTGGTTTAATTATAGATTCCTTTAGCTGGGTTGGGAAAATACCTTTTTCAAATGAGAGGTTTATTAAATAGCTAAGAGGGGATGCAATAATTTTTGCACTTAATTTAATTATTTTAGTCGTTACTTCGTCATATCCGGTTGAATGTGTGTTATTCAATGAATTAATTAATCTAATAATGTCAATTTCATTTACTGGAGTCAAAAATATAGTATTAATGTTATTATCAATGTCAATGTTGTCTACGTTATAATTATTATTGTTAGATTTTTGTGTCAGTTCGATAAAATAGTCATTAAATTGGTTACATATGTCATAAGGATTAGCGATTTTTTTATTACAGATTATTAGTTCATTTATATCGTTGTTGTTATTTGATTTGTTTGAGTTATTTTTTATGATTGACCATGTCGCTTTACATTTATTTTTAGCATTATTTAAAAAAATGGTGTTATTTATTTGCTGTGATTTTGATATGCATTTTTTTAAGATCTTAGTATAATTGCGGTATTTTTTCTTGTGGTAATCTTTACTTATAGCATCGTGCTGATATGCATAATATAAAGCTCTCTTCTTCATGCATGATATTTTTAAACCCCTACTAAGCCATTTGTTTTTAATAGGTTTATTGGTCTTTTTGACGAGTATTTCGGGAAAACACAATTTATTGAAGAGCGTGAACAAGTCGTGGAATAAATTAAATGCTTTATTGCAGTCTGTCTCCTCGTACATTTCACTAAAACTCAAGGCTGCTAAGCAATCTAGAAACTTTGTTACGTTGCTCTTACCGTAATCTCTTTTCGTTTCATACCAAAATTCTATAGTTTTTGATTTATTATTATTCATCGCTGGAACATAAAAAGTCAACGATTGTCCGGTATCGTGATCGGAGAGAGCTAAATTATGTATACTGCATTTCAGGTCAAGTGCGGGAACATTACTTGCTATTTGATCTATGCTAGCATTTTTCCTAGTGGGCATCCTAACATGTAGTGAGATATTATAATTGTTTAGTAATGATATCAATTCTTTTGTATATTTGTTGTCTTTTAAAATATCTATGTTCCAATCTCCGCACAAAATAATATTTTTTTTAGCTTTGCGGGTTAGATTGTGTAACAATAATTCAAGATTTTTAAAAAATGTGAACACTTCTTAATCCGGAATTCTATAAATGCAAACTATAATTAAATTGTGGCTCAGTATTTCTGTACCACAGCATTCGAAGCAAAATTCGATGGCCAACTCATTAGTTATTGGTAACGGACTAAAAATTATACCTTTTTTCACTAAAACACACGTTCCACCGCGTTTCTTATTATTAATTCTCTTTCGTCATCGTTTATTTTTTTATTAATTCTCTGCTTTTCCTCTGGTGTGGTAGTCAGAGACTTTATTTAACAGTTATTCTTATTTTCTATCATATTTCAGCTATTAATATACAATTTACTCTATTATAGGTATCTTTTATATTATTCATTCCTTACTGCTACTTATACTTATTTGTTTGCTAATATTTGATGACTGATTTATACACCGTGTAACATAAAGGGTATATACATAACAAAGGCATGACATCTTTACATGATATGAAACAATATTGGAAGGGTTTTTTAATTCTATCTCTTTATGTTAGGAAGTTATGAGGAAAAACACCGCCTGTGATAGGTTACTATCATACTAGTCGCACAGAGATATTGAAGACATTTATCGGATTTTGGCAAGTAACGTGACGGGTAACGAGTAGTTATTAACGTATGTAGTGTGCTGCCACATTTGTTATGATTTGATTTTAAGAAACACACGAAACCGAAAATTTGGTTCCAATTTTTTGAGTATTTTATTTTGAGTTGAAACCCTTCCGATATCGTTTCATATCGTCTAAAGATGCCATGCCCTTGGTATGTATATACCCTTTTTGTTACACGTTGTATATATTCTACAATATGTATTTCAGTGCATCTTTATTTTGTGTTATTTCTATTTACAACTACTTTCGCTACTTGTTTGCAGAATTCTAGGAATTTACCTCTTAAGTTTTTATCTTGCATTACTTTAGCAATATTTAGTTTATTTATTCTAGTTTCTATTTCAATCTCAATATCATTTCTTTCTCTACCAAAGACAGGACATTCCTCTAACACATGGAGGACGCTCTCTTCTTTATTTGAGTCGCAGATACATGCCGGGCTCTCCTTGCACTTAAATCGATTTAAATACTCGGAGAACCCGCCATGACAGCACATGATTTAAATGAATATTTTCGAAGATATTACAGATTTAAAAATTGCGGGGCGTAGCGTTTGCGGCGGTACCGACCGGCCGGGGCGGCGGGAGCGGCGGGCCGCTATGTTTCTTTATAAAACGTTCAAAGTTTTTCTGTAGAGTAATTAGTACCAGCATTGCACCCATGCGAAGCCGGGTCACTATATAAACCTCGCCATAAAAAGTTAGATGAAGTGAACTCCATGCTAACTTCTCCTAAGTCATCGTGATAATATGGTAACAAAATCGCTGAACACAATCCGGCTGACCCAGTTCTCGTGATAAACCCAAGACCATGAAAATGGATCGATGTGTTAACAATTTTCACCTAGTTCAAATAGTATCATGTTGCAAAGGTGAAAATTAGCAAGAGTAGCGGCCATATCAGATGACTTAGCCTGGATTCTAACTATGTAAGTATCCGTTTTCTTTCGCCATTCATAGCGGGCTGAGCCCCTTGTCTCGAAGTCATGGTTGCCTAGAGGTAAAAACACCAGCCTCTCAAGTAAGAGTGTGCGGGTTCAATTCCAGGTTTGGCAAGTACCAATGTAACTTTTCTAAGTTATATGTACGTTCTAAATATATCTTGGACACCAATGACTGATTATAAGGCGAAGGAAAACATCTTGAGGAAACCTGGGCTTTGAGTCTGAAATCGCCAATCTGCATTGAGCAAGCGTGGTAATTACACTCAATCGTTCTCTGTATAAGAGGAGACCTGTGCCTAGTAGTGGGACGATAAAAAGGATGATGATGATGATGATAATAAGCCCCTTGTCTACTGCGGCTAAATAACGGCGCATACCCACTACGGTTTTTATAAATATTCTCTGAGACTACATACCTCTCGGTTGTGGAGGGTTTTCGCATTTAAAAGCCTCGACCCCCGCACTTCCTCGGGATATACAGTCTCATCACCGATGATCGTGGGTGATGCATTCTTATTATGTTATCATCATTAGGTACTAATGCAATATTAGAGGTGTCATTCTTGTATTGTTCAGAACTTTCACGTTATTATCTCAGCTTCAATCTGACAAAAATACGTCAAATTTTAAAACATTTTTGAGATATTCTTGATATTTGATTTTTGATGAGATGACGAAAATGATTGCGTCTAAATTTTACGAGAATTCAGAACTCATTCTGAATTTATGAGCGGTATTTTAATAAATTATTCACTTTTAACGTAAACGACTAGTGTTCATGGTTAAAAGCAAAAAGAATCAGGGGTAGTCAGTACCTAGAACGCTTTATATCTATACTGATATATAAAGCTGACGAGTTTGTTTGTTTGAACGCGCTAATCTCAGGAACTACTGGTCTGATTTGAAAAAAATATTTTGGGTTGGATAGACCATTAATCCAGGAAGGCTAGGCTATATAACATCACGCTGCGACCAATAGGGGCGGAGCATAACTAAACAACGCGACCGAAGTCGCTGGCGGCCGCTAGTTTTACTATAAGTTTACCAAATTTGAAATGATTCATTAGGGTAAACTTCCCAATTCATACCCCTTAAGAGAAATCCATCATATTTACAAAATTAGGAGAGATAAATCAGTTTTAATTACAAGTAATTTTTGTTTCCTAAATATTTTATTGGTTCAATAATCAAAGGAGATGTTTCAGAAATGTATGGAGCCTGGGCCAGCACATTGTACTCTTAATGCTAGGTATAGTTACGCTATAGTTAACTGTTTTCAATGTTAATTTCCTATATTTTAGCTTAGTTTTTATGCAGATTCAATTTAACTCGGACAAGGAGCGCAACACAACTACTAATAAATATGGTGGTCAGCAATAAGCGAAATAAGATTTTGACAGTGATATTTGATTGACGTGTCATGTATCTAAGGCTATCATATCTATATTATCTACCATATGACTGCCAAAAGAACAAAACATGAATTCCGAACATACAGCCCATTAAATAAACACAATCAACTCAAATCAACACTCGACATGAACACAACGGGAAAATAGAACTGTCAGTCGCTAATCAAACGTCATAAAAAGTGGCATGGCTACCTTAAAAAAGCGTTATCTCACTAAAAAACGTTTCAAATATTTTTTTTTTTATGTATTATAGACTAGCGCTTGACCGCAATCCTGCATGATGGTAAGCAGTGTCGCAATCGTTGATGGTAAAGCACACTAGTTTATTAAGAGCCTATGCACTCTAGCCTTGAAGACACTCAAATTGTAGTCCGACGGAAACACCGCCGCTGGCAAATTGTTACAGTCCCTCGGTGTACGCGGTATAAAGGAGGAGGCGAAACGCTTCGTCCGGATCGTAGTGGTGTTAACAACGTTATTTTTTAGTTATTATATACTTGTATTTTTATTCAAATAAATTTAGTAGTATTTTTATGCAAATCTATTATTATTTTTTTTCCTTTTCTTCTATGTACTGTACATAGTGGTGGCCGAAAATGAAACATCTCCTTTAACATAAACCTTATAAACTTTTGAAAAATAAACTAATAATTATAGGCTAGTGCTTGACCGCAATCCCGCCTGATGGTAAGCAGTGATGTAATCATTGATGGTATCTACAGCGCGCTAGTTTATTAAGATGATTTGCATCTCCTCGCTCACATGCCGTCTGGCGCAGCATCGTTGGCAGCCACGATGCATCGCCAGAGGGAAATTGGTCTAGAGACCCTCCACGACCAAACTCCCGACACAACAACATTAAGCGAATCGTACCCGGCACACATGGCACCACAACTGCTCAGACCCTTTCTCTGTACGGCTCCAACAGACATCATGCCGGAACACGACGAATCGCTTGGCGGCTTGACTCGGCAGCCGATGTTTTGGCCTACCACCGAGAGTTTTAAGACCATTCATCCCAAATTATGTTGCTAATCCTTAATTCGTACTTTGATATCTATTCATTGCTATACAGTATTGAGAATCAGCATCATAATTAACAATGTGATTGGTATCTTGCCATACCATACCATTTGACGGCCTCCGTGGCGTAGCGGTAGCGGACGCGGCCGCTGCGCAAGGTGGCGCGGGTTCGATCCCCGCACAGTGCAAGTATTTGTATGCATGAATATGAATATTTGCACTGGTCTGGTCGTGCCTCGGAAAGCACGTTAAGCCGTTGGTCCCGGTTGCCATACGAACATCTAGTGGCAGTCGTTACGGGTTGTTGGAGCCCTCAAAAGTCCAACAATTGGTCTAACTGCAATGCTTCGATGTCGCCTTCGGGTTGTGGAGGTCAGACGGCAGTCGCTTCACGGAAAATGTCGAAGTTTAGCCATATCAGCAGTTGGACTGGTAAAGCGGACCCCAGACTCCAAAGCTGAAAAGGCTTCGGATGCGACTGGGATTAACGCTGGGATGATGATGATGATTGGTATCTTGCCATAATATGTTGTGGCAGCAGGGCTTTTTGTATTAATTCTACCGGCTTCCGCCAAAATACGTAGCGATTTTCGTTATTTAGTTGTTATTGTTTGTGGAGGCATGAGGAACAGGGAGTAAACTTCACTCATCCTCCTTAGGAAAGGGAGGATCCTCAGACCAGACGGGCGTTGTGTCTGACGGGCACTTGCCTAACGGTTGAATTTGGGAAGTTATCTAAGCTAATTGCTTGGTAAACTCTGCTTGCGAGATGTAGAATTCGTGTGACGTCAGTATGACGCGGGGTTTATTTGTGGCGTTTGTAGGTACCGCTACATTATTTTTATTTTGTGTCCGTTACCGTTTGTTGTATTACCTCGAGTTGTTGCTGTGTTACGTTATTAAAACTGAAAGTGTTGCTTTTTTTTTTTTAAACTAGTCATCATCATCCCAGCGTTAATCCCAGTCGCATCCGAAGCCTTTTCAGCTTTGGAGTCTGGGATCCGCTTTACCAGTCTAACTTCTGATATGGCTAAACTTCGACATTTTCCGTGAATCGTCTGCCGTCTGACCTCCACAACCCGAAGGCGACAACGAAGCATTGCAGTTAGACCAATTGTTGGACTTTTGTCGGCTCCAACAACCCGTAACGCCTGCCACTAGATGTTCGTAGGGCAACCGGGACCAACGGCTTAACGTGCTTTCCGAGGCACGACCAGACCAGTGCAAATATTCATATTCATGCATACAAATACTTGCACTGTGCGGGGATCCAACCCGCGCCACCTTGCGCAGCGGCCGCGTCCGCTACCGCTACGCCACGGAGGCTGTGCATTTTTTTTAAACTAGTGCTTGACCGCAATCCCGCCTGATGATAAGCAGTGATGCAATCGTTGATGTTAAAGCGCGCTAGTTTATTAAGAGGCTATTCACTCTAGACTTGAAGACACTCAAATTGTAGTCCACACCGCCGCTGGCAAATTGTATCTCTGCTTTTATGAACTTCTCTCTAAAGCTAACGCGAACAAAGTATTGTATCACAGCATTCTAATAGGCTTAATAATGTATAACTCAAGCGATTTTGTGTTTTCTAAAACAGTTATCTAAGAATAAAACAGCAAGGCTTTTATAAAAAAAAAAAAACTTTCAACTTGAAACTGGTTTCGAACGTGATAACTGCGTAGAGTTTTACTAATGACACGGTTTTTTATGAATTTATTATTACCATTTCGGACTACATTGTTATGTTGGTCTGAGAAAATATTTACTTCCTTTTTTCTACTTTACTTTTAGTTTTACTTGTGCTGGGTACGATGCGCCAAATGTTGTTGTGTCACTCCACGCGTACTTCACCCAAGATTTCACTGTCGGAGTCACACTGCTGGAATTGTCGACCAGTAACCACTGCTCCTACGTATACCAAGTACGGAGGAGGCATCTGAGCAGTTGTGTTGCGATGTGTGCCGGGTACGATGCACCAAATGTTGTTGTGTCGGGAGTTTGGTCATGGAGAGTCTCCAGATCAATCTCCCTCTCGCGCAGCATGGTTTGGTCTTGGGTTTAACATTGCACCGCCTCGCTCAACTGCCGTCATCCTTCCTATTCCTAAGATTTTTTTAAGTGAATAAACTAGTGCGCTTTACCATCAACGATTGCATCACTGCTTACCATCAAGCGGGATTGCAGTCAAGCACTAGTTTATAATTGTTAAGAAAAAAAAAACTTCCGTTGAATCATGGTAAGAATAGGCGGTCAGAATAGGATAGTGTTATTATCCTGCCCTAGTTATATCTTGGACACCAATAAATAAATAAATATATACGGACAAATCACACAGATTGAGCCAGCCCCAAAGTAAGTTCGAGAATTGTGTTATGGGATACTAACTCAATGAAAACATATTTATAATAGATACAACATATACAATATGTAAAGAAAACCCTGTCCGACCCATAAGGATAATAAAAGTTAGGTAAACACTTGACCAAATATAATATAAAATTTTACATAATTATCATAGAATCAATACTAATGAATTTTGAAATAATCCTTTTTTCCCGGGGATTAATTCCAATTTCCCCGAAATTTCGTAATTTTTAAAAAAGTGACGTCACCGGTATTATTATAAGCGAATAGCGACGCGACCACGTCACAGGTGCCGCGTCCCCTGGCCCCCGCCGCCCGCGGTAGGGGTTGCTTATCGCACATATTTTAAGTTACCTCTTTTTGCGAAATAATATTTATTTTTTTAGGGGAATTTTTTTTTTAAGTTTATCCTGTCTTTGTGGGCATTAGTAGAATCAGTTATCGATACCTAACAATACCTTCACGGATCGGACAGGGTTTTCTTTACATATTGTATAGATAAACATCCAAGACCCAGGTCAATCAGGAAAAGGTCGTCTTCCATCATGACCTGGCCGGGAATCGAACCCGGGGCCTCCACGTCGCAGACAGGCGTGTTGACCGTTACGCCACGGAGGTCGTCATGACTGATTACAAGGTGCAGGAAAACATCTTGAGGAAATCTGGACTTTAAGTCTGAAATCGCCAATCCGCATTAAGCAAGCGTGGTGATTGGATGTTAGGAGAGTATGAGAGGAGGCCTCAGCCCAACAGTGGGACGATAAAAATAGTTGATGATGATTGTCCTGCCCTTATCCCAATTTACTTGGCGGCGCAACATGACTTTTCCTTCCACATTTCTCTGTTAGTTTTAATCAACTGATGATTTATAATGAGATATTACGTAATTGAGTGTCTTCAAGGCTAGAGTGAATAGGCTCTTAATAAACTAGTGCACTTTACCATCAACGATTGCGTCACTGCTTACCATCAGGCAGGATTGCGGTCAAGCGCTGGTTTATATTTTAGAAAAAAAAAAAAAAAATTATGTAACACATTATTAGAGGTTTCATTTTGACAGAAAAAAATGTTTCCTACTTGGTTAGATTGTTATCAAAGCGTGTTTTTAGGGTTCCGTACCTAAACGGTATAACGGAACCCTATTCATGAGACTTCGCTGTCCATTTGTCCGTCTGTCTGTCTGTCCGTCCGTACGTCCGTACGTTCGTACGTCCGTACGTCCGTACGTCCGTACGTTCGTACGTCCGTCCGTCCGTCCGTCTGTCACCAGGCTGTATCTCATGAACCATAATACCTAGACAGTTGAAATTTTCGAGAGATTATGGATTTCTGTTGCCGCTATAACAAGAAATACTAAAAATAAAGAAAATATTTTTTTTTTAAAGAAGGGCTCTAACCAACAAAGGTGATTTTTTTCGGTTTTTGCTCCATATTAATAACGGATTTTTGTCCGTTTTTTAAAGATACGATGGTACGGAACCTTTCGTGCGCGAGGCCGACTTGCACGACTAGTTTTTTAAAACTATAATATATTACCACGGTTTTTTGAGCTGACAATTAAGTCCGCTCTCAATTAATTTGATCAATGCATAAATTATTGAATATAGTCTCGGGTTGTGTCGGTCCGTATGAAAATCGCACGAAAAGAAATTGAATAGTTTATCCAAATAATAAAAATGATAAACCCAAAAAGCGACTTTAATTTTTAATAAAACTAGCCTCGCCTTCGACTTTGCATGCGTTAAATTTCTTGTTCACCTGTTCAACCCCGTCGCATCGAATCACCTGCCTAAACTTAGTGTTCGTTTAGCATTATATATCTGGTATTTTTTTATGGTATTCTTTTCTTAGAATTATAAATTAATGTTTGACCGAAATCTTGCCTGGTGGAAAGCAGTGATGCAATCTTTGATGATAAAGTGCGCTTGTTTATTAAACCTATTCACTTAAAGAACTGAGTGAATAGGAAGGAAGACGGCAGTTGAGCGTGGTGATGCAATGTTAAACCCAAGAACAAGACCAACGATGCTGCGCCAGAGAGAGATTGATCTGGAGACCCTCCACGACCAAACTCCCGACACAACAACATTTGGCGCATCGTACCCGCCACACAACGCAACACAACTGGTCAGGCCCGTCCTCCGTAGTTACATGGTATACGTAGGTGCAGTGATTAAAATAATACTGGTCGACAATTCCAGCAGTGTGACTCAGGAACTAAGTAACTTACAGTGAAATCTTGCGTGAAGGTCGCGTGGAGTGTGTTTTCATTCCAATGAATGGTAGGGATTGTTGACACTACTAACAGCTTACTCTAGGGTACACCATGCGTCGCCTTTGAGGCGCGCGCCGACACTCGGGGTCCCTCACCTTGGGCCTATTCATGGAGGCCGTTGCCGTTAGGGAGTCGAGATCTCCCTCTCCCGTTCCGCAGCTTCCTTCTGCGAAATCACGTCCTCGCAGAAGTATACCACTGCGTTCCATGACTCTGGGCTACCGACCGTCCTCCGCTCTACTGCCCGTAGCGTCAGATCGTCTCCTACTTCATTTGTAAGGACACGGACTCTAAGGTCACTGAGCCTAACTTCTCACGGTAAGATTTTGAGAAAATCGATATTTTGCGTTTTTTTTTTTTTTAGTTAATGCCGGTTTCCTCGCGATGTTTTCCTTCATTTTTGATTTTTCACCGTTTTGAGAGCAGTGGTGATACAGTACCTAATTTTAGTTAACTGTTCCCTATCACTAAGTTGTAACGCGATTAAATAGATCATGCGATATTCTCTTTGTAACAAACTGCATAAAATAAAGTATTTACTTGAAGATCTAACTGCATGTATAATTGCATTCCTGGTCTAAATAAAACAAGTTTTTTTTTTTTATACTATGCATCCTTGCAATTATGATAGATATATAAAAATCTACAAACGTTATTACCTCTTGTCAATACATAAAAAAATCACCTGCATTATTTCGATAGTTACTAATTCATCACTAAAAATAGAGTGGTCAATAACTAACACTAAAACTAAACAGCGATCAATAAATTAAAATTGAGTTATCGATAATACCATTTTCAAAACTGTCGAAAAAAAAACCAAGTCCGAAAAAATAAAATAAAGAAAAATTTAAAAAAAGGTACACTCACCGTCAAAACTATATAACACAAAACATCAGCTAACTGCATTATCACAACACTGATACTTTTCGCTGCGACAGTACTAACACGAATGCTGCATGCGCCTGAGTCGAAAGCACGTCAAAGAATGGCTGGACGACGTCGGATTACTGTTGAGTATCCATCTGTGACGAATTCCATAGAGATGATGAAACCAGATTTGTTTTTTTTTTTTCTTCTGTTTCGTTTCAGAGTGAAGTCATGTTTCATTTCGGACAATCGTTTGCTTTGTTTAGGGTTAGAACTATACGTAAATGTAAGTGAAAATACAGGAAGTGTGTTTTTTGAAAGCAGTCCAATGATAACTATCCATACTAATCCATACTAATATTATAAATGCGAAAGTACCTAACTCTGTCTGTCTGTTACGCTTTCCCGCTTAAACCTCTCAACCGAATTTGATGAAATTTGGCACAGACAATCTTTAGACCCTGAGAAAGGACATAGGCTACCTTTTATCCCGGAATAATTTGATGTTCCCGAGGGAAATCTAAAAAACGCGATATAACCGAACTCCACGCGGGCGAAACCGCGGTCGGAAAGCTAGTTAAATATATATAAGAAGACCGTCACAGAAGAGAGTCGGGTATTCCAACGACCCTAGAAATTAAAACTTTCGATCAGCGCGTCCAGCTTTTTATAAATCAGCGAATCGAAACGAGAACAGTCGCGGTATGGTTTTTGGTTGATAATATTAGAAAAAAAAATTGATCAATACTCGGGCGAAATATTTTATCTATTTCGAAAACCAAGTGACTTTAATTTAAAAACAAAAAATCTTTGATTCTCTCTCTCTTAAATCTTAACTTCTATTATACAACTCCATAAGTACATTATTTCGTCTTAGTCGACTTTTATTGCTGGTTATAATTATATAAATTTAAGATCGCTCAGCTATCTATAGAACGACCTTAGCTTGGAGTTTCTCAGGGTTAGAATGTTTTTTTTTTTATATATGTAAATATAAATTAGTGCTTGACTGCAATCACACGCGAACAGTGACGCAATCGTTGATGGTAAAGCGCACTATTAAGGGCCTATTCACTCAAAAAAACCTGAGTGAATAGGAAGGAAGACGGCAGTTGAACGAGGTGATGCAATGAACACGACCAACGATGCTGCGCCAGAGGAGATTGATCTGGAGACCCTCCACGACCAAACTCCGAACACAACAACATTTGGCGCATCGTACCCGGCACACATCGCAACACAACCCGTCCTCCGTACAACTTTACCAGATATTATGCCGAACAACGACGAATCGCTTGGCGGTAAGACTTTGCAGAAAAGCTGTTTAATAACTCAATGATTAAGTATGCTGAAGTGGTTTGGGGTCGGCCATATTAGCAACAGAACCGATAACTATTGCCTAGAGGTGTTCTGGAGTAGAGACGAGGAATCGTCAAACGTAAGATGGAGGGCATCCTTCCTCCGGCTTGGTTTGGTGACGATCTTTTCTCTAAGCTTTATAGCTTACGCAGACGAGGGATTTTTGTCCGTGGACTTTTTTGTCCGCTAAAACAGATCGCTTACAACTGTATCGAGTAACGTAATCAAGGGATTAAAAGTACCGCGTACAAAAAGTCCCCCGAATAACCGAGGACATGCAGAGAGCGGATCGGACAAAAATACGGGGGAGTCCCCGAATAAAATAGAACTCATGTGACTCGGTGAAGCAACGCACATGACGGACTTTAGTCCGCGTTGTGTGCTCTCACTTCTCTACATTTCTGGGCAACAAATGACCGCACACCGTGTGCGTTGAGTTCGCGGTAAATCCGCGATGGACTTTTTATTTGCGGAGCGTACTTTTTCTCGCCGCGGAGAAAACTCCGTCGTCTGCGCAGGCCCAGCTTGTCTTGCCTTCCTCTCAAAGACAGACGCGATTATAAACATGGCGACCAAAAATACACACATCAAAAGTGTCTAGGGATCAAGCATTTTTATGCGGATTTCTTGAGATTGAGATGTGGCTTTGTAATAAATTTATGATTTTATAAATTTATATGGATCCTTTTTGGTGCATTTCATAATTTGAATCAGGAACTGTGAATCAAATTCGAGTAAAAGATGAAAATCAGCTGTCAATATTTTCCCTATAAAAACATACAACGCATTGAAGACATTATTAGTGCTACTGTTTCCCTACTACTGATTAAAACCAACGTTATTATGGAGCGGCGACGTCATTTAAGCAGGGAAGAAATGCTCAGAGCCGTGGGAATGATAGAAGCTGGTTCCCGGCAACGTACTGTGGCTTTAGCTCTGAATACAAGTCAGAGTGTTATCAGTCGACTTTGGACACGTTACCGAAGCACTGGTACCGTGGCTGAGCGCCATGGAGGACGGTATCGCTGCACCATACGGAGACAAGACCGATACATTCAAATCTTAACTCGAAGAGCTCCAACAATAATCGCCATGATGTTAGCCGTGAGGCTTCATCACTCTTCAGGGAACTTAATTAGCGACCAAACAGTCAGAAACCGCTTGCATGAAGTGAACCTTCATTCCCGAAGACCGCTACGGGTACCACCTATAGCAATGCACAATCGTAGGATTCGATATCAATGGGCTCTTGAACACAGAAATTGGGCAGAAGAACAATGGCGTTTCGTGTGCTTTTCTGATGAGTCTCGTTTTGGTATGAGACCGGATACAAGACGTATACGACACTGGAGAACCCCTGGACGCCAACAGCGATTAAAATCCTGCCAGGAAGTCCATCCTTATAGTGGTGGAACCATCATGGTATGGGCGGGTATTTGGATCGGCGGAAGAACTGAGTTGATTTGGATCAGAGGCAACCTCAACGCTCAAATTTATGCTGAAACGATTGTATCAGACGTCATCGTTCCTCTACAAGTGCAAATCGGTCCCTTATTTCAGTTAATGCATGATAATGCACGACCGCACACCGCAAGAGTTGTAAGACAGACTCTCGCCGCAGCTAACATCAATGTCCTGCCCTGGCCTGCTCAGTCGCCAGACTTGAACCCGATTGAGCATGCATGGGATATGCTACAGAGAAGAGCTCTGCCGAATATGGAGGGTATCCAGTCGCAAGAAGACCTTTTTTTGTTGTTGCAACGAACATGGGCGGCCATTCCACAGCGTGATTTGGATGAACTCATTTTGAGTATGCCAAACCGATGTTCTTGTGTTGTTAGTGTTCGCGGTAGAAACACGGATTATTAATTGTTTAAGTTACCCAATAAAATTTTAGAGAAAACTGTTATTTCAGTCTTTTTTTCGAACTTTTGTGTTAGTGGTTCAAATGTCAAATATCCCTTTATTAGGAAAATGGCAAATTTCTTTATTAATGCAAAGGTGACTTGGTTTATCGTTACTGTGACAAACGAAAACACTTTATTTGATGAATCCTTAAAGAAAATTTTGATTAATATCAATCAGGAGAAAAGTTATTGCAAAAATATATGTTGATCCCTAGACACTTTTGATGTGTGTACATCAAATTACGTCAGGCGCGAACTAATTGCACAGATCTAAATTGACATATTATCGTCTGTCCTTTTCTTAATTAAATGTAAAGAAAAAGATGCATTAAATTTAGTTTTAATTTAGTTTAATTTAGTTTAATTTCTGAACAAGGGAATCAAGGCCATCATCATCAAGCTCTTTATCGTCCCACTGCTGGGCACAGGTCTCCTCTCATATAGAGAAGTATAGAGCGTAATTACCACGCTTGCTCAATGCGGGTTGGCGATTTCAGACTTAAAGTCCAGGTTTCCTCAAGATGTTTTCCTTCACCTTGTAATCAGTCATTGGTGTCCATGATATACTTAGAAAGTACATAATATAAATCGCGGCCAATGTTTTTTTTTTATTATTTATAAACTAGCGCTTGACTGCAATCCCGCCTGATGGTAAGCAGTGACGCAATCGTTGATGGTAAAGCGCACTAGTTTATTAAGAGCCTATTCACTCTAGCCTTGAAGACACTCAAATTGTAGTCCGATGGAAACACCGCCGCCGGCAAATTGTTCCAATGTGTGCGTAAAAAATAATATGCAACCAACACAGATTGTATGTGGGTGATTCAACAACTCTATAACATCCTCATGCAATGAACGCACGCGCAACTCTCACATTGACTTTGTTTATTTATTATCTTTATACACAATGTCTTTGAATGCAATAATAAAAATTAAATAACTGTATGTTTTAGTGTTTGTCGGTTGACATTTTAGTGGTACCACGAATTGTTCCACAGTTCTGTTGTCCCCCGAGAAAAGGTCTGTGTTCCACGACTCCCCTAGTAAAGTTCCCAACATTATAGGCTCATTATGTTATTTTGATTGTCCCACTGCTGGACAAAAGCATCTTCTTCTACAGAGAAGATTGATCGCCATGGTGGCTCAGCCTTTATTTCCTCATACTTTCACCGTCACTAATGTCAATAACGGTAAAGAAACATTCAGAATGTACATAGAATAGAATACCCTTTATTATGTACACCATATAGATTACAGAACATAAATATAAAGATTTTACAAAGGGTGACACAATGGGAGGTCTTATCGCTAAGAGCGATCTTTTACAGACAACCTTTGAATGGAATACTAAGGGGAAGGAGAGAGAAATAATGTAGGTAGTCTACAGTGTACCTACTATTTACATAGATTATACAATAAATATATACGTTAAGGCGGCTCCAGAGGAAAAACACACCGCAAGCCGTTTTTATGTAGTTTTCCGGAGCTATCTACTCTTTATCCAAAAGAAATATCAACTTATTAAAAATACGTAAATTTTCTCCATAATCTTGGCTCCAAAATTGTAGATTTTTTTTTTATTTTACTAAGTATAATGTTTAAATAATTCCTTCACAACGAAACCACTGACAAGAGAAATAATTATCATAAACGTGCATCTCCTCGGAAAGTAAGCATTATTTAGATTGCGTTCTTACACAAATCGATAGGTAATTTCAGGACGAACATTATTGTAGAAATATTTTTTTAAAACGACCAAAATCAAAATTTTGTTCAACAATCTGAGCGCATTCGCCATCATTTCTGTTGCCCGGGCTATTGAGATTCAGTATGCCACAAGCTCTCGAAGGGGGAACCCGCGTCGTTCGTCATCGCGCGCTCCGCTAGCTTAAGCGGGCGGCGCGTGAGCGAGAAAGCATCTGCTTGCTCGCTCACGCACCACATGTCGCATAGAGTATAATACTATCTTAGAGTATCTCTGTTATTGATGTTTATTTTGGTGTTCGTTTTTTTAACCGATTTCAAAAAGGAGGAGGTTACTCAATTCGACCGTATATGTTTTTTTTTATGTTTGTTCGCGCATAACTTCGTCATTTATAAACCGATTTTGATAATTCTTTTTCTGTTGGAAGGAAGACGTTCCCAAGGTGGTCCCTTGATAAGGATATCAAGGTTTGATGGTGGAAGTCCAGAGAAAACAAGCGGAACTTTCAAAAATTAGGGGCGACTAGTGCATTTCTTAGCATTTTCATTAAATATTTTAAAGCACTACAATTTAATAAAGGTCTGGGAGTAGATCTGATGATGGAGCCGAGAGACAGTCGAAGGAACTCCTCAACAATTGACAGCAGCTACCTTGTGGTTGGGCTCGATTAATTTGTATTGATAAGAACTTTACACCTAGACGGGTTGCGACTCTCATAAGAGCTCTAATGATGAAGACAAAGGCCAGTTCCGGGAACTCCTCAACGGTTTCCAGTAGCTACTTTGTGGTTGGACTTCATTCATTTATATTAATAAGACCTTTACTCCGATTAGGTTAAAATAATAGTCTACAGTAAATTTAATGATGAAGACCATAGGCAGTTGAGGGAATAGGTACTTACGGGTAAAAATTAAAGTAAACAAAAGTACGTCATTTCCCAACTATATTTGCGTCAGCTTCCAGTCTGACCGGATGCAACTGAATACATAGTACTTTTAACAACTAAAAAATGTAAAATAAAAGCTTTTTTAGAAAAAAAACAACCGACTTCCAAAAACCACTATGTAAAGTGAAAAATAACTAATTTCGGAACTCGGTGTCTAAAACGAATATATCAAACGAAAGACACCAACTTCCGAAATTAGTTATTTTTCACTTTGTAGTGGTTTTTGAAGTCGGTTGTTTTTTTGTAAAAAGTTTTTATTTTTATGTTTGTTTGCGGATGGATAACTTCGCCTAAAATTTGGTATTTCGATGAATTTTTGGGTATTTCGACATGGGTGTCGTGATAGGGGTTTTCGGGAGTGTAGATCACGAATATGACGTAATTTTTGAAATCCAAGATGGCCGACACCAATTTTATGATCATAATAATAATAATTTAATAATTTTATGACATGGGTGTCGTGAAAGGGGTTTTTGTGGGTGCTAATAACGAAAATGACGTCATTTTGGAAATGCAAGATGGCCGACACCAATTTTATGATATTTTGACATGGGTGTCGTGAAAGGGGTTTTTGTGGGTGCTAATCACGAAAATGACGTCATTTTGGAAATCCAAGATGGCCGACACCAATTTTATGATATTTTGACATGGGTGTCGTGAAAGGGGTTTTTGTGGGTGCTAATCACGAAAATGACGTCATTTTGGAAATCCAAGATGGCCGACACCAATTTTATGATATTTTGACATGGGTGTCGTGACGGGGGTTTTCGGGGGTGCAGATCACGAAAATGACGTCATTTTGGAAATCCAAGATGGCCGACACCAATTTTATGATATTTTGACATGGGTGTCGTGACGGGGGTTTTCGGGGGTGCAGATCACGAAAATGACGTCATTTTTGAAATCCAAGATGGCTGACACCAATTTTATGATATTTTGACATGGGTGTCGTGACGGGGGTTTTCGGGGGTGCAGATCACGAAAATGACGTCATTTTTGAAATCCAAGATGGCTGACACCAATTTTATGATATTTTGACATGGGTGTCGTGAAAGGGGTTTTCGCGGGTGCTAATCACGAAAATGACGTCATTTTTGAAATCCAAGGTGGCCGAAATTATATTTCATGATATTTTGACTTGGGTATCGTGACGGGTTTTCAGGGCGCTGATCACGAAAATGACGTCAATTATAAGCTGTGGCATAGCTTCTATTTCTTTATCAAAGTCAAAAATAAAACATCAAATATAGTTTAGTCGCTAAATCGCCACCATTTTTCGCACTCCTTCAATGACGTCACTGGTAAAAAATAAATAAACTACAAAAAAGAAAATACATACTTATACAAATGTATACGTTAATTAGCAAAATAAAAAAAATACTATGTCATAAATAACTAATAAAAAATTTCCTACTAACTACATACTGCGGAACTCGGTGTGCACACCTTTGCGATTTACCCCGCAGCCACGCGCAGGATTGCGTTTTTATCTGCATTTTCATGCACATCTGCAGCCCTGCGCGTGAGCGCAGATTCAATGTATAGTACCATGCGTTTCTCCATACAAAATTTGGTACTAGCGAACATCTATCTTATATATAAAATTCTCGTGTCACAGTTTTCGTTCCTATACTCCTCCGAAACGGCTTGACCGATTCTCATGAAATTTTGTGAGCGTATTGAGTAGGTCTGAGAATCGGCCAACATCTGTTTTTCATCCCCTAAATGTTAGGGGTAGTCCACCCCTATTTGTTTTTTTATTTTTACACAACATTTTTAGTTTCTATTTTTTTACAACATACAAAAATACATACAATCCTAAATTTTCACCCTTCTACGATCAATCCTTCAAAACTGATCAATCGTCATTTAATTAGTTTTATTCCCATGGGAAATCTAAAAAACGCGATATAACCCAATTCCACGCGGGCGAAGCCGCGGGCGGAAAGCTAGTACTAATATATAAAGCTGAAGAGTTTGTTTGTTTGAACGCGCTAATTTCAGGCACTACGGGTTCGATTTGAAAAATTCTTTTTGCGTTGGATAGCTCATTAATCCAGAAAAGCTTAAGGCTATAAAACATCACGCTGCGACTATTAGTCGCAGCGTGATGTGGAGCAGAGCATTACTAACTCAACGCGAACGAAGTCGCTGGTGGCCGCTAGTATAAAATAGCTTTACCGCGGCAGCCCCGAGTGCCACATGTTTTTGTTTTATTAGAAAGACGATATCTTCAAGGTAGTCTCATGTTTAGGAAATTAGGGTCTGATGATGGAAGACTAGGTAAATCTAGAAGAAATTTAAAAAATCAAAGGGGCGTCTAGGGCTTTTCTAAGTTTTTTCATTAAGTGTTTTAACGCACTACAATTTAGTAAAGTTCGGAGTTGATGATGGAGCCGGGAGACAGCCGAGGGAACTCCTTAACGATTCACATCAGCTGCCTCGTGTTTGTGCTTAATAAATTTGTATTGATAAGAACTTTACACCTAAATGAGTTGTGATTATCATTAAAGCTCTGATGTTGAAGACAAAGGCCAGTTAAGGGAACTCCTCAAAGGTTTACAGTAGCTGCTTTGTGGTTGGACTTAATTCATTTATATTGATGAGAAATTTGCACCCATATGGGTAAAAATTAAAGTCTGAATTACAAACTAATTAAATGACGATTGATCAGTTTTGAAGGATTGATCGTAAAGGGTGAAAATTTAGGATTGTATGTATTTTTGTATGTTGTAAAAAAATAGAAACTAAAAATGTTGTGTAAAAATAAAAAAAACAAGTAGGGGTGGACTACCCCTAACATTTAGGGGGATGAAAAACAGATGTTGGCCGATTCTCAGACCTACTCAATACGCTCACAAAATTTCATGAGAATCGGTCAAGCCGTTTCGGAGGAGTATAGGAACGAAAACTGTGACACGAGAATTTTATATATAAGATAGATGTTCGCTAGTACCAAATTTTGTATGGAGAAACGCATGGTACTATACATTGAATCTGCGCTCACGCGCAGGGCTGCAGATGTGCGTGAAAATGCAGATAAAAACGCAATCCTGCGCGTGGCTGCGGGGTAAATCGCAAAGGTGTGCACACCGAGTTCCGCAGTATGTAGTTAGTAGGAAATTTTTTATTAGTTATTTATGACATAGTATTTTTTTTATTTTGCCAATTAACGTATACATTTGTATAAGTATGTATTTTCTTTTTTGTAGTTTATTTATTTATTTATTTTTTACCAGTGACGTCATTGAAGGAGTGCGAAAAATGGTGGCGATTTAGCGACTAAACTATATTTGATGTTTTATTTTTGACTTTGATAAAGAAATAGAAGCTATGCCACAGCTTATAATTGACGTCATTTTCGTGATCAGCGCCCCAAAAACCCGTCACGATACCCAAGTCAAAATATCATGAAATATAATTTCGGCCACCTTGGATTTCAAAAATGACGTCATTTTCGTGATTAGCACCCACGAAAACCCCTTTCACGATACCCATGTCAAAATATCATAAAATTGGTGTCAGCCATCTTGGATTTCAAAAATGACGTCATTTTCGTGATCTGCACCCCGAAAACCCCCGTCACGACACCCATGTCAAAATATCATAAAATTGGTGTCAGCCATCTTGGATTTCAAAAATGACGTCATTTTCGTGATCTGCACCCCCGAAAACCCCCGTCACGACACCCATGTCAAAATATCATAAAATTGGTGTCGGCCATCTTGGATTTCCAAAATGACGTCATTTTCGTGATTAGCACCCACAAAAACCCCTTTCACGACACCCATGTCAAAATATCATAAAATTGGTGTCGGCCATCTTGGATTTCCAAAATGACGTCATTTTCGTGATTAGCACCCACAAAAACCCCTTTCACGACACCCATGTCAAAATATCATAAAATTGGTGTCGGCCATCTTGGATTTCAAAAATTACGTCATATTCGTGATCTGCACTCCCTGAAAACCCCTATCACGACACCCATGTCGAAATACCCAAAAATTCATCGAAATACCAAATTTTAGGCGAAGTTATCCGCAAACAAACATAAAAATAAAAACTTTTTACAAAAAAACAACTGACTTCAAAAACCACTACAAAGTGAAAAATAACTAATTTCGGAAGTTAATAATATAATTTCACAGTCTTGCCTGGTCCCAAAAAAAAACATGAATTTTTTTTTTTAAATGTGTCAGTTCTGCAGAAATTTATTTGACCCTGATTACGTTTTCCCTTAAAATAATAAATAATGATAAATTAAACTTTATTATATTATTTTTCTATCCCTTTGTCCATCTGACTTAGCTAACTTTCAATCTACAAAACTAACTTCCAACCCTGAAGTTACAGTCATAACATATTTAGTTATAAAGATCAATACACATTAAATAAGCCCAAACACGTGACAGTTGCTTCCGATGTGGATTCCCTTGATATTCTGTCGTCTCCATCATCAGGTCAGGCCCAAATCTTCACGGTTTTATAGTATCATCCGATATAAACACGAGTATCAAGTTGTCACCCGAAGCGTGCCTACAATTTTCGATAATTGGCCTAAATTTCTCAGAATTTCCATTATCGACACTGACGTGGTAACAATGGGATTACATAGGCAGCATATCCCTTCATATAAAAAAAGAATGGTCTAAATAGGTTCATTAACCATAAAGTTATCAGCGACAATAAATCGAACTGAGAACCACCTTTTTCTGAAGTCGGTTAAAAAATAAACACCGCAGAATTTTTATTATGAAGTATCGTCAACATTTGTTTGAGTACATAATAACCAAAAGTATTTGGGCGCACCAATAAACAAAAATAAAAGTGCCATGTCTGTTACTTCTGTGGTCTATGAATTTAACTTGTATTTGTAAGTACTTCGTCCGCCAGACGGCGCTAGTAATATTTTGCGAAGTATTGTAGAGGTGGGGCGCGGTGAAGAGGGAGCAAATGCTCGAGGTCATTTGGTGAGGGTACGACCTTAAGTGTATCATACTAATTTAAATAAATGTATATATCTAATTAATAAATATCATACAAGAGCAAATAAAACATAATAATATATTTATTATAGAGAGACATACACACATTTATTATGAATTGAAAAATTGGTTGCCATACGAACATCTAATGGCAGTCGTTACGGGTTGTTGGAGCCCTCAAAAGCCCAACAATTGGTCTAACTGCAATGCTTCGATATCGCCTTCGGGTTGTAGAGGCCAGACGGCAGTCACTTCACGGAAAATATCGAAGTTTTGCCAAAATCAGCAGTTAAACTGGTAAAACGGACCCCAGACTTCAAAGCTGAAAAAGTTTCGGATGCGACTGGGATTAACGCTGAGATGATGATGATGACTATGAATTAAAAAAGTTACCTAAGTACATTGTTACATATTTGGCCAGATTTGAACCCATGTCCTCGTGCATGGTCACATGCGAAGATTACTGAGCCTTACGAGACTAAAGTTTACGAACTTTAATAGAGAAAAAGGACTATCCACATTTGATTGAAAGAACTTTACTTTTCAATTAGCTGCGCTCCTGTTTTCTCTCGTGTAAATTCCAATGCTGTGTGAATATCTGGACAAAATCACATAGCAAAGTAGCTAGCCTAAGTTACTTCTTATTACGTCAGCTACCTGCCAATAAAAGTCCCGTCATAATTGGTGTAGTTATTTCAGAGATTAGCTGGAACAAACAGAAGCACAAAAATTAAAAAAAAAATGTGTTTGTACCGTATATATTGTATTATATTTTTATGTACAAAATGATTACGAATACGATTGTTATTTTGGTTCATTCCTAGTGTGGGGCGTTTTAAAAAAGAAAAAATTACAATTCGTCGAAAAAGAAATTTAACAAAATTAACAACAATTTGTAATGGAATGCTTATTCTGACCTGCTGGAATGCTATCGCACATGAATTGTACAGAGACAGACTTAACTGTTGACCCTAATTGTTGCGACAATTACTCTGCAATTTCCGCTTAAACGCAAACCGAGTGGCGGCCTTTCTGATATCAAGAGGAACACAGAAGAATGGATTGAATATAAAATGAAGAGTCAACAAAGTCTTGCCATGGCGCCTCCGCCGGGCCGGAACAAGCGGGGTAGACCAAAGAAATGCTGGCTTGACGTTGTAAGAGATGACATGCGTGCCAACAAGCTCTTACCACAGGATGCTAAAGATCGTGCGAAATGGAGGAGAATGTGCAGGAAAGCGGACCCCGGGCTCCAACGCGAAAGCCGCGGATGCAACCGGGATAAACGCTGAGATGATGATGATGAGTGAACAAAATCAGACGTATGTGAAGGACAGAGTAAGAGAACATTGTCACAAGATCGCAGATTCTCTCCTCTCTCTCTTCTTCTTTCTCTATCTAGTGCTGGACCGCAATCCCGCCTGATGGGCAGCAGTGATGCAATCATTGATGGTTAAGCACGCTATTTTATTAAGAGCCTATTCGCTCTAGCCTTGAAGACACTTAAATTGTAATCAGACGGGAAGACCGTCTTCCCGTCTTCCCGTCCGACTGTTACAATTTTGTAACAGTCTTTCGATGTACGCGGTACCTATAAAAGAATAGGCGAAGCATACTCTTCTCGTGTTTTCTCGATTACTCGATGACAAATAGCAATTCTGTTGGTTGTGTTTTTTGTTATGCCCTATGTTTGGCTTTCATACATTAAGATTGGTTGGCAGAATGCAAACATTGAATACTTTAGCTCTTTGTTGCTCGTTTTGATTTTCGTCTCTCATAACTTCTACATCTTCCAAATATTTGATACTATTTATATGTAACTAACTTTGCGCCCGCGGCTTCGCCCGCGTGGAATTAAGTTATATATATCACGCTTTCAGATTTACCTCAGGAATATCAAAATAAAAGGTAGCCTATGTCCTTTCTCGGGGTCTAAAGATTGTCTGTGCCAAATTTCATCAAAATCGGTTGAGAGGTTTAAGCGGGAAAGCGTAACAGACAGACAGACAGAGTTACTTTCGCATTTATAATATTAGCACAGTCTAAATACTGTGATATTAGTATGGACTCTAAACTATTTAGTTTCACCGACGACCTGGTGAAGGTCGCGGGAAACCGCTGGATGCGGGAGGCGCAGGACCGGTCGTCGTGGAGAACCTTGGGTTGGCCTATGTCCAGCAGTGGACGTCTTTCGGCTGAAAAGATGATGAAACTATTGTTTGACAACAACCCCGCCTGATGGTAAGCAGCGATGCAATCGTTGATGGTAAAGCACGCTAGTTTATTAAGAGCGTCTTTTTTTTTTTGTAGCTCTAGCCTTTTTTTATGTTGTGGATGGGAAATCATCAAATGACCCGATCTGGGCGAAGCGGGTGTCAAAATTTTACTGTTTAAAACCCACCCGTGTTCCTTCACTTGCCTGTGCACCAGGGCCACGGTTAATTTTTTTAACCAACCCGCAGCCCTGAACCCGGAGGCATCGGTCTTCGTAGACCGCGTCACAATGTGCTGGCATCTCATTCAGACGCGCGTGAAACACGACGCGCCTTCGACTCGGTCCTGGTCCTTACCGGGCGGCGAGCTACCCACTGATCGCCGCCCGCAAGCCCGCGCTCACGGTGGCCGGGAGCTCGATGTTGTCTCCCGACCAGGGCGTCTACTGCGGCGGCTAGAGGCGTGAGGGCGCTAGGATTCCCGATTCCCTCACGCGCTCCGCCTCCTCCTTTGCTACCATCACTGCTTAGCATAAGGAGGTGACGGCCTGCCATGCACTCTTGCTTCGGACTATTGCCTGGACCAGGGCCCAGGTGTTATTGTAGGTACTGGAGCTTTATTGTCTCATTGGATATCTATAGCCACTTAAGTTTTAAAGGTGAGATGGTACCAGAATCACACTTCAGTATTTTATACTTTTTCAAACACCTATAAATGAAATTCAAGTTAAACCAAATATTATTCTGAGCGAAAAAAAAAGTTATAGTTTGGGGGGCCATCGTTTAAATAACTAAGTGATAGTAAGCTTATAATTTTATTATTTTTGTACTTAGTAACGCGACCACTAAACCAACAGCACTCTGGTGTTGTATATATAGGAAATTCAATGAAGTAACCAACAATGTTTATCAAATTGCTCTCCGCTCTATCTATTTATAACATTTAGAACTAACAACTTACTGTGAAACACTTACTACGTTGGTAGTTCCATAAGTTGATACTAGATGGCGCTAGTGGGTTGTCAAAATAATTTTGGCTGGCGTTTAATTGCATTGTCGTTTTAAGTTTTAATTATTAATTTTATCTATTATTTCAAATAAAAAAGACATTATCGGTCCATCTCTCATCTGCATGGTCATATTAATTATGTAATCAAAACAAATAATTACCTCGGTGGCGCAGTTTAGAGGTTCGTTGTGATGACATGTGGAGTAAGGCAATTGCCGAGAGATGTCAGCACATCGTGACGGGGTCCACGAAGACCGATGCCTCCTGGGTCAGGATTGCTGGTTGGTTAAAAAAGATACCGCGGCGCTGGTGCACAGGCAAGGGTCTACGACATTGTACGGACAACAGCAGGTCAAGCTACATGAAACTGTCAAATATTTCCAATCGACATTGAGCCTTAATGCTTAAGCGATAAGGTTGAATCTAATAAAGAAATTTGAGAGATTGCAATAGCTTGATATGCTGTCGTCTGTACAATCGTGAGCAGAACCTGGTTGAAACTGGCCCAGGGACATATGGAATTGCATTTGAAAAGATAATGACGATGATGAGTTGTTCGTGTACCTACTACTTAGTTCTTTTAGTAGATACTGATGTCGGTAGTTAATGGTTTGATCATATAAATAAGATTAGTGAAATGAAATGAAATCGTTTATTAAGCAAGTAGGATCACTGATCACTTTTACACGTCATATTTTTTTTTAAACTAGATGGAGCCGGCATTTCTTAACTGACTACTTCTGAGAAGAAATAGCCGAAACAAACCCAGGGATCATCGTCTTTTTTCAAGTCCAGACATTAAAAATTATAACGTTTACAATCATTTACATGACTTAAAAAAACAGTGTTTATAATGTCATAATTACGCATATTGCCATTGATAAAATATTAAACTAAGGTAGATATGTCACTAGCGCACTAAAAATGAAGCGTACAAAAGGAAGTAAGTCCTGTATCTCGCTTTAGTCACTTTCGATACACTCGTAAAAACAAACGACAAACACTAACAGCGCAAACGACAAACACTATCCATCTTTTTCTTCTCTATGCTTTAGATTGCGTCCCATCTCACTCACACTGTACCAATGTATGCCGAATAAAAATATGCATGTGTGCTGCTGCTGTGTTCGGCACATTTTTTTTGGTCAGTTTGTCAGAATATATCGTATCTGTTGTTGTTGTGTCTGTGCTGTGTGGTGTGTATTGTGTTGTAATAACAATGCTTGGCAGAGCGAGCAGCTCAGTCCCAAGCTTTATTGTCTTCTTATTTAGAAGACAATAAAGCTTGGGACTGAGCTCTAAAGTATCATCCAGTATGTGAAGCAACGGTCAGAGGACCTTACTAATGTTAATTTGTTAGTGAATTTGTTTGTTTGTTCCGCTTTGACGCCTCAACTACTGAACGGATTTAGATGAAATTTGGCACACAGATGTAGCTAGTATCTTACAAATAAAAAACCAAGTCAGTGGCATGAAAAATTTATTTGATTTTCTTTTAATTACATTATGTATTACGATATGCTAAAATAAATACAGAAATTGTTCGGATAACTTTATCTTATTAATAATTATGTTCATTTAAATAATTATGCATAATTATAATTCATACAATAATACACGGTTAAGCTTCTAAACCTAGTTATTTATTTACAATTTAATTCATAAATTAGTGTAAAATTATGGTGATTTTTAATTATTGGAAAATATGTTGGCTGAACACTCGTTTTATTTAAATAATGTCGTCTATTTTATCAATTAAGACACCATTTACAGATTTCATTAAAAGCTATGCAAAATATAAATTCTAATTGAAGTTTTAAATTCTGTTAGGAAGGAGTTTTACCATTTCCGATTAATGCTGAGACCCATTGGTATAACTCAATGACCATTAGAAAATATGTCCAATATTTTGTAGTCTTCACCAACGACACATACTAAAGGACATGCCTTAGAGATGTTAATTGTGGCACTCCGAAAGAAAGAGGATATGAACCGAAGAGGAAACGAAGTTTCGTGTATCTTTATCTCTCTCAAAATCATCAATAATCTATGAGGAAATAGATAGTGCTAGGCCGAAAGCATAGGACATATCTCTCACTCTTTTCAGACCAAAAAATTATTGCAGATTATACGCGTAGTTACGGCATGTCCATTAGTATGTCCATTAGTAAGTCTTCGTTAACTAATGTGTTGGTTAAAAAAAGTATTATTATGTAAATTATTCTTGTGTTTAATATAATAATGAGCAATAAGTGGCATACTGTGTATAACAGTTTTTTTTATGGAAATTTTGTCACCTTAAATGTGACGGAATTTTGATAGTAATTGGCTAATTAGATTAATTATCAATATTCAATTGAGGGTACCTACTCCAAAAATTCAAAATGAAAATTTGATCCAAAATCATTATAATTCTACTAAGAATAATTATTAATTTTAATTTTAATTCGTCACTATTAAAGAACAAATTGAGTGGTCCGTAACTTTGATATGTAATCGTTATTAAACTATCCTCAAAATATGAATTTACAATATCTTATTAAATATTGAAAATGAAAGTCACACAATGGAAGATTAAATCGATAAGACTCGATACAATACAAAACCTATAGTCGAACGACCCGTATCGACAATACTATTTTTATAATACAATAAGAAGACGAAATATTTTTTTGATACTGGTTCTGTTGTGAATAATACTGAATTTTGGGCATAAAGTTGCAAAAACAGTTAACTTAATTACTATCAGCAATACTCTTGAAGGTAGCATGTCTAAATATCATTGGTTTTCATGTTTCAGTTTGAACGTTTAAAACATAACACCAACTTAAAGTATGAATGATATTTAGCAACGAAATTGCAACGTGTTATATGAGCTTTACCTTCTTAAAAGTTCAAGCTCATTGTTCCATTTTTAGTCCTAAAATCCAGTTTTATTAACAACGTACCATCAAAATTTAAGCTATCTTAAATTCTAAGTCGACGGCGGAAGAGTCATTTGAACGCAACGTCACCGATGCCGTACCAACGTCGATCACTGTATCACAATTAAATATTAAATAAATGTTGGCTGAAATTCTTAGTGGTTTTAGAAGTTATTGTGCTTACTCTGTACAAGTAGAAAAAGAAAGAAGCAAATTGAACTCAAACTTTGGTCAGAGGATACTCCCTTTTCTATGGAGAATGAGTAAACTTTACTCCCTGTTTTTCATACCTCCACAATTGTGTAGATTTAAGAGCGTTTACTATGCACGACTGTCAACGTCGCAATTTAGTGTCATATTTCGTGGTTTTCCATTTTTATTATTTAATCGGAGCTATCCTTCTCGGTATCAGAGGAAACCTGTAGGCCTAGTATGAGTTTTCATTACGAGACTCGATCGTCTATATCGATCGCGTTTGGCGCTCTCATTAGTTCAAAGTTTTTACAACCTGCCAATCGATGAGTCAAACGCGTTCGATATCAATGATCAAGTCTTGTAATGAAAACTCATACTAGGCCAGTGCCCAGCAGTGGGACGATAAAAGGTTGTTGATGATGATGATGATGATGATGAATCGGAGCTATATTTTAAAAATATTTTCTACCAACTATTTAGCATTAGGTGATCAACGTCTAAAAGTTTCAATCATTGCGTTTATATTGTATGCAACGTTCTTTATATGCATTCATTTATATGCAAATAATGCGTTGCAAGGGGTTATTTTCATAGTAAAATAACTGTAATCGTTACGGTTACTTACTTTTATCCATTCACCTAATTTTAAAAAGTTAGTACAACACATTTTTAAAATATAGCTCCAGTTTAATAATAAAAATTGAAAACCACGAAATATGACACTAAAAAGGCGCAGTAAACGCTCTTTAACTATAACCAAGAAATATAAACTTAGTGAGTTGTCAATAGTGTCTATCCTCAGCATCTGGTAGAACGGAAGCTTATATAAAACTGAATTCACCTAAGTGTTCACGATGAGATTTTTCATAATCACTCAGCTGGTTCCCAAGTTGCATTGAAGTTTTAAATCCTCTTTCATTACTTGATAGTACACCTCGTAAAGAGTAAGATTCTAAAACCGCCAAAATTTCAGCATGTACGGTAAAAACAATATAAATGGATATAGTAAAAGGCACGAAAAGTGTATTTACAATGCTACGTGGCGTTGGTTCGGCGGTGCTAGCAGTCGACCCTATGCTTGAAAACATTGTGCATAAGCAAGAACAAAGTCTTAAAGATGGACACAATTCTGATAATAATACAATTTTGCTAACTAATCTTTGTAAAAGTAGAATATAAGATGATATCATAGAATATAAGGTAAACGGACCCCAGACTCCAAAGCTGAAAACGCTTCAGATGCGACTGGGATTAACGCTGAGATGATGATGATCAAAGAAGATATGGCTATAAACTTAAACTCTGAGATAACGGCTGATGAGTGATGATGAATGAAAGAAGAAGAGGTAAATGAGGTAATGGGTATGGAATTGTGTCCAACATTAGCAAAAATGTGTACAGAAGCCACAAAAGGCAGTAAACTTGCAAAAGATTTAGTTGGTTGACATAAAAATATTTATTTTTTGGCAGATGCTCACAAAACTATACAACAAACAAACATTTTCCAACCAAAAAAGTTAGATAATATAACTTTTAACATAAAGATAAGTGGAAACTGCAAAATGAGGATACAGTTTTAAATTTGACTCACATTCAATTTATTACAAATTGAACTCATAAAATATTGGGTCGACTGCATCATTGAGTGATATGTGATTACAATATTGCGTGCTTATATATATAGATATGTATTGCATAAACATTTCACTTTGATTTGAAACTGAGCGAAATTGATATATAAAATAATATGTACCTTGTTTATACGAGGCTTGCTGCGTAACTTAAAGTACTGTGAAGTGCCTGCAATAATAGTAACACAAATTATAGTAAAAAACATGTTGTATTTATTGTGATTTCAGATTTGGTGTCAATTGATAAGAATTCCTATGATGAAAATGAAGTAGGAAATGTTGTAGACGTTAGTTTCAGTTGTAACAATTAAACTAAAATTAAGGATGAAATAAAATTATCAATCAAATTGATAAATGTCACATACTGAAATAATTAAGGAACGTTCAACGCTAATGAAAATATAAGGACATTTACTAATTATCATCTAATAACCTCTTATAAACAAGGCATAGAATTCAAAACAATCCTCTGAACATTCAAATTGAAAGTATTTTTTACAAAACTGTTAATATTTTCATTCGCGACGTCTACAAAGACTCTGAAGATTCACATATAGAGAAACCTTCATTCAAAGCAAGCTATTAAATATAAAAATAAAAAATATTTACAAAGTAATGCCTAAAGGTATCGTGCGTCGCGTGATTCGTACCATATATTCTACAAAACGACTATCTTTTAATATATTTGGATAAAATTCTCGAATTATAAATATACATCAAGAAGTATCTAGAAGAAGATACTGGAAGGACCCTGTTTAAGTCTAATAAAAGACCTAAAGACCGATTCGGTCTAACCACTGAGCGAGGTATAAGAAAATTGTCTTGGTAACAAAGATTGCAATATTTTTCTATAAAGTATCTACGATCATCTACGTAAGAATTTTGATAACCGATCAGAATAGATCCAATACAAAAATTCAACATTTGCTATGATCAAATTTGTGAAGTTAAAAATTATAAAGTTAAGTTCATTGAGTGGCTTCAGCGGTATGATAGTGTGATGGATGGTAACGCCAAACCTGAGGAGGAGAATATTCGACCGGGACCTCTTGAGCAGCCCCTCCAGCGCCCCACATGAGCACCGTCTGGCGCGGCATCTCAGAAGTTTGCGGCTGCTGCATCCGCTCCTGCTCCGAGTTGCTCGACCCTGCAGGACTAGGTCCCGGCACCACAGAAGGGGATCTTCTCTCCTGGCCAGTCACAGGACTCATATACCTCCCAGTACTGTCTACATAGGTATACTCTCTCGAAGGTGGTCGGTGATACGCTGGCGCCACTTCGTAACCAGGCGGAGGCGCTGGTTCAAGGAAACCATTCGGCGCGTAAGGAGTGTAATGATAAGATAGAGGTTTATATTGATGGAAGAGATTATCAGCTGTTAGAAATCTGTCGTCTAGAGGTGGTGGGGCGTAGTGCAAGGTTGGCGCGGGAGGATACTCCCCGTAAGGAGCTGTATAGGCGCCATTTAAATTCGTGTAAGCTGCCGCTACTGCGTCCGCTGCTAAGTAATCCACGGGAGGTGGTGCTGGAGTGGTGGGAACTCTTCTCTTGTTTCTGCAAGTTGATAGAAAGTCCCGCAGTTGCGTTTTGTATCTCCTAGCTGTTCTCGGAGGAGTTGTGACGTTGGTCTCGCATCCGGAGAGTTGTTCATTCTCTGAGAAGTAGAGGCTCGTTAGACCGGTGTCGAGGTAGCTAACTTTGAAGTCCATTGTTCTTTTCCCGAGTAGGTCTCTGCCTTCTTCTTCCCTGGAATTGATAAAACAACGTTATATTTATGTACGTGATATACCTATATAAGATAGAGATGACAATATAAAGGTAAATTAAAGTAGTACACGCGCCTAATCTGCAAAATAAAAATTTAAACAAATATACATATACAAAAGTTTAGTATTATAGCTAATCAAATATAGTCGGCCCATCAATACTATTGTATAGTTTGTTTAAAAATAATTACTTATTGATTTTGAGAGATTATATGGTAGTTACACAGTACTAGGTATTATGCATTAGTATTGTCAATGTTTTCATATATTATGTTAATGCTCTCTTTTTAGGGTTCCGTAGCCCAATGGCAAAAAACGGAACCCTTATAGATTCGTCATGTCTGTCTGTCCGTTTGTCCGTCTTTCCGTCCGTATGTCACAGCCATTTTTTTCCGAAACTATAAGAGCTATACTGTTGAAACTTGGTAGGTAGATGTATTCTGTGAACCGATTTTGATGCAGAAATAAAAAAATAATCATAATTCGTGGGGGCTCCCCACTCTTAAAACTGAAACTCATTTTTTTTTTTTTCATCAAACACATACTTGTGGGGTATCTATGGATAGGTCTTCAAAAATGATATCGAGGTTTCTAAAATATTTTTTTCTAAACCGAATAGTTTGCATGACAGACGCTTCCAAAGTGTAAAAAAAAATAAACCGCGGAAGACAGATGTAGACTTACATGAGCGGTCGATGCGTGCTGATCACAAAATCAGGTTTAGAATTCTTGTAGACTAGTCTGGAAGAGGTCTGCAGCCACTGCCACTGACCATCCTTTGTTTGGAAGCGGTATGCGATCATTCCGGAAGCACCTGTTTTTAATACTGAAACAATAATTAGTAAGTTAGATTTAACAAAACATAAGGAATGTTTAATTAAGCTTAGCTTATTTAAGTATTTGTTTAGCTATAGTTGAAGCCCTCAGGGTAGTTGACTAAAAAAGACTGTCCGTCAGTCAGATTTCCAAAAAATACTAGACGATTTCAGGTCAGGCAAATAGCAATGTAACTTTTCTAAGGTTTATATACTTTCTAAGTATATCTTGGACACCAATGACTGAAGGTGAAGGAAAACGTCTTTAGGAAACCTGGACTTTAAGTCTGAAATCGCCAACCCGCATTGAGCAAGCGTGGTGATTACGCTCAATCCTTCTCTGTATGAGAGGAGACCTGTGCCCAGCAGGGGGACGATAAAAAGGTTGATAATGATTATGATGATGATTCTTTCTATTTCATTTAAAAAAGGACAGAAGATAAAAAAAGTTTAGTCCGCCTTTGACGTAATTTTGACGCCATGTTTTTAATCATGTCTGAAATGTCTATGGACCTATTTTAAATTGACAGGACTAATCTAACATTTTATCGTCTACACTTTTCATGATGAAAAGGCTGCACTGAAGTCAAATTTTTTTAGTTTCTGAACGAGGAAATTGGTGCCAGTGTTTATCATAATCAGTTACAAGACGTTTGATCAAATGAAAAAATAATTTGTACCATTTAATAAATACAATGGCGCCGATTCTTTTGTTTCCAAACGTAAACTAATTATAAGCTAAGTGCATACTTCTTTTTTTTTGTGTGGCACTAGTTATGACTTTGTGCCAATGTCAAGTAAAATAAAAATCTTCAAAAGTTCTTCTTTCTTTCTCATATGGCTTCGCACGGTTTGTGCATTTAGCCAATGTCACGTAATGAATTATTCATGTCGAAAAAGACGGCCGCGCGGACCGAACACGGAGGAAGATTTGGTTCAAAGCCATGATGTGGCCACTATGCTACAATATTTCACTGTTCTTTATGAATTATTCACTGAATGCACTTTTTACTACATAAATCACACGTTTTTATTTAGTAAACGACACTATAAATAATTTAAAAGTCCAATGAAAAATGAGCGTGGCACTCATCTTAGCTTCCCGCCAAAACTCCCCCAAGTGCATACTTTTCTTACTATTTCGTTAAGAAAAGGATAGAAGATAACATTTTACTTTAATCCTCTCAAATTAAGATACTCCATAGACAGTTTAGACACCATTATAAACATGGCGACCAAAAATACATCAATTACCGTCAAGCGTGGACTGATTTGACAGGTGTGTAATGTGTTAGTATAGCTAACATATTATCTTCTGTCCTTTTCTTAATGGACTAGAAAGTACAAGAGAATCTTAATTTAGTTTAGCTTGTGAGCAAGGGAAGCGGGTCCAAAATCACTAAGTTCTAAATTAACGAATCTAAGGATAAGTACTTACATTCTTGATGCGCGCTTGCGACATAGGCCAAATCATCGTAATGTACAAGATCGTAGCCACCCATATTCGCTAATTCGGCATCTGTATAACCTAGCAGCATTTTACCCCTGAAACAAAGAAACATTCATCAAAATTACACAATTTTGATATTTTTCAGGTTTCGTATAAAATGATAATTGTTCAGAATAAGCTACTGAATCTATTCCAATCATTTTTACACCATGTTATATTTTTTCCTAATAAATAAATATATACGGACAAATCATACAGATTGAGCTAGCCCCAAAGTAAGTTCGAGACTTGTGTTATAGGATACTAACTCAACCATAGATAGGTACATTTAACATCCAAGACCCAGGCCAACCAGGAAAATATCATTTTCCATCATGACCTGGCCACCTAAAAATATTTATAAATTGTTGCAGTATGGTTACCGAGCGCACAACACAGCTGACGGTAGATACGTACAAGGCGCGTGCGCATATATGTTAGAATGACTGTGTTGTATTTTTTTTTTTGGGACAAAACCTGCCACACTGTTCCCAACCCACTGCAACTCCTGAAAGCCAGAATCAACAGTGGAGACCGCCGGAAAACGCCGAGCAATGAAGCTCGACGAGTCCTGGAGAAACGATTCAACTGTCTTGGGTCCCGCACTGAGTGTGTTGTAAATGTCAAAAGTATAAACTTGCATAATTTGACAGATATTGGTAAAAGAAAAATGAATTCAAATTTAGAACGTTTAGCGTGACCGCAATCCCGCCTGATGGTAAGCAGTATAATGAAATCGTTGATGGTAAAGAGCGCTGGTTTATTAAGAGCCTATATTCACTCAGTTTTATTTTTTTTGAGCGAAGGAAGACGGCTGTTGAGCGAGGTGATGCAATGTTAAACCCAACAACACGACCAACGATGCTGCGCCATAGGGAGATTGATCTGGAGACCCTCCACGACCAAACTCCCGACACAACAACATTTGCCTCATCGTACCCGGCACACTTCACAACACAACTGCTCCAACCCGTCCTCGGTACGACTTCACCAGACATCATGACGGCACACAACGAACTGCAAGATTTTGGTTTTACACATCGATTATAAGTTTGCCACAATACAGATACTTGGTGCTAGATATGAATAATCAAATCTATAGGTTATTGTACAACCATGTTTTTCAGAGCGATTACCTAGGAAACAAGAACTAAATTTTTCCTAGGCTGATTTGAAACTTACTTCTTACTGCATCAATAAACATAATAGTTGGAGAGGGCATGATTTTCTTAACCTTTTATAAAAAGCCATTGTCTAAAATCCCATTTTTTGTTACAACCTTGCGGCATTCCCATTAATTAAGCCAACCATTGTAGCAGTATTCGACTGTCAATTACCAATTTATTATGGTTTGTAAAATAGTTCTGAACACTGATGATCTTTTATTGTTACTGTTTTTGCTAAAACTACCATTTCACAATACCTCTTGGTAGTTTTTAGTTTTAACCATTAATTATATCAAACTAGGTATTGTATGTTTAAACTTTATTAAAGACTTTTTAATTATAGATTAATGTAGTCACACTTAATGTGGAATTACTACACACTTCGTGGGAAATTCTTTCTCTTTATGGTTTTGTATCCTAGCAATGTTGACATTACTATTTTTAGCTTTAGCTGCTAAAGAGAAAAAGCGAAAGTTGTTTTTTCATAAGCAAGCTAACCACATACAATATAGCCAGCCTTGTCACTGCCTGTCTCAGTTATATATTATTTGGCTTCTATCCCTCAGTCATCAGTGCCTCATCAGCCTCCAGCACCACGTGAGGTGATTGTGGAATAAAGAATGCGTTTATTTAGTGCAGTGGTTTTCAACCTTTTGCATGGCACGACCTTCTTAGTGTCAAAAAATATTGCGCGACCCCCTTCCCAGCTGCTTTTAACTTTGAATTTGTGTCTGTCACTTTGGGTACCTTTTGGTTAAACAGAAAAACAGAATACCCATTATCATAATCAACCACAGAAACTTTGAAATGTTGCATTTCATTTGGAACCTCCTATAATTTTAAAGAAAATGACGATCCCCTCAATGAGACTGAGCGACCCTTAGAGGGTCGCGACCCACACGTTGAAAAACTCTGATTTAGTGTATGTATATCGGCGTAAGCTTGAGGCGTGAGTGGATTAAGATTCTTCTTCAGCCGATAGAGGTCCACTGCTGGCCAAAGGCTTTCCCTTAGTTAGGGGGGTTTGCCATAATCCCCATGCTTGGAAGGCGTTTTCAGGATTGCAGTAATTTGATATTCTAGGAGAAGCCCTCGCTTCACTAGTGAGAGTTCCCTTAGTTCCCTATTATTATTTTTTTGTTTTTTTTATTGACAAGCTGCGGTTTCTCCATGAGTTACGATTTCTTTGGAATCTTCTTCTTTTTCAGCCTATAGTGGTCCAATGCTGGATAAAGGCCTCCCCTAAGGCTTTCTTGCATTAGGGAGGTTTGCCATAATGGTCGGGTTTGTTTGGTTGGGAATCGCAGTAGTTTGATATTTCACAGAAGAAGCGCTCGCTTCCTTGGTGAGAGCTACCTTAGTCGCCTCTTACGACACCCACGGGAGGATATGGGTTGCTACTATTCTAAGCCCTGTATACCGTACCACGGGCTACTGTGTGGTATCCGGATTAAGCTACCGGAAGCAAATATTTTTAGTTTAATATATAAAGTTATAATGGACGATAGACTGACTGATGCTAAAGCTGATAAATATTAGGTACTACTTATTATTAAGTTCATCCGAAAAAATATTCCTGGCTTTATTCTGTTTCTTATGAACAGGATTTCCTCACCGTTGATCCATTGAGACTAGAGACAGGTCAAGTTTGTGTTTGCTCTTGAACATGACTTCCTTCTGAGGGATTTCTAGAAGGCTGGGAGGTCCGAAGGGCGCACATATTGCGAACAATGCTAGAGGCGGCTCTTCTGTTTTCTTGTTCTGCCCGTGGAGGACTTTGATGCGGCCTCGGATGTCAAGTCTCTGTGGATGGAAAGAGTAAGATATTTGCATTTTAAACGTAGTTTGTTTACAATGATAATTTATTTAGAACTGCTTTTATAAAAGGTAAATAAGTCACGTGATAGGATTTCTATTTTTCATTACAGCTGTTTTTCTTGATATCAAAGTTGTAATTGTCACAGCAATGACAATCGGTTCATAGAATTTTTCGAAAACTAACAGTATTTTTTGGCAAATAGTTCATATTAATATGTTAGGGTTGTAGTATACACATGGTAGGATTAAAGAAAGGATTTCTATTATAACAAAAAAAAAAAAAAAACTCACCAAGAATCCAGAAGTATTGTCAAGCAAACACCGAAATCTGACAGTAAAGCTTCTCTCTAATAGATGTGCCCTCTCCGGCCTTAGGACGTCCTGTAGCGTCAGGTTGCTGACCTCCGGAGGCAGAAAGGAGTTCCACAGGATTTGACGCTGCAACTCCTCTCGGTCTTCGGAGTGGACAAGCTCGTAAACTGACTGGTGGACTATGTCCGACTGGAAATAGACAATGAGAATTTTTATTTTATGGGTTTCATAAGGTCTGTTGTTTTATTTTCAAATAATAATGCAGCTTTATCAAAATTCTAAGGTAAAAACCTATTTATATTCTTTTAACCAAGGGATGAAAAACTGGTTTCGTCATTAATTAAATTTTTTGCTAAGATTTGCCTCTGGTATACAATATTCAAACAAAAAAATGATTTTCCTTTCCAAAGACAGTTTATTATAAACATTGTATAAATTCTATATCAATGTATAACATGCACATAATCAAGAAACCTGCATCTTGTCAAAAAATTATTACAAAAAATTTAATTTCTAAATTGAATGGTAAATTTAAGTGACGCTATCACTACAAAACGTTTTTTTTTATGGTTAACTGATAATTGTAGCCGTAAACACTTGTAATGATAAAAAAACAAAGATCTATTAAATTACAAAACTTGTAATCAACTGCTAATAAGATTCAATAAACCAAAAGATAACCAGGTAATTAGTTAACAAATACACGCTCAACAACAGCAAAAAGAGCAAGTCACAATCAAATCATAAATCAATAAACCACATCGAGTGAGCCTTAGGAATCGATTCGAAGCTCAATCATTAAAGAATCAGCGGTAACGAAGATGGACGTGTTAATTTCGGACCTATGACAAGCTAATAACTGCCTTAAGCACCTAAAAATACGTTCTATATTTATTTAAATGCTTTTCTAATTTATTTTACCACACGTCACATTACAAAGGACCGTATAAATAGTGTAGATAATGCAATAGCATATGATGCGAGTACAAAACTAATTGATAATCAATGGGGTTACCCAAGGCACGAACTTCGGCCCCCTCTAAACATATAAATGAATTTGTAAAATATGTATAGGGCTGGTATGAGTAACAACATATTGCCTTGGCATTAAACGTCAAAAGATGATTTGTTGGGTAATTGCTTTTTGTTCTCATTGAGTTGGGGGGTTGCTATGGCAAGGAATCATGTTTAGTTGATAGAACTTTGTTTTGGCAATTTTTCGTCGTGGTATTGTATTGATGAATGATATCATTTTTATGTACGTTTTGAAAAATATAGCCCTAATATGTCTTTGGTTTTTGATAGGGGGAGATAGAAAGTTTTGATTAACTGTGACTTAACTGTAGGGTTGTATTTTTTATCTTGATGAAGCATTTTGATTGAATCATGATTATTGTTTTTGAAATTTAAAAAATAACTTTTAAATCCATTCGCCATATTATAATTATGAGTCATAGACTTACGTATTATTGTACAAAATAAACCTTTATTTTCTTTCGATAATCGCGCTACCATAAAAATTATAAAGGTCAAAGAAAAGGTAATGTTCGAGCCGTAAAGATATCGTAAATTTTGAACAAAAGCCACGCAGTACCGCAGCATAGAATTAAAACAATGACTCAATTAAAGATAAAAAAAAACGAAAAGCTCAAACAGCATAAATTGAAACGTGGAATAAAAATGATTTTGGTGGCAGTCGGGGCCATTTACGATGAAGCTCAGACCATTAACGATCGATACAGCCCTGCACCCACCTGGTGCGGATTGAAGTTAATGTTCCTATTCAGAACACCCCTCCGAATAAAGATGCTTTTGGATTTCGAGTTTGTATTTCGAATCATATAATGGAAAAGGGTACTTTGATATTGTTGTGTTTGCAGCTTATAGATAAATGTGAACCTAAGTTTACGAAATAGCTTACTATTATCTGATCATTTAAAATTGCATATACTAAAGCATAATTGCATATACTATAATATTACTTTACTTAAAATAGTAGCGTCTACAGAGTACAAACGTACATAGAGCAACTGGGAATACAAAGATTTCAGATGAATCTTCTGATTATGGCATGACATATGCCATATCTACATATATAACTAACGATATTGGTATCCTACGCATTATTTATTTTCAACGATCACAAACAGCCAAAGATCTGCGTATTACAAGGAAGCATGGACATTGATGCGCAATTGTTTATAATGAATTCAGGAATATTTGAAAGGTTAGTAAAAAAGTTGCTATTCCTAATATTTTTTAGGTATTGCACATTTCTATGAAACCCTACATTATTTTTACTTTATAAACTATTGCTTGACTGCGATCCCGCCTGATGGTAAGCAGTACTGTACTCGTTGGTGGTAAAGCTCGCTAGTTTATTATGAGTACTCGACAAAGTCACTTAAATTATAATCCGACAAAATTGTCACCGCAGGAAAATTGTATCGTCCGGGTCATAGTGGTGACAACAACATAGACTTTGTTTTTAAACTGACGAAAAATTTGTACTCTTCGTCTAGAATCATGTGTTGACTTCATGATCTTCTTTTGCGCGTCGATGCATGCTATTTTGTATACAAGGTTATTTTTTAAAGACCAGCCAAGTTTCAGGGTGTTGCACAAAGCATCAGAATGATCAATTTTTCTCCATTATATTACCAGTATTATAATCTCTAAATGTTTATCAGTTGTCCAGTAGAAAACTTCAACATTTATTATTAAAAGCACGTGATATGACAAAGACCTATCTACTCCCCTTCCACTTCGCTCTCTATACAATATGTAAAGAAAACCAAGTCCGATACGTGAAGGTATTCTTAGGTATCGATAACTGATTTTTACTAATGCCTACAAATCCGGGCTAGACTTAAAAATGGTCCCCCCTAAAAAAATAAATATTAGGCAATACATGCACACGCCACGTGGTCGCATCGCTCATAATAATACCGTCGAAAAAGGTGCAGTCACTTTTTAAAATAATAGGTACCAAATTTTGGGGAAGTTGGAATTAATTCGCGGAAAACAAGATGATTTCAAAATTCATTAGTATTTTTACTATGATGATTATGTAAAATTTCATATTATATTTGGTCAAGTGTTTACCTAACGTTTATTATCCTTATGGGTCGGAGGGGGTTTTCTTTACATATGGTATAGTGTCTGAGCACCAGTTGTTTTTGAAGGATTCCAGATTATGACGTCATATCTATCTGGGCCTGCCGCGACGTTGTTCTAAATCGACCTTATCTTATGGATCGACTGAATTTTCCTTCGACGATTACGATACTGATCCAATGGAGAAAATTGTTTATTCTGATGGTCTATCGGTCTTTGAAAAATAACCCTGTATTATTATGCTTCCGCCTCATTAAGATTTTCTCAGTTCACAATAAAAACGAATTTCTTTATTACGACCCACAAAAAAGTTCCTACTTAATTTTTAACAACCTCAGCCATATCCGTCGCCGAATTTTCACCTGAAATTGTATGCTAATAATCGGTTTTAATGTCCACAGTTATATTTACTCTGGCAATCTTTACTGCTTATAATCGCCCTCATTTAAGCGTGGCTTAGTTTGCCACGTGCCACCGTGCCACCATGCCAGGAAGTGGCAAGTACCCGGACCGATTTAATGATTTATAAATCGATTTGCTTTAATCGCGACCCACCCTACGCACTTTGATACGCATGGATTAAGCTGGCAGATGGGGACGTAGGTAAAAAACTAAGTTGGTATTTGCAGAGTTTGTGTAAGTTAACAGTTGATAATTTTAGAAGAGTGTCCATGGAGTTTCTTGCCCGTTCTTCTCCATAGGTACCTACTCTTTGGAATGGGCCACTAGCTTCACCTTACTGACTGACGGACCTTCTGACAATACAAAAGTGCCTGTACTGGTTTATTTGAAATAAATGCTTTGATTTTGATTTTTTTGATTTTGACTTGGTCATCTAAGTAAAAGAAACAAAATATTTAGCACAGATAAAACGCACATCATAGACATATAGGGACCCCCTTGGGGGAGGGCTATGTGGCATTGGACTTCATGTGGCTAACACGATGATGACATGTTAAGAGCTTTTAAATCAAGAAATTCAAAGACAATAAGTACTTGAAAGCGAAATTGAGACATAGTGTCGTTCAAATAGTTCAGCAAATGCTTTTCTTAGTTACTATTCTTTACCAGCATTTTGCTTGTCAAACAAAAATACAAACAATGCAATTTGCTACGTAGGTATAATATCCGCAATAACATTACAATGTACACAGCCAATCCATTCTGCCCAATAATCTATGACCCCCTAAAGTAACTCAGGTAACCGAATTACTCGGTCGCTTTGAGCATAAACAAAACAAAGAGGAGAACTGGGGGGTTGGACGTAAAATTTATACGCATACGATCACTGCCAACTGAAAGTTTTATAGAGGGGGTCGAAAGGGGGTCGAAAACCAGGGTTTTTACATTCTAATAGTAATATTTCATCGGGGACTTTATTAGCTGTAATGCGGAGGGCATTTGTTAACGAGCCATTTTAATAAGCGACGTAGTTTTTTTTTTTTTTTTGATTCACTGTTTATGTAATTTTTTTTGTCGTTTAAAAGACATTGGGATATGACAATGATTTATTTTTGTGGGATGTAGGGTGAGTTGTTGCTCAAGGAAAGCTTTGAAAGGGGAGAAAGCCATTAAATTATGGAAATATCTTTTGTGGTTAATTCTGTAAAACTATAATCTTCATACTTACATATACATAATGACAAGTAGTTTAATTTTTGTTTTTTTCTAATTATAAACTGCTTTCAGTAGTGATGCAATTGTTGATGGTAAAGCGTTCTAGCTTTGAAGGCACTTAAATTGTAATCAGATGGAAACACCGCCACTGGCAAATTGCTCCACTCCCTCAAATAAAAGACGAGGCAAAATGCTTCGTCCGGATCATAGTCCGGATCAACGTAAGGGTGGAAACCCGCCGTACGACGTACGATTTTTAAAATAGTAACCGCGTGGTTTCTAGCCGGCTCGTCTCCATTGGAAACGATTAATTGGAACCGATCACCTAGCTTCTGTTGTTGCATAAGTGCCCATGTACCTATATGTGAAATTAAATATTTTGAATTTGATTTGATCTTTGACATCATTTCCTTCTTATCTGATATTATTAGCAAGCTAGCTAATTAGCACAAAAACCATCTCATCATCATTGTGCCTGGCCCACTTCCACTTTAGTGTTGTAATTCTTCGGACTACGTCGGTTACTCTCGTTCTTCTGCGGATCTCCTCATTCCTGATTCGATCGCGCAGTGAAACCCCAAGCTTAGCCCTCTTCATTGCCCTTTGAGTTACCTTGAGTCTTCTTATTAGGCCCATTGTTAGCGACCATGTCTCAATTCCATAAGTCATCACTGGCAACACTCACTGGTCGAAGACTTTTGTCTTGAGACACTGCGGTATTTCGGATGAGAAGATTCTACATAGCTTCCATCATCTAGTTAAGAACCATCTTAACCATCTAAGTAAGAGATAAATATCTCACTGTATAAGTCTTTTATCCTCGTTTAGATATAATGATTTAAAAAAACGTAACCTTCCATTTTTCGACAGTCGGGTAAAAAGGCTCACATATGAACTAATAATAAGGTGTCACATATTGTTTATAACCAAATATTTTTGGAAGTGTTATTACATGCGTAGGTACGGTACCAACTCACATAGTAACACATTCAACCAATTTTCTCAAGGGAGGCACCTAAATAACTTACACCGCATTTAACCCCCAAAAAAGTACTAAAACGTGAAAATATGTAAATACCCTTGAGATTAAAAGCCATTCGTTGAAACTTCGATAAAAAGTTCCGCTGATAACAGTACGGTGGCACTAACGGTACCAAGCTCACTTATCGCGAGTTAATTAATATTTTTATAGTACCTACACTTATATTTATGAATAATTAAATTTTGGTCCAAGCCTTATCTTATGTGGCTAAGTGATTAATAAGGCTAATGCGGCCTTTCACAAGGAAAATAGGGTAATTTTTACATGAAAATAATGTAATTAATTAAAGTGAATTTGTGGGGAAAAAGTGACGCGTTAGGTACTGAACGGGGAGAATTTTGTTTTTCACGTGTTGTGGTAGCTTGGAAAAATATTTAAATGCTTAGGACGTCCAACCTAAGCCTTTAAATCGTTTGTTAATGTGAAATAAATTATTTATTTTATGTCACTATAGGAGAGACCGAGACCAATGCAGTATTAAATAGTTATTTGGTCTGTTTGACGATGTGGCACTTACAAAATTAGTATTTTGATTTAATTATATGAATATTGGAAATTTTAATTTATATGTTAGGTAAGATTATTATTTTTTACTAGCGGCCGCCAGCGACTTCTTTCGCGTGAAGTTAGTTATGCTCCGCTCCTATTGGTCGCAGTGTGATGTTATATAGTCTTAAGCCTTCCTGGATTAATGGGCTATCCAACGCAAAAATAAATTTTTCAAATCGGACCAGTGGTTCCCGAGATTAACGCGAACAAACAAACAAACATACAAACAAACTCTTCAGCTTTATATATTAGTATAAATATAGGTGTGTATTCCGTGGAAAATTTTTCTTGGTTACATATTGGCACATATCTTTTTGAATTTTTTCCTATAAAATATAATGTGCCACTGTTTGTTTTCCCTAATAAATATAAAAAGTAAAAAAAACTAAAACCCAACTACAACAAAAACGACGCTGAAAAAGTATAAAACAAGATTTTCAAGGTACTGCAGTGGTCTTATTCTGATAAGTAGTAAAGAAGCTAGCTATGAACGAAAAGATGTGAATTATATGCAACCAGCCCATGAATACAGGTAAAGTCACAAGAAAATACTAGCAATATATATATATATTCAAAATGTACAAGTAAAGCGCTTTCAAATGATACCAAACACGGCATATTTATCTTAATTTTATTTTTTCACTCTGTATGTTTTGTCCGCTAGAGGGCGTCACATTAGATTTTGTGAAACTCCATATAGCCTATAACCAGCGGACAATTAAGACGCTTCTAATGATATGTCATTTGTCGAATTCTGATAAGTAGTTTAGAAGTTACGAGGGAACAGATGAACATACATACATACATACATAGCCTGGCAAAATCATAACCCTCCTTTTGCGTTGCCGTAGTCGGGTAAAAATAAAACAGTCAACCAACGTAATGACAGCTGAATATCATGCAACTTTAAACAAAACATTTGGATATTTATGTTAATTTTATAACTTTAATTTTTGTCAAATATTTTTTAATAACATTTTAATAATATATTCGATATTTTTTTAAAACGCTAAGATATTGTTCATCTTATTCAACATTCTCTCTTTAAAGAGCCTTACAAAAGTGGTTGGCCACTTAAGTGGAGTATTAAATTAGCTATCATACTCTACTATGTACTAAGGCACTAGGCACTAGTTGTTTGGCATTTTTGCTGAACTGGGCCTTTTTGGCGCAGTCGTGAGGCTCACTTACCTGCCACTTTCTTAAATCAGTTTTCCACATTTTATTTGATCCTTATTTTTTTGCTTTTATCTGGTGTCTTGTGTGTCTTTTAGTCTGGGTTACATGTATTCTTTCTTTCTTTCTTTGTATCTTTCTTTTTTGATTAATAGAATAGAATAAGTTAAATATAAGTACCTGGTGGAAGCCTAAGTAACTCTCAATGCTGTGTGTGGCGAAGAAAACCTCTCCCTCACACGTCAGTATCATCAGGAACCCGTTGAGTGCCTGGAATAGAAAAAAAAAATACTTCAAGTCAGAATAAAGTAGGTTTACATGTAGTTAGGAAAGTGTACCTAAGTATTGTCACGTGAAAATACTGGTATTTAGCAGCATCCGGGTAGACTAGGAGATGAATCCAACATAGCTGGTAAAAGGCTAGGTAGATGGTGATTATGTCTACGTAAACAAATTTACGAATTATTATCCTCATCATCATCATTTCAGCCCAAAGATGTCCACTCCTGGACACAGGCCTCCCCCAAGGATTACCATGACGACCGGTCCAGCCGACGACCGACGCTCCACCTTGTAGAGGACCTACCCACCCTGCGTCTTCCGGTGCGTAACTTAGATACTGCAAAAATACAATGTTATGTAGGTAGATGAGACAGCAAAGACCAGTGGTAGCCTCGTGGTATCAGGGTCGACTTGCAAGTTGCAGGTCATAGATTCGAACCCCATCAGGCGCTTTACTTTGTGTAAATTATTTCATCACCATTGCTCTCAAAACGGAGAAGGAAACCGACATGTCCTAGAGCCCATTATCTCCGAAGACATGGGACATCTACCAACCCGCACTGGGCCCGCGTGGTAGATTAAGGCCCACTCCCTCTCATCGAGAGGAGGCTTGTGTCCCAACATTGGGAACAATATAGGCTGTATGTATATATGTAGATGTGGTAGCGGCTAAAATTCTCAGAATATAAGGAACTAGCGGCGGCCAGCGACTTCGTCCGCATAGGTTAGTTATGCTCCGCTTCTATTGGTTGCAGCGTGATAATATATAGCCTAGAACCTTTCTGTATTAATAGGCTATCCAACGCAAAAATATTTTTTCAAATCGGACCAGTATTTCCTGAGATTAGTGTGTTCAAACAAACAAACAAACTCTTCAGCTTTATACATTAGTATAGATAAAACCTGTAAAAGGCTGCGAGTTCGTCGGCGTGAAATTTCGGTCCGTGACCCACTGCATTGTCACCCATCGCCTGGCTACACTTGTACTACTTCATTTTATATATGTATGTATACAGTATGTTAAATAACAGAGGGCGTTCCCTTAAACTCGTTAATATATATCAATAATAGATTAAAATAAAAATATCAGCATAGAAAAATAAGCATAAAAAATCCGAATAAAAAAAAATTCTAATTGGAAATAAATTTGAAAGCTCCTGTTTTAAATCAAAATAGTAGTCGTCATGTATAAATAAATTGCGACGTTGCCGTCTTTCATGTTCGCGTGTACAGTGTGTTTCTTTTACATGTCAATTTAAAATTTTTATTGAATATTTTCATATTGGAAAAATTTTAAAACATTTTGTTTTCGAATGGAAATATTTTTTTTAGCATGTATGTATGCTATACTATTTCGGGTTAACGGGAACGCCCTCTGTTAGTTAACATACTGTATGTATTATATACGTAATACTTCTTTGTTGCCTAAAGTATTTTCTGATTTTTTTTTTTATTTTTGCTCGTCTGTTAAGGGATATAGCAAGACATTAAGCAAAATTAGCTTATAATCTTTGTCAAAAGTTGAGATTTCAAAACAAAAGATTCGAATGGCAATGTCTAGAAAATAGCGCGTCCAAATTTAATTCTCCTGCCCTAGTTCCAATTACATAACACGCTATCTGTAGCAATGAGTTTCATTTTGACAGTTCAACAATATTCATTGCACAATTTACGTTTTTGAACACACAAATTTTCTACCATACGAAGAAAAAAAAATTGTTAATAAAATAGATATAGACAGAAAGGATATTGACTGAACTAACCGTTTTGTTTATATTTAGTTTATTGTGGAAAAAAAAAGTTTGAATAAGTAAAACTATCTGACCCGTGTCCACACCGTGAGGCGTGAAAAGTGTTTACCTACTTGTGATGATATACGACTATCACAAAAAGTTTAATTTTTGGATTAATATACAATATGTAAAGAAAACCGTGTCCGACCCATAAGGATAATAAAGGTTAGGTAAACACTTGACCAAATATAATATAAAATTTTACATAATCATCATAGTAAGAATACTAATGAATTTTGAAATAATCCTTTTTTCCCGGGAATTAATTCCAATTTCCCCGAAATTTAGTAATTTGTAAAAAAGTGACAACACCAGTATTATTATAAACGAATAGCGACGCGACCACGTCACAGGTGCCGCGTGCCCTGCCCCCCGCCGCCCGCGGAAGGGGTTGCTTACCACACATGTATTAAGTTACCTCTTTTTGCGAAATAATAATATATTTATTTTTTTAGGGGTATTTTTTTTAGTTTAGCCTGTCTTTGTGGGAAATAGTAGAATCAGTTATCGATACCTAACAATACCTTCACGGATCGGACAGGGTTTTCTTTACATATTGTATAGCTTAAAATACTCACAAATAATATAACTTTCTTTAAGTAAAATAATTTCAAAATAGGTTTATTAGATTACCCCGTACAACTTCACAAACTTTACATCTTTATAACTTTAACAACCACATGACTTCCATTAATTATAATTATAATTATTATCACCATTCCATAGGACAAAAGCACAGGAAACGCTCTTCAATAATTCATTCGGAACCTATACACCAATACAACTTCACCGAATACCGGCAAAACGGAATAAAACCAACCCAAATTTCCCGAAGCCGATCCACGGTTTCAAACAGAAAAAACAAAAGGTAAAAGTTTTTCGGAGTAAAACCAAACCTGACGTGGGGGACCGAAATTATTCCGTCGTCGACAATAAAGACTTTTGCCAAGTTTTTCGTTGGGTTTCGTAGCTATTTCCTTCGCCAGACACAAGGCTGAGTTACGAGCCAAGTTGGACGGAGAAATGTCCGGGCGCATTTCCATTGGCTTTTCTTGGGTTGGTGGAAAATGTTCTTTGTTTTCCAGTAACTGGATGGATGTAGTAACTGCTGTATGTCGTGGTGACCTCACAGCTGACGCCAGAGGTCAACGTTCGCGCTCGCGCGTTCGTACGGACCTTTGACCATATTTTTGTTCGGACAACCAAGTAGAATAAATAGCAAGCTCACTTAACTTGGTGGCTTTTCATGATATCTTTTTGAAATTTTGTATATGTACAAAATTTCCCTTTACTTAAAAATACTGGACACGTGTTTCGGATTTCGCATGAACAAAAAATAATCCATACTAATATTATAAATGTGACAGCCTCCGTGGCGTAGCGGTAGCGGACGCGGCCGCTGCGCAAGGTGGCGCGGGTTCGATCCCCGCACAGTGCAAATATTTGTATGCATGAATATGAATATTTGCACTGGTCTGGTCGTGCCTCGGAAAGCACGTTAAGCCGTTGGTCCCGGTTGCCATACGAACATCTAGTGGCAGTCGTTACGGGTTGTTGGAGCCCTCAAAAGTCCAACAATTGGTCTAACTGCAATGCTTCGATGTCGCCTTCGGGTTGTGGAGGTCAGACGGCAGTCGCTTCACGGAAAATGTCGAAGTTTAGCCATATCAGCAGTTGGACTGGTAAAGCGGACCCCAGACTTCAAAGCTGAAAAGGCTTCGGATGCGACTGGGATTAACGCTGGGATGATGATGATGACTAATATTATAAATGTGAAAGTAACTCTGTCTGTCTGTCTATCTGTCTGTCTGTCTGTTACGCTTTCCCGCCTAAACGTCTTAACCGATTTTGATGAAATTTGGCACAGACAATCTGTAGACCCTAAGAAAGAACATAGGCTACCTTTTATCCCGGAAAAATTTGATATTCCCAAGGGAAATCTAAAAAGCGCGATATAATCGAACTCCACTTGGGCGAAGCCGCGGGCGGAAAGCCAGTGTTGTATATAGAATACCGACACACATCTCTTTCCTACAGACCTACAGACATCCCTTTCATTGAGAGGAGGCCTGTGTCCTTGCAGTTAGGGTTGCCATACGTCCGGAATTTCCCGGAAATGTCCGTCAATATAGTGCTTTATCCGGAATGCGGGGGGAATTCTAAGCCGTCAGGAATTTCTACAATTTAAGTACTTAAAAACCAAAATAACAATCTTAAGAAATCAAATATTTTTAGGTATTTCTCATATACCTACAATATGTAAAGAAAACCCTGTCCGAACCAAAAAGATAATGAAGGTTACGTATACTCATGACCAAATAAAATATGAAATTTTACATAATCATCATAGTAACTATACTAATGAATTTTGAAACAATTTTTTTTCCACGAATTCATTCCAACTTCCCCAAAATTTGGTAAATTTTAAAAAGTGACAACACCATTTTTGACAATATGAGTGATGTGACCATCTGCCGCGTGCCCTGCCCCCCTTCACCTGCGCATGTATGCCTACCGTGTTACCTACCGCTCTTGTATTAAGTTACCTCGCTTTTTTGTTTTGTAGGCATTAGTAGAATCAGTTATCGATACCTAACAATACCTTCACGGATCGGACAGGGTTTTCTTTACATATTGTATAGTGCTGCGGAGCAGAGGAGACATTTGTGTTGTGACGTGATTTGACTGCGTACCTTATGAATTTATGAATCAAGATACGCTTTACACATGCACGATTTATTGCGAAGAAATCCGGAAATTTCATCCGATGTCCAGATTTTTCTCCGGAATTTCGATCTTGCTTCCTGGAAACCCTACTTGCAGTGGAATCCATAAAAGCTTATTATGATTATTACATCGTGTCATCACAGAAACCGTATCGCATGACAACGGAAACTCACAAAGCTAACTAGGGACCGTAAAATAAGCACATAGAACAGATTATTTATAGCATCAATACTTACTATTGATTTATTTTGTTACAGACTAACTATTCATAATTTATAACTGTGTCATGTTCTCTATGGAGACTTGTTACTGCAAGGACTGCACTATTTAGAAACTAAGTTCTTGGAGCTTTATTTTTGTCTAGTACTTATGAAGTGAAATGAAATCGTTTATTATACAAGTAGGATCACTGATCACTTTTACACGTCATATGTTTTTTAAACTAGATGGAGCCGGCATTTCCTAACTGACTACCTCTGAGAAGAAAAGTCGAAACAAACTCAGGGATCATCGTCTTTTTTCAAGTCCAGATATTAAAAATGCCAATGTTTGCAATAACAATATGTGCTTGCTATGTACGGACGACACAAGTCAAGCTACCCCAAACTGTCAAATATTCCCAATCAATCTTGATCCCTAATGCTTTAGGGATAAAGCTAAAAATCTAATAAAGAAATCTGACAGATTGTAGTAGCTTGATGTGCTGTCGTCTGTACATAACAATTAATTTAAGTTATTAAAAAAAAAAAGTAATAGTCTGAAATAATTTTATTCTTTGAAGAATTTTATAAGTGCTGTGAGTAGGGTTAGCGCAGTGGTATCAGCCGCGACATAAAAGTTGCAGATCATAAGGTTCGAACCCCATCAGGTCCTTTACTTTGTGTAAATTATTTCATCACCACTGCTCTCAAAACGGTGAAGGAAAACAGCGTGAGGAAACCGGCATGTCCTAGAGCCCAAAAACTTCGAAGACATGTGACATCTACCAACCCGCATTGGGCCCGCGTGGTAGATTACGGCCCACTCCTCATCGAGAGGAGTGTGTGTAATAGTGTCCTCCTGTGTCGTAATAGTGGGAACAATATTGATTATGATATGTTATGTAAGTGCTTGAATGTGATCTCGCCAATAGTAAGCAATGATGCAATCGTTGACGACAAAGAGACCTAATTTATTAAGAGCCTATTCACTTTAGCATTGAAGACACTTAAATTGTAATGAAATGGGAAGACCGTCGCAGGCAAATGGATTTTAGCGGTGTCAATAACAGATAGAATAGAATAGAATTCTTCATTATGAATAGAACTCTTTATTCTGTACACCATGTACAATATGTAAAGAAAACCCTGTCCGATCCGTGAAGGTATTGTTAGGTATCGTTAACTGATTCTAATAATGCCTACAACCCGGGCTAAACTTAAAAAAAAATCCCCCAGAAAAAATAAATATTATTTCGAAAAAGCGAGGTAACTTAATGCATGTGCGGTAGGCAACCCGATAGCCCCGCCCCCCTTCACCCGCGCATGTATGCGCGGGTGAAGGGGGGCTGGGCATGCGGCACGTGGTCGCATCGCTATTCGCTCCGTCACAAATGGTGTTGTTAGTTTTTTAAAAATTACCAAATTTCGGGGAAATTGGAATTAATACCCGGGAAAAAAAGATTATTTCAAAATTAATTATTATTGTTACTGTGATGATTATGTAAAATTTTATATTATATTTGGTCAAGTGTTTACCTAACCTTTATTATCCTTATGGGTCGGACAGGGTTTTCTTTACATATTGTATATTACAGAATAAAAATATGAAGATTTTACAAAGGTTGACACAATGGTGATATTTTAAATTCTTTAAAAAGAGCTCTCAATCTGTTTTTTAAAAACATGTCTATCAATCTACAAAATAGCATGGTTTCCTTGTTGATCAAACACTTGATAATGATAAAATATTTCACGTGTTTATAGTACACTAGCTTTCCGGCCGCAGCTTCGCTCGCGTGGAGATCGGTTATATGTTATATCGCGCTTTTTAGATTTGTCTCGGGAATATAATTTTTTTCCGGGATAAAAAGTGCCCTATTATTTAATCCGGACGTTTAACTTTACGTACGGAAAAATGCAAAGCAATCGGTTTACTAGTTACGGCGTGAAAGCGGAAGAAACAAACTCACTTTCCCAATTATAATATTAGTAAGAACTTAGTGAAACTCGGTTTATTTACAAATATTCACCTGTTTTGTCATAGTTATAATAAGTGGATACGTATTTCACTAACTGGGTTATGGGGGTTGGATAGGTAGTCGCTTCGTATACTCACTAGTATTCAGCTGCTTCTGGTAAGACTAGAAGCCAACCGCAACATAGCAGTTTGTGTCATGTGAGTTTATGTTTCTAAACACACCTAAGATGCGGGAAAAATTCCTAATGGGGGAAACGATTCTTAAAAAAAAAAAGGGAAAATTAAACCACTAGGCAGATTCATTATGATTGATCCTTCAAAAAAACATCGCGAGGAAAACGATATAAGATGTATCTGACATCGTAACGCAAACTTCGCGAAAAGGCTAGACCGCATACCACTAATAAAAATTTGATAGTCATTTATGTCGTTAATGACCGGTTACAGATTTCACAGTATTTAAAAAAAAGTGTTGGCTCGGCCTTTGAACGTTGCAAGCGTGCCGCCGTGCGGGTTTGTAGGTATGACATTGATCCCTGATTTGAACTGTATTAAATTAGCTGATAAGATAGTTTTTCGAGTTTTCATTGCGTTTTTTTTTTTGTGTAATTATCGAATTAATTAATTTTTACTTTAAAATCTTATTGGGTTATAAAATTATAGCAATTATGAACGAAAAAAACGACCCATATTTTTTTTTTAATCATGAATAAGCCGACGGAAAATTCCACCACTGGGGGTTCAGAATCATGTACCTACTGGATCCATAGTACTACGACGTTTCTGCGTTGATGTCAGATTCACCCTTTATATACTAGTACCAAAAATTCGAAGACATGACATCTACTAACCCGCACTGCCCCATTCCCTTTTATTGCGAATCGGAAATCATCAAATGACCTCTCCTGCTCTGAGAGGAGCGGAACGGCGTGTCAGACTTTTACCGATTAAAACCCACCCGTGTTCCTTCACTTGCCTGTGCGCCAATGCCACGGAATCTCTGTCGAACAACCGGCAGTTATTTTCCGTGGTCCTGACGCCCTGGCAGGCATCGGTCTTTGTGAACCCCGTCTCAATGCGCTGATATCTTTTTGGGGCGCGCGTGGGACAAAACCCGACCCGGATCTGGTCATTACCGCCCGCAAACTCACGCCTACAAAAAACCCGCCACACATTATCCCACCCACTGCAACTCCTGAAAGCCAGAATCAACAGTGGAGACTGCCAGAAAAACGCCAATAAAGCTCAACGAGTCCCGGAGAAACGATTCAACTGTCTTAAGTGCCGCAACGAAATTAATCAGAAAAGAAAAGCGGAGGAGGAAGAAAAATGATACTTTTACCACTTCCCTCCATAACAAGCAGGAGACAGAACAGAACTAGGCCATTCGGCGCAAAGGGACATTATTGCAACTAGGAGAAGCCCAGATTGCCAACTAAAACTCACGCTTTCAGTGGGCTGTAGTTCCTTTTTGTCTCTCGACCAAGGCATCTCCTGTGGTGGCTAGAGGCGTGAGGGCGCTGAGAACTGACTCAGTCCCTCTCACAGCCTGGAGGCCTGTGTCTCAACAGTAGGACCATCATTGGCTGACTAAACTTGTATTTACCAATATATAAGTCAACAAAGATTACCACACAATAACCAATTTTCCTCCATAAACAATATTGCATAGCATGAATCGAAAAAGTTAATAAAATTGAAAAACTTATGCTTGGTTCAAGGCTCTGTTATTTTGTGGCCTTCAGTTCGAAGGTTAGTAGCTAATACTATAATGCTATGTTAATGGAAAAGTTTACTATTAGTGGTAACTCAGAAATATATTTTTTTATCATAGATATTGTAATATATGATGTATTATGGTTTTTATAGTTGAAATGCGATACTAATCATAACAAAGGCGATTACTGGTATGTATTGGTTATGACTTATGACAGCTGTCTTTTTATAAACGTCACATTTTGACAGCAGACCATGTTTGGTAATAAAGTCATCATCATGATCTCAGCGTTAATCCTAGTCGCATCCGCAGCTTTTTTAGCTTTGGAGACTGGGGTCTTTGGAATTTGGCTAAACTTCGATATTTTCCGTGAAGCGACTGCCGTCTGACCTCCACAACCCGAAGGCGATATCTAAGCACTGCAGTTAGACCAAATTGTTAGACTTTTGAGGGCTCCAACAACCCGTTACAACTGCCACTAGATGTTCGTGTGGCAGCCGGGACCAACGGCTTAACGGGCTTTCCGAGGCATGACCATACCAGTGCAAATATTCATATTCATGCATACAAATACTTGCACTGTGCGGGGATGTTTGGTAATAAAGTGAAGAGGATATTATTAAGGTCCTTGGTTTAGCAAATATATCGTTAACACATACATAGATCCTGTACATTATTTCTTAAGTATCTCGCCCACAATACAGCAATAAATGATTTAGGATTTTATTATGCACAAATACTTTTCAAAGGCAATCATATTTTTTTTAAACCATATGACTTCGGCGTTTCTCAGTGGTAGACCACATATTATATCGGCTGCCAGCAGTAGTTACCACCCACCAAACAAAGTCTTGCCAAATGTTGTTGTGTCGGGAGTTTGGTCGTGGAGGGTCTCCAGTTCAATCTCTCTCTGGCACAGCATCGTTGGTCATGTTGTTGGGTTTAACATTGTATCACCTCTTTTTTTTTTTTGTTCTCCTAGTGGAAATCTCTACCAGACCGTCCTCCGTCTGGGGTTCGACGGAGGGTGTGCCGGGCTCTCACCGGCTAAAACCACTGAAGCGTTCCTCTTCTTGCCTATAGCCGGGGGTGCGGGCCCTGGTTTGCCATTCACCGCATCCCCGGCCTTGACCCGCCACGCGCGAGATCGGCGGGTCCCTCTTCCTCCCCTCCTTCCATCAGGTAGGCGTGTAGGAACAGCCACTACACGTCTACTCCGGTCCTAGCGACGGACGTCGGGCTCCCCCGGTCCTCGGCCCGTCGGCTTCTCGTTATGGAGGAAGCGGATCGACCTCGGCTTCCCTCCTCCTCCGGCCAGCGCGCCGTCGGCGGGACGGGAGAGTGCTCAGTGCTTCCCTCTCCCGTTCGGCCGTCTCCTTCGCGGAGATTGCCTCCTCGCAGAAGGATTGCATCACCTCGCTCAACTGTCGTCTTCCTTCCTATTCACTTTGTTTTTTTTTTTTGTGAATAGGCTCTTAATAAACTAGCGCTAACCAGTTTATTTTGTTAAGAAAAAATCTATACAGTTAAAACAGCATGTTACGTGGGTAACAATTGTCTTGCCATGGCGCCTCCGCCGGGCCGGAACAAGCGAGGTATACCAAAGAAGTGCTGACTTGACGTTGTAAGAGATGACATGCGTGCCAACAATCTCACACCACAGGATGCTAAAGATCGCGCGAAATGGAGGAGATTGAGCAAGAAAGCGGACCCCGGGCTCCAACGCGAAAGCCGCGGATGTAACCGGGACCAAACGCGGAGTTGATGATGAGTTAATAAACAACAACACTTACTTGTAAGAACATCTCTCCATCTGGCATGACATGGTCGTATGGAGAGTGTTCTCTCCGGTGTCCGTGAATGTCTTCTTTTTCTTTGTGCATGACCACTGGAACAATACAAAGAAATAATGTTAAATAGGCATAGCTATGAGAACATTATGTTACATCATCAACCTGTTCGTCATCGTCCCACTGTTGGGCTCGGCTTTTCTACTCTTTCTGCTCCATTTACTCACACACCACCTACCGACACATCCATTACAAACTCTACAAAGTGATTGATTGACTGATGCTAACGACAGTCGTGGTGGCCTAGTGATTAACACACCAGTCTCTGAAGTATGAGTGCGCGGGTTCGATTCCAGGTCAGGCAAGTACCAATGTAACTTTTCTAAAGTTATATGTACTTTCTAAGTATATCTTAGACACCAATGACTGAAGGTGAAGAAAAACATCTTGAGGAAACCTGGACTTTAAGTCTGAAATCACCAACCCGCATTGAGCAGGCGTGGTGTTTACGCTCAATCCTTCTCTGTATGAGAGGATACCTGTGCCCAGCAGTGGGACGATAAAAAAGTTGATAATGATTATGATGATATACAAAATTTGTTATTTTTCACTTTATGGCTTTTTTTTTGTAAGTCGGTTGTGTTTTTTTCTGTTTTTTACTTTTTACAGTCACTGGTAGAACACTCTATTGATACTCTACTCTTAGTCAGACTGGAAGCTGATATAGTTGAGAAAAGGCTAGGCAAGTGCTTAAGATGAAGGGTTCTTTTCTGATTATCCTTTTATATTAAGACGGCACTCTAGTGGCGTTTTCTCCATACAAACGTATCCCGCTGTTTTCTTCGTGGATAATGCTATACAGTATGTTAACTAACAGAGGGCGTTCCCGTTAACCCGAAATAGTATAGCATACATACATGCTAAAAAAAATATTTCCATTCGAATACAAAATGTTTTAAAAATTTTTCCAATAAGAAAATCTATATATATAAAAATGAATTGCTGTTCGTTAGTCTCGCTAAAACTCGAGAACGGCTGAACGGATTTATCTTATTTTGGTCTTGAATTATTCGTGGAGGTCTAGGGAAGGTTTAAAAGGTGAGAAAAATTCGAATAACTGCCGGGAAAATCCTCAAAACAGCATTTTTCTATTTCCCATACAAACGTTTTCTAAATAAAATGGAGAGTCAATTTGTAATTTATTACCGCTGCATAAAGTTCAAATTCGCATGCGCGTTAGAGGATCTAATATCGCGTTCTGAAACTCAACAAAAGTGAAAGTGAATCGCGAACGCGACAAAATTGCATAGTCTCAAAATACATATATATAAATAAACTAGCTTTCCGCCCGCGGCTTCGCCCGCGTGGAGTTCGGTTATATCGCGCTTTTTAGATTTCCCTCTTGAACATCAAACTTTTCCGGGATAAAAGGTAGCCTATGTTCTTTCTCAGGGTGTAAAGATTGTCTGTGCCAAATTTCATCAAAATCGGTTGAGAGGTTTAAGCGGGAAAGCGTAACAGACAGACAGACAGACAGACAGAGTTACTTTCGCATTTATAATATTAGTATGGATTTCTTGCTTTAACCGAATGCATCAACGGGTGAGACTTTTTTTTTAAAGATGTACGGTGTATGGTACCAGGGTAGCACAAAAGTGTAGGAGAAGTCGAAACAATGAAGCTCATTCATCATTATTAATCTGATATTACATGGATGAAGTTTTATTTTGCCTACTTTGAGGAGGTGCAAGGTACCAGGGTAGCACAAAAATGTAGAAGCCGAAACAATGAAGTTCATTCATTAATGATAAACGCACAGGATATTGTAATCGTTTGAACTCAAATGGCATATCAATTGGGATCATAGGGATACTCCGTAACATACAAACTTCTCCTTTTGATATACCAGTTGGAATCGTAGATTCAATTAAATTTCGCAATAAGTTTTTCACTGTCAATCTGGTGCCATTACACAGTTTTGGTGGATTGAAAAAAATACAAAGAAATTGGCATTGAATTTTATATATATAGAAGGTGAGATGATGATCCACCGTTCATTGAATTCATTTGTGAAAACGTGATAAATGAAGAACCGCTCGGCGGATTTTATTCAAACTTCACACAAACCATCTACTAATTAGTCACAACAAAGCCTAAAAATTTGGTTTGGATAGGTGAGTCCGTTCCTGAGTTATAAAATTACAAAGAAAGTGGCAGCTGACCCGGCGAACTTTGTTCCACCTTGAAGGCAATATCACATGATCCAAATTTTTACTTTTTAAATTAGGGTAACACAAAAGTGTAGGAGAAGTCGAAACAATGAAGCTCATCATTTCGGTTGAGCGTAATCACCACGCTTGCTCAATGCGGGTTGGCGATTTCAGACGTAAATTTCACGTTTCCTGGTGTTTTCCTTCACCTTGCATAAATGCATCTAGCTCTGAGAAGAAACGCCGAAACAAACTCAGAGGTCATTGATGGGGCATTATGATATTACTGGCCAAAAGGAAAATAAAATAAAAGTTTTATCAATAAAGTTCCGCCTTAAAGGCAATATGGCATGGTCTTATTTACTACTTTTTTAAATTAGGATAATCTATATATATTAAAGAAAGTCGAGTTAATTACACTATTTATAACTCAAGAACGCCTGAACCCATTTGGCTGAAAATTGGTAGGGAGGTAGCTAAGAACTGGGAGAAGGACATAGGATATCCTTTTTACCCCGTTCCCGTCGTTCCTGTGTGAATGAATGAACTTCATTGTTTCGACTTCTCCTACACTTTTGTGCGACCCTGGTACCTTGCAACTCCTCAAAGTAGGCAAAATAAACCTTCATCCATGTAATATTAGATAGATAGTTATTAATGATGAATGAGCTTCATTGTTTCGACTTCTACACTTTTATGCGACCCTGGTACCTTGCAACTCTTCAAAGTAGGCAAAAGTAATATTAGATTAATAATGATGAATGAGCTTCATTGTTTCGACTTCTACACTTTTGTGCGACCCTGGTACCTTGCAACTCCTCAAAGTAGGCAAAATAGAACTTCATCCAGATTAATAATGATGATGGAGCTTCATTGTTTCGACTTCTCCTACACTTTTGTGCTACCCTGGTTAACAGATTAACAACTGAAGTTAGCTAAAATTGAGTTTCTCGAAACCGACCACTATTTATGCTATATGTATTTTGAGACTGCAATTTTGTCGCGTTCGCGATTCACTTTCACTTTTGTTGAGTTTCAGAACGCGATATTAGATCCTCTAACGCGCACGCGAATTTGAACTTTATGCAGCGGTAATAAATTACAAATTGACTCTCCATTTTATTTAGAAAACGTTTGTATGGGAAATAGAAAAATGCTGTTTTGAGGATTTTCCCGGCAGTTATTCGAATTTTTCTCACCTTTTAAACCTTCCCTAGACCTCCACGAATAATTCAAGACCAAAATAAGATAAATCCGTTCAGCCGTTCTCGAGTTTTAGCGAGACTAACGAACAGCAATTCATTTTTATATATATAGATAGTGGTCGGCTTCGAGAAACTCAATTTTAGCTAACTTCAGTTGTTAATTAATCTGTTAACCAGGGTAGCACAAAAGTGTAGGAGAAGTCGAAACAATGAAGCCTCATTCATCATCATTATTAATCTGAAGTTCTGTTTTGCCTACTTTGAGGAGTTGCAAGGTACCAGGGTCTTACAAAAGTGTAGAAGTCGAAACAATGAAGCTCATTCATCATTATTAATCTAATATTACTTTTGCCTACTTTGAAGAGTTGCAAGGTACCAGGGTCGCATAAAAGTGTAGAAGTCGAAACAATGAAGCTCATTCATCATTAATAACTATCTATCTAATATTACATGGATGAAGGTTTATTTTGCCTACTTTGAGGAGTTGCAAGGTACCAGGGTCGCACAAAAGTGTAGGAGAAGTCGAAACAATGAAGTTCATTCATTCACACAGGAACGACGGGAACGGGGTAAAAAGGATATCCTATGTCCTTCTCCCAGTTCTTAGCTACCTCCCTACCAATTTTCAGCTAAATGGGTTCAGGCGTTCTTGAGTTATAAATAGTGTAATTAACTTGACTTTCTTTAATATATATAGATTATCCTAATTTAAAAAGTAGTAAATAAGACCATGCCATATTGCCTTTATGGCGGAACTTTATTGATAAAATTTTTATTTTATTTTCCTTTTGGCCAGTAATATCATAATGTCCCATCAATGACCTCTGAGTTTGTTTCGGCGTTTCTTCTCAGAGTTAGATGCATTTATGCAAGGTGAAGGAAAACATCAGGAAACGTGGAATTTACGTCTGAAATCGCCAACCCGCATTGAGCAAGCGTGGTGATTACGCTCAACCGAAATGATGAGCTTCATTGTTTCGACTTCTCCTACACTTTTGTGTTACCCTAATTTAAAAAGTAAAAATTTGGATCATGTGATATTGCCTTCAAGGTGGAACAAAGTTCGCCGGGTCAGCTGCCACTTTCTTTGTAATTTTATAACTCAGGAACGGACTCACCTATCCAAACCAAATTTTTAGGCTTTGTTGTGATTAATTAGTAGATGGTTTGTGTGAAGTTTGAATAAAATCCGCCGAGCGGTTCTTCATTTATCACGTTTTCACAAATGAATTCAATGAACGGTGGATCATCATCTCACCTTCTATATATATAAAATTCAATGCCAATTTCTTTGTATTTTTTTCAATCCACCAAAACTGTGTAATGGCACCAGATTGACAGTGAAAAACTTATTGCGAAATTTAATTGAATCTACGATTCCAACTGGTATATCAAAAGGAGAAGTTTGTATGTTACGGAGTATCCCTATGATCCCAATTGATATGCCATTTGAGTTCAAACGATTACAATATCCTGTGTGTTTATCATTAATGAATGAACTTCATTGTTTCGGCTTCTCCTACATTTTTGTGCTACCCTGGTACCTTGCACCTCCTCAAAGTAGGCAAAATAAAACTTCATCCATGTAATATTAGATTAATAATGATGAATGAGCTTCATTGTTTCGACTTCTCCTACACTTTTGTGCTACCCTGGTACCATACACCGTACATCTTTAAAAAAAAGTCTCACCCGTTGATGCATTCGGTTAAAGCAAGAAATCCATACTAATATTATAAATGCGAAAGTAACTCTGTCTGTCTGTCTGTTACGCTTTCCCGCTTAAACCTCTCAACCGATTTTGATGAAATTTGGCACAGACAATCTTTACACCCTGAGAAAGAACATAGGCTACCTTTTATCCCGGAAAAGTTTGATGTTCAAGAGGGAAATCTAAAAAGCGCGATATAACCGAACTCCACGCGGGCGAAGCCGCGGGCGGAAAGCCAGTATTCAATAAAAATTTTAAATTGACATGTAAAAGAAACACACTGTACACGCGAACATGAAAGACGGCAACGTCGCAATTTATTTATACATGACGACTACTATTTTGATTTAAAACAGAGGTTTCAAATTTATTTCCAATTAGAATTTTTTTTTATTCGGATTTTTTTATGCTTATTTTTCTATGCTGATATTTTTATTTTAATCTATTAATGATATATATTAACGAGTTTAAGGGAACGCCCTCTGTTATTTAACATACTGTATAGAGCAAATTTTTTTTTTACATAATCACACCGTGATTATACGTGCCCCTATCACTTGATTTTTTCCTAAACTTAATTAGTAAAAGAAATATGATACTTCAAAATTGCGAAAAATAACCCATTTTTACCGTGATGTTCAGATGATTATTAGACAAACGTGACAATAGAAGCATAGGTATACTTTTCCTCTAAATTTTGATATAGTTAATTGAGATCTGTCGTGTTTTGAAAAAGAAAAGAGCGGAATACGAAACGAATTTTGGTCAACGTTTTTGTAGGTAAAATCAGCCTGAGCTGCAACTGTCCTTTTCGCACTTTACCGAGAGAGGTTGGAAGCAGCGCGATGGCAATAGTTTCTTCAAATACCTATTTTCCAAATTCCTCGGTACTAGAGTCTCCTCTTAAACTCGGAGCTTAGCCCACTCCAGAGCTCCTTTTTAACCGACAAAAACTAATTATTTCGGCGTCGAATCATATCACACTTTTGTACTGATAATTCGACAGTTGTTTATTTCTCTCTTATCAGACTAGATATTTATAATAATCGTAATTAAAATTTTATATAATTATAATTAAAACGTTATCTTTATCTTTGCCACCTTTAAGTGTTAATTGCCACTGCATTTTTAATATCAAGTGTTGTACTTTGTAAATATCACATCGTGTTTTGTTCTTTAATTAAGAATAATAATTATATTTTTAATGACTGAGACGTTAGTTGAGATGCCGCCATATTGGCACCTGCGTTCAACGAGACATGATAGCATCTGGGATATAAAATGAAATCGTAACAGAACATATAAATTATTTGCTTAGCCTCCTGCTTTGTTAGGGTCAGTTTCCAGTCTAACTGGATGCAGCTTGATACGTGGATCACCTCCCACTGTCTACGGGTTGTCCCCAACACAAAAAAAGGGATTTTGGCGGGAAAGTCAAGCTGAGTGTCACGCTCATTTTTCATCGGACTTTTAAAATTATTTATAGTGTTGTTTACTAAATAAAAGTGTGTGATTTATGTAGTAAAAAATGCATTCAGTAAATAATTCATATAGAACAGTGAAATATCGCAGCATAGTGGCCCCATCATGACTTTGCTTCAAACCTCCCTCGTAAGACGGTTCACGGGACCGTCTTTTTCGACATGAATAATTCATTACGTGACATTGGCTAAATGCACAAACCGTGTGAAGCTAAAAAAGAAAGAAGGAAGAACTTTTGAAGATTTTTATTTTACTTGAAATTGGCACAAAGTCATAACTAGTGCCACACTACACAGACTGAAAGACAGGTGTGAACGTGACGTTGACGATGTGACGTTTCAAGGTTGAAGATTTCCAGATCAATCTTCGTTTGGCGCAGCATCTTTGGTCGTGTTGTTGGGTTTAACATTATATCACCTCGCTCAACAGCCAACTTCCTTTCTATTCACTCAGTTTTTTGAGTGGCTCTTAATAAACTAGCGCGCTTTACCATCAATGATTGCGTCACCGCTTACCATCAGGCGCGTTAGCTATCAAGCACTAGTTTATAATTAAAAAAAAAAAGAGTTCAAACGGTCCTCCAACCCCTCGTATGTGCTTCACAGTTCACACGATTCGCAAGAGCAGGATAAAATCAGAGTAAATATAATGGCGCTTATCAATTATTATAACTTCTACACCTACCACTACTAGCGCCAGTAAACGAGGGGGCGTGGTCTGCGCGACAAATCAGAGAGATTAGACTGACATATAGGGGATGCTGGGCGAGGGATGTTTTACATGTTTTTGGTATGGGAAATAAGCAACGCTAATATTTTGTATGAACGTACAAATAATAAATACATCTAGTATTTATTTAACTGGATGGTGTGTGTGTAATCGTTTGTACGTTGGTGCTGTTTATGAGAAACTTCTCTCAGATAGACGGACAGAGGAGGTTCAGTAATAGGGCTCTGTTGTGCTTTATAAGTGCTTTGAGATTTTTTTTATTTATATTATTATTCTTACTAATATTATAAATGGGAAAATGAGTTTTTTTGTTTGTTTGTTTTGCTTTCACGCCGTAACTACTGAGCGTATTCATTTGAAATTTTGCAGACGTAAAGTAAGAAGTCCGGATACCTATATAATGATAAGTGGACACATTTTTTGAACATATGGAGCAATGGATTAGCAATAAGCTTCAAAATGATCCTGAAGATAGAAACAGTGACCAATACAAGATTTATTGGTTCCAGGATTTGCATTAGCAATAAGCTTCAAAATGATCCTGAAGATAGAAACAGTGACCAATACAAGATTTATTGGTTCCAGGATTTGCCTCATTCCACTGTGATAAAAAATTATAAATGACTTAAATTTTAAAAAGCTTCCCTAGATAGGCAGACATTCTAACTTTTGGAGGGAGATAAACCTGTTGCTTGCCTCACAAAACATTGTTAAACACTATTGTACTAACCACCTCGAAACCTATAATACACGTAATATAAAATAAATAATAATTCTCGCGACAATGGCGTTGTCACCGACAAGCGGTACGGTACACTTTACGACCAGCCTGGCCAATTACTGCCTGGGAGACAGCATGTGGAAGTCAGTGATGTGATACTATCGATAGATTTATGTCGATAGATCATAGTTTACCCGTTTCGATGGTATGGAAGTTTCCATTGATCATGTTCTTGTTTTGTGTTAAGAGAATTGGATAATATATATTTGGATACTGGTGCTGAATATTTTGTTCACAAATTAATTATTTTAAGTTAAGTGCACCTTAACTTTCCTTCTTTGAGGCTCTGGCTCCTTAGCAAAAGTTGTATAAGTAAAGGTAGTAGACGGTAAAAAAGAATTCTTATATGTATAGGTAATACATATAAGAATTTACAAGAATACCTAAAGACCTTATACTAACATAAAAGTTATAAAAAAAACCCATAACTTTTTCTCTTCAAATAAGTCCTAACGAACTAAATGCTTACACTTGTAAACTAGCATATTCTGTAAGAAATGAAAAAGCCTTTCTATTTCTTTAAGAAAGGGATAGAAGATAACATTTTAGTTTAATCCTGTCAAATTAAGATGTTCCATGGACAGTTTAGACGCCATTATAAACATGGCGGCCAAAAATACACCAATTTACATCAGGCGCGAACTAATTTGACAGGTCTAAGTGTAGTGACACATCTGCGGAACTTATGGCGCCGAAAGGTCAGCGCTGAAGTGTCAGTCGCAATATTCAGTTGTTATGAGAAAACAAACGGTCAAAAACCGCATCTTGATGTGTCATAACTCATAGAGTATTTGAAATACACTGCGAGCGTATTTAGCCGATCTTTCAGCGCCGTACGTTCCGCAGATGTGTCGCGACACATAACTGATATATTATCTTCTGTCCTTTACATAATGAAATATAAAGAAAAAGACGCCATGAACTTAAATTTAGTTTAGTTTTTGAACAAAGGAATCGAGGCCATTGTATAACTAAATAATTTTATATTGTTGTTAATCAATCATTTACTTTATGTAATTATTTCGCTATGCGTGGTTATAAAAGGTAACTCAGCACTAAAGCCATGATAATAGATAGCATTGTCCGGCTGCCTGCTGACACTGCTGACTGTGGGCAAAGCTATTTGACAAATCAAATCAAAATTGTTTATTTCAAATTAACCATCACTTGGTACTTTTGACTAGTCAATGTCGGTCAGTCCAAGAAAAGTGAAGCTAAATTGCAAGTTCCAAAGCATAGATCTCTATGGAGAAGAACGTGCAAGAAACTCCATGGACACTCTTTTAAAATCATAATATATGGGTTACATTTGTTCGTTACATATTTATGTTGCTTCTATCACGTGAGCACAATGCACGAGCAAAATGATGTAGATATAAAGTTCTTTCTTTGTATGAGAGGAGACCTGTGCCCACCAGAGGGACGATAAAAAGGTTGATGATGATGATGAAGCAAAATAATGTAGACACTGGATAGTGAAACATTATTTGCTTAGGCCATTAAACTACAAGGTTAAGATATAATAGGCAGATTATTTCCCAATTATAACGGTTTAGTATAATAGCTAAATATTGATCCATAAACAGATGGCGGGCCTAATTTTTTGTAATGAAACAATACTAACAGCAGCATTTACCGATATAATAATTTGACCGTCCCAGACAAACCATAGAAAATGGTTCAACAAAACTTATGTTTACTTATGAAACTAATATTTACTACTATATTTTAATAGCTACTGAGCATAGGGACATCGCCGTTCTACTTAAGGACCATTTTTCGGTATGGTATCCACTTGGCCCCTTTGTGTCGGGAAATGGCTTGGCGTTTCATGATCTAGAAGAGGAGCCACTGATGCGCTGCACCATGAAGCAGGTGAGATCGGTCATAAAAAGTAACATTAGAGTCAAATCCTTTGGGTATGGTGGCCTTAGCATAGAACATTTGAAGTACATGGACATGTATGTGTCGAGGGTCCTGTTCTTTTTCTATACGATATGTTTCGGTCATTAGTATTTACCGACGGACTTAATGAAGACCATTGCTGTACCTATCATGAAGAACAGGATCGGGGTCCTATGTCCCCAGATCACTTCTGCAACTGTTGCGGCTAAGGTATATATGAAGTTACATGATACTTGTCATAAACGGCATGCCAGAACCCTGTTTAAGGCTTGTTCTCAGAGTTTTAACACCGGTAGTCTTTGGGTCAATTAGGTCTTCGCGAAAATTTCGCTGGATGTTCTGCGCGTTCAATATATTGTAATAATTTGTTTAGGATTCTGTTATGTCTGTTTGCAGTGCCTCAGCAAAAACGAAGAATCTGAAATGTTCGCGGTTACCGATTGGTTTCTTCCACTATCCGCAAGAAAAACCAGACTCATTTCTGAACAGAGTAAGAGGCAGTAGCAATAGCATCTTCTGTGCTAAGACGAAGGCCCTCCTCCGCCATAATAAAGGAATTTGAGCGAGGACTTTCTTTCGTCTATCGTCTTTAGTTTTAAGTTACTAATAACAGCATTATATTATATGTAAAACTGTTTACTAACAAATTATGGATTTCAATAGTTGTCTGAAATAAATTTATTTATTATTATTTATCGTAATTAATGAATATATTAAAAAACAACATAAAATGTAAACATCAAGGTCTTCCTTGTAATTATTTTCGTAAACTCTTATGAACAAACGATTCATTTAAATAAATATATAATTTCAACACAAAGACACCTACATTATACCGCACACTATTTATAAAAACAATCGCAATTATTTCACACAACAGCCTTCATTACTTTTCTTTGCACAACATTTTAACTTTTTAATAAAAAAAGAGCAAAATTATTGTTTTGCGGCTCACTGATCAAGATAGCGCTGGCCGGCAATCGAGTGGATTTACCGATTTATCGATAATGTCGGTGGGTACGTCACTAATCGAATGCGCGGTGGTTTATCACCCCCTATAATCATTATTACACTATCGGGGGTTACTGTTTTTTTGTTTTTGTTATAAATTGAAAACGTAAATTGATGAGAGTAGTTGTTGTTTGGCGAAACTCGTTAATTTTGTATTTTAGCACTTTATAGATAGGACGATTAAAAAAAGACAGTATTTCTATGTTTGATGTGTATTGTAGGGTGTTTTTAGTAATTAACTGACAATATATTTAGGCGGTGGTAGGCCATAACATCGGCTGCCGGCAGAAGTTACCACCCACCAGACAAAGTCTTGCCGCCGAGCGATTCGTCGTATTCCGGCATGATGTCTGGTGAAGCCGTACGGAGGACGGGTCTGAGCAGTTGTGTTCCGATGTGTGCCGGGTACGATGCGTCAAATGTTGTTGTGCCGGGAGTTTGGTCGTGACTGCTTACCATCAGGCGGAATTGCAGTCAAGCGCTAGTTTATAATTATTAAAAAAAAATATATATGTATATAATGCCGACAGAACAGTTTTCTGATGGTATAGACCTCCAGAAAATTGTTATGTCGGCGTTTTTGTGGACTCTACAGAAACCTTTTGGGGTTATATTAGCAACAAGTTAAGAAAGTCAATTCTCGTTATTAATAAAAAGTTTTAGACAAAAAAAAAAAAACAGCCGACTTCCTTCGAAACTTTGAAAGAAAAACAATAATATAAGTGAAAAGTAACTACTTTTATTCTTTTTTGCCACCGACTTCCGAAATCAGTTATTTACACTCTTTTTGGAAGTCGGTTGTTTTTTTTTTTTTGTAAAAAATAATTTATAAAAAAGTTTGTTTCTTTAACAAAGAATCATCGAAATCTATTGGCATGATATAAGAATTATTCGTCCATTTATCAGGCACATAATGAATAAAATTTAAGACTTATAAGGTTTTCTTATGGATGCCATTTTCAGAACTGAACCAAAGAAGTAAGATCAAATGAGAATAGGACCAGCCGCAATGCCAAACTATTTATAACTAGCTGTTTCCCGCGACTCCGTCCGCGTGGACTTCAGTTTACAGCGTCCGTAAATTAAAAAGAGCTCATAAAACTGGTATAAAATATGCGCCTGTTAAAACAATGGGAGGACTGAAACGAGAGTGAACGCGGTCTTGGTTATTACTAAGACCGCGTTCACTCTCGTTTTCGAAACATTTTTTGTTAGTGCTCTGCTCCTATTGGTCATAGCGGGATGTTATATAGCTTATGTCCTTTCTCAAGCTCTAGACTATCTATGTACCAAATTTCATTACAATCAGTTCAGTAGTTTTAGCGTGAAAGCCGGACAGACAGACAGACAGAGATACTTTCGCATTTATAATATTAGTATGGATTTTTAAATCATGTCTTTAAGTCTGCTCACGGAATAAGAACCCACACCTGGCATTTCACTGCCATATTAGAGCGATTATTAAAAAAAAAAAACTAAACACATAATATGCAGAAACGCAATGGTCTTATTAAAAAAAAAAAAAAACTGTTGCGTGCACACAATTTGTCGTACGTTTTCATTAGTAGCATTATTTTGCATTGATTTATCGAATACGTGCAACTGATTAGCTGACTATTAGCTGTTTTTAATTGGATTATTCAAAGTTTCTAAAATACAACAAATTACTGACGAGTTGCTATTTGATTTTATTTTTATTTATGGCAATTGCGTTAACGTCGACCGTTCTCTGTCAGATTTGACATAGAAAAATGTTTGAGGTGAAAAACGGGGAGATACTAACTGACTAACTAAATTACTATAAAATGGCGCCGATTCAGTTGTTCAAAAACTAAACCAATTTTAACCTCGGTGAAAATCTCGGTGGTAGGCCATAACATCGGCTGCCGGCAGAAGTTACCACCCACCAGACAAAGTCTTGCCGCCAAAGACGGGTCTGAGCACTTGTGTTGCGATGTGTGCCGGGTATGACGCGCCAAATGTTGTTGTGTCGGGAGTTTGGTCGTGGAGAGTCTCCAGATCAATCTCCCTCTGGCGCAGCATCGTTAGCCTCGTTAGCATCGTTGGTCGTGTTGTTGAGTTTAACATTGCATCACCTCGCTCAACTGCCGTCTTCCTTCCTATTCTTAAGTTTTTTAAGTGAATAGGCTAAAATAAACTAGCGTGCTTTACCATCAACGATTGCATCAATGCTTAGCATCAGGCGGGATTGCAGTCAAGCACTAGTTTATAATAAAAGGTTGTCTGTAAAAGATCGCTCTTAGCGATAAGACCGCCCATTGTGTCACCCTTTGTAAAATTTTTATATTTATGTTTTTGTAATCTTTATGGTGTACATAATAAAGAGTATTCTATTCTATAATAATTTAAAAAAGGCCATTGTTGTGTAACAAAGTTCTATTACAAAAAGAAAATTAAGAGTTTTTGAATTTTAATTCAGTACCCATACTTTTTCACAAAATTTTCATTTTTTATTATAAACACAGCAAACAAAACTTTTGATACGACGACCTCATAATTTTCCACATTTATTTTTAATTTTATTGTAATAAACACAACAAACAAAACTTGTTTAAGTTCTCAATTAAGGCTTCAAGTCAAATACTATGCATTCAATTATTTTTACCATGAGTATGAATATTCATTCGGACGCAAAGGTGCAGCACAAATGTGTTCACAGCTGATTACCATAAGGGAGATAGCGTTATGTTATTGTAATTGAGTATGTGGTCCATATGATTGCGATTTTAGGCATGTACAAATAAAATGCAATACATTTTTAATTAAAAAAATTTTCTAGTGTTTGACTTGGCTTGTAAGCAGTGATGCAATCGTTGATGATAAAGCGCACTAGTTTGTTAAGAGCCTATTCACTGTAGCTTTCATCATCATCATCATTATCAACCTTTTATCATCCCACTGCTGGGCACAGGTACTCCTCTCATACAGAGAAGGACTGAGCGTAATCACCACGCTTGCTCAATGCGGGTTGGCGATTTCAAACTAACAAGTCCAGGTTTCCTCAAGATGTTTTCCTTCACCTTCAGTCATTGGTGTCCAAGATATACTTAGAAAGTACATATAACTTAGGAAAGTTACATTGGTACTTGCCTGACCTGGAATCGAACCCACACACTCATACTTGAGAGGCTGGTGTTTTAACCACTAGGCCACCACGACATTGTACACTCTAGCTTTGAAGCGAATTAAATATATTCGGACGGGTAGACCACAAATTGTCCTAGTCGCATCCGAAGCCTTTTAAGCTTTGGGGTCTGGGGTCCGCTTTACCAGTCCAACTGCTGAAATGGCTAAACTTCGACATTTTCCGTGAACCGACTGCCGTCTGACCTCCACAACCCAAAGGTGACATCGAAGCATTGCAGTTAGACCAATTGTTGGACTTTTGAGGGCTCCAACAACCCGTAACGACTGCCACTAGATGTGTGGCAACCGGCACCAACGGCTTAACGTGCTTTCCGAGGCACGACCAGACCAGTGCTAGTATTCATATTCATAATACTTGCACTGTGCGGGGATCGAACCCGCGCCACCTTGCGCAGCGGCCGCGTCCGCTACCGCAACGCCACGAAGACGAAGATCTATACTAAAATAGATCGCGCTAATCTCAGGAACTACTGTCCGATTTGAACCTACGCGGGTGAAACCGCGTGACGTAGCGTGTATCCAACGCAAAAAGAATTTTTCAAATCGGATCAGTAGTTCCTGAGATTCGCGCGTTCAAACAAACTCTTCAGCTTTATAAATATATTAGTAAAGATTTGCATGCTGTGACTTCTTATAAGTGGAGAAGCACAAGGTCATATCCTGTTATTTAGATTTTCTAGCATTTTAGGTGTTTTCTCTGTTAGATAATCTGATATTTTTTGCAACTAAAATAGAAATACATTCCTAACCAACTTTTAGGACAAAAATTCGAAAACTCAGTTTACTTTATACTAAACTACGATGTTTTGTCAAAGTAAAAATTATGTTAATTTTGAACTAACAACGGTTGGGTTACACTGACCATAACAAGGGTTTCGTGTTAAGCCACCATAAACTTAGGCAAACTTAACCAGCTCAAGAGCGTTTTGCGTTACTTAATAGCCATACGTGACTTTAGAACTCAGGTTTACAATATTTTTGTGTGTCTAAAGCTAAATTTTTGGTTTAGTGCTACAAAAAATAGAAAATAAAAAGCATCTAATTAGGAAGCAAAGTAATAAACACGACAAAGTAAAATGGTCGATTTAAATGTTAATTTCTTATGAAATCTAAACAAAGCATGTTAATATTTATACGGACTGGTATCCGAACCCAACATAATTGGAAAAAGGCTAGGCAAATGATATATTTGTCAAGCACAAAAAGGCAGAGACTTTTGCCCAGCAGTGGGATACAATATATGCTAAAAAATAGGTACTTTGTTTTTAGCAGCAATTCAGTTAACTCTCCTTTAGTGGCTTATTTGATGGAAATTCGTGCAAATGGACTAATAAGCCGGAAATTTCACATTTGCAGTAGACCTAATAAAATTGAAATCAATAACTAACTAGCTAAGTGGTTTATTTCTGCTGTGTACAATAATACTGTATGTAACTTTTCTAAGTTATGTGTACTTTCTAAGTATATCTTGGACACCAATGACTGATTACAAGGTGAAGGAAAACATCTTGAGCAAATCTGGATTTTAAGTCTGAAATCGCCAACCCACCCATTAACCAAATGTCGTATTGAGCAAGGGTGGTAATCACCACCCTTGTGTTCAATATTTTTTATAGATCTAGTACAGAGAAGGATTGAGCGTAATCACGCTCAATCCTTCTCTGTATGAGAGGAGACCTGTGCCCAGCAGTGGGACGATAAAAAGGTTGATGATGATGATAATGATGATATTTAGAAGAAGATTCATATTGATATTTTACCTTGTAATACCATCTAAGTAATGCATAAGTAACGCAATAGTGAATTCAGATTCGCGAACCTCTGGCCATATTAGCGTAAAGCTTTGACAAAGTGATAAGTATAAACCATTCCAACAGTATGAACCTCAATACCAAAAATATCCTTGAAAACAAAACACAACACATCATAATTCACAGAAAACAATTAAAAACGTATAATTTAGACCGCACATCTGTTGTAACCGTTTCACAATATGGCACGTGGTCGAACCCCACACAGGGGTAGCGCACCGTGACCTCTTAATGACTGGACATGTGGAGAATACCGTATGGGTGCGATATGTTGGGAGGTAAAAAATACACAGTCTACTGATTAGCTTGGTATTATTTTAATATTTTTTATAAGCGTAAGGGCCAATATCTTTTTGGTACGCGGAGCAAAAGACCAAGAAACAAACAGCGGCTAAAATGGTTCACCAATTTTGATGATATTTATTATATTACTAGCTTTCCGCCCGCGGCTTCGCCCGCGTGGAGGTCGGTAATATCGCGCCTTTTAGATTTCCCTCGAGAATATCAAATTTTTCGGGGATAAAAGGTAGCCTATGTTCTTTCTCAGGGTCTAAAGATTGTCTGTGCCTAATTTCATCAAAATCGGTTGAGAGGTTTAGGCGGGAGAGCGTAACAGACAGACAGACAGACAGAGGTACTTTCGCATTTATAATATTAGTATGGATAGTTAGGATTCTTTTGGTACCGATATTCCAACGAAATACGGGTAAAACCGCGAGCAGGTGGTTTGTAATATAATTACACCAGCCTATAATTGTCCTTCTGCAGCCCAAAGGCCCTTTTGTCGTATAGAGAAGACACAAGCATTGATCACGACGGTTGCCAAAGATCTTTTTATCGTCCCACTGCTCGGCACAGGTCTCCTCTCATATAGAAGAGGATTGAGCGCAATCACCACGCTTGCTCAATGCGGGTTGGCGATTTCAGACTTAAAGTCCAGGTTTCCTCAAGATGTATTCCTTTACCTTGTAATCAGTCATTGGTGTCCAAGATATACTTAGAAAGTACATCATATCATCATCATCATCATCATCTTCTTCTTCTTCTTCAGCCTATAGACGTCCACTGCTGGACAAAGGCCTCCCCCAAGGCTCTCCACGCTGACCGGACTTGTGCTGCCCGCATCCATCGGCTTCCCGCGACCTTCATCAGGTCATCGGTCCACCTTGTTGGGGGCCTCCCTACGCTGCGTCTCCCAGTACGTGGCCGCCACTCCAGAACCTTACTGCCCCATCGGCCATCGGTCCTACGAGCAATGTGCCCTGCCCACTGTCACTTAAGTTTAGCGACTCGCAGAGCTATGTCGGTGACTTTGGTTCTTCTGCGGATCTCCTCATTTCTGATTCGATCACGCAGATCATCATCATCATCCTAGCGTTAATCCCCGTCGCATCCGAAGCCTTTTTCAGCTTTGGAGTCTGGGGTCCGCTTTACCAGTCTAACTGCTGATTTTGGCTAAACTTTGATATTTTCCGTGAAGCGACTGCCCTCTGACCTCCACAACCCGAAGGCGATATCTAAGCATTGCAGTTAGTCCAATTGTTGGACTTTTGAGGGCTCCAACAACCCGTAACGACTGCCACTAGATGTTCGTATGGCAACCGGGACCAACGGCTTAACGTGCTTTCCGAGGCACGACCAGACCAGTGCAAATACTCATATTCATGCATACAAGTATTTGCACTGTGCGGGGATCGAACCCGCGCCTCCTTGCGCAACGGCCGCATTCGCTACCGCTACGCCACGGAGGCTGTCAGAAAGTACATCATATAACTTAGAAAAATTACATTGGTACTGGCCTGACCTGAAATCGAACCCGCACACTCATATATGAGAGGCTGGTGTTTTAACCAATAGGCCACCGCGACTGGTGAATAAACAGGACACTATAAAGCAATATATTATACAGCAGCGGGATACAAAGTAAGCTAAACTCAATAAGCAAATGGACACAGCTAGAGTATCCTTTAATATTGGCGTGACATTATTATAATAAGGATCGTGTCACGCGAGCGAGCGCGTGACGGCGTCCGGCACTGAAGTGTTAAGATTTTCAAACGATTCTCCGTTTATTTGCATGTTTCTGTTTATTTTGATTAATCTACACGATGTGAACTAGTCGAGACAGTTTTTGGTGTTATTGTACCAAAGAAATATCAAAAACTTTTCTATTATATAAATAAATAATCTAAAAATAATAAATAATTAAGTACAAAAATTTTGCAGGGTAATTGCGTAAAAATTGATGATGATGATAATGATGTTTATTACCCCCTCAACTGAGATTTCTTAAAATTGGTGAAAAAAAAAATGAGTCAATACCAGAACTCTAGTGCGTAACACATTTTCAATTGCAGTTGATTCATTTTGAAGAATATTGCTAATAAATTATATGATTGAAAAAAATATGATATGATTGAAAAAATATATATCAGCAGGGTGATTGCATAACAACTATCAGTAGCAATGTTCTTCATTTTGACAGTTCAACAACATTCATTGCGTAATTCCGCCGTCGTTGAGCCACACATTTCTCGAACAAGGATCAATGCATTAGCAATGTACTTCAAAATGATTTCAATGGATAGTAATAGTGTATTACGTATTTAGCGTGCTGATTAATTATGCTCAAGAGGAGTTTTGGCAGGAAGCTAAGATGAGTGCCACGCTCATTTTTCATTGGACTTTTAAATTATTTATAGTGTCGTTTACTAAATAAAAACGCGTGATTTATGTAGTAAAAAGTGCATTCAGTGAATAATTCATAAAGAACAGTGAAATATTGTAGCATAGTGGCCACATCATGGCTTTGAACCAAATCTTCCTCCGTGTTCGGTCCGCGCGGCCGTCTTTTTCGACATGAATAATTCATTACGTGATATTGGCTAAATGCACAAATCGTGCGAAGCCATAAGAGAAAGAAAGAAGAACTTTTGAAGATTTTTATTTTACTTGACATTGGCACAAAGTCATAACTAGTGCCACAGTACAAAAAAAAAAAATATGCTCAACAATGCAATGAATGTTTCCGAACTGTCAAAACGAAAGCGATTGCTACTGATATTGTGTTTTGCAATCACTCCGCTGGTCCTCATTTTAATTACTCAGGTTATACCAAGCATTTTGATATTTATTGATTAGATATTAAATCCAGTAGAAATAACTTAGAAATAAGACATTAAATCAACATAAAAAATCAAACGATCATGCCGACATTTAAATTACACGGCCATTACAATTACAATAGAGAGTAGTCTAAAAAAAGGTTTCCTAAAGCTTTTAAAACTATAAACATTAAGTGTGATATCAATACCGAATTAACATAGTAACATAAATCGCCAAACGTGACGTAGTTTACCACTAATTCTTAAAGTAAACATATTGATAAAACTTCTTACCGACTAACAATAAATCACGACAAACCAAGATGTCTCAATATACTACAAAGTAATTTCACTGTTAGCAGAAAAGAAACGGAGATACCAACCCTTCGAAAATCAGTATGACGGAGAGAGACAGCCGACAATACCACATTTCGTATTAATTAAGGAGCAAATGGTTTTAAATCATTTGCCGTCGACGCTCCCTGTGGGAATCCAGAAGAGTTATAAGACCCTTTATTCTAAATTTAAAATTACAATTTTGTAAATGTTTCGAATATTTTAAATCTTGTGTACTGGTTATTGGTCTCTTGGGCGGAAGAAAAAAAAAAGTGGCCTAAATATCGATACTTTATGGTTAAAGGTTAATATTATGGTATTTAAGGGGGAGCCAACGGAATCTTGGATGTTTTGTTGATCTGCGTTGAGGTTAAAATACAAATACGAGACAGTTATGTAGTCCTCGAACTTCAGAAAATTTATAATTAAAGAGTAAGCGAATTTGAATATTTGTAAATTCATTTTTATGACCGATTCTTCTCAATTTCGTGGCAATATTGGGTTAAGAAATATCTTATGTTCTAATTTAAGTCATAGACTATTCATGTACCAACTCTTATTCAAATCTCTTCACCCGTTTCACCGTGAAAGCATCACGCAAAGACACATTGTTTTTTTTCTTTTTATAGTAGGTATTAGTTTATACAACGAAGTTTGATACTAATTACCATTGATATAATATTAAAAGGTAGATACGTCACTAGCGCACTGAAAATGAAGTGTACAAAAGGAGGTAAGTCCAGCAAGTCGCTTTAATTTTCGTCGCTTCTATTTAAGCGCAAACGATAAATACTAGCCATCTTTTTCTTCTATATGCTTTAGATTGCGCCCTATCTCACTCATACTGTGCCAACGTGTGAAATGTACGTAGAATAAAAAAATTGTATGTGTGTGCTGCTGCTCCGATTGGCACATTTATTTGGGTTAATATGTTAGAGCATATCATATCTGTTTAATATTATATCAATGCTAATTACAGTCAATTATTCAATTACAAACGCCTCCATTACAATTCACTACCAACAAATTCGATTACAAATTAACAATAAAATGATACCTCAATAAAATCATAATGAACATTTCATTACACTTAAAATCAATATTCATAAGTACAGAACACCAATTAAAACCGTTGGCACATTATCTATGCCAACTCACCAACTGTCCCGCGACAGTTGTGTGAAACGAAACGTCACGGGCACGGTAATCGCGAGATTGGCTCATTTGATATGTGAGTGTCACGCTGAGTAGTCGTGTGGCGTTGAATGTGGGGTTAGGGGAGGAATGTGATATTGAAATTGGCAGTGAAATTTTGATGTTTAGTCGTTATAGAAGATAGTCTTTTGATTTTTGACTTAGATGACTTGGATAACTTTTAATTGTATTGCGTGAAAATGAAAGGTAGTAGCGGTTGTCTGTTATAATAAACTATATAGTTAGGTCACTGTTCAATGCTTCGATATCGCTTTCGGGTTGTGGAGGTCAGACGGCAGTCGCTTCACGGAAAATATCGAAGTTTAGCCAAAATCAGCAGAAAGACTGCTAAAGCGGACCTCAGACTCCAAAGCTGAAAAAGCCCTAAAAAAAAGGCAAGTTACCTACCGAATACCGTATTGGGGATAATAAAAAAAACTAAATATTTTTATTCATCTAAACCGACATGGGTACTTATGAAACATCAGAAAACTAGTTGCATGGGTCCAATTAATGGTTTCCTAAAGTTGACAATAACCTCCATGGTATTCGAATAACTGACCCAAAAATCAGGAATTATAATCACATAACCAACCTTTTCAAACTATGTATGTTGGGGTTGGCTTCTAGTCTGACCAGATGCATCTGAATACTAGTATTTTACATAGGGTAACTGCCTATCCAGTCTTTATAATCAACTAGCGACCCGCCCCGGCTTCGCATGGGTTAATGCTGATACTAAATACACAACAGAAAAACTTGTGAACATTGTATAAAAAACATAGCGGCCCGCCGCTCCCACTCGGCCCGCAATTTTTAAGTCTGTAATATCTTCTAAAATATTAATTTAAATCGGATAAGGATTAATGCTGTATTGGTTAAAATCTCTTCGAAAATTAGCCGGTATTTGTCGTAAAAAGTAAATGATATAAAAAAGTGTGTGTGTCAGCTCCGACGCACGACTGGAGTTTACTCCATAAGTAAGAGAAAAAAAAATAATTAAAAAAAATATTATTATTATTATTTTAAAAATTATAAAATAAATCATAAAAAATTAAAAAAATTATATATGCATATTTATGAAAATTTTAACCAATTTTAAGAAAGTTGATAATAATTTATTTTTTTATAAACATTTTTTTTAAATGATTATAATTATTTTTTTTTTAAATATAACATTATCTTAATAACTAACAAAATATACCTAGTTGTAAAAAGATAATTATGCCACTTTTGTAGATTAGAAAGTTGCGCACCAAAGGTGCGCACTAAAATAGTAACGCTTAAAATTCGTTACTCGTTAATAGGTTTTACCCCTCGGATTTTTCTCATACCGGGCGCCTTATATATGAAAATCGATTCTTAAGGAGTAAACTCCAAAAATATTATTGTGGGATATCCATAAGAGATAGACATAATATACCATCGTGGACTTTATTATAGACCTTTTCAATGTGTACAATATTCAGTACATATTTTGATAAATCACATAGTGTTCAGCCTGCGTTTCACTACAAACGCGGATTTTTTATTATTATTTACGACATCACATTAGAAACCTCAAAAATAATAGTATTTCTCAACAATTCAATGGATGTTTTTATACATATAACCTACTAGCTTTCCGCCCGCGGCTTCGCCCGTGTGGAGTTCGGTTATATCGCGCTTTTTAGATTTCCCTCGGGAACATCATATTTTTTCGGGATAAAAGGTAGCCTATGTTCTTTCTCAGGGTCCAAAGATTGTCTGTGCCAAATTTCATCAAAATCGGTTGAGAGGTTTAAGCAGAAAGCGTAACAGACAGACAGACAGACCGACAGATAGACAGACAGACAGAGTTACTTTCGCATTTATAATATTAGTATGGATAGTACCTTCCTCTTTAATCAAGTAATCACTCTATCTATTAAAAATTAAATTAGTAGTTTTAATTATTTAATCATACAAAGTGACATAGGATAAGAGAAAGTGACTTTGTTTTATAATATGTAGTGATAAGAGCAGTGGTGGCCTAGTGGTATCAGCCACAATTTATTAATTAACTTGTAGGTCATAGGTTCGAACTCCGTCAGGCGCTTTACTTTGTGTAAATATTTTCATCACCACTTCTCTCAAAACGATGAAGGAAACATCGCGAGAATGTCCTAGAGGCAAAACTTTGAAGACATGTGACATCTACCAATCCGCACTGGGCCCGCGTGGTAGATTACAGCCCACTCTCCCCGAGAGGAGGCCCGTGTCCCAGAAGTGGGGCCATTATAGGCGGACTATGTTTACAATCAGTTAAGACATAATAGACAATTTGGTGGCCTAGTAGTTAAAACACCAACCTCTTAGATATGAGTCTGCGGGTTCGATTCCAGGTCAGGTAAGTACCAATACAACGTTTCTAAAGTTATATGTACTTTCTAAGTATATTTTGGACACCCATGACTGAAGGTGAAGGAAAACATCTTGAGGAAACCTGGACTTTAAGTCTGAAATCGCCAACCCGCATTAAGCAAGCGTGGTGATTACGCTCAGTCCTTCTCTGTATGAGAGGAGACCTGTGCCTAGCAGTGGGACGATAAAAAAGATAATGATGATGATGGAGAATTTTGGAAATGGACAACCTACTATTCAGAATTGGAGAACACAAAATCACACCAGTCAGATACTTTGACAATACACTGAGTACCAAGAACACAGCCATACCAAATTCCATCTCCGAGACCTATGTCCGTCCCATCGATCACCAGCTAATTAATTAAACTACCCGTTACGGGAGCGGAGTGAACCAATTTCGCTCTGGTTTAATTTTAAAAGTGTTGAGATCGCTGCATCCATTTAATTGATACAGCCGGCCAAGAATCCCGGTCCGTTCGGTCGTTAGCTTATCAATATACTGATTTCACACTCGTGTGTTTCAAGTTTACATGGTGAGGTTTATTTGTCAATGGTTTTTTTGAAAATAGTGGTGGGTTTTGTTAGAAGAGATTAAGGTTTCTTGTTAAGATCATAAGTGGCCATTTTTGGTAGAAAGTAGTTATGTACTTAATTCTTCTACTAATAAAATCAAAATCGAAGCATTTATTTCAAATAAACCAGTTATAGGCACTTTTGAATTGTCAGAAGGTCGGTGAGTCAGTAAGGTGAAGCTAGTCGCCCATTCCAAAGAGTGAACAACGGGCTATGGAGAACAACGGGCAAGAAACTCCATGGACACTCTTTTAAATTATCAAGCTATTGATACAAATATTTGATTACATCATTCATTTTGGAATCAACCGTGTGAGAACGATGCAGAAATATATTGTACTTACGCTAAGAGGGTCCATTGTGAAAAACACACAAAAAAAAAAAAAAAAAAACGACTAACCCAACAAATAGATGCTTTACAGCAAGTGTATTGAAATTATATAGAAAAAAGGTGGGAAATGGGGTAAAATTAATGGACACTATTATTATATAAATTCTAGCTTGTCTTGAAACTTACGTTAGAAAAATATCCTAATTCCTATTTCATCAGGCCCATTAGGGGAAAAAAAGTGTTGGATTGGAAGACCAATGAGATGGTGAACTGACGATATTATCCAAGTAGTAGGAAATGATTGGATAAAATTTGGTAGAGATAGAGATAGCTCTCTGTCTCTAACAAACTGCTGTCTGTCTGTCTGTGTAGATGGAAGAGGCCTTTACCCATATTTCATCATCATATACTAATATTACTAATATCTTTTAATCCGTCATTGGTGTCCAAGATATACTTAGAAAGTACATATAACTTTAGAAAATTTACATTGGTACTTGCCTGACCTGGAATCGAACCCGCGCACTCATACTTGAGAGCCTGGTGTTTTAACCACTAGGCCACCACGACATATTTAAAGATGAAATACCAATATAACTTTTAATTCTTAATATGTAATGTAAGTAAAAATATGTTTGTAATCGCAGGCATGTGAGCCAGTCGCGTGCACGGGAGCCTACCGGTCACGATACTCGAAGGACCAAAAAAAGGACCATATTATCACATCTCGGTATGTCCACGGCTTTGTGCGTCCACATTTATAAAACGCGTTTGTATTATTGCTTATTTAATATGCTTTTGATTCGTTTAAATGTAGTATTACGGTGTTTTAATGGGAAAGGGTGGGTAGGATTTGTATTAGTGCGTTTTCGGAGTTTATAAAGTCCTGTTATTTTACGGTTATGGCGTCATTAACACTTTGGTGTTGTTTGATTCGATTTGTGTTGTATAATATTTGTAAATTTTGTAAGCTTTGCCTATAAAATTGTAATTACAGTATACTGTAAATTTAGGCTTTGTGCGTCCACATTTATAAAACGCGTTTGTATTATTGCTTATTTAATATGCTTTTGATTCGTTTAAATGTGGTATTACGGTGTTTTAATGGGAAAGGGTGGGTAGGATTTGTATTAGTGCGTTTTCGGAGTTTATAAAGTCCTGTTATTTTAATCTTATGGCGTCATTAACACTTTGGTGTTGTTTGATTCGATTTGTGTTGTATAAAATTTGTAAGCTTTACCTATAAAACTGTAAATTTAAAGCAGCCAAAAATGCTTAATGTTTATTATTATTTTTATGTAGTCACTATGGGTGAAATGTATATATAATTGTATATATACATATATCGACGCTCGAAAGGCAAACATATCTAAGCGACAAAAAATCGTAAATTGAGTTATACAATATGTAAAGAAAACCCTGTCCGATCCGTGAAGGTATTGTTAGGTATCGTTAACTGATTCTAATAATGCCTACAAAGCCGGGCTAAACTTAAAAAAAAAATTCCCCAAAAAAAATAAATATTATTTCGAAAAAGCGAGGTAACTTAATGCATGTGCGGTAGGCAACCCGATAGCCCCGCCCCCCTTCACCCGCGCATGTATGCGCGGGTGAAAGGGGGCGGGGCATGCGGCACGTGGTCGCATCGCTATTCGCTCCGTCACAAATGGTGTTGTCAGTTTTTTAAAAATGACCAAATTTCGGGGAAATTGGAATTAATACCCGGGAAAAAAAGATTATTTCTAAATTCATTATTATTGTTACTGTGATGATTATGTAAAATTTTATATTATATTTGGTCAAGTGTTTACCTAACCTTTATTATCCTTATGGGTCGGACATAGGGTTGCCAGATAGGAAGTTAGAAATCCGGGACAGTCGTCGACAGAGACTGTCTCTGTCTTAAAAAAAAGGTCATTCGAAATGATATCCGGGAGAGTCGGAGGAAGAACGGCTAAAAAAAAAAAGGTCATTCGAAATCGAACACTCGTAAATTCTTACTATCATCTTTCTTAATATGTTCTATGCAAGATTGTTAACTTTTTAAAATCCGGGACAATTACCGTTCATTCCGGGACAATCCCGGATTTCCCGGCGGTCTGGCAACCCTAGTCGGACAGGGTTTTCTTTACATATTGTATACATCAAACGACGCAGAAAAATCTGGCGGTTCGAACATATAACTCAATTTACGAATTTTTGTCGCTTAGATATGATTGCCTTTCAAGCGTCGATATCTATAATGCCTGAAATAAAATGATTTATTATTATTATAACGGAGGCGTTAAATAGTTACTACAAGGACCAAGGTTATTACAACTATTATAAGTAGCTCTTTTAAACTAAATCTTCCTCTATGAAAGCCAATGATTGGGATCTACTCAGGGCATAATCCATACTAATATTATGAATGCGAATGTATCTCTGTCTGTCTGTCCGGCTTTCACGCCAATAGTACTGAACCGATTGTAATGAAATTTGGTACTCAGATAGTCTAGAGCCTGAGAAAGGACATAGGCTATATAGCATCCCGCTATGACCAATAGGAGCAGAGCTGTAAAAAAAAATGTTGCGAAAACGGGGGCAAACGCGGACGTACATATTGCTCCCATTATTTTAATAGACGCTTATAAACTGAAGTTCACGGGCGGAAAGCTAGTTTTTAATAAACCAATTCCTATAGGTATTTTTTAAATGTTAAGGATTAATTAAAAACAAACAATTAAAAGAAAGTAGAAATTTAAAATACCACATCCTAGTAAGTACATTAAAATAGTGGTCCTTAATGAAATGGACATAACTCATTGGCGTTTGCCATCCAACATGCAGAGGCAGCTTAAGAATGAAATATCGCTTTTAAAGGCTGCATTAACGCATTTAAAGTGTACATAAATTATTTATTTTATATATAAAATGATGGACTAGAAAAATAAGTATAATATATCATGGTCAATGAATTTATTACAAGTATAATACGCGTCAATCTATTAGGAATTATGATTAGTTTTGCACAATTAGTTAATAGCGTAACTGGGCCTGTATATTATTCGCAGGTGATTAGTGTTTTTTCTTACTCTAACGTCAGGACTGAGGTCACTAACTCAAGGTTTTAGTACTATACCTACATAGTATTGTATAAACTATTGTGTTTTTTCTAAATGAACAGACAGCTGTGCTGCTGGGGAGTTTCTTCCGCCACTTCTTCTTCCAAGCGAAAGCACTTAGGAAGTGTCGATGGGTGGGCGTTTTGGGGGACTGTCTTATGTAATATTGACGTTCAGAAAGTGCTGATTCTCAGCCTAGTGTGAATAAATGACTTTTGATTTGATTTAAGTATAAAAATAATAATTATGGGCTTTTTAACGAAGCTTCTTGATAAATAACTCAGCCCCACGAGTCGATCAATCAGGTTAGGCTACGCTCACTGCAGTTGGTATACGGATGGGTGACCTATACTTACCAAGACCCTTCCGTGTCACTTGTTCACGGCTGTCGTATTTGGACCTTTGACAGTCGTTACAGGTCGTCAGAAGATAATCCAGGTTTTATACAGTATGTTAAATAACAGAGGGCGTTCCCTTAAACTCGTTAATATATATCATTAATAGATTAAAATAAAAATATCAGCATAGAAAAATAAGCATAAAAAAATCCGAATAAAAAAAAATTCTAATTGGAAATAAATTTGAAACCTCCTGTTTTAAATCAAAATAGTAGTCGTCATGTATAAATAAATTGCGACGTAGCCGTCTTTCATGTTCGCGTGTACAGTGTGTTTCTTTTACATGTCAATTTAAAATTTTTATTGAATATTTTCTTATTGGAAAAAATTTTAAAACATTTTGTTTTCGAATGGAAATATTTTTTTAGCATGTATGTATGCTATACTATTTCGGGTTAACGGGAACGCCCTCTGTTAGTTAACATACTGTATACAACATAACTTAATATTTTCTTTATACGAAACCTGAATATACTTTGTTCAGAAAAAGCAATTGAATCTTTTACAATTATTTTTACACCATCTTTATATTTTTTCCCAAATACATTTAGAAATTGTTGCAGTGTGGTCACCGAGCACGCCACACAGCTTACGGTAGATCAAAGTACCGCTCACGCCCGCGCAACAGCTGACGCCACTGGTCATGCAACGCACGAGCGGAGCGTTGACCAAATTTTTGTTGGGACAGCCAAGTAGAATAACAAGCTCATAATTTTGTGGTTTTTCATGATATCTTTTTGAAATTTTGTACATAGATTCTTTACTTAAAAACACTGGACACGTGTAAAAAAAAATAATAATAATCATCATCATTATTATCAACCTTTTTATCGTCCCACTGCTGGAAATAGGTCTCCATACAGAGAAGGATTGAGCGTAATCACCACGCTTGCTCAATGCGGGTTGGCGATTTCAGACTTATAAAGTCCAGGTTTCCTCAAAATGTTTTCCTTCCCCTTCAGTCATTGGTGTCCAAGATATACTTAGAAAGTACATATAACTTTAGAAAAGTTACATTGGTGTTTTAACCACTAGGCCACCACGACAAAAGATAAAGTTGTATAGTATTATTCACTAACTGGGTTGTGCAGGACATATAGGCATTAACTCCATACAAGATAAAGGTACTCAGCTGCATCCTTTTTACTGGAAGCCGATCCCAATGCAGTTGGGAAGAAGCTAGGCGGATGATGAGATATTTTCATGACAATTAATTATGGCTTTGAAAATTGTAAATGCTTATTTTGTTACATTTTTGCTCAAATATTGTGAGAAAGATTACCGAGAGATAATAATTAGGTTTTTAAGTTACACTCAACTGATTTGGTTTCGTTTTCTGCCCGTGTACTTATATCATGACGGGGTAAGACGAGGATGGAAAGATTTTCACAAATAGTGTCCTGTAGTTTCTGCCTCCTCTCATGGGAAGAAGGCGTGAGTTTATGTATGAGCAGTCAAAAATCATTATAATCCATTTGTATAAATATTTTTTTATATTATACTAGCAGTCGCCAGCGACTTCGTTCGCGTAGAGTTAGTTATTATGCTCCGCTCCTATTGGTCGCAGCGTGATGTTATACAGGGTGTACCTGACATCGACGCACAAACGAGTACCATGGATCCAGTACATGATTCTGAACTCCCCAGTGGTGGAATTTTTCGTCGGCTTTTTAATGATTTAAAAAAAATTATATGAAGTTTTTTTCACTTTAGACTGTTCATAATTGCTGTACTTTTATAACCCAATAAGATTTTAAAGTTAAAATTAATTAATTCGCTAATTACACAAAAAAGCGCAATGAAAACAAAACTTGAAAAACTGTCTTATCAGCTCATTTGATAGAGTTTTCATCAACGTCATACCTACAAACTCGCACGGCGGCACGCTTGCAACGTTCAAACTTTTTTTAACCACTGTGAATTCTGTAACCGTTCATTAACGACATAAATGACTATAATAATTTTATTAGTGGCATGCGGTGTAGCCTATCCGCGAAGTTTGCGTTACGATGTCAGATACATCCTGTATAGCCTAAAGCCTTCCTGGATTAACGGACTATCCAATGCAAAACGAATTTTTCAAATCGGACCAGTAGTTTTTGAGATTAGCGCGCACAAACAAACAAACTAACTCTTCAGCTTTATATATTAGTATAGAATAGATTTAAACAAACAAAACAAAAGATAAATTGTATAAGGGGAATGAAATTATTGTTTATCCTCCGTTTATGAACGTAAATTTTATTCTGGTTCATATTTCGACTTCCACGACAAACACCATGGAAATATGAAATTGAGTACTTCACAGCAGATCAATTCGAAGTTTTACATCGATACAATTGATTTGGTGTACTTAACTTCAGTAAAATTATGAATGGAATAAACAGTAAATTGCCTCTCAAGTATGAGTGTGTGGGTTCGATTCCAGGTCAGACAAGTACTAATGTAACTTTACTAAGTTATATGTACTTTCTAAATACATCTTGGACACCAATGACTGATTAAAAAATGAAGGAAAACATCTTGAGGAAACCTGGACTTTAAGTCTGAAATCGCCAACCCGCATTGAGCAAGCGTGGTGATTACGCTCAATCCTTCTCTGTATGAGAGGAGACCTGTGCCCAGCAGTGGGACGATAGAAAGGTTGATGATGATGATGAAACAGTAAATTATGTACAGTTGTTTTACTTGGTAACAAATTTCTTATTTCATATATAGGTATATTTCACTTTCAATAATATTTTATTATTATTTTGTTTTTTTTATATATTATAAACTAGCGCTTGACCGCAATCCTGCCTGATGGTAAGCAGTGACGCACTCGTTGATAGTAAAGCGCACTAGTTTATTAAGGGCCTATTCACTCTAGCCTTGAAGACACTTAAATTGTAGTCCGACGGAAACACCGCCGCTGGCAAATTGTTCCAGTCCCTCGATGTACGCGGTATAAAGGAGGAGGCGAAACGCTTCGTCCGGATCGTAATGGTGTTAACAACGTAAGGGTGGAAACCAGCCGTACGACGGGTCGTCCGCTGGTGGAACGGAGATGGGGGAATTAAATCATGCAATTCCCTCGCACACTCCCCGAAATGCATCCTATAGAACACCGAAAGGCTGGCTACTCTACGCCTGTGCTCTAGGCTTCAATCAGCCTCTTTGCACGTCTCTCCACTGAATCCAAAGTGGCCAGGTGACACTTGGCAGCACCAGCCCAAATGTCGCTGCAGTACTCCACACACGAACGGACCTGTGCTTTGTATAACATTAGAAGCTGCCCAGGTGTGAAGTACTGCCGGACCTTGCGATAACGCCAAGTTTCCTGGCAGCCACCTTGGCCTTGGACTCAATGAACCGCCCAAAGTTAAGGTTCGAGGAAATCTCAACTCCCAAAAGCTGAAGGCGGTCGGAACACTCCAAGGACACATTTCGAAAAGTAGGAGCCAAGGTGAACGGGCTCCTTTTGGCGGTGAAAAGACACGCCTGTGTTTTGGCGGCATTGAATGCTACAAGATTGGCATTGCCCCATTTGGAGACTGCCTGCAGTGCAACACTCGTTCGCTCAACCATGGCCTCTCTTTCGGACCGGATTGATTCCTTACTAGCCCGTAGTAGTCATGATTAATATTCGTTGCGAAAGTAGATTAAAAAAAAAAAAACGTTGCCCCATCCAAGGAATTATTCCTGTAACGTACGTACATTTACAACCGATTTAAAGAACTACAATAAAAATAATGTTTACAGAATGACCGTTTATACTAAGGATATTAAACAAAAACTCAATTAAGGTAATGAATAAACATAAGAAATAAAAACTACAAAATAAGCAGTACTTCGTGATACAATAACGTATAGATCTATCTATTTCATGAATACGACTTATGTCTATAATTGCTATATCTTTCTATTGTTTAGAAATAGACAAGTATGGATAAGAATTATGGTGCATTTATGGATGCCAAGTTTTTGTCCAAGGAGGTTACTTTATACAATAATCATGAGTAGTGTTTGCGTCCATAAAGGTATGAAAATGTTATTAGCTACAAATTGCATTAATATACATATTCTCCATGTTTAAAATCTTGTTTTATGGATGGCATACTTTATTTATACATTCATAGGTTTTCATTATCATGACAGCCTCCGTGGCGTAGCGGTAGCGAACGCGGCCCCTGCGCAAGGAGGCACGGGTTCGATCCCAGCGCAGTGCAAATATTTGTATGCATGAATATGAATATTTGTACTGGTCTGGTCGTGCCTCGGAAAGCACGTTAAGCCATAGGTCCCGGTTGCTATACGAACATCTAATGGCAGTCGTTACGAGTTGTTGGAGCCCTCAAAAGTCCAACAATTGGGCTAACTGCAATTCTTCGATGTCGCCTGCGGGTTGTGGAGGTCAGACTGCAGTCGCTTCACGGAAAATATCGAAGTTTAGCCAAAATCAGCAGTTACACTGGTAAAGCGGTCCCAGACTCCAAAGCTGAAAAAAAAGCTTCGGATGCGACTGGGATTAACGCTGAGATGATGATGATAGGTTTTCATTATAATTGATGTAGCTTAAAGAAGTAAACCACATTTTCAAATCGGCTCTAAGGACCACTAAACTGTGTGGTATTTGCGTGACATACATACTATTAGTAGGAATGGGTTTCATTTTTAACCGACTTCAAAAAAAAGGAGGTTATCAATTCGACCTATATGTAATATTTCCAGAACTGCTCAGTTTTCTGTCAGTTAGCGTCTGAAAAAAATAAAGCGGTGGCGGACGCGGCCGCTGCGCAGCGTGGCGCGGTTTCGATCCCCACACAGTGCAAGTATTTGTATGCATGAATATGAATATTTGCACTGGTCTGGTCGTGCCTCGGAAAGCACGTTAAGCCGTTGGTCCCGGTTGCCATACGAACATCTAGTGGCAGTCGTTACGGGTTGTTGGAGTCCGAAAAGTCCAACATTTGGTCTAACTGCAATGCTTCGAAGTCGCCTTCGAGTTGTGGAGGTCAGACAGCAGTCGCTTCACGGAAAATGTCGAAGTTTAGCCATATCAGCAGTTGGACTGGTAAAGCGGACCCCAGACTCCAAAGCTGAAAAGGCTTCGGATGCGACTGGGATTTACGCTGGGACGATGATGACTTAAAAATACTGGACACGTGTTTTGGGTTTCACATTATACAAGAAATATCGTTTTATTACTGCACTAGTAAAAAAGACTGTCCTTTGATCCAGCATTTAAAAGAGCTGTAGGTACATAATCCCCAACCTACGTGCCTCAGTCATCTCAACAACAAATGGCTGTACTTTATTCCTCGCCCCGCAATGAATACCCATTTAATAGTTTAATTTACACTCTATATTCATCGAGGGATATTTATAATCTGTCATAAAGTTATAATAACATCAGGAATGATCTACAAGGCGACGAAAATTCAATCAAGATGAAAACAATATTTTATTTTGGGTGTTAAAATGAAAGATAAAGCTGACTGTAAGGGCTATCGATGTGAAGATCTTGCTTTGGACACATGGGTTAATAAGCGAACGAGCTGATTTTGAACTTTTTGGTCATGGAGTTTTTTGACTTCCAAATGTCGACGACTCCTATATCTGACCATTTTGATAACAGCACCTTAATTACATAATATACGTTTCATTCATATTGACAATCCATTGCTCCATATAATCCAAAAATGTGTCTGCTTCACAATGTTAATAACGCAATGAATGTTGTTGAACTGTTAAAATATAACTCATTGCTAATAATAATAATAGTGTGAAACGAAATGAAATAGTTTATTAAGCAAGTAGGGTCACTGATGACTTTTACACGTCATATTTTTTTTAAACTATCTGGGGCCAGCATTTCCTAACTGACTACCTATGAGAACAAAACCCGAAACAATGCTGTCGTCCCGTACTTGCGCTTTGGAATGGGCTTTCGCTTGTTCTTACTGACTGACAAACTCTTTGATATTTTAGAAGTGCGAATTGTATATTAGGCTGGATGAACATCTCTTTTATCTAAAAACTGCAGAACCGATTTGAATGAAATTTGGCACACATATGGTTTACATTTAGAAATAACATACTGGATACTTTTCATCTTGATTTCCCGATATTATCGTGTGGTACCGTGCTTAGAATAGTACCATCCCATATCCTCCCGTGGGCGTCGTATGAGGCGACTAAGGGAACTCTCATCAGAGAAGCAGGCAGCAGAGCTTCTCCTATGGAATATCAAATTACTGCGATTCCCAATCCGCCTGCCAAACGCGGGTATTATGGCAAACCCCCCCAATACAAGAAAGCCTTGAGGGAGGCCTTTATCCAGCATTGGAACACTAGAGACTGAAGAAGAAGAAGATTCCTAAGAAATCGTAACTTATGTAGAAACCGCAGCTTGTCAATAAAGAATTTAAAAAAAATATTAAGCCTTTCGGTCTTGTATAGAATGCAATCTGGTAAGTGTGCAAGGGAATTGCATGATTTAATTCCCCAATCTCCGTTCCACCATCGGACGACCCGTCGTACGGCGACTTTCCACCCTTACGTTGTTAACACCACTACGACCCGGACGAAGCGTTTCGCTTCTTCTTTTATACCCCGTGCATCGAGGGACTGGAACAATTTGCCAGCGGCAATGTTTCCGTCATACTACAATTTGAGTGTCTTTAAGGCTAGAGTGAATAGGCTCTTAATAAATTAGCGCGCTTTACCATCAACGATCGCATCACTAATTACCTTCAGGAGGGATTGCAGTCAAGCGTTAGTTTGCAAATTAAAAAAAAACACCTTATTAAAACTGATAAGAAAGCCATTTAACAAATGCTAAGTTACTTATAAAAACATGAAAGCATGGCCAACCTACCCGTCTGTATAGGACCACGACAACTGGCAATATGGGAATACGTTTTGGCGTGCTCCTCACATAAATCAGAAAGACCAGTGTAGCTCAATTAAAAGCTCACTATCTGATGTACACAGAGCTTGGTGTCATTTATTTCACCACTGAGATGTATTATACAGGGTGAAGCAGGCGTGTATGAGGCTCTTGATCCATACTAATATTATAAACTAGCTTTCCGCCCGCGGCTTCGCCCACGTGGAGTTCGGTTATATCGAGCTTTTTACATTTCCCTCGGGAATATCAAATTTTTCCAGGATAAAAAGTAACCTATGTTCTTTCTCAGGGTCTAAAGATTGTCTGTGCCAAATTTCATCAAAATCGGTTGAGAGATTTAAGCGGGAAAGCGTAACAGACAGGCAGAGTTACTTTCGCATTTATAATATTAGCACAGTATAAAAATCATACAGTAGGTCGACGCCTTTGATCTCGTGTAAAATGCCGACATGGTCTAGACAGCAACGCATCGGCCAGGGTTGTCACAAATAAACAATATTTATGAAATTATTTATTTATTGCAGATCAATATCGATAGCTGTATTATATTTAATTAATTTGCTATTTTTTCTAAGGGAACAACTCTAGACAGATTTAAGTTATTTAGATGGCATTTTCGTAACCAGCATCCTAATAGACCTCGGAATTAACACCCCTAACATATTAATATACATTTAAATTGGCGTCCGCGCATCTTCATGTCACCACACACACGTCCACATCATCTTGACGAAGTTAACAATGCACTCTCTAAAGTTGTCCATTGGTTTAATGTAAATAACCTTCTTTTAAATGAAAAAAAAAAAAACAAAAGTCGTTAAATTTTCTACGCCAATTGTCAGGCAGCTAAGTACCAATGTTCAACTGAATGGAGTAGAGTTGATCCCTGTCGAGTCGACAGTTTTTCTTGGATTAACTATTGACGCCAAGTTACAATGGGGTCCTCACATTGAGAAGCTGTCGGGTAGACTCAGTTCTGCCGCCTTTGCTGTTAAGAAAATTAGACAGATAACTGATGTTGATACAGCCAGAATTGTTTATTTTAGTTATTTTCATAGTCTTATGACTTATGGGATTCTTCTCTGGGGAACTTGTGCGGACATCAATACCATCTTTGTTTTACAGAAGAGGGCTGTTCGAGCCATTTACAACCTTGGTCCTAGAGATTCTCTTAGAGAAAAGTTCAAAGAAGTGAACATTCTGACTGTAGCTTCACAATATATATTTGAAAATCTTATGTATGTTCATAAACTTCACTTTTACAACAAGCTTCCCATGGACATTCGAAACTTACCCATTTAACGATTTAAAAACCATATAAAGGCCAAACTTTGCAAAAAGGGGTATTGTTGACGCTTCCTGGAAGAGTCGCTGCATTCTCCTATCAACCCCAGGGTCTCAAAGCAGGGAAACAAACATGCAAAGCACTAACCTGGATTAAGTTGGACAGGAACGAAGTTACTAACGACGAGTCAGGCGCCAGTCGGTTAGTTTACTCCTTCTTCGTGGACTTGATGCTGCTTGCTCACTGCCTACACTCGTCAAGCACAGACACATCACCAATATGGACACTGAGGGTTTATTAGGCCAGCGAAGCTCTTAGGAAGTCAGATATTCGATTTTATTTAGAGTACACGCGGTATCAAATGTGCTGAGATCGCCATCTTTTTTCGTACTACTTCTTTTTCTTCCGTTCGCCCAAATGGACCAGGCGAAGGCATAGCACGCCATACAGCCAAGTTTATTTTTATCGTCGTTGACGCAACAAGGATGGATAATGGAAATGTATGGATAAATTATTAGGAGAGTTAATGTTCACACATTTCCCCCCACCTGAAATCCACAAGGGTTTCAAGAAGAATGCGAAAAATTAAGAGTGAAATCAGCAATAGCTGGACTATGAGCTACTGCCGAAAAAATGCATAGAATTCTAGTTAATAAGGGTAAATAATTGGTGATTTATTTTAAATAACCTAAAGACAGTGTGTACTTATACTCTAGTTAGGTATATAAAAGGAGAATAAACTAATTATTTGGTAAGGGACAAACTTTTACCACCGGCCTACGAAACGTCTTTCCGTTAGCAGTTTGGAGAGTAACGACTCTAACTACCTGGTCTGAACCTGTATGCACTTGCACGATACGAGCCATTTTCCAAAACATCGGCGGAGTATTAGGTTCGTTTTTACGCACCCGGTCAACTTCCGAAGTCATGTAATTATCTTGACGGAATTTAACCAGCACTTTCGTTGCTTTTTCATTCTCAGCACCACTAAGAGGAGAGAGATTTCGGTCTTGCCTGGCCGTTTTAGAGTTAGAAACAGAACGATTACACCATGCTATCATTCTTTGAATTTTTGTAAATGAATAATGTTTAGATATTAAGTTCAACAGTGTAGTTTTAAGATCGACTGGACTAGCAGTTGCAATCGACTGGACTAGCAGTCGCGATCGACTGGACTAGCAGTCGCGATCGACTGGACTAGCAGTCGCGATCGACTGGACTAGCAGTCGCGATCGACTGGACTAGCAGTCGCGATCGACTGGACTAGCAGTCGCGATCGACTGGACTAGCAGTCGCGATCGACTGGACTAGCAGTCGCGATCGACTGGACTAGCAGTCGCGATCGACTGGACTAGCAGTCGCGATCGACTGGACTAGCAGTCGCGATCGATTTCCCTATTAACCAACTGGTCATGGTTACATTGATTATTATTTTATTACTGATAGATCTCGTACTTATAACATGACATAAAACATTAAGTAAATAATTGTCTTCCGTCATAAAACTTTTATGAATTTAATTCAATAATTGTATAATAATAATTGTTAAATAATTTTGTCCTATTATCACAATTTCAGAATATATAATAAATAAAAGGTTATTATCCTCTTAAAATATGCTTTGGTTTTAAAATATTATTTCTCAATAAGTTAAAATTGACCTATCTTGACTAGCAAGTCTTTTTTTCCAATTTAGAAAACGATTAAACGCTTGTTGATATGATTTTCCTAAGGCTGGAGCATCATCTTTAAGCATAATTGGGACAACACAACGCCCATCGGAGGTGCGATGCGTGCCTTCTTTATATTTTTGTTCGCATTTTTAATCCTCGGGGCCGGAAATTTTACATTTCGGCGGCTCCTCGGACTCCCGAAACCGTTGAACGATCCCGTCGAGCGCACTAGGAGGCGCGACGAGGAGCGTAACGGGTGTAGCCGGAGTTTTAGCTACCACGTTTTGAAGAAACTGACCACTTATCACCCAGCCGAATACACTAGAGAGTGCGCATGGAAAGCCCGGGCCTGGACTGAAACGTGAGCCAGTATATATCTGGTCAAAACAGTCTACTCCTAACAACAGATCGATCGGACCGGATTTATCAAAGTCCTGGTCGGCGAGATCTAGATGTGTAAACTTATCCTTGACGATTGTCGGCAACGACATCGAAGGAATCAAGGATGTGATTTTAGGTAAAACCACTAATTGAATATCAAACTGAGGAGTGTCACTCAATCGAGGTCTTATTGAACCGAAGGTGTGACCTTTAATGCTACACCCATAATTTTGACCGATGCCACTTACATTTAATTTACATTTCTTGATATGTAAACCTAATTGTCGCGCACAGCTACTTGTAATGAATGAATCCATCGAGCCACTGTCAATAATTGTGCGGACATACTGCCACGAACCATCCGCTCGCTTCACACGAACTACTGCTGTACCAAGGATTTTTTTGCTAATAGGTTGATTTGCAATGTTTGACTGGGTAGCACTAGTTAGAGTAGTGTTCATATCGGGATGCTGGGATGAATCCAGTTCACTAGTATGAGACAGTAAACTCTGATGCTCTTCATGCAACAAAGTATTATGCTTTGCATTACAAATGAAACATATTGACTTAGATTTACAATCGGTAACAGTGTGACCCGGCCTTAAGCAGTTTTGACATAATTTTAAATCTTTAACTAATTGTTGTCGCTGTGTCATATTCATAGAATGCAATTTACTACAACGGTAGATTGAATGATTTTCATTACAACACACACAAACAAACTGCCTAACTTTATTATTATTGTTGGAAGAAATTAGAGATGAATTTGGTTGACGCGATAAATAATCTTTATTTGTATTAGGCTGATTTTGTTTACTTGTAGAATTTGATGATGGAATATTAACTGGTTGGCTAACTTCTAATACTTTTGGGTAATTTTGTAAATAAGTAATGAAGTTATTAAATTTAGGAATTTCTTCAGTGTTTTGTAATTCAAATCTTTTTCTTGTTTCTGTATCTAAAGGCCTAGACGCAATGTAGAATAAAATAAATTCGCATAAATCATCAATACACAAACCGCGCAAGGCACTAACGCATTCATAAAGTGTGTTAGATAACTCAGATAAGTTAGATAATGATGGTTTTTGTATGGGATTAATTTAAATTATTTTATCTAAATAAGCTGTTGCAAGAATACGCTTGTTGTCATATCTGTCCAGTAAAGTTGCAAAAACCACTGAGTAATTTGCCGATGTCACAGGCACGCCCTTGGCTAATGTCAGTGCATAGCCAGATAAACATGACAGCAAATAGTGAAATTTCTCAGTGTCAGATAATGAACTATTATTATGAACAAGTGCTGTAAAACTATCTTTAAATGTTTGCCACTTTTCTATATTACCATCAAACTTTGGGAGTTCTAGTTTCGGTAGCTTCACCTGCGAACGCACGTGACCTTGACCTAATTCCGGGCGACAGTCGCTACCCGCGCTCGCATCGAGAGAATCCGCAAACTCGATAACACAGTAATACAATTCATCGAATGACAGTAACACTTTATGATCGATAACAAACGAAGGTTTAAGCTTTAATTGCAACCGGTTAACATCCTCGTTGCATTCTAAAAATCTATTACGAATTTCATCAATCTTTTTGTACCTAGCTCGAAAAGCTGCAAATTTAGTTTTAGTTTCTTTAACTGTATTGGCTAAATCGTAAAGTACCTGCATACTTGTAAACTCATATTCCCGCCTTTTAATAGCGGTTATTAATTCCACTTCGCTCATAGTTAACTCAAAAAGATAAAAGTTATAAAAGTAGGTAAAACGGAAAAAACGTCAGCCGGTAGGTAGGCAGCAATGCCCGCGCGAACGTATTGACTGAGATACAAGCACACACGTCTCAAGGTCATTCGTTAGAATATAAGTTATGACTTTGAGGTAGGTCAAAGCTAATTTCTCCCGCCGGAGATAAGTACGACGAGTGTAGGTACCTCGGTACTAATTTCGAGAAACTTCGAACTCACGTTTTTTAAAAGTAATTTATGCAATTTGTTATTTAATACAAATAAACGAAAAACGGGAATTAACGAGGTATGAATGTACGATTGAATAGTCAACCGGTCTCAAATAAGAAACAATAACTAGGTATCATGGGATGACCTAGGTTTTTTTTAGACACTTAGAACTTGAAAGGCAAATTGAAATTGCCTTAAGTAGGTAAGTATACGAATAAATTAGAATTGGGATTACGTATTTAACGTAATAACGAGAATGGTAGGATTTAATTTCCGATAGTAGGTAATTTTGAAATAATTACGCGAGGGAGATTCCTCACAGGAGGCACCATAATTAATGTTGACACTTCCTGGAAGAGTCGCTGCATTCTCCTATCAACCCCAGGGTCTCAAAGCAGGGAAACAAACATGCAAAGCACTAACCTGGATTAAGTTGGACAGGAACGAAGTTACTAACGACGAATCAGGCGCCAGTCGGTTAGTTTACTCCTTCTTCGTGGACTTGATGCTGCTTGCTCACTGCCTACACTCGTCAAGCACAGACACATCACCAATATGGACACTGAGGGTTTATTAGGCCAGCGAAGCTCTTAGGAAGTCAGATATTCGATTTTATTTAGAGTACACGCGGTATCGAATGTGCTGAGATCGCCATCTTTTTTCGTACTACTTCTTTTTCTTCCGTTCGCCCAAATGGACCAGGCGAAGGCATAGCACGCCATACAGCCAAGTTTATTTTTATCGTCGTTGACGCAACAAGGATGGATAATGGAAATGTATGGATAAATTATTAGGAGAGTTAATGTTCACACAGGTATTATAAAATCACAGATTATTTAGAAGACAAAAAAGCTTGGGACTGAGCTGCTCGCTCTGTTTAGCATTGTTATTAAGCAATATGCGTAATTATAACGTAAATTATTGTATACATTTTCATTTTTAATGTCTGGACTTGAAAAAAGATGATGATCCCTGAGTTTGTTTCGGCTATTTCTTCTCAGAGGTAGTTAGTTAGGAAATGCCGGCTTCATCTAGTTAAAAAAAAAATAAACATGACGTGTAAAAGTGATCAGTGATCCTACTTGCTTAATGAACGATTTCATTTCATTTCTTGGGTTTCAGAAAGGACAGCTTTTTCGTAACAAACACCAAAATTATATTAACTTAATTGACACCCATATTATATTATAAAAAAATGACGTCCGCCATTTCGGATGTCAAAAAGGATGGCTTCTTCGTTACAAGAACCCCAATTATACTCAAAATTGACACTGGTATCTAATTATAAAACAAACGAATAAAAAAACAAACACGTGTTAGCCCTTAATGATAGATACCGAGCTACGAACATCGTTTTGTTCGCAGCTCGGGTGCCGCTTACCCGCGTCTCGTCCCTCACACCCCGCACGATTGCTCTGTCTAGACGTCTTCGTCGGACGACTGTATGATTTTTAGATTGTGATGTTAGTAAGTAAGTAAGTATGGATGTGAAAGTAACTCTGTCTGTCCGTTTCTGTCTGTTACGCTTTCCGGCCTAAACCTCTCAACCGATTTTGATGAAATATGGCACAGACAATCTTTAGACCCCGAGAAAGGACATAGGCTACCTTTTATTGAAAAAAAAATTGATATTCCCGAGGGAAAACTAAAAAAGCGCGATATAACCGAATTCCACGCGGGCGAAGCCGCGGGCGGAAAGCTAGTGGAAACATAATTATATTTGTATGATTTTTAAAGTGTCCGTGAAGTTCCTTAGCCATTCTGTTTCATAGAAACCTACACTTAGGAATGGGCTACTAGCTACTTCAACTTATTAACTGATCTACTTACCCTTTGACAATACAAAAGTACCTAACTATAATTTTCTGGGTGGTAGGCCATAACATCGGCCGCTGGCAGAAGTTACCACCCACCAGACAAAGTCTTGTCGCCAAGCGATTCCTCGTGTTTCGGTATGATGTCTGGTGAAGCAGTACGGAGGACGGGTCTGAGCAGTTGTGTTGCGATGTTTGCAGGGTACGATACGCCAAATATTGTTGTGTCGGGAGTTTGGTCGTGGAGGGTCTCCACATCAATTACCCTCTGGCGCGGCATCGTTGTGTTGTTGGGTTTAACATTGCATGACCTCGATCAACTGTCGTCTTCCTTCCTATTCACTCAGTTTTTTGAGTGAATAGGCTCTTAATAAACTAATAGGCTCTTAATAAACTAGCGTGCTTTACCATCAACGATTGCATCACTGCTTGCCATTAGGCGGGATTGCAGGCCCAATTGTAGTTTATAATTATAAAAAAAAAATGATTTATATAAATTAAATGCTTTGATTTTTGCAGCCTCATTAAAAAAACTTTTGCCTTGATAATATTTATAATATACTAGCTGCGCCACGCGGTTTCACCGTCGTAGGTTTCGATATGATTTTTCTCATATGCTCCGCTCCTATTGATCGCAGCGTGATGGTATATAGAGCCAAAGCCTTCCGGGATTAATGGCAAAAAGGTTTTGTTAAATCGGTCCATCAGTTCCTGAGATTAGCGCGTTCAAACAAACAAACTCTTCATATATAAGTATAGATATACGTATCTAAGTGATTAGTCGTCATCACTGTAATAACCTTCTTTATATGCTTAAGTTCTTTCACACAATCCGACCATTTTTTCTTAGAATTCCTAACGATTACAGCTGTCCACATTCAAACTTTAAACTAGACACAGTATCAAACCTATAGCCCTAAGTGTAGTGACACATCTGCGTAACTTACTGCGCTGAAAGCTCAGCGGCTGAAGTGTCAGTCGCAATATTCAGTTGTTATGACAAACCAAATGGTCAAAATGCGGCGTCGTGTTCAGCGCGCCACGCGACGGAAAGTTACGTGGCGTCATCGTCAGTCTGTCTGTGTCGACACTTTGCGTTTTCTGTGACGTACCTGAATTGCCCAGAAAAATGAATTTAATTAGAATATTAGCTATAATAGAGGGCTTAGAAGACGTTGTCACTCTTCGTTACTGCCACGCGCGCGATGCACAACACACGCCAAACGTCCAGCTACGCCCGCCGAACTTTCGGTCGCGCAACGTATCGCGTGATGTGTCGCTTGATAGACAAAATACATACATTAAATGCGTTTTAGCTGAAAAAACCGCCCGAAGAAAGGTTAGGCCCTACGCCGAACGCGGCGTAATTGCGGCTGATGTGTCATAGAGTACTTGAAATACACTGCGAGCGTATTTAGCCGAACTTTCGGCGCCGTACGTTCCGCAGATGTGTCGCGACACTGAGATACCTTGGTCGTACGTATATTTGTGGTCACCCTGTATAATTTAAACGGATTTACGAGGCGGATTACAGAGTAGGTATTGATACGTGGTATTGATCGTTCAACGCATTCGGCGATACCGTATAGGTATTTTTAAACGTCTTGAATGGACCATTCCTTGTGGCAATTATTGGGGTTATATTGTTTTCTTAAAGATCAATCGAAGGGTTGACAGTATGAGAAATTTTAAGATTATGCAAATTGACTATCAAAAAATCTTCTTGTTCTTCTTCAGCCTATAGAGGTCCACTGCTGGACAAAGGCCTCCCCCATGGCTTTCCACAATGACGGGTCTTGTGCTGGCAGCATCCATCGGCTTTCCGTGGCCTTTACCAAGTCATCGGTGTACCTTATTGGAGGCTTCCCCACGCTGCGTCTTCCGGTACGTGCCCGTCACACCAAAAAAAATGACTCCTGACTTCATTCGTATAGTCTATTTGCTTAATATACCTACATACGATTCAGAAACTAGTGTTAGTATATACATCTGCAAGAAAAACAACACAAACTATTCACTAATACGACATAGTGGCTGGCTCTCGGTGTTCTATATGCATGCATTTTGGAGAGTGTGCACGCGAATTGCATGACTTAATTCCCCCATCTTTTCCTCATAAGCTCTCAGCCTCATCTTTTATACCGCGTACATCGAGAGACTGGAACAATTTGCCAGCGGCGGTGTTTCCGACTGGTGTGTCGGACTACAATTTAAGTGACTTCAAGGCTAAAGTGAATAGGCTCTTAATAAACTAGCGCGCTTTACCATCAACGATTGCATCACTGCTTACCATTGTTGCTTACCATTGTTAGGCGCGCTTGTTTATTAAGAGCCTATTCATTCCTTGAAGACACTCAAATTGTAGTGTAACGGAAACACCGCCGCTGGCAAATTGTTCCAGTCCCTCGGTGTATATAATATGCCCAGCAGTGAATAAAAGTATGTGGTTTTAGGGCAAGTATGGATGATGAAAATTAGGAGTGCATAAATAAAAATTAACTGCGAAGTTCTAGCAAACCAATTACAAGAGTTAATTTAACAAAACTCACAGCCTCCGTGGGGTAGCGGTAGCGAACGCGGCCATTGCGCAAGTAGGCGCGGGTTCGATCCCCGCACAGTGCAAATATTTGTATGCATGAATACGAATAGTTGCATTGGTCTGGTCGTGCCTCGGAAAGCACGTTAAGTCGTTGGTCCCGGTTGCCATACGAACATCCAGTGGCAGTCGTTACGGGTTGTTGGAGCCCTCAAAAGACTAACAATTGGTCTAACTGCAATGCTTAGATATCGCCTTCGGGTTGTGGAGGTCAGACGGCAGTCGCTTCGCGGAAAATATCGAAGTTTAGCCAAGATCAGCAGTTAGACTGGTAAAGCGGACCCCAGACTCCAAAGCTGAAAAGCTACGGATGTGACTGGGATTACCGCTGAGATTATGAGGATGAATTTAACAAAACTCACAAGTTTAACAAAAAAAAAAAACTTTTTTAATCAGGTAAGTCAACGATATAAATAAAATTAACAGCTGCGGTGTCTCGCATCATTACCGATTACAATCGATTAAAACGATATCGATCATAATTGATCGGCGCACGGGCACTCGATTCTCGCAAAATACCGTAACCGGCGTAATGGCCAGTGTTGCCATATCATTGAGAAATTATTTTTGTTGGCAACTTATCTGGGGGAATGCGTAATGAGTGTATGATCAAGCTCTGTTAAGTAAACGGCTGCGGGGTATAAGCTAATAATAATTAATCTTTATTTCAGATGTGCGTCCGTTCATAAATAACGAAAGGGTTCAAGCAACCCTTAATTCCTACCCGATTTCTCTGAGAAGAATGAAAGAAACAAACTTGTAGGCAGTTTGATTAAGCCTTTGTTCGCCTTTAATCAAAAAATAATAAAAAAAAACCATATAGATTGATCAAATGATCTATCGCTAAAATTTTCTGACAAACACACACATACCTACACACAAGTCATTTCACAAAAAAATGCACTTTACAGCAATCAAAATCATAAATCAGACCAAATCTTTCACATACTCCATTATACCGAGACAATCAAAATATCGATGCTAATGGCCGAAAGTCGATTATAATCGCGACCGTATCAATTAAAAATCGGTAAAATGATCGTTACTCTCCGGTAGACATAACTGGTGTTTTATGATCTAGTATTTATGTAGAGCGAGGTATGTAAAAAGTTCTCTTTTTAACTGACCGCCTCCACTTTCGATCATTTATTTTCCTCATGGTATTGTAGGAGGGAGAAATCCGGTACATAATGTATATCCTAGATGCATATTATGGAATTAAACATCCATATATTTTTATTTGATATACAATATGTAAAGAAAACCCTGTCCGATCCGTGAAGGTATTCTTAGGTATCGATAAATGATTCTACTAATGCCTAAAAATTTGGGCTACACTTAAAAAAAAAATCCCCCTAAAAAAATAAATATTATTTCGCAAAGCGAGGTAACTTAATTCATGTGCGGTAGGCAATACAAAGCGCGGGCGAAGGGGGGCAGGGTACGCGGCACGGGGCCGCACCGTCATTCCTAATACACAATACCGTCAAAAGTGTTGTTGTCACTTTTTTTCAAAATTACCAAAAATTTGGGGAATTCGGAATTAATTCGCGGAAAAAAAGATTACTACAAAATCATTAGTATTGTTACTATGATGATTATGTAAAATTTCTTAATTTATTTGGTCATGTTTTGTCATGACCATGTTATATTTTTTCCCAAATACATTTAGAAATTGTTGCAGTGTGGTTACCGAGCCTACCTCACCTGACGTTAGGTCATAGTACTAGGCCGTGAGACAGGGCCCCCGCACCGTGCCGCTGGCGACCGTTGCGCTGGCCATATTTTTGTTGGGTCAACTAAGTAAGATAACAAGCTCATAACTTTGGGGCTTTTCAAGATATCTTTTTGAAATCTTATACATAGATTCTTAGGCAGTCAGTTAGGAAATGCCGGCTTCATCTAGTTAAAAAAAATAAAAAATAAAATAAAACACATGACGTGTAAAAGTGATCAGTGATCCTACTTGCTTAATAAATGATTTCATTTCATTTTACAAAAATTCACTGGACACGTGTTGCGGGTCTCGCATATACAAAAAATTACGTTGTACAAAAACTATTTAGACAGCGCTGGCTTCATAAACACGGCCGATATAATATGACCATTCTTGTCAGTAATTAGGTACCAAATGCCTTCACAACTACCATAATAAAACCATTTAATATTTAAATAATGTTTACTTTGTTCAATAGCTTTAGTCCTGAATCTAATTATATACATGCCATTATAATAATTATTATACATCTATCATGTAAGCCTTTATCGATACTGATAGTAATCGATTTTAAAATTCATCTATACTAATTAGTTTGGAATAAAAAGCACAACACTATTTACGCGATACATGTCAAAAAGAATGAGGAATTTTGAAAAGGTCGATTTAAAAAAAACTGTTCCATTTTTGAATACGTTTATGGAAATAGAGGAGAAGTATTGTGTATTTTGGAATTGATTAATACTAAACAAGATAAAAAGGAAAAATTACAATTCATGTTATTGTAGAGTTCTTGGTTTGTTACTTGCCTACTATTTTTCTTACTTTCTTTTCTTTCTTTCAATATGATACTTAATCATGTGATAGCAGCCATGAAAACTTATAAAGAGTTGATTTTATTATTCCTACCAGTACTTATTCTGTGGTTATACTTCTATTTTAACATTAAAAGTGGGAGTTTTGGCGGGAGAGTTAAGCTGAGTGTCACGCTTATTTTTCATTGTACTTTTAAATTATTTATAGTGTTGTTTACTAAAAAAAAAGTGCGTGATTTATGTAGTAAAAAGTGCATACAGTAAATAATTCATAAAGAACGTTCAGATATAGCAGCATAAAGGCCTCATCTTGACTTTTGCATAAAACTTCCCTTGTAGACGGTTCACGCGGCCGTCAGTTTCGACATGAATAATTATTCATTACGTGACATTGGCTAAATACACAAACCATGCCAAGCCAAAAAGAAAGAACTTTTGAAGATTTTTATTTTACTTGAAATTGGCACAAAGTCATAACTAGTGCCGCACTACAAAAACAAAAAAAAAAAAAACAAAACTGTGTAGTTATGGCGCAATTTTTTTTTTAATAATTATAAACCAGTGCTTGACCGCAATCCCGCCTCATGATAAGCAGTGATGCAATTGTTGATGGTAAAGCGCGCTAGTTTATTAAGAGCCTATTCACACCAGCCTTGAAGACACTTAAATTGTAGTCCAACGGAAACACCGCCTTTTCCTGATGGCTGGTGAATAAAAATGTAGGAAATATGTTTTTGTGTTTCTGTTTTATTCAGCGAAACTTATACTAACAATATGACAACTAAAACATGACAACGAATAAAAAATACAAAATAGAATAATTTTCTTTTTTTGGGGGATTTTATGGCCTGGTTTCTAAGACCTTTAAGCCAAGTCTTAATTATATCTTGTCTTCTTTTGTAACTTATCCTAACTTATCTTAAACTTATCCTAACTAAACCTATCTCCTTTCGTTTCTCGCGTGAACTGACACTAGGAGGAAGTTTTGGAACAAAGCTATGATGTGGCCACTATGCTACAATATTTCACTGTTCTTTATGAATTATTCACTGAATGCACTTTTTACTACATAAATCACGCGTTTTTATTTAGTAAACGACACTATAAATAATTTAAAAGTCCAATGAAAAATGAGCGTGGCACTCATCTTAGCTTCCCGCCAAAAACTCCAAAATAGAATAATAGAAAAATATAAAAACAAGAAGGTATTTTCATCAAGAAGGTACTTTGCATCGATCTCGATCGTGCACACCGCCGTTGGCAAATTGTTGCAGTCTCTCGATGTATGCGGTATAAAAGAGAAGGCGAAAGGCTTCGTCCGGATCGTAGTGGTATCAACAACGTAAGCGCGGTACGACGGGTCGTTCGATGATGGAACGGAGGTGGGGTAGATGTCACATGCCTTCGAAGTTTTTTGGCTCTAGACATGGGCGTCGCCAGCCTTGGGCTTAGGGTGGGGAAGCAGTTACCCTATCCCGGTTTTTATTTTGTTTGTTTAATTGGGCACCTTATAGATCAGAGCCAGGGTGGGGCAAGCGCCCCAGCCTGCCCCAGTGCGGCTACTCCCATGAATCTCTCTCTAGACATGCCGGTTTCCTCAAGATGTTTTCCTTCTCCGTTTTGAGAGCAGTGTTGATGAAAATATTTACACAAAATAAAGCGCCTGGTTCGGTTCGAACCTACAACTTGTAAGTTACCGCCTGCAAAATAACTACCAACTTTAACTTTGTACGACACAAAGGTATTTATTCATAAACGATAATTAAAGTTAAGTGACGTTAAAAGGTCAAAAATATACCATACATTTTTGACATAAAGAATCGTTAAGCACTAGTTTTAAGCTACTTTAAGCAACGTTTATGAATAAGGGGGAATAAGTCCACATTAAATTTTAACGATTTCCAAACAAACACGTCGTAAAGGTAATGTTAACAACGCCTTAATGGCGCACATTTTAAATATTATTAAAATTCAAGATTACAATAATGTCCGAATAAAAATTACGATCACAATTTCATAGATACTTAAGAAAATTAATCGTGCAATCCCTACTTTTTGTCTCATTCACTCAAAAAGTATCAACATGCGATTTTAGTTCTTAATTCCTACAAAAATAAAGGCCAAAATTGCATGAAATAGTTCAGCAAAGAAGGCGATATTGTGTAAAGAGCCTAAAGGTACAGTCGAGCACATAAATAACTGCGCGCAAGATATGAAGATGTCGAGTGGTTTAATGAAACGTCAAAGTACCTGGCTCATTGATTGCTTGCGAGAAAGCATAAATCATGTGCGCTCACGGGTACTCGCGACGCTTAAATCATTTTGCGCCTGATTGTACGTGTTTGTTTATGTTCCTGATGGCCAGTGTGTGCACGTGGCTGCTTACTCATTATCGATAAATTTTGATTTGAGATTGGAACGCGCTAAGGATGCGAATTGAGGCATTTTCTGGACGAATTTTCTGTACCTCCCTACATTAATAATTATTCGATGTTCTGCAGCCCCGAACCGGGTTTAGAATAGTACCAACCCATATCCTCTCATGGGTGTCGTAAGAGGTGACTAAGGGAACTCTCACCAGGGAAGCGGACAGTAGCGCTTCTCCTGTGGAATATCAAATTAATGCGATCCCGAAACCGCCTGCATTATTTTATATTGTACCTAGGGATGCAACGGAGCTTCGCCTCCGCTTCCGTTACTGCGGAAGTTCCGCAAGAAATCGTATCTTCGCTTCCGCCTCCGCCTCCACACAATTTTTGCGGAGATATAACGGAGGTTTATTTACGTATTTATAAAATAAATAACGCGCAAGCTGCGACGCACGACAGCCGTCCTGCCGCTTGAGCGCGAAATGGTCAAGAATCAACTAGTGCGAGGCGGGAATGCGGCAAACACAATTTGTTTCTCCTCAATTTTCATTACAAGAACGTAATATTTGTTTTACCAAGTATACTACTATTAATGTACGTATTTAAAATAAAAAAATGTTTTAATTAACCATAAATTTCATTTTTTTCTATATGTACTTTCACCTCCGCCTCCGCCTCCGTTAAACTCCGCATCCGCGGAGGTGAGACTCGTTGCCTCCGCATCCGCCTCCGCCTCCGCTAACAAGCCTCCGTTACAACCCTAATTGTATCCCAGTTTGGGGCGGAACCTACAAAACAACCATACCTTTTTTTTATTACTTAGATATAAACTAGGGTTGTAACGGGGATTTGTTGGCGGAGGCGGTGGCGGATGCGGAGACGACGAGTCTCACCTCCGCGGATGCGGAGGTTAACGGAGGCGGAGGCGGAGGTGAAAATACATATAGAAAAAAATTAAATTTATGGTTAATTAAAACAAAAATTTTATTTTAAATAAGTAAATTAATAGTAGTATACTTGGTAAAAAAAAATATTACCTTCATGTAATGAAAATTAAGGAGAAACAAATTGTGCTTGCCGCATTCCCGCCTCGTACTAGTTGATTCTTGACCATTTCGCGCTCAAATGCGACCGGACGGTTGTCGAGCGTCGCAGTTTGCACGTTATTTATTGCATAAATACTTAAATAAACCTCCGTTATAACTCCGCTAAAAATTGTGCGGAGGCGGAGGCGGAAGCGAAGATACGATTTCTTGCGGAACTTCCGCAGTAACGGAAGCGGAGGCGAAGCTCCGTTACAACCCTAATATAAACTAGTGTTCTAACGCAATCTCGCCTCATCGTAAGCAGTGATGCAATCGTTGATGATATAACGCGCTTTTTTATTAATAGCCTATTTACTCTAGCCTTGAAGACACTTAAGTTTTAGTCAATACAATTATAAACGGAATAATAAAGGTAAAACTTTAGCGACTATCCATCTTTACGTTGTTAACACCACTACGATCCGGACGAAGCATTTCGTCTCGTCTTATATACCGCGTACATCGAGGGACTGGAACAATTTGCCAGCGGCGGTGTGTCCGTATGACTACAATTTAAGTGTCTTCAAGTCTAGAGTGAATAGGCTCTTAATAGACTATCGCGCTTAACTACCAACGATTGCATCACTGCTTACCATCAGGCGGGATTGCCGTCAAGCACTAGTTTATAATATGTAAAAAAAAAACTTTAGGGTTTTCTGTGTATTTTTAATTAGTTGACATGCTGCAAAATCCAAGGTGTCCTATTTATTAAAAAAAGTGCATCTGCAGATCTACATATTTACTTAATTTAAATACAATTGCAAATAATGCATAACAAAATAACACACCTTGTCTACTTCCTCTGTACTTTCTCTGTCCTTCGAGGCCAATTTAAATAGTAGACACTTTGTAAATAAATGGCCTTAGAAATTTTATTTTAATTTATGTTTTACTAGCTTTCCGCCTGCGGCTTCGCTCGCGTGGAGTTCGGTTATATCGCGCTTTTTAGATTTCCCTCCAGAACATCAAATTTTTCCGGGATAAAAGGTAGCCTATGTCCTTTCTCAGGGTCTAAAGATTGTATGTGCCAAATTTCATCAAAATCGGTTCAGTAGTTTTGGCGTGAAAGCCGGACAGACAGACAGACAGAGATACTTTCGCATTTATAATATTAGTATAGATATAGATTTATAGGTATTAATGTCATCAATTTCTTTAAAACAATTTATTGTTCTTAATTTGAATCTTTGTTCTATTCACATTAATTTCATAAACATGTTAAAAAAAATTATGAATTTACTTAACGTTATTTATTAATTTATTAAGAATTTCCTCTAATTTATTTTTATTTTACTCAATTCTATTAATGTTATAATTTAAAAAACAATTCTTTTTTGCTTTTGTTTAATTTTTAGTCTCATCATCATCATCATCAACCTTTTTATCGTCCCACTGCTGGGCACAGGTCTCCTCTCATATACAGAAGGATTGAGCGTAATCACCACGCTTGCTCAATGCGGGTTGGCGATTTCAGACTTATAAAGTCCAGGTTTCCTCAAGATGTTTTCCTTCACCTTCAGTCATTGGTGTCCAAGATATACTTAGAAAGTACATATAACTTTAGAAAAGTTACATTGGTACTTGCCTGACCTGGAAACGAACCCACGCACTCATACTTGAGAGGCTGGTGTTTTAACCACTAGGCCACCACGACATTGTTTTAAGGATGTTGTTGTCAATCTGGCACTTGCCCAAGGGTTGATGTTGAGAAGTTGTGTGTATGCTAATTGCACGGTAAACTCTGATTGCGAGATGTAGAATTCGTGTGACGTCAGTATGACGTATTGTTCAATGTGGCGTTTGTAGATATGTAGTATTAGTACTAGATATTATTTTATTTTTTTGACTTCAGGAAAATACAAACGCGTCTTTGATTTGTTATTTCTTTTAATATTATATTATTGGTTGTTATATATGTATCTATGTATAACATACATAATTAGCCTTTAATGTTCCCACTCCTGGGACATAGGCCTCCTCTCAGTGAGAGGGAGTGGGCCGTAATCTACCACGCTGGCCCAGTGCGGGTTGGTAAAAGTCACATGTCTTCGCAGTTTTTGCCTCTAAGACATGCCGGTTTCTTCACGATGTTGTCTGATGTCCTCTGTCTTGAGAGCAGTGGTGATGAAATAATTTACACAAAGTAAATTACCTGACAAGGTTCGAACCTACGACCTACAACTTTAAAGTCTTTACTACAACTGGTAACTCTTTAGGTTTTATACTTACCTTTTGTTGTTATAAAACCTAAAAATTATAAAAATACCATTTTCTAGTAATCATTTAATAGCATATTTTGCTGTCACTATTTTTTGCAGTTAACTGTATCAAATGTGCTTTGAACGTGGGAAAAGTATTTGTTAGTGACTTAATTAGCACCTTTTTGATTAATAACAGACTATAATAATAACTATAGACACTCCTAAAGACTCCAATCTTCAGAAGCCCGGTGTTTTCAAATCCTTATTGTTAATTACAAACGCTTATAATTACTCCGTCCCTTTTGATAAGCATTACTTTTATTTCTGCGGTCACACCTGTAAGTATAATTGGGTCTTTCTCCAGTTTTTTTCGCTTTTCAAGTTGATATGGCGACCAATGTTGACAGCTGTCAGTTTTGAAGGATAGGGTTGTGCTAATCGGGTTATTGGTATTTAAGGCGAAAGCGTCAATGTTGCCAGTGAAATTCAAATTTTCGAACGTTATTTTTTTTTGCAATTTGCTGGTCATTGTGGGGTTGTATATTGATCTAAATATGATTTCTTAAAAATTATTTATTTCATCATCCCAACGTTAAAAATTATTTATTTATAGAGTTATAATCATAAAACTACCGGAAGACGCAGCGTAGGGAGGCCCCCAACAAGGTGGACCGATGACCTGGTTAAGGGCGCGGGAAGCCGATGGATGCGGGCAGCACAAGACCGGTCATTGTGGAAAGCCTTGGGAAGGCCTTTGTCCAGCAGTGGACCTCAATAGGCTGAGAGAAGAAGAAGAATCAGATAACGCACAAAACAATACTTTTCAGAGAAGTTCATATTTAACTATTATTTCGGGGAAATCATAACATTTGAAGTCAATTCTTACTCAATGATTTGTATTTCAAAGTCTGAAGTATCGTATATTTAATTGTTTACCGTAAATAAAGCTTTTGTTTCCAATGAAAGCGACCAAAGGGTCACACAATAACAGCTCACTTCAATATCAAAAGAAAAAAAATGACAGATTTTCATGTCTCCCGTTAGAATATGACGAAACCACTTTATGTGTAAATCACCACTGCTCTCAACGGTGAAGAAAATTATTGTGATAAAAAAACAAAACGAAAAATACCAAGTAAGACACAATTTAGTTTAAAATTTAACCGATATTTCGCGCTTCTTTTTTTTTTTTTTTATTTTTCACAAAAGGGTGCCAGTGGCACGGAGATTCCATTCTCGTCTCTCCTCTCGCTTATTCCGGTCAAGGAAAAGACTAACGTTCTCTTTTCATTTTCAGGGAATATTGACTACTGTTCCGATGAGGTGTTGTGTCTTTGACCAGTGATGACATATGGAACTGAAACGTGATCGCTCATAATGGACCTCATACGAAGGCTCAAAGTCACACAAAGGGCGATTGAAAGAGCTAAGTGCGATTAAATGTTTGTAAACGCACCCACGATACGGTAGTAACTCCTAGTGTGGACATTTCTTTTTTCTATATAGAATCTTCTAATCCCCACTGGACCCGCGTGTTAGATTCAGTTCGCTCCCGCTTGATGATAAGACTGTGTCCCAGCTGTCGGAAGATTCTCCGTTCCACCAGCGGACGACCCGTCGTACGGCTGTTTTCCACCCTTACGTTGTTAACACCACTACGATCCCGACGAAGCGTTTCGCCTCCTCCTTTAACCGCGTACATCGAGGGCCTGGAATAATTTGCCAGCGGCGGTGTTTCCGTCGGACTACAATTTGAGTGTCTTCAAGGCTAGAGTGAATAGGCTCTTAATAAACTAGTGCGCTTTACCATCAACGATTGCGTCACTGCTTACCATCAGGCAGGATTGCGGTCAAGCGCTAGTTTATAATATTTAAAAAAAAAAAAAATTCTTTACTGATTTTTAGTTGCCTAGGCTTAAACGCCTATTGTGGTATCTGGTGATATTTTGAACCGAATGTAAGGAGGTAACTAGACTAGTAAAACTAGGTACATATGTACATAATTACAATAAAAAGCTGCAAAATTAAATCCAAGGCTTTTAATTAGTGTTTTAGAATACACAATACAACGTTTCTAATTAAGTGCCCACCACAATGCCATTGGTGCAATAATAAACGACCAATCAACGTTTTGTAGGTCCTAAACTACACACATCAAAAGTGTCTAGGGATCAAGCATTTTTATGCGGATTTCTTGAGATTGAGATGTGGCTTTGTAATAAATTTATGATTTTATAAATTTATATGGATCCTTTTTGGTGCATTTCATAATTTGAATCAGTAACTGTGAATCAAATTCGAGTAAAAGATGAAAATCAGCTGTCAATATTTTCCCTATAAAAACATACAACGCATTGAAGACATTATTAGTGCTACTGTTTCCCTACTACTGATTAAAACCAACGTTATTATGGAGCGGCGACGTCATTTAAGCAGGGAAGAAATGCTCAGAGCCGTGGGAATGATAGAAGCTGGTTCCCGGCAACGTACTGTGGCTTTAGCTCTGAATACAAGTCAGAGTGTTATCAGTCGACTTTGGACACGTTACCGAAGCACTGGTACCGTGGCTGAGCGCCATGGAGGACGGTATCGCTGCACCACACGGAGACAAGACCGATACATTCAAATCTTAACTCGAAGAGCTCCAACAATAACCGCCATGACGTTAGCCGTGAGGCTTCATCACTCTTCAGGGAACTTAATTAGCGACCAAACAGTCAGAAACCGCTTGCATGAAGTGAACCTTCATTCCCGAAGACCGCTACGGGTACCACCTATAGCAATGCACAATTGTAGGATTCGATATCAATGGGCTCTTGAACACAGAAATTGGGCAGAAGAACAATGGCGTTTCGTGTGCTTTTCTGATGAGTCTCGTTTTGGTATGAGACCGGATACAAGACGTATACGACACTGGAGAACCCTTGGACGCCAACAGCGATTAAAATCCTGCCAGGAAGTCCATCCTTATAGTGGTGGAACCATCATGGTATGGGCGGGTATTTGGATCGGCGGAAGAACTGAGTTGATTTGGATCAGAGGCAACCTCAACGCTCAAATTTATGCTGAAACGATTGTATCAGACGTCATCGTTCCTCTACAAGTGCAAATCGGTCCCTTATTTCAGTTAATGCATGATAATGCACGACCGCACACCGCAAGAGTTGTAAGACAGACTCTCGCCGCAGCTAACATCAATGTCCTGCCCTGGCCTGCTCAGTCGCCAGACTTGAACCCGATTGAGCATGCATGGGATATGCTACAGAGAAGAGCTCTGCCGAATATGGAGGGTATCCAGTCGCAAGAAGACCTTTTTTTGTTGTTGCAACGAACATGGGCGGCCATTCCACAGCGTGATTTGGATGAACTCATTTTGAGTATGCCAAACCGATGTTCTTGTGTTGTTAGTGTTCGCGGTAGAAACACGGATTATTAATTGTTTAAGTTACCCAATAAAATTTTAGAGAAAACTGGTATTTCAGTCTTTTTTTCGAACTTTTGTGTTAGTGGTTCAAATGTCAAATATACCTTTATTAGGAAAATGGCAAATTTCTTTATTAATGCAAAGGTGACTTGGTTTATCGTTACTGTGACAAACGAAAACACTTTATTTGATGAATCCTTAAAGAAAATTTTAATTAATATCAATCAGGAGAAAAGTTATTGCAAAAATATATGTTGATCCCTAGACACTTTTGATGTGTGTATAAGCTTCTAAAGTTGATGAAGCAATATATTATGACACCGTCATGCCATTATTGACAGCTTGTGACGCTTTTGTGGACGAAAAAAAAATACCGTTCAAAGGAATAATCAAATACAAAGTTGTATTCTCATATCTTATAAAGGTTTGAAAACTAATAAATAGCCATAATGAAAATTTTATATCGTTGTCTTGCATAAAACCTACAATTAAAAATACTCATTTCTATTGTAAACTTTTTTTATTTCATACTTCGCGTTCGAACTACAAATTAATGTTTGAATTCAACAGCTACACGTGTCCGTTATTCGATTATTTGAATTCAAAAAGTGATAATTATCGAATAATTATTGTTCTTTATTCGATTCCTTTAAAGCATTATCGCTTACGCCTTGCAGTTTTTCGTAGTGTTGTCGTGTCATATTTGCATACAATATCGATTATCGATTGTCGACATTGGTCTTTATGATGCGTATTTTTTTTTTATTTATTTCACGAACTCATAGCGGCTTTAGATATTGCAGCCAGCAACGATATGTCATCCTTATATGAAGAAGTATGCGAAGGTAATTTACATTGCACGTTTGTAATTAAAAACTATTGTAACTATTCGCATTTATTAGTTATACTGTCTGACTCTTGCTTTTATGGCTGGCAAGTAAACATAACTTTTGTTACAAAAGAATTATGCTACTGTTATTGAATTTAGAATCAATGAATAGTTAGTTATCAGATCCATTTTATTATATTTCGTTTCAGAATATAACTTGCTGTTTTATTTTAAGCGGTGCCTTCTTTTATAAACAAGGCTGGTTTATGCTTTTAAGTTATCCCCAGGCAAAACATGACTACCAATACAAAGATAATTCGTGAACTCTATACAAGGTGTTCATAATAAAGCATTCATGCCATTCGGAGAGAAAATACGTTCTGAAGTCCGACGTTATCTATTGTTATGTTGAGAGAAAATAAAACGTTTGCAATCAAACCGATTTCACTTTGCATCAATCAGGCCGGTCATAACAGCACTCATTATATGAGTATTTTTCATTATTGCGAACTCTTAAGCTGCGAATAAAATTCTTTCGGATAAAAATTTGTAATTGAAACGAATAGTTAATTATCGATACAATTAAAGTGTTTTATGCATTGCCTGTCACTATTTAGCTATAATAACTGTAATTCGAAGCGTTACGCTCCTCTGCCCGATCAATTATTATTATTCGATTATACTTACTTAATTTTCTTTGTTCACTTGAAAAAAATATTTTACTTCTCGCATCCCTTTGAAGTGTCTTTTTTAAAATAGTTTGTTAACAATAAAATATACAACGTTATTATTTGTGAGGTTTGGCGGGAATGTCAAGATGAGTGTCACGCTCATTTTTCATTGGACTTTTAAAATTATTTATAGTGTCGTTTACTAAATAAAAACGCGTGATTTATGTAGTAAAAAGTGCATTCAGTGAATAATTCAAAAAGAACAGTGAAATATTGTAGCATAGTGGCCTCATCATGTCTTTACGCTAAACCGCTCCTTATCGTCCAAACGCGTAAAACGAAAGGAGTTAGTTTAGGTTAAGTTATGCTAGGATATGTTAGGATAAGTTAGGATAAATTCCGTGTGCAGTTTCTGGCCTGCCATCGGACGCGTCCCCAGGTGGCGGATAGGGGAACGGCCCCCAGATATGGGGGTTACCGGTTTACCGGCGCGGACCAAAACCAGAAGCGGGGACCGCTTCGGCGGTCACATGTGCGGCGGGTCGGCCACCACTCCAGGTGGCTGACGTGACCCGAACTCCGGGTCACCGTCGGGCAACCCGGTCTCCTCATTGAGAGGAGCTGGGGGCCCCGTTTGCCTCCGGGCAAACGAGTGGGGCTAAGAGGAAGGACACCTCGCTAAAAAACCCTTGGCTGCTGCGTCTTCTCGCACTAGAAGACGTACCCAGTCCGGCCCCTCCTTATGGGGGGACCATTGTGGGCCTGCTTTTTGGCGGGAATCGCCGGCGGGGGATTGGTAGTCAGGCTCTGCCATTTCCCATGACCCCGCCACTCAGGCGATGTGGTTGTGCCGCTGTGGGTTTAGTGGGTATTCCCGGCTTCGGCTGGGCGAGTCCCACACACGCCCTTCGGGGTATGGTGCGTAAATGCATTACCACAGCGTCAAAAAAAAAAAAAAAAAAAAAAAAAAAAAAAAAAAAAAAAAAAAAAAAAAAAAAAAAAAAAAAAAAGATCTAGACACGGGGGCGCCGCAGCACCCCCTCATCGTCGGGCCGATCCCCGTTTCCAAGGTGGGCTCTGACCCACCTGGATCGGGAGGCGGCAAGGGAGGCCGCGTTCGTCCAGGACTGGCTTTGGCCAGGTCCCGGCGTGGACGTCCTGGACGTGGACGCGGCGGCGGCCCGATTGAGGGGGTCATTGACCGAGGTATGCAACGCCAGCATGCCTCGGTCGAGACGTCCGCCTCCCCGACGCGCCGTTTATTGGTGGTCGGAGGGGTTGGCGAGCTGCGGGCCACCTGCGTAGCGGCACGGCGGGCCTACACCCGATCGCGTCGGCGGCGCCGACGAGATCTGGCCGACGAGGACCGCCTCTACGCCAGATACGTGGAGGCGAGGGCGGCCTTCAAATCGGCCATCGGCGCCGCTAAGGACGCGGCGAGGGCCGAGCTGTTGGAGGGTCTCGACAACGACCCATTCGGGAGGCCATATAAGGCGGCGCGTAACAAACTGCGCCGCATTGGTCCCCCGGTTGCCGAGACCCTCGAACCAGCGCTCCTGGATGGGGTGGTGCGGTCCCTGTTTCCGCGCAGGGATCCGCACTTCGCCCCACCAGTGATGTGCCCGTCAAGGGGAGCGGCTCTACCGGAGGAGGAAGCTCCTCCTCCTCCGGTTTCAGAGGAAGAATTTGGCGCGGCGACTCTTCGTCTCCGCGCCAAAAAGACGGCTCCCGGCCCGGACGGGGTCCCCGCACGGGTGGTGGCCATCGCGGCCACCGAAATGGAGAGCAGGTTCCGGGACCTCTTCAGCGCGTGCTTCGCGTTGGGGAGGTTCCCGAAACCATGGCGGGATGGTCAACTGTGCCTCCTCCGGAAGGAAGGGCGGCCGGCGGACTCCCCCTCAGCTTATCGGCCCATCGTTTTGCTCGATGAGGTCGGTAAAATGTTCGAGGGGATTATCGCCGGCCGTCTCAAGCGGCATCTGCGGAGCGTGGGACCGGACCAGTCGGACGCCCAGTTCGGATTTCGAGCTGGTCGTTCGACAGTGGACGCCCTGGCCCGTCTAAAGGGCCAGGTGACAGAGGCGGTGCGAGTGGGGGATGGAGTGTTGGCTGTGTCATTCGACATTGCCAACGCCTTCAATTCCATCCCCCACTCCACCATCCTGGAAGCGCTCCGGTACCACGGAGTGCCCCTGTATTTACGGGGCCTCCTGGCCAGCTACTTGGAGGACCGTGCTGTCCTCCTCGTAGACGGGGCTGGCCAGCTCCGGCGATACGCTGTTGGAGCCGGCGTTCCACAGGGGTCTGTTTTAGGGCCTCTTCTGTGGAACGTCGGTTATGACTGGCTCCTGCGGGGAACCCTCCTTCGAGGCACGGGTGTCATCTGCTATGCGGATGACACTCTCCTCACTTCCCGCGGGAGCACCTTCCGGGAGGCGGCCAGTTTAGCGTCGGCGGGCGGATCCTTGGTGGCGGGAAGGATCCGCCGCCTGGGCTTGAGGGTGGCGCTGCACAAAACGGAGGCCGTGTTCTTTCACGGCCCCCGGCAGCGCCCCCCACCTGACGCCCACATTTTTGTGGAGGGCGTCAGGATCAGGGTCGAGGCCCAGATGAAGTATCTGGGCCTCACGTTGGACAGCAGGTGGCGCTTCGGCCCGCATTTCAGCGGGCTGTCGACGCGCCTGCTGAAGGCTGCGGGAGCCCTCTCGTGGCTGATGCCAAACCTGGGGGGGCCCAGCATGCGGTGCCGGCGTCTATACGCCGGCATACTGCGGAGTATGGCCCTTTATGGGGCCCCTATTTGGGCGGACTCCATCAATAGGAGGGAGAACCTCACCGCCCTTCGGACGCCCCAAAGGGCCATCGCCCAGCGGGCATCGCGGGCCTACCGCACGGTGGGCTTCGCAGCGGCGTGCGCTCTGGCGGGCACCCCGCCTTGGGAGCTCGAGGCGTGGGTGCTCGCCAGAGTGTACGAGTGGACGGCGGGGCGCAGGGCGCTGGGCGAGCGTCCGGCCCCAGAAGTGAGGGAAGCCGTCCGCCGGGAGGCGAGGGACGCCATCGTCCAGCATTGGACGCGGGACCTCGCCTCCGCGGTGTTCGGCCGCCGTACCCTCGACGCCGTCGGGCCGGTCCTGAAGGACTGGCTCGACAGGCGTCACGGATTCCTGTCCTTCCGTCTGGTGCAGGTGCTCTCCGGTCACGGCTGCTTCGGCAGGTACCTGCACCGGATAGGACGAGAGGAGACACCGTCGTGCCATGGTTGTGGCGCGGCGGAGGACACGGCGGAACACACCCTCGCGGTGTGCCCGTCGTGGGCCGTGCCGCGCCGCGATCTTGTCGCGGCGGTTGGAGGGGACCTCTCGCTGCCCGCCATCGTCAGAGCGATGGTGGGGAGCGAGGAGGCTTGGGTGGCGATGGCCTCCTTCTGCGAGGTCGTGATGTCGCAGAAGGAGGCCGCGGAGCGCGAGCGGGAGGAGGATCCCCTCGCTCCGGCGCTCCGCAGGCGGCGTAGGGGGAGGAGAAGGCGGGATTTCGCCCGCTTTCTCCCTCCCTGAGGTGAGCGGCGGGCGTGAGGCCGACGCCCGCCTTACATCGCTCATCACGCGGGAGCCACGGCCCCTCCCCAGGAGGGACAATTGAGGGCCCGCCTTACTAGGCGGGTTTCGCGGGCGGGGGAGAGGTAGCTCAGGCTGCGCTAGTTTCCCACTCCCCCGCCACTATGGCGATGCCGGAGTGTCGCTGTGGGTTTAGTGGGTATTCCCGGCTTCGGCTGGGCGAGTCCCACACACGCCCTTCGGGGTACGGTGCGTAAAGGCATTCCCACAGCGTCAAAAAAAAAAAAAAAAAAAAAAAAAAAAAAAAGTTAGGATAAATTAGGATAAGTTAGGATAGTTGTTTAATGAAAAAAAAATACTGAAGACTTGGCTGTATGGCGTACTATGCCTTTGCCTTTTCCATTCGCCCGAACGGAAAGAAACGAAACAAAAAAAAAGTTATTATTTGTTCATGCGAACCCGAAACACGTGTTTAATATTTTTAAGTAAAGAATCTATGTTCAAAATTCTTTTCTCTCGGTGGTAGGCCATAACATCGGCTGCCGGCAGAAGTTACCACCCACCAGACAAAGTCTTACCGCCAAGCGATTCGTCGTGTTCCGGCATGAGGTCTGGTGAAGCCGTACGGAGGACGGGTCTGAGCAGTTGTGTTGCGATGTGTGCCGGGTAAGATGCGCCAAATGTTGTTGTGTCGGGAGTTTGGTCGTGGAGATTCTCCAGATCAATCTCCCTCTAGCGCAGCATCCTTTGGTCGTGTTGGTCTTGGGTTTAACATTGCATCACCTCGCTCAACTGCCGTCATCCTTCCTATTCCTAAGTTTTTTAAGTGAATAGGCTTAATAAACTAGTGCGCTTACCATTAACGATTGCATCACTGCTTACCATCAGGCATAAACAAAATTTCAAAAAAAGATATCATGAATATCATGAAAAACCACAAACTACAAGCCACCATCCGTTTTTATAACAATAAAATATTTATTTATAATAACGTTCGTTTATTAATAATAATATAATTCGTTTGGACTAGCTTCGAAAAATGAAAATACAGATAACTTTAACACATTAATAATAAAAAAAAAAAACTACAATTTGCTCGAATAAGCTCAATTATGTGAAACATGTTATTATGACACGAGTTAATAACAAGATTTTAATAAAATACAAAATAATTGGCCTTCGTTGCACTGTCTTACTTCGCCTTAATAGAAGAGGGAGGTACCCATTATGTGGACGGTGCAATCGAAGAGCTATTTTAAGTGAGTGTCATAAAAGGCCACTTGATTCACTAATTATTTAAAGTACCTATGTACCTACATTAATTATTAGCCAAAACAAAAAATAAAAAAGTAACAAATTGTTGCTTTCTTATTTGTTTCGGAATACCTATAGTAATAATCAATTATTATCATCATCATCATCAACCTTTAAACTTTTTTTTTTAAGATAAATGGTATAAATGATGAATTCATCATCTCAGCGTAATCAGCAGGCTAAACTTCGATTCTTTGCAGTTAGACCAATTGTTGGACTTTTGAGGGCTCGAAAAACCCGTAACTTAAACGTACGTATTTTTATAAACGTTGCTTATAATTAAGATCCGATTCAACTTTTAGTTCATCATCATCAACCTTTTTATCGTCCCACTGCTGGGCACAGGTCTCCTCTCATACAGAGAATGATTGAGCGTAATCACCACGCTTGCTCAGTGCGGATTGGCGATTTCAGACTTGGAAAGTCCAGGTTTCCTCAAGATGTTTTCCTTCACCTTCAGTCATTGATGTCCAAGATATACTTAGAAAGTAGATATAACTTTAGAAAAGTTACATAGGTACTTGCCTGACCTGGAATCGAACCCGCACACTCATACTTGAGAGGCTGATGTTTTAACCACTAGGCCACCACGACTCATATAGTAATGTGACCACAAATTTTTATCACAATCAGTACAAGGGTTTTTATAAAAATAAAAAATAAAATTATACATTTTTCATTCTCCTGTCGTTTTTCCAATTTATTTGGGGTCGGCATTCGGCATAGTACATGGCATACTTAGTAGTGTCGCCATACTTCTCTGTCAGACGTCATCTTCTTAGTCATCCCCATCTTAATATCTTAAATAAACTAGCTCGCTTTACCATCAACGATTGCAGCACTGCTTATCACCAGACGGGATTGTGGTCAAGCACTAGTTTATAACAAATGAGTATATATAGTACTAGCTTTCCGCCCGCGGCTTCGCCCGCATGGAGTTCGGTTATATCCCGCTTTTTAAATTTCCCTCGGGAATATCAATTTTTTCCAGGATAAAAGGTAGCCCATGTTCTTTCTCAGGGTCTAAAGATTGTCTGTGCCAAATTTCATCAAAATCGGTTGAGAGGTTTAAGCGGGAAAGCGTAACAGACAGACAGACAGAGTTACTTTCGCATTTATAATATTAGTATGGATGATTAAAATATATTATTCTAATTGGGTTATTTAGTGTTAATTTCGGAATATATTCTATAAGAAGAGAAACGCTTAACGGAAAGTATCAAAGTTTAAACAAATTCTGGAGTCTGGGGTCCGATTTGCCAGTCTAGCTGTTGTATACTGGCAAAGCGGACCCCAGACTCCAAAGTCCAAAAAGCTTCGGATGCGACATGATGATGATGATGATTCTATAAGAAGAGAGGAGATGCATGTAGACGTGAGAGGTTTTAAAAGTTAATTAAATTACACAAAGTCTTTAAATTTAAAGTACCTAAGTGCAATGGAATACCTAAACAAGAAAGACAGACATCCTAACAACCAAACCATTCACACTTTCATGCTCCTGTGCCAAATCTGTCCCCGTATTTTCCCATTTATTCATAAACGTTGCTTAAACTTCACTAGTGACTAGCAAATGTTTAAACATACATTTTTGATATTTGCACGTCACTTAAATTTAATCATCGTTTAAGAATAAGCCCCTCAACACTATGGTGTTTATTCATTAAGGTTGATTAAAGTTAAGTGAGGTTAAAACGTCAAAAATGTATTTTTAAACAGTCACTAATCACTATATTTGAGCCAAATTCGATAAAGAATAGAGGTAAACAAACCTTTGCTAGGCAACGAGTAGTTTACGCCTAAAAGACAGATGTTAACAACTTTTTCTCCATAGATCATTTTCATAAAAGTAATAATCCTACTTCCTACTAAATTAAACAATTTATTTATGTTTAGATATTTATGATTTGCATAGACCGCTTAACCGATTTGAATAAAATATGACACACATGTAAGCTAATTTCCTAATAGGTTAAATTTTTTGATACATGTACATACAACGTGTAACAAAAAGGGTATATACATACCAAGGGCATGGCATCTTTAGATGATATCAAACGATATCGGAAGGGTTTCAACTCAAAATAAAATACTCAAAAAATTGGTACCAAATTTTTGGTTTCGTGTGTTTCTTAAAATAAAATTATAACAAACGTGGCAGCACACTACATACGTTAATAACTACTCGTTACCCATCAGGTTACTTGCCAAAATCTGATAAATGTCTTCAATATCTCTGTGCGACTAGTATGATAGTAGCCTATCACAGGCGGTGTTTTTCCTCTTAACTTCCTAACACAAAGAGATAGGATTAAAAAACCCTTCCAATATCGTTTGATATCATGTAAAGATGCCATGCCTTTGTTATGTATATACCCTTTATGTTACACGTTGTATATTATAATTAGTCCATACTTGAAAGTATTACAATGCATGTGTTATGTAGTTGATTAGAAAGTAATTAAAACAATTGGTTGCATTCCACAAAATGTGTTTAATACCTAGATTTCATCCATCTTTCTTTTTTTGTAGGGCTGTCACGTAAAATTAATATCAACTTTTAATGGTTTTTCGAAATACCAAGTTATTATGCATGTTACTTTAATGATTCTATAGAAATATGCTGCAATAGGAATTGTTAATAAATAGATAGCATGTAAAAGTCGATATTCATGTAAATAACAGGAGATTTGTAAAACGTGAGTTGTGATAACCCTATATTGGTTTGTTTACCTCTATTCTTTACGGAGCTAGGCGATGGTATAGTTAACTTTAAGTAACGTTTATAAATAGAGGGGATAGTCTTTAAAATACATAAGTGCAGTGGGATAATGATGGAAGGTCGGAATGCCTAAACAAAAAAGACAGATATCCTAACAAGCAAACCATTCACACTTTCACGCTCCTGTGCCAAATCTGTCCCCGTATTTTATAACTAAAGCCTTCCAGACTTTAATGGACCATTAAAAGGACACCGATAACCGGCACAATCCCTTGTTTCACACCGAGCAAAACAAACGTCCAGCACGACTCACGAACTCGTTGTATTAGTGACAAAATGTTTTTACACCCGACTTTTTGTTTTAATCCGTTTTTTGTTCCAACCTCTGTTCAGTTCCGAGCCGTTTTTCTTTTATTGAGATTTAATTAAGTTTTAATTTTATCTTGTGGCTCCTGTTGTTTTAATTGAGTATTTTTTGGGTGTGATACGGTGTCGAAAGAGTTATGGGTGTATGTAATATTTTTAATTGTTGAACAACCCTCGGGTTGAACGTCGATCAATGACTAATGTCTCTAGATTGTTCCGCGATTGTTATCGGTTGGGAATTTCGGATATCAAGTCTTGGTTTGTTTGTATTCATGAATGAAATCATCTGTGGACGATCCTGCAGTTTAATGGGGAAATACATTATCAGTAGCAATGGGTTTCATTTTGACAGTTGAACAACATTCATTGCGTTATTTACGTTATTGAGCAGACACACTTTCAAACATAAGGAGCAATGGAATAGCAATAAGCTTCAAAATGATTTCAACTGACAGTAATACTGGAGTTTTGGCGGGAAAGTCAAGCTGAGTGCCACGCCCATTTTTCATTGGACTTTTAAAATTATTTATAGTGTTGTTTACTTAATAAAAGTGCGTGATTTATGTAGTAAAAAGCGCATTCAGTAAATAATTCATAAAGAACAGTTCAAACGTTTTCAGGCGGTTCGGTTCGCGGCCTTCTTTTTCGACATGAATAATTCATACGTGACACTGGCTAAATGCACAAACCGTGCGAAGCCAAAAAAGAAAGAAAGAAAGTAATGTGTGCGCAGTGCAAATATTAATTTGTATGCATGAATATGAATATTTGCACTGGTCTGATCGTACCTCGGAAAGCACGTTAAGCCGTTGGTCCCGGTCGCCATACGAACATGTAATGGCAGTCGTTACGGGTTATTGGAGCTCTCAAAAGTCCAACAATTGGTCTAACTGCAATGCTTCGATATCGCCTTCAGGTTATGGAGGTCAGACGGCAGTCGCTTTACGGAAAATATCGAAGTTTAGCCAAAATCAGTAGACTGGTAAAGCTGGCCCCTGACTCCTAAGCTGAAAAAGCTTCGGATGCGACTGGGATTAGGTGAGATGATGAGTACCTAATAATCATACCTATCATAAGCAATTAAGGTTCAAATTCCCTTTGTTCTCCAACAAAGATTGTAACGGTCTCACAAAATCTTCGGCCGATTAGTTATTGGACTTTGTGTAATAGTTCAATTATAAATTTACGCACGCACACAGACACACGAGTATAAGGGTAAAGCGTAGTATGTAGTTCATTCATTTTGATTTGTTTCCACTGTATAGTGAAAGTGTGATCAGTGTTCAAATATAACTGATAATAAAAATGACTGCGTAATCAAATCAGAAATGAGGAGATCCGCAGAAGAACGAGAGTAGGTAACCGACATGGTCCGAAGAATTGCAACACTTAAGTGGCAGTGGGCCGGGCACATTGCCCGTAGGACCGATGTCCGATGGGGCCGATGGGTTCTTTCCCGGCAAGGTGGACCGACGACCTGGTGTAGGTCGCGGAAAACCGCTGGATGCGGGAGGCGTAGGACCGGTCGTCGTGGAGATCTTTGGGGGAGGCCTATATCCAGAAGTGGTCGTCTTTCGGCTGAAATGATGATGATGATGATGAAAAATGACAGGTACTGATTCAGTAATCGATTCTGAATGAACTACATACTTTCATAATGTAGGTACAGACGGCACTACAATGTACAGACGGCACTACATCAAGCTACTACAATCTGTCAAATTTCTATAATAGATTTCTAACTTTATGGCTAAATTATTAGGTTCAAGATTGATTAAATAATTTTCAGGTGATTGTGAGTTGTGTAAAATACCACACCTTTGTAGTACCTAAACTTTTGATAGTGGAACAAAAAATAATAAATAATATTGTTAAATAAATATTATTTAAAATTCGAATCACACGCACCCTAATAACTGTGTTCGAAATTTAAAAATGGATTCGTAGCGTGGTCAAACTGGAAAATATTCTCATGAATAGCTTTTGTTCCACATACACGACACACCTTATTATTTTCGAGACTGTATAGTGTATATCATTCGGTATATAGGCGATACAATGAAAATACACCTATAATATTCTCATTCCTAACTATACTACTAATATATAAAATTGAAGAGTTTGTTTGTTTGTTTTGAACGCGCTAATCTCAGGAACCAGCCTAATCGGCTAACACATTTTTGTCAAATGATTGCGACTAGTTGGGATCGTTTGGACCGAACGGGCCAATAGGCGGTCCTAACGATCCCAACTAGTCTCAATCATTTGACAAAAATGTGTTCGCCGATTAGGGGGCAGGTCCTATTTTAAAAATTGTTTTTGCCTTGGATAGCCCATTAATCCAGGAAGGCTTTAGGTTATCACGCGGCGACCAATAGGAGCGGGACATAACTAAATCCACGCGAATGAAGTCGACTTTATTTAAAATAAACTAGTTACAGGCACTTTTGAATTGTTAGAAGGTCGGTCAGTTAGTAAGGTGAAGCTAGTCGCCCATTCCAAAGAGTAGGGTAGACTGGGTACGGTTGTGCCAGGGTACGGTAGTGACAGTCGCTGTATTGTCGAAAATATAGGGATTAGCGGGGGGCGTGCAAGGGGAAAGACGGGCACCTTGCACGTCTCAACCTGTGTCACAGTGTTGCGTCATCCGACGCGCAGAGTGTACGTGACCAGGAGCACATTTTGATTTTTGAACGCAAAAAGTAAGTATTTTGATTCATTATTATTTCGTAATTGCCATTACATGTATACTGATAGGGTATTGAGTGTTGTTCATTGATATAAATCAAATAGTAGCAGTGTAATATCAGTGGTTACATTTATTGTAGGTTATTTTGTTTTGACGTGGTGGTATTTCTTTTATTAAAACGATCTGTGGGTACAGTTGTGACATTTTTACTGGGTACGGTTGTGACATAAGTAAAAGCGGTTGTTTATTGTTTTAGATGCCTCGAATACGCAAACGAAAGACTACAAGAGCACAGTGCAGCTTGAATCAGTATGAAGATGCTTACAAAGAAACTAAACGCGGGACTTCTTTGCGACAAGCTGCGGAAATGCATGATGTTAATCGCATGTCACTATTAAGGTATGTTCGAAAACGCGATAATGCCAGCACGGGCGATAATGAAAACAATAGCATTAGCATGGGGTATGTTGCTCACAATAAAGTGTTTTCCGAACAACAAGAGCAGCAGTTGTCAAAATATTTACAGCGTTGCGCGGACATTTATTTCGGACTTACTCCGAAAGAGGTGCGGAAGTTGGCTTTTGAGCTTGCAACTCAATATAACCTAAAGCGACCTGCTACTTGGGCTGAGAATGAGATGGCAGGCGAAGAATGGTTCCGTTCATTCCTGAATAGAAATCCTTCTCTATCTGTTCGAGTAGCTCAAGCTACAAGCCTTTCAAGGGCAACTAGTTTTAATAAAACAAATGTGGAAGCTTTTTACGACAACTTGCAAGTTGTTATGGATAGACATCCTTACGAGCTTACGAGCTTTGTTAGGAAAGTATAATTTAGTTGATTATTATATAAAAATAAATAAATATTTTTTGCAATTAAAGTGTTTTATTGGCATTTTAGAGTATTTTTATCTCGTTTTGTGATCATATTACAGTATTTTCATCGTGTCACTATTGACCCCCAGTACTGTCACAACCGCCCTTGGGGTGGGTACGGTTGTGACAATTTACCTTTTTTTTTAAATTTCATTTTATGAACTAACCATTTGATTTAGACATATACTTTCATGTTTATACGTTAAGCAATGGCTAAACTTCATTAGAATACATTTTTTGTTCAGATTAATAGCATAAATAAAAAGCTATAGTCAATCATTTGAAAATTGTCACAACCGTACCCAGTCTACCCTAGGTACCTATGGAGAAGAATGGGCAAGAAACTCCACTCCATTTAAATTACTACTGTACTGCAGATATAAGCTGGACTACGGTTTAGACATGCCTACACCGTGAGAAACAAATTGTTTACTTATTTAAAGATCTTGCAAGACTTACAGCTAAATACAATGATAATAAATAAGAGTATCATAGTCAAGACAGCTAATAAGAAATGTTCACTGTGTTTTTCAAACTGAAAAGACAGCTTCTGGAGAGTTTGTTCCGCCACTTCTTCTTCCTAGCGAAAGCACTAGGAACTCGCGAGAGGTGGGAGTTCGGGGGACTGTCTTATGTAATATTGACGTTCAATTCAAAAAGTACTGATTCTCAAGCTAATTTGAATAAATGAGTTTTGATGTGACGTCAAGAACTTGCCTGGAATAAATGTTTAAAAATTTAAAAAAAAATATTTTTAAATTTCGAACACAGTAATGTGGAACAAAAATGTACCAGTGCCCAATATTGCCAAAGATTACACGTCAAAAATGTACACAAGAATATCATCACCAACATATGATTTTTAAATGTCAAGAATCAATTATCCTTCTTCTTCTTCAACAGCCCATAATCGTCCACTGCTGAACATGGGCCTCTTCCAGGACTGGTAATCTCTAACACACTAAGTTCCGTATTACAGAACGTCACTCAAAACTCAAGCTCTACTTAATTCTCGCTTGAAGCCTTTTGATTGAAACTAGTTTTAAATAATGCTTGAGTTTCCTTCTTTAATACGGACCTAAAACTGGTAATCTCTACGCGTGGCGGGGTTGGTCGCAGTATTGAAAATACAACAGACAATATTGCTGCCCATTTTCTACTTTATGGAGGTCTTAGATAGTCTGCCTTTAGGATATTAGTCGACTTGTATGACATCCGTCAAAGAAAAGGGTTGGTGCTATTCTAGTTTGCCGGACACCATACGGCTAATTAAAAAAGAATTCTTTCTTTCTTTATTTTTGTTTGTGCTTTTGGCCAATGTCACCTAATTATGAATTATTGATGTCGAAAAAGACGGCCGCGTGACCCGTCTTACGAGGGAGGTTTGGGACAAAGTCATGATGTGGCCACTGTGCTGCGATATGTCACTGTTCTTTATGAATTATTTACTAAATGCACTTTTTATATAAATCACGCACTTTTATTTAGTAAACAACACTATAAATAATTTTAAAAGTCCAATGAAAAACGAGCGTAACACTCAGCTTGACTTTCCCGCCAAAACTCTAAATAAGAATTAATTATTATTTTTATTATTTTGAACTGAGAACACACAAGTTCGAAGTTTCCGTTTTCCATCCACACACACAGCTACGTCAATTTCATACAACATTAACTCACGGTTTGTTTTATTTCGACACAGTGCACAGTGGTGTGGCTGTGTTTAATTCCAGTTATCGGCTACAATGTCCACGCGGCTACCTGTTAAATATGGGATTCGGTTTAACATCGAGTGCTCGCAGAGTTAACAAAGGTATAGAGGAGGGCGAATTCATTATTGCTTAATTTGTTTGAAACAGACTTGTTTAAGTCAATTTCGATATAAGTAGTTACAGATAAGGCCAGAAAGATGATAATCATCATCATCATCAACCTTTTTTCGTCCCACTGCTGGGCATAGCTCTCCTCTCATACAGAGAAGGATTGAGCGTAATCACCACGCTTGCTCAATGTGGGTCGGCGATTTCAGACTTAAAGTCCAGGTTTTCTCAAGATATCTTCCTTCACTTTGTAATCAGTCATTGGTGTCTAAGACATACTTAGAAAGTACATATAACTTAGAAAAGTTACATTGGTACTTGCTTGACATGGAATCGAACCCGCACACTCATACTTGAGAGGCTGGTGTTTTCACCACTAGGCCACAACGACAAAACCAAGAAAAATGATAACCAAGCTGGTGGTTTGGAGTAATTAAGGCACTATCTGTAGTGTCTTCACATCGAAAAATTAGACACAAAATTTTGAAAACACCAAGGTGACCTTGGTGATTTCAAAATTTCAATGTCTTAAATTAACTAATTTCAAGTTCAGTGAATCTCTTTCTTCCCATTTCATTAAGAAAAGGATAGAAGATAACATGTTAGTACAGTCCTGTCAAATTATATAAGTAAAGGTCTTCATAGCCAGTTTAGAGTTTTAGACGCATCTAAAAAAGCAACTAAAAGTACATCGATTTACATCATTGTGATTGTGTAACATTCTACCAGTAGCAATTGGTTTCATTTTGACAGTTCAACAACATTCATTGCGTTATTTACGTTGTTGAGCAGACACATCTTACGAACACATGGAGCATTGGATTAGGAATAAGCTTCGAATTGATTCTAACTGATAAGTATGTTACGCAATTAAGGTGCAGGACTAATTGACAGGACTGAACTAATATTAATCTTCTATCTTTTTCTTTCATTCATTCTTTCTTTTGATTGAAATAGCAAGAAAAATATGCTCTGAACTTAAATTAAAGTTTAGTTTAGTAGTTAGTTTAGTTTAGTAGTTAGTTTAGTTTAGTAGTTAGTTTAGTTTAGTAGTTAGTTTAGTTTAGTAGTTAGTTTAGTTTAGTAGTTAGTTTAGTTTAGTAGTTAGTTTAGTTTAGTAGTTAGTTTAGTTTAGTAGTTAGTTTAGTTTAGTAGTTAGTTTAGTTTAGTAGTTAGTCAGGGCTATTGGCGTCGATTTTCTTGTTCACACACTAAACTATTTTTAAATTAAATGTATTTTTTCATTAAGAAAAGGATATAATATAACATTTTCGCCTTTCGGTGTTCTATAGGATGCATTTCGGGGAGTGTGCGAGGGAATTGCATGATTTAATTCCCCCATCTCCGTTCCACCAGCGGACGACCCGTCGTACGGCTGGTTTCCACCCTTACGTTGTTAACACCACTACGATCCGGACGAAGCGTTTCGCCTCCTCCTTTATACCGCGTACATCGAGGGTCTGGAACAATTTGCCAGCGGCGGTGTTTCCGTCGGACTACAATTTGAGTGTCTTCAAGGCTAGAGTGAATAGGCTCTTAATAAACTAGTGCGCTTTACCATCAACGATTGCGTCACTGCTTACCATCAGGCAGGATTGCGGTCAAGCGCTAGTTTATAACATATATATAAAAAAAAAATTAGTTTAACCCTGTCAAATTTTTCTTATTTCTTAAGTCTTAATTTCTTTCTTAATTCTTAAGTCTATACGTACATTAACTGATACTGAGCTACTTCAGTCTGATCTTGATAAATTCGTTTTATACTGCAAAATCAACAAGTTACAACTTAATATATCCAAATGTTTTCACGTAGTCTACACGCGTCGAAAAACTGCTATCGGTTCGGGGTATGCTCTGGATGGTGCGTACATAGGTAAGACAGACAGTGTCAGGGATCTTGGTGTAGTACATGACAGCAAATTACTTTTTGACGATCACATAGAAACCATTGTCAAAAAGGCTTTCAAGGCCATGGGTTTCATTACCAGAGCTTGCTCTAACTTTAGGTCTCTGAAACCAATAAAAGTCCTTTACTGTTCGCTTGTGCGTAGCCATCTCGAGTACGCTTCCCAAGTCTGGAATCCCCAATACGAGAGTTACAAATCTCGTATTGAATCCGTTCAGGAAAGGTTTTTGCGCTACTTGGATTTTAAGGCGGGGCATTTCTCGCTAGACTATGAACACCGTTGCAAGCGATATCATTTCTTGCCATTAAACATACGACGTAATATTGCTGACATATGTTTTTTGGCAAGCATAGCAAATGGCTCAATTGATTGTCCGGAACTGCTCACTAGAATACTTCTTCGAGCCAATCAAAACAACCTACGCAAACGACCTCTGTTACAGGCGCCACGCGCATCAACTAATTACAGACGCAACGCCTTTATGGTTCGTAGTGTAAAAGCCTTTAATTGTTTACCATCGCACCTGGATATTGATTTATTTTGTACCAACGCACATAACATTAGAAAGATTCTTAACAAGGAATATTTTGGGGACAGTCACGATTAGGTTGAGCTGTTTAGTGGTTCAGTATACTAATTGAACTACTAAATGGTTTAACTGCTTTGATATTGCACGATCTTTTATAATGCTCTTTAATCAGTTTTTTTTCCTCTTTAATCAGTTTTTTATTTAATTATTTTTGTTTTTTAAATTTGTCTCTTGTTTTGCAAATCGCTGTTAACGTACGTACGTAACGAAATGATGTTTTGTATCTAGATATACAATATGTTAAGAAAACCCTGTCCGACCCGTGAAGGTATTGTTAGGTATCGATAACTGATTCTACTAATGCCTACAAAACCTGGCTAAACTTAAAAAAAATTCCCCCTAAAAAATAAATAACTTGAATAAAATAAATAGGTAATTTTATGGCAACACAGGCACAGGTCATAACCTCAGTTGACCTCATGCATGTAGGTATAGGTAGTTCATCCACGTTTATCGAGTCTCGAAAGAAATAATGATACTTAGGCAGCTCGTGAAAAGAACTTTTTTTTAAGTAGGAAGGTCGTCTGACTCTCCGAATGTATCATTTCATTGGATCAGCACAATGGCTGTGGCGGAGATGTTCCATATTTCGTCGCACGAGATTAGCACGGACATGCACACAAATAAAAATCAAGTGGTGTCAAATCCGCGCTGGCCACAGTTGGCCCCTACCAATCCACTGCTCGCCGAACTGATAATGGACAATAATGATAATGTACTCACGTACAGGTCGGAAAAAATATCGTTAGGCACCGTCATGCTGGAACCCTCGTGCAGCATTGACCGATAAGTAAGACCCACTTCCAAAACACCTGATCACAACACAGCTAATTGCAGTTACTACCTCCATCAGCATGTTACATTACTCTACGTTAGAAAACGACATGATCACACAATACACGAATAGTGTGTACACCAGCAATGTTTACGAGCAACTAATAATTTAAAGTAAAAATTATTTTTATTTTTTAAACATAGGTATCTATCTACGCGGCTGGCGGCTTCATGCTTTGATAGAGATGTGTAAGTAATCAAAATATTGTTTTTTTTTTTTATCGATTGATACTCGTCTATTTTTGGTATCGATTTAGTATTGTAGTTTCTCATTCTTATTCTCGATTCAACATCGCATGGAATTGTTTAGAACTTTTACAAAACTCAAATTAGCGAGGTACACTGCTGTAAATGAAAATCATGCCAGTTTTAATTTCAGTTTCTGTCTCAATATCGATGATATTGACCGATAAAATATTTGTAAAACTTTACTAAAATTGTGTTTCATAAGTCTTTCTCGTTTCTGTTTACTTGTGTTATAATAATGTTATTAGTAATTGATCGATAAACAAACAAAAGTACTTTTACCATTGGGTAATCTGTGTTTTTACAACAAATCCTTCAACCAGATATAAGTTTCGATTAATAGCGATAAAAAACGTTATTACGCAAAAAATAGTACATCCCTAGTTTCACCTACTTTTTCCTTTGCGGACACCGACAAACGCGCCGCGCGCCGGCATCACAAACGAGACCGCCAAATATTGAACATAAATTTATACATTTAATATCCAACAATAAATCAAACGATGATACCGCCGAAAATGGTGTTGTCACATTTTAAAAATTTACCTAATTTTGGGGAAGTTCGCGGGAAAAAAAGATAATTTCAAAATTCAATAATATTGTTACTATGATGATTAGGTAAAATTTCATATTTTATTTGGCCATGTGTTTACCTAACCTTTATTATCCTTACGGGTCGGACAGGGTTTTCTTAACATATTGTATATGTGGAAGCTTGTAATTAGCAATTTGTGTTGTAAATAATGAAGTTTATTGTAATATTAGTCTGTAAGCTTTCTGTAATAGTAAAATAAATAATAAATAAATTAAGATACTTCGTAGACTGTGTAGATTATAAACATGGCGACCAAAATGCGCCAATTTACGTCAGCAGCGGTCTAATTTAACCGGATTAGATTTAGGATTAAACTAAAATGTTATCTTCTATCCTATTCCTAATAAAATATAAAGAAATATAAAGATGCCACCAGAAAAAGTCTTGCCGCCAAGCGATTCGTCGTGTTCCGGCATGATGTCTGGTGAAGCCGTACGGAGGACGGGTCTGAGCAGTTGCGGGAGTTTGGTCGTGGAGAGTCTCCAGATCATCCTCTGGCGCAGCATCGTTGGTCGTGTTGTTGGGTTAAACATTGCATCACCTGGCTCAACTGCCGTCTTCCTTCCTATTCACTCAGTTATTTTGAGTGAATAGGCTTAATAAGCTAGTGCGTTTTACCATCAACGATTGCATCACTGCTTACCATCAGGCGGGATTGCAGTCAAGCACTAGTTTATAGCTAATAAAAGAAAAGAAAGATGCACTGATGTTAAATTTAGTATAATTTAGGAGTCGAGGCCATGGTAGGTATATCTAACTTTACTGTAATTTGCTCGGTGGTAGGCAACAACATCAGCCGCCCGCAAGTTACCACCCACCAGACAAAGTCTTGCCGCCAAGCGATTCGTCGTGTTCCGGCATGATGTCTGGTGAAGCCGTACGGAGAACGGGTCTGAGCAGTTGTGTTGCGATGTGTACCGGATACGATGTGCCTAATGTTGTTGTGTCGGGAGTTTGGTCGTGGAGGCTCTCCAGATCATCCTCTGGCGCAGCATCGTTGGTCGTGTTGTTGGGTTAAACATTGCATCACCTCGCTCAACTGCCGTCTTCCTTCCTATTCACTCAGTTTTTTTGAGTGAATAGGCTTAATAAGCTAGTGTGCTTTACCATCAACGATTGCATCACTGCTTACCATCAGGCGGGATTGCAGTCAAGCACTAGTTTATAACTATTAAAAAAAAAAAAAAAAAATTAAAAATCTTTGCTTAACTTTTCTTGCCTGTTTACTTCTTCACTCTACAACAGAATGTCTTACTCATCGGGTGCCGAAGTCATAAATTCGGCCGGCAGCTCATTTGAATGCGACCGATTGTGATCGACGGCTGCGCCGGCGCACCAATTTATAGCTCACGCCCCATACGTACCGACCGTAAATATTGAGAGAAATAAGTACATTGAGTATTTATTTTGATAATTATTTAGATCGTTTGAGTTATTAAGAGTAATGGAATAATTAGAGGGTAAGAATTTTAAGTAGTGTCACGTTTATCAATTACTGGGTGACGTCTCCGATAAAATAATGGTCAATCATATTTTGAAGTGGTCGTATGTTTAGGTTGGGGGAAAAGTCTTTTCGCATTATAATACTTATGAACTTTTAATAAAATCTTTTTGGCTATACTATTTGTATCTGGCTGGTTTTGATATAATTGGAAGTTTGAATTTTAAATAAAACATTCCAAATTCAAATTAGGAAAATATGTGATTTTCATTTATTTTTCGAACCGTCAAGATGAGTGCAGAAATTTGAACTGTCTAAGCGGCTTGATGACACTTCCCGTGACCCAAGGGCTGGCTTTTATCTTGGACAGAGGTAAGCATAAGACATCCTCCGTGGCGTAGCGGTCGCGAACGCGGTCGTTGCGCAAGGAGGTTCGATCCCCGCGCAGTGCAAGTGTTTGTATGCATGAATATGAATATTTGCACTGGTCTGGTCGTGCCTCGGAAAGCACGTTAAGCCGTTGGTCTCGGTTGCCATACAAACATCTAGTGGCAATCGTTACGGGTTGTTGGAGCCCTCAAAAGTCCAACAATTGGTCTAACTGCAATACTTCGATGTCGCCTTCGGGTTGTGGAGGTCAGACGGCAGTCGCTTCACGGAAAATGTCGAAGTTTAGCCATTTCAGCAGTTGGACTGGTAAAGCGGACCCCAGAATCTAAAGCTGAAAAGGCTTCGGATGCGACTGGGATTAACGCTGGGATGATGATGATGATGACGTTCTTTCAAAAGTCTCATATTATCTCATGTCCGCGTCGCGATATATTCAAGGTTAAACGTCCAAAAATAGATTTTTCATCGCCTTCCCATAATCGCGAGATTTTGTTCTAGCACTTGCTTTTTTACTGGACTACTAAGCATTGCCATTCAACGCGGCAATGCAGTCTCTTCCAGTCCAGTCGACAGCGTTGCCGAAAAGTTTTCGACGCTGTATTTTAATTTTTTAATACTTTTAATCAGGTTAGGTTGCTCACAATTTTTATTTTATAATTTTAAATTTTGTTTTATAAATTTGTAAATATTATCTGTTATTCATAAAGAATGCATATTTGAAATAGAAAATCATATTAAACTACGATTTAAATTCTATTTTAGTCCAATTAGTCGGCGCCTGACGTAAACTGACATATTTTTAGTCGTCATGTTTTAAATCGCATCTAAACTGTCTGTGGAGTATCTTAATTTGACAGGACTAGACTAAAATGTTATCTCCTGTCCTTTTCTTAATAAAAAAGAAAGAAATAGATGTACCTCATTGATAAAATATTAAACTAAGGTAGATATGTCACTAGCGCACTAAAAATGAAGCGTACAAAAGGAAGTAAGTCCTGTATCTCGCTTTAGTCACTCTCGATACACTCGTAAAAACAAACGACAAACACTAACAGCGCAAACGACAAACACTAGCCATCTTTTTCTTCTCTATGCTAAAAGATTGCGCTCCATCTCACTCACACTGTACCAATGCCGAATAAAAATATGCATATGTGCTGCTGATGTGTTCGGCACATTTTTTTTGGTCAGTTTGTTAGAATGTATCGTATCTGTTTAATATTTTATCAATGATGTACCTACAGAAGTTAAAATTAGTTTGTGAAATCCACGTAATCAACATCATCAAATACAACTTCAGTCCTTCAACTAATTAGCCGCAACCCGCTTTCTACAAAGAACTTCAGCCACTCAAGCGCACATCAATCATTTCCATCTAATTACTGAAATCGATCTCATTACAGCCGACATTTCTTTGTTTTTCAACGACTTTCATTTTCCAGCCGCTGCAGCGCTGTTGTCCATTACTTTGCGTACAATAATTACGAGTATGTTAGAAAGCATAAAACTGCGCTGTAAGAGAAAACACTATGTTTTGTAGATGCCACGACAATTATGTACCTAATTATCTTACAATTTTCAGTTTTTTTTTAGTCACTGTATTTTTCTTTACATATTTTTCTACGGATTATCTCAATTTGACACAATTAAATATTAATAATTACAGCGTCACTTTTTGTATATACGAAACCTGAATACAGTTTGTTCAGAATAAGCAACTGAATCGATTCCATTCATTTTTACACCATCTTATATTTTTTCCCAAATACATTTACAAATTATTGCAGTGTGGTTACCGAGCGCGCAACACAGCTGACTGTAGATCATAGTACTAGGCGCGTTAGACAGCCCCTCCGCGCCGCGCGATAACCAGGTAAGATAACAAGCCCATAACTTTATGGCCTTTCATGATATCTTTTTGAAATTTTGTAGATATATTCTTTACTTAATAAAAACTTTTTTACAAAAAAAAAAAAACAACCGATTTCCAAAAACCACTACAAAGGTTTTTGTATATTTGTTTTTGACACCGACTTCCGAAATTAGTTATTTTTCACTTTGTAGTGGTTTTGGAAGTCGGTTGTTTTTTTGTAAAAAAGTTTTTATTTTACACTTTTTAGTTGTTAAAAGTACTATGTATTCAGTTGCATCCGGTCTGACTGGAAGCTGACGCAAATATAGTTGGGAAACGACTCATCATCAAATTTAGTGTAGACCTTTATTTTTTATTTTAACCCAATGGGTGCAAAGGTCTCATAAATATAAATGAATTAAGTCCAAACACAAATTAGCTACTGTAAACCGTTGAGGAGTTCCCGGAACTGGCCTTTGTCTTCATCATATGATCTCTTATGACAGTCACAACCCATCTAGGTGTAAAGTTCTTATCAATACAAATTAATCGAGCCCAAACACAAGGTAGCTGCTTTGAATTGTTGAGGAGTTCCTTCGACTGTCTCCCGGCTCCATCATCAGATCTACTCCAGACCTTTATTAAATTGTAGTGCTTTAAAATACTTAATGAGAATACTAAGAAATGCACTAGTCGCCCCTGCAATTTTTGAAAGTTCCCCTTGTTTTCTCTGGTCTTCCACCATCAAACCACGATATCCTTATCATGGGACCACCTTGGGAATGTCGTCTTTCCAACAGAAAAATAATTATCTAAATCGGTTCATAAACAACGGAGTTATGCGCGAACAAACATAAAAAAAAAAGAAAAACATATACGGTCGAATTGAGTAACCTCCTCCTTTTTGAAGTCGGTTAAAAATATTGAACACGTGTTTCGGGTTTCGCATAATAACATCCGACATCCATGTGATCCGACAGAGGACCAAAGTCACCGACATAGCTGAGAGGATTAGCAAGCTGAAGTGCCAATGGGCTAAACTCCTGTTATAATGGGACGTCTGCGTTTGCCCCCGTTTTCGCAACATTTTTTGTTACTGCTCTGCTCCTATTGGTCATAGCCGGATGTTATATAGCCTATGTCCTTACTTAGGCTCTAGACTATCTGTGTACCAAATTTAATTACAATCAGTTCCGCAGTTTTGGCGTGAAAGCCGGACAGACAGATAGAGATACTTTCGCATTTATAATATTAGTATGGATTTGTTCCGTGCAGGAATCAAACCCGCGACACGCAGCGCAGCAGTCAAACATTTAACCAATACGTCAACCGTGCCGTCATAGTTATTTCTAATATACACTAAACTTGAACTTTCTACTGACACTTCAAGTATTTACCCTATTTCTGCCTATCTTATAACGGAAAAAGAGCGTGAAGATACCACATCTATGTGTGGTAGTGGGTTAGTCGACGGTACCGGGGTACCGTGTCCGGCCTGCGTAAAATTGTTACTATTAGTAATCTCCTTGACACAGCATTGGATAATTACAGTTTATTACAAAGTATGGTTAGAATACTGTACTTTGTATTTCGGTTTGATGCATTTGTAATTCTGCAGGGTAATTGCGTTAAACACACACACACACACATAGCCTCCATGGCGTAGCGGTAGCGTACGAGGCCGCTCCCGCAAGGAGGCTCGGGTTCGACCCCCGCGCAGTGCAAATATTTGTATGCGCATGAATATGAATATTTGCACTGGACTGGTCATCCCTTGGAAAGCACGTTCAGCCGTTGGTCCCGCTTGCCATACGAACATCTAGTGGCAGTCCTTACGGGTTGTTGGAGCCCTTAAAAGTCCAACAATTGATCTAACTGCAATGCTTCGATATCGCCTTCGGGTTGAGGAGGTCAGACGGCAGTCGCTTCACGGAAAATATCGAACTTTAGTCAAAAGCAGCAGTTAGACTGGTAAAGCGGACCCCAGACTCCTAAGCTGATAAAGCTTCGGTTGTGACTGGGATTAACTCTGAGATGGTGATGATGATGATGAATTCATCATCTCAGCGTAATCAGCAGGCTAAACTTCGATTCTTTGCAGTTAGATCAATTGTTGGACTTTTGAGGGCTCGAAAAACCCGTAACTTATACGTACGTATTTTTATAAACGTTGCTTAGAATTAAAATCCGATTCAACTTTTAGTTCATCATCATCAACATTTTTATCGTCCCACTGCTGGGCACAGGTCTCCTCTCATATAGAGAAGGATTGAGCGTAATCACCACGCTTGCTCAATGCGGGTTGGCGATTTCAGACTTATAAAGTCCAGGTTTCCTCAAGATGTTTTCCTTCACCTTCAGTCATTGGTGTCCAAGATATACTTAGAAAGTACATTTAACTTTAGAAAAGTTACATTGGTACTTGCCTGAAGTGGAATCGAACCCGTGCACTCATGCTAGAGAGGCTGGTGTTTTAACCACTAGGCCACCACGACACTTAACTTTTAGTTAAATAGTTATTAATAACTACTTAAACTTAGCGCAACATTTATAAATGTAGGAGTTAAAACAACTTATAGCACACCTTTAAGCTATCATAGACAAATAACAGTTACAATTGAACCAGTTTTTTAAACGGTTAACCCTATCTACCCTACAAAGGAGCCGCCACGAAGTCAAACACCATACAAAAAGCTTTTTTTCCCTCGTTCTGACCGCTTATAACCTCAAGTTAATTATTTAAGCCTAAGAACACATTTATCACACATCGGCGAGCGTCGGTAGTGCGTTATTTATTGCTATATATAATGTTATATGTGCTCGTACTGTGACTCCGCTCGTAAATATAAGAGAGATATAGGTGACGAATTTAAATACTGCTACTGTAGCCTCTGTTTATATTTCTGAGATGAGATAAATATTGTTGCGGATAACGCTTTCTTTTTTTCATCTTTGCAGTCGTGGGCTAAATGAAAGGCTAGTAATTAAACACGCTTAAATAGTATAATAATGATTTCGAGATTACGTGCGACAGTCTACGTGGCGTAGCGGTAGCGAACGCGGCCGTTGCGCAAGGAGGCGCGGGTTCGTCCCTGCACAGTGCAAATATTTGTATGAATGAATATGAATATTTGCACTGATCTGGACGTGCCTCGGAAAGCACATTAAGCCGTTGGTCCCGGTTGCCTTATGAACATCCAATGGCAGACGTTACGGGTTGTTGGAGCCCTCAAAAGTCTAACAATTGGTCTAACTGCAATGCTTAGATGTTGCTTTCGGGTTGTGAAGGTCAGACGGCAAACCCGCCACACTGTTCCCAACCCACTGCAACTTATGAAAGCCAGAATCAACAGTGGAGACCGCCAGAAAAACGCCGAGCAATGAAGCTCAACGAGTCCCGGAGAAACGTTTCAACTGACTCGTGACTCGTGGTTCGTTGACTGACTGAGGTCAGACGGCAGTCGCTTCATGAAAAATATCGAAATTTAGCAAAAATCAGCAGTTGGACTGGTAAAGCAGACCCCAGTCTCCAAATCTGAAAAGCCACGGATGCGACTGGGATTAACACTGAGATGATGAAGTAGTATAATAATGAGAGTAGACCTGTACCCAGCAGTGGGACGGTAAAAAGGTTGATGATGAAGTGGTATAATAATAGTGGTTAAGCGGCGCTTACCCAGGTTATCCTGTAGATGGGTAATCATATATACATATTCAGCCTGTAATATTTTTGTTAAGCTGTAGTATTTTTGTATAACTTTGACAATCGTTAAGGGCCATCAAAAGCTTGAAAGTAGAACGAACTAAGTCTCTTTTGGGGTGGGATTCATCAAAGGACTTCTCCCGCTCTGGACGGAGCGGAAGGGTATGTTAGATTTTTACTGACTGAAACCAGTCCGTGTTTTTCCATTTGTCTGTGCCAAGGGCCACGGTGCCCCGTAAAGGGCCATGGATCGCATGGCCCATGCCATGGACCTCACGACCAGGTTTGACAACCAGTCTTACAAAAGTATATCGTACCTATTATCCAATAAATGGGTTGAGTAGGTCCACTTGTGAACACCATCATACTGACGTCACAAGAATTCTACATCTCGCAAGCAGAGTTTAGCGTGCAACTAGCATTATCACTAAGCTTTTTGTGGTCCCAATGATGGGCACAGATCTCCTCTCATACAGGGAAGTATTGAGCGTAATCACCACGCTCGCTCAATGTGGGCAGGCGATTTCATACTTGAAAGTTTCCTCAAGATATTTTCCTTCACCTTTTAATAAGTCATTGATGTCCAAAATATACTTAGAAAGTACCTACATATAACTTAGAAAAGTCAGTCGTGGTGGTCTAGTGGTTAAAACACAATCCTCACAAGTATGAGTGTACAAATTCCCAACATCAACCGATGGGCAAGTGCCTGCCAGACATAACACATCTGGTCGGAGGATCCTCCCTTTTCTATGGAGGATGAGTGAACTTTATACTAGGGTTGTAACGGCTTCGCCTCCGCTTCCGTTACTGCGGAAGTTCCGCAAGAAATCGTATCTTCGCTTCCGCCTCCGCTTCCGCACAATTTTTTGCGGAGTTATAACGGAGGTTTATTTACGTATTTATAAAATAAACAAGGCGCAAGCTGCGACACTCGACAACCATCCGGCCGCGTTTGAGCACGAAATGGTCAAGAATCAACTAGTGCGAGACGGCAATGCAACAAATACAATTTGTTTGTCCTTAATTTTCATTGCTAGAAGGTAATATTTTTTTACTAAGTGTACTACTATTAATGTACGTATTTAAAATACAAATTTTATTTTAATTAATCATATTTTTTTTTTATATCTACTTTCACCTCCGCCTCTGCTTCCGTTAACCTCCGCATCCGCGGAGGTGAGGCTCATCGCCTCCACATCCGCCTCCGCCTCCGCTAAAAGGCCTCCGTTACAACCCTACTTTATACCCTGTTCCCTCATGACTCTAAAAAGTATCAGATTTTTTAATAATTTTTTTTCTTGGATTTTCAAATAAGGATTTGCAACCAGCAGTAATTGACTTATTCTTGAAGGGACTTACTCTCATGGCAGTGCCGAGGATTATCCGAGAGAGATTCCTTGGCCCCTGGGTTATAGGCAAGTGAAGGAACACGGGTGGGGTGGAGATCAGGAGATGTCAATTGATGATTTCTCATACGAAAAAGAGATATTTTTTTATGTTTTGGATGTGTGCCAGCTATCTGTTCAGTACGTTGAGCAGAATCTAGGTTATAAACACTTATACGACGAAATACTAATTAAATTGCCTACTCAAAACAGGGTTGAACATTTCAGAATAATATTTTTCCGTTTTCAGGGCTGCGTCATAAGACAACTAATTTATTATCAACAAACATGGTGTCAGTTACGATTAGCATAAAGTCATTATGAGCAGTATGTTATAAATTACGTAAAATATGTTATAAATGTAATAAAACCGCGGCCAGCGCCCTCTAGGGAGTGTTTTTTTATGTGCCAGTTTGTTTTGTAGGTTATCTTTATGTTTTGAATTAAAGTTTTTTATTAGGTACGTAGTTATGGGGTGGGATAAAAATATTCATTAGGTAGTCACGTCTTTTGGACCAATATCGGAATCCTCGCAAAATCGGGGCAGAGAGGCTCTTGAATGGCGACCACATGCGTCGCCACCGGCGTCGGATGAACTGACCAAAATCGCAAGAAAGCGTTGGATGCATCCAAACCGCGCCGCGCCCAACCGTTCTTTTTGGAAATCCTTGGGGGAGGCCTATGTCCAGCAGTGGACTTCATGAGGCCGAAATGATGATGATGATGTTTATAACTAGGAATATCACATAGGATACTTTTTATCCCGATATTCCCATGTGATAGAAACTTACGCGGGTGAAACCACGGGGCGCAGCTAGTGTGTAATATGACCCTGCACCCCGCATCCAGCGGTTTCTCGCGATCTCCACCAGATCGGTCCACCTTGTCGTGGCTCTACCCACGCTGCGTCTTTAAGTGCTGATTTTATGTACTTCTATACCATATAAGGTCATTTAAAACTAGTTTATAGCTTGATGTATAGCCGCGTGTTTGTAAAAACAGACTTACGGACGCGCCGCGTTACCAACATCGGTCTACGTACTGCCCCCTTTTAATTTTTTTGTTTGGGATGGGTAATCATCATATGACCTCTCCTGCTCTGGGCGGAGTGGAAGGGCGTGTCATACCTTTACTGACTAAAACCCACCCGTGTTTCTTCACTTGCCTATGCGACGGCCAGGGCCACGGTTTCTTTTTTAACCAACCCGCAACCCTGATCGAGGAGGCATCGGTATTCGTGGACCCCGTCACGGTGTGTTGACATCTCTTTGAGGCGCGCATGAAGCACAACGCGCCGTCGACTCGGGCCTGGTCCTTACCGGGCGGCGAGCTGCCCACTGCTCACCGCCCGCACGTACTACCCTTACGCCTAATCTACAATTCGCATTCACACTTAAACACACAACAATAAATCCAAACATACAAAAATAAATGCCATAATTATGCAAACGACGATCATAAATTAGCGAACGATGTACAATGATTTATAGCTTAGCCAACAAAATATTCACATTCCGTCTGAATTTACATATTTACGAGTCGGTACGAAATCGACTGATTCAAATCAATGATGTTTTAATAACGCTGTATATAGTTTTCTACGTTTCCGGGGTTTTCTGTTAAAGATTAATTGGTGACAGTTGCGTGGTTAAAAGTTGGTAGGAAATATGGACTCCCTTCCGGGGTTTCGGTTCTTTTCTTTATATATTATAAACTAGTGCTAGACCGCAATCCCTCCTGATGGTAAGCAGTAATGCAATCGTTGATGGTAAAGCGCGTTAGTTTATTAAGAGCCTATTTACTCTAGCCTTGAAGACGCTTAAATTGTAGTCAGACGGAAACACCGCCGCTGGCAAATTATTCCAGTCTCTCAGTATATGAAAACGGTTAATTAAGCATTTTATTACTGTCTCGTTTGAACTTATTGAAACTTCGTTTTCGAGAACAATTGGAAGTAGTTATGCAAAATGATAAAACTACTGCGCTTTACCATCATCGATTGCGTCACTGTTTACCATCAGGCGGGATTGCGCTCAAGCGGTAGTTTATAATTTTTTCCCGCCGTTTCACCCGCGTAACCTTCTAGCCGAATGAGCTCAGTTGATATAAAATAAGCGCTTGTTAAAACAATGGTAGCAATATGTAGTACATCCGCGTTTGCTCCCGTTTCCGCAACATTTTTTTTCCTGCTCTTCTCCTATTGGTCATAGCGGGATGTTTTATAGCCTATGTCCTTTCTCAGGCTCTTGACTATCTGTGTACCAAATTTCATTATAATCGGTTCAGTAGTTTTGGCGTGAAAGCCGGACACACAGACAGACAGAGATACTTTCGCATTTGTAATATTAGTATGGATTTAAAAAAATGGATTTAGCCCCAAAAACTTGCTTTTGAGAAAATAGAGTTTGAAGTAAAATTGATATATTAAAATAACATAACGGTAGTTTGTTTTAATTTTTTTTCAATTTTAGAATGGGTGTTTTCCTATACTTTTTTGCGGCTTGGATATTGTTGCATATACTTAAGTTGATTGGTAGATGCAATTTATGACAGTAACTCAAATAAAGGTTTTTGTGGGTTGGATCAATTTTGCATAACTACGTCAAATTTTTAGAGTGTGTAAAGTTCACTCATCTTCCTTAAAAAAGGGAGGATTCTCCGACCAGATAGGTGTTGTGTCTGGTGGACACTTGTCCTAACAGTTAATGTGGGGAAGTTGTTTATATGATAGTTGCACGTAAACTCTGCTTGCGGGATGTAGAATCCTCGTGACGTCAGTATGAAGCGGTGTTCAGAAGTTGTTCGCATATAGCGATTGTAGAAACCACTTCAAATTAGTGACCATTTTCTTTAAAAAACTGGTCACGGTGCAGTTTCGTTTAAAGTTTCTACCTACAAATTCACTGTTTTCGGGTTTCTTCCTTTAATTGTGCTTAAGAACATTTTTTTTTGGTAAATTTTATGATTTTAGTTTAGTGTCAAAATAATATGCAGCTTAAACGGAATATACGTATACAATATATTTTGATTGGGTTGACTTAATAGATCCACATTTTCACTTTTTTTTTTTTTTTACAAATTTTAAACCAGCGCTTGACCGCAATCCTGCCTGATGGTAAGCAGTGACGCAATCGTTGATGGTAAAGCGCACTAGTTTATTAAGAGCCTATTCACTCTAGCCTTGAAGACACTCAAATTGTAGTCCGACGGAAACACCGCCGCGGGCAAATTGTTCCAGTCCCTCGATGTACGCGGTATAAAGGAGGAGGCGAAGCGCTTCGTCCGGATCGTAGTGGTGTTAACAACGTAAGGGTGGAAACCAGCCGTACGACGGGTCGTCCGCTGGTGGAACGGAGATGGGGGAATTAAATCATGCAATTCCCTCGCACACTCCCCGAAATGCATCCTATAGAACACCGAAAGGCTGGCTACTCTACGCCTGTGCTCTAGGCTTTGGAGACCAACTCGAGTTAGCCACTGCTACACACCACTCACTCACTCACTCACTGCCACTGCTTGAAATACAACGTTATAGCCCTGTATTTGATATTTATTTCAACTTGATAACTTCCAGCGTGCCTGAGAAAAACAGTCTTGACAGATGGACAACGCAGACATATGTTCCGTTTATGAGTTACAAATCGCACATACATGTACTTAGGCATTTAGGTGTATTTCTATTCCAGGGATGGCGAACCTCTATGCATCTACGTGCCATTTTCCCAACTAAAAATTATTCATGTGGCCATGGCGTGGCAACAAACAAATTTTGGATTAGTGATTTTTGGAATAACCAATAATTATAATTGCGTGCTACTGTTATTTTAAATCTCTGGTGTCATTTCTCGGGACCCTGCAGTCCCGGAAGGCAACTTGGAGAAGCCCAATGCTATTTTTTGCAATTTTTGATATTATGCCGTGCCAAAATTATTTTGTTACGTGCCAGCAACGGCACGCGTGCCACTGGTTCGCCATCCCTGTTCTATTCAGAAGCTCAAGAAGTCCACTATTAAAACACACACACTAAAAGCACAAATACGTCACGGAAAACATCATAAGGAAACCCGCTCCTTCAACCAACCCACCACCTCCACCATTTCGCTTTACCATCAACGATTGCATCACTGCTTACCATCAGGCGGGATTGCAGTCAAGCGCTAGTTTGTAATTTATATAAAGTAACAAAATGTCCTAAAATTGAAACCCGATGACATGTGACTACTACCAACCCTCTAACAGATAGGGAGGCCTATGTTTAATAAGAAGATGCTGATTAATTATATGCCAAAAGATAGGTAGGCATTTCCCTTTTTTCTTTTTCTCAATAAATTTTAGGAATTATGGTAAATACCATATAAAAAGAAAAAAGAGAAATGCTCGGAGTTTTTCTGCGTGATCGAATCAGAAATGAGGAGATCCGCAGAAGAACCAAAGTCACCGACATAGCTCTTCGAGTCGCTAAAATTAAGTGACAGTGTAGAACCGATGGCCGATGGGGTAGTAAGGTTCTGGAGTCACGGCCACGTATCGGAAGACGCAGCGTAGGGAGGTCCCCAGCAAGGTGGATCGATGACCAGGTGTAGGTCGCGGGAAGCCGATGGATGTGGGCAGCACAAGACGGGTCATCGTGAAAAGCCCTCCCCCAAGACTTTTCACGATGACCAGTCTTGTGCTGCCTTTGTTCAGCAGTGGACATCTATAGGCTAAAGAAGAAGAAGATTGAGAAAAATAGCTTCTACTTACTTAAACGAATATATAAAGCTGAAGAGTTTGTTTGTTTGAACGCGCTAATCTCAGGAATTACTAGACCGATTTGATTAATTCTTTCTTTCTTTTGTGTTGGATAGCCCATTAATTCAGGAAGGCTTTAGGCTATATAACATCATGCTGCGACCAATAGGAGCGGAGCATATTCAACTCCACGCGAACAAAGTCGCTGGCGGCCGCTAGTTCCAATATCATTTAAAAAAAAAAAACAACTTACCTGAGTAACGTATAAGGCACAATAAATTATTAAAAAATTAAGTCAACCAAAAAGTTCGTTTCTTTTATTCGCAAATGATCTCATAAATTAACAATACAACTTATCTATCCATAAATTAAGTATTTACGTTGGTTTGTGTACCGTATACAAACTGGTCTCATTCCAAAATATTTACGAAAATATTGTTCACAATTTGGTTATAATAAAATTTACCATAGCGCGCTGAAATGTTCGGGGCTTATATAGAGCTGTTAATACCGCTTTGGGTTAGCGTTTTTGTTTATTCTGATGTGTTCGTTTTTCTATTTTCAATATCTTCAATCAAACATTGGTGCTAATGTTTGATTAAAACACTCCAAGTTTCATCATCATCAACCTTTTATCATCCCACTGCTGGGCACAGGTCTCCTCTCATACAGAGAAGGATTGAGCGTAATCACCACGCTTGCTCAATGCGGGTTGGCGATTTCAGACTTAAAGTCCAGGTTTCCTCAAGATGTTTTCCTTCACCGCCAGTGTCTAAGAAATACTTAGAAAGTACAATGACTTTAGAAAAGTTACATTGGTACTTGCCTGATCTGGAATCGAACCCACGCACTCATACTTGAGAGGCTGGTGTTTTAACCACTAGGCCACCACGTCATACATGTTTTATACCTTTAATCAAATATTGGCGCCAATATTTGATTAAAAAATTCCAAAGGCAGTTTAAGCCTGATTAAAAACATGGGTACTAAAATTATGTCATTTACGTCAGATGCTGACTAATGTGATAGGACTTGACTAGTATTTATATTCTGTCTTTTTCCTAATGAAATGGAACATAAGATGGACTAAACTTAGTTTGTGAAAAAGGAAATCGGCGCCTATAGCTGTTATATGTATTTTTTTCTTAGTTTTTCATACTTTAAAGTTGTATTCCATTTGTTGCTGTAAGGTCTGAGGAATAAGTTTGAATTTTTGACCCTTCAATAAATTATGGGCTGTAAAAGCAGATTACCGGTACCTACAAATGTCACAAACAACACGTTATACTGACGTCACAAGAATTCTACATCTCGCAAGCAGAGTTTACCGTGTAACTAGCATACAAACAATTTCCCAACATCAACCGTTGGGGCAACTCCCTTTTCAATGGAGAATGAGTGAATTGTACACCCCGTTCATTATGCCTCCATATATGATAAGCCGGAAGGCTGGTAATCACTTGGCTGTGGTGGTCAGATACGCTATCGTTGTATGTAAAATACTGAAAAAGCTGCATCTGGTAAGGCTGGAAGCCGACTTCAATGTAGTTAGGAAGAGGCTAAACAGATAATGAATGGCAGGAAAACGATTGATAATAATCGACAGTTTATTAGGTACCAACTTATTAGGTACAGACGACAGCACTTCAAGCTACTAAAATCTGTCAGATTTACTTACTAGATTTTCAACTTTATCTCTAAGCGTTAAGGCTCAAGGTTGATTGGGAATATCTGACAGTTTGGGGTAGCTTGACCTGCTGTCGTCCGTACCTATTTGCACAAATGATTATGCTAAAAAAAGACAGCCTCCGTGGCGTAGCGGTAGCGAACGCGGACGTTGCGCAAGGAGGCGCGGGTTCGATCCCCGCACAGTGCAAATATTTGTATGCATGAATATGAATATGAATATTTGCACTGGTCTGGTCGTGCCTCGGAAAGCACGTTAAGCCGTTGGTCCCGGTTGCCATACGAACATCTAGTGGCAGTCGTTACGGGTTGTTGCAGCCCTCAAAAGTCTAACAATTGGTTTAATTGCAATGCTTAGATATCGCCTTCGGGTTGTGGAGGTCAGACGGCAGTCGCTTCACGGAAAATATCAAAGTTTAGCCAAAATCAGCAGTTAGACTGGTAAAGCGGGACCCCAGACTCCAAAGCTGAAAAAGCTACGGATGCGACTGGGATTAACGCTGAGATGATGATTATGCTAAAAAATAACAAACTGCGTAACATCGACAAAGTCTTCAATGTTAAAGTAATTGATACGTAAAGGTTATGTAAATTATATGTCATAAAACGGAGCGATGGTCTATTAACTTTTAATTGTTTCATTGAAATCATTCCAGCGGCCAATTTCCATTGATGGTTCCCGTAAGTTGTAATTATCAAGATTGTTTATTCAATGAGAAGTGTAATTAAAAAAAAAAGTTAAAAAACTAAAACCCAACTACGACAAAAAACGACGCCGAAAAAGTATAAAACAAGATTTTCAGAATACTGAACTGAACAAAGTTGCTAATGTAGTTGCAAGTAAATAGACACAGTAGTAATGTCATACAATACTATTCTGAAGTATGCAATATTCACTATGTAGAGATAAATTTTCATGTTTGGAAAGGCGTAGTCACACGTTACATATACCTACCTACCGTAGCACCTTGACAACGTGTGACTACGCCTTTCCAAACATGAAAATTTATCTCTACATAGTGAATATTGCATACTTCAGAATAGTATCGTATGACATTACTACTGTGTCTATTTACTTGCAACTACATTAGCAACTTTGTTCAGTTCAGTATTCTGAAAATCTTGTTTTATACTTTTTCAGCGTCGTTTTTTGTCGTAGTTGGGTTTTAGTTTTTTAACTTTTTTTTATTTGTACTATTTTGGTGTTAAAGTGTATTTGTGGCGCATATTATTAACAAAAGTTAAACTGATGAACTAAAAACTAGGTACTTGACATATTACATCTACACGCACATATAACAACATAAGCCCGAAGGCATATAGTGCAGAGGTCTTTTTATGGGAGATTTAGCCAGTTATCAAACTGTTTCCGCCTTCACCGCGTGGAGTTAACCCCAGCTTATGTCGTTTTCATTAGTGCATTACATATTCTAATAATGTTCACACTGCTCTACATTGCATAAAGCGATTCACAGGTCCCGTGATCCGCGCTTTACTCTTATCGCTCATATTTAACATCATTAAAGCATTCTTGTAATTATGTACAAGCATAAAGCACTCGTGAAGCTCTTTCACGTGATACCAAACACGGTATATTTATTTTAATTTTATATTAACATAGAACTTTTTGTCCGCTAGAGGGCGCAATACTAAATTTGGTGACAAGCTTTATAGCTCATAACTAACAGAATATCAAGGCCCTTCTAATGGTACTGCAGTGGTCTTATTCTGATAAGTAGTAAAGAAGCTATGAACGAAAAGATGTGAATTATATGCAACCAGCCCATGAATACAGGTAAAGTCACAAGCAAATGCTAGCAATATATATATATTAAAAATGTACAAGTAAAGGGCTTTCAAATGATACCAAACACGGCATATTTATCTTAACTTTATTTTTTTACTCTGTATGTATTGTCCGCTAGAGGGCGCCACAGTAGATTTTGTGAAACCCCATATGGCCTATAACCAGCGGACAATTAAGACGCTTCTAATGATATATCATTTGTCGAATTCTGATAAGTAGTTTAGAAGTTACGAGGGAACAGATGAACATACATACATACATACATACATACATACATACATACATACATACATACATACATACATACATACATACATACATACATACATAGCCTGTCAAAATCATAACCCTCCTTTTGCTTTGCCGTAGTCGGGTAAAAATTGATAGTTAAAAGATTAAAACGGTTCTCAAGTGAAATAGAAGCGGCAAAATGATGATTTATTTAAGGATGCTTATATATATATTTTTGGATTATGTGTTCAGGTATATTTAATATTATTACTTTTATACTTACCATATTCATATTTTTTTTAATACGTGTGCTTGACTGCAATCCCGCCTGATGGTAAGCAGTAATGCAATCGTTGATGGTAAAGCGCACTAGTTTATTAAGTCTATTCACTTAAAAAACTTAGGAATAGGAATAATGACGGCAGTTGAGCGAGGTGATGCAATGATAAACCCAAGACCAACATGACCAACGATGCTGCGCTAGAGGGAGATTGATCTGGAGACTCTCCACGACCAAACTCTCGACACAACAACATTTGGCGCATCGTACCCGCCACACATCGCAACACAACTGTTCAGACCCGTCCTCCTTCCTGTTATTACACACTATTGTCTACACTTCTGTTTTACTTCTCCTTTCGCAGGTCTGTTGGAAGAAACTTCTTAAGAAATAGGTAAACTTTTCTACTCAGATCTTAATTTTGTCGATAAATGATTGTTAGTAGATACTAAAAGCGCAGTGTTCTAGTTTGCAGTAGTTATTGATATAATTTCTAAATAAAACGTGTAAAAGATTGATGTGTTGTGCATTTAACAACATCAAATTTGCATAGTAACTGACCTTTTTTGATTAAGCCATTAAGCACCTACCAAAAAAAAAATCGAAATGCTAATTTAATTTAAAAACAACCCGGTATTATCAACTCTAGGTAAATATTTTCACTTTCACAGGCCAACTCGGGTCACTGCCGAAATTCTGTCACGCAATTCCGCCATTAAGGGTTGTTTCCACCCCTCGTCGCCCCCCGCTTACTCCTCGAGCAGTCGGCAAATTTTACAAACTACCCGCCGTAATTTCGTAGCTATATAAGGGCGCCCCCGTGAGGGGCTGCTTTTTATGCGACCCCCATTGGTCGGGGATTCCATAAGGATTTTTATGGTATGCAGTTTTTACTGTCGTGATTTTTAATGATGGCGTTTTTGGGGATGGCCCGGCGTAGATAGGAACGTGGAATTACTTAGGGAGATATATTACAAAAAAAAAAGTAGAACTCTCATTTAGCTGTGAGTAATATTTATTACTACTGTATATATAATGTATAATATTTAGTACTAATGTCGTGGTGGCCTAGTGGTTAAAGCACCAGCCTCTCAAGTATGAGTGCGCGGGTTCGATTCCAGGTCAGGCAAGTACCAATACAACTTTTCTAAAGTTATATGTACTTTCTAAGTATATCTTGGACACCAATGACTGAAGGTGAAGGAAAACATCTTGAGGAAACCTGGACTTTAAAGTCTGAAATCGCCAACCCGCATTGAGCAAGCGTGGTGATTACGCTCAATCCTTCTCTGTATGAGAGGAGACCTGTGCCCAGCAGTGGGCCGATAAAAAGGTTGATGATGTGATATTTATTAAGCTAATTTTTGTTGTATCGTAATAGTATTAAAAGTACCTAATTCAAAGACAATAAATAACTATTCTGTAAAGGAAAAATCATGGCATGTTGTAGAGCCAACGATTCGAAGACATTTTGTGTCATGATCTATCAACTCACACTAAGACCGTGTGCTAGTCCCAGTAGTGGGAACATTACAGGCTCATAATGCTAGCTACAAACGCTGCTGCTGTTATTATGTTTGTCAAATAATTTTTGTAACCTTTGGCCCCGACCATGGCATACATTGACATATTATATGGACATGCCTTAGAGATGAGAATTGTAGCACTCCCAAAGAAAGAGAGGAAAAGAAGTTTCGTCTATCTTTATATCTCTCAAAATCGTCAATCGTCTATGAGGAAAGAGATAGTGCTAGACCGAAATAAAATAAAAAGTGCATAGGCCATCTCTCTCACTCTTTTCAAACCAAAAAATTACTCCAGATTATACGCTTATGGCATGTCCATTAGTACCTATATGTCTATGCTGGGTATAAAATTTCAAGTTTGAGTACGAGGCTTATGAGTTATTTTTTAATTTCTGATGTGCGTTTTATTTGTGCGGTATAAAGTATTATTCTTTACATTTTTTTTTCTTTAAAAATAATAATGAACCCCAAATCAAGACAAATTTATTTTCAAAGGGTGTTTTGTAAAAAAGATTTCAATGTTTATAATTTATGGTGTCTGGGTTAAAAGGTGAATGTATTAAAATGTATAAGGTCATCGTAGGTCACTTATTAGTACCGACTCCGTTGTTCAAACTAAACTAAAATTAAGCTCAGTGCATCTTTTTATTTCGTTAAGAAAAGGACAGAAGATTATTTTAGTCCTATTCGTTTATTTTGTTTGTGTGAGCGAGATAATCTCTGGAAGCACTAGTCGAACTTGGGATTTTCTTTTGCTTTTAATCGCTCAATTTTTGAGGAAGGCTGAACATCTCGCTAGGACTCTTAGGAGCTGAGCAAAAAGTAAAAAAAACGTAAAGCGAAAACAAAGTAGATGCGTAGGCGATGCTATGCAATGTGGTGAGTCAGGAGGGTAAGAAATTTCACGCGAACGAATTTGCAGAGAGAAGCTTCGTGATCAATAATTTTTTTATTCTTTACTTTATACTTTCTTCTTCCTTCTTTTTTTTTAAATAATTACAATTAAAAGTAAATCTGTGTAAATCACGAATAATTAGTTGACACAGTCCGCAGCTGTATAGTATTACTAGCTGCGCTCTGCGGTTTCACCCGCGTAGGTTTTGATATGTTTTTTTTAAATGTTCCGCTCCTATTGGTCCGAGCTTGAAGTTAAATAGGCTAAAACATACCTGGAAATGGGCTATCCAACGCAAAAATATTTTTTCAAATCGGACCCATAGTTCCTGAGATTAGCGCGTTCAAACAAACAAACTCTACAGCATTATATATTAGTATAGAAGTATAGATAGATTTTAAGTAACCTCACAGCTGAACACTATCTCCTAAGATACAGGTTTTCCTAGTTTGAGAGGAAGGGCTTACAATATCTGAATACACATTTCTGCAGCGTATTTAAACTTGTTAATCAGTTTATACTAAATTAAATTCTTTTGTGGCAATAAACTATTTATTTATTATTTAAACATTACCTTGTAGCGGTACCTACAACACAACATGCGAACAACGCGTCATACTGACGTCACACCGCGTTATACGTGACGCCACAACGCGTCATACTGACGTCACACCGCGTTATACGTGACGCCACAACGCGTCATACTGACGTCACACCGCGTTATACGTGACGCCACAACGCGTCATACTGACGTCACACCGCGTTATACGTGACGCCACAACGCGTCATACTGACGTCACATCGCGTTATAAGTGACGTCAAAACGCGTCATACTGACGTCACATCGCGTCATACTGACGTCACGCGAATCCTGCATCTCGCAATCAGAGTTTTCTGTGCAACTAGCACGCACACAAGCTCACGACATCAACCGGTGGGCAAAGTGGCTCGCCAGACAACCAGTCTGGTCGGAGGGTCCTCCCTTTTCTATGGAGCATGAGTGAACTTTACACTCTGTTCCTCATACCTTCAGAATCTTTATATAAATTTCTGTATAAGTGAACTACGATCCTCATTTACTTCAGAATTCTCATTCAAGTTTCCAGTAAAATTACTCCATGTACTAATCCATTATAAAACTTCCAATCCAAACATCGAAGGTTTTCCATCAGTCTTATATGTATAAGCGGGCTATACATGCATACAGCTGGCTATACATAGGTAGGTATATATAGCCCGGCTATAAGTAGTTATAGCCGCCCTTCAAGGCAACAATTTCCTTTGGCGCGGTGAGCGAGCATTGATGCATAGATTGTGTACAATGTAGGCTTATTTATATTTTATAAGTGCGAAGACCAGGGCGGGCGGGCGCGTCGCCGCCCTTCTAAATACAGGCTGTTGCTTTTTGTATTAGAGAGTTTTATTTGTTTGCGTATTGTAGGCTGTTTATAAAACGAAGGAGAAAGTTGACGGATTAACTTTGCTTCGCATATTGTCGGAGCCGGTATATGTGTGTAGTTGATATTCAGATACCGCGCTTTAAATCACATATACATATTTATATTATTTATTGTATAATCTATGTAAGTAGTACACTGTAGACTACCTAGATTACTTCTCGATCCGGCCTCTTAGTATTCCAACCAAAGGTTGTCTGTAAAAGATCACTCTTAGCGATAAGACCGCCCATTGTGTCACCCTTTGTAAAATATTTATATTTATGTTCTGTAATCTATATGGTTTACATAATGGAGATTATTCTATTCTATTCTACTCTATTCTACATCGCACTATCTGAGCTACGATGACCTTTAAAACTTATAAGGCGTGTGAATTCAAAATAAAACCCCATATCCATGTATGCAGGGTGGCTGTCTTTGCCAACACATATTAGAAATGAAATTAATGTTTTTTTTTTTCTATTTACAAGGAGTACACACTCTTCACATTTGCAAAAGCTTACTAGTACTCATGAATTAGCAATCAACTCAGGGAAATATGAAAAAGGAAATTGTAGTTGATTGTGATTTATTTATGAAAAGGACCAAATATATTAATTAATTTAGTCTAACTAATGTTTATCTTCTGTCCTTTGAAAAAGATGTACATAAGTACTGAATTTAAATTTAGTTTCGTTTATGATACCTAAAGAGAATTTGCATTAAGGTTAAAACTTATCATGAATAATTTAGGGAAATAAGTATTTTTATAAAAGACTGAGATTTGAATTTGAACGTCGTTTAAAATACGGTAGATAATTTAAATAGACTTTTTCTTTCTTTCCTTCCTAAAACCGTTTCAGGAACATCCTGTATCCAGCGTAGTGTTTACAACCCAAGACTACACTAGTGTGCGTGCTCGCCATAGCAACGTTTTACGAGTTATTTCAACTAGTTACCTAACTGTTTACTGAATTTCATACAAAGTGCCTTTTAATTTCATTATTATGTACCAGTTGAGTCCATTCGAGGCTTTTTAGAACCTTTTCTAGTTATAACTTGCTTAATAATAACAGTCGCATAGGTAGATTGATCAGGTTAAGCTACCCTTACCGAGCTTATTCTGTAGATGGGTGACCGTCCTAAATACCGTGAGTCCTCCGAAAGCACACTAAGCCGTTGCTCCTGGCGTAAAGTCTCCGAAACCCGAAAGTCTGACCACTACACTGATCTTTGCAAAAAGGGGTATTATAAAATCACAGATTATTTAGAAGACAATAAAGCTTGGGACTGAGCTGCTCGCTCTGCTAAGCAATGTCGTTAAGCAATATGCGTAATTATGGTACAATTATGACATTTTAATGACTGGTTTTTTTTTAAATCACTTTAATTATTGTAAGCATTTTCATTTTTAATGTCTGGACTTGAAAAAAGACGTTGATCCCTGAGTTTGTTTCGGCTTTTCTTCTCAGAGGTAGTCAGTTAAGAAATGCCGGCTCCATCTTGTTTACAAAAATATGACGTGTAAAAGTGATCAGTGGTCCTAATTGCATACTAAACGATTTCATTTAACTAGGTTTACCGAGGCATATCGCGTTATCCATTAATTTGATCGTGGAGGTCAAATAGATAGTCACTCTATGTAAAATGGTGGTATTCAGCTTTACCTGGTTAGACTGGAAGCTGACCCCATTCGAGTTGGGAGAAGGCTAGACAGATAATGAGTTAAATAAATAAATAAATATATACGGACAAACCACACAGATTGAGCTAGCCCCAAAGTAAGTTCGAGACTTGTGTTATGGGATACTAACTCAACGATACTATCTTTATAATAGATACATATACAATATGTAAAGAAAACCCTGTCCGATCCGTGAAGGTATTGTTAGGTATCGATAACTGATTCTACTAATGCCCACAAAGACAGGCTAAACTTAAAAAAAAATCCCCCTAAAAAAACTAAATATTATTTTGCAAAAAGAGGTAACTTAATACATGTGCGATAAGCAACCCCTTCCACGGGCGGCGGGGGGCAGGGCACGCGGCACCTGTGACGTGGTCGCGTCGCTATTCGCTCATAATAATACCGGTGTTATCACTTTTTAAAAATTACCAAATTTCGGGGAAATTGGAATTAATTCCCGGGAAAAAAGGAATATTTCAAAATTCATTAGTATTGTTACTATGATGATTATGTAAAATTTTATATTATATTTGGTCAAGTGTTTACCTAACCTTTATTATCCTTATGGGTCGGACAGGGTTTTCTTTACATATTGTATAGATAAACATCCAAGACCCAGGCCAATCAGGAAAATGTAGTTTTCCATCATGTCCTGGCCGGGGATCGAACCCGAGGCCTCCACGTCGCAGGCAGTGGGTTTAAAAATGTTTTTACCTGAACTGATGGACGCTGGTGATGGCGTCAAACAATTGGCCAAACCCCTGAAAGCATTCAGTTACCCGATAGCTTTTCCATGTTTTTAGGGTTATTTGTTTTACAGTGAAAACAAGCAACCGTGATAAAAAGAACCACTTTATTTTCACTTCGTTTTCCAAAATCCATTTACTTAGAAACAGTAGGACGTGTTTTCCTTAAAATGCTGAGCCATTTCAAGAGATTTTAGTTCAAGATTACGTATATATGTAAGTACCAAAAACCGTTAAACCAGCTTACTTTATGGAAACTTGAAGTATACTATTTTTATTAGTGCTTATTTATGATAAAATCTAAAGATTATTGCTGAAATAACTTTGATATATTTGAACGACGTTTGTATATATGTATATAAAAAAAGAAATATTCATTTTCATTTTGCTTTGTTTGCAAAAGGCATCGGTCGGTTTGAACCCTATCAGACGCTTTTCTTTGTGCAAATTATTTCTTCAAAACGGTGAAAGAAACATCGATAGGAAACCGGCATTTCTTAGAGCCTACATTTCGAAGACATGTGACATCTGTCAACCCGCACTGGGCCCCGTGTGGTAGATTACGGCCCGCTCCCTCTCGCTGGGACGAAGTCTTTCTCACTCACTGCCTCAACCACTGCACCACCGTGTCGTCGCCCCTCTAAATCTATGCTAATACATAAAGCTGAAGAGTTTGTTTGAACGCGCTAATCTCAGGAACTACTAGTCGGATTTGAAAAAATCTATTTGCGTCCGATAGCCCAAGGCTTTAGGCTAACATCACGCTGCGACCAATAGGAACGAAGCATAACAAAAAATTAAAATGTATGCTGTATATTTTTTCTTATTACTCCAGTCGAACGAAGTCGCGGGCGGCCGCTAGTGTTTGTATAAATAGTGTAACTGGTTTCGGAAATTTTGTTTAAAACAAATAAAAAGGTAAATCACAGAAAATGCACGAACTATTAACCTTATATTAAGGTAAAAGTATATTTTTCTCACTTCGCTTTATTCAGCGCGTGATTGATTAGCTACCTTATCAGAGATCATTGTTTTTCATAAAACACTCAACTCCATAGTAAAAAAGGCTAATTTGTCACATCGAAAGCATGCTTATCGCACCGTAATTGATTTCTAAAATATAATAATCTTGATAAGGAATTAATTTGCGGTAGAACTTTATATAAACATTGTGACTCTGATTTCTTAAAGACGGTTAAGGCAATTATGGTGTGGTGGTTTTACCTTCATAATGTATAAAACACATACAAACATAAAACTTCATTAATATGTATCTGCAATGCCAATATGCGAACTACCAAGTTTCATCATCATCATCATCAACCTTTTATCGTCCCACTGCTGGGCACAGGTCTTCTCCCCAGAGAAGGATTGAGCGTAATCACCACACTTGCTCAATGCGGGTTGCAGATTTCAGACATAAAGTCGAGGTTTCCTCAAGATGTTTTCCTTCACCTTCAGTCATTGGTGTCGAAGATATACTTAGAAAGTACATATAACTTTAGAAATGTTGCATTGGTACTTGCCTGACCTGTAATCGAACCCGCACACTCATACTTGAGAGGCTGGTGTTTTAACCACTAGGTCACCACGACTTAGTACACCAAGTTTAGTACGTAACTAACTTATAAAGGGTGTATCTGACATCGACGTACAAACGAGTACCATGAATCCAGTACATGATTCTGAACCCCCCAATGATGGATCATTGCGCCGGCTTTTTCCCGATTAAAAAAAAATATATGCAGTTTTTTTACTTTAGATCGTTCATAATTGCTATACTTTTATAACCCAATAAGATTCTAAAGCAAAAATTAATTAATTCGTTAATTACACAAAAAACGCAATGCAAACAATACTAGAAAAACTATCCTATCAGCTGATTTAATAAAGTTCGCATCAAGGGTCAACGTCATACCTACAAACACGCACGGCGGCACGCTTGCAACGTTCAAAGGCCGAGCCGACACTTTTTTAAACACTGTTATTTCTGTAGCCGCTCATTAACGACAAAAATGACTATCATAATTTTGTTAGTGGCATGCGGTGTAGCCTTTTCGCGAAGTTTGCTTTACGATGTCAGATACACCCTGTATACCACGGTCCGACATTAGCCATCGGGCAGTTCCTCGCTAGACACATCACCTACCTGGTCGGAGGATCCTCAAGCCTCATACTAAGCTTTTATGTGAATCCAGGAATAAGCTGACAATTTTGGAAACCAAAGCAGTTTAACCCTTTAGTCATCATCATCTCAGCGTTAATCCCAGTCGCATCCGAAGCTGTTCAACTTTGGAGTATGGGGTCCGCTTTACCAATCTAACTGCTGATTTTGGCTAAACTTCTATATTTTCCGTGAAGCGACGGCCGTCTGACCTCCACAACCCGAAGGCGATATCGAAGCATTGCAGCCAGACCAATTGTTGGACTTTTGAAGGCTCCAACAACCCGTAACGGCTGCCATTAGATGTTCGTATGGCAACCGAGAGTGCTTTCCGAGGCACGACCAGTGCAAATGTTCATATTCATGCATACGAATATTTACACTCCGCGGGGATCGAACACGCGCCTCCTTGCGCAGCGTTTGCGTTCGCTACCGGTACGCCTCGGAGGCTGTCAGTTTCCACAACATGTTTTCCTTCACCTGGTGATCAGTCATTAGTGTCTAAGATATACTTAGAAAATACGTATAACTTAGAAAAGTTACATTGGTACTTGCCTGACCTGAAATCGAACCCGCACACTCTTACTTGACTACGCTAAATATATCCTACAATGACAAATTCAAAAAACGACTCACAGTCAGACCCTTCCGTTTCCCTTAAGAGACTTTAGGGTGCAAGAAAATTACTTCAATTGTTAAAAAGACAAAGAAAATTATTCCCTTACCTTAGTTGTTAGTCATGTTTTAGTTTACTTCTCATGACGTCACAAAGTTTGCATAGAATGACATCATGGCTGTCTGGGTTTGTTGCCTTTGCTTGCTCAGACATAACTAGCTTAAAAAGTAATGTTAGTTCAACTGAAGGCTGATGGTTAATATACAGCTACTTTTGTGGGTTAATGCAATGATATGAAACGATATTGCTTTCAACCTAACTTCTACCGTCATTATAATGATTATGAATAGGTTAAATCAAGCTCTTTGGTAGCATCTATACTTCTATAGCGTTAAATGCGTACACACTGACGTCAAGCCAAAATCTGCATCACGCAAGCAAAATTATCCGCGCAACTATCATGTGCATCGTCCTGACATCAATTGTCAGCCCACCAGGCACAAACACGCCTGGTCGAAGGATACTCCCTTTCTTGTAGAGGGTGAGTGAATTTCACACCCTGTTTTTCATACTTCTAAAGTAAGTAAAATAAGTCGTGGTGGCTTAGTGGTTAAAACACCAGCTTGTCAAGTATGAGTGTGCGGGTTCGATTCCAGGTCAGGCAAGTACCAATGTAACTTTTCTATATTATAAGTATGTACTTTCTAAGTATATCTTGGACACCGATGACTGATTAAAAGGTGAAGGAAAACATCTTGAGGAAACGTGGACTTTCAGTCTGAAGTCGCTACCCTGCATTGAGCAAGCGTGGTGATTACGCTCAATCCTTCTCTGTATGAGAGGAGATCTTTGCCCAGCAGTTTGATGATAATAGGTTGATGATGACAGTCAGTGATTAAACCGTGTTGTCCCGGCGTAGAATAGTACCAACCCATATCCTCCCGTGAGTATCGTAAAAGCCAACTAAGGGAACTCTCACCAGGGAAGCGGGCAGCAGCGCTTCTCCTGTGGAATATCAAAATACTGCGACCCCAACTCCAATGGAATGAAAGCCTTGGGGGAGGCCTTTGTCCAGCAGTGGACCTCTATAGGCCGAGAAGAGAAGAAGAAAGTCAGTGAAAACAGTATGATGGTATCCTTAAAGTCTAATTTCCCCTGTATTTTCTAACATGAACCACAGTCAAAAGAAAAACAAAATAAATAACTAAAATATTGTGACTAAACGAAACCAAAGGTTTTTAGCTTGCTTTTATCAGATCAATTATAAACGTCGTTAGGACGAAGCAACCTTAAGCCCGGTACACGCCAAATTAGATTTTAATTCATTTCTTATAAAGCTTAAATTGGTTTATGGGCTTCGTTTAGACGTGGTGACGGAAAATGTTGCCCAAGGAAAAAAGTAAGCCTGAGAAAGAAAAGTAAATGGATTTAAAAGGAAAAAGCGCCTGCTTACAGTTGTGATTTGAATAATGTAATTATGTGTAACAAAGAGCGTGTTTTTGGTACTAGTTTTGTAATTTATATTTTACTTATGGTGTCAATGCAGTATGGTCATCATCATCATCATCTCAGCGTTTATCCCGGTTGCATCCGCGGCTTTCGCGTTGGAGCCCGGGGTCCGCTTTCCTGCACATTCTCCTCCATTTCGCACGATCTTTAACATCCTGTGGTAAGAGCTTGTTGGCACGCATGTCATCTCTTACAACGTCAAGCCAGCATTTCTTTGGTCTACCCCGCTTGTTACGGCCCGGCGGAGGCGCCTTGGCAAGACATTTGTTACCCACGTAACATGCCGGTTTGCGTAAGACGTGGCCGTACCAGCGTAGGCGGGCCACCTGCAGTTTGTCTGCAATGTCACGGACACGAAGGCTGCCCCGGATGCGGGAGTTCCTGATGCGGTCTTTCCGTGTAACTCCACACATCCACCGCAGCATATTCATCTCCGTGACGTCAATGCAGTATGGTGTCAGGCATTAAATATGTCTTGAATTTTCTTTTATTTTTTTTAATTAAAATAACTATAACTATTAACTGTAATTTCTTCCCAAACATAAATAAATTAAACGATATTCTACAAACTATAAATAAAACCTGGATGCCATTATCTTGGCAGAAATCCGAATAGAACTAAATTCCCTAATCTGAGACAAAACTTTATGTTCCTAGTTCCCGATAAATACGTGCCTGGATTCCTGCCCAACCCAGTAATTCCTGTGAACAAGCCACACTTTTGCCTCAACTAATGAACTCGGCTAGAAAATGTTAGTGACTGCGTTCTTGGAAAAGGCTAACGAATTTAATTATAGAATAGAAAAATACGGCGAAAAACTTGTTAGGTACATTTTTTTTCTTTTCACGTTATGTTGAAATTGAGTTTGGGTAGTAAAAAGTTTTAAAGCAGGTTTGAGTGTAAAAAATATTTATTGGTAGGTAAGCACCTTGTTTACAGTGGCGACCAAAAGTCCATAGGCGACCTCATAAAACAGTAGCTTCACGTTTAACTTATGTAGTTTCAAGAAAATAAACACATGTATCATTGTCGTCAACAAGTTCACAATATAAACATTATGACATGAATTGAAATAACTTAGCGGTTAGGCGCGTGCTGAGATATGCGTAAATCAGTGAGTCACGCACAAAGACTTTTTGTACTCGATTGGATGGACTGAAATATAATATTCTTAATCTTGTTCACTTTTACCACGACACAATTTATAAAGTAATGTGATGACAGTTCATTAGTGTGTGTTAGTTGTTTTGAATGTTGAGACATCACTCATTCACGCAAACACACTTGCTTGCATGCTTAGCTCATTACCGTAAGTCCTTAGCATGCCACTGGAGTTTTGAGCGTTTACTGTAGGGCAAAAGAGGACTCTAAGCTTCAGAAGTGGTAGTCATAGAAATGGAAGTGGTTGTTCTGATAACAAATCAGCAATTATAATCATTGCTATTGTTTTAGTTTTCTTTTTTTTTGCTTATTGGTTTCTTTACGATGGTGTGGGCCAAATATATCTGGTGAAGCCATACGGAGGACGGATCTGAGCAGCTGTGTTGTGATGACACAACATTTGGCGCATCGTACGATGCGAAAAATGTTGTTGTGACGGGAGTGTGGTCGTGGAGGATCTCCAGATCAATCTTCTTCTAGCGCGGCATTGTTGCTCGTGTTGTTGGGTTTTTAATTGCATTATCTCGCTCAACTGCCATCTTCCTTTATATTCACTCAGTTTTTTTTTCAGTAAATAGGCTCTTAATAAAATAGCGGGTTTTACCACCAACGATTGCATCACTGCTTACTATCAGGCGGGATTGCGGTCAAGCACTAGTTTATAATTAAAAAAATAATAATTAAAACCTTATGCCCATATAAGGCAACTAATTTCTACACAACTTTTCAGTTACCGATGCCATTTTCAGACTCAAATCAATAAATAAAAAAGGTCTCTTTAACGAATAATCCAGCGACTCTTTTATTTAATGGCCGTTTTTATGGAAGCAATAGGAGTGATTTCCCATCAATAAAGTACCGTTACGGTGTTAAATTAGCATCGGATCGATATTCTCTTCCGGGCCGTGCACGGTGGTAGCAGGCACGGTGCGGCCCCGTGTTTACTTTGACTTAATATATTGTACCTTATGTATTGTGGTGAAGGAGTTTTGATGGAAAATATACTTTGCCTTTATATGGTTACTTTAAGTTTGTAACAATAGGGATGTTTTCTGGGTACAAAAAAAATTGATTCTATTTAGTCCGTCATTCAGATTACAGAAAAATATTCGATAAATATATTTTGTTTTATCAAATCAATAAAAATTGACAATATATAAGGCATCTTTATAATTTGGAAAGTAGGGTTCAAAATTTTATACGTAACATCTGTACCGCCAATGGTTCGATTACCGCACGGAACAAATATACAATATGTTAAGAAAACCCTGTCCGACCCGTAAGGATAATAAAGGTTAGGTAAACATATGGCCAAATAAAATATTAAATTTTACATAATCATCATAGTAACAATACTAGTGAATTTTGAAATAATCTTATTTTCCCGCGAATTGATTCCAACTTCCCCAAAATTTGGTGATTTTTAAAAAGTGACAACATTATTTTTGACGGTATATTTCTGAGCGAATAGCGATGCGGCCGCGTGCCGCGTGCCCTGCCCCTCTTCCCCCGCACCTGAATGGCTTACCGCACATGTTTTAAGTTACCTCTTTTTGCGAAATAAAATTTATTTTTTTAGGGGGATTTTTTTTTAAGTTTAGCCCGGCTTTGTAGGCATTAGTAGAATCAGTTATCGATACCTAATAATACCTTCACGGATCGGACAGGGTTTTCTTTACATATTGTATATGACCTGTAATAGTTGTACCGGGTCTGGCTGTTTGTGTATATGAGTTTATATGTTTGTTAACTCACCCACGATACATGAGAAATTCTTAGTGTGGGGCAATTTTTTTAAGAAAAAAATTAAAAAAAAAATCGGTGTTAACCTACTGTCACTGCTACAAAGATACACAAACTTATATATATAACTTACATATACTTCCCACAAACGCAATTAAAAATATAACACGTACTTTGGATTCAGTGGAGAGGGGTGCGAAGAGGCTGATTGGCGACCCAGACTTAACTCGAAACGGTCTCCAAAGCCTGGAGCACAGGCGTAGAGTAGCCAGCCTTTCGGTCTTCTATAGGATGCTTTCTGGTGAGTGTGCAAGGGAATTGCATGATTTAATTCCCCCATCTCCGTTCCGCCATCGGACGACCCGTCTTACGGCGAGTTTCCACCCTCACGTTGTTGACATCACTGCGATCCGGACGAAGCGTTTCGCTTCCTCTTTTATACCGCGTACATTGAGGGACTGGAACAATTTGCCAGCGACGGTGTTTCCGTCACATTACAATTTGAGTGCCTTCAAGGCTAGAGTGAATGGGCTCTTAACAAACTAGCGCGCTTTACCATCAACGATCGCATCACTGCTTACCATCAGGCGGGATTGCGGTCAAGCGCTAGTTTATAACTTAAAAAAAAGTCTGCTTGATCTGTGAAAATCTCGCCATGAAAAACATAGACGAAGACAGCTTGAAGGGAGCTGTATCTCCACCTGCTGATCGAAAACTCGTGTGACGTCACTGCACGCTACACTTTTTAGCGGCCAGTGACGTGAGTTTTATTGGTTTGATAAAACAAAATATAAGTATCCAATATTTTTATATAATCCGAGTGACGGACTAAATAGAATCAGTTTTTTTTTTACCCAGGAAACATCCCTATTATGGTAAAGTCATGGTTTTTGGGTGCAAACATCATAATTCATGTTTCCACCCAAAAACCATGACTTTTTCCAACCGTTACTTATTGATTATTTAGGTTCAGCAACAGTTGTTATAGATATTTTACACAATACAAATAGATACAAATTGTTGTGTCTTGAATCTAACCAGAACCAATTGTAGGTAAACACCAGACGCTAAGTGTTCATTGTAATTTAATCAAGATTCATTTTATAATTATTATATTCTGACTGAACTGGATTCGAAATAGAAATTAACAATGGAAAATATCAAAGTTTAGCTAAAATCAGCATTTAGACTGGTAAAGCGGACCCCAGACTCCAACGCCGAAAAGCTTCGGATGCGACTGGGATTAACGCTGAGATGATGATGATGACCTCTGACAAATGTCGATATTGAGTCTGAATGGCTTGTGGAAATTATCAAAACTAGGCACGATTTCTATCGAAAAATATCTTCAAAAACAACACAGCCAAAAAACAAACCCCTATATAACACAAATTCACATTAAAACCGTCGTATTCCGAGAGAAAACAAGATGGATGTCCCAATATAAAGTTACATGAAAAATTAACTTTTCAAAAACATTAATCAAGTATTATGATCGGTACTAAGAATACATCGATAATTTACATGCTACCGGTACTGAGATCGGGATTTTTTTCTCCTATAGGTAAAGTACCCCGTGGTGTAGGCCGAAATCGTTTCGAATCGGAATAAGCGCTGTAATCGATGCTTCAACAATCGATTTAATTAGAATTATCGGTACTTTTTTGAGTACAGTTACGACCAATGGTATTGTGGAGGAATTATATGAGTAATTTTCTTTTTTTTTTGGTAATTTTATAACGATTTTTCCTTGTCACTTTTTTCACTTTAATTGTTTGTTGCATCGGGTGACGTCTTTACGTCGGCGCCGGCTGTCGCTGAAAACCAGCGCTGGGCTCTGTTTTTGCATAGAGTCGCAGCATAATGCTAAGCGACAGCCGTTTTGCGTGGATGTGACGCATGTTTCCCTCAACTATTTCTTATTTTTTATGTTTTTGTAAACTCTTGCATCATGTTTATTGCAAATAAACGTTTTTTCTTTCTTCTTCATTAAATGCTAACTCTGCAGAAATATTAATATTTAGTTTTTACCACCTAACTACAGTTTTGACAAATTTGCTTTTGCATGACCTATCTGTAAAATTAAGTAGGTACCTAAGTTTAATTGTTTAGTAATTTTTTGCCTGGATGCGGGAGGTGCAGGACCGGTCGTCGTGGAGATCCTCGGGGGAGGACTATGTGCAGCAGTGGACATCTTTCGGCTGAAATGATGATGTGATGATCATCTGATGATGATCATCATTTGATTGGATCATTTGGTTGGGATTTAATCCCGTAAATATATAACCAACTAGCTTCTGCTTTAAAAAACCAATTAAAACCGTGCCTACACCGGTGGCATGCTGAGAAGTTACCGACTAATTCTAACTATCATCATCATCATCAGCCCCTCCTCGTCCACTGCTGGACATAGGCCTCCTTCATGGCACGCCAACAAGCTCGATCCTGAGCAGTTCTCCGCCAGCCACTACCAGCCACCTTTTTGATGTCGTCGCTCCATCTCGCACAAGGGCGTCCCACGCTACGTTTGCCGAGACGCGGTCTCCACTCGAGGACTCGTTTACCCCAACGGTTCTCGGTCCTGCGGCATATGTGACCAGCCCATTGCCACTTCAGCTTGCTAATCCTCTCAGCTATGTCGATGACTCTGGTCCTCTGTCGGATCACCTCATTTCTGATGCGGTCCTTCAGAGAGACGCCCAACATAGCCCGCTCCATAGCTCGTTGAGCGACTTTAAACTTATGGACTAGTCGGACCGTTAGTGTCCACGTCTCCGCTCCGTAAGTCATGACGGGTAGGACGCACTGGTTGAAGATTTTTGTCTTCAAACATTGGGGTATGGCGACGAAAATACCCGATGAAGTTTACCAAACGCTGCCCATTCCAGCTGGATCCTTCTATTTGCCTCCTTCTTGAAGTTGTTTTTCCCTAATTGAAACGTTTGCCCGAGGTACACATATTCTGAAACAACTTCGAGCGGCATTCCGTTTACGGCAACCGGTCCCGGAGTGACCCGTTCATTGAACATAATTTTGGTCTTATCTAAGTGCATCCGGAGACCGATGCGTTGGGAGGAGTCAGCTAAGTTGGCCAGCATTTGTTCCAGCTCTTGCTGCGTTTCCGCCATGATGACGATATCGTCCGCAAATCACAAGTGTGAGATGTACTCGCCATTGATGTTAATGCCCCGACCCTGCCAATCCAGCGACTTAAACATATCCTCGAGGGCATTGGAGAACAATTTGGGGGAAAAAACGTCCCCTTGTCTCACTCCTCGCTTAAGAGGGATATGTCTAGCCTGCTGGTTCTGGACTTGGACGGACATTGAGGCGGCGTCGTAGAGACACCTCATCACTTGGATATATCGCCAATCGACTTGGCATCGCTACAAAGATTCAAGAACAGACCAGCACCCTAATCGGCGAACACATTTTTGTGAAATGATTGCGACTAGTTGGGATCCGTTGGTATCGTTCGGGCCGCCCATTGGTCCGTTCGGTTCAAACGATCCCAACTAGTCGCAATCATTTGACAAAAATGTGTTCGCCGATTAGGGGGCTGGTCTCGATGGAGTCAAAGGCCTTCTCATAGTCCACAAATGCTAGACACAGGGGCTGATTATACTCTTCGGTCTTCTGTATAATTTGCCTCACTGTGTGTATGTGGTCTATGGTACTAAATCCTCCTCGAAACCCGGCCTGCTCAGGCGGCTGGAATTCGTCGAGTCTACGCGCTATAATAACTATTCTAACTATAAAATGTTATAATATAATCAAAATTAAGTACATCATCATCAGCAACCTTTTTATCATCCCACTGCAGGACACAGGTCTCCTCTCATACAGAGAAGGATTGAGCGTAATCACCACGCTTACTCAATGCGGGTTGGCAATTTTAGACCAGAAGTCCAGGTTTCTTCAAGTCGTTTTCCTCCATTAGTGTCTTAGAAAGTACATATAACTTGGAAAAGATGCATTGGTAGGTACTTGCCTGACCTGGAATCGAACCCACACACTTATACTTGAGAGGCTGGCGTTTTAACCACTAGGCCACCACGACTGTTTTCTTGTTATGCAAAGTATGCATACCTGTATAATTTTAGGAAATGAAACGACACTGTCTTGGCACCGACTACACCTACTGTCATAACGTGTTTAAATACGGCAATGAAACACGTAAAACTATGTGAAGGCATTTCCACGAAAATTATGTAAAATATTTTCTAGTGATTCTTACAAGTTGCATGTGTAATGTTTGTTTCACAAATCATTCTGTTTATTATTTCGGTGAATATGGTATGAGGTCGTATGACGTACAAAATAATATCTTTTTTTTAATATTGTATATTGGTAATTCGTTTTTATTTTATTTTTTATCGTATTTTTGCTGTTTAATTAAGGGTTACTTACACATAAATGAAATTATGTTTAAAATTCAATGCCTAGTGCTCTAGCAGAATACATAATTACTATTTTGATAGTTGTATATATACTACTATACAAGGCTATTTTTTGTATAGGTATGCGAAACCCGAAGCATGTGATCAGTATTTTGAGTAAAGAATCTATGTATGTACAAAATATCAAAAAGATATCTCTGAAATTCATAAAGTCAACGCACCGCTCGCCCGCCTGCACCTGCAGCGGCACGGCGTCGTCTTGCGTTTATTGATAATAATTTATGTTCGTTTGTTTGTAATTTACTAACGATAACATTTTCCACCAAACTTGCAGGCTTTAGGCTCTCATAACGGTTAAGTGTATGTTAAGTATATATTATTACTTATGTACTTTACCTACTCGTTAATTCAGCCATCATCATCATCCCAGCGTTAATCCCAGTCGCATCCGAAGCCTTTTTCAGCTTTTGGAGTCTGGGGTCCGCTTTACCAGTCCAACTGCTGAAATGGCTAAACTTCGACATTTTCCGTGAAGCGACTGCCGTCTGACCTCCACAACCCGAAGGCGACATCGAAGCATTGCAGTTAGACCAATTGTTGGACTTTTGAGGGCGCCAACAACCCGTAACAACTGCCACTAGATGTTCGTATGGCAACCGGGACCAACGGTTTAACGTGCTTTCCGAGGCACGACCAGACCAGTGCAAATATTCATATTCATGCATACAAATACTTGCACTGTGCGGGGATCGAACGCAGCGGCCGCGTCCGCTACCGCTACGCCACGGAGGCTGTCAGCTACTCGTTAATTCAACCGTAAGTGATAAAATAAAATGTAGCATCATCATCATCTCAGCCACATCAAGTCCACTGCTGGACATAGGCCTCCCCCAAGGATTTCCAAAAAGAGCGGTTGGACGCGGCCTGTAAATGTAGCATAATTTACTTAAAACATGTTATTTTTACTTAGAACGTATTGCACCCCTGTACAGAGGGGCGGGATGCGCTGTGCACACGTGAGTACCACCATGATCTATAGTAAACTGTGTTCTGCGCTCGGTAACCACACTTCAACCATTTCTAAAGGTATTCGGGAAAAAATATATCATGCTGTATTATTTTTTCTTTATACGTTTCGTATAAAGAAAAATAACGTTGTATATACTATACAATATGTAAAGAAAACCCTGTCCGATCCGTGAAGGTATTGTTAGGTATCGATAACTGATTCTACTAATGCCCACAAAGACAGGCTAAACTTAAAAAAAAAAAGTCCCCCTAAAAAAATAAATATTATTTCGCAAAAAGAGGTAACTTAATAAATGTGCGGTAAGCAACCCCATTCCGCGGGCGGCGGGGGCAGGGCACGCGGCACCTGTGACGTGGTCGCGTCGCTATTCGCTTATAATAATACCGGTGTTGTCACTTTTTTTTAAAATTACCAAATTTCGGGGAAATTGGAATTAATTCTCGGGAAAAAAGGATTATTTCAAAATTCATTAGTATTGTTACTATGATGATTATGTAAAATTTTATATTATATTTGGTCAAGTGTTTACCTAACCTTTATTATCCTTATGGGTCGGACAGGGTTTTCTTAACATATTGTATAGGTATAATTGTATACAACGTGTAACATAAAGGGTATATACATAACAAAGGCATGGCATCTTTGCATGATATCAAACGATATTGGAAGGGTTTTTTAATCCTATCTCTTTATGTTAGGAAGTTAACACGTTGTATACTACGAATTGTGTAGAGTACGAACTTTCGTATAACGTAAGAGTTATTTACTAATAGTATTGAGGAAGTAAAGCAATAATTACGTACATAATCACAAACACCACCACAAGAGTCTGTCGTACCTACTCTAAAGGCGCTGAATAGCCTTCTGATGGCCAAGTCTGAAAGTGACGTGTTTACGGATGAATAGCATAAGCTTATGCATGTACGTCTTGTGTTCTGTGAAAGAAAGTGTGCGAGGGAGTCCACTGTTCCATGATAGTTTTTAAGTTATGCGTTACGATGTCAGTGATACAGGGTGTATCACTGACATCGTAACGCAAACTTCAGGAAACAGCATGCCACTAATAAAATTATGACAGTCATTTATGTCGTTAATGAGCGGTTACAGAAAACACAGTGTTTAAAAAAAAGTGTCCGTTCGGCCTTTGAACGTCGCAAGCGTGCCGCCGCGCATGTTTGTAGACCCCTGATGTGAACTCTATTAATTCTCTCTATTGTCGTCTTCCGTGGCGCAGCGGTTAACACCCCTGCCCCGGTCCGGGTTCGATCCCCGGCCAGGTCATGATGGAAACGATCTTTTACTGATTGGCCTGGGTCTTAGATGTTTATCTATATCTATATGTATATGTATCTATTATAAATATGGTATCGTTGAGTTAGTATCCCATAACACAAGTTTCGAACTTACTTTGGGACTACGTCAATTTGTGTGATTTGTCCGTATATATTTATTTATTTATTTAAATCAGCTGATAGAATAGTTTTTAGTTTAAATGTTATTGGGCTATAAAAGTATAGCAATTATGAACAGCTTAAAGTGAAAAAACTGCATTTCTTTTTACAAGAAAAAGCTGACGCAGAATTCCACCACTGGCGGGTTCAGAATCATGCACTGGATCCATGGTAGATACTCGTTTGTGCGTCGATGTCAGATACACCCTTTATGTTTTTTCCTATGTTAATTGATGTAATTGGTGTTGTACCGTTTTTAATTAACTATAAATAAATATTATGAACATAAATAAAATGTCATTTTAACTATGTCAATTTAAATTAATTGACAATAATACAATGATGTTAAAATTTTGTTTATTGCTTCTGACATTTCAGTGGGTCTTTGTTTATACAGACGACAGCTACTACAATCTGTAAAATTTCTGTATTAGATTTTCAACTTTGTCGCTAAAGCATTAAGGCTCAAAGTCCATTGGTAATATTTGACACTTTCGGGTAGCTTGATCTGCCGTCGTCTGTACCAACTTCACACAAACACATCAGAAGTCTATAAATAAAACATTTATCTATAACGATAAATAGAATTTGAAATTGCCAATCACAGTTCAGTATCAGTATTATAGATCACAGTGAATGGGTACAAATAAAATTAAACATGTTTTTGTTCGTATATTAGTAATTTCGAAACGTTTTAACCCCATTTTAACAATTTTTAACCCCTTAAACACTATGGTGTTTATTCATAAACGGTTGGGGTTAAACATTCACTACGCACTAGTTAACTTTAAGAGGGGACTATAGTGCCGAGGAATTCGAAAAATAGGTAGGTATTTGATGAAACTATTGCCGTTGCGCCGCTTCCAACCTTTCCCGGTAAAGTGCGAAAAGGACAGTTGCAGCTCAGCCTGATTTTACCTGCAAAAACGTTGACCAAAATATGTTTCAAATATGTTTCAAAATATGTCAGCACAGTTGTAGAGAGATACCTGCCGGATGCTCGGGCTAGTAGGGTATCAATCCGGTCCGAAAGAGAGGCCATGGTTGAGCGAACGAGTGTTGCACTGCAGGCAGTCTCCGAATAGGGCAATGCCAATCTTGTAGCATTCAATGCCGCCAAAACACAGGCGTGTCTTTTCACCGCCAAAAGGAGCCCGTTCACCTTGGCTCCTACTTTTCGGAATGTGTCCTTGGAGTGTTCCGACCGCCTTCAGCTTTTGGGAGTTGAGATTTCCTCGGACCTTAACTTTGGGCGGTTCATTGGGTCCAAGGCTAAGGTGGCTGCCAAGAAACTTGGCGTTATCGCAAAGGTCCGGCAGTACTTCACACCTGGGCAGCTTCTAATGTTATACAAAAGCACAGGTCCGTTCGTGTGTGGAGTACTGCAGCAACATTTGGGCTGGTGCTGCCAAGTGTCACCTGGCCACTTTGGATTCAGTGGAGAGACGTGCAAAGAGGCTGATTGGTGACCCTGATCTAACTCGAGTTGGTCTCCAAAGCCTAGAGCACAGGCGTAGAGTAGCCAGCCTTTCGGTGTTCTATAGGGTGCATTTCGGGGAGTGTGCGAGGGAATTGCTTGATTTAATTCGCCCATCTCCGTTCCACCAGCGGACGACCCGTCGTACGGCTGGTTTCCACCCTTACGTTGTTAACACCACTACGATCCGGACGAAGCGTTTCGCCTCCTCCTTTATACCGCGTACATCGAGGGACTGGAACAATTTGCCAGCGGCGGTGTTTCCGTCGGACTACAATTTGAGTGTCTTCAAGGCTAGAGTGAATAGGCTCTTAATATACTAGTGCGCTTTACCATCAACGATTGCGTCACTGCTTACCATCAGGCAGGATTGCGGTCAAGCGCTGGTTTATAATACGTAAAAAAAAAATGTTTCATATTCCACTGTTTTCTTTTGCAAAACACGACAGACCTCAATTATTTTTATACCAAAATTTAGAGGAAAAGTATACCTATGATGATGATAGACAAACGTGATAAGATTTTGACAAAAAATAAAATAGAAGTATTTTATTTTTTGTCAAAAACTTATCACGTTTGTCTAAATGGTCATCTGAACATCACGGTAAAAATGGGTTATTTTTCGCGATTTTGAAGTATTTCTTTTATTAAGTTTCGGAAAAATTCAAATGATTAAGTTTCGGAAATAATCCACGGTGTAATATTGTAGAAAAAAAAATAATTGCTCTAAAAGCATTATCCACGATGAAAACAGGGTTGTTAAAAATACGTTTGTATAGAGAAAGCACCACTAGAGTTCCCTCTTAAGCAATGTTTATGAATAGGACAGATGTTTATGAGAGTATTTACGATGTATGTAACAAAACCATTTTTGTAAATTTTTTCGTACCTATCCTGTTCAGGACTTTCATTTTTTGACTTTTTTTTTAAGAAGATAAGTTTCTGCACAAAAAACGCCTTATGAAACTACTTTTTTCATAAAAAATCATAAGTTTCAACGCACAAAACCTCAGTCACCGCCAGTACCCACGTACAACCTCGCAACATACTACACGTGTCGTCGATCCCTTAAACAGACGACAGTTTACAATAAAACAGCCCCATAGCCCCCTACTGATTTTTATATCTCATCGGTACCGAATAAAATTATACGCAGGATTCATAATTTACTCGCTGATATATGCATATGTTGGTAGCGAGAGAGCTTTTTGTTAAGATTTACGAGTCCAATTAACAAGTGTTATTGTATTGGTTTTTATCTTTGATTTTAAAGTGGCTTGGTGTGTTTGGCCTGCATAAGAACTATAGATTATGCAGGTCTGTTGATATGTCAGATTTTGGTACACCTTTTCGCCAGGAATTCCTGTAATTTTTCTTTATTTATAAATTATAAACTAGTCATCATTTTAGCGTTAATCCCAGTCTCATCCGAAGCTTTTTCAGCTTTGGAGTCTAGGGTCCGCTTTACCAGTCTAACTGCTGGTTTTGGCTAAACTTTGATATTTTCTGTGAAGCGACTGCCGTCTGACCTCCACAACCCGAAGGCGATAACGAAGCATTGCATATTTACTTGCATAAATTATAAAGTAGTGCTTGACCGCAACCCCGCCTGAATAATAACGATTATAAGCTAGTCGCGCTGATAATGAATTAATGTCAAAAATGTATTTTTAGCAGATGTGGCTGTGATCACATTGTTATTAAAATTGTGAGATTAATATTGAAGTCAGACGGAAACACCGCCGCTTGTAAATTCTTCCAGTCACTTGATGTACGCGGTGACCGCCTCCGTGGCGTAGCGGTAGCAGACGCGGCCGCTGCGCAAGGTGGCGCGGGTTCGATCCCCGCACAGTGCATGTATTTGTATGCATGAATATGAATATTTGCACTGGTCTGGTCGTGCCTCGGAAAGCACGTTAAGCCGTTGGTCCCGGTTGCCATACGAACATCTAGTGGCAGTCGTTACGGGTTGTTGGAGCCCTCAAAAGTCCAACAATTGGTCTAACTGCAATGCTTCGATGTCGCCTTCGGATTGTGGAGGTCAGACGGCAGTCGCTTCACGGAAAATGCCAAAGTTTAGCCATATCAGCAGTTGGACTGGTAAAGCGGACCCCAGACTCCAAAGCTGAAAAGGCTTCGGATACGACTGGGATTAACGCTGGGATGATGATGACTTGATGTACGCGGTATAAAAGACGAGGCGAAACGCTTCGTCCGGATCGTAGTGGTGTCAACAACGTAAAGGGTGGATAAGCACTCGCCGTACGACGGGCCGTGATGATGGAACGGAGATGGGGGAATTAAGTCATGCAATTCCCTCGCACACTCTCCAAAATACATCCTGTAGAACACAGACGGGCTGGCTACTCTTCGCCTGTCTATCTTATTTCAATTCAATGTTTTTTAGGAATCTTGGACATAAACCATATCAAAGTAGACTTGAATTGAGAGTATAATGATATGTATTACTCATTGATATAATATTAAACTAAGGTAGATACGTCACTAGCACACTGAAAATGAAGCGTACAAAAAAAAGTTAAAAAACTAAAACCCAACTACGACAAAAAACGACGCTGAAAAAGTATAAAACAAGATTTTCAGAATACTGAACTGAACAAAGTTGCTAATGTAGTTCCAAGTAAATGGACACAGTAGTAATGTCATACAATACTATTCTGAAGTATGCAATATTCACTATGTAGAGATATATTTTCATGTTTGGAAAGGCGTAGTCACACGTCAAGGTGCTACGGTAGGTAGGTATATGTAACGTGTGACTACGCCTTTCCAAACATGAAAATATATCTCTACATAGTGAATATTGCATACTTCAGAATAGTATTGTATGACATTATTACTGTGTCCATTTACTTGCAACTACATTAGCAACTTTGTTCAATTCAGTATTCTGAAAATCTTGTTTTATACTTTTTCAGCGTCGTTTTTTGTCGTAGTTGGGTTTTAGTTTTTTCTTTTTTTTATTTGTACTATTTTGGTGTTAAAGTGTATTTGTGGCGCATATTATTAACAAAAGTTAAACTGATGAACTAAAAACTAGGTACTTGACATATTACATCTACACGCACATATAACAACATAAGCCCGAAGGCATATAGCGCAGAGGCCTTTTTATGGGAGATTTAGCCAGTTATCAAACTGTTTCCGCCTTCACCGCGTGGAGTTACTCCCAGCTTATGTCGTTTTCAATAGTGCATTACATATTCTAATAATGATCACACTGCTCTACATTGCTTAAAGCGATTCACAGTTCCCGTGATCCGCGCTTTACTCTTATCGCTCATATTTAACATCATTAAAGCATTCTTGTAATTATGTACAAGCATAAAGCAAATACCGTGTTTGGTATCACGTGAAGCTCTTTCACGTGATACCAAACACGGTATATTTATTTTAATTTTATATTAACATAGAACTTTTTATCCGCTAGAGGGCGCAATACTAAATTTGGTGACAAGCTTTATAGCTCATAACTAACAGAATATCAAGGCCCTTCTAATGGTACTGCAGTGGTCTTATTCTGATAAGTAGTAAAGAAGCTATGAACGAAAAGATGTGAATTATATGCAACCAGCCTATGAATACAGGTAAAGTCACACGCAAATGCTAGCAATATATATATATTCAAAATGTACAAGTGAAGCGCTTTCAAATGATACCAAACACGGCATATTTATCTTAACTTTTTTTTTTTACTCTGTATATTTTGTCCGCTAGAGGGCGCCACGGTAGATTTTGTGAAACTCCATATAGCCTATAACCAGCGGACAATTAAGACGCTTCTAATGATATATCATTTATCGAATTCGAATAAGTAGTTTAGAAGTTACGAGGGAACAGATGAACATACATACATACATACATACATACATACATACATACATACATACATACATACATACATACATACATAGCCTGTCAAAATCATAACCCTCCTTTTGCTTTGCCGTAGTCGGGTAAAAAGGAGGTAAGTCCAGCAAGTCGCTTTAGTTTTAGTCGATTCTATTTAAACGCAAACTTGTCGTTTGCGCTTAAATAGAATCTCTCTACACTCACCATCTTTTTCTTCTCTATGCTTTAGATTGCGCCCCATCTCACTCACACTCTGCTAACTGTGTGCTGCTGCTCCGATTGGCACATTTATTTTGGTTAATTTGTTAGAGCATATCATATCCTTCGAGCAACACAGGTTCCCTGTGTTGCTCGAAGATCATATCTGTTTAATATTATATCAATGGTATTAGTATTAATTGCCACTTCTTTATCGGCTTGGTAATCAATCCGTTTTTATCTATCGAAAACTATATTTCATATAAATCATTCATCATCAATTCATGAAGCCGTACGGAGGACGGGTATGAGCAGTTGTGTTGCGATGTGTGCAGGTTACGATGGGCCAAATGTTGTTGTATCGGGAGTTTGGTCGTGGAAGGTCTCCAGATCAATCTCCCTTTGGCGCAGCATCGTTGGTGTTGGGTTTAACATTGCATCTCGCTTAACAGCCGTCTTCCTTCCTGTTCACTCAGGTTTTTTTAGAGTGAATGGGCTTATTAAACTAGCGCGCTTTACCATCAACGATTGCATCACTGCTGCACCACCAGGTGGGATTGCTGTCAAGCACTAGTTTATAAAAATTAAAATAAAAAAAAGCTTTGTGATTTTATGATAATTAATGAATATTGGCTACAATTTATAGTACAAGACAGTCAAAAAAGTCCGTATAGATTTATTTTGGAAGCTTAATTTTATTTGCTTATAAACTAGCGAAAATTATGAAAGAGAAACACCAATTAAACACGTCGGAATTAATGTTTAAAATATGCAAAATCAACTCTAAAAATACAGAAACAAGATATTAAATTTCAAACTTAACCTCCTATTAAGATTACCGTAGAGTCTACCTGTACTAGATTACTCGAAAGTACATCTAAACAACATCGATTACATCAAAATCGAATGCGGTATCGATTCCAGAGAATCGAGAACACGGTGAGACACATATATTAATACGCTGTGGTCTGCAATAAAATTGGCTGACAGCGTTAAATAAGTGCCGGGAAAGGCATTTGTAAGTAATCGATACATCGGTATGCAACCGATTCTAAGATTCGATTTATTAAATTTTGCGTCAGGTGTTGGGTTTAAAATGAGAATAGATTCGTTGTTTGTGGGCTTATAGAAACGAGGGCTTTTGTTTTTCATTGTTCTGGCGCCATTTTTTAAACTTGTTTTTTTTTCTCGTGAAATTGCGAATTGTTCGTGATATCAAAATCAAAATCAAAGCATTTATTTAAAATAAACCATTTACAGGCACTTTTGAATTGTCAGAAAGTCGGTCAGTCAGTAAGATGAAGCTAGTCGCCCATTCCAAAGAGAAGGTACCTATGGAGAAGAACTGGCAGGAAACTCCATGAACACTCTTTTAATATAACGACTACAACTTTCATACAGACTACAGCACATCAAGCTACTGCAATCTGTCAGATTTCTTTATTAGATTTTCAACTTTATCACTGAAGTATTAAGGCTCAAGGTTGGTCGGGAAAATTTGGCAGTTTCGGTTAGCTTGACCTGCTGTCGTCCGTACAATATGACATTACATAAACCTATGGCTACGAAAATGCTATCTTCGAAACAAAATGTAAAATTGCACCCAAAAATAATGAACTAAATTTATGGCTCTTACATGAAGCCGACTGTGTACATAGTTTTGTTTGTGACTGCACTTACCGTATACCTCAGACCCCTCAAGATATACAATATGTAAAGAAAACCCTGTCCGCCGACCCATAAGGATGATAAAGGTTAGGTAAACACGTGACCAAATATAATACAAAATTTTACATAATCATCATAGTAACAATACTATTGAATTTTGAAATAATCTTTTTTTCCCGGGAATTAATTCAAATTTCCCCGAAATTTGGTAATTTTTAAAAAGTGACAACACCGGTATTATTATGAGCGAATCGCGACGCGACCACGTGCCGCGTGCCCTGCCCCCCGCCCCCGCGGTAGGGTTGCTTACCGCACATGTATTAAGTTAGCTCTTTTTGCGAAATAATATTTATTTTTTTAGGGGAATTTTTTTTTAAAAGTTTAACCCGGCTTTGTACCCATTAGTAGAATCAGTTATCGATACCTAACAACACCTTCACGGATCGGACAGGGTTTTCTTTACATATTGTATCGGCTTAATTTTTGATAAAGTATGTAAATTATCCGTTGTGTGTGAAGAGCTAGATGACAAAGTTTTATTAATTAATATTAACCGAACAGTAGGGTAATTGCATAACATATTATCAGTAGCAATGGGTTTCATTTTGACATTTCAACAACAGTCAATTAGCAATTTGTTTTATAAAATGAATCAAATTGATAATTAATGTATGTTACGGTTTTTAAAATAAATTAGCTTTTAAGGAATTCTAATAACTGTGAACCTGTTTTGTTTCTTCTAATAAAATATTTGATTTTATTAATGAAGATCTTACAAGACTTATAAAGGTGTATCTGTCATCGACGCACAAACGAGTACCATGGATCCAGTACATGATTCTGAACCCCCCAGTGGTGGAATTTTTCGTCGGCTTTTTCATGATTTAAAAAAAAATTATTTTTTTTTCACTTCAGACCATTCACAATTGCTATACTTTTATAACCCAATAAGATTTTAAAGTCAAAATTAAATTATTCGCTAATTACATAAAAAGCGCAATGAAAACAAAACCCGAAAAACGATCTTATCAGCTGATTTAATAGAGTTCACATCAGGGATCAACGTTATACCTACAAACTCGCACGGCGGCACGCTTGCAACGTTCAAAAGCCGAGCCGACACTTTTTTTTAAACAGTGTGTATTCTGTAACCGTTCGTTAACGACATAAATGGCTATCATAATTTTATTAGTGGCATGCGGTCTAGCCTTTTCGCGAAGTTTGCGTTACGATGTCAGATACACCCTGTATATATTTTTTACTCTGTCAAGGGTACTCTATACAGAAAATAGTTACACCAAATGTTATACCAAAAGAATCTACTTACACAAAGTAATGGTATGGCCTTTCCCTATATAGTAATAATAATAAGGTTTTATGAAAGATTTTTATTCTACGGCCGATTCGTGTATCGGACCTAACTTTACATAACAATGGGTAACGAAAACTAATAAAACTTCTTATAATTTCCTGAATTTCGAGCAACTTATAACAAAATCAATCTCGTAACCTAATCATATGAACCAGCCCTACTTTGGACTACTGTGCATATAATTTTCTGGAAAAGATGGATTATTCCTGACTCACTTAATACATTTTTTTTGCACGGTAATATTCAAACTACTGCATATTTTTTGTATTTGATTGTCATTTTTAAATCTTTTCGTTAGCAAGGCCAATGATGTCTTAATTTTACGATAGCTTTTTTTTATTTATTTTTTAACAACAATACAATAAAGGCATATAGTGGATCATGATACAAAAATATTTCTAATATTATTAATTATCCTTTCTGTGTGTGCGTATTTATATTGTTGCTGTTTGTTGTCCCTAATTAAATAAAATAAAAAATAAAAGGCAGCGTACAATTTTATAAAAAAAATGTAAATAAACGCTGCTTTTTGGATTTCTAATTAAAACATCTGATTTCATATTCCTTCGAGGAGACCACCTAAAAACTGGTTGATATCAACATTCATACTATGAAACTCGTCGATTGCTTTTCTTCTGAAAGACAACATAAAATATCCACTGACCTTGGAAGTAACTTTTGGTCCGAAGGTAGCTGACAGACAGCCGCAGGATGGACAGCCTGTCCAGCTTGCTGAGGATGTTCTGTTCGAAGGGCAAGAGGGAGGCCAGGGTGTCCAGCTCAGCGTTGAGCCGCTCCCTGTGCCGCTTGCTGGGATTGCTTTTGGTGACGCCGTCTTTTGAAGGGGGTTTGATGCTGAAATAGAAAACCTACGGTCAGCATCATTTGTCGAAAATTTGTAACAGTTCAAAAAGCTGTGGATTTAGTAAGTAATACACTTTTTCTAAGATTATTTCTTATGGAGTAAATACCAAATAGATTTGATAATTGTGCCAATATTATTTACATCCTACTGATAAATATGGGCTGTTTTAAACTCAAATTAACGAAGTATATAATATACTTAATTATTAACAGTTTGCCATATATTAATTTCAGACTTCAGAAATGCTTGGCTTTATATGAGACTCTAAACGACGAGCCAATTTAGAATATTGTATTCTGAAGGAAATTTTGGTGGCTTGTTTATTATTAGAAGCGTCCAATTATAATAATAATAATTGTTTATTAATACCACAAACATTCAAATACACTACTGTACACATAATAATTATACCTAATTATGGCATTAGATATTCTACAACAATTATTTAAACTAGTTTTATTTAAATTATTTAAACTAGTTTTAAAACAGTAATTTTTTAAACTAGTTAAATCTTAACTGATTGTCTCTTTGTGATCTTTTTGGCACCATAATAATATTTATTAGAGATCGAATTTAAACGTTTAAGGACTGCATTACAGAACATCACTCAAAACTCAAGCTCTACTTAAGTCTTGTTTCAAGCCATTGTATTGGTTGAAACTAGTTTTAACTAACGCTTAAACAGAGATCAATGCTTGAGTTTCCTTCTGGAATACGGACTTTAGTGTATTGTTTTGCTGTGGGGTCCCTGGTGACCTGCAATACAGGCTTCTTCAAAAACCTACTCCAGGCACCAGTCTCATTCAATGGTAGAGAATATAAGTAAAAATATTGTTAAATATTAAGGAAACCAATGTTGTGTCCTTCTCTGTATGAGAGGAGACCTGTGCCCAGCAGTGGGACGATAAAAAGGTTGATGATGATGATGATGAATGTTGTGAAGAGAGAAACACATAAATAATACAAATAAAAATTACTAGTTTTTCGCCAAAAAAAGGAACTGACCTACTAAACGAGAGTCTACCAGTAACTTCAAACGGAGGTTAAAACCAGTAAGTAATTGAAAAAAAAAAAACTAAATATGTCTGGTTAATGTGATAGGCTTGGCTTATCCATACCATAATGTTGAATATAATACTATCATTATATTACACTATTCCGTAGGGAATTTTAGACCGGAGGTAACGTATTGAGGTCATTAAAGGAGTTCATTTTGAGCTCTGTTTGACTGCCTCTTTGGTCTATTAATTTGTAGCATTACTGTTGAACAAGAATACAACCAAAATGGAGTCATGGTGGCCTAGTGGTTAAAACACCAGCCTCTCAAGTATGAGTGCGCGGGTTCAATTCCAGGTCAGGCAAGTAGCAATGTAACTTTTCTTAAGTTATATGTACTTTCTCTTTCTCTTTTTCTTCTTTCCTGGATACCAATGACTGAAGGTGAAGGAAAACATCTTGAGGAAACCTGAACTTTGGGTCTGAAATCGCCAACCCGCATATATTATATATTTTATTTTTAATTATTTTTAGTTTTGTTCTTAGATGATTTTCCAGAGTCTTCCTACGAGTTACAATAAATAGGTTCTTCCTCTCTTGTCCTCAATTATGGCCAGATGTGTGTTTATTTCACATCAGGAACGTTCCCCTGACGAAATATAAAAAATACTCGGCTTCATTCTTCAATTGTTTTGGAACAATGCATAGAACTTAAAACCCATAAAAAAACTTGCCTTCACCACTCCCTAGCGTTTGCATTTGAGATTTACTAATTAAACTCATATGTAGATAACTATAATTAAACGCAGACTTGTTTATAAAATCTAAGCTCAGAAAAAAACCAAGCTCAAAAATTATCCCAAAAAAATTACAGCCACCCTACACTCACTCATAACACCATTTTATTTCGGATCATTCATTTCTAAGAGGCTATTTAAAATGACACATCACATTAGCCAGCGGTGTAACGGTAGCATTCGGCCTGGCTGGGCTAACGAGCCTCGGGTCACGCAAACCAACTTGTTAGCATAACTTATGCCGACGGATAGAGGGTGAGCTTAGTGCATTATTGTGCTTAGTTTTTTTAACAAAATTGCGCTTAGTTTTTTTACTTTAGTTTAGCTTCGGCGGCGGCTTTTTGATGTTACCCGAGTTTTGTTTTTAATTGCGCCAATGTTGTATGGTTTTTGTGTAACAATGGAATCGTGGAAAAAGCTTGTTGTGTGATTATAATATTTACGGTATAACAATTTATTTTAATAATGCTTTTAAATATTCTCTACGGAGGAAAGACAACTGTTATGAAGGCTATATAGCTAGGACGGAAGTTTAGCTATAAATAAAGAACGTGCTTTTTGGTGACTGTCATTTGTAATGTTGACGTTTGAAAGGTGCTTATTCTTAGCCTAATTTAAATAAATGACTTTTGGATTTGATTTTATGAAATGTAGGCTTCAATCACAAAGCCTTGCTGCCAAGCGATTCGTCGTGTTCCGGTATGATGTTTGGTGAAGTCGTACGGAGGACGGCTCTGAGCAGTTGTGTTGCAATGTGTGCCGGGTATGATGCGCCAAATGTTATTGTGTCGGGAGTTTGGTCCTGGAGGCTCTCCAGATCAACCTGCCTCAGCATCTGGCGCAGCATCGTTGGTCGTGTTGTTGGGTTTAACATTGCATCAACTCGCTCAACTGCCGTCTTCCTAAAGGGTCTTAATAAACTCGCTTTACCGTCAACGATTGCATCACTGCTTTCCACCAGGTGCTGCTTATAATCGTCACTAGTGGGTTGAGCATACAACTTCTGTCACTGATCACCTTCAAAGCCATCAATTTTGACATGTTCATCATTCGCCTAATATAACGAATGAGCATTGACACGCTTGGTTGGGAAGTTGATAATGCTTCATCTAACAGCGATAACTGAAGCGTCTCCATGATATTTATTATCATATTAATAACTTAGTACGTTGTTCTGTTCGTGTTTCTAAAGTTATATGTACTATGTAGGTATATCTTGGACACCAATGACTGATTATAAGGTGAAGGAAAATATTTTGAGGGAACTTGGACTTAAGTCTGAAATCGTCAACCCGCATTGAGCGAGCGTAGTGATTACACTCAATCCTTCTCTGTATGAGAGGAGACCTGTGCCCAGCAGTGGGAGGAAAAAAGGTTGATGAGAGCAAGCGTGGTGATTATACTCAATCCTTCTCTGTATAAGAGGAGACCTGTGCCCAGCAGTGGGAGGAAAAAAGGTTGATGATGATGACGTTGTTCTGTAGTTTGAATGTTCCGTCCTCAAAGGGTAAAAACGAAAACCTATTACTAAGACTGTCTGTCTGTCTGTCTCCAAGATATACCAACCGTAAAAACCGAGCTTTAAAATTTTTCACTAACGATGTAGATATTTCAGTGTAAATGACAAGTTTTCTTATGTAGATGATAGTATTAGTAAGTTCGGCTCGTGATTGGGAAAATTTATAAATGTACCAGATATTACAGTTGTAGAACAGTTTATTTTTGTTTCCATATAAGGTAATATTCATCCATACTTTAATATTATAAATGCGAAAGTAACTCTGTCTGTCTGTCTGTCTGTCGGTCTGTCGGTCTGTCTGTCTGTCTGTCTGTCTGTTACGCTTTCCCGCTTAAACCTCTCAACCGATTTTGATGAAATTTGGCACAGACAATCTTTAGACCCTGAGAAAGGACATAGGCTACCTTTTATCCCGGAAAAAATTGATGTTCCCGATGGAAATCTAAAAAGCGCGATATAACCGAACTCCACGCGGGCGAAGCCGCGTGCGGAAAACTAGTATAATATATAAGCTTAGACGCACGGCTGGCCCAGTGGCTCAGCAATCGACTGCTGCATTGCATGTCGCTAGTAGGTTCGATGCCCGCATGGAAAAAATATTTGTACGGCCTGCAGGTAGTTGTTCCGGGTCTAGCTGTTTGTGTATGTGAGTTTATATGTTTGTAAACGCACCCACGATACAGGCGAAATGATTACCCATTGGTAGTCAAAAGTCTTTGGGAAAGACTTTGGATGGACCAGTTTAGCAGTTTTTAACCACGAGCCGCGCGAGCGAGAACGCGAGCGTACATTACATAAGTTTTTTTTTATTATTTTATCCCATCATCATCCCAGCGTTAATCCCAGTCGCATCCGAAGCCTTTTTAGCTTTGGAGTCTGGGGTTCGTCTTACCAGTCCAACTGCTGATATGGCTAAACTTCGACATTTTCTATGAAGCGACTGCCGTCTGACCTCCACAACCCGAAGGCGACATCGAAGCATTGCAGTTAGACAAATTGTAGGACTTTTGAGGGCTCCAACAACCCGTAACGACTGCCACTAGATGTTCGTAGGGCAACCGGGACCAACGGCTTAACGTGCTTTCCGAGGCACGACCAGACCAGTGCAAATATTCATATTCATGCATACAAATACTTGCACTGTGCGGGGATCGAACCCGCGCCACCTTGCGCAGCGGCCGCGTCCGCTACCGCTACGCCACGAAGGCTGTGTGTGTGTGTGTGTTTTTTATTATTTTATATTGTGTCTCAATGCAAATTCAAATTGTTGTGTGTTTGAAATGTGTTTGAAATTTAAACTTTTATTCCATTCTTTATATTTCAAATTTGTATTCCATTCCATGTTTTAAATTCAATTTTTTATTCCTTTTCACATATGTTTGAAATTTAAACTTTTATTCCATTCTTTAAAATTCAAATTCAAATTTGTATTCCATTCCATGTCTTAAATTCAAATCTTTATTCCATTCCACTTGTGTTTGAAAGAGGATATTAAATCGCCTCGCTTTTTTTCTTCCTAACCACATATTCTTGAGCGATTTCTGGCAATATTGATATCTACGAAGTTATTTTTACTTAACATCATATCAGTGGAAAGATGTCCACTTCTGGACATAGGCCCAAGCACCTTCACTTCGACCGGTTACATAGCATATCCACTTTGTCTTACAAAGTAACTCAGTAGCAGAAAGAAAAAGGTTCAAGATGAAATATTTTTCCACAGCTGCCAGTATATCAGGCTGCTAGGTACAATCTGTCAAATATCTTCAATGGATTTTCAACTCTATATCTAAAGCATTAATGTTCAAGATTGATTGGAGGAACTCGACAAATTCCGGTAGTTTTGATCTGCAGCTGCTGTCTGTATAGCAATCATCTACGTTTACTGAAACAACCACTTATTACTAAGAATTCTTTGAAATACCTTATTACGTCATTAAAGGACGGTGTGTTAGGATTATAGTTGTTATGGTATGACTTCGGTTACGTTGGTGCAAGCGTTAGTACATTTAGTTGCCAGAATTCTTCAATAGATTTTGAACTTTATCGCTAAGGGATTTAGTTTTAAGGTTGATTGGGACAATTTGACAGTTTCGCTTAGCTTTGCTTGCTGGAGTTTGTGCATAGGATTTATTTATACATATAGGTGTTCTTAACCAATTGAAATAAAAACCAATTCTTCATGAGTATTAAAAAATGGTTAAATTGTTTAATATTAAAATTGGCGGAGTATCTGAGCGATCGACTGCTGTGCTGCGTGTTGCGGGTTCGATTCCCGCACAGAAAGTCTGGATGTTTGTGTATGTGGGTTTATATGTTTATAAAGGCATCCACTATACTTACAGGAGAAAATCCAAGTGTGATAAAAAATTTAAAAAAAAAAATCGGTTCAGCCGTTTTGGAAGATTGCGAGGACAAACACTGTGACATGAGAATTTTATATATTAGTAGAAGACCTATCGGGAAAAACACCAGTAAATTGTACCCGTAATAAATCACAGAATATTTGTTTTAATTTAAAACATCGACGGGTCAATTGTATTAATTACTGTGTAATTTATTTAAATTACTGCGTTGTTAATGCGTTTTATATTATATTAATTTTGTTGTTCTGTTTGTTTTTCTATCATTTGTGTACGAGTCTCGCTCGTATTAGGTTAACTTAAATTAGTTGAATAAGAAAAACTGTGGAGACGACTTGTTTTGTTAAATTTTTCTCGATTAAAAATATTAATCACTATTCTATTTTGTCCCGTGTGGTATCGGGCTTAGAATAGTACCCATACCCTATCCCAACCCATATCCTCCCCTGGGTGTAGTAAGAGGTGACTAAAGGAATTCTCATGAGGGAAGCGGGCAGCAGCGCTTATTCTTTGGAATATCAAATTACTGCGATCCCCAACCCGATTTACCAGCGTGGAGATTATGGCAGTGGCCCCCAATGGAATGAAAGCCTTGGGGAAAGCCTTTGTCCAGCAGTGGGCCTCTAAAGGTTGAGAAGAAGAAGAAGTACCTAGAAGATTCTGTTTTGGTTTCAAGTAAATTCTGTTCGTCTTAAATATCCTTTCTTTTGTACTGCTCTTACTAAGACTGGAGCTTCTAAGTTTATTCGGCCATTCTTGACAGAGTAGGGGACACTGAACACAAAACATTAAAAAAAATATATGACTGACATGTTATAGTGCTACTATCTGTCAGTAGATTTTCAACTTTATCTCTAAAACGTTGAGACTCAAGGTTGATTAGGAATATTTGACAATTGGCCACCTTGGCCTGCCTTCGTCCCTTCAACTCATTCCCAATGAACCTTGAGCCCTAATATTTTAGAGATAAAGTTCAAAATCTAATAAAGAAGCTGTCGTCTACAGCACATCATGCTTCTACAATCTGCCAGATTTCTTTGTACATTTAAAGAAAATGAATAATTTTTCATCTATACTAATATATAAAGCTGAAGAGTTGGGTTTGTTTGTTTGTTTGTTCGCGCTAATCTCGGGAACTACTGGTCCGATTTGAAAAATTCTTTTTGCGTTAAAATAGCCCATTAATCCAGGAAGGCTTTAGGCTATATAACATCACGCTGCGACCAATAGGAGCGGGGTATAACTAAACCACGCGAACGAAGTCGCTAGCGGCCGCTAGTTAGAAATATTTAACAAAGTATTCTCATTCCTAATCATTGTTTACAATAACTGATCACTCATTTCATTTATACACAGCTTCCTAAGCATTTTAACATCTGCATCAGATAAAACAGCTTGATCTATTCCAACCATTTCGGTGTCCAGCACAAATTATATGAAGTACATTAGTCATCGCCGCCCGTCGTTTTTGTTGATTTATTCAAACGTTAGTATCAAACGGCGCACGCGCAGCCCTTTGATATAACTACCATACAATTTGTATTCATACACTATTATATCACCAAACAAAATTAAACTTTAATTTCAAGTGGTAAGGTCGGATTTGGAGTGTGATTTCAAAATGCAAGTCTCATATAAATCAAGACCGATTATTTCTATAAATCGTAACTCGATTAAGTTATAATCGATTGGCGATTGTGATAGGTATCGTTATTATCGATGGATATTTCTTTTTGTATCGTTTCCTTTTTGTAACGTTTCGGTTATTTTGTGTTGACAAATTATTATAACGAGGTTTATGAGGAGAAGGTCTGGGGAATATGTTTTGGGGTCAATTAAAAGAAGTTCAAAATTTTCTTGTCTATGGACGTAGATGATACCAATCGGTACTAGTGGGTAAATTTGTTAGGAGGTTTTAAAATAATAAAAACTTTTTACAAAAAAAAATAGAAACCGACTTCAAAAATACTTACACTTAAAAGGAAAAAGTAATTTTTCTTTTGTCATGGCTCTAGAGGTCGGTGGCGAGCTAAACAACAGAAACTCGAGACACCGACTTCTAAAGCGGTTTCTCTTTTTTTTTTAAGTTTAGTATACTTCATGCTTTTCAGTGTCATAGTCGAAATTCGAAAATTACTTTTTCACCTCATAACAATAGTGGCAGCCATAACCCATGTATTGTTAGAATAGGTTCTCATCAATACGAAAAAATTCCCTGTCTCAAAAATTACTGAACCGATTTTGATGAAACTTGCAATATTCCATAAGTTGAACAATAAGTACCTAGTACAACAAAAAAGAATTACTTTAGTCGGACTTGTAGTTCGGAAATATGCGCGCACAAACATAAAAATATATATACTTACATATGCTGTTCAGATGCTGATATTGACTAACATATACGAAAACAGGGCAGTTCTGGAAATATTACATACATACGGGTCGAATTGATAACCTCCTTATTTTTTTTATTTTTTTTTACATATTATAAACCAGCGCTTGACCGCAATTCTGCCTGATGGTAAGCAGTGACGCAATCGTTGATGGTAAAGCGCACTAGTTTATTAAGAGCCTATTCACTCTAGCCTTGAAGATACTCAAATTGTAGTCCGACGGAAACACCGCCGCTGGCAAATTGTTCCAGTCCCTCGATGTACGCGGTATAAAGGAAGAGGCGAAACGCTTCGTCCGGATCGTAGTGGTGTTAACAACGTAAGGGTGGAAACCAGCCATACGACGGGTCGTCCGCTGGTGGAACGGAGATGGGGGAATTAAATCATGCAGTTCCCTCGCACACTCCCCGAAATGCATCCTATAGAACACCGAAAGGCTGGCTACTCTACGCCTGTGCTCTAGGCTTTGGAGACCAACTCGAGTTAGATCAGGGTCACCAATCAGCCTCTTTGCACGTCTCTCCACTGAATCCAAAGTGGCCAGGTGACACTTGGCAGCACCAGCCCAAATGCCGGTTAAAAAGGAAATTTAATATTTGGAAATATCTAGTAAGCTTATTAATTCTTCTCGGTAAGACGCTAGAGTACGCTTTACATTTCAATAAGACAACACACACGTACCAAGCAATCCGCCATGTTCTGGGTTCCGCCATATAAGATACTCCCACCACACCACTTCACTTACAGTCGTGGTGGCCTAGTGGTTAAAACACCAGCCTCTCAAGTTTGAGTGCGCGGGTTTGATTCTAGGTCAGACAAGTACCAATGTAACTTTTCTTAAGTTATATTATGTACTTTCTAAGTATATCTTGAATACCAATGACTGAAAGTGAAGGAAAACGTCTTGAGGAAACCTGGACTTTGGGTCTGAAATCGCCAACCCGCATTGAGCAAGCGTGGTGATTACGCTCAATCCTTCTCTGTATGAGAGGAGACCTGTGCCCATCAGTGGGACGATAAAAGAAAAGGTTGATGATGATGATGATACCTATGCTTTAAACAGCGTTGGATACAATTTTTACGTTTGAACGTCTCATCTTTACTTGGCTGGCTAAGTTCCGTATTCCAGAAAGAAACTCAAGCATTGATCTCTGCTTAAGCATTACTTAAAACTAGTTGCAACCAATCAAATGGCTTGAAACGAGACTTAAGTGGAGTTTGAGTTTTGAGCGACGTTCTGTAATACGTGCCTTAAAGGCTGAGTGACCCCTTCAGTCTTAGAACAATACGACCCATCACTAAATTATGATTTTTGACATAACTGTTACTTCCTAAACTGATGAACCATGGCTTCCCATGGTTCACACAATTATTAGGAAACACTTAGTAGACATATCGTATCGAATACATAATTGATGAACTTTTGTATCGAACTAAAACTATGAGGTATTTAAAAATTTTATTGCGAAATCTTGGGCGTACCATAAACAATGGATTTACGTATACAATTAAAAGTTAAAAAAAAGTATTAAAAGAAAAAAAAAGTAAAGATATTTTATGTTTTCGTTATACGTAATGATTTCTTTCTACTTTATACGGTTTATGATTTTCGTTAAATTATAAATTATTATCAATTTGTTTCGCGATTCTTGGTTTCTCGTGAAATTTCATAATTTGCGTAAACAAGGAGTTGAATGCTCTCATATTGTTTTTCTTGTTATCCCCATTATGGCTTCGTCAAGGTTGTGGTTCACAACCAAACTCTGGAATGTTCTATAATCAAAATGATTTTTTTCTAGAATCTTCTAGTCGTTCCAGAACCCTCCTTAGAATCTGTTGATTTAAGATTCGTCTTGACTTCTGTTAGCAGGGGCCATACGAGTGAATAAAACTAGGAGACTGTTGTAGGTGGCGCGTAGTCGACCGGCTAATCATCATCATCATTTCAGCCTCATGAAGTCCACTGTTGGACATAGGCCTCCCCCAATGATTTACAAAAAGAACGGTCGGACGCGGTCTGCATACAGCGCCTCCCCGCGACCCTGGTCAGATCATGCGACCACCTACTCGATGAGCTTCCGACGCTGCGCTTGCCGGCTATTAGGCGATTTTTTATCTTATTACAGCGTAAAAAGTGTCTGAGCGAGCCTAATCAAACATTTTGGACGCCCTACAATGCTACGATAGCCCTTACAATATCCTGAACGCGTTATTATATTGACAAGCTGATCTCTGTACGTCTCTTGTGCAAAACGAGTCCAAAGACTGCACGTATAGAAATATTGGCAGAAAGCTTTTAACTATATTTTTTGAACGTACAAATCTTTAAACTAGCATATTGCATCGATATCCAACGATTTGCACTCCCTCTTTATATTGTGATTATCAGTGACCCATTGGCCCAATTGCTTCAACTTAATCACGCAAGATATAGGAATCAAAATCTAAGTCTCGGTGGTAGGCCATAATATCGGCGGCCGGCAGGAGTTACCACCCACCAGACAAAGTCTTGCCGCCAAACGATTCGTCGTGTTTCGGCATTATGTCTGGTGAAGCCTTACGGAGGACGAGTCTGAGCAGTTATGTTACTATGTGTGCCGGCTACGATGCGGCAAGTGTTGTTGTGTCGGGAGTTTAGACGTGGAGGGTCTCCAGATCAATCTCCCTCTGGCTCAGCATCGTTGGTGGTGTTACTTGGTTTGGTATTGCATCGCCTCGCTTATCTGCCGTCTTCCTTCCTATTCCCTCGGTTTTTGAGTGAATAGGCTCTTAATAAACTAGCGTGCTTAACCATCAATGATTGCATCACTGCTTAACATCAGGCGGGATTGCAGTCAAGCACTAGTTTATAATTATTGTGGAGGCATGAGGAACAGAGAGTAAAGTTCATTCATCCTCCATAGAAAAGGGAGGATCCGCCGACCAGACGGGTGTTATGTCTGGCGGGCACTTGCCCAGTGGATGAAATTGGGAAGTTGTATACAATATGTAAAGAAAACCCTGTCCGACCCATAAGGATTATAAAGGTTAGGTAAACACTTGTCCAAATATAATATAAAATTTTACATAATCATCAAAGTAACAATACTAATGAATTTTGAAATAATCCTTTTTTCCCGGGAATTAATTCCAATTTCCCCGAAATTTGGTAATTTTTGAAAAAGTGACAACACCGGTATTATTATAAGCGAATAGCGACGCGACTACGTCACAGGTGCCGCGTGCCCTGCCCCGCCCCGCCGCCCGCGAAAGGGGTTGCATACCGCACATGTATTAAGTTACCTCTTTTTGCGAAATAATATTTATTTTTTAGGGGATTTTTTTTTAAGTTTAGCCTGTCTTTGTGGACATAAGTAGAATCAGTTATCGATACCTAACAATACCTTCACGGATCGGACAGGGTTTTCTTTACATATTGTATATGCTAGTTTCTCGGTAAACTCTAATTGTGAGATGTAGAATTCGTGTGACGTCAGTATGACGCGTTGTTTATTTTTTTGACGTTTGTAGGTACCGTTACAATTATAAAAACACAGTGCATATTTATCTCTATTAAAATCTAAATATAGATACATAAATGCCATTTATCCAAAGGCTTACAAGTGAGATAACAAAACTGCATTTAAACAGCTCATTAAACAATCGTTAGTTGAAATCTGGGGAATTACACTTAAACATGTGAAATCGTTTCTTATACTTTTGTTTATAAAAATGTAACGATTTAAAGTTGGTTGGAAGTCATTTTAGTTTACGTGTCTGTATTTTTTTTTATAAATTATGAACTAGCTCTTGACTGCAATCCCGCCTGATCGTAAGCAGTGACGCAATCGATGATGGTAAAGCGCACTAGTTTATTAAGAGCCTATTCACTCTAGCCGTGAAGACACTCAAGTTGTAGTCCGACCGCTCCGACGGAAACACCGCCGCTGGCACATTGTTCCAGTCCCTCGATGTACGCGGTATGAAAGAGAAGGCGAAACGCTTCGTCCGGATCGTAATGGTAACAACAACGTGAGGATGGAAAGTCACCGTACGACGGGTCGACCGATGGTGGAACGGAGATGGGGGAGTTAAATCATGCAATTCCCTCGTACACTTGCCAAAATGTATCCTATAGAAGACCTAAAGGCTGGCTACTCTACGCCTGTGCTCCAGGCTTTGGAGACCGTTTCGAGATAAATCTGGGTCGCCAATCAGTCTCTTCGCACGCTTCTCCAGAAAAACTGTGAATGTTAAATAAAAAAATAGTGGCGCGCCGCCGCTCCCACTGCCCTGGCCGTCCGGTACCGCCGTAAACGCGACGCCCCGCAATTTTTGAATATGTAATATCTTCGAAAATATTCATTTAAATCATTGTAGTCCGACGGAAACACCGTCACTGGCAAATTGTTCCAGTCCATCGATGTACGCGGTATATAATTCTGAAACCCCCCACAAACACACCACTTTCCCTGCTGACCCCTCTACAAAGACACAACCTCTAAAAATAGTATTAGTTCACGTGACCCGAGGTATCGTTTTCGTTTGATGCGTGACACTCGCTCGCATGTCAGCACGTAACATAACGACTCATTCACCTAGATGTCCCTCCTGCTACCGTTTTCTTGGCCGTACACTTGCGTAATTGTTCTGACGTCATTTGACACTACGTGACGTCATGTTGTGGTTGTCTTTGAGGAGTTTTTAGAGGCGGTATTAGTGCTTTTGAATTTGTTATGCATTTTTAGGTGGCATTCACTTTTATTTGGACTATGAAAATATTAAAAATGGAGGAGTTTCTGAAATATCATTAGATATTGTAAAACCAAGTCACTTCGTTCTTTTTTTCCGCGTTTGCAGTGAAACGCTGGCTGACTCCTACGATATTTATCAAAAGAATGTACTAAATATTATAGACATTGAAAGATCTACAGAAAAGTCCGCGATGGTATAAGTCTATCTCTTATATGGGATATCCCACAATAATATTATAAAAATTTTCTCGGTGGTAGGCCATTACATCGGCTGCCGGCGGAAGTTACCACCCACCAGACAAAGTCTTGCCGCCAAGCGATTCGTCGTGTTCCGGCTTGATGTCTGGTGAAGCCGTACGGAGGACGGGTCTGAGCAGTTGTTGTGCGATGTGTGGCGGGTACGATGCGCCAAATGTTGTTGTCTCGGGAATTTGGTCGTGGAGAGTCTCCAGATCAATCTCCCTCTAGCGCAGCATCGTTTGGTCGTGTTGGTCTTGGGTTTAACAATGCATCACCTCGCTCAACTGCCGTCATCCTTCCTATTCCTAAGTTTTTTTAAGTGAATAGGCTTAATAAACTAGTGCGCTTTACACTCAACGATTGCATCACTGCTTACCATCAGGCGGGATTGCAGTTAAGTACTAGTTTTTAATATTAAAAGAAAAAAAATATGTTTTTGTCATTTACTTTTTACGACAAAATCTGGCTAATTTTCGAAGCGATTTTAATCAATACAGTTACAATTTACTACCACCTTAAATAAATTGTTGATTTAATATAGATCTATATCGCTTTTTGCAGCATATGATTTAAATTAATATTGTCGAAGATATTACAGTTTTAAAAATTGCGGGGCGTCGCGTTCCGTCCGGGGTAGCGGGGGCGGCGGGCCGCTTTATTCTTATTACGTTTTCTGTAGTGTATTTAGTATCAGCATTGCACTCGCGCGAAGCCGGGGCGGGCGCTAGTATACGTACATATTTAAGTGTGACAGCCTCCGTGGCGTAGCGGTAGTGAACGCGGCTGCTGCGTAAGGAGGCTCGGGTTCGATCCCCGCGCAGTGCAAATATTTCGTATGCATGAATATGAATATTTGCACTGGTCTGATCGTGCCTCGGAAAGCACGTTAAGCCGTTAGTCCCGGTTGCCATACGAACATCTAATGTTACGGTACGGGTTGTTGGAGCCCTCAAAAGTTCAGCAATTGGTCTAACTGCAATGCTTCGATATCGCCTTCGGGTTGTTGAGGTCAGACGGCAGTCCCTTCACGGAAAATATCGAAGTTTAGCCAAAATCAGCAGTTAGACTGGTAAAGCGGACCCCAGACTACAAAGCTGAAAAAAGCTTCGGATGCGACTGGGATTAACGCTGAGATGATGATGATGACAAGTCATACAATCATATTTTTTCAAATTCAATTTATTCATTATTAGTATTCTAAACGTAGATACCGTAATGTATTATAATATGACCTTTCGCATTCCACAAACCCAAAATCAGATACTTATTTACATTAATCTAATTTTAATAGCATATAATTTAATTTTATACCTACTTTCAAATTTGGACACCCATAATCTTGTGTGGTGTCCGTCATCTGACACTGAGGTTTTGTTTTGTCCCTCTAATATATTTAAGTATTTGGATATTGGTCTGTATGTTAATTGTAAGTGTTTTATAGGCTGCGTAGGTTTCAATATGTTTTTTTTAATATGCTCCGCTCCTATTGGTTACAGCGTGATGTTATATAGCCTAAATCCTTCCTTGATTAATAAGCTATCCTAAGCAAACAGATTTTTTCCAATCGGACCAGTTCCTGAGATTAGCGCATTCAAACAAACAAACAAACTCTTCAGCTTTATGTATTAGTATAGATTAGTATACGTAATAAAGGCGCAGGTTCGATCCCCGCACAGTGCAAATATTTGTATGCATGAATATAAATATTTGCACTGGTCTGGTCCTGCCTCGGAAAGCACGTTATGCCGTTGGTCCCGGTTACCATACGAACATCTAATGGCAGTCGTTACGGGTTGTTGGAGCCGTCAAAAGTCTAACAATTGGTCTAACTGCAATGCTTAGATATCGCCTTCGGGTTGTGGAGGTCAGACGGCAGTCGCTTCACGGAAAATATCAAAGTTTAGCCAAAATCAGCAGTTAGACTGGTAAAGCGGACCCCAGACTCCAAAGCTGAAAAAGCTGCGGATGCGACTGGGATTAACGCTGAGATGATGATGGAGTATACATAATAAAGGACAATTATACAATATGTAAAGAAAACCCTGTCCGACCCATAAGGATAATAAAGGTTAGATAAACACTTGACCAAATATAATATAAAATTTTACATAATCATCATAGTAACAATACTAATGAATTTTGAAATATTCCTTTTTTCCCGGGAACTAATTCCAATTTCCCCGAAATTTGGTAGTTTTAAAAAAAGTGAGAACACCGGTATTATTATAAGCGAATAGCGACGCGAACACGTCACAGGTGCCGCGTGCCCTGCCCCCCGCCGCCCGCGGAAGGGGTTGCGTACCGCACATGTATTAAGTTACCTCTTTTTGCGAAATAATATTGATTTTTTTTTAAGTTTAGCCTGTCTTTGTGGGCATTAGTAGAATCAGTTATCGATACCTAACAATCCCTTCACGGATCGGACAGGGTTTTCTTTACATATTGTATATTAGTATAGATGATAAATATTTGGATATTGGTCTGTATGTTAATTGTAAGTGTTCTAGAGGCTGAAATGAAGGATTCTCGTGATTTTTTTTTTTAAATTCCGGCTTATTTAGATATTGGCGCCGATTCTGTTGTTCACAAACTAAACTAATTTAAAGTTCTGTGCATCTTTTTCTATCCATTTCGTTAAGAAAAGGATAGAAGATAACATTTTAGTTTAATCCTGTCAAATTAAGATACTCCATACACAGTTTAGACGCGATTATAAACATGGCGACTAAGAATACGCCAGTTTACGTCAGGAGCGCACTAATTTGACAGGTCTAAACTGACGTTTTATCTTCTGTCCTGTTCTTAATGAAATAGAAAGAAAGAGATGCACTGAACTTAAATTTAATTTAGTTTTGTGAAATACTGTTGGACTTATTCAGATTTTTTTAAAGAAAAATCTTCTATTCTAAGTTCTATAGGCTTAATTATATGAGATAGTAACAAGGATATAATAAAAACAAACGTCATTCGATGTATTATTATGTAATTAGCAACTGTTGACAAGCAGCTGGCAACAAAACCTACATTTGTCATGCAATTAATTTTGACAGCTGTCAAATTTTCGAAAAAACGAACTTGCCCAGGCGCAGCCGCGCTAAAGTTTAGTTTAGATCAAAAATAACAATAAAAAAAAAATAATAGATTGTTACGTCATACCCATGTTTACAAATGTGGTGTGCTGTGGACTGTAATTATAAATATATTAGAAAGGTCGATGGACGGGTTAAGGCCGACTGTGGCTTTGTTTTAAGAACGACCACTTTTTTTTTGTCCGCAAGTGTAAGTTTAAAGTTCGAGCCAGCTTTTGTAGTGATAATACGATTAATGTACTGTAATGCGACTCATAACTATCACGCCTTGAAAACTGAGGTAAAATGAGGGTTAAGTGAGTTGTCATTACAATTAATGCTAGGCATTGACACTATTACTTGTCAGAGAGTTTATTACCGTCGGGTTCGATTCCCGCTCATTGCAAATATTTGTATTTTTTCTCGGTGGTAGGCCATAACATCGGCTGCCGGCGGAAGTTACCAGCCACCAGACAAGGTCTTGCCGCCAAGCGATTTGTCGTGTTCCGGCTGATGTCTGGTTAAGCCGTACGGAGGAGGGATCTGAGCAGTTGTGCTGCGATGTGTGCCGGGTACGATGCGCAAAATGTTGTTGTGTCGGGAGTTTAGTCGTGGAGAGTCTCCAGATCAATCTCCCTCTGGCGCAGCATCATTGGCCGTGTTGGTCTTGGGTTTAACATTGCATCACCTCGCTCAACTGCCGTCATTCTTCCTATTCTTAAGTTTTTTAAGTGAATAGGCTTAATAAACTATTGATGGTAAAGCGCACTGCTTTACCATCAACGATTGCATCACTGCTTACCATTAGGCCGAATTGCAATTAAGCACTTGTTTATAATTATTAAAAAAGAAATGCACCCCGGAAAGCATGTTAAGCCGTTGGTCCCGGTTGCCATACGAACATCTAATGGCAGTCGTTACGGGTTGTTGGAGCCCTCAAAAGTCAAACAATTGGTCTAACTATAATGCTTCGATATCGCCTTCAGCTTGTGGAGGTCAGACGGTAGTCGCTTCACGGAAAATATCGAAGTTTAGCCAAAATCAGCAATTAGACTGGTAAAGCGTACCATAGAACTCTACCACCTCCAAAGCTGAAAAAGCTTCGGATGCGACTGGGATTAACGCTGAGATGATGATGATTATTTACCTACGTTATTACAAGTCACTCTTAAGCTGACCTTACCTCATACAACTTTTTACGGCGAGATTTTACAGAACAGATCCATAGAAATAACTCTTGATCGATTTCGATCTTCAGAAATAACTGTTGACCGATTTCGATCTTCTTTTAAGACATGTGTACTAACATATCATGTCTTGAAAGAAGCTCGCGATCCCGCGGGATGGTAGAATAGAATAGAATAGAATACTCTTTATTATGTACACCATATAGATTACAGAACATAGATAAAAATATTTTACAAAGGGTGACACAATGGGCGGTCTTATCGCTAAGAGCGATCTTTTACAGACAACCTTTGGATGGAATTCTAAGGGGAAGGATAAAGAAATAATGTAGGTAGTCTACAGTGTACTATTTACATAGATTATACAATAAATATATACGTTAAGTGTATACTAGTTTAAATAATTTTATACATCTAATTAATAAATATTATACAAGAGCATATAAAATATAATAACATGTTTAAAGAGAGAGGAAGTGCTTTTTTATCATAGTTTTAAAAGTAAACAGTGTTTGAGCACGTCTTACGGACACGGGCAAGGCATTCCAAAGCCGAACTGCTTGTACAGTAAAGGATTTATCATAGAAACTAGTGGAATGCATCGGCATCTCTAATTCCAGGTTTTCCGATGACCTCAGATATCTATTATGTGTGTCATGAAGGAACTTGAAACGTAACGATGGTAAGCAGTGATGCAATCGTCTGGATCACTGTGATGCAGTATACAGTAAGGTGGTGGGAGGTCAGAGGGCAAGCCTAATAATCGCCATCAACCGAGTATAATTCCAGACCATATTTCATGAGATACAGCCAGACACACAGACATATGGACAGTGGAGTTTTAGTAATATGGTCCCGACAAGCCCTAATTATATGTAACAGATCCTCAGTAGAAATAATGACCCGGTTTATCAGTTATGTAACATCGTCAATCTCTTTTATTTTTTACCACATTGTTCACGTTGATTATCTACTAGAAGATTACACTGGTCCAACCACTATAAATTAAATCATACCCGGACTTATCAATAGGTAACTGCACACTGTCATAATGGTTGTCATAAACACAATGAGGAATAATTGACACCAATTATCATCTAAAATACAGCAAATAATAAAAAAAAATCTTACTTCGACAAGTGCGTATTTTCTTAACAATGTGAAAATATGAAAAATATTTTTCGCACAGCAAACGAACATGTTTATAATTGAATAATCGACAAGAGATTTAGGACATACTAACAGTAATACTCATCTCTATGCAGAAACAAACGGAATTCAACCTTAATTCTCATACTTTAAATCTTAAATTGCTAAATTGAAACCTGCGTATACTACTTTTTGTTTTACCAAAAAGTTTGCAGACAAAGAGTCTAAAGTGCGTGCGGATTTGTAATTGAATTTCAGTCTTCAGTTAAAGATGATAGGGTCAGATTTTGTTTGGCAGTAGGTTGTATGATAAAGTCGAATGAACATGTATGCCAAGTAAAATTAAGTATGCCAATACCATAGTTCGCGCATGATTGCGTTCAGCCTTCGTCGGAATGAGCGTTTTCCTACGATTTTTCTCATAATGCCTCAGGTATGTTTTCCTATTTCTGTCAAGGCTAGGACCGGAAGTTTAGCTAGTGAACGCGACAAGGTTATACGAATTATTGGAATTCGGGAACATGTTAAAAGATTTCGATTATTACTTAACTGTTTCCACGAGGAAATCCGACTTAGTATTATAAACGTGAAAGGGTTTGTTACCGTGTCACGAAAAACGGATTTAGAAGAAATTTGAAACACAAATACGTTAAGGTTCTATGTTTAGACCTAAACAAAATATAACGCAATATTTGTAAAACACTAAAACATGTTCAGTCTTTGCTAAATACTCTCCGCGTGCTTACTTGTTCTTGATTTCACTTTCCTGTCCTGTGCTGTACTTGTTAATGCTGTTGCAATCATCATTCTAACTGTGAACAAAACTTGCTGTCCCCTCGGCCGCCGCTGGTCAAATAACCCAAAAATGACATGAGAATTAAAGATACAAAAAAAAAAAAAATACTATTGCAATTCTACATATACGTCGCACATAATAAGTTAACATAACAGTCCATCATGATTGCTTCAAATCATCGCAATTTGCAGGACAATTGAAGTGGTCTGCCATAACAGGCTAACTGCATAAACAGATTTGTTATTAGGTACCGACATTTGATGCTAATGGATAGCTGATGTTTTGCATTGACTTTGATGGGAAATCGTTGTGTTCAACGGGAATTTTTATCGACGTGGATTTGAAAGTCTATAGATTTTTTTACCAGAACTATGTAAATCGCTGTTGGATATCTTAATTAAATAAAATAAATAAATAAATCTATAATAAAAGAGTGTTCTTTTACTAGAGCCAATGTCACGGTTTCTCTTTTGGTCAAGGTTATGACCTTGACCTAGGCATCGGTCTTCGTGGACCCCATCACAATGTGCTGACATGTCTTTGAGGGGCGCGTGAAACACAACGCGCCATCGACCTGGGCCTGGTCCTTACCGCCTGCAAAGCCGCCCCTACGGTGACCGGGAGTTCGATGTTGTCTCCCGACCGGGGCGTCTCCTGTGGCGGCTAGAGGCGTGAGGCTTAATAAATTCTGTCAAATACATATTAGATACTCGACATATTCGAAAACATTTTGTGTGGCCATATTGTGTTTTCCAAAAACAAGATGTCAGACAACCTGCCAACGCTGGTTTTCAACTGAACATGTATTATTGCTAGGACGACGATGAGAGCAGCGGTGGCCTAGTGGTAGGTATCGGCTGTGACTAACAACTTGTAGGTCGTAGGTTCAAACCCAACAGACGCTTAACTTTGTGTAAATTATTTCATCACCACTGCTCTCAAAACAGTGAAGGTCCTAGAGCCAAAAAAATATCTAAGAAATGCGACATCTACCTACCCGCATTGGGCCAGCGTGTTAGATTACAGCCCACTCCCTCTAACAGAGAGGAGGCCTGTGGGCCAGGAGTGGGAACATTATAGCCTGATCATGTTGATGACTGTAAGGAACCTCCACGGTTATGTGATAATCAGGGTAGGGCCAAATAGTTAATAAAATAAATATTTAGTATCGGAGCAAAAATCCTGCTAATATTATAGATGCCATTTCACGCAGATATGGATGAAATTTAAAACACAAGTGGTTTATAACCAGGAATAACATAAAGGGTGTATCTGACATCGACGCACAAACGAGTACCATGGATCCAGTACATGATTCTGAACCCCCCAGTGGTGGAATTTCACGTCGGCTTTTTCATGATTTAAAAAAAATAAATGTAGTTTTTTTTTACTTCAGACCATTCACAATTGCTATACTTTTATAACCCAATAAGATTTTAAAGTCAAAATTAAATTATTCGCTAATTACATAGAAAAGCGCAATGAAAACAAAACCCGAAAAACGATCTTATCAGCTGATTTAATAGAGTTCACATCAGGGATCAACGTCATACCTACAAACTCGCAAGGCGGCACGCTTGCAACGTTCAAAAGCCGAGCCGACACTTTTTTTTTAAACACTGTGTATTCTGTAATCGTTCATTAACGACATAAATGACTATCATAATTATATTAGTGGCATGCGGTCTTGCCTTTTCGCGAAGTTTGCATTACGATGTCAGATACACCCTGTATAGGATACCTTTTATCCCGATATACACACGTTATCGAAACTTACGCGAGTGAAGCAAAGGGGCGCGGCTAGTTCTAAATAAAGAACAGCTCGGTAATTGTGAAACACACCAGGAGGATTGCCTTCATTTTTACAGTTGAACATCATATACAAGGCTAGAGTGAATAGGCTCTTGATAAACTAGCGCGCTTTACCATTACTGATTGCATCACTGCTTGCCTTCAGCCGGTATTGCGGTTTATAATAAAATAAGGTATCCTTTAAAATGATTCAAATCAGAGTTTGAATCATTTTAATTTTTGATAGCGTGTTCGCAATTAGCGAACCGATGTCTTTCCAGCTTCGTTTTTGGACTATCTAAATCTTACTGCGTATAAAAATAAACCCTCTTTTCAATGTACCGAAATAACTATCAAAATGTACAACTCATATAAATTAACCATACTCAATTTAACAAGTGGTCTTACAATTTATCTAACCCCGTAAATACGCACACAATACGGCACACGTCTCCCCCAGGGGGTCCATTGTACCATTCCCATCAGGTAAAGATGTCAGGACCCCACAACATTAACTCCTGTCAAAATACAAAGCGCGGTCTCTTTGTCCCCAGACATGATACGAGGGTCGGTTCAAAAGGACCTGATCGCATTTGAGGGTTGGGCGTGAAAATCGGATTATTGACGGATATTTATGTACCTATAATGGGGTAATGGATATTGTATTGGAAGGATTATTTTGCTATTACTTTTTATAAGAAAAGTGGTATTTTTAGGGCGTTTACCACACCCTAGGTGACCATGATTATAGTTGGAAAATTACAATAGACCACCAACGAATTTATTCAATTCAATTGATTTTTTACTTCGTTGAAAGAACAGGATTCATTTTGAAAACTATTCTATTTTGGTAATGCAAAACCCAATAATGTTTCCGTGCGGTACCGGGCATAGAATAGTACCAGCCCATATCATCCGTGGGTATCGTAAGAGGCGACTAAGGGAACTCTCACCAGGGAAGCGGACAGCAGTGCATCTCAAGCGTGGGGATTAGGTATAGCAATGCGAGGCCTTTGTCTAACAGTGGACCTCTATAGGTTGAGAAGAAGAAGGAAACGCAATAGTGAATTAGCATCTTTCAAATTTTGAAATTAAATACCTACATTATTTGCGAATTGGGGCTGATTTCTCGATCGATTAGGAATATTTATTCTTAAAAAAAAATTACGTCCAGCAGTTTTTGCTTTCTTCTTCTTTTGATTCCTGAGGTATAATTATCGGAATTAGAAAAATGAGGGTCGGGTATAAAATAGTATTTTTTTTTTTAAATAATCTATAGTAGGTACGAAACAGGGAAAATAGTTTAAAACAACATTATATAATCGAAATCCAAACCGCCACCGGCCGGTGAACTTTTCAGCACGTATTGAGGGAATATGAAACCAAAACCTTTATAAGTAACTCAAGGTAAACCAATAACCACGTGACAGATATCTGACTAATGTAATGGCAGTCATGTCAGTTGTCATTATACGTCACAGTTGTACTATTTAATTAGCAACATTATAATTCGAATAGGGTATTTGACTAAAAAAAGCTAATTAGTTCGTATGTCGGATTTTCAAAAACTAGACACGTATTTTTTCTTTTTTCATATAAACAAAAATGACGACGACACAGCGCGTTGAAAACTCGTATGACGTCACTAAACCCTACACTTTTTAGCGACCAGTGACGTCACCAGCCACCACTCCTGATCTTTGATGCCTTCCATATTTGTAAATTTTTATTGATATGATAAAACAAACTATACGTATCCAATATTTTTCTAAGTATAATCTGAATGACGGACTAAGTAGAATTAATATTTTTTACCCAGGAAACATCCCTATTGTAACGCTACTAAATTGAGAAGTGCAACTGTAATATAACAGGACAACTGAAGTAACTGGTATTACGTTTAGTCAGTTAAAGTCACGTGGTTTCTTTGTTTACCTATAATTAATAACCGAAACCGATAGAGTATAATAATCTTATCCATGGAACATAATCTGCTATACCAATTGCGTTATAATATCTCCAACATTTCATTTAATATTAATAACATCTAAGAAATTATTAGCTAGTAAAATCGAGCCTAGCTTACCGTTCCATCCCACATGGTGAGTAAAACTTTATGAACGATAAAAGTAGTAACTGAGACTAAAGCGATCAGTTACTTTAATAACTACGTAATTATAGCTCTATACAACGTGTAACATAAAGGGTATACCAGTGCCAGTGCCAGTGGTATGTTCGCAGAGGCGCGCGTGGACGGCTTTCACGCCGTCATACGCAAGCGAAGTGCGTCTTTAATGGCGCGGGTGCGCGGCAGCCCCAACGCCATCCTGGCCGCGTGCGCAGGCCGATGGGACTCACAGCTAATAGCGCATTGTATAGGCCTACACACTAAACCCAGTGCCTAAAATATTTTCACTGTTTATTGTTTTTTTCTATTACTAACATAGGCTAAGAACATTGTTACTAACAAATTATGGAAGTACCTAATTCCGAAATAAATTTTATTATTATTATTATTATTATTATATACATAACAAAGGCATGACATCTTGACATGATATCAAACGATAGTGGAAGGGTTTTTTAATCCTATCTCTTTATGTTAGGAAGTTATGAGGAAAAACACCGCCTGTGACAGGCTACTATCATACTAGTCGCACAGAGATATTGAAGACATTTATCGGATTTTGGCAAGTAACGTGACGGGTAACGAGTAGTTATTAACGTATGTAGTGTGCTGCCACGTTTGTTATGATTTGATTTTAAGAAACACACGAAACCGAAAATTTGGTACCAATTTTTAGAGTATTTTATTTTGAGTTGAGACCCTTCCGATATCGTTTGATATCATCTAAAGATGCCATGCCCTTGGTATGTATATACTCTTTTTGTTACACGTTGTATATTTCATAATAACTGAATGGTTTAGAATTGTTGGTAGTGTATGCGTTTTATCATTAACCACAGGCAACACTGTCACTGTCAGACAGATAGCACTGTCTCGAGCGCACCGCGTCGGTCATTCTTACGAAAGCCACGGGCGAGAGTTGACGTGTCAGTAGTCTGTCCGTTATGTGCGTGTGCGAGCGAAACAGTGCTATCTATCTGACAGTGACAGTGTTATCTGTGGTTAATGATAAAACGCATATACACTACAAGAAGCTTTTCCGGAAGATTTATGTTTTAATCTCTAATCCGCCAATGTTACTGGACACTTCATCATCATCATCATCAACCTTTTTATCGTCCCACTGTTGGGCACAGGCCTCTTCTCATACAGAGAAATACAACGTGTAACGTAAAGGGTATATACATACCAAGAGCATGGTATCTTTACATGATATCAAACGATATTGCAAGGTTTTTTTAATCCTATCACTTTGTGATAGAAAGTTATCAGACAAAACGCCGCCTGTGATAGGGTACTACCATACTAGGCGCACTGAATTATTGACGATATTTATCGTGAGTTTCGCGGACCCCGGGCTCCAACGCGAAAGCCGCGGATGCAACCGGGATAAGCGCTGAGATGATGATGATGATGATTTATCGTGATTTTCGTACTTAACGGGACGTGTAACGATTAGTTATTAACGTATGTAGTGTGGCGCCACGTTTGTTATGATTTGAATTTAAAAAAACACAAAGCCGAAAATTTGGTATACATTTTTTGAGTATTTTATTTTGAGTTGAAACCCTTCCCATATCGTTTGGTATCATATGAAGATGCCATGCCCTTGGAATGTATATACCCTTTATATTACACCTTGTATACAGTCGGTCCATACAAAACACTGTTTTTTTTTTTATAATTATAAACTATATAGTACTGCACTTATAAGCAATGATGCAATCGTTGACGGTTAAGCGCGCTAGTTTATCAAGAGCCTATTCATTCAAAGAAAACTTAGTGAATAGGAAGGAAGAGTGCAGTTGAGCGAGGTGATGTAATGTTAAACCCAAGAACACGACCAATGCAGCTGCGCCAGAGGGAGATCGATCTGCAGACCGTCCACGACCAACACGCGCATCATACCCGGCACACATCGCAACACAACTGCTCAGACCTGTCCTCCGTACAGCTTCACCAGACATCATGCCGGAACACGACGAATTGCTTGGCGGCAAGACTTTGTCTGGTGAGTGTTAACTTCTGCCGGTAGCCGATGTTATGGCCGACCACCAATGGTATTTAGTTACATCTGCTTCCTCAATCCCTACTAATATTATAAATGCAAAAGTAACTCTGTCTGTCTGTGCGTCTGTTACGCTTTCACGTCTAAACGACTGAACTGATGGTACAAAGATAGTTTTGATTCCGGACTTTTGAAGAGTTCTCTTGGAAACGCGATATAACTGAACTCTACGCGGGCGTAGCCGTGGGCGGAAAGCTAGTAATCAATAATTTATTCGGCCCCAACGTTGTTGAGAAAGAATTAGGCAAATGAATTGTTAATAAAGAATAGCGCATATTCCAGATCAACCTAAAATATTCCATTCATTATTTTTGGAAAGATTTCCAAGAAAACATTTCTAATATCAAATCAAAAACTTAGATTTAATAAAGAAAGCTTTTTTGTTTCCCAAACTACTTACACTCAAACGAGTTTGAAAAAATGGTGTAGATCAAGCTGCGCTCTGGAGGGGCTAACAGTGCCTATTAAAACTATATTAAGTGCGCTCCAGGCTTACGATCCCTAATGGTGCGTCATCAAACATTGTCCAAATCACGGCCATCTCACAAATATATCTATTACTAGTGTTTTTGTGAAGGTTTGATGTCGTAATGGAGAATTTGGAGTGATTCAAGATGATTTTGTCATAAGTCTGCTGGAATTTTTTATTTATACGATTAGATTATAGGAGTACATTTACGAACGCGGCCGCTTGGCAAGATGGCGCGGGTTCGATCCCCGCGCAGTGCAAATATTTGTATACATGAATATGAATATTTACACTGGTCTGGTCGTGCCTCGGAAAGCACGTTAAGCCCTTGGTCCCGGTTGTCTAATTAATGGCAGTCGTTACGGGTTGTTGGAGTCCTCAAAAGTACAAGAATTAGTCTAACTGCAATACTTCGATATCGCCTTCGGATTGTGAAGATCAGACGGCAGTCGCTTCACGGAAAATATCGAAGTTTAGCCAAAATCAGCAGTTAGACTGGTAAAGCGGACCCCAGACTCCAAAGCTGAAAGCTTCGGATGCGACTGGGATTAAAGCTGAGATTATGATGATGAAATTGGTAAAGACGTTTTTTATCTTATTAACAGACATCATCATCAGAACCTGGATCTCCTTAACGGAAGTCCTTTTAACCTAATCCAAAGAACCATTCATGTTAGTGACATCCAGCCTATAATGTTCTGACTTCTGGGACGCAGGCCTTCTTTATGTGAAAAGAAGTGGTTCGTAGTCTACCACGCGGGCCTGGTGCGGTTTGGTAGACGTCACATTTCTTCGAAGTGTTGCCTCTAGGACATGCCGGTTTCCTCACTGTTTTCCTTCACCATTTTGAGAGCAGTGGTGATGAAATAATTTACACAAAGTAATGCGCAAGATGGGGCTCGAATATCTACGATCTATAACTTGTAAGTCGTGGCCGATATCTGGTTGAATAGATAAAGTTAGTTTCTCCAAGATTGTTTGTCCAAGATACCACAGTGTCACAAGACTAAAGTCTTTGACCAGCGTGTGTTGCCAGTGATGACGTACGGAACAGAGACGTGGTCGCTCACAATGGGCCTCATACGAAGGCTCAGAATCATATAAAGGGCAATGGAAAGAGCCATGCTCGGAGTTTCTCTTTGCGAGCGAATCAGAAATGAGAAGATCCGCAGAAGAGCCAAAGTCACCGACATAGCTCTTCGAGTCGCTAAAATTTAGTGGCAGTGGGCAGGGCACATTGCTCGTAGAACCAATGGCCGATGGGTCAGTAAGGTTCTGGAGTTGCGGCCACGTACTGGAAGACGCAGCGGAGGGAGGCCCCCTACAAGGTGGACCGATGACCTGGTGAAGGCGATAGATGCGGGCAGCACAAGACCGGTCATCGTGGAAAGCTTTAGGGGAGGCCTTTGTCCAGCAGTGGACATCTATAGGCTGAAGAAGAAGAAGAAGAAAGTTTAATCGTCAACAAAGTACAAACAAAATCAAAAACCCAATTGAAAGCGAACTGCGGCCATTAACCATACAGCTATCATTTAACAGGTAGGTAAGCCAAATTACCCCCGCAGCGTCATTGTGATCACACAATACGGCCTGTGTGACCACACGAGCGGAACTAATGCCCTTTAAGTGTGGAGGGTTATACAGTTAATCGGAGGATTTTAGATTTGGCTAATGGATATGGGAATGGAAGCGTAGTAGCGCTGTGGTTAGGGAGGGTGTGGGCAGATGTAGCCCACGAAATTCTAATTTTCTTACGTTTTTTGCAATTTTCGAGTCGGCATCAGGAAAATTAAGGTTAAGGAGAGAGTTGACATTGCAACTTTAAAGTACCCAAATTCATTATTTATTTATTAAAACTACTAGCTTTCCGCCCGCGGCTTCGCCCGCGTGGAGTTCGGTTATATCGCGCTTTTTACGTTTCCCTCGGGAACATCAAATTTTTCCGGGATAATAAGTAGCCTATGTTCTTTCTCGGGGTCTAAAGATTGTCTGTGCCAAATTTCATCAAAATCGGTTGAGAGGTTTAAGCGGGAAAGCGTAACAGACAGACAGACAGACAGACAGAGTTACTTTCGCATTTATAATATTAGTATGGATATGTAAATACTTACAAAGAAAAACATTGCACAATGACGGACTTAATGCCTTAGGCATTTTTTACCAGTCTACCTTAAGGTGATGCAGAGACAAAACATGGTAGGTGCAAAGATTTAAGATATTAAATCTGCTGATTATTTGCTGATTCATTATCTGCCTAGCCTTTTACAAACTTTGTTGGGGTCAGCTTCCAGGCTAACTGGATTCATCTGAATACTTTACATGGAGCAACTGCCTGTCTGAAGGGTAATTCTCTGCCCAGCTTGGGTAGACCATGGTCCGGACCGAAAATGCATGGCAGGTCGTCACCTCCTTCAAGAAGGAGGCGGAGCGCGTAAGAAAGCGGTAATCCCAGCGCCCTAACGCTTCTAGCCGCCACAGGAGACGCCCTGGTCGGGAGATAACATCGAACTCCCGGCCACTGTAGGTGCCGGGATTGCGGGTAAGGACCAGGCCCGCGTCAACGGCGCGTTATGTTTCACGCGTGCTTCAAAGAGATGTCAGCACATCATGACGGGGTTCACGAAGACCGATGCCTCCTGGGTCAGGGTTGCGGGCTGGTTAAAAAAGAAGCCGTGGCTCTGGTGCACAGCCAAATAAAGGAACACGGGTGGGTTTTAGTCAGTAAAAGTCGGACACGCCCGTCCACTCCGGCCAGAGCGGGAGAGGTCTTTGTTGATTTCCCATCCCAAACAAAAATTAAATTTTGACAAGTTTTTGACATTTCTTTGTCTCCGAGATGAGACTGCTATACTATATTTTATGTTTATGTTTTTTTATACTTATTTCTATCATTGCGATATCCGTTGACAACCGATTACCACACAACTTATCAATTATCGGTACCACATTCAGACTTCCAATACAAACGATCCGGACGTAGCGTTTCGCCTCCTCTTTTATACCGCGTATATCGAGGGACTAGAACAATCTGCCAGCGGCGGTGTTTCCGTCGGACTACAATTTGAGTGTCTTCAAGGCTAGAGTGAATAGGCTCTTCATTAACTAGCGCGCTTTACCAACAACGGTTACATCACTGCTTACCATCAGGCAAGCACTAGTTTGTCCATAAACCAGCTTAAACCTCAAAACCGATTTTGATGAAATTTGGCACAGACAATCTTTCGACCCTGAGAAAGGATATAGGCTACATTACATACTATATATAGGCTTTTATTGAAAAAAAAAAAATGATATTCCCGAGGGAAATCTAAAAAGCGCGATATAACCGGGCGAAGCCGCGGGCGGAAAGCTAGTAATTTATAAAAACAAAACGTAATATAACTAAAAGGTTATAATCCAGCGATTAATTAATTGACGAAAATTAAAAAGTATATTCGACGGTATTTAGCTCTATATTGCAAATAATACGCCATTACTTACGAATTTTATACGAAAAGGTGTTTTAAACCGGTTTTTAGTACATTAATACGATAAAACTATTCATTAAACGACGCAATGCTACTTGATATATTAGATTTGGGAACGAACAAAGCAAGAAATAAATAATTCAAAGAGAAAAAATTACAATAAAAAACCGCTCAAATAGTAGAATTACTGTGTAGGACTTTTTTTAATAAAAAAACTGTCAAAACAAGTGAGTCGGGGTGGCCTAGTGGTTAAAACACCAGCCTCTCAAGTATGAGTGTGCGGGTTCGATTCCATGTCAGGCAAGTACCAATGTAACTTCTAAGTTATACATATGTACTTTCTAAGTATATCTTGGGCACAAATCCTTCATTAAACGTAAGTTGTGTCAGAAAGCATTTTATAGTGTGAAGGATTATATTGAGGACAAAAAGGCTTGGGCTTGAGCTGCGTCCGATTTCTATACAATGATTGTTCTTTGATTTTTCCTCTTGTAGTTTTAATATGTAATTGTTTATGTTATTTATTCAAAGCCTGTATTACACACTATGTAGCCAAGCATATTGTACGTTACGGAATTGTATCGCTGACAGAGGTGCTCGGCACTTGTACAGCTGCACAGGAGTTAAACTTTCCACAGATTCGGGAACACTGTTGGAGCTGCTGAACCTTGGACAAAACTATCTTAGCATTGTGTAGATTCAATTTCTTAGTATTGTATAATTGCATGGCAAACGTGTGAGCACAATGTACGAATGTGCTGTAAGGCATTTATTTGTTGGGTTAGTCTTTTTTATTGACTTAATTGTGCTCTGGCTGTTGAGAGTATGTCATGCTCACTCAAATGTCTCGCTGATGGTGGCGTGTGTTTTGGGTCATTGGGTTCCCTTCGATATGGTTGAGCTGAATGATGCTGATCCATACGTCATGTTCGTGAACGGACGCCGTCGGAGGGGACTGGTCATCTCTTAGCTGCCACGGCGTATTTTAATTTCTGAATTGATTTTTGTATGTTTTCCATAATGGACGCTCTCAGCGTACAATATATTTCTGCATCGTTCTCACGCGGTTGATTTCAACATGATTGATGTAATCAAATATTTGTAATAATAGCTTAAAAATTTAAAAGAGTGTCCATGGAGTTTCTTGCCCGTTCTTCTCCATAGGTACCTACTCTTTGGAATGGGCGACTAGGTTCATCTTATTGACTGACCGACCTTCTGACAATTCAAAAGTGCCTGTAACTGGTTTATTTGAAATAAATGATTTGATTTGATTTGATTTGAATGACTAATTACAAGGTGAAGGAATACATCTTGAGGAAACCTGGGCATGTAGCCAATGTAACATCGCTTCGTAGCGAAGCGAAATCGAATACCATACCAACCAATGGCGGGAACGATTGCCCACGTGATTTATCGCGTCGCGTGGTGTATCGTTCCCGCCATTGGTTGGTTTGGTATTCGATTTCGCTTCGCTACGAAGCGATGTTACATTGGCTACAGGCCCTGGACTTTAAGTCTGATATCGCAATAATCTGAAATATTTTTTCTATATATTCATCACCATCATCAACAAAATTTTTTTTCATCCCACTGCTGTGCACAGGTCTCCTCTCATACAGATTGAGCGTAATCACCATGCTTGCTCAAAGCGGCTTGGCGGTTTCAGAATTAAAGTCCAGGTTTCCTCAAGATGTTTTCATTTCTCAAGATGGTTTGCCTTGTATTCAGTCATTGGTGTTCAAGATAATGTATACTTAGAAAGAACATATAACTTAGAAAGTTACATTGGTACTTGCCTGACCTGGAATCGAACCCTCACACTCATACTCGAAAGGTTGGTGTTTTAACCACTAGGCCATCACTACTTCTGTATATTACCTATGAATAATTCAAAAAGAGAAAACATTGCGAAAAAATGCTTCTCTGACAAAACATTATTTTTTATCGCAACGACCAATAAATTTACACCAAAGGCCTGGTCACATGTTCCATGACCACACCACATCGCAGCGACAAATTGTGGTCAAGCAGTGCTGCATCCTCATCCACATACTTTAACTTTAACATACTGATTATCAAAAAAAGGGCCAACCGAACAACTCAAATAACGGATTGAATGTAATTGTATTGTCAAAATGAAACCCATTGCTACTACACAGTGCAAATCAAATCAAATCATAGCATTTATTTCAAATAAACCAGTTACAGGCACTTCTGAATTGTCAGAAGGTCGGTCAGTCAGTAAGGTAAAGCTAGTCGCCCATTCCAAAGAGTAAGTTCCTATGGAGAAGAACGGGTAAGAAACTCCATGGACACTTTTAAATTATCAAGCTATTGATACAAATATTTGATTACATCATTCATTTTGAAATCAACCGTGTGATAACGATGTAGAAATATATTGTATTCTAAGAGCGTCCATTATGGAAAATACACAAAAAAAAAACAACAACAAAAAAGACTAACCCATCAAATAGATGCTTTACAGCAAGTACATTGTGCTCACGCTCAGTGCGGATTGGTAGATGCCACATGTCTTTGAAATTTTTGACTCTAGGACATGCTGGTGTGGAGGCATGAGAAACAGAGTAAAATCCACTGATCCTATAAAGAAAAGGGAGGATCCTCCGACCAGACGGTTATTACTTCTGGCGGGCAAGTGGCCAACGGTTGAAGTTGGGAAGTTTTATTTATGCTAGTTGCACGGTAAACTCTGCTTGCGAGATGTAGAATTCGTGTGACGTCAGTGTGACGTGTTATGTTTTTGTGGCGTTTGTAGGCACCACTACACTGGTTTCCTCACGAAGTTTTTCTTCACCGTTTTGAGAGCAGTGGTGATGAAATAATTCAAACAAAGTAAAGTGTCAAACGTAGCGTAGGACGCCCTTGGGCGAGATGGAGCGACGACATCAAAAAGGTGGCTGATAGTGGCTGGCGGAGAACTGCTCAAGATCAAAGTCAAAATTGTTTATTTCAAATTAACCATCACTTGGTACTTTTGAATAGTCAATGTTGGTCAGTCCAAGAAAAGTGAAGCTAAATTGCACGTTCCAAAGCGTAGATCTCTATAGAGAAGAACGTGCAAGAAACTCCATGGACACTCTTTTAAAATCATAATATGGGTTACATTTCTTCGTTACAAATTTCTGTTGCTTCTATCATGTGAGCACAATGTATAAATTTAAAAATTAATTAAAAGATAGCAAATGAATTAAGCCCAAGATCGAGCTTGTTGGCGTGCCATGGAGGAGGCCTGTGTTCAGCAGTGGACGAGTAGAGGCTGATGATAATGAAAGTGCCTAATGGGGTTTGAACTTACGACCCTTATTACAAGTGTCATTCGTTCATAAAGTATGTGTCCAAGCCCTAACACATTATCCGTAGCGAAGTGGCAAAAACTGAGTTCTAATTAATATTGTCTTTTTATGAGGACAAGTCTCAATAAGGTAGTAGATAAGAACAAGTTTGTGACAATAAAACCACTCTGTTGGACTATCATTGAGTACCGGACTCAGGAGTTATGAACAAATAAATTATTAATATCGTCACGCGCATGTTAATAAGTTTTATTGAGTTGGCTTGGAATAAGGGGGTGCGTGGTTTGTATAATGTTATTTTGACTTTGTACGAAAACTGGATATAGTTTGTTTCGAATAAGCAACCAGTGGTCTCGAACGTCAAAAAGCGAGATCGGTAGAATTGCCAGTAATAATCGGTATATTAGTACCTATCGGTAATAAAAATCGGTATTTCTAAAAAAAAGCTCGATATTCAATTATATCCATTAATTAAAAAAAAAAACAGCAGTGGTCTCGAACGTCAAAGAGCGAGGTCGGTAGAGTAAAAATCGGTAGATTAGTACCTGAAATCGGTATTTCTAAAACAAAAGCTCGCTAAATAAAAGAGGTCGCCATGTCACAAGCGTAAAATTGGTAGAAAAATCCGGCATTTCGGTATATCGGTAGGACAGAGCCCGTATCGGTAGAAATACCGAAAAATCGGTAGGTTCGAGACCACTGTAAGCAACTGAATCGCTATGTGGTGCCGGGCTGTCCCGTGTGGTGCCGGGCTTAGAATAGTACCAACCCATATCCTCCCGTGGGTGTTGTAAAAGGCGACTAAGGGAACTCTCACCAGGGAAGCGGGCAGCGGCGCTTCTCCTGTGGAATATCAAATCACTGCGATCCCCAACCCACCTGCCAAGCGTGGGGATTATGGCAAACCCCCCAAGATGCACACGATACAGCCCAGGCCCCTAGTCCCCGGCAGCTCCGCTATTCTAGTCTACGGTAACGGACTCGGTTACAGCGGAGCAAGTGGTGCTAAGAATCTCCGGAAGAGATCCGGCTACCATCACCAACGACGACCTTTGGCCCTGGCAACATATTTTATTGCCCACAAGTCCATCGTGAACAACGTTGTTAAAGTCGGGAGCTTTTCGACTCGGGTGGCGTACCTTGTACTCAGAATTACCAAACGATATTCATTAAAGGTTATATGGGCCTTCCCCAAGGATCTCCACGACGTATATTGGTACTTGCCTGACCTGGAATCGAACCCGCACACTCAGATTTGAGAGGCTGGTGTTTTAACCACTAGGCCACCACGACTTCAGAACAACATAACATACATAATCAGACTATAATGTTCCTACTCTTGGGACACAGGCCTCCTCTCGGTGAGAGAGCGTGGGCCGTAATCTACCACGCGGGCCCAGTGCGGGTTGGTAGATGTCACATGTCTTCGAAGTTTTTGGCTCTAGGGCATGCCGGTTTCCTCATGATGTTTTCCTTCACCGTTTTGAGAGCAGCGATGATGGAATAATTTACTCAAAGCACTTATTGGGATTTAAACGTACAACTTCTAAGTCGTGGCCGATACCATTAGGGTCAATTTACACGTATCACAAGCACACCACATCGACGCCACGTGGTCGGGCGTATATTTTGTATTGAAAATGAATATTACAATTCTCACGTACCACATTTGGCCGTTGTTATCGACCACCTGTGTAATAAGACTACATCGCAACCACATCGCAGCGACAACGCCACCACCGGCGGCGGCACCGCGGCCACATCGCCATGACATGACGTCATCAACAGCGCGCGCCATGCACATGACCACGTGGTTACCACAGCGACAACGCAACCACATCGACATTTTGTCGCTACTGCAACGCAACTGCAGAAATCCGCTGCGATACTATTGACAAGTAACCACAGCTTGACCACATTTTGTCGCTGTGACGTGGTGTGGTTGTGGTACGTGTAAATTGACGCTTAGGTCACCGCTGCGATCTCTTTCTTATCATCATCAATTTAGTTCAATTAACATTTGTTTTATCCTCCGATCATTTATTCCAGTGTCTTTTACATAACACATATGTGTAAACTGTTTAACATAGCATTTAGACTCATTTGACATGACTACAGGTGCTGTCACCCTTATCTCTTGAAATACGAGTACTAGTGTTGCTCTAATTTTTTTTTTTTTTTTTTCACTTATGGCTTCGCACGGTTTGTGCATTTAGCCAATGTCACGTAATGGTTGTTCTACTTATCTTCTCACACACTTTAGTGTTGTTACACTTGAGACTTATCTTTTATTAAGTATAATTTAGTATTGTTATACTTATCTTTTAATATACATTAGGGCTGTATAATTATTGAAGAGAAAGAGGAGGGGAACCGTTTGCATAATTTTAATGGTTCGATAAATGGATGCATTCGTCCATGTTGATTACAGTTTAAACGCCTGTTTTTGATTGTTGAGTGCATTTGTTCTTTATTTTTTCTTTCAAAATGAAAATACTAAAATATGTTGCGGTCAAAGTGGCCTTTTGTTTGTGTAATTATTTGTAAAGTTTTTTTTTTATTATTAACGTTTTAATGGATATACGGTTAATAGTTTTATTCCCTGTTTATTGGAGATATACTTACTGCTGTGCAATCGTGTATGTAAATTAACATTTGTATTGAGTAAGCGATATGCATTTTATTGTGTGGTACCGGGCTTAGAATAGTACCAACCCATATGCTCTCGTGGGTGTCGTAAGAGGCGACTAAGAGAACTGTCATCAGAAAAGCGGGCACTCTCCAGTGGAATATCAAATTACTACGATCCCCAACCCACCTCCCAAGCGTGACGATTATAGCAATCCCCCTAATGCTAGAAAGCCGTGGGAGAGGCCTTTGTCCAGCAGTGGACCACTATAGCAGCTGAAGAAGAACTGATATGTGTTTTAATTTTATAATTGTCAAAACTATGATATACAAAAAAAAAAGTCGAAATAAGAACCTCTTCCTTTTTGAAGTCGATTCGAATTTTATAGTAACCGGTCGTGTTTTAAGCAAAAGTAATTAAAGAAAATTCTGAAGAACTAAATACAATTTATCCTCAAAATAATACTTTACCATTCCGGTAGGTAACAAACAAAGAAGTTACAACCACAAGAGACCCGAGATCAATACCAACATTTAAAATTCTGTTGCTTAATTAATCCTCAATTTCGCGCGAAGACGGAACACAAAAACAAAAGAAAACAATATGGCGGCCACAAAACGAAGACAAACCGTAACGCTCGATTTGCGATACAGAAAAAAAAAAGGTTCGAGACAGACCGGCTCGAACAGTGCCGGGGCAAAACAGTAGTCCAACAGAGCAACTCGATATGTTGATTATTGGAGAGATTACACACTACACGCCCGCGGTAAAATTGGATTTTAAAATTAAATATTTGGGTTTTGAAGTTCAGATGAGTGTGCTTCACTAGCTGCGCCCCGTGGTTTCACCCGCGTAAATTTCGACCCTGTGAGAATATCTTGACAAAAAGTATCTTATGTGTCCAAATCTGTTTAGTAGTTTTTGCGTAAAAGAGTAACAAACATCCACACATTCTCACAAATTTTCATATTTGTGATATTATATTAGGATAATCATGTTCTGTAATTTACACGGTGTACATAATAAAGAGTATTTATTCTATTCTATTCTTAATGGAAAGTGTTAACTGCAACCGGCGGGCAAAGTGGCCCGCCAGACAATCCCAGTCTGGTCGGAGGTTCTTCCTTCTTCTATGATTCTTTTTATAGGATGAGTGAGCTTTACACGCTGTCCCTCATACCTTCACACCAACCTTCCTCTTTTAGATTAATAATCTATAACCTAAATTAACAATATGTTTAATTGTATTACATCCTATATTATAGGTAAATGTAAAAGTTTGTGGGGATTTACTGAACAGAACCAATCAATGGATTCGGATGAAATTTGGCACACAAATGGTTTATAACCAGGAATAACCCATTGGATAGTTTCCATCCCAATATTCCAACGGGATGGAAACCTACGCGGGTGTAGCCACGGGGCGCAGCTAGTATTGTATAATTTCGTAAGACATCGCCCCAATTACATAAAAGCACTAGGCCGCCAGGGACTTCGTTCACGAATTAGTTATGCTCCACTCCTATTGATCGCGGCGTGATGTTATGTAGCCTAAAGCCTTCCTGGATTAATAAGCTATCTAACGCAAAAAGAATTTTTCACATCGGACCAGCAGTTTCTGAGATTAGCGCATTCAAATAAACAAACAAACAAACTCTTTAGCTTTATATATTAGTATAGATAATACCTACAATTACCTAATTTTTATTGAATACTGGTTTTGTAATATTAAAAAATATGTCCTGACTCAAATATTAATTAATGCGTTTAAAATTGTTTTTTTATTGTTTTAAATAGGATTTGATTCTCTTTGATGCAGTACTCAGTACAGACTCGGTAGCTAATATGACAGAATACATGTTTAAATAAATACATACATTCACACATTGAATGCCACCGACTCGCCTGGAGAGTTTACGTGGACTCTGCGGGCTAGTCGGTGGCACTGAATGTAAAAGTAGCTGAAATTGTTTCAGTACTCATGTTATGAACAAACTATTTTCAGCCTTTATACAATATGTAAAGAAAACCCTGTCCGATCCGTGAAGGTATTGTTAGGTATCGATAACTGATTCTACTAATGCCCACAAAGACAGGCTAAACTTAAAAAAACAAATCCCTAAAAAAAAATTAATAGTATTTCGCAAAAAAGGTAACTTAATACATGTGCGATAAGCAACCCCTTCCGCGGGCGGCGGGGGGCAGGGCACGCGGCACCTGTGACGTGGTCGCGTCGCTATTCGCTTATAATAATACCGGTGTTGTCACTTTTTTAAAAATTACCAAATTTCGGAGAAATTGGAATTAATTCCCGGGAAAAAAGGATTATTTCGAAATTCATTAGTATTGTTACGATGATGATTATGTAAAATTTGATATTATATTTGGTCAAGTGTTTACCTAACCTTTATTATCCTTAAGGGTCGGACAGGGTTTTCTTTACATATTGTATTTATTTTGTTAAATAAAACTTTGTGTATAAAATTCCTGTCACATTATTTTATTATTCTTCTTTATTGAACTTGCCAAAAAACGCTGCGATTCGCGAGACATTCTGAACGGTCCCTAACATTAAAATGCATTCTACGAATAAAATTTTGCTCGAATAAACATTTCACTTTAAATCATAATATAACTGCGCTCTTTTTTGAATCAATTTTGAAATATATTAATAATGGAGTTTATTTTATTTCGCTTCATTAACTTGGACTTATGGGTGTCACGGTTTCCCTATGCAGGGTAAGTAGACGCATATATATCCCACATAACTACGGCTTCATCTAGCTACAAAAACAAAACATGACGTGTAAAAGTGATCAGTGATCCCACTTGCTTAATAAACGATTTCATTTCATTTCACTAAGAAAATAATTTGACAGCCTCCGTGGCGTAGCGGTAGCGAACGTGGCCGCTGCGCAAAGAAGCGCGGGTTCGATCCCCGCGCAGTGCAAATATTTGTATGCATGAATATGAATATTTGCACTGGTCTGGTCGTACCTCGGAAAGCACGATGAGCCGTTGGTCCCGGTTGCAATACGGACATCTAATAACAGTCGTTACGGGTTGTTGGAGCCCTCAAAAGTCCAACAATTAGTCTAACTGCAAAGCTTAGATATTGCCTTCGGGTTGTGGAGGTTTGACGGCAGTCGTTTCACGGAAACTATCGAAGATTAGGCAAAATCAGCAGTAAGACTGGTAAAGCGGACCCCAGGTTCAAAAGCTGAAAAAAAAGCTTCGGATGCGACTGGGATTAACGCTGAGATGATGATGACAACTAAGAAAATAATAAAAAAGCCATTGATAAACCAATAAAGATAAAGCTAAGTCACCACTGTTCGTGAACAGTAGTAGCAGCCGCGAGTAAGGTCGTGGGTTTGAACCCAAGACATGCACTTTCATCATCATCATCATTAACCTTTAGGTATATCGTCCCACTGCTGGGCACAGGACTCCTCTCATACAGAGAAGGATTGAGCGTAATCACCACGCTTACTCATTGCGGGTTGGCGATTTCAGACTTAAAGTCCAGGTTTCCTCAAGATGTTTTCCTTCACCTTCAGTCATTGGTGTCCAAGATATACTTAGAAAGTACATATAACTTTAGAAAAGTTACATTGGTACTTGCCTGACCTGGCATCGAACCCGCGCACTCATAATTGAGAGGCTGGTGCTTTAACCACTAGGTCCAAGATATACTTAGAAAGTACATATAACTTAGAAAAGTTACATTGATTTTTGACTGACCTGGAATCGAACAACATTATAGGTTTAATATTTAGTCTAGGTCACTGTAGGTTTTAGTTTGTCGTCCTCCGTGGCACAGAGGTCAACACGCCTGCCTGCGACGTGGAAGCCCCGGGTTCAAACCCCGGCCAGGTCATGATGGAAAACGATGTTTTTCTGATTGGCCTGGATCTTGGATGTTTATCTATATATTTATCTATTATAAATATAGTATCGTTGAGTTAGTATCCCATAACACAAGTCCCGAACTTACTTTACGGCTAGCTCAATCTGTGTGATTTGTCCGTATATATTTATTTTACTTAATATGCTATTGCTTTTGTTCGCATACATATTTATTAAAAATAAAATGCTTACAATAACAGTAAGTACTATTTAGGATGTAAAGACGACATCAGGTTAAATTACTTCAAACTGTCAAATATTCCCAATCAATCTTGAGCCTTAACACTTTAGCGATAAAGTTGAAAATCTAATAAATTATAGTAGCTTGTTCTGCTGTTGTCTGAACCTGTAGAAAATTCTATGCATTCCGATACAAAATTGTGTTTGTTATTCGAGCGTCCTAACCCTGTCAGTGCGATGGTGAAATTGCGGTCACTATAATGGTTTAGATGGGGTCGATTACACCCCTGAAACTAAAATGTGCACAGGGCGGACTACACCGTTTAACTTTAATATATACCTATCTTTTTGAGGATATTATGAAATCGGCGGTGTTTCTGCCTGACTACAATTTATGTGTCTTCAAGGCTAGAGTGAATAGGCTATTAATAAACTAGCGCTTTTTAGCATCAACGATTGCATTACCGCTTACCATCAGATGGGATTGCGGTCAAGCACAGATTTATAACATTAAAAAAAAATACAAATTACAATAAGAGCTTCCAAAATCGATCCTGAATTTTCGGAGTTGTTCTCTCGAATGGCACTTGAGGACAGACAACGTCTACGGCGCAGACTCGAAAAGTTTCGGGGCGTTCCGTTGTTATAGCAACGATATTATCTGAATTAATTCTGTGCCCGCGGAGGTGTGGTCTCTAACACGATTGTCTCACTAATCCTATTTCAACACACAATTATTTGTAAAAGGCGTCACTTTTTACACCTTTCCCTGTGTTTTTTATTTATATTTTCCAGTAGTGTTTAGCCTATGACGAGACAACCACGCCCTGTTCCCAATAGAAGATCAGCAAGCCGTGTTCATATGCAAGGGCATGTAAAAATCAGTGTATGGTAAAATAGCCGTTAATATTTTGGGATAAGATCCAATGTTACTTGTAGATTGATCATTAGGTACTAAATAAAGGCATAGTTATAGGAGGATAAGTCCTAGGTATGACTAGTGAAGCTTAAAGATGGCTGAAATCCCTGTTACCAGCTTTCCAATCATTACAAACAATAATATGGTGTAAATAAGCTCCTAACCTTCTCAATCTTGTGAGAAGCTGAAGTTTTAAAGCATATTTATGTATTTAAATTTTTGACGCTTACATTTTCGCAATTATTGTCCATGTAGTCACACAAAAGGACGATTGGTTGAAGCGAACACTTAAATCCCTACCCTAAAATTTCCTCATTTGCTTAGGAAATTGACGAAAAATAAACATGCGTAAATATCAAAATAGCCTGTAAAAATCTTATGATCTCAAAGTTGCCGTCATTTTCTGATCCTATAACAAAATTATATTCAATTAACCCTTTATATTATGACAGGGGTCTTAAAGTACCATAGACACTGTAAAAATAAACCCTATAGTCCACACAATTCTAAGCCAGCGAACTCTAAAGCCGGTAAATCTGAGGTAAGCCAATAAAAGGGTTTTATTAAATGAAAACCTATTGGATTTGCCGGCGGCGCGTCGGCGATGCATTTTGTTGTTTAGGTGAAGCGGTTACTACGATGAAGAATCGCTAGAGAAACGAACGTTCTTTTTTTGTTGCTATTTGAAGGTAGTATCAAATTATGTATACAATTATGATTAGCTTTAAAGTAAAATATGATATTTCTCCACGGCGGCTGCCTTTTGATTGATATTTACAAGTCCGAGAAAAAATAAGATACCTTTGTAACCAATAATCTTTTTGTTCTACGTACATAAATAGCCAAATAAATTAATATTAGGATAGGAATAATACGAACATTATGATAAGTAAATAATAAAAGAAACAAAATTACATTAGTCTGTTGAAAATTTAAAAGAAAAAAATAGCTACTGACTATAAACGGGACTGATTCATAAAAAAGGCATTTTCTATCGAAAAAAGAGCCATTCTTATATCATTACAAGGCGTATAAAAACCTACTTCATTCAATTGATAATAATTGAAATCACAAAAACAACACCCTCAACGCATCAATCAAACACTGCACAATGCCCTAAAAAGAGCTTATTATCACCAAATTAGCACACATTGCATTATAACCCGTCATTTTGCAAGTCAGTATGACTCAGCGTTTCTTTGGCACGCTATGCGTCGCCCCTAACCCTCTCCCTGCAAAGTTGTAACGGCTTATTTGATTAGTATACGCCGCTGATTGAATTAAGGTGAATGTACCGGATTAGTTCCTTATGTGTGATTTATTTAGTTTAATTGTGGGTATATTTGTGGAGAATTTTAATTTTGTGTGTGCGTAAAAGGGTGGCGGTCGAAGGGTTAAGCACAGAGGAGTTAATTTTAGAAGTAAATATTGTGAAAATTGTGGTTTAAAAGTTAATTTTGTGGGTTTTAATGTAGTGAGTTAATGTCGCCGATTCTCTTGTTCACAAATTAAACTAAATATTTATTCAGTGCATCTTTTCCCTTCTGTTTCATTATGTAAAGGACAGAAGATAAAATGTCAATTAAGACCAGTCAATTTTTTTTTTTTATATGCAGATTGAGCTAGCCCCAAAGTAAGTTCGAGACTTATGTTATGGGTTACTACATACTTACTATATACTACTACTAGATACATATTTATATAAATATCCAAGACCCAGGCCAATTAGAAAAAGATCGTTTCCCATCATGACCCGGCCGGGGATCGAACCCGGGGTCTCCACGTCGCAGGCAGGCGTGTTGACTGTTGCGCCACGGGGACCTACAAATTAGTGCGCTCCTGACGTAAACTGGCGTATTTTCAGTCGCCATGTTTATTATCGCGTCTAAACTGTCTATGGAGTATCTTAATTTGACAGGAGGAGGGGGAGGGGGGGGAGGGAGGATTAATTAATTTTTCTCGGTGGTAGGCAACAACATCAGCCGCTGGCATAAGTTACCACCCACCAGACAAAGTCTTGCCGCCAAGCGATTCGTCGTGTTCCGGCATGATGTCTGGTGAAGCCGTACGGAGGACGGGTCTGAGCAGTTGTGTTGCGATGTGTACCGGGTGCGATATGCCTAATGTTGTTGTGTCGGGAGTTTGATCGTGGAGGGTCTCCAGATCATCCTCTGGTGCAGCATCGTTGGACGTGTTGTTGGGTTAAACATTGCATCACTATTCACTTAGTTTTTTTGAGTAAATAGGCTTAATAAGCTAGTGCGTTTTACCATCAACGCTTGCATCACTGCTTACCATCAGGCGGGATTGCAGTCAAGCACTAGTTTATTATTAATAAAAAAAAAAAAAATGTTATCTTCTATTCTTTTCTTAACGAAATGGAAAGGAAAAAATGCATTAACTTAAAATTACTTAAGTTTGTAAACAACTGAATCAGCGGCAACGTCAGAGCAAAAAGATGTTGTAAAGTTTTTGTAAGTTTTTTGTTGCTACCTGATGTATGTTTATGCTAGATGTATTGTGTGTCTTTAAGTCTGTGCTGAATAAATGTATTTTCTTTCTTTGTTTCTTCTTCTTTCTTAAATAATGTTATGTCGGTCGTCATGAACGGTCATGAAAGACAAGTAAACAGAGTCGTAAGATACAATAGGCTATTTGACAGATTTATAATTTTTATCTTGAATTACTTGGTTGCGGTTAAGAAGTTCACCGAAAGTATTGATTTTAATTTTAAATACGTATTTCGTAAGAATATGCAAATAAAAATTCAAAATTCAAATAAGCCGCGAAAACGATATATATATAGCAATATGGCGTCGCGCTTTAGTGACGTCACAAGCGGTTTTCGGTTTTCAGTGGTGTTTGTTTTTATTTATTATTTGTTGTTGTTATCTAATAAAATGGTTTACAAGTAGTGTGCTGTACTGGGTTGTACAAATAAATCGATTAAAACCCCCCGAAAAACAGTTTATAAGTTTGCCGAAAATAAGCGTTGATGCGCGTGTGACGTCATAGCGACATTAGCCAATCCGGATCGTTTCACAATGTGTGGCGCGATATACAAAAGCCAATCATATTTTTGTGTTTTGGATATATTAATTGTTATTATTTTTTATTAAAACTCATGTAAATGACATAAAGAACCCTCATATTATGCAATTAAAGCAAAAAATCACAAAAAATTGAATACTGTCAAATAGCCTATTGGAATTTTGTACGAAATCGAAGATTGTTTCGTACCTAGTAACTGAAATTTTAGTTACCTAGAAACTTTTCCGTGAAGATATTATTGGCTGTCTCTCTATGTAAAATATTGATATCCAGCTGCATCAGGTCACAGTATTGATAAAGCGCGCTAGTTTATTAAGAGCCAATTCACTCAAAAAAACTGAGTAAATAGAAAGACAGCACTTGAGCGAGGTGATGCATTATTAAACCCAGAGGGAGATTGTTCTGGAAACCCTCCACGACTAAATTCCTGACACAACAAGATTTGGCGCATCGAAACACAACTGCTCAGACCCGTCCGTCATACGGCTTCACCAGACATCGCTTAGCGGCAAGACTTTGTCTGGTTGGGGGTAACTTCTGCCGGCAGCCGATGTTATGGCCTACCACCGAGAAAGCTTAATTTTTGGCAGGCTTAAGTCTTATTTAATACTAGGAAAAATTGTTTATTGACAATTAGATTATTCTTGACTCAACGTTAACTGCTTAACCTAAATCAGCTTCCAGTCTAACCAGACACAGCTGAGTACCAGTATTTTATGTTTACAGTAAGGGTCAAAAGTGCATTACCACCTTTGAACTTTATTGCAATAACAATAAGTGTCAAAAGTAGTATTCCCCTTTTGACCCTCTACCGTACATGCATATCTGACCTCTACAACCAAAACTCAGTTACTGAGTAGTAAGATACCTCTTAGTATGACTGGAAGTCAGACTATTAGGTTTCTGACTACCCGTAACGAATGTTAAATATCTATGGATGACAGTCGAGATCCATGAATTAGATTACTGTTAACTATTCTCTATGTGTAAGCTGGTTAAGACAAATGCAGTGGGTGGGTGCGAGCGATTTGTCGTGTTCCGGCATGATGTCTGGTGAAGACGTACGGAAGACCGGTCTGAGCAGTTGTGTTGCCATGTGTGCCCGGTACGTTTCACCAAATGTTACTGTGTCGGGAGTTTGGTCATGGAGTGTCTCCAGATCAATCTCCCTCTGGCGCAACATCACTGGTGGTGTTGTTGGGTTTAACATTGCATCACCTCGCTCAACTGCCGTCTTCCTTCCTATCCACTCAGTTTTTTTGAGTGAATAGGCTCTTAACAAACTAGCGCACTTTACCATCAACGATTGCATTATCGCTTACCATCAGGCGGGATAGCAGTCAAGCACTAGTAGGTACACAAATATTGACATAACAGCTCCACAAATAAAACAAAAAAAAAATTCTTTCAAGCAAAACGACGGTAGATTTAAAAATAAATGTAATTTTGTTTTTAAATCTACCGCGTTTTTGTTCAAAAAAAGTTTTTTATCACTATCGCATAACCACAACTCTAGCATGAAGCCAAGTTTATCACCGCACACACACACACAGAGCATCACTCATCTGGACACACACACACAATCACAGACAGACAGTCGGAGAGAACACGGTTGCAAAAAGCAATTATTTTAATGAGTGTTAGCCGAAGCATGGAGGGTGTATTTTTTCATGCCATCGCATCAACAATCTCTTGGATTGTTTAACATAAGTAATTTACATAATTCATAATCATCCGAACGGTGGGGTGAGGTTATATAGTCAGCGATTAAATTCCCCAATCCGCCTGCCAAGCGTGGGGATTATGGCAATACCACTCAATAGAATGAAAGCCTTGGGGGGGAGGCTTTTGTCCAGCAGTGGACCTCTATAGGCTGACAAGAATAAGAAGGAGAAGATTAAGTTTCAAGAATGGCATGTACGGCATTTTTTATTAGCTTCATTTCATTTGCAATCAGTCGGACCATACCCGAATTCATTCCATGACAAATGGCTTTATGGTGGAACAGTCTACTTATAGAAAGTATTTTCTCTTCAGCCTCTGTACCAACGCTTCAGTGTGTACAACAGGTAAATTCTGAAAAATAATCCGAAACTGCTGATGTTCAAGCTGCTGTCCTAAGTAGTTTGAAATAAGAGGGTAGGTCGCGAAAAAACGCGATAGCTTAAATATGTTCTTCCTCTTTCCATGACGATGGTAGTCTTCTCCGCTGTTCTTATTTATAATACTTATTTAAGCACTACTGTGCATTTGAAAAGAAACATCAGTGAATATCAATAGGACAATTATTCAGTATTTTTTATTATTGCAACAAACGATGCGCATAACATCGACTGAAATTCAAAGAGATTGGATCCGGCATCCAATCTCATCATCATCTTCTCAGCGTTAATCCTAGTCGCATTTGAAGCTTTGGAGTTCTGGGGTCCGCTTTACCAGTCTAATTGCTGATTTTGACTAAACTTCGATATTTTCCTAGGACGACTACCGTCTGACCTCCACAACCCGAAGGCGATATTGAAGCATTGCAATTATACCAATGTTTTACTTTAGACGGGCTCCAACAACCCGAAACGATTGATTAGATGTTCGTATAGCAACCGGGATCAACACGATTAGACCAGTGCAAATATTCATATTCATATATACAAATATTTGCACTGCGCGGGTATCGAAACCGCGCCTCCTTGCGCAGCGGCCGCGTTTGCTACCGCTACGCCACGGAGGCTGTCTGTCCAGTCCGTGTGTCCAATCTTGATGAACATATTTAGCTCATATCATCGTCATCATTTCAGCTGAAAGACGTCCACTGTTGTATTTACAAAGTTATGTCATATCAAAACCTACACGCTACCCGCTCAGCTACCCTCCCCGCTCCCCGCTAACAAAGCGACCACACCCCAGTACCTAATCATTTTAATTGCTGACACAATTGCATCGTCTTGATGCACAGTAAACTGAATAATACCTTTGTTGTTAGATTTCAGAAAAAAAGTTAGCCGACCTAGAATCTGAACAATGCTATTTATTAGGCATTTATTAATTATTATTTATCAATCAATGACATTGTGTTAAAGTATTGTGAGGCTGTGAAAATGTAGTTTTTGTAATATTGTAGGTTTTTCTGAGACGTAGGATTGAGTGTGGTATTGATGGTCTGGTGAAGGCTGATGTGGCCATGACACACCCAAGTGGGTTGTGGACCCAAGGCTGAGCCGAGATTATATGTGGTTTCTTTCCGTTGAAGTCGGAAGCGTGGATGGGTAGGTTTGTGTAGTGTGTTATATACTTAACTAGCTTTCCGGCCGCGGCTTTGCCCGCGTGGAATTCGGTTATATCGCGCTTTTTAGATTTCCCTTGGGAATATCAATTTTTCCGGGATAAAAAGTACCCTATTATTTAGTCTGGATATCTAACTTTATGTCCGCAATATTTCAAAGCAATCGGCTTTGTAGGTAGTTATGGTGTGAAAGCGGAGCAAATAAACAAACTTACTTTCTCAGGAGAAGGATTTCTGATTTTTGCAGTGACAATGTCATATTTCATAAGGTAAATGGGCCTTGTTAAAGATAGGGTTCGTAAGAGGTATGATTCTTCATAATAAATACTTCATTTGAAGTTTATTGCGTCACTTTTTCTTCCCAGCAAAAGTACTAGGATTTGGTGAAGGCCTAGCATTTTTGGAAGACTGTCTTCTGTGATTATAAAAAAGTCACAGAAGACAGTCTTACAAAAATGCTAGAAGAATCGAAAAGTGCTGATTTTCTGCCTAATTTGAATAAATGATTTTGATTTTTTTAGAGAGACCAGCCCCCTAATCGGCGAACACATTTTTGTCAAATGACTGCGACTAGTTGGGATCAGTTGGTATCGTTCAGGCCGCCCTAGTCGCAAGCATATGGCAAAAATGTGTTCGCCGATTAGGGGTCTGGTTTGGCCTATAAATAGGTGTTCCGGGTCTGACTGTTTGTGGCTTTTATGTTGCGATACAAGAGAAATTCCTAATGTAGAGTAACGTTTTTATTAAAAAAAAAAATACACATGCCTTTTGTATGGATACAACAATCCATACAAATGGCACTAGTATATTATCGCTAATAAAGTGGGCGACAAAAAAAAAATAGCGTAACATTTTATAAGTGAAAAGTCGTTAGTAAAGTGATGGTGCAAAGTAAGCATCGACATTATACACAAAGAGTATGCACACAATAAAGTATACCTGGCTTTAGTTGAGGCAAACACTTTGGGTGGTGTGAGTTGTAAGCGGTAGCGACAGCGGTTACAAAGTCATGTATGTATATTGTGTGACTTAAACTTAAAAATATATTTTAACTCAACCAGTATGGGGTGAGCTGTCATGCGCCCCGCCTTAAATAAACGAATTTTCTTGTGTCTTGCTACCTATTTTGTTGTTTGCAAAAGGTTTAGGGTAATAAGGTAAAGATATTTCTCTATCAAGTAATGGTGGCCTAGTGGTATCGGCCGCGAGTTACAAGTAGGTCGTAGGTTTGAACCCCATAAGGCGCTTTCAACATCATCATCATCAACCTTTTTTATCATCCCACTGCTGGGTACAGGTCTCCTCTCATACAGAGAAGGATTGAGCGTAATCACCACGCTTGCTCAATGCGGGTTGGCGATTTCAAACTTATAAAGTCCAGGTTTCCTCAAGATGTTTTCCTTCACCTTTAGTCATTGGTGTCCAAGATATACTTAGAAAGTCCTTATAACTTTAGAAAAGTTACATTGAATTGAACCGGCACACTCATACTTGAGAGGCTGGTTTTTTAACCACTAGGCCACCACGACACAGGCAAGGCGCTTTATTTTGTGTAAATTATTTCATCACCACTGCTCTCAAGACGATGAAGAAAATCTTCGTGAGGAAATCGGCTTGTCATAGAGGCAAAACTTCGAAAATATGTGACATCTACTACCTGCACTGGGCCTGCGTGGTAGATTATGGCCCGCTTCTTCATACTGAGGTCGTACTTTAATAGACATTCTGAATTTAGAGATCAGTCTAACTAGAGCCAGGGCCCTATCTTTCATAGGGTCTCAGCATAATGCTGAGAGATAGCCGTCCTGCGCAGATGTGACGTATGTTTCCCCAAACCATTTCTATTTCCCAGTGCGGGTTGGTCTTGTCATGTCGTCGATTTTTTTTGGCTCCAGAACATGTCGATTTCCTCATGTTATTTCCCTGCACAGGTGGTGAAGTATTAACACAAAGTAAAACGTTTGTCTGCATTTGAGTCCATGACCTAAAACCACGTCCAACAAATTGGGTTCGATACGAAGCCACTAGGACACTATTTCTCAAAAACAAATAAATATGTCGATTGATATACAGTATGTTAACTAACAGAGGGCGTTCCCGTTAACCCGAAATAGTATAGCATACATACATGCTAAAAAAAATATTTCCATTCGAAAACAAAATGTTTTAAAATTTTTTCCAATATGAAAATATTCAATAAAAAATTAAATTGACATGTAAAAGAAACACACTGTACACGCGAACATGAAAGACGGCAACGTCGCAATTTATTTATACATGACGACTACTATTTTGATTTAAAACAGGAGGTTTCAAATTTATTTCCAATTAGAAATTTTTGTTAATCGGATTTTTATATATATATTAACGAGTTTAAGGGAACGCCCTCTGTTATTTAACATACTGTATAGAAGATAAATATCTAAACAATAGGGATGTATCCAAAGTATGAAAATCAAGAAAATAATTAGTCCGTTGTTAGGTTAGTTAGCAGTAGCTATAGATATAGATGTGTGACCTGCGTGTCATGCGCGTACGCTTTGTTGAGCCAGTGTAATAAAGAAGTTTCTACCCGACGGTCGAGTCTTATTTAACAGTGGCGACGAGTTACGGTTACCCACTCAAGTACAACAAAACATATATCATGGCGCATTTTATAGGATCAGTTCCTATTTTTGAGCTCGGCCAGGATTGGAGCATCTTTAAAGAAAGGCTTTCTCAGTGGTTAACAGCGAATACGTTGTTAATTAAATCAGAAGGAAAAGAAGATGACCAGCGGAAGGCGGTACTTCTAAGTGCACTCAACAACGATGCGTATAAATTGGTACGTGAGGTAATTGCGCCCAAGACAGTTGAGGAGATATCCTATAAAGAGCTAACTACAGAGCTAGATAAGCACTTCGTGCCAAAGAAGTCAGTTTTAGCTGAAAGATATGTCTTTCATACGGCGGTGCAAGACGTTGGCGAAGATTTGACGCAGTGGGCGGCCCGGGTGCGGCGTCTGGCAGTGGACTGCAAATTCGGAACAGCAATGGACGAAATGTTGCGGGATCGGTTTATCATCGGGATGCTGTCGGGTCCGGAACGGGACAAATTGTTCATGGACGAAAAAGCTTCCATTACACTGCCCAAGGCGTTGGAAATTGCAGTGGCTATCAATAGTGCAAAACGTGCAGCGCGACAGTCATCTACGGCAGCAGCACCGACCGCAACCAGCACGGATGTGTTCAAGATAGCGGCAAGACCTGCAACATCGTCGGTAAAGTGTAGTGTGTGCGGCTATAACAATCATACAGCGGACAAGTGTCGGTTTGCTTCGTATAAATGTAAAAAATGTGGAGTGAAAGGTCATTTAAAAAAAATGTGTAAACAAAAAAGTGGACAAGTTAATTGCTTACAAGCCTCGAATGGCGAAAGTGATGACGATGGTAATATTCTAGTTTGTAATAATATACGTAGTTACCGCGGCGAGCCTATGATGCTGTCTGTCGACGTATTTGGCCATTTGATTTCTTTCGAAGTAGACAGTGGGTCTTGTGCTACTGCCATTCCATTTGATACATACCAGAAATATTTTAGTAAGGTATTATTAAATCAGCCTAAATCGGTATTAAAGGCATACTCGGGTGAAAAATTAGACGTAGTAGGAGTTATGAAGGTTCCGATTTCGTATGAGGGTGTACAAAAAAATATAGAAATATATGTCATAAAAGGGGCCGGACCAGCACTGTTGGGCAGAAATTTTTTATCGTTATATAGCTTACAATTATCTAAGGTCAATCATTGTGTTGAGTTGACGGAACTTGACTACTATCAAAACAAATATCCAGCATTGTTTTCTAAAACCTTAGGTAAATTTAATAAACACAAAATAAAACTTAGCTTAAAACCGGGCAGTAAACCAACTTTTTTTCGTGCTAGAACAGTACCTTTTTCATTAAAGCGTAAGGTGGAGAACGAATTGGATAGACTGGTTGAAACCGGTGTATTAATTCCTGTCGAACATTCAGAATTTGCGAGCCCAATAGTTCCAGTACTAAAAAGAGACGGTGAGATTCGTTTGTGTGCTGATTTTTCTGTTTCATTAAATAAATGTTTACTCATTGATAAGTATCCATTACCAAGAACGGAAGAATTGTTTTCAAAATTACATGGGGGCATACAATTCTCACAGTTAGATTTGAGTAGTGCTTATTTTCAACTCATGTTAGATGAAGACTCGCAAATTTACACCACAATAAATACTCACAAGGGGCTATTTAAGTTTACGCGTTTGGTTTTTGGGTTAGCCAATGCTCCAGCTATTTTCCAAAAAACCATGGAAAATTTGCTGAATGGTATTGAAGGGGTACTTTGTCTTTTGGATGACGTCTTAATAACGGGGAATACAAAAACTGTACATACTGAACGGTTACATCAAGTTTTCCACCGTTTACAAGGAGCTGGCTTGGTTCTTAATAAAGACAAATGTAAGTTGTTCCAAGATTCAGTGACCTATTTAGGATTTGTCATTGATAAAAAAGGGATTCACACATCACCAGACAAAGTAACAGCAATGACTAACACCAAAGCCCCAAATAATGTACAAGAATTAAAATCATTTTTAGGGTTTGTTAATTATTACAGAATGTTCATTCCGAATGCGTCGTCTATATTAAGTCCTTTAAACGATTTACTAAAAAAAAAATGTTGACTGGTCATGGTCAGACATCCATAAGGCTGCTTTCAATCAAATTAAGAAGGAACTATCTTCAGCTCGAACACTAGCACATTTTGACCCGAGTTACAAGTTGATTTTGACAGTGGATGCATCTCCAACAGGGTTAGGTGCAGTTTTAGCTCAAATAGAACCAAATGGAGTGGAACGTCCCATCGCTTATGGGTCGCGGTCACTCAGCAGTGCTGAAAGAAATTATAGCCAAATCCAAAGGGAGGCAACAGCAATAGTTTTTGGTGTTCGTAGATTTCACCAATATTTATACGGAATTACAAATCCGTTTGTATTGCGCACCGATCACAAACCGCTGGTGTACATATTTCATCCTGACAAAGGCATACCTGAAGTGTCCGCTAATCGGTTACAGCGATACGCTTTGTTTCTAACTAGCTATAATTATGAAATACAATACATTCCCGGCGCTAACAATTGTGCCGACTATTTTAGTCGGGCTATTACTGATAGCAGTAACAATGGACCATTCTTGAAAAAAAGTCAAGTAGTAGTCGGTTCAGATGACTCATTTGTTTACAATAATAACTTAGAACACGTTGACAAGGCGACGTTCATTAATTTTGTTGCAGATGGGCATTTACCTATTTTGTTAGATGAAATTCGATTAGAGACTAGCAAAGACAGCATTTTACAGCAAGTTTTACAATATGTACAACATGGTTGGCCTAAAATAGCATTAGGTGACAATAACATAATGCCTTTTTATAAATGTCGGTATGAACTAGCTAGGGAAGCTGGTTGCCTGGTTAGGGGACACAAATTAATAATACCCAAGACATTGCGGAACAAAATTTTAGACGAACTACATAGACCTCATTTAGGTATATTAAAAATAAAGGTTGAGGCAAGATCTAGATTCTGGTGGCCTCAGATAGATAAGGATATAGAAAATAAGGTAAACAACTGTGAGGTATGTTTAAGTTTACGGCCCACACCGCCACGGGCTCCGTTGACACCTTGGCCTTTTCCAGAGCGCCCTTGGCACCGAGTTCATTTAGATTTTTTTGGTCCGTGGCAAGGCGAAATGTACTTAATCATTATCGATGCATTTACAAAATGGGTAGAATGTTTCTCTCTTAGCAGTGACTATTCAACATCTGCAGTAATAATAAAGCTCCAAGAAACGATGGCTAGGTTTGGAACAATGTATACGATTGTGACCGATAATGGAACATCGTTCACGAGCAAAATATTTAAAGATTTCTGTGATTTAAATGGCATAAAACACATTACTTCACCAACTTATTCGCCATCTAGTAATGGTCAAGCAGAAATATATGTAAAAATAATAAAAAAGTTTTTAAAAGGGTTAGTAGCACAGAGCACCCCCAAAAACAAAATTAAGGCACACCTTTCAGAATTCTTATTCAGATATAGGAACTCAAAACATACGACGACAGACAGCTCGCCGGCCGAATTAATGTTCGGACGTAAATTGCGTTGCAGGTTTGATTTATTAGACACCTCGGAGGCGGCGAACGCACTTAAGATATCGGCATCGTCGTCATTACTGACACAAGAATTACAAACTAAAGTGCGCGAAAAGCAATCCATACAAGCTAAATACTATAAAGGTAGTAGAAACATTCAGTTAGAAATAAATGATGCTGTATTGCTTAAGGGAAGTAACAATAACAAATGGATTCGAGGAACAGTTATAAATAAGATTGGCAAAAGTTTATACGATATATATATACCAGAAAAAAACATCATAATAAAAAAGCACAAAAACCAAATATATTTACTGAAATCAAACGAACCACAGCAGAGCAATGACATGGACTGGGCGCTCACGGACTCTATGACAGACAGAGATCAATTTTCAACACAAAGAGCTCATTTACCGGATCAGCAACGCGACTCACCGGGGGAAGAGGTAGAGAGCAGCGAGGCAAGCACTGAGTCAAGAGAACTCACCAGAGAGCCAACAACTGACCTAGGAGCTCAGGCAGCTGACCCAAAGCCTGATCTACGAACAGGAACAGATACGGAAGTTCGTCCAAAACTTCGAGATATTACTAGAGTAGATTACAGGAAATTCTTCTAGTTTTAACATTTTAGTTTGTAATATATGGTGGAGGGATGTTAGGTTAGTTAGCAGTAGCTATAGATATAGATGTGTGACCTGCGTGTCATGCGCGTACGCTTTGTTGAGCCAGTGTAATAAAGAAGTTTCTACCCGACGGTCGAGTCTTATTGCTCAATGCGGGTTGGCGATTTCAAACTTATAAAGTCCAGGTTTCCTCAAGATGTTTTCCTTCACCTTTAGTCATTGGTGTCCAAGATATACTTAGAAAGTCCTTATAACTTTAGAAAAGTTACATTGAATTGAACCGGCACACTCATACTTGAGAGGCTGGTTTTTTAACCACTAGGCCACCACGACACAGGCAAGGCGCTTTATTTTGTGTAAATTATTTCATCACCACTGCTCTCAAGACGATGAAGAAAATCTTCGTGAGGAAATCGGCTTGTCATAGAGGCAAAACTTCGAAAATATGTGACATCTACTACCTGCACTGGGCCTGCGTGGTAGATTATGGCCCGCTTCTTCATACTGAGGTCGTACTTTAATAGACATTCTGAATTTAGAGATCAGTCTAACTAGAGCCAGGGCCCTATCTTTCATAGGGTCTCAGCATAATGCTGAGAGATAGCCGTCCTGCGCAGATGTGACGTATGTTTCCCCAAACCATTTCTATTTCCCAGTGCGGGTTGGTCTTGTCATGTCGTCGATTTTTTTTGGCTCCAGAACATGTCGATTTCCTCATGTTATTTCCCTGCACAGGTGGTGAAGTATTAACACAAAGTAAAACGTTTGTCTGCATTTGAGTCCATGACCTAAAACCACGTCCAACAAATTGGGTTCGATACGAAGCCACTAGGACACTATTTCTCAAAAACAAATAAATATGTCGATTGATATACAGTATGTTAACTAACAGAGGGCGTTCCCGTTAACCCGAAATAGTATAGCATACATACATGCTAAAAAAAATATTTCCATTCGAAAACAAAATGTTTTAAAAATTTTTTCCAATAGAAAATATTCAATAAAAATTTTAAATTGACATGTAAAAGAAACACACTGTACACGCGAACATGAAAGACGGCAACGTCGCAATTTATTTATACATGACGACTACTATTTTGATTTAAAACAGGAGGTTTCAAATTTATTTCCAATTAGAAATTTTTGTTAATCGGATTTTTATATATATATTAACGAGTTTAAGGGAACGCCCTCTGTTATTTAACATACTGTATAGAAGATAAATATCTAAACAATAGGGATGTATCCAAAGTATGAAAATCAAGAAAATAATTAGTCCGTCTTATAGATAATAAAAAAAACAAGGCCCGTATTTTTTATTTTGTCGAAATTACCAAAAACTACTGAGATATAGCGTATTAAACTTACCGAGTGGGGGTAATTGACGTCACGCCGTGGTACAAAATATACCACAGCGTGACGTCATGCGACATTTCAAATCAATATAAATATTTTCCTAAGTAAGTATTTGAATGAAATAATAATAAAATAAGTATTCAATATTTTTTATAGATCTATCTGATGAACATTAAATTATTTTTTTAGTGTACAACCCAATTCGTCTTTCACACACGCACTCATACCTACACACGCACACACATACAGAGACACATGCAGTCACAGACACGAACACACAGGCTCCACAAACTTGTGCTTTTCATATACCTACTGCCTGGTGCAGTGATGAACCAATAAAATTATTTTATTGTCACAGAAAACCTTCGACAACGCAGAAACTGTTTTGTGCTTCATTTAAATATTCAAGAATTCTTCAGTTTCATTTTTAAAAACGAATTAGTTCGCAAACTTTTGTGAACAGTATTTATAATGCCTTAAAAATTCACAAAATATTAAAATATAAATAAAAATATGAAAGGGAATAACAACACTTAGTCCTGGACCTGTTTATCTTTAAAAAGCAAACATACCAATGTAGACTGAAATCCAGGTATACGAAAGATTTTATTTTAAGATTTAGACCAGCTATTTGAAGATTATAATATATAGCACCTAATAAACAATTCACTTTCGGCAGTCGCTTTACGCAAAATGTCGAAGTTTAGCCAAAATCAGCAGTTCGACTAGTAAAGCGGACTCCAAAGCTGGAAAAAAAGCTTCGGATGCGACTGGGATTAACGCTGAGATGATGATGAATAAACAATTTACTTTCTATTTATATAAAGACTAGCTTTCCGCCAGCAGCTTCGCCCGCGTAGAATTCGGTTATATCGCGCTTTTTAGATTTCTCTCGGAAATGTCAATTTTTTCCGGGATAAAAAGTACCCTATTATTTAATCCGGATTACTAACTTTACGACTGCGAAATTTCAAAGCAATCGGTTCAGCAGTTACAGCGTGAAAGCGGAACAAACAAACAAACAAACTCACTTTCCGATTTTATTATTATTAAGGATAAGGATTCGTCTGTACTGTCTTGATTTACTTCTAAGTTATTTTTTTTTTATAGACGCCATGGCTGGCGCATTGTTTAAGCAATTGACTGCTGTGCGTGTCGTGGGTTTAATTCCCGTATGGAAAAATTTGTTTGATCTACTAGTTAGTAGTTATTCTGGGTGGTTGGATGTTTGTGTATGTTAGTTTGGACCCAAGAAACAGGAGAAATTACTCTCTTCTAATATCCATATTTTTTTTTTAATAGTTATAAACTAGTGCTTGACTGCAATCCCGCCTGATGGTAAGCAGTGATGCAATCGTTGATGGTAAAGGGCACTAGCTTATTAAGCCTATTTACTCAAAAAAACTGAGCGAATAGGAAGGAAGACTGCAGTTGAGCGAGGTGATGCAATGTTTAACCCAACAACACGACCAACGATGTTGCGCCAGAGGATGATCTGGAGACCCTCCACGACCAAACTCCCGACACAACAACATTAGGCACACATCGCAACACAACTGCTCAGACCCGTTCATCGTACGGCTTCACCAGACATCATGCCGGAACACGACGAATCGCTTGGCGGCAAGACTTTGTCTGGTGGGTGGTAACTTATACCGGCGGCTGATGTTGTTGCCTACCACCGAGCAAATGTACGGAATCCCCAGTGAATAACACGACCACGTTTTCTAGTCAATGGAAAGCTACATTCCTACCAACGTAAGAGAAATGTTATAATTTCAATATAATTATTGTCTACCGTTTAGTTAATTAGTCTGATTTTACGACGTATTGTCATGATAGATGTTGTTTTAATTGATTGCTTCATAATCTGTTTTATTGGAAAGGAAATTCGTTTTGCGTGCTGACGTTTTTTATGTTTATTTTTTTCTTTTTTTTTTGTGGCATGGTTGAATTAATGTAGTGAAATGTTTTACTAATAAATTAACGTGAGCAAACCTTGCATTATGTTAAGTAAATATCTGACAGTGAAATGTTGAGTGAAGGGAGGTTGTAGTGACTTATCTACCTATTAATAGTTAGGGTGTAAGTCAACTTATTGATTCTTTCTGATGCATTTTTTTTTCTGGTCATATACCTATATATAAAATTATAATATATTTAGACACACTCTTGCTATACATCACACTCGTCTCCACAGAGTTTTTTTTATTTTTATATAATCATAAACTAGTGCTTGACTGCAATCCCGCCTGATGGTAAGCAGTGATGCAATCGTTGATGGTAAAGCGCACTTGTTTATTAAACCTATCCACCTTAATTAAAAAAACTTAGGAATAGGAAGGATGACGGTAGTTGAGCGAGGTGATGCAATGTTAAACCCAAGACCAACACGACCAAACGATGCTGCGCTAGAGGGAGATTGATCTGGAGACTCACCACGACCAAACTCCCGACACAACAACATTTGGCGCATCGTACCCGCCACACATCGCAACACAACTGCTCAGACCCGTACAGGCTTCAACAGACATCATGCCGGAACACGACGAATCGCTTGGCGGCAAGACTTTGTCTGGTGGGTGGTAACTTCTGCCGGCAGCCAATGTTATGGCCTACCACCGAGAAAAGTATAGAGTAGGCAACTTGTTCATGGGTCATGGGTTCATGGGTCTTTTACAATAAGCTTCCCATGGACATTCGAAACTTACCCATTAAACGATTTAAAAACTTTGTAAAGGCCAAACTTTGCAAATGGAGTATTATAAAATCACAGATTATTTAGAAGACAATAAAGCTTGGGACTGAGCTGCTCGCTCTGCTAAGCTATTGAAAACATTTTAATTTTTAATGTCTAGACTTGAAAAAAGACGATGATCCCTGAGTTTGTTTCGGTTTTTCTTCTCAGAGGTAGTCAGTTAGGAAATGCCGGCTTCATCTAGTTTAAAAAAAAATATGACGTGTAAAAGTGATCAATGATCCTACTTGCATAATAAACGATTTTATTTCATTTCACTTTTTCAATTTTGGAAAATCTACTCAATCCGTAGTTTTAAAAATATAACTACGAATAACCAAACGGAATTACACTGAGATATCTATATTATTTTAATTTTTAAAACTACGGATCAGGTGGGTTCTCTAAACTAAATGTGTAAGTACCATCTGAACGTAAAAAGTACAAATATTTATCTCAGGTAGAATAGAATACTCTTTATTATATACAACATATATGGTTACAAAACCAAAAATATAAAGATTTAACAAAGGGTGACACAATGGGCGGTCTTATCGCTAAGAGCGATCTTTTACAGACAACCTTTGGATGGAATACTAAGGGGAAGGAGAGAGAAATAATGTAGGTAGTCTACAGTGTACTATTTACATAGTCTATACAATAAATATGCATGTTAAGTGTATCATACTAGTCTAATAAATATATACATCTTATTAATAATAATCATACAAATGCAAATAAAAAAATAAAATAAAAATAATGATATGTTTAAAGAGAGAGAAAATGCTTTTTTACCATGGTTTTAAAAGTGGACAGAGTTTGAGCACGCCTTACAGACACGGGCAAGTCATCCCATAGCCGAACTGCTTGTACAGTAAAGGATTTATCGTAAAAACTAGTGGAATGCATCGGCATGTCTAATATCAGGGTACTTATCCAACCGAGATAAGTATTTATTTATGTTGTATTTACATATCCATCTGTCTAGAAAATGTTAAGAAAACCTTGTTCGATTCGTGAAGATATTGTTAGGTATTGATAACTGATTCTACTAATGCATACAAACTCGGGCTAAACTAAAAAAAATCCCCTTAAAAAGTTAATACGATCTCGCAAATAGTGGTAACTTAATACATGTACGGAAGGCAATCCATGCGCGGGCGACGGGGGGCAGGGCCCGCGGAACGTGGTCGCATCGCTTATAATAATAACGTAAAATAATTTTGTCACTTTTTTAAAAATGACAAAATTTCGGGAAATTTGGAATTAATTCGCGGGAAAAAAAGAATATTTCAAAATTCATTAGTATTGTTGCCATGACGATTACATAAAATTTTATATTATATATGGTCATGTGTTTACCTAACCTTTATTATCCTTATGGGACGGACAGGTATTCTTTACATATTGTATAACAAATCATTGCCACAGTCAAGCATACGTTTCATTCCTAATCCAGAAATCGATACCAAAACGTATTCCCTGAATAATCAACCCTGTACCAACGATATTTTTTACAAGCCCACCCCAATTTTCGTACCCGAAAACGTCGGACCACGTGCAAGCCAATTACAAACCCCTCGTGCGTTCACCCTACAAAACATAGCAATAAGCATGTACCAGAGACTACCCTCTAACACTAAGAAAGGGGGCGTGGTGGGTCTAGGGTGGCATCTTCCATCTCGCTCTAACTACGTTCTATTTATTGAATTTTTTCCAAGACTGAGCATTCAGTTTTTTGTAGGTTATTGTAACCCAGCTCCGAATAAAAAGTAGTTAGCGGATTTTGCTTCAGTTGTTGTTGTGTCTTTGTTAGGTTTTCTAGTTATTTTTACTGAAATGTCCGAGTGATTTGTTCTTCCACTAATTGAGCGGAGAAAAATTGCCGACATGGTGTTCCTGTTCAATTTGGCTAATGCTTCAATCGACTGTTCTGAATAGGGTATTTGACTAAAAAAAACTAATTAGTCCGTCAGTCAGATTTCCAACAAATACTAGACACGTATTTTTTCTTTTTTCATATAAACAAAAAATGAAGACGACACAGTGCGTTGAAAACTCGTGTGACGTCACTGCACGCTACACTTTTTAGCGAGCAGTTACCTCACCGGCCACCACTCCTGATTTTTAATGCCTTTTTTATTTGTCAATTTTAATTTATTTGATAAAACAAAATATACGCATCCAATATTTTTCTATAATCTGAATGACGGACTAAATAGAATAATTTTTTTACCCACAGAAACATCCCCATTGTTGAGCAAAATTGGGCTGCGTGTTCCATCCTTAACTTTGAGGAATCATCAGCCTCTGTATGCTCCCTCTGTGCGATGTAGCAGAGCATATAACTTGTTGTGTCAGAGGGTTGATGATCTCGATTTATTCTCCACCAGACTTTCTAAACTAAAAAATTCTTTGTGATAACTTCTTTGTTTAAAATAACTAGACCATTTCAGTATTTACTAAATACTCCCCGAGTGCTTACTTACCTACTTCTTCTTGATTTCACTTTCCTGTTCTGTGCTGTACCTGTTACTGTCTCTTGTGCTAACCTAATATTCCTCCATTGTCTGTGGCAACTTTTAATTGGCCTTCTTTCACTACTTATATTCTACCTGTATATAAGCTAACTGTAAGTTTCTTTAAAATCTATACTCTATACTAATACATAAAGCTGAAAAGTTTGTTTGTTTGTTTAAACGCGCTAATCTCGGGAACTACGGGACCGATTTGATTTCTTTTTTTTGCCTTGGAGAACCTATTAATCCTTCCTGGATTAATAGGCAAACCTACTAACAGAAATAAATAATTTATTTATTTATCAATTCAATAAGCAACAATTCTTTCAAAAAGATACTTAATTGTCACCCAACCCTTCAAACAGCATGCAACTTTGGAAATTTTATTTCCAACATCATTCAACCCTCACCATGCGACGTGTGGCCTTTAAGACCCCAACACAATGAAAGTTTTACCGATACACTGAATAATTATTAGACACGCAATGGTGTTCGTTCAAAATGTGATTCAGACCGCGATTATAATATAAGGTGAGTCAGAACCAGATTAGTTCGATTTTATGTCAAATTAGAATAGTTTATTGTTATTGAAATGTAACGAATTGTTTGTGTTTTTGATTACAAATTGTGTTTATGGTAATTGTGTTGTTAGGTCTTGAGACGTTTTGTGTTTCGTATTTGAATTTGTATTTTATTTATATCATCATCATCATCATCAACCTTTTTATCATCCCACTGCTTGGCACGGGTCTCCTCTCATACAGAGAAGGATTGAGCGTAATCACCACGCTGGCTCAATGTGGGATGGCGATTTCAGACTTGAAAGTCCAGGTTTCCTCAAGATGTTTTCCTTCACCTTTTAATCAGCCATTGGTGTCCAAGATATACTTAGAAAGTACATATAGGACTAGATACATAACTTAGAAAAGTTCTGGCGTGTGGTTCTGTTTAACTTATTTTACAAAACTGCAGAAAATGTTGTTTTTTTACGTAGGTGTAGAAAAAAAAAACATTTATTCAATTCACATTTCTAAAAATCTTTATTTACTTATTTTATTATTTATGTACAGTCTACATTCAATAAAATACATAAGGATAAGACAAAATTAAGATCTGAATAAAAGGTGCTGCTTATTTCTTAAGAAATTTCTTTTAGCAGACCTGCGAAAGGAGAAATAAAACAGAAATATAGACAATAGTGTGTAAGAATAATGAGGAAATAAAATATGAATATGATAAGTATAAAATTAATGACATTAAATATACCTAAACATATAATTATCTAAAAATAGATATAGTATACCTAAATAAATAGGTACACAATACTAAAATATATAAATATGTATTTATAATAAACAAACTCTCACAACATAGAAGAAAGGTAGTGCTCTTTTAATCGACGTTTAAATATTAAAATAGTGATTAAAAATAGTGAATTAGAAGTGAATTAGAAATAGTGTTTAAATCACGAATGTTAGGCGGGAGTGAGTTCCACAATCTTACAGCATGGACAGAGAAGGAATAGGAATATTAACTCGTTTTATGAGGATGAGATTTAAAGATGAATCTTATGTGTGATCTACAGGATGCGTCGCTAGAGCGCGCGTAAGAAAACCGCTCACGCAAGTAGGAAAGATGTTGAAAAGGTTTATTAAGTTCAGTTATGATAAACCTACATCTAAAAAAGCTAAGGTTTCCTAGAAGTAATTGTTATTAATTATTAACATCGTCATAAATGTCTGTAATTTTTAGGCACTGCGGGTCTCTCCATGTGCCAAGTCTCAAATATGTTCCTCCGAAGTAACATAACAAACAAATAAACAAAAAATCAAATCGGTTTGCGTTGTATGTTGTATTAGGTAAATATTTAATCGTCCATGACCAATAATGAGCAAGGCGTTCGAGTACTGAAGTGAAGCGAAACCATTAATTAAAACACAAATCTAATTATGCCCATTAAATTTTCATTGGTTTATGTGCTTATAAAAAGCCGAGGATAAGTATTATTAGTGAAGAAATATATATATATATATACATATATATATATATATATATATATATATATATATATATATATATAATATATTATGAACTAGCGCTTGACCGCAATCCTGCCTGATGGTAAGCAGTGACGCAATCGTTGATGGTAAAGCGCACTAGTTTATTAAGAACCTATTCACTTTAGCCTTAAAGACACTCTATTGTAGTCCGACGGAAACACCGCCGCTGGCAAATTGTTCCAGTCCCTCGATGTACGCGGTATAAAGGAAGAGGCGAAACGCTTCGTCCGGATCGTAGTGGTGTTACCAACGTAAGGGTGGAAACCAGCCGTACGACGGGTCGTCCGCTGGTGGAACGGAGATGGGGGAATTAAATCATGCAATTCCCCCGCACACTCCCCGAAATGCATCCTATAGAACACCGAAAGGCTGGCTACTCTACGCCTGTGCTCTAGGCTTTGGAGACCATCTCGAGTTAGATCAGGGTCACCAATCAGCCTCTTCGCACGCCTCTCCATTGAATCCAAAGTGGCCAGGTGACACTTAGCAGCACCAGCCCAAATGTGGCTGCAGTACTCCACACACGAACGGACCTGTGCTTTGTATAACATTAGAAGCTGCCCAGGTGTGAAGTATAGTACTGTACTGTAGTGTGACTTAAACGTTGTAGGTAAATAAATATAAATATATACGGACAAATCACACAGATTGAGCTAGCCCCAAAGTAAGTTCGAGGCTTGTGTTATTGGATACTAACTCAATGATACTATACTTATAATAGATACATATATAGATAAACATCCAAGACACAGGCCAATCAGGAAAAGATTGTTTTCCATCATGACCTGGCCGGGGATCGAACCCGGGACCTCCACGTCGCGACCGCTGCGCCACGGAAGACGTCTACCAATAATAGGTGGTAGGTTCCAACCCCATCAGGCGCTTTCATCATCATGATCCCCATTTCAGTCGAAAGACGTCCACTGCTGGACATAGGTCTCTCCCAAGGATCTTCATGAAAGCCGGTCCTGCGTCTCCCGCATCAGGCGCTTTACTTTTTGTAAATTATTTCTTTAGATCAGGCGGAATTGCGGGCAAATCAAGTTTATAGTTATAGAAAAAAATAGCTATATCCGATAAGTCTGGAAGCCTGCCTAGGCAGGTGATGAGAAAATGGTTTGTATAACCACGCGCTTTACTATCAACAATTGCATCACTGCTTACCATCAGGCACCATCGAGCTCAAGCACTAGTATAAAATGTTTAAAAAAATATTACTAAAATATTGTAGGTACAACATTTTTGTCAGATACTTATTCCTTCAGATTTTTTTTTTTTTACTTATTATAAACCAGCGCTTGACCGCAATCCTGCCTGATGGTAAGCAATGACGCAATCGTTGATGGTAAAGCGCACTAGTTTATTAAGAGCCTATTCACTCTAGCCTTGAAGACACTCAAATTGTAGTCCGACTGAAACACCGCCGCTGAAACACTTACTACAATATTCATTTCCACCCCAATTGTAGTATCACTAGCAATGATATAAACCCACAACAAAAGCATCGAAACTCAGAGGTAAACACCCTAATGATTATCCCGGGAATCGAACCCCCTAACAGCTGACCGCACCGTACCGTATCTTCCGTGATAACAACACATTTAGCTTCGGACATGAATACTATTCGATATAACACGGATACGTAGATGTTTGTAGTGTGAGGGAGAAATGAGTATGGAAAGAGAGAGATAGTAGATAAATCGAAGATCTCTTCGTGCTGTTCTTATTCTCAAGAAATTATTAGAAATATCACGTAAATCATAATTAATATGAAATAAATTGGTTTGTAAAAAAAATTATACAGGGTAAATCTATACTAATATATAAAGAGAAAAAGAGTTTGTTTGTTTGAACGCGCTAATCTCAGGAACTGCCGGTCCAATTTGAAAATTATTTTTGCGTTGGATAGCCCTGCAGATTAATCCAGGGAGGCTTTAGGCTATATAACATCACGCTGCGGCCAATAGGAGCGGAGCATAACTAACTCCACACGAACGAAGTCGCTGGCGGCCGCTAGTATACATACAATATGTTAAGAAAACCCTGTCCAACCCGTAAGGATAATAAAGGTTAGGTAAACACATGACCAAATAAAATATGAAATTTTACATAATCATCATAGTAACAATACTAATGAATTTTGAAATAATCTCTTTTTCCCGCGAATTAATTCCAACTTCCCCAAAATTTGGTAATTTTTAAAAAGTGACAACATTATTTTTGACAGTAAAATTCTGAGCGAATAGCGATGCGGCCGCGTGCCGCGTTCCCTGCCCCTCTTCGCCCGCGCCTGTATGGCATACCATACATGTTTTAAGTTACCTCTTTTTGCGAAATAATATTTATTTTTTTAGGGGGATTTTTTTTTAAGTTTAGCCCGGCTTTGTGGGCATTAGTAGAATCAGTTATCGATACCTAACAATACCTTCACGGATCGGACAGGGTTTTCTTTACATTTTGTATAAAGAGAAAAAGAGTTTGTTTGTTTGAACGCGCTAATCTCAGGAACTGCCAGTCTCATTTGAAAAATTCTTTTTGCGTTGCCCAAATCCAGGGAGGCTTTAGACTAGCTAAGCTAAGATTATATCTGAAGTAGGAACTACAGACATAATCTTAGTCAGATCGTGTAGATTGACATTTGAAATGGTATTTTCAGGACTAGTATACAATATGTAAAGAAAACCCTGTCCGATCCGTGAAGGCATTGTTAGGTATCGATAACTGATTCTACTAATGCCCACAAAGACAGGCTAAACTTAAAAAAAAAATCCCCCTAAAACAATAAATATTATTTCGTAAAAAGAGGTAACTTAATACATGTGCGGTAAGCAATCCCATTTCGCGGGCGGCGGGGGGCAGGGCACGCAGCACCTGTGACGTGGTCGCGTCGCTATTCGTTTATAATAATATCGGTGTTGTCACTTTTTTAAAAATTACCAAATTTCGGGGAAATTGGAATTAATTCCCGGGAAAAAAGGATTATTTCAAAATTCATTAGTATTGTTACTATGATGATTATGTAAAATTTTATATTATATTTGGTCAAGTGTTTACCTAACCTTTATTATCCTTACGGGTCGGACAGGGTTTTCTCTACATATTGTATAGAGAGTCTTGAGACAATGTGGTAACATAAATATGAAACAATTATTTTCGATTCTCCGTTCTCCGTGATCTCCGTTTCGCAGATGATATCGTGGTCATGGCTGAGACCCTGGAAGACTTGGGCAAAATGCTCAATGACCTCAGCAGAGCTTCCCAACAAGTGGGTCTAAAAATGAACATGGATAAGACGAAGATCATGTCGAACTCTCATGTCGCACCCACTCCAATTGTAGTTGGTTGCTCTGCACTCGAAGTTGTTGACGAGTATATACCTGGGACAGAAAGTCCAACTAGGTAGGTCCAACTTCGAGAAAGAGGTGTCTCGGCGAATCCAGCTCGGTTGGGCAGCGTTCGGGAAGCTACGCCACATCTTCTCGTCGTCCAAGATACCACAGTGTCTCAAGACTAAAGTCTTTGACCAGTGTGTGTTGCCAGTGATGACTTACGGAACTGAAACGTGGTCGCTCACAATGGGCCTCATACGAAGGCTCAGAGTCACACAAAGGGCAATGGAAAGAGCTATGTTAGGAGTTTCTCTGCGTGATCGAATCAGAAATGAGGAGATCCGCAGAAGAACCAAAGTCACCGACATAGCTCTGCGAGTCGCTAAACTCAAGTGGCAGTGGGCAGGGCACATTGCTCATAGAACCGATGGCCGATGGGGCAGCAAGGTTCTGGAGTGGCGGCCACGTACTGGAAGACGCAGCGTAGGGAGACCCCAACAAGGTGGACCGATGACCTGGTGAAGGTCGCGGGAAGCCGATGGATGCGGGCAGCACAAGACCGGTCATCGTGGAAAGCCTTGGGGGAGGCCTTTGTCCAGCAGTGGACATCTATAGGCTGAGGAAGAAGGAAGGAAGATTTTCGATTCTCAAGACACCTTCCAACTGATCTAACTTACCCAAGCAACCTTCGACTAATTAAAAAGATTAATACTTCCAGAGCTTGATATTCATTTAGAGTTGGCAGTGAGCTCATTAAATTTCTTGTTTATCGTTATCCGACAGTTTATTTCACTAGAGGTGCACCCTTGTTGCCAAGTGCAATAAACCCAATGGTACAGTCCAGTATTCAACAGTCAGCTGTAGTCAGACAGCGTGACGTTATGTTTGCACTTAGAATGCACCTTGTGCTTTTGTTCGGATTTAATTTGACTTTTGATTGTACTTATACCTAATGATGTTTGAGCTATATTGATATAAAGTGTGATATTCGTGTGGTATCTCCTTTATTTAATACTCTAAGATCACAGATATACACATACGGCGCTAGTTTACTAAGAACCTATTCACATACACACTTTAGACTTAAAGACACTTAAATTGTAGTCCGACAGAAACACCAAATTGTTCCAGTCCCTCGATGTCATCATCATCATCATCTCAGCGTTAATCCCAGTCGCATCCGAAGCCTTGTCAGCTTTGGAGTCTGGGGTCCGCTTTACCAGTCCAACTGCTGATATGGCTAAACTTCGACATTTTCCGTGAAGCGACTGCCATCTGACCTCCACAACCCGAAGGCGATATCGAAGCATTGCAGCTAGACCAATTGTTGGACTTTTGAGGGCTCCAACAACCCGTAATGACTGCCATTAGATGTTCGTATGGCAACCGGGACCAACGGCTTAACGTGCTTTCCGAGGCACGATCAGACCAGTGCAAATATTCATACTCATGCATACAAATATTTGCACTGTGCGGGGATCGAACCGCTACGCCACGGAGACTGACTGTTCCAGTCCCTCGATGTATGCGGTAGAAAAGATGAGGCGAAACGCTTCATTTGGATCGTTGCGGTGTCAACAACGTAAGAGTGGATACTTGCCGTACGACGGACGGGTCGTCCGATGATGGAAGTGTTAAGATTATTTACGGAGTACGGAGGACGGATCTGAGCAATTGTGTTGCGTTGTGTGCCGGCTACGATGCGCCAAATATTGTTGTGTCGGGAGCTTGATCGTGGAGGGTCTCCAGATCAATCTCACTCTGGCGCAGCATCGTTGGTCGTGTTGTTGGGTTTAATATTGCATCACCTCGCTCAGCTGCCGTCTTCTTTCATTCACACAGTTATTTTTTTTTTAAGTGAATAGTCTCTTAGTAACTTAGCGCGCTTTACTATCAACGATTGCATCACTATTTACCATCAGCGGCTGCCAATTACACTCCCTCCACCATCTCCCGACTTCGCCGCCCTCGGCATGCCCTCACAGACCCCGATGACTCCATTACCCTCCTCCAAGAGGCCAATAGGGCCACCAGCACATTACACAAAAACAGACCGACCTACCGACCTCGCCGCCGAGGTCCATCGCGACGCGCTCCACGTAGTAATCCCCTCCCCCATCCCTTGTCCGATGAAGGCCAGCTCGCGCCGCAGCTGAGCCAGTAATATCATAATGTCCCAACAATGACCTCTGAGTTTGTTTCGGCGTTTCTTCTCAGAGCTAGTACTAGGAAACGCCGTGGTCATCAAACCATTAAGAATACATTCGATCCAGCCGTCCCTTGCTGTCCTCTCTAGCGACGCCCTAAGCCGAGGTTCGTACCCCACAGGGCATCTCGTAGGTGCCCTTAGTGCGTAGTCGCCCAATTTTAATTTAGTTTTAATTGCCCCTGGCTGGAGGCTTTAATTTTAATTAAGGAATCTCATCATATGCGTAAAACACGTAAATGACACTGTATTCAAGTCTAAAAGTGAAGTTCTATTATCATTATGAGCTGATGACTGCCGACTTTTACATACTAAACAAGACACGGCTCAATAGTCATGCCATGTTCGGTCAAGTCATGCAAGAGTCAAAATGCACGAAGGGTGAAATGTATACACCATATTTGACTCAGACTGACTCGAACTGTGTGTGCAATCATGCTTCTTATGGATTTAGTAAAAACCAGTGGCTAGTCTTAACATCCAATACAATGAATTTAAACAAAATCAGCTCATCCATATTAGCATCATACTTACTTGAATCTAACAAAGATTCTAGGGTGAATTTTCACCATTCAACATTCGACATCAGTATTTCTTTTTTGTTTTAAATTATAGACTAGTGTTTGACCGTCATTCCGCCTGATGGTAAGCAGTGATGCAATCGTTGATGGTAAATCGCGTTAGTTTGTTAAAAGCCTATTCACTCTAGCCTTGAAGACACTCAAATTGTAGTCCGACGGAAACAACGCCGCTGGCAAATTATTCCAGCCCCTAAATCCAAATTTCCGGACGAAAATATAGAGAAGTTATTTTCGAATGTATCTGCTTCTTACAAATTATTAGCAATCGGCCATACTGAGACCAACAGACGCGAAGATGAAAGTTTATTAACAATTTCTTTTATCCATTTACCTCGCATGGCTGACCGTAACCATGCACAGATAAGGCAAGCACTGTTTATATCCATTTTAAAACAATACAGACACGGTAACGATTTCCTTTACGTTAATCTGTGGTAAAAGAAAAATGCAGAATGTTTGTATGTGGGAAAGAAATGGCTAATTGTAGTTTGGTATTTGTGTCGTTTATGAGTTCTTGGAGGGGCAAAATGGAGCTACTGAAGGTAATACACGCTAGTAAATAAATGATGGATTGGTGAGCTTATTTTGTTCTTAAAGCCATTGTAAATTATTCATGATTTACCAGCTGAATTTGGACAAACCGTCATCACCGTCAACATAGTTCGAAATGGCTTCTTCAATAACAATTTTAGTTTGACATGAATCAGTTTCGATGTCATCATCATCATCAACCTTTTTATCGTCCCACTGCTGGACACAGGTCTCCTCTCATACAGAGAAGGAGTGAGCGTAATCACCACGCTTGCTCAATGCGGGTTGGCGATTTCAGACTTAAAGTCCAGGTTTCCTCAAGATGTTTTCCTTCACCTTCAGTCATTGGTGTCCAAGATATACTTAGAAAGTACATATAACTTTAGAAAAGTTACATTGGTACTTGCCTGACCTGGAATCGAACCCGCGCACTTATACTTGAGAGGCTGGTGTTGTAACCACTAGGCAAAATTTCAATTAGCAATTTCGATTTCGATTTAGGTGTAATTTCGATGTACTGATTAACAAATATTGGCCTATATTTTCTAATGAAACTGGTATGATTGGAAATTGGTCTTTTCTTTGTGATTTATTCTGGTTTATCCAAAAAAGAAGTATGGGTTTCACGTTACTAGTAGTTGTTTGCGCTAGAAATCGATTTACGTGAATGGCGCAACGGGCGTGTCTCGAATTCACAACTACGCCAATCCGTCGGTCGACTTTAACCGCTTTAGTGCGAATATTTCAAAATCGCTCTACCGAAATGTCCATTCTACAAACAGTACAAGAAAATTTCAAGTGCAAATACCATTGAAAACTCGAAACCACCTCAAAAATCATCAACCCATCATCGACCTTACCCAACGCGCGTACTGTCACGCGAACATACCATTCTTGGTCAGGCAGCCATGATTAAAAATCAGCACGCCATCCATTGACATAGCGTTATCACAACAGTTGTACGTCGGTTGCGTGCTACGACCACGTGTTACGTCACACGCGAAGAAAGCACGCGAGTCGTGCACGCATTGTGAGAGCTTGGACGAGCCCAAGCTTGCTGAGATTGCTGGTTTGTTTACATTTGTGAGTTCTAGGTTAAATGGCGCTCCCGCGATCTCGTGTGCGGACTGGTGTTACGTGTCAAACGAGAGGGCTTAGTGGAAAGTCGCCTGATCTTGCGTGAGCCTTAGAATAAGTGGTGCTTTTACGATAGATGTAGAAACAGTTTGTAATACTTTGGACTGTGAGTCAACAGTCAACAGATTCCTTTCTGTTCCAGGTGCTTTCTCAATACGGGTACTCCGGGGTGAATGTGGTTTACATGTGGTTAATAAAACTACGCTATCATTCCGAAATCCAGTCTGATCGGGTGTAAAATTATTAGACCTTTAAAAACCTCAGTTCTAAACCGGAGCTGACTCAGTATCTTTTATAATCAGCGCTTCTGTTACACTGTAGTTTATAATAGGGATGTTTCATGGGTAAAAAAAAATGAATCTAGTTATTTAGGCCGTCATTCAGATTATAGAAAAATATTGGACACGTAAATTTTGTTTTATCAAATTAATAAAAATTTACAAATATAAAAGGCATCAAAGATCAGGAGTGATGGCTGGTGACGTCACTGCTCGCTAAAAAGTGTAGCGTGCAGTGACGTCACACGAGTTTTCAACCCGCTGTCGTCTTCATTTTTTGTTCAAATCTGACTGAGGGACTAATTAGTTTTTTTTAGTCAAATACCCTATTATTAGACCTTTAAAAACCTCAGTTCTAAACCTCAGCTGACTAAATATCTTTTATAACCAGCGCTTCTGTTACACTGTACTTAATAATTAACCTGCTTAACGATTCCTTACTTCTACGCCAAGCTACCTCAATTCTTTAGCTAATCACGCCAATTTTGCGTTGTTTTGGCGCAGTTTCGGTCATTGTTACAACAACGTCGTGTAATGTTATAATGACACCCCCTTTTTGTTGGGGTGGGAAATCATCAAATGACTTCTCGTCAGCGTGTCAGACTTTTACTGACTAAAACCCACCGTGTTTCTTCCCTTGCCTGTGCGACGGCCAGGGCCACGGTTTCTTTTTTAATCAACCCGCAACCCTGACCCAATAATGACACCCCTGGTGTAAATAAAACATTGAACTCCGACTCCTGAAAGTTTAGCAGATAACGTTGGAATTCTCAATACCACAAATCATCCAACGACAACAATTAGATTACCATCTGGTATATTTAGCAGTCAACCTTGGGAAGATTTTGAAATAGGGATGTTTCCTGGGTTTAAAATAATTGATTCTATTTAGTCCGTCATTCAGATTATAGAAAAATATTGGATATGTATATAGTATGTTGTTTTATCAAATCCATAAAAATTTACAAACATAAAACGACATCAAAAATCAGGAGTGGTGGCTGGTGACGTCACTCCTCGCTATAAAGTGTAGCGTGCAGTGACGTCACAGGAGTTTTCAACGCACTGTGTCGTCTTCATTTTTTGTTTATATGAAAAAAGAGAAATTACGTGTTAGTATTTCTTGGAAATCTGACTGACGGAGTAATTAGTTTTTTTTTTAGTCAACTACCCTATTATAGCGACAAATGACAACCTTTGTGAACAGCTGATCAATTCTATAAAAATCCTAACTGAAAAAATTTTTGAAAAGAGCTTGGAATAAGCTATCTATAGTGTCAATACTAAGCAATAGTTGGAATGACTACCCAATCCATAGTTATATTTCATAAGTTATTACGGTGAGATGTTGACAGATCGCACTGTATCCTTTACTTCACAAGCCGTAGTTACCTAATGGTTAAAACACCAGCCTCTCAAGTATGAGTGTGCGTTTTCGATTCCAGGTCAGGCAAGTTACAATGTACCTTTTCTAAGTTATATGTACTTTCTAAGTTTCTAAGTATATCTTGGACTCCAATGACTGATCAAAAGGTGAAGGAAAACTGCTTGAGGAAACCTGGACTTTAAGTCTGAAATCGCCATCGCCCGCATTGAGCAATCGTGGTGATTGCGCTCAATCCTTCTCTGTATGAGAAGAGACCTGTGCCCAGCAGTGGGACGATAAAAAGTTTGATGATGATGACGATCCTTTACTTTAGTACTAGAACTTGAGTAATTTGTAAAGATACTGGAAAGGAAGGAGGTTGAATGGAACTACCTTCGTGAATGAAGTTCGTGCTATCAGCAATTTTGAACAGTGCCAATGCTAAAGGTGAAAGAGCACGCGAGAGGTGCACGCATTTTACAAGAACATGAAGGTAGTAGATTGATAAACCGAATCAGATTTTTCTAGGTTACCTACACCTTTATACGGATTACTATTTCATTCAAAATTCGAGAGATTTTGAAGAAATTTTATTTCATTTGTTCATAAAATTCATCCTGTTAACAAACGGAAAAAAAACACGACAGGCATTTTCATAATCCACTGTGGATGGCCAGTCCTATCGAACAACCATCGAACAAATTGCCCATCGTTTTTCGAACATCAACCTAAAAGTGTCCCAACATTGGGCAATAACGTCTTGTGACAGTGAAACAGTGTGGAAAAACGACTTATTGTATTTATTTATTTAAACTTTCGCACAAAGAAAATGTACAGAGGCGGACTTAATGCCTTAGGCATTCTCTACCAGTCAACCTCGGGTGGTGAAGAGACTAGATGGCAGGTGCTTTAGTTACGGTACAATAGTTTTAACAGGAAAAGAAAAACTCATAACACTATCTAAACAAATACTTAAATAAGCCATATACATATACAAACTATTACTATATATATACTTATAATATATACAAAAATAAAACTTTTAAGAGAGGTGTTGAGATGACCCTACCCTAACCATTCGCAAAATAACTCTGCAATTTCCGCTTAAATGCAAACCGACTAGTCGCCATCCTGATATCAAGAGGAAGCGCATTCCACAAAAGAATTGACTGAATATGAAATGAAGAGTGAACAAAGTCAGAGGTATGAGAAGGACAGAGTAAGAGAAGATTATTAGAAGAACGCAGATTCTTGCTGTGTGAAGAACACAAATATTGGAAGTGATTCGTAAGATAAGAAGGAGGAGTGGGCGAATTAAGAAGGGAGAAAAGCGTGGTTAAGGCTCGCAAATTTCTTCTTTGGCGAATGGGCATCCATTTCAGTTCAGACCTGTAGCTGGATACATGGTCATATTTCCTCAGATTGAATATAAACCGGATACCTATAACTATATACTTTATGCCTATACACATGACATGCACCTTGGAAGAAAAGACATGTTAGATAAAAGGATCAAGGATAGATCATTAGTTCCTTCTGCTGGGACACCGGCTTCATTTTTTTTTTCAATGATACTTGGTGGGTTTAGTTTTTTTGAGGACTCCGCCTGATGGAAATCACTGATGCCATCGTTGATGGTAAAGCGCATTGGTTTATTATGAGCCTATTTTCATTAGCCTTAAAGACTAAAAGAAACTTTACCATTCATTGAACCTATGACTTTTTTCTTTGTATCTGTATTATTTTATGTGTCATATATGCCCTAAATAAATATAATATCTTTCTTTCTTTTGTTTATCTCATTATAAACAAAAATAAAAATTGCTAAAAACAAGTGAAAATATTTGAAGTATCAAAACTTATCGGTCATGTCGACTTGCAAGCAAATGGGTCTAAATCCCAACCAATCGGGCATTAGCATCTGAAAATCGACTAAACTCTATAATAACACCAAATGCTCGATGTCTTAGACGGCAGCTAATACCAGTACAAGGTTCGACTCCCCGGCCGATTTGCATACCTCATTGTTGGTTGCGAACCATAATTTTTGATACGAAAAAAATGTACGGAACCATGTAATAAACGGTTTGTACGGGGTATTAAAGATTCTTATGCTTTCTAATTTGGTGATCGATTTTAGGGTTCTGTGATTTTTGTTTTGTTCATTGATAAAGTTATTATTTTGATTGGTCAAATAAATAAATCTTTAGGGATATAAAGGATTCACTTTACAGCATTATTTTTTGTTAATGCCCGAAACACGTGTCCAGTATTTTTAAGTAAAGAATCTACAAAATGTCAAAAAGATAGAATGAAAAACCACAAAGTTATGAGTTTGCTATCCTACTTTGTTGTACCCCACAAAATATGATCAACGGACCGCTCGCCCACCCGAGTGGAGCGTTAACCTCTGGCGTCAGCTGTTGCGCGCGCGCAAGTACTATGATCTACCGTAAGCTGCGTGGCATTCTCGGTAACCACACTGCAACAATTTCTAAATGTATTTGGTAAAAAATATAACATGGTGTAGAAAGGATTGGAATCGATTCAGTTGCTTATTCTGAACAAACTGTATTCAGGTTTGAAAATTTAAAAATAATGCTTCGTTTCTAATTATCCCATAAAAATATAAACACAAAGATACTGGTCTAGAATCAAAAATATCTAACTTTTACATCAAAAGATTGTACCTACTATCCCACCCTTTTCTTTCCTTTTTTCGCGAGTATTAGTATAATATGTAAGTCCCATGAAATAGGGTCGAACCTCTTCAAAATGGGATTGAACCTAGTGGAAATAAGGTAGAACCTCATATAAATCGGATCAAACCTTTTCGAAATAGGGATCTCCGAAATAGGGGAAACTCTTCCCATCAATCGGGCACATATCCGTGATGCTACTCAATCGAACCCATGACTATATACTTGGCAGCAGTGCTTGCTACCACTAAACCAACGACGCAATAATTATTGTTATTTACAGACAGTAAAGGGTTAAATAGAAATATGAAGAAATTATTGATTTCTTTATAACCCTTTCATTGTTAACTAAAAACAGAAGAAATAGGTGTCCATGAAGAGTAGGTACCTTTTATTTGTTTAAGTCAAAATATCACAATTAATAATTACTTATGGTTTAGGTTTTTTCTTTCTTTATACTTTCATTTCAGTTATAACAATGACATCTTTATTACGAAGGCACTTTGGTAAAATGGGTTAACTCAAAAATATTTTTTTTTTCGGTTTTATGGAATAATAGTTTCCTAAGTTTTTTGGTCCGAAAATGTTCATTTAGGTTCGCAATATAAATATGTTATGAATACTATTGGACCTCATGGTGGCCTAGTGGTTAAAACAACAGCCTCTTAAGTATGAGTGTGCGGGTTCGATCCCAGGTCAGGCAAGTACTAATGTAACTTTTCTAAGTTATATGTACTTTCTAAGTATATCTTGGACACCAATGACTGAAGGTGAAGGAAAACATCTTGAAGAAACCTGGACTTTATAAGTCTGAAATCGCCAACCCGCATTGAGCAAGCCCGCATTGGTGATTACGCTCAATCCTTCTCTGTACGAGAGGAGACCTATGCCCAGCAGTGGGACGATAAAAGGTTGATGATGAAGCACACTAATTGTGTAACGCACTATTATTATTAGGAATCATTTCGAAGCAAATTGACAATCCATTGCTTCATATGTTCGAAAATGTGTCTGCTCAACAACTTAAACAGCGCAATGAATGCTGTTGAACTGTCAAAATTATATCCATTGCTATTGATAGTGTGTTATGCAATTACCCTGCCGCTTAGACTGGGAGTCATCTGCAACATAATATGTATATAGCTTGAAAAGGGCAAGCCTCAGACTGATTTTTAATAAAATAGGCGATTCGTTAGGTATAACTGTTTTAATGTTGTCAGGTAATCCTTTTTGCTACATCATATATCAGCCTCAAGCGTCCATCCTTTATCTTTTATAAACTCATCTCCCTAATAAAAAGAAAAATCAAATTTTCTATAATTTTATTACTAGACAAACGCAAACAGCCAGAAGCGTCAATTAATTATCAATATTTATGATATTCCTATTCATTTATAGACAAAAAAAAAATGAATTAATAAGAGTATTCTGCACTTGTACTGTTTTGCCTCGCGGCCCTGTCCGGCTAAACACACTGGGTTGATATATGTCTCAATTACTGCATCGGTATGCGCTGGCGCAGTGGGGGACTGTATTCAATATTGCGTTGCATTATTTCGCTTGTTTGTCCTAATGGGATGAGCAGAATTGGAGCCTCAATACTCTCATTAGTAAAGCATTTTTAAAGCCTTCTATTAAATGAAATGGCAAAATAACATTTCTTATAAGCGTGTCTGAAATATATGCTGTAACCTGTAACTATTCATAAACATGTAAAAAAAAAATATGAATAAAGATTTCGGCTCCCCGCTTATTGAGTGCACCCGAAGAAATAAATAGACATAAGGAAAGATACAGAGATAGATAGCTATGATACATAGGAATATTAGCTGGGCAACCCACCCAGAAAAGATGTGAATGAGGACATGGAATGAAAGAAAGATCACGTATGAAGGATAAAAGTGCGAGAAGAATCAATGTGAGAACTAGCATGAGTGAGAACTGATGAGAATCGGCTCCAATATTGTTTATTGTTGGAGGTAGCAGATAACTATTGACTTTTTTCAACACAGCCTGTTAAATGGATTCTCCTAAAGGCTTTGATGAAAGGTCCAATATGTTATAAAGGGAACAGTGGTCTAGTGGTATTAGTTTATAAGTAGTAGGTCGTAGGTTAGAACCCCGTCAGGCGCTTTACTTTGTGTAAATTATTTCATCACCACTGCTCTCAAAACGGTGAAGGAAAACATTGTGAGGAAACCGGCATGTCCTAGAGGCAGAACTTCGAAGACTTGTGACATCTACCAACACGCACTGGGCCAGCGTGGTAGATTACAGCCCTCTCCCTCTCACCGATATGAGACCCGTGTCCCAGGAGTTCCAACATTATAGGCTGATTATGAAGCTTTATTTCATCATCATCATCATCCCAGCGTTAATCCCAGTCGCATCCGAAGCCTTTTCAGCTTTGGAGTCTGGGGTCCGCTTTACCAGTCCAACTGCTGATATGGCTAAACTTTGACATTTTCCGTGAAGCGACTGCCGTCTGACCTCCACAACCCGAAGGCGACATCGAAGCATTGCAGTTAGACCAATTGTTGGACTTTTGAGGGCTCCAACAACCACTGCCACTAGATGTTCGTATGGCAACCGGGACCAACGGCTTAACGTGCTTTCCGAGGCACGACCAGACCAGTGCAAATATTCATATTCATGCATACAAATATTTGCACTGTGCGGGGATCGAACCCGGCCTTGCGCAGCGGCCGCGTCCGCTACCGCTACGCCACGGAGGCTGTCGATTATGAAGCTTTATTTATTAGCTCAAATTAGAAACTAACAAGAGGTGGAAGGTTTTTGGGGATCAAAAATAAAGATTTTAAATCTCAAAAAAGACTCGTCGAGTCAATACAGCCGTCTCTACTGAATATGGTAACATGTTTAATTGACCACGAATCGAATTTTGGACATCGAAACTCAACGTACAAGTAAACTGACACTAAAACAGTAGCTTATTTACACTTCTTGAATAATCCCCTTAATTATGCAAAACCCAACTTTACTGTACCAGCAATAAAACCCAAGATCCTTTACAAATTCTCCAAAACTTCCTGCAAAGAAAATTGTATGTTATGGTCTTAGAGCTAAGGTGTATTTTCGAGTGGCAAGATAATTCTGGAGGTGTAAACGTATAAAGTTACAAAACCAAAGAGTTTTCCATGCCATTAATCAGTAAACATCTGTACGTCAAATCGTATCAGGGCATTTAATGAGACGAAAGGACTTGATTTCATGATCGAAAAGTCGTAATCACGCGATTGCTTCTGATGCAGAAATTAGAGCGCTAGTATACAGGGTCACTGACCGCATGCTTCTCAGAATACGGTGCCCTATAATATTGGAAGAAAAGGAAGGCGAGTCGACTTTAATTAGGAGGACAAGCGGGAACCTCATGTTTTAGTTTTCAGTATCCTTTTATAAATATACTAGGCTGGTTTTTGTAGATTTTATATTAACTGGACCCATGAATAATTGGTTGGCGCGGTAGGTTCCGATTCCCGTTTGGAACAAATATTTGTGTGTATGGCCTAAGTAGTTGTTCCGGGTCTGACAGCTTTTAAATGTGAGTCGCGATATTGGAGAAATTCCCAGTGCAATGTTTAAAAGATAGTTTTCAAAATTGACTAAACCACAGTGCTAGTGGAACCGATGGCCACCAGCCATCGGTTCTACTCTCTAGGGTACTCTCGGGCAGTAAGGTTTTGGAGTAGCGGCCATGTAACGGAAGACGCCGCGTAGAGAGGCCTCCAACAAGGTGCACCGATGACTTAGTGAAGGTCGCGGAAAGCCGATGGATGCGGGCAGCACAAGACCGGTCATCGTGGAAAGCCTTGGGGGAGGGCTTTGTCCAGCAGTGGACCTCTATAGGCTAAAGAAGAAGAAGAATAAATTCCTTATTTTACTTTTGGTAACAACAGAAATCTCGCTAGAACACTTTTTGCTTCATATAACCTTTTCTAGAATTTTCTCCACTCTAATAGTTCCAACCCCTATTACCTCAACCCTTTATAAACTATAGCAGAAACTAAAAAACAGCTGCTCATTTAAAAGCCATTTTAACGAGAATCCTTGTGGCCGGACAATCGGGACCGAACAGCGAAGCACGTAGAGCTGCATTATCGCTAAATTCTTTCATCGTACGTCAAACCGTTTGCCGCTGGTTGGTTACGGTGGGACAGAGGATGGAGTGGAGTTGGAATTTCGGATTGGTGAGTGGTTTTTTTGGTTTAATAAGGCATGTGATTGTGTTATGGTTATGGCTTACTCGTTTGAATTATTTCAAACTTAAACATGACAGGGTTGGTAGGGTGACGTCGATGAAAACATTGTTTATTCTGAAAAATACGATGCATATTCAACATTATTGTAGATAAAATATAAAAAATTGCAGTCGATCTTCGCTTTTTATTTGGAACCTCTAACGGTTCAACCGAGCTTTCGAAATATTTATAATCTCGTTTAAAATTACTATGAAGTATCCTAATTTGACAGCACTAATCTAAATTTTTATCTGCTGTTCTTTTCATCAAAAAAATTGAAAAATACCGTCACTCAGTCGGATTAATGCACTAAGGTTCCCGTAAAACAGAGAGAGCATGTAAGGTTACATACTCTCTCTATTCTCTCTCTGTTTTTTTTTCAACTACCTAGTTTATATTAAAAATATTTTAATATTTATATAATGTAACTAAAATCAGGATTTTCGCAATACTTCCTTTATCTGTGCTATTATATAAGACGTTGCTTTGTACCAAATTTCATGATTCTTAGTTGAAGTTTTGACGGGTAGTACCTAACTTGTAGATTTAGACTTCCTTGCGAATGTCGAAAATTCGCGGCATAAATATCGGCATCATTTGATTGCGTTGGCTTAAAAGTCTGATTTTTCCACAACGTCAAAAGATAATAGGCTTGAGTATTTGATATAAATTCCAGCTTGATAACTTCATTCGTTCCTGAGCAAATCGGTATTGATAGACAGACAGACGGACGGGTGGACAACATCGTATAAGGGTTCCATTTTTTGTTTCGGTCTACGGAACCCTAAAAAAGAAGATGCGCTAAACTTTAATTTAGTTTGTGAACAAGGGCTTCAATACCAAGCATTCAGGACATCAGCACAGTATTCACATTAGGTATTATTAGGGACTGGAGCAATTTGCCAGCGGCGGTGTTTCCGTCGGACTACAATTTGAGAGTTTTCAAGGCTAGAGTGAATAGGGTCTTAATAAACTAGTGTGCTTTACCATCAACGATTGCCTCACTGTTTACCACCAGGCGGGATTACGGTCAAGCGCTAGTTTATTATTTACTAGCGGCCGCCAGCGACTTCGTTCGCGTGGGGTTAGTTATGCTCCGCTCCTATTGGTCGCAGCGTGATGTTATATAGCCTAAAGCCTTTCTGGATTGAGGGGCTATCCAACGCAAAAATAATTTTTCAAATCAGACCAGTATCTGAGTTCCTGAGATTAGCGCGTTTAAACAAACAAACTCTTCAGCTTTATATATTAGTATAGATAAAAAAAATTCAGTGCACCTTTCCAACATTAATCTACTCCACCCCACTGCCTGTTCTAAAACCTAAAGATAAGAGGACGTCCAGAGATAGCACAGTACAATACTTATCCAATTAAATTAGCCGACTGCAGCAGGAGGTGTAATGAGTTAGACCTTATTTATAACGGCCGGTCGCTCGGTATTTTATTTGACATTTAAGAAGCTACTTTAAGTTTTATTGATTTCGCACTTAAAAGAAATAAAGTATTTTTTTTGGAGCTATTTTGCTGGTTAGTAGTTTAGTTTTATTATGAGACTACGTAAATAATGGATAAAGGTAGCTACTGTCATAATAATAGAGATTAATTTACCTTATCTTTTTATTGGCAGTTGATATTTTTGTAGATTTTGATAACAAGGACAATCCTATGTGCGTTCTAGTACAGCATGAGAGTACAATGAAATACTCTTAATTATGTACACAATAATTATGTACATGATATAAATAACAGAACATAACGGGCTGGGGCCCCAAAATGCCACCTGACAACTTTAGATTTGGTGGAGAGGCGTGCGAAGAGGCTAATTGGCGACCCAGATTTAGTTTGAAACGGTCTCCAAAGCCTGAAGCACAAGCAAAGGGTAGCTTGCCTATCGGTGTTCTATAGGATGCATTTTGGAGAGTGTGCGAGGGAATTCCATCTCCGTTCCATCATCGGACGACCTGTCTTACGGCGAGTTTCCACCCTTACATTGTTGACACCACACGATCAGGACGAAGCGTTACGCTTTCACCTCATCTTTTACAGTACGTTAAGTCTTTTTACCGCTTATATCGAGGGACTGGAACAATTTGCCAGCGGTGGTGTTTCCGTCTGACTACAATTTAAGTGTCTTCAAGGCTAGAGTGAATAGGTTCTTAATAAACTAGTGCGCTTTACCATGAACGATTGTATCACTGATTCACTGCTTACCATCAGGCGGGATTGCGGTCAGATTTGTACAGATTTGTTGAATGATTACAAAGTACAGTCAACGACCTAACACACTAATAATTAGCCGCCTGTCACAAAGCCTTTGTAATGAGTTTGATTAAAGTTTATTCGTTTTCTGGGAAGCGACGCAATTACTGATTAAAAGTTTTGCCACAGAATAGGCAAGTTGAGAAGGTCAATAATGAACAAAACAGATAATCTTATCTCCTATGCTGCCAACTATTAAGGTCTCATAATACGTATTAGGATGGGAAATCATCAAATGACCTCTTCCGCTCTGGGCCGAGCCGAAGGGCGTGTCAGACTTTTACTGACTAAAACCTACCCGTGTTCCTTCACTTGCGCCAGGGCCACCGTTTCTCTTTTGACCGACCTGCGACCCGGACTTACGTATTAGTTTCAATGTACCTGTAAGTAAGAAACCTGTGGTTAGGATATTGTATTGGTTTTATCATTTTTTACTACAAATGAGTTAATCAACGTTTAGTGTATGCCCTCTTTCTTGTATTGTTAACTAGCTCTCCGCCAACTGGCTTCGCCCGAGTGGAATTCGGTTATATCGCACTTTTTAGATTTACCTCGGGAATATCATTTTTATTTTCAATAAAAGGTAGCTTATGTCTTTCCTCAGGGTCTAAAGATTGTCTGTGCCAAATTTCATCAAAATCGGTTGAGAGGTTTAAGCAGGAAAGCATAACATACAGACAGAGTTACTTTCGAATTTATAATATTAGTATGAATTACTCTACATACGTAGTATTATAAACAACTTTTTTCTAACTGAACAGACAGCTATACGACTGATGAATTTATTACACCACTTCTTTCCAGGCACAGCCCTAGGCGTATATAGTGAAGGTTTGTGAGCGGGTAAGAATTTACGGGGAGCACCTTCTGCAATAGGGTATTTGACTAAAAAAAAACTAATTAGTCTGTCATTCAGATTTCTAAAAAATACTAGACACCTATTTTTTCTTTTTTCATATAAACACAAAATGAAGACGACACAGTGCGTTGAAAACTCGTGTGGCGTCACTGCACGCTACACTTTTTAGCGGCCAGTGACGTCACCAGCCATCGCTGATCTTTGATGCCTTTTATATTTGTAAATTTTTATTGATTTGATAAAACAAAATATACGTATCCAATATTTTTCTATAATCTGAATGACGGACTTAATAGATTCATTTTTTTTTTATTCAGGAATCATACCTATTTTCAGGTTCGCAAAGTGCATATTCTTAGCCTGATTTGAATAAATGACTCTAGATAATGATAAACTCATAATAGATAAATTTTTGGCGAATATTTCGCAATATTATTTTAGATACGAGTATGAGACATGTTGCCATGAGCCAACCTGCATTGAGCAAGCGTGGTGATTACGCTCAATCCTTCTCTGTATGAGAGGAGACCTGTGCCCAGCAGGACGATGACGAAAAGGTTGATGATGATGATGATGAGACATGTTATATGTCATGTGTGACTATTGTGTTTATTTGTTATAATAAAAAGTAAAACAACTAAAACCCAACTACGACAAAAAACGACGCAGAAAAAGTATAAAACAAGATTTTCAGAATACTGCACTAAACAAAGTTTCAAATTTTTTGCTAGTTTTCAAGTTTGGAAAGGCGTAGTCACACGTTACATATACCTACCGTAGCACTTTGACAACGTGTGACTTTTTTTTTGTGGATTTTTTTATCGACACGTTGTATATTTATACTAATATTATATTATATATATATCTTAACTTTATTTTTATCTTATATTTATCTTAACTTTATTTTTTTACTCTGTATGTTTTGTCCGATAGAGGGCGCCACATTAGAGTTTGTGAAACCCTATATAGCCTATAACCAGCGGACAATTAAGACGCTTCTAATGATATGTCATTTGTCGAATTCTGATAAGTAGTTTAGAAGTTACGAGGGAACAGATGAACATACATACATTACATAGCTCAGAAAATCATAACCCTCCTTTTGCTTTGCCGTAGTCGGGTAAAAAGGACTTAAACTTCTGTTCTAAGTTCATTGGCTGGTAATGTTGACTTCTGTGTAAAGTCAGTAATCTTGATTGTTAGATTTGATTCGGGAACCGTCAATTATATTGTTAAAGATATTATGTGGCTTAAATTTATGATACTCAAGCTATGCCTCGGGCAATAGTTTCTGTATTTCAGAGATTTAACATAACCTACCGGATATTTTTATTTATTCATATATACTTTATTTTACACCAAAAACATACATAGATTAAAAATACATTCAACACAAAAAATATGCAATAGGCGGCACTAGTTTATAGTTAAAAAAAAAAAAAAACTGAATGTGTCACTTTTGGCCCATCAACGTTGAACCTAATACATTATTTTTTTTAAATTGATGGTAAAGCGCCCTGGTTTATTATTCATTAAGAACCTATTCACTCTAGCCTTGAAGACCCTTAAATTGTAGGCCGACGGAAACACCGCCGCTGGCAAATTGTTCCAGTCCCTCGACGTACGCGGTATAAGAGAAGAGGGGAACCCTTCGTTCGGATCGTTGTGGTGTCAACAACGTAAGGGTGGAAACTCGCCATACGACGGGTCGTCCGATTATGGAACGGAGATGGGGGAATTAAATCATGTAATTGCTTCAGCAATAAAATTGGAAATCTGTTAAATAAAGTTGATATATTTTAGCAGCTTTATGTGCGCATGCACAAATGGATCTCTAGTTAGGTCTAAATGACTTGTGAGTGAATTTACAACAATAATTCGTTTACCTTTCGGTCAGTTATTAACACTCCAGCTGTTAGACGTAGACATGTCTATTGACTCGATAAAATCTAGACAGAATTCTAGCTTTAAAACCAGTCCGATAATAATTTGATCTAAACCTTTCATGGTTGTCGCCTTAACTTGGGCGTTAGTCGTGAATTCTTGAAAATTTTGAGATTTCTACTGACAGATTAAATTTTGTTGTTCGAGCGTTTGCGGAGTCATTAACAATTATCATGTAACGTACAGACGACAGCACATCAAGCTACTACAATCTGCCAAATTTCTTTATTACACTTTCAACTTTATAGGTAAAGTATTAAGCCTCAAGATTGATTGGGATTTTTTGACAGTTTTGGGTAGGTTGACCTGCTGTCGTCCGTACGTATACGTAGTGACGCATTCGTTATGATTTGAATTTAAGAAAACATCATCATCATAATTTCGGCCCAAAGACGTCCACTGCTGGACAGAGGTCTTCCCCAATAACCTAAACGACGCCTCCCGCATCCAGCGGTTTCCCGCGTCCTTCATCAGGTCGTCGGTCCACCTTGTCGGGTCCCTACCTACGCTGCGTCTTCCGGTGTGTGGTCAGCACTCGAGAGCCCGTCGGCCCCATCAGGCTTCGGTCCGACGGGCAATGTGCCCGGCCCACTGTCACTTAAGTGTTGACATTTTTCGGGCTATGTCGGTTACTCTCGTTCTTCTGCAGATCTTCTCATTTCTGATTTGATCACGCATACAAAACATATTAAACCCAAATTTAGGTATCAATTCATAAAATATTTTGAGGTGGAACCTTCCAATATCCTTCCAAAGAACTCATACCTTTGGTGTTTATATACCCTCTCGGTTAGATGTTGTACATGGTGTTCAGCTTTTAAGATCACTAAATCAGCCGGTATACAGAGTGAATGTTTTGAAGAAAACTTGGATTTTTGCAAATATTGTTTTACAATTTTCAGAACAAAAGAGGAACACTTTTAATTTCCAAATGTTTTTCATTGGAAGAGAAAGATAAGATACTGGCTATTAGCATTATTATGTATTTTGTTAATTTATCGGCGAGACCAAATTATTTCAGCGTCTTTTGTAATTATACTTAGCTGGCAAAACTAAGTCGTTGCTAATAATATAGGTATTAATTTGTCACTATGTACTACAACAATGAAAAAAAAAACTTAACAACTCCCCCCCACAAATGCCGAAACACACACCCATACAAACACACACACACACATACATAATAATCACCAACACAGATTCAAATAAATTGTTTACGTATCTCTGTACATTCGAATTACGAATGTGTGAACTTTACGCGCTCATTTGCATGTGTGAGTTTGTAGGGTGTAGTTGTGTGGGTTGCGTGTGAATGAGTAAGGTGTATGTGTGTGCACGGACAATGATAGTAATTACATAATGATAAGTCATTTAAACGTTGCCCCGCGGTACGGGTGTAGTGGACTTAATATTAATGTACGGTCAGCAAAGAGGTTCGTCTAAGTAGATTATGATTTATGTGAGAATATTTTGATGGTAATAAATCATTGGTTGTATTACGCTTTCTAATACAATCTGACGGTAACAGTACTATTGAAAATGTTAAATTATATATTGGTTGATTGTGGAGTTAAAAGATAATAAAACACAATAGATATTAACAAATAATTATAAAATAAATATGTAAGTACTAGCTGTGCCCCGCGGTTTTACCCGCGTAAGCTTCGAAGCGAAAGAGCTTAGTTGATATAAAATAAGCGTCTGTTAAAATAATGGGAGCAATATCTACGTCCGCGTTTGCTCCCGTTTTCGCAATTTTTTTTGTTCCTGCTCTGCTCCTATTGGTCATAGCGGGATGTTATATAGCCTATGTCCTTTCTCAGGCTCTAGACTATCTGTGTCTGTCTGTATACCAAATTTCATTACAAGACAGACAGAGATAATTTCGCATTTATAATATTAGTATGGATTGTGATTGGAAATGAGAATTAGATTTTTTTTAAATAATTGCTACGCATTACATATTTTTTAATTTATTTAATGCTACGCATTAAATAAATTACATAATTTTCATTTATCTCTTTTCTACAGAATCTACTAGTTTTTACATTTCCTAAGCAAGTACTAAGATGTATAATTGATAATCTTCGAATAATCCATTCCAATCCCAAAGTCACGCACAAAAAAAGAAAAAAAAAAGTCAAAACACAGTACAAAGTTAAATGATTTCGCCTACACTTATCTATAATCTCAAAATACCTGATTACATTAATATCAATGTAAAACATACCAAATAACATAATAGACGTTCAAATATTTTTTCCTAAAAATAATAAGTAATACTACTTCCAATAATAATTATTAATAATTGTCGTAATTACGCTAGTAATTTCGCTGCTGACCGTACAACGGTTTTCGTGGAACAAATTCCAAAGCATTTGTTTGATGCTCCATAATAATGCTCAATTATGAAAAAAAACCTTATTTTTGTGCTATATTTAATACAGTTTATATTTTTCTTATGTATAGAGTTGTAGAAGATACCTTTGGTTTTAGCCTTCAGCCTTAGCCATGGCAAGGTGGGCAGAAAGACACTTCCAAAAGGTAAAATCGGGACCGTTTTTCTAACACGCCACTGTCTGTCAAGATGTATCTCATAAACCGCAATAGTTAAATAGTTAATTTTCACACTTTTTTTAATTCATACATAATTAGAACAAAAAAAATGGCTTGACCGTAATCCCGCCTGATGGTAAGCAGTAATGCAATCGTTGATGGTAAAGCGCGAATTTATTATGAGCCTACTCAAAAAAACTGAGTGAATAGGAAGGAAGATGGTAATGGAGCGAGGTGATGCAATCTTAAACCCAACAACTCGACCAACTATGCTGCGCCAGAGGGAGATTGATCTAGAGATCCTCCACAACCAGCGCTAGTTTATTATGAGCCTATTCACTTAAAAAAAAAACTGAGTGAATAGGAAGGAAGACGGCAGTTGAGCGAGGTGATGCAATGTTAAACCCAACAACATGACCAACCAGAGGGAGATTGAAATGGAGACTCTCCACGACCAAACTCCCGACACAACAACATTTCGCATCGTACCCGGCACATTTCGCAACACAACTGCTCAGACCCGTCCTCCGTACGGCTTCACCAGAGATCAGATCAGACCTATAGTTGTAATAAATTTGCTATTGGTTTGCTGCTGTTCAACAGTGAACTTCAAGTTTAAAAGAAGAAACTCGACGAAACTCAAAACAATCTTAAACAGACGACGGCATATCAAGCTACCACAATCAGTCAAGTTTCTTTATTAGAATTTCAACTTTATCTCTAAAGCATTAAGGCTCATGGTTGATTGGTAATATTTGACTGTTTCGGGTATTTTGACCCATAGACAATGACATAGGTATACTAATGAACAAGCCATACGCATACGCCAACAATTAGTAATTGAAAAGGGTGAGAGAGATGGCCTATGCTTTTGGTCTAGCATTATCTCTTCCCTCATAGATGATTGATGATTTTAAGAGGCTCTAGGGCTTAGAGTCTTAAAGAAAGAGAGGAAACGAAGCTTCGTCTATCTTTATCTCTCTCAAAATCATCATACATCTATGAGGCAAGAGATAGTGCGTACCTTACCCTATATTCTCGCCAAGCTCCATAAAAAATAGAGGTAAACAAACCAATTTAGGGTTATCAGAACTCACGTTTTACATGCTAACTATTTATTAACATTTCCTATTGCGGCGTATCTCATTAGAATCACTAAAATAACATGCATAATAACTCCGTATTTCGAAAAACCATTTAAAAGTCGACATTAATTTTACGTGATAGTTCTACAAAAAAGACACATTTTGTGGAATTCAACCAATGAATAAAGTTGAGGCATTTGTCAATACAATTTTGCGTGTTTTAATTACTTTCAAATCAACTGCACACATGCATTGTAATATTTTCAAGTATGGACTCAGAATAGGTAATATACAGTATGTTAACTAACAGAGGGCGTTCCCGTTAACCCGAAATAGTATAGCATACATACATGCTAAAAAAAATATTTCCATTCGAAAACAAAATGTTTTAAAATTTTTTCCAATAAGAAAATATTCAATAAAAATTTTAAATTGACATGTAAAAGAAACACACTGTACACGCGAACATGAAAGACGGCAACGTCGCAATTTATTTATACATGACGACTACTATTTTGATTTAAAACAGGAGGTTTCAAATTTATTTCCAATTAGAATTTTTTTATTCGGATTTTTTTATGCTTATTTTTCTATGCTGATATTTTTATTTTAATCTATTAATGATATATATTAACGAGTTTAAGGGAACGCCCTCTGTTATTTAACTTACTGTATATGTATAAAAAAAATTAACCTATTAAGAAATTAGCTTACAGGTGTGTCATATTTCATTCATATAGGTAAAGTGTTCTATGAAAATCATAAATATCTAATACAAATAAACTGTTTACATTAGTAGGAAGTAGAATTATTACTTTTATGAAAATTATCTAGAAAAGGTTGTTAACATCTGTCTTTTAGGCGTGAACTACTCGTTGCATAGCAACGGTTTGTTTACCTCTATTCTTTATCGAATTTGGCCGACATATAGTTACCCTAGAGTCTAGGGTAACTAGGATAACTAGGGTAAGGTACTCTACGGTAAGGTCTCTAAGGCATGTCCATTGTCCATTACTATAATATGTCGATGGCTTGACCTGCGTCGTCATTACGATGTTACAAGCAGCTGACAATAATATAATCTGTACCTACCAACGCACGACCATAAATTCATGCACATTTATATGCTAAAAAAGCATTTTGCTTCAAAATAACCCACATTTTTTCCCATATCCGCGCAATTTCGCTACTCGTTTAATTAACAGAATAAATTGTCGACAATTATATTATTATTAGACCACACACAGTTAAACATTTAAAAAATAATTTTTAATCCAGGCGATTACCGGCAGATGGTGCATGCCTGTTTTTAAATGTTAAGTGAAACTGCTTTGAAGACATTTTACTAATTTTAGTAACTTTACTCGTAACTGCTATAAGTATGAATTAAAATATAATTTAGTGTCGAATAACAAGAATATTGGTTTATAATGACTAGATCGGTAACAACATAAATGGGTATACATTGCTTACTTTGTAAAGTATTTTATTATTTTAGTTATTGTGAACACGAAGACTATTGTAGGTCATTTTATTTTCTCCGTTCTGTTTGGACGTTGTCATGCTCTGGTAGTTTGAGTAAGTTTGGAGTTGAGCTGCACAAATGCGTGCACTGACTGGATCATCATAATCTCAGCCACATAAAGGCCTTTGCTGGACATAGGCCTCCCCCAAGGATTTCCAAAAAGAACGGTTGGACGCGGCCTGCATCCAGCGCTTCCCTATGATTTTGGTCTGGTCATCCGACCATCAAGTCGGTGGTTGTCCGACGCTGCGCTTGCCGGTACGTGGTCGCCATTTAAGAGCCTTTCAGCCCCATCTGCCATCGGCTCTACGTGCTATGTGCCCCGCCCACAGCCACTTCAAAGAGCTAATCCACTGCGCTATGTCGGTGACTTTAGTTCTTCTACGATTCTCCTCATTCCTGATTCGATCACATAGAGAAACACTTAACATAGCCCTAACTGACTGGATAGGTCTCTCAATCTGTGTGATCTTCTCCTTAAAAGTCCATCTCACACATCGATTCTACATCGTATCCATATCTCACCAAGATTGTGTGTAGACTTCAAAAGAGACTTTGACTTTAAGTTTGTTGGGGCGTTTCTTAGAGGAGGAGAGGAGACCTGTGCCCAGCAGGGGGACGATAAAAAGGTTGTTGATGATGATGATGATGATGAGGCCTTTCTTAGTGTAGTCACATATGTCACATTTTTCTCGGTGGTAGGCAACAACATCAGCCGCCGGCATAAGTTACCACCCACCAGACAAAGTCTTGCCGCCAAGCGATTCGTCGTGTTCCGGCATGATGTCTGGTGAAGCCGTACGGAGAACGGGTCTGAGCAGTTGTGTTGCGATGTGTGCCGGGTACGATGTGCCTAATGTTGTTGTGTCGGGAGTTTGGTCGTGAAGGCTCTCCAGATCATCCTCTGGCGCAGCATCGTTGGTCGTGTTGTTGGGTTAAACATTGCATCACCTCGCTCAACTGCCGTCTTCCTTCCTATTCACTCAGTTTTTTTGAGTGAATAGGCTTAATAAGCTAGTGTGCTTTACCATCAACGATTGCATCACTGCTTACCATCAGGCGGGATTGCAGTCAAGCACTAGTTTATAACTATTAAAAAAAAAAACATAGATAGGAAACACCGAGCTCATCTAGGTAAATAAATATGATTGATTTGTAGAAGTATTTGTACAAACTATCTCTGGCCATATGGTCTTCTTAGGATACATTTTGGAGAGTGTGCGAGTGTTTGTCGACCTCCGTGGCGCAGCGGTCAACACGCCTGCCTGCGACGCGGAGGCCCCGGGTTCGATCCCCGGCCAGGTCATGATGGAAAACGATCTTTTCCTGATTGACAGGTTTTGGATGTTTATCTATATATGTATTTATTATAAATATAGTAACGTTGAGTTAGTATCCCCTAACACACGTCTCGAACTTACTTTGGGGCTAGCTCAATGTGTGTGATTTGTCGGTATATATTTATTTTATTTATTATAATTCCATGATCTCCTTTCCACCATTGGACGACCCGTCGTACGGCGAGTTTCCATCCTTATGTTGTTAGCACCACTACGATCCGAACGAAGCGTTTCGCCTCGTCTTTTATACCGCGTACATCGAGGGACTGGAATAAATTTGCCAGTGGCGGTGTTTCCGTCAACTGCAATTTAAGTGTCTTCAAGGCTAGAGTGAATAGGCTCTTAATAAACTAGCGCGCTTTACCATCAACGATTGCATCACTGCTTACCATCAGGTGGGATTGCGGTCAAGCACTACATGCCTATAGCATGACAACCGATTTTCACACTACTTTTGATATTTTACTTTAATTCATATTTTCAAGCCTTAGAGATACTTAGTCTTAGTTTTTTTTAACACGTAGCTAATTAATCACTTATTACTTTACTAAAACGGTACAGATACACTATGGAAGTAACCAATATTGATGATAAACAATATTACCCCACTCCATTGAAATTACATGTTTTTACCTCATAGAAAGAGCAATGGTCAGGGCTCATTAAATTTCATACCGCTATAGACTACTATCTCAAGACCTTATTAAAGAACGATATAGCATTGGATCGAAGATCTGGATAAACTGGCATATACTAGCTATTTTTATACTACTGTTATACATTGCGATAATTATGCCTTGTTATGGGATAAAAGCTAATGAATATGGGCAGATATTGTAGCGGTGGAAGCTAAAATTGAATGATTTGAAGACATAAGTCGGCTTGATGAAGTTATTTCATTGATTGACGTAGAAAAAATTAATGTATCCGATTAAGGTCGGCAGTCCTTGAGTGGTTGTGGCTAAATTATGACTCCTAGAAGCCATAGGTCTTGCGTCATCTGCTTATCAGTATTAGTTTTTTTTTTTTACATACCTATTATAAGCTAGTGCTTTGTTAAGCAAACACATTTCTCGGATGTATGAATCAATGAGTTTATAATACGTTTTAAAATGATTCCAACTCATAGTAATATAGTTTTTTTTTAACTAGTGGCTGACCGCAATCCCGCTGGATGGTAAGCAGTGAAGCGATCGTTGATAGTAAAGCGCGCTAATTTATTAAGAGCCTATTCATTCTAGCCTTGAAAACACTTAAATTGTAGTCAGACGAAAACACTGCCGCTGGTAAATTGTTCCAGTACCTCGATATACGCTATATAAAAACCGAGGCGAAACGCTTCGTCCGGATCGTAGTAGTGTCAACAACGTAAGGGTGGATACACGCCATACGACGGGCCGTAAGATGGTGGAACGGAGATGGGGGAATTAATTCATGCTATTTCCTCGCACTCTCTGACAGCCTCTGGGGGGGCGTAGCGGTAGCGAACGTGGCCGTTGCGCAAGGAGGTGCGGATTCGATTCCCGCACAGTGCAAATATTTGTATGCATGAATATGATATTTGCACTGGTCTGGTCGTGCCTCGGAAAGCACGTTAAGCTGTTGGTCCCGGTTGCCATACGAACATCTAGTGGCAGTCGTTACGGGTTCTTGGAGCCCTCAAAAGTCTAGCAATTGGTCTAACTGCAATGCTTCGATATCGCCTTCGGGTTGTGGAGGTCAGACGGCAGTCGCTTCACGGAAAATGTTGAAGTTTAGCCAAAATCAGCAGTTAGACTGGTAAAGCGGACCCCAGACTCCAAAGCTTAAAAAGCTGCGGATGCGACTGGGATTAACGCTGAAATGACGATGATGGATTTCCTCGCACTCTCTCCAAAATGCATCCTATAGAACACCGATAGGCTGGCTACTCTTCGCCTGTGCTCCAAGCTCTGGTCTCCAAAGCTTGGAGACAACACTGATAATGTTTGTTGAATAGCACAGGTTCTACCTAGTTCAGGCAAATTATACATCAGTGCTATTTAGAACTTCTTTTTTTTTATAAATTACAAACTAGCGCTTTACTGCAATCCCGCCTGATGGTAAGCAGTGATGCAATCGTTATGGAATATTATTATAAAAATTATGCCCAAAGCTGAGAAATAAACAATTTAGATATTTATTTAATGAGATGGTTGCATTCATTAGATGCTTTAGATTTGATTTGTCGGTCTCCGTGGCGCAGCGGTCAACACGCCTGCCTGCGACGTGGAGGCCCCGGGTTCGATCCCCGGCCAGGTCATGATGGGAAACGATCTTTTCCTAATTGGCCTGGGTCTTGGATGTTTATCTATATATGTATCTATTATAAAATATAGTATCGTTGAGTTAGTATCCCATAACACAAGTCTCGAACTTACTTTGGGGCTAGCTCAATCTGTGTGATTTGTCCGTATATTTATTTATTATTTTATTTATTAAGGCTAGGTTTAGAAACGCTTTCGAAGAAGAAGTACGGTAACAAATAATTAAGGATAATGCTAATAAAATTCTGTTTGCAAGTGTAGATTATTAAAGTGGGACAGCTGGCTTGCTTGAACTCAGTCACTGTACAGGTCAATAGCATTATATTGACCTTTCTGACTAGGAATGCCAAGTAGAATTTGATACAGTTCCTAACAGTCGTACTGCTTATCAGTCTACCTGTCTGATACCCTGTCGAAGTAAAAGGGTAATACTGCTCAATGGTCATCATTATGATCATCATCCCAGCGTTAATCCCAGTCGCATCCGAAGCCTTTTCAGCTTTGGAGTCTGGGGTCCGCTTTACCAGTCCAACTGCTGATATGGCTAAACTTCGACATTTTCCGTGAAGCGACTGCCGTCTGACCTCCACAACCCGAAGGCGACATCGAAGCATTGCAGTTAGACCAATTGTTGGATTTTTTTGAGGGCTCCAACAACCCGTAACGACTGCCACTAGATGTTCGTATGGCAACCGGGACCAACGGCTTAACGTGCTTTCCGAGGCACGACCAGACCAGTGCAAATATTAATATTCATGCATACAAATACTTGCACTGTGCGGGGATCGAACCCGCGCCACCTTGCGCAGCGGCCGCGTCCGCTACCGCTACGCCACGAAGGCTGTCATATATAATACTGCTCAATGGTATTTCGATGAAATTCGGCACACACCATGACCTGTGATAGTAATCTACGTCCTAACCATTGGATTACCGCTAGGACGTTACCACGGGTTTACCTATGGCTTAGGTACGTAAAGTACTCCTTATACAGAATTCAGTTACTAATCTAATGATTAGTAACTGAATTCTGTCAATAATTCTGTCAATAATTCTGTCAAAAAATCTGTCAATAATTCTGTCAATAATTCTGTCAATAATTCCTACTTACAAATATATGCACACAACGTTTCTTTTTGTATATGCGAAACCTGAAACACATGTCCAGTCATCATCATCAACAACCTTTTTTTTTTATCGTCCCACTGCTGGGCACAGGTCTCCTCTCATACAGAGAAGGATTAAGCGTAATCACCACGCTTGCTTAATGCGGGTTGGCGATTTCAGACTTAAAAGTCCAGGTTTCCTCAAGATGTTTTCCTTCACCTTCAGTCATTGGTGTCCAAGATATACTTAGAAAGTACATATAACTTTAGAAAAGTTACATTGGTACTTGCCTGACCTGGAATCGAACCCGCGCACTCATACTTGAGAGGCTGGTGTTTCAACCACTAGGCCACCACGACTATAATACACATGTCCAGTATTTATAAGTAAATACTATATATGTATAATCACCTAGAGCTTATTCATTTAAAAAAAAAAAACTGAGTGAAAGACGGCAGTTGAGCGAGGTGATGCAATGTTAAACCCAACAACACGACCAACGATGCTGGGCCATAGGGATATTGATCTGGAGACCCTCCACGACTAAACTCCTGACACAACAACATTGGGTGCATCGTACCCAGCACACGTCGTAACACAACTGCTCAGACCCGTTTTCCGTACGGCTTCACCAGACAACATGAAGTCTGTATACCTATGCTATTTCTATGTCTGTATACTAGTCCGAACTCTTGTGTGAGAAGCAAGCAAGACAAAATCAATATATTCTCTTGTACGAGAACTCACAATTCGATGTCTGCTTTCTAAGGCATATTCACCAGTGTTTTGTACTGAGAATAGAAAAGAACTGTAACAATACACAGGAAACTAGACAAATTAACAAGCTTCCAAAATCCAAATGTTTAAGTTATCGCCCAAAATCTTTGAGCACGTCAAAGATTTCATCACAGATAGCCAGCTTCCCAAGAGTAGTCTGCCAAAAACGACTAAATAACCGGAAATAACCAGTTTAGTAGCGACCGGGAGTCGACTAAACGACTAAAAAAACTATAACCATTACGTGAACCATCGCTTCTACGTGGGAGACGCAATTATTTTCCAATTTTAATCAAAAATATCATTTTCTCAGCCTTTCACTTCCACTTAAGTATTTAAATGTCAATCTTTCGCTCTTACTAAGAACTTCGCCTTAAGTAGCCAGGAAAACACAAAGGAATTTGAGCTTTAAAAAAGTATAATAAGAATGAAAATGGAAAAGCGGATCGGCTCTGATCTAAAACAATTTGGTTTCGAATGATTAATGTGAGTAACACTAGGTATTGTGTTGAATTTTTTATTGAAGCTTTACTGCTATTGGATTACCAACTTTGTAACGGAGATGTTATGATACAAATTCGATTGTGTGGCAGTATTGGTTAGAAGCTAGAAAGTATAAGAAAGAAATTGATAAAATAACATTACATTGCAATGACGGATACATTATAAGATGCAGTGCTAATAAAAAGTCCACGTATTTGTTTCAAGTAGGTAAATCTCGTTTTTTTAATAAGGTAAGCAAATTACGAAATAATCTATCAATGTCATAATAGTACTGTTTATGTATATAAAAAACTAGAATGAACGTGAATGGAATCGAATCGTCTCGCATTGCACTTTAGACAATAAATTAAAACCATACATGAATTGTTTTTCCGTTAGAAACAGGAAATATCCTACCTACTTAGAAACTTTCGAGTTCTTCACTCATTATAAAAATGCAATTTTTATTTCACCTTTGCCATCACTAAAAGATATTTTTCCTTTACAAAATTACCTTTCAGTAAAAATATTGGCTTAGAATAGTACCATCCCATATCCTTCCGTGGGTGTCGTAAGAGGCGACTAAGGGAACTTTCACCAGGAAAGCGGGCAACAGCGATTTTTCCGTGGAATATCGAATTACTGCGATCTCCAACCCGCCTGTCAAGCGTGGGGATTATGGGAGACCCCTCCAATGCCTTAGGGAAGGCCTTTTTCCAGTAGTGGACCTCTACTTATAGGTTGAAGAAGAAGAAGACAGATGTTCACGTTATACGCCTGGATAGAGAGGAAGGGCGTGTCAGACTTTTACTGGCTAAAACCCACTCGTGTTCCTTCATTTACCTGTGCGCCAGGGTATCTCTTTAGATCATCTGGCGGCTTTGGCTGGCATCGGCCTTACTGGAATCCGTCACGGTGTGCTGATATCTCTTAGAGGCGCGCGTGAAATACAATGTGCCGTCGACCCGGGCCTGGTACTTACCGGGCGGCGAGCTTTGCCGAGGCGCGCTGGATGAAAGAGAGAATAGTGGCTGCGAAACATTGGGAGTGGACCGGCATTACTTCCGTCGAAAAACTGTTCCGACTCGCGGTTGACAAGACCGAGTACAAGAAGCTGACGGCCAACCTTCAGGATTGAAGAGGCACTGGAGGAAGAAGAAGAATTGTATTCCGTATTTTTTTTTTTGTGATTTCTCTTTTCACCTCTGTGCGAGACTTTTTTACCAACAAATCACTCAAATTATCAAAAAACAGGCACTTGTCATATTTTTAAGACAACTATGGAAATGAAATGAGAAATAGAGAGAGATGTGAGTCGTGGTTAAAACACTAGCCTCTCGAGAATGAGTGTGCGGGTTCGATTCTAGGTCAGGCAAGTACCAATGTAACTTTTCTAAGTTGTATGTACTCTCTAAGTATCTATATCTTGGACACCAATGACTAATTAAAAGGTGAAGGGAATCATCTTGAGGAAACCTGGACTTGAAGTTTGAAATCGCCAACCCGCATTGTGCAAGCATGGTGATTACGCTCATCCTTCTTTGTATGAGAGGAGACCTGTGCCTAGCAGTGGGACTATAAAAAAAGGGTTGATGATTGATGGAAATGCAGTCATAAATAAACCACCAAGTTCTCCGCAAAACATCACAATAACACTAAGCATTATGTAATACAAACAAGCGTATTTTTTTTTACACGAAACTCAATAAATTAAAACAACAAAACTCGTTCATGCATATTCCTATGTACATAACTAGACAATGCTCATCAGACATTGCTGATACTTGCATACATCAGACAAAGAAACAAACGTTTGCTAAGGAACAATAAATATCCGTACTTGGATAGTTATTAACATAATACATGACTCTGTATGTTGCGTAAAGTACTAGGAAAAACAACGCAAATTTATTTTAGACGGTTAAAAAGAGGTAAGGAAAACAAGTCACATCTTAAGAAAGAACATAGAGAGAAAATACCTAGAAAATATGTAGGTACGTTTATTTGCCGTAAACGCAAAAAATATATGACGCAAAAAGAAAACAAAACGCAATAATTAAAAAATGGCAGTGGGAAACATGTCTCACTGCCACGCAAAACGTCTACCGCTCAGCATTGTGCTGCGACCCTTTGCAAGACAGAGCCCCAAGCACTGGTTAAATCAACAATTCAAAAATTCTAGGGTCTAGAGGGCAGCAGTGGTATATTAGTAATGGCTGGATAAATAAATAATAAAAAAGTTTGTGAATATTTTTTTTTTTTTGTTTGTTGAGGACCCTCAACCCATAGCTAATTATTAAATAGATGTCAAAAATATTTTTTAACATTTTTTATAACACGTAAGTTATATTGAGATTCCATCAGTTGTTGTAATTACCTAATTTTCAAACATACATAAAAAACCTAATCAATCCATACTAATATTATAAATGCGAAAGTAACTAACTCTGTCTGTCTGTAGTCGTCATGTATAAATAAATTGCGACGTTGCCGTCTTTCATGTTCGCGTGTACAGTGTGTTTCTTTTACATGTCAATTTAAAATTTTTATTGAATATTTTCATATTGGAAAAAATTTTAAAACATTTTGTTTTCGAATGGAAATATTTTTTTTAGCATGTATGTATGCTATACTATTTCGGGTTAACGGGAACGCCCTCTGTTAGTTAACATCCATACTAATATTATAAATGCGAAAGTAACTCTGTCTGTCTGTCTGTCGGTCTGTCTGTCTGTCTGTCTGTCTGTTACGCTTTCCCGCTTAAACCTCTCAACCGATTTTGATGAAATTTGGCACAGACAATCCTTAGACCCTGAGAAAGAACATAGGCTACCTTTTATCCCGGAAAAATTTGATGTTCCCGAGGGAAATCTAAAAAGCGCGATATAACCGAACTCCACGCGGGCGAAGCCGCGGGCGGAAAGCTAGTACTGTATAATTCACACACTATACAGTTTTCATACTAATCTTTCAAAATTGAGAGTCAACTCAGTATATACGGATCTAGCTTAAATATATACCACTCGAAGTTATCTCTTTCAATGTTTGCAATCAAAGCGCAGTGAGCGCCTGTCCTAACGGCGCCGGCGACCGTGACGCATCCAGTCCATATCTACGGTGAAAATTACAGAATATTAATTCATTTATACAAGTATTTATACAACTGTTATAAACGATACGGTGTGCGCGTTGTGAGGTGGCCTTTATATGGAGACGGATTTAGGGGACGATATAGAAGATAGGTATACGAGGAAAATAATAATTATACTTCTTACTCCTATATAGGGTAGTTGACTAAAAAAAACTAATTAGTCCCTCAGTCAGATTTCCAAAAGAAATATACACGTTTTTTTCTTTTTTTCATATAAAACAAAAAATGAAGACAATACAGTGCGTTGAAAACTTGTGTGACGTCACTCCTTGCTACACTTTTTAGCAACGAGTAACGTCACCAGCCCCCACTCCTGATCTTTGATGACTTTTATATTTGTAAATTTTTATTGATTTGATAAAACAAACTATACGTATCCAATATTTTCCTATAATCTGAATGACGGACTAAAAAGTTTTTTTTTTTGCCTATTTAGATATTTACTCTTCATCTAAAGTTGGTGTAATCCTGCAACAATTGTAATTGCTGTAATTTGTATTTCTTTTGGATTTCTTTTATTTTCAAACTGAAAAATGTTTAAAGCTATCTGGTGGATTGTGTGCCTTTTATTCTGGGCTAGATAGATAGGTACGGCAGCGGGTATCTGCCGTGACTTACAAGTTTTAGGTCGTAAGTTCGAACCCCATTAGGCGATTTATGTACTTTGTGTAAATTATTTCATCACCACTGCTTTCAAAACGGTGTAGGAAAACATAATGAAGAAACCGGCTTTTCCTAGAACCAAAAACTTTGAAGACATGTGACTTCTACCAACCCGCACTGGGCCAGCGTGGTGGAATACCACCCATGGAGGTATTTACTTTCTTTCAAGATTCGGCAAAATAATATCAACTTTTTCTATTTTTTTTATACCGCGTACATCGAGGGACTGGAACAATTTGTCAGCGGCGTGTTTACGTCGGACTACAATTTGAGTGTCTTCAAGGCTAGAGTGCATAGGCTCTTAATAAACTAGCACGCTTTACCATCAACTATTGCATCACTGCTTACCATCAGGCGGAATTGGGGTCAGGTACTAGTTTACAAATATTAAAATAAAAACTACGGGTCAAAAAACCGGCTTAGCAATTAAACTGGACCCAATTCAACAAAACATTGGATCGCGTCAGTGACACAAACCCGTTAGGGGACAAAGAAAATGTTATAACGTAGAAGTTTAGGTACAGAAGAGAATAGAATACTCTTTATAATTTACACCATTTACATTACAGAGCATAAACATTTTACAAAGGGTGAAACAATGGGCGGTCTTATCGTTAAGAGCGATCTTTTACAGACAACCTTTTGGTGGAATACCAAGGGTAAGGAGAGAGAAATGATGTAGGTACCTACTCTACAGAATTAAACAGAGCACTATATGGACATGATAGCGTTTCATAAATGCCCGATTCACTTATTGACGATGCCAATAATTTATCAACCGTTATTGATTAAAATGAAGACTCTTATGGCTTTTCGAATACTGAAGTAGGTACCTCATAGCTTGGTATAGTAGACCCTAACTAATAGAAATATGTTATGCTATAACGGGTAAAATTTGCGTACGAAGCTGAAAGGCCAATTATACATTGTACTATTGGTAAGACAAATTATACAAATATACATTGATAGCATTGGTTAGCAAAATTACCTATTCATTTTTGTTTATAACATCCGAAACTTTGTTGACACGCAGTCCGAATTATTCATGGTTTTTGTGTTATCCATACTAATATTATAAATGCGAAAGTAACTCTGTCTGTCTGTCTATCTGTCTGTCTGTCTGTCTGTTACGCTTTCCCGCTTAAACCTCTCAACCGATTTTGGTGAAATTTGGCACAGACAATCTTTAGACCCTGAGAAAGGACATAGGCTACTTTTTATCCCGGAAAATTTGATATTCCCGAGGGAAATCTAAAAAGCGCGATATAACCGATTTCCACGCGGGTGAAGCCGCGGGCGGAAAGCTAGTTTTTTTTTTTATAAAAATAAAACACGGACGACGGGTCTGAGCAGTTGTGTTGCGATGTGTGGCGGGTACGATGCGCCAAATGTTGTTGTCTCGGGAATTTCGTCGTGGAGAGTCTCCAGATCAATCTCCCTCTAGCGCAGCATCGTTTGGTCGTGTTGGTCTTGGGTTTAACATTGCATCACCTCGCTCAACTGCCGTCATCCTTCCTATTCCTAAGTTTTTTAAGTGAATAGGCTTAATAAACTAGTGCGCTTTACACTCAACGATTGCATCACTGCTTACCATCAGGCGGGATTGCAGTCAAGCACTAGTTTATAATTATTAAAAAAAAAAAGCATTGCTACAATAGGAATTTCCCCGATATCGTGGGTGTGTTTACAAACATTATAAAACTGAATAAGTACACTGAAATACATAATTTCGGCTACTTTTGGCAAGTCAGTTTTCGGGGTGGTGATGCTCGCAAAGGAGGAGGTGGAGCGCGTGAGAGAGCGGGAAACTCAGAGCCCTCACGCCTCTAGCCGCAGGAGGCGCCCTGTTCGGGAGATACTCGGCCACCGTACGGCTTGAAGGCGCGAAGTGTTTCACGCGCGCCTCAAAAAGTTGTCAGCACATCGTGACAAATACTGATGCCTGGGTCAGAGTTGCGGGTTGATCAAAAGAGGAACACGAGTGGGTTATGATCAGTGAAAGTCTGACACTCCGCCCAGAGCGGGAGAGGTCCCATCCACACCAAAAAAGGCTGGTTCCTGGCTAGTTGCCACTCTGGTCCTTAAATTTACGTCATGCTATCTAAACTTCATTATTTAAAAACACAAATAAAGCCCATAATTGATTAACATTCTACTTATAACGGACCGTCTCATCGCATAATGTCCTTTTCTCGAAATGTCCTTTCTCATAATGTCCTTTTTGTCCTTTCTCAAAATGACCTTTTCGCAAAAAGTCCTTTTCTCGAAATGTCTTTTTCTCAAAATGTCCTTTTCTCGAAATGTCCTTTTCTCAAAATGTCCCTTTCTCAAAATGCATGTGCGCTACAAGATTACATCCTTTATATGAAAGCTGTACATTACTGTGCTGGGGGTAATTACGTAACACACTATCTCTAGCAAGGGGTTTGATTTTGACAGTTCAACAACATTCATTGCGTTATTTACGTTGTTGAGCAGACATATTTGTCAAACATATGGAGCAATGGATTAGCATTTTGCTTTGAAATTATTCCAACTAATACGACGGGACGAATATCCCTACTAATATTGTAAATGGGAAAATGAGTTTGTTTGTTCCGCTTTTACGCCGTAACTGCTGAACCGATTGCTTTGAAATTTTGCAGACGTAAAGTTAGAAGTCCAGATTAAATAATAGGATACTTTTTATTCCGGAAAAATTTGATATTCCCGAGGGAAATCTAAAAAGCGCGCCGCCAAGCGATTCGTCGTGTTCCGGCATGATGTATGGTGAAGCCGTACGGAGGACGGGTCTGAGCAGTTGTGTTGCGATGTGTGGCGGGTACAATGCGCCAAATGTTGTTGTCTCGGGAATTTGGTCGTGGAGAGTCTCCGAATCAATCTCCCTCTAGCGCAGCATCGTTTGGTCGTGTTGGTTTTGGGTTTAACACTCTCACCGCCACGCATGTATACAGTTTGCCAAAGCAGCAGGCCCTGTGGGCGGCGCGCCGCCCATCCCATTTCTTTAGTGACCCGCCAAGCTTAATTTGAGAGAACTTTTGCGGCACGCCAAGTGGCACGCTGGCAGGACACGCCATATATTTTAGCAGCGGGCCGTGTGGTCCGCTGTGACCCGACGAATTCAAATAGTTTTTTTGGTTTTGGCTTGCCCGATACGGAGTCAAAACCGATGGTATCGCATAATGTATTCAAAAACCTACCTATGAAAAAAAAAAAAACCGGCCAAATGCGAGTCGGACTCGCACACCGAGGGTTCCGCAGTACAAACGTAGCAGCTTACAATTTATGACGTACTAGCTTTCCGCCAGCGGCTTCGCCCGCGTGGAGTTCGGTTATATCGCGCTGTTTAAATTCCCCTCGGGAACATCAAATTTTTCCGGGATAAAAGGTAGCCTATGTTCTTTCTCAGGGTCTAAAGATTGTCTGTGCCAAACTTCATCAAAATCGGTTGAGAGGTTTAGGCGGGAAAGCGTAACAGACAGACAGAGTTATTTTCGCATTTATAATACTAGCATTGATTTAGAATTTTTCACAGTTTAGAGCAATTAGATTTAAGAAGTGTTTGATATGAATTTCAACTTTAATATCTCTACGCGTTCATGTGAAAAAGGGTAGGTAGTAAGTTTATAATTATTAAAAAAATATTTTATGTCATGTAAGCAAAAATAATATTTTAATATTTTATGTAACTTCAAATTTATCATTTTCACAATTTTTCCTTTATCTGTCTGTACTATAATATAACGTTGCTTCGTGCCGAATTTCAAGATTCTGAGTTCACGGGAAGTACCTTGTAGGCAAAGAGATTTAAGATATATAGAGAGGGCATGTGTCAAAATGGCATAGAAAAACTGTGATCCCATGGCTCAGTTCCGCCATCTAGTACAATATAGCAAAATTAGATCGACAATTGGAGACATCAAATAGTAATAAAAACTTTTTTACAAAAAAACAACCGACTTCCAAAAACCACTACAAAGTGAAAAATAACTAATTTCGGAAGTCGGTGTCTTTGGTTTTGTATATTAATTTTTGACACCGACTTCCGAAATTAGTTATTTTTCACTTTGTAGTGGTTTTTGGAAGTCGGTTGTTTTTTTGTAAAAAAGTTTTTATTTTACACTTTTTAGTTGTTAAAAGTACTATGTATTCAGTTGCATCCGGTCAGACTGGAAGCTGATGCAAATATAGTTGGAAAACGACGTAATTTTGTTTACTTTAATTTTTACCCATAAGTATTCCCTCAACTGCCTATGGTCTTCATCATCAAATTTACTGCAAACCATTATTTTAACCCAATGGGTGCAAAGGTCTCATCAATATAAATGAATTGAGTCCAAATACAAGGTAGCTACTGTAAATCGTTTAGGAGTTCCCTGAACTGACCTTGACATCATCATCAGCTCCCTAATGACAGTCACCACCCATCTAGGTGTAAGGTTCTTGTCAATACAAATTATTCAAGCACAAACACAAGGTAGCTGCTGTGAACTGTTGAGGAGTTCCTTCGACTGTCTCCAGGCTCCATCATCAGATCTACTCCAGACCTTTATTAAATAGTAGTGCTTTAAAATACTTAATGAAAATGCTAAGAAATAAACTAGTCGTCGCTGCAATTTTTGAAAGTTTGTTTTCTCTGGTCTTCCACCATCAAACCCTGATATCCTTATCATGGGACCATCTTGGGAACGTCTTCTTTCCAACAGAAAAAGAATTATCAAAATCGGTTCATAAACGACGAAATTATGCGCGAACAAACATAAAAAAAAGCATATATACGGTCGAATTGAGTAACCTCCTCCTTTTTGAAGTCGGTTAAAAATGAAATAAGTTTATATAAAATATATTCAGCTATTGCCCGATAGGTGGCCAGTGTGGTCTATGTTGCCAGATCCGATTTAATACCCTAGTATAGTTCAAATCGGGTAAATAAATATTGAAAAGTAAATAAATTAAGTGAAACTTGTCTTGTACAAACAAAAACTGTTTTAGAATTTTATTCGCTACTATTCATTTACCGTGACACCGTCTATTGGCATTTTAGATGTTTTATGCTTACGAATTATTTTAACGCTCAGTTTATTGCGATTTTTGAGTGTAATAGACCTTTTAGGCCATAAAGCGCATTTTGTTTTGCAATTTTCGTTTGCATTTCGTTTTTAGCAAAATTATTCTTTTTACACGTTTGTTTGCAAATATTTTTAAATGGCAATGCAAAAAACTGTGGTAGGGTTTGTATCATTTCGATATAAAGTTATCGATAATATTCAAAGAAGTTACTACGACGATGTTTTTTCGCATTATGATAGCTTGAAACAAAAATTAGGAAACAGAATAATTATGGGTAATTTCAAGTTTACAAGTTTCTTATTTATATAATTCTTTTAATATAATAGGCGTTAAAGTTTAAAATTGCCGATTAGTACTGAAAATGTAAATAATTGCTTATTTTTTAATTTTTAAATAATTCATTTATAATCAATATATAGGAAGGTCGTTTATGCCTTTGTGATAGAACTCTGAGGATCTAGACTGCACAAACTGTGTGAAAGCAGAACTGCCTCCTGGGAAGAAAACTTCTTGTCACGTAGATAATTGTCCAAATCACGACAAAAATGGTAGTCTGCTGGAGCAAGACCTTTACAAGATTCGTACGCCATTATCTTTAAAAACGGCAAAAAAATCACGGTTATTGTATGGGTTATTGTATCCGCCTTCAGGATTTATTTTATTTTAATTATTTATTTGTAATTTGAATATATAACCAAATATTCTGTGAACATTTTAAGCGTCTATCTGTTTCCGTTATTAATATGGAGCAAAAAACGGCAAAAAGTCACGTTTGTTGTATGGGAGCCCCCTTATATATTTTATTATTTTTATTCTTAGTACTTGTTGTTATAGCGGCAACAGAAATACTAACACAATCTCTGGAAATTACAACTGTCTCGCTATTACGGTTTATGAGATACAGCCTGGTGACAGACGGACAGACGAACAGAGAAGTCTCATGGTTCGTTTTACCTTTTAGGTACGGAATCCTCAAAATCACAAAGTAGCTCGCAATCATTGTACTACATATACGTACCTACATATTTTATGAATATATTTCATTATAAATAAGTTATGTAATCTATGTACTTATCCACTTAACCGTAAATTTTATTCCAATTTTTACGGTTAAGTAAAAAAGTACTGAAATTAATAACTTACTATTTCATTTCTAATACAAGGTACCGATTCTTTTTTTTTTTAAATTTGATCGACAAGTCTTTCCAAAGTAGATAACTTCTCTTTTAAAATGCATTGAGCATAATTCCGACGAATGAGACGGAAGCCAATTTTCTTCTCTACGGTCTATCTGGACAAATCGTATCCACTTTTTCCCTACGACATTATTTTTATTCGGAAACCAAAAATAACAAAAACCTAGATAAATGAATAGTAATTGTTCATTCAATTTTGTTTATTAATATGATATGATTATGTTTAAATAGAGTTAATAATAAATAAACTTGAAATATTAATATTAATATAGTTTATGATTATGTTTAAATAGAGTTAATAATACAACAGTAATAAGTTTATTTAGCTATATTTTAAATGTCAATAAAATACAACAAAATGTATTCATCTTAATAAGTATTATCGATATCTAAATCGATAAACAACATTACTACATCTCTACAAGAAAATAGTAAAACTACTCAACAATAGAGGGCGCTTATTACAATAATGGAAAATTTTCTAGAACTAAGATTTTTTTTTAAATTTGAATTGCAGACGAAATATAAATAATTCATAGAAAAACATTCCGAAGTTAGGTCCAGTCGTTTTACTATAACGAGATGTACAGTAACACAAAGCGCAACATGGCATATTTCCTTAGAAAATGTTTATTCTTGGTGGACACAAATTACGTCCTGACGCGCAGACTAGGCTGAGCGACTTTTAACCAAGTCGATAAAAGTATTGGCTTACGATTTTGTTCGTGATATCCTGTCTATTGTAAATATAATTTTAATGTCTTTGCTTGTAGGTTTTGATTCCCTAGCGTGTGACGGAAATTCTTCTAAGGTGTCTGTATAAACTGCTGTATCTTTTGATTGCTTTAACTTAGAAGTTTGATTTTTTCACTGCTTAAAGGGACAATAGACCTAGGTATTTGGTATAAATTTCAATTTGATACCTTTATTAGTTCGTGAGAAATAAGGTAGTAAGTTTCATTTTATTAAAATATGTTTATCATATTATATAACTAAAAAAATGTGATTTTCGAAATTTTTCCTATATTTGCATTATATGACAATCCTTCATGCCAAATTTCAAGATTCTGAGTTTACGGGAAGTATCCTGTAGGTTTTGATTCCTTTGCGAGTGTCATAATTTTTTTTAAAATATCGACATATCGGTTGTATCTTTTGATTGGCTTGGCTTAGAAGTTTGATATTTTCACAGCTTAAAGGGACAATAGACCTAGGTATTTGGTATAAATTTCAATTTGATACCTTTATTAGTTCGTGAGAAATAAGGTAGTAAGTTTCATTTTATTAAAATATGTTTATTATAATATACATCTAAAAAAATGTGATTTTCGCAATTTTTCCTATATTTGCATTATATGACAATGCTTCATGCCAAATTTCAAGATTCTGAGTTTACGGGAAGTATCCTGTAGGTTTTGATTCCTTTGCGAGTGTCGAAAATTTGTTGAAAATATCGACATATCGGCTGTATCTTTTGATTGGCTTGGCTTAGAAGTTTGATATTTTCACAGCTTAAAGGGACAATAGACCTAGGTATTTGGTATAAATTTCAATTTGATAACTTTATTCGTTCGTGAGAAATAAAGTAGTAAGTTCCATTTTATTAAAATATGTTTATTATATTATATAACTAAAAAAATGTGATTTTCGCAATTTTTCCTATATTTGCATTATATGACAATGCTTCATGCCAATTTTCAAGATTCTGAGTTTACGGGAAGTATCCTGTAGGTTTTGATTCCTTTGCGAGTGTCGAAAATTTGTTGAAAATATCGACATAATCGGCTGTATCTTTTGATTGGCTTGGCTTAGAAGTTTGATATTTTCACAGCTTAAAGGGACAATAGACCCGAGTATTTCGTGTGAATTTCAGCTTGATACGTCCACGCGTTCTTGAGATAAAGGGTGGTGACAGACAGACAGACAGACAGACAGACAGACAGACGGACAACAAAGTGATCCTATAAGGGTTCCGTTTTTTCCTTTTGAGGTACGGAACCCTAAAAACGAGGCAAATCGGACTCTATTGCCATGACCATTCAGTTGTTAATTAACTAAGAAAAACCAGTTTCCCAAGACGATATTTATTAATATTTTGCAAAAAAATCAGCTAACAAAATTTAAAAAGAATCAAACATTGGATACATCAGACAAAAATATTATTTTAAATGAATTTCTGCGTAGCATTCCGTACAAACACTAGGTTGCGTTGGGAATTTCACACAGACAGTATTCACTTTCTTTGTCTTGTTCCTGGCTTCTACGGCTGGTAGACCCTGAGCTCGATATCTTTCGTAACAGTGAATGCATCTTCGGCGAACTAGTCTTCCTCTATGATCATTGAGTGATGTTTTGCTGAATTTGTGTTCTGACTGCCTATTTGAGCTCGCTGCTGAGCTTTGCCTAGGGGTCAATCCTAACATCTGTAGACAGAGGTTTTCCCTGAATTTAGTCACGGTATATTTCTTGCTACTAAGCCGCTTGTGCTGTTTATAAATGATGTAGGCATTTGTAACAGCTGTAGAAAACAATAGATCTATAGCTAGTTTCTGAAACCAACGAATACTTCTTCGGGCAGGACTTGAATAACTTGCTAGTTGATCTGACAAATCAATGGAACACTTGTGTTTATTATATTCTGTTATCGCAATAGGCTTCATAACCCTTTTGTTTGGGTTCCTTTTACTAGTTACAGTAACAAAACCATTGGAGTGTTTTGTGGATAAAGCCAAAACGTCACGTTTATCTTTCCACTTCAATACAAGAACGCCATTATTGTTTTGCAATGCAACCATTTCACCCCTTTTTAGTTTTTCTTCTATGACTTCTTTTGGCAATCCCTTCCGGTTTTTTCTTAGAGTTCCTATTAGGTGTGTATTATTTTCTAACAATTTTTCCGCCAGGTCGACGCTGGTGTAAAAATTATCTGTTACTACACTCCTGCCTACGCCAAGATATGGTTGACAATGCTTCATAACAACATTTGTAGCCATATTGTCCTGCCGTACTGCCTTTTTGCCTTCGTAAATGATGAGATCATGAGTGTAACCATCATCATCACATAGCTTGAAAAGTTTTATGCCATATTTGTGGCGTTTGCCAGGAATATACTGCATAAATAATATGCGTCCTCTAAAAGCAACCATGCTTTCATCCACAGTAACATATTCACCCGGTGTTTTTGAATTTTGAAATCCTTTTGTTAATAGCTCCACTAAACGCCTTATTTTTATTAGTCGGTCAGCATGATGAGACCCTAAGAAGACGGTGTCTTCAAAATGCCAACATCTTAGCAACAGCTCAAATCTGTTTCTGGCCATAGTTTGACCAGCTACTTTATTTTCATAGAGAATATTTTTGCTCCAATAGTCACTAATTTTAGGTAACTTTTTAAGTCCCATATAAACTAACAGGCCTAGGAATTTCCACATTTCTTCAGGAGTGCAGTTAGTCCACTTAGCGATTCTCATGTTGCGTGTGACGACATTGAGTAATTTTGATTTGTTGGCGTATGAATTAGTCATTTGTACCATAAGATTAATAATTTCGTCGGTAAGAAATAATCGGAAACAATCTAATTCCATTTCACAGTTACTAGGAACATTGATACCTGGTTGTATGTCCAGTGGAAACTGCTTCTGTCGTGAATCCTCAGGATAGTGCCACTCCAAAGTCAATGACTGCGTTCGAAGATCACTCAAAGAGATATCATTGTCAGAGGTTAACGAAGTTTCATCATCACAACTTGATTCAGATTGCGATGAACCCGATGCATGCGATGGTAGATAGTCGGGATCGCTTTCTGAATCCGACATGTTGAACACGCGTAAGAAAAAGCGCGCGAAAACCCTTTAGCAGCAGGCTACGTGGGCGGCGCGCGGCCAACTGACCTAATTACAGTGATGGCCTGCATATTTGATTTATTGACAGTTAGTAACGGACAAAAATGCAAAAGTTTTAGCGCAAAATTTTTGGTGCGCCGGCCGCCCACATGGCCTGCCACAACAAATAAAAAAAAAAACCGGCCAAATGCGAGTCGGACTCGCACACCGAGGGTTCCGCAGTACAAACGTAGCGGTTTACAATTTATGACGTACTAGCTTTCCGCCAGCGGCTTCGCCCGCGTGGAGTTCGGTTATATCGCGCTGTTTAAATTCCCCTTGGGAACATCAAATTTTTCCGGGATAAAAGGTAGCCTATGTTCTTTCTCAGGGTCTAAAGATTGTCTGTGCCAAACTTTATCAAAATCGTTTGAGAGGTTTAGGCGGGAAAGCGTAACAGACAGACAGAGTTATTTTCGCATTTATAATACTAGCATTGATTTAGAATTTTTCACAGTTTAGAGGCAAGATTTAAGAAGTGTTTGATATGAATTTCAACTTTAATATCTCTACGCGTTCATGTGAAAAAGGGTAGGTAGTAAGTTTATAATTATTAAAAAAATATTTTATGTCATGTAAGCAAAAATAATATTTTAATATTTTATGTAACTTCAAATTTATCATTTTCACAATTTTTTCCTTTATCTGTCTGTACTATAATATAACGTTGCTTCGTGCCGAATTTCAAGATTCTGAGTTCACGGGAAGTACCTACCTTGTAGGCAAAGAGATTTAAGATATATAGAGAGGGCATGTGTCAAAATGGCATAGAAAAACTGTGATCCCATGGCTCAGTTCCGCCATCTAGTACAATATAGCAAAATTAGATCGACAATTGGAGACATCAAATAGTAATAAAAACTTTTTTTACAAAAAAACAACCGACTTCCAAAAACCACTACAAAGTGAAAAATAACTAATTTCGGAAGTCGGTGTCTTTGGTTTTGTATATAAATTTTTGACACCGACTTCCGAAATTAGTTATTTTTCACTTTGTAGCGGTTTTTGGAAGTCGGTTGTTTTTTTGTAAAAAAATGTTTTTATTTTACACTTTTTAGTTATTAAAAGTACTATGTATTCAGTTGCATCCGGTCAGACTGGAAGCTGATGCAAATATAGTTGGAAAACGACGTAATTTTGTTTACTTTAATTTTTACCCATAAGTATTCCCTCAACTGCCTATGGTCTTCATCATCAAATTTACTGCAAACCATTATTTTAACCCAATGGGTGCAAAGGTCTCATCAATATAAATGAATTGAGTCCAAATACAAGGTAGCTACTGTAAATCGTTTAGGAGTTCCCTGAACTGACCTTGACATCATCATCAGCTCCCTAATGACAGTCACCACCCATCTAGGTGTAAGGTTCTTGTCAATACAAATTATTCAAGCACAAACACAAGGTAGCTGCTGTGAACTGTTGAGGAGTTCCTTCGACTGTCTCCAGGCTCCATCATCAGATCTACTCCAGACCTTTATTAAATAGTAGTGCTTTAAAATACTTAATGAAAATGCTAAGAAATAAACTAGTCGTCGCTGCAATTTTTGAAAGTTTGTTTTCTCTGGTCTTCCACCATCAAACCCTGATATCCTTATCATGGGACCATCTTGGGAACGTCTTCTTTCCAACAGAAAAAGAATTATCAAAATCGGTTCATAAACGACGAAATTATGCGCGAACAAACATAAAAAAAAGCATATATACGGTCGAATTGAGTAACCTCCTCCTTTTTGAAGTCGGTTAAAAATGAAATAAGTTTATATAAAATATATTCAGCTATTGCCCGATAGGTGGCCAGTGTGGTCTATGTTGCCAGATCCGATTTAATACCCTAGTATAGTTCAAATCGGATAAATAAATATTAAAAAGTAAATAAATTAAGTGAAACTTGTCTTGTACAAACAAAAACTGTTTTAGAATTTTATTCGCTACTATTCATTTACCGTGACACCGTCTATTGGCATTTTAGATGTTTTATGTTTACGAATTATTTTAACGCTCAGTTTATTGCGATTTTTGAGTGTAATAGACCTTTTAGGCCATAAAGCGCATTTTGTTTTGCAATTTTCGTTTTTAGCAAAATTATTCTTTTTACACGTTTGTTTGCAAATATTTTTAAATGGCAATGCAAAAAACTGTGGTAGGGTTTGTATCATTTCGATATAAAGTTATCGATAATATTCAAAGAAGTTACTTATTTTGCTTTATTAATTGCTTATTTTTTAATTTTTAAATAATTCATTTATAATCAATATATAGGAAGGTCGTTTATGCCTTTGTGATAGAACTCTGAGGATCTAGACTGCACAAACTGTGTGAAAGCAGAACTGCCTCCTGGGAAGAAAACTTCTTGTCACGTAGATAATTGTCCAAATCACGACAAAAATGGTAGTCTGCTGGAGCAAGACCTTTAAAAGATTCGTACGCCATTATCTTTAAAAACGGCAAAAAAATCACGGTTATTGTATGGGTTATTGTATCCGCCTTCAGGATTTATTTTATTTTAATTATTTATTTGTAATTTGAATATATAACCAAATATTCTGTGAACATTTTAAGCGTCTATCTGTTTCCGTTATTAATATGGAGCAAAAAACGGCAAAAAGTCACGTTTGTTGTATGGGAGCCCCCTTATATATTTTATTATTTTTATTCTTAGTACTTGTTGTTATAGCGGCAACAGAAATACTAACACAATCTCTGGAAATTACAACTGTCTCGCTATTACGGTTTATGAGATACAGCCTGGTGACAGACGGACAGACGAACAGAGAAGTCTCATGAATAGGGTTCGTTTTACCTTTTAGGTACAGAATCCTCAAAATCACAAAGTAGCTCGCAATCATTGTACTACATATACGTACCTACATATTTTATGAATATATTTCATTATAAATAAGTTATGTAATCTATGTACTTATCCACATAACCGTAAATTTTATTCCAATTTTTACGGTTAAGTAAAAAAGTACTGAAATTAATAACTTACTATTTCATTTCTAATACAAGGTACCGATTCTTTTTTTTTAAATTTGATCGACAAGTCTTTCGAAAGTAGATAACTTCTCTTTTAAAATGCATTGAGCATAATTTCGACGAATGAGACGGAAGCCAATTTTCTTCTCTACGGTCTATCTGGACAAATCGTATCCACTTTTCCCTACGACATTATTTTATTCGGAAACCAAAAATAACAAAAACCTAGATAAATGAATAGTAATTGTTCATTCAATTTTGTTTATTAATATGATATGATTATGTTTAAATAGAGTTAATAATAAATAAACTTGAAATATAGTAATATTTTAAGTTTATTTAGCTATATTTTAAATGTCAATAAAATACAACAAAATGTATTCATCTTAATAAGTATTATCGATATCTAAATCGATAAACAACATTACTACATCTCTACAAGAAAATAGTAAAACTACTCAACAATAGAGGGCGCTTATTACAATAATGGAAAATTTTCTAGAACTAAGATTTTTTTTTAAATTTGTATTGCAGACGAAATATAAATAATTCATAGAAAAACATTCCGAAGTTAGGTCCAGTCGTTTTACTATAACGAGATGTACAGTAACACAAAGCGCAACATGGCATATTTCCTTAGAAAATGTTTATTCTTGGTGGACACAAATTACGTCCTGACGCGCAGACTAGGCTGAGCGACTTTTAACCAAGTCGATAAAAGTATTGGCTTACGATTTTGTTCGTGATATCCTGTCTATTGTAAATATAATTTTAATGTCTTTGCTTGTAGGTTTTGATTCCCTAGCGTGTGACGGAAATTCTTCTAAGGTGTCTGTATAAACTGCTGTATCTTTTGATTGCTTTAACTTAGAAGTTTGATTTTTTCACTGCTTAAAGGGACAATAGACCTAGGTATTTGGTATAAATTTCAATTTGATACCTTTATTAGTTCGTGAGAAATAAGGTAGTAAGTTTCATTTTATTAAAATATGTTTATCATATTATATAACTAAAAAAATGTGATTTTCGAAATTTTTCCTATATTTGCATTATATGACAATCCTTCATGCCAAATTTCAAGATTCTGAGTTTACGGGAAGTATCCTGTAGGTTTTGATTCCTTTGCGAGTGTCATAATTTTTTTTAAAATATCGACATATCGGTTGTATCTTTTGATTGGCTTGGCTTAGAAGTTTGATATTTTCACAGCTTAAAGGGACAATAGACCTAGGTATTTGGTATAAATTTCAATTTGATACCTTTATTAGTTCGTGAGAAATAAGGTAGTAAGTTTCATTTTATTAAAATATGTTTATTATAATATACATCTAAAAAAATGTGATTTTCGCAATTTTTCCTATATTTGCATTATATGACAATGCTTCATGCCAAATTTCAAGATTCTGAGTTTACGGGAAGTATCCTGTAGGTTTTGATTCCTTTGCGAGTGTCGAAAATTTGTTGAAAATATCGACATATCGGCTGTATCTTTGATTGGCTTGGCTTAGAAGTTTGATATTTTCACAGCTTAAAGGGACAATAGACCTAGGTATTTGGTATAAATTTCAATTTGATAACTTTATTCGTTCGTGAGAAATAAAGTAGTAAGTTCCATTTTATTAAAATATGTTTATTATATTATATAACTAAAAAAATGAGATTTTCGCATCTTTTCCTATATTTGCATTATATGACAATGCTTCATGCCAATTTTCAAGATTCTGAGTTTACAGGAAGTATCCTGTAGGTTTTGATTCCTTTGCGAGTGTCGAAAATTTGTTGAAAATATCGACATAATCGGCTGTATCTTTTGATTGGCTTGGCTTAGAAGTTTGATATTTTCACAGCTTAAAGGGACAATAGACCCGAGTATTTCGTGTGAATTTCAGCTTGATACATCCACGCGTTCTTGAGATAAAGGGTCTTGACAGACAGACAGACAGACAGACAGACGGACAACAAAGTGATCCTATAAGGGTTCCGTTTTTCCTTTTGAGGTACGGAACCTAAAAATCAGTAATAGCTTGCTGCACTAGAATTTACGTGGGCGGCCGGCGTACCACATGGCGGTGAGTGTTAACATTGCATCGCCTCGCTCAACTGCCGTCATCCTTCCTATTCCTAAGTTTTTTAAGTGAATAGGCTTAATAAACTAGTGCGCTTTACACTCAACGATTGCATCACTGCTTACCATCAGGCGGGATTGCAGTCAAGCACTAGTTTATAATTATATATAAAAAAAAAAAAAATATAACTGAACTTCACGCGGGCGTAGCCGCGGGCTAAAGCTAGTTACTTATAAAGGCCAAATCGTTGACTAATTCAACCTGTTGGCTAAGATATATCGGTTAGTATGTGAATAACATTCAAATAAGAGGCATTTTTGAAAAGAACGATTAATACCGTTTTTTTTTATAACAACGCAAAATCTTTTCAATTTTTTTGTGTTCAGGTACATGAGTCATCACAGGTTCTTTTTCTACAGGAGTCTTCTATGTAGATATATACCAATAGAAAATCTCGTTACAATGTTCTATAAACAAGAGCTAAATAAAATCGCTCTATAAGAGTAAGCCATTGAATACGTGTCAGGTTTATAACATCGGCATAAACGCAAAAAAGGCGTTTTATATTGCCGTGTGATCGGTCCACAATGGCTGTTAATATTCTTTATAAGTCATTACAGAATCTATCTGAAACGACGTTTAGAATAATGCGGTTGGGATTCAGTGGGATTTGGGTTAAACCTTCGTTTAATTTCATCATCATCATCTCAGCGTTATTCCCAGTCGCAACCGCAGCTTTAGCTTTGGAGTCGGGGGGCCGCTTTACTAGTCTAACTGCTGATTTTGGCTAAACTTCGACATTTTCCGTGAAGCAACTGCCGTCTAACCTCCACAACCCGAAGGCGATATCGAAGCATTGCAGTTAGACCAATTGTTAGACTTTTGAGGGCTCCAACAACCCGTAACGACTGCCACTAGATGTACGTATGGCAAAACTTCCTTTAATTTAGTTTGTATAAAACTGAAATGAAATTGAAAAATATACAGACTGATTTGTTTAAGGTTTTTTATTCTTTTACTGTTACTTGTGTGAGATATTGGTGCCGGTTTACAAACCGAACTAACATCTATTTCTTTCTACTACATAAAAAATAAAAGATGGTCTAACATCCAGTCTTTCGATACTGGATGTTAGACCATCTTTTATTTTCTATGTAGTAGAAAGAAATAGAGCTGATTGTCAAACTTTCAGGTTTCTGAAAACAAGTAAGACCCATGCATGACGGACACCCCAAACCTACGGCTTAACGTGCTTTCCGAAGCACGAAAGGGGTTATATCAAACTCCATAACGATGATCACCCGTCCATAGATCAACCTCGGAAAATGTAGCTTAACTGATCGATCGGCCAGTGTGACTGTTATTTCTTAGCTATAGGCTCCTTCAGCTCTATAAGCTTCAAGCTCTTCAAGTGTCTGTTCTCTATATCACCTACTATAAAACCAAGTATGGGTAAAGCTTTTTAAAAATAAACGGAACCCTTCTCCCCGCAATACGGTTCAATTTACTCCACCTTTGTTCCGTTTCACGCCTCTATTACCATACATCGATGGTTTTTCATTGTCTTCAATAATAAATGTCTAAGTAAAATTGCGCGTGAAGCCATCAATAGTTAATAGGCGTTTGAGACCGTTACACGAGCGTTTAAAAATCGCTGCGATTTTACGCGCGTCGTGTGCGAAAGTTGGATGTTCATGGTAACTACATGGTTATTAAAGTTGTATTAATTATGGTGATTTCTGTTGCTATAGCGCTGTTTCATGGTAGCCGGGTATACAATAATCTCCTGGACAATAATTGCTAAAGCAACTTTTTGCATTCCACAATATAGAAAGAAATATCGTTTATTCCGCGCACACAAAACGCACATTACAAGTAAATAATAATAATAATACGAGACATACAAAATCATAAAGTCAAAAGCCTCGTAATCAAACACAAAAACTTATAATCAATGTTGGCCTGACGTTAAAGCCAGAGCCATAGACAGGGTCAGGGTTGCGGGATGGTTAAAAAAGAAACCATGGCCCTGGCCGTCGTACAGGCAAGTGAAGAAACACCGGTGGGTTTGAGTCAGTAAAAGTCTGATACGCCCTTCTGCTCCGCCCGGAGTGGGAGAAGTCACACCTGGGCAGGTGCTGCCAAGTGTCACCTGGCCACTTTGGATTCAGTGGAGAGACGTGCAAAGAGGCTGATTGGTGACCCTGATCTAACTCGAGTTGGTCTCCAAAGCCTAGAGCACATGCGTAGAGTAGCCAGCCTTTCGGTGTTCTATAGGATGCATTTCGGGGAGTGTGCGAGGGAATTGCATGATTTAATTCCCCCATCTCCGTTCCACCAGCGGACGACCCGTCGTACGGCTGGTTTCCACCCTTATGTTGTTAACACCACTACGATCCGGACGAAGCGTTTCGCCTCCTCCGTTATACCGCGTACATCGAAGGACTGGAACAATTTGCCAGCGGCGGTGTTTCCGTCGGACTACAATTTGAGTGTCTTCAAGGCTAGAGTGAATAGGCTCTTAATAAACTAGTGCACTTTACCATCAACGATTGCGTCACTGCTTACCATCAGGCAGGATTGCGGTCAAGCGCTGTTTGATGATTTCCCATCCCAACAAAAAAAGGGTCATAGACAACACACATTATTTGAATTAACATTAGATCCGTTTGTCCTTGATCCGACAATTGACATTAGATCCGCCTGGCATCCGTGATGCGCCCGCGACACTGGCAGATGACAACAAAACAAACAAAAACAATTAAACTAGTACAAAAAGACAATTGCAAGTACCTATACAAAATATGTCAGACGCGAGAGATCGCCGCCGATCACTGTTACGAGGAGACGGCGGTGCTGTCTTCCGTACATTATAATGTACGGAAGTCCTCGGAGAAGAAGAGAGCTTTTTTTAATCTTATCTTTACATGTTCGGAATTTATGAGAAGAAACATCACCTGCAGTGGGTTACTAGGGTACTAGGCGAAAGAAATATTTATTATGATATTGGCAAGTAACGTGACATAACATAATCAGCCTATAAAGTTCCCACTCCTGGGACACAGGCCTCCTCTCGGGCAGAGGGAGTGGGCCGTAATCTACCACGCGGGCCCAGTGTGGTTTGGTAGATGTCACACGTCTTCAAAGTTTTGCCTCCAGGACAGGCGGGTTTCCTCTACCTACTAACTCTACCTATTACTAACTTGTAGGTTACCACTAGGCCACCGCAGCTCTCGTCATGTGACATGTAACGTGTATTTATTGACCTACGTAGTGCATTAATTATAATTTATATTTAATTTAAATAGTTGGTATACGTACCAAAAACGTGAAAGTTTATACGGATGCATGTTTGTAACTCTATCACTCAAAAACTACTGAACTCGGTGGTAGGTCATAACATTGGCTGCCGGCAGAAGTTTACCACCCACCAGACAAAATTTTGCCGCCAAGCGATTCGTCGTTTTCCGGCAAGATGTCTTGTGAAGCCGTACGGAGGACGGATCTGACGCAGCTGTGTTGCGATGTGTGCCGGGTATGATGCGCCAAATGTTGTTGTGTCGGGAGTTTGGTCGTGGAGAGTCTCCAGAGCAATCACCCTCTGGCGTAGCATCATTGGTCATGGTGTTGGGTTTAAAATTGCATCACCTCGCTCAACTGCCGTCTTTCTTCGTATTCACTCAGTTTTTTTTTGAGTGAATAGGCTTAATAAACTGGCGCGCTTTAACATCAACGATTGCACCACTGCTTACGACGTTAAGCGGGAAAAAGCGGGATTGCGGTAAAGCACTAGTTTGTAATTATAAAATTAATAGAAGAAATTTGCCACACAGATGGTTTTGAGATAAAGGATCTTTGTTTTATCTGGATATTCCCACGGAATCCAACTCATGTGGGTGAATTTTATAAAACCTATAACGAAACTAATTTTAAAATTGATAATTGCCGCTAACACCACAAATCTAACAATGTAAGCCCACACATTCACAGTTGCAGTGTTTTATGAATCATACCAATTTGATACGGATGCCCTATTTTATTTTTCAGGATTTTTGGAAACATATAAAGTCAAAGTCAAAGTATTTTATTTGTTAAACATAGGTAATATGGTACATGGTATAAAATTTGACTTGTATCACTATGTTTTGCCTTGTAAGGCGAACAAATTAATTAAAAACAATATTGGCCATTAAAATTAACATTTTCTCATGTTATACTCTTATCATCTAAAAACTCATTGATAAAATAGTAAGCTTTGTCAATCAACAATTTCTTAAGTTGTGACTTAAATCGATACTTCTTTCTTTTCTTTAGAGTGAATACTACTTCAACTCTTCAATGGCCTCTGTGGTTAGATACCACAATTTTGCCAATAACACGTGTAACGAATTATAGGAATTCTTTAAAAAAATATTTCACAATAATGGCGGATATCGCCAATGACAGTTGAAAAAACGGCTGCGTGCGCCGACTAAGAGGAGATTTGATGCTAACAGCTAAGCCATTATGTGGCCATTTTGCTGCGATATTTCAATGTTCTTTATGCATTATTTACTGAATGCACTTTACACTACATAAATCACGCACTTTTATTTAGTAAAAGATACTATAAATAATTTTTAAAGTCCAATAAAAAATGCGCGTGACACTCATCTTAGCTTCCCGTCAAAATCCCCCCTTAAATCCCCCCTTAAATCGATTCATGTTCAGACAGGGTTTTCTTTACATACTGTAAAAATGTCATTCAGCATGAAGTTCATGATTTATTTGGACAACATAACATTTTTTTTTTCATATATTCCGTATAAAAACACTGGACTAGTCTAGAATATTTTTTCTTGCCAATGACATTAACAATTTTCTATCAACCCCACAAATTATCCCCTTAACTGATTAAGACAAGCCATCTAAAGATAAACGCTTACCATGAACACCTTATGACACGACTATGAAAGTCAATAGTAAGTCAAGAATAACCTGTACTTTGTCACAAATAATTTTGTTTGGATCGTAACGAATGCCAATCACCCATTGGTAGCAATTTTCATACCATGATACTGGATCACTTAATACTGAACTACCTTTTAACGTGGTGATGATTATTGGTATAAGTGTGAAGGCGGGTTTAAGGTTGCGTCTTCAGGTTAGGCGGAAGCGGAAAAAAGTACCTACTCAATTATTCGATGGAAATAAAAATGAAATGTATTTGCGTCGCAGACTAGGGAATATAATCGTGATAACGCCCATGTTTTATTTACTTTATATTTCCTGTGTTATTGAAGGTTTCTATATTTTTTGTGTTTAAAACGAGCAGTTTCTATGAAAATCTTGATGGCAAGACCATGTTTATTAGTTGTGCTATTATCAAGATTTTAAAGTAGACACTTTTATTTAAAGCATGGCCCTTGTTGAATATGTTAACAGAATTTTACACACATACATTCACCATTTCATTTACACACACACACCCTCATTCGCTGTTTTATGATATATTTCTAAGTTATTATTCCTTTTCTCAGTTTTTTATTGCTTAAATTCAAGTTTGGTTTGAACAAATACACAAACTTATAATTTAATAGCTTTCCGCTCGCGGCTTCGCCCGCGTGGAATTTGGTTATATCGCGCTTTTTAGATTTCCCTCGGAAATATCATTTTTTTCCGGGATAAAAAGTACCTTGTTATTTAATCCGGACTTCTAACTTTACGTCTGCAAAATTTCAAAGCAATCGGTTCAGTAGTTACGGCATCAAAGCGTAACAAACAAACAAATAAACTCACTTTCCCATTTATAAGATTAGTAATGATATGACAGTACTTGCAAAAAACTGGCACTGAAAAAGACCCACCAATCGTCTAGTAGAAACCGCTACCGCATCACAACACGAGCTCACCTTATATCTCAAAAAACTTCTAAACTTCACGCCACGCGTAGCAAGTATAATCGCATGTGAGACTCAGCAGTTTTTATTGTAATTACGACAGGTGACAACCATGAGACCTGATACCATTCCACCATTGTTGTTTGATGTTTCCTTTAGATTCAGCCGCTAATGGAATGTACGGGAAGTTCCAAGAGCGGGTGCGACGCGATAACTGAAGTATTGAGGGTTACTTTGTTGATAGCCAAATGAGAATGCTCACATAGTTGGCTAAGTAACATAATGTACATAATATGGAGGAATGAATGTGTGTGCCATCAATGATGCGCAAGTTTATAATTAAAAAAAATTTAGAATCTATTGATTCTGAAATTTAATTTTATATAAATAAAATGTCAGCCAAGACGGCTGTATTGTTTGTTACAGCTGCAGCGTATAAATGGGAAACAATTTAGCAATATCAAGCTGAAATTTAGGACAAAAATGTTCAGTTAAGTATGTAATAATTGTAACGAAATAATCCAATATTTTGATAATCTTGCATAATCACTGCGGTATGCGGTATATACAACGTGTAACAGAAAGGGTATGTACATAGCAAGAGCATGGCATCTTTACATAGTATCAAATGATATTGGAAGGGTTTTTTAATAATATTTCTTTATGTTAGGAAGTTATGAGGAAAAACACCGCCTGTGATAGACTACTACCGTAACGTGACGTGTAACGAGTAGTTATTAACGTATGTAGTATGGTGCCACGTTCGTGATGATTTGATTTTAAGAAAGACATGAAACCGAATATTTGGTGTCAATTTTTTGAGTATTTTATTTTGAGTTGAAACCCTTGCGATATCAAATCAAAATCAAATCAAATCAAATCAAATCATTTATTTCAAATAAACCAGTTACAGGCACTTTTGAATTGTCAGAAGGTCGGTCAGTCAATAAGATGAAGCTAGTCGCCCATTCCAAAGAGTAGGTACCTATGGAGAAGAACGGGCAAGAAACTCCATGGACACTCTTTTAAATTTTTAAGCTATTGTTACAAATATTTGATTACATCATTCATGTTGAAATCAACCGCGTGAGAACGATGCAGAAATATATTGTACGCTGAGAGCGTCCATTATGGATAACATACAAAAATCAATTCAGAAATTAAAATACGCCGTGGCAGCTAAGAGATGACCAGTCCCCTCCGACGGCGTCCGTTCACGAACATGACGTATGGATCAGCATCATTCAGCTCAACCATATCGAAGGGAACCCAATGACCCAAAACACACGCCACCATCAGCGAGACATTTGAGTGAGCATGACATAAAGTCGTATCGTTTGATATCATCTAAAGATGCCATGCCCTTGGTATATATATACCCTTTATCTTACACATTGTATACATCGTATTGAGGGAAAAACGTAGCGGTAACGAGCACATTTAGAACCCGTATATTTCATTAAAGAATTGCTGATATTTTTATTGGATCCGCGCTCTATGAGTGGCATGATTAACGCGGATGAGCAGCTTTTTCTGGTGCCTAGGAAATAACAGTTTACACATTAATGTACTCTCTGATATGTGAGGAAATATATGGCCTGGATCGTTGGGGATTTGTTGGTAAAAACGGGATTCTCGACCGGCAAAAAAGGATCTAACATGCATTTAAGAAATGATTTGGGAATTTGTCACTATAAGAAGGTATAGGTACGTATGTGGTGTTTGTGTTTTTCATTGAACTGGGTTAGCATAACATCACGCCTTGTTTCCCAAAGGGTTAGGCTGTGATGTACCTTTATAATTTTAGTACAACCATTGATGGTATTATTTAAATAAATGTTTATACTTTTTTATTTTGTTTGGCTGCCGGCAGAAGTTACCACCCACCGGACAAAGTCTAGCCGCCAAGCGATTCGTCGTGTTTTAGCATGATGTCTGGTTAAGCCGCACGGAGGACTGATCTGAGCAGTTGTGTTACGATGTGTGCCGGGTACGATGCGCCAAATGTTGTTATGTCGGGAGTTTGGTCGTTGTGGGTCTCCAGATCAATGTCCCTCTGGCGCAGCATCGTTCTCGCTCAACTGCCGTCTTCCTTACTATTCACTCAGTATTTTTGAGTGAATAGGCTCTTAATAAACTAGCGCGCTTTACCATTAATGATTGCACCACTGCTTATCATCAGACAGGATTGCAGTCAAGCACTTGTTTATAATTACATATAAATACTTTTACGTAATCTGGAATAGTTTTATTCTCAGACAGCTCTCAAAAAAGGGTAAACTCAATGGACAGTGCAGTGCATATCAGCCTCCCAATGTGCAAAGATTACTATGTATATGTAATATCTAAGTACCTATAACACACTTATTAACATTGACATAAGTTAATTTAAGTCTAAAAGTTAACAATGAGCACATCACGCCACCTTAATTGACAAGTCAAGTAAATTGATACAGTCCACAGAGTAAAAAAAGAAGTGTTGAAACGGTTAGACTGAATATCATTAATACGCAATTGTCGTACTGTTTTTTCTAACCCGTGGAGGAGCGAGTTATGAAAATTTTGCGAATACTTTTGTCGGTCCAATTAGTAAGTTATTGAGTATTGCTGCATCTGTTTGTGATCAAGTTATCCTATAAGGAACAAAAATGTAAGTAATTCGTAACGAAGAAACTATCTCGTCTCAATGGGGTAATTGTCACGGCTACCCCATTGAAAGGACTTTTTTTTTAAATAATTATAAACTAGTGCTTGACTGCAATCCCGCCTGATGGTAAGCAGTGATGCAATCATTGATGGTAAAGCGCACTACTTTATTAAGCCTATTCACTTAAAAAACTGAGTGAATAGTAAGGAAGACGGCAGTTGAGCGAGGTGGTGCAATTTTAAACCCAAGACCAACACGACCGAACGATGCTGCGCTAGAGGGAGATTGGTCTGGAGACTCTCCACGACCAAACTCCCGACACAACAACATTTGGCGCATCGTACCCGCCAAACATCGCAACACAACTGCTCAGACCCGTCCTCCGTACGGCTTCACCAGACATCATGCCGGAACACGACGAATCGCTTGGCGGCAAGGCTTTGTCTAGTGGATGGTAACTTCTGCCGGCAGCCGATGTTATGGCCTACCACCGAGTAACTACTGGTATTTCAAGGGGATAAGCAATGTATTTTCTTACTAGCGACCGCCAGCGACTTCGTTCGCGGGAATTAGTAATTTGAACATGTTATGCTCCGCTTCTATTAGTCACAGCGTGTTGTTATAAAGCCTAAAGCCTGTCTGGATTGATGGTTTTCCAACGTAAAAAGAATTTTTCAAATCGGATCAGTAGTTCCTGAGATTAACGCGTTCAAACTCTTCAGCTAGCGGCCACCAGCGACTTCGTTCGCGTGGTTTAATTATGCTCCGGTCCTATTGGTCGTAGCGCGTTGTTATATAGCCTTAAGCCTTCCTGGATTAATGGGCTATCCAACAAAAAAATAATTTATCAAATCGGACTAGTAGTTCCTGAGATTAGCGCGTTCAAACAAACAAATAAGCAAACAAACAAACAAACTCTTCTGCTTTATACATATTAAAGTATAGATTAGTATATTAGTATAGATTAAAAGTTGTTTGCTTTAATAGCTTCTAAAGCTATTGCATAGCCTCTACCGCGGACCTTGAGCGTGGAGACCGAATTCAAAAATTCCGTAACGAAAATAACCTAACACCCCCCACTCCGACCGGCACAGCGGTGCGATGTTGAAAGCCTTACATCATCTAACGTCGTTTCAGTTCGGTAATCTTCGGCACGGTGTGTTTGTGTGCGTGCGACTACATCTTTTTTATAGAAATTTATAGATTTTCAAAAAGAGCATGCATTTTGCAGGGCGCGAACTCATTTCTACGCTTTTGAAAAGTTAATGATTGGCGCGATGTAACAAAATAGTTACGTTACGACGCGGCCGACACCAAGGAGGTTGGAGGTGCTGATCATGAAAATGATGTCATATTTGAAATCCAAGATGGTCGATATCAAATTTCATGATATTTTTACTTGGATGTCGCGACAGGGGTTTTCGAGGGTGCAGATCACGAAAATGATGTCACGTGTGGAATCCAAGATGGCCGATATCAAATTTCATGATATTTTGACTTGTGTCGTGAAAGAGATTTTCGGGGGTGCTGATCACCAAAATGACATAATTTTTTTGTCACTAAGTGGGTCGTGCCATCAAAAAGGTAAAACACTGCTCTAGGAAATGCCGGTTTCCTCACAATGTTTTCTGCCCGACTGGGTTCGAATCACTACCTAATACAAGTAACCATTGCTCACCGATTTTCTTTCCTTCTTCTTCCTTTCTTTCTTTCTTTGTAACTGAGACAGGCCCTTGAAGTTCCAGTAAGCTTTCTTTAGAACATTTAATACTGAAGTATTATGATAAATTCCGGTAATTTTAAATTAACATATTGATATTTTATTATTTAGCTTACTATTTTAGGCTCGAACAACTGTGACTGGTGTGAAATTAAAACCCTTATCATAACTGTTTTGTGTCGGTCCACCTTTGATCTAATTAGGACAATCGACATGGAAGTCACGTGCGCATGCGCTTATAAAATGTAGTAGGAATGGTGCCTCGTTTAGGCTGGCGAGTTTAGTAGACAGTGTTTTCAAATATGTTTCTTTGTTACGAGGTATCATATGAATGAGTAATTTTGAACGCAGGAATATGTGTGTGTGTATGTGTTTAATATCTAAGGCATTAAGTCCGCCTTTGAAATGGGCCTGAGTGGTAGATTACGGCCCACTCACTCTCACCGAGAGGAGGCATGTGTCCCAGGAGAGAGTTGTATATACCTTTGTGCGTAATGTATTTTTTTTAACATTATAAACCAGGCCTTGACAGCGATCTTGCTTGGTGGTAAGCAGTGATGCAATATTTGATGGTAAATAAATTTAAAGAAACTATTATCAGAGCTTATTATAATAAAATGTTAAAAGGTTGGTGTAATTTCATCCCGTTTATCCGTTTCTTGACTCATAAGTCTCTTAAAGATACTTAAACTATATGTTAATATTTTAAAAGTAATACTTTTTCGTCGTTGACTGTTAGTAAAGTAAAGTGATTAATTAGGTCGTAGATTCGGGAGTTATTGTCCATTTTGTATCTACGTAAAACTTTTTTTTTATACGAAACCTGAATATAGTTTCTTCCGAATAAGTAACTGAACCGATTCCAATCATTTTTACTCCATGGTATATTTTTTCCCAAATACATTTAGAAATTGTCGCAATGTGGTTACCGAGCAGTTACGATAATTCATAGCACTTGCGTGCGCACCACATCTGAGGCCAGAGTTCAACGCACCGCACTCGCCTACCCAAGCGGAACTTTGACCATATTTTTGCCGGGACAACCAGGTAGAATAGCAAGCTCATAACTTTGTGGTTTTTCATTATATCTGTTTGAAATTTTGTTCATAGATTCTTTACTTAAAAATACTGGACACGTGTTTCGGGTTTTGCATAAACAAAAAATAATGTTGTATAATCTTGTACATTACTAGCTTTCCGCCCGCGGCTTCGCCCGCGTGGAGTTCGGTTATATCGCGCTTTTTAGATTTCCCTCGGGAATATCAATTTTTTCCAGGATAAAAGGTAGCCTATGTTCTTTCTCAGGGTGTAAAGATTGTCTGTACCAAATTTCATCAAAATCGGTTGAGAGGTTTAAGCGGGAAAGCGTAACAGACAGACAGACAGACAGAGTTACTTTCGCATTTATAATATTAGTATGGAAGTATGGATATCTTAATTTAATCGTTATATTTATTTCACTGCTCGAGTTTTAACAGGGGTTAGAGATGCGCTTCGGTGGCGCGTTTGAATGCGACAGTGGCGGGGAGTAATGAGCAGGGAAGGCCTGACTACTTTCCCGTCACTGTCGCATTCAAACGAGCCACCAAAAAGCATCTGCCTCAAATTAACCAGCCTTGTTACTGGACATTTTAAAAATCTTTAATAATGGCGCGTAACGTTAAAAATGTAAATGGTCAACGTTTAATTACCTTAGTCTTATGTGGTTGCAAGTTTATATTTTTATGTTTTTGTCAGATAAGCAAAGTTTAAAGTATCATAAAAACTTTCAAAATTCATATTTTCATCATTCATATTGAGTCCTCCAGCAGGATAATTGCGTGACACACTATCAGAAGCAAGGGTTCAATTTTGACAATTTAACAGCATTCATTGCGTTTTTTACATTGTTGAGCTGACATGAACTTCAAAAGCCGATTAACAATATTCTTCGAAATTATTCAAATTAATATACAAATAATATATTACAAATTAGGGTGCTAGTCAAATTTTGAGCATCATCAGCACCTCAGCGTTAATCCTATTCGCATCCGAATCTTTTTCAGCTTTAGAGTCTGGGACCCGCTTTACCAGTCTAACTGCTGATTTTGGCTAAACTTCGATATTTTCCGTGAAGCGACTACCGTCTGACCTCCACAACCCGAAGGAGATATTGAAATATTGCTGTTAGACCAATTTTTAGACTTTTTGAGGGCTCCAACAACCCGTATCGACTGCCACTAGATGTTCGTATGACAACCGGGACCAATCGCTTAACGTGCTTTCCAAGGCACGACCAGACCAGTACAAATATTCATATTCATGCATACAAATACTTGCACTGTGCGGGGATCGAACCCGCGCCACCTTGCGCAGCGGCCGCGTCCGCTACCGCTACGCCACGGAGGCTGTCACCAAATTAATATACAAATAATATATTACAAATTAACTAGTTCTATTCTGTCTCCTGCTTATTATGGAGAGAAGTGGAAAAAATATCTTTTTTCTTACTCCTCCGCTATTCTTTTCTGATTAATTTCGTTGCGGGACCCAAGACAGTTGAAACATTTCTCCGGGACTCGTCGAGCTTCATTGCTCGGCGTTTTTCTGGCGGTCTCCACTGTTGATTCTGGCTTTCAGGAGTTGCAGTGGGTTGGGAACAGTGTGGCGGGTTTTGTCCCAAAAAAAAAAAAATATTACAAATTAGGGTGCTAGTCAAATTTTGAGCATCATCATCATCACCTCAGCGTTAATCCCAGTCGCATCCGAATCTTTTTCAGCTTTGGAGTCTGGGGCCCGCTTTACCAGTCTAACTGCTGATTTTGGCTAAACTTCGATATTTTCCCTGAAGCGACTGCCGTCTGACCTCCACAACCCGAAGGAGATATTGAAATATTGCTGTTAGACCAATTTTTAGACTTTTTGAGAGCTCCAACAACCCGTATCGACTGCCACTAGATGTTCGTATGACAACCGGGACCAATCGCTTAACGTGCTTTCCAAGGCACGACCAGACCAGTGCAAATATTCATATTCATGCATACAAATATTTGCACTGTGCGGTGATCGAACCCGCGCCCCCTTGCGCAACGGTCGCGTTCGCTACCGCTACGCCACAATATGTATCTATGTTTTGGTACAAATTCGCAATAAACATATAAAAATATGTGATTATAGAAAAGTAACTTTAATTACTACACAATATAGTTCAATTTACGCTACAATATTTTTAGTTAGTCACTCTATCATCATCAACCTTTTATCGTCCCACTGCTGGGCACAAGTCTCCTCTCATACAGAGAAATCACTCTATAACCAGTGAAATTTTAATGAAATAATGTTGATATTTAATTAACTTGAAATAAGGGTGGAGGTTTGCAGCACTGCGTATTTTTACTTGTACGTTAACTACAGCTAAACGTGTACCAGTAAATTATGAAGAAAGCAAGCAAGGCTAGAGTGAATAGGCTCTTAATAAACTAGCACGCTTTACCATCAACGATCGCATCGCTGCTTACCATCAGGCGGGATTGCGGTCAAGCGCTGGTTTATAAATAATAATAATAAAAAAACATTTTTTTTTTAATAAAAATGTTGCGTGGGTGCTCTTACAAACATATAAACTCACTAGCTGCTTTGTATGCTCCGCTCCTATTGGTCGGGGCATGATGTTATATAGCCTTCCTGCATTAATGGGCTATCCAACGCCAAAATATTTTTTCAAATCTAACCAGTACTTCCTGAGATTAGCGCGTTCAAACAAACAAACAAACAAACTCTTCAGCTTTATACTATATTAGTATAGATATACACAAACAACCAGATACTACTTGTAGCTCATACAAATATTTGTTCCGGGCGGGAATCGAACCCGCGATAACGCAGCAGTCAAACATTTAACCACTACGTCAACAGTGCCGTCAAATTACAATTCAATGTCATAAGTAGATATTTAAAAAACTGATGACATTTTTGAAGTCTTACTGTGAACTAATACTATATTCAATAGTTCTTGAAGAAGAGGAAAAATATGGAAACATAGTACTTTTATGGTATATGGTATAAAAGTGCAAGTCCTCTGACATTTAAACAAAAACTCATTGTGTCCATTCAAGACACGAAGTCCATTATAATACGCCTACACCAGTGGTAATCGTATTAATAAAACGTAAACGTAACCAAACGTAAACGTAAATGCAGACGTGAAAGTTAAGTGTGATTTTTTTTTATCTATACGAAAGTTTGTTTGTTTGGACGCGCTAACCTCGCGAACTACTGTTCCGATTTGAAAAATTTCTTTTTGCGTTAGATAGCTCATTAATCCAGGAAGGCCTTAGGCTTTATAACATCACGCTGCGACCAATAGGAGCTGAGCATATACAAAAAAACATATCAAAACCTACGCGGGTGAAACCACGCGGCGCAGCTAGTCTATTGTAAAAAATCTCCTGTCACAGTGTTTTTCCGCGAACTCCTCTAAAACCAATAGGAGTGGATCATAACTAAATCCACGCGAACGAAGTCGCTGGCGGCCGCTAGTAAATTATAAACTAGTACTTAACCGCAATCCCGCCTGGTGGTAAGGGGGTGATGCAATCGTTGATGGTAAAGCGCGATTGCACACTGCTTACCATCAGGCGGGATTGCGATCAAGCACTACTTTATAAAAAAAAAATGGTATGTCCTAAAGGACATGTGACATCTACCAACCTGCACTGCGGACGCGTGGTGGATTATGGCCCACTCCTTCTCACTGAGAGGAGGCTTGTGTCCCAACAGTGGGAATATTATAGGGCAGATTATGTTATCTTAGCTGTCGAGTCCACCATGAAGTATCTAGGATTGGTGCTCGACAGCCGATGGGAATTCGGACCCCACTACCGGCGGCTGGCGCCCAAGCTGATGGGTGCAGCAGGCGCGCTGTCAACGTTGCTTCCCAACATGGGGGGCCCGAGCGCCGCCTGTAGGCGGTTATACGTGGAAATCGTGCGGTCCATGGCCCTGTATGGGGCCCCTGTGTGGGCGATGGACCTGACGGCCGGAACACTCGCCATTCTGCGCAAGCCGCAGAGGGCGATGGCCGTCAGGGTCGTCCGCGGGTATCGCACGATTTCCTACGAGGCGGCTTGCGTCCTGGCCGGATCCCCGCCCTGGGACCTAGAGGCGAAAGTACTCGCGTCATTATACCGATGGCGCGAGGAAGAGCGGACACGGGGCTCCAATCCGGCGCAGCGGCAGATCGAACTGCGCCGAGAGGAGCTCCATCAGGTCCTGGTGGCGGACTGGCGGCAAAGGCTTATGCGCCCTACCGCCGGCCTCGCTACCGTCGAGGCGATCCGGCCAGTACTCGACGACTGGCTCGGGAGAAGGCACGGCTCCCTGTCGTTCAGAGTGACGCAGGTGCTGTCGGGGCACGGCTGCTTCGGCAAGTACCTGTGTCGCCTAGGCAGGGAGCCGGACGCTCGGTGCCACCACTGCGTCCAATGCGGGGAGGACACGGCGCAGCACACGCTCTCCGAGTGTTTAGCTTGGGAGGAGCAGCGCCGTGTCCTCACAAATGAAGTAGGAAGCGACCTGACGCTGCCGACAGTAGTGCGGAGGATGGCCGGCAGCGCAGAGTCGTGGGACGCGGTGGTGTCCTTCTGTGAGGACGTGATGTCGCAGAAGGAAGCTGCGGAACGGGAGAGAGAGATCTCAACTCCCTTCCCGGGCCGCAGAAGACGCACCGGGCGCCGCAGAAGGGCGGATGACGCCCTCTTCTGCCCCCCATGAATGGGTCCAGGGGCGAGGGACATGGGGAAGTCCCCGCCCCCTATTCGATGGACCCCGAGGCGGAGGCGCGCGCGAATGTCAGCGCGCGCCTCTGAGGCGATGCACGGGGTAGCTTAACATCCCACTACCCCGTGCCGGAGACGAGGCCCGGACAGACCGGGCCAGCACGAGAGTGTGGGGCTGCGGAAGAATTTAGACTCCCGCGGTCCCACGCGCGTTCGTGACAGAAGAGACACCGGGGTGGTTTTAGTCAGTAAAAGTCTGACAGACCCCGTCGCCCACCCTAGGGCGGCGGGCATCCTATGAGGATTTCCACCGCGAAAAAAAAAATAAAAATTATGTTATCTATGTTATGCGTGTTAAGTAATTGTTCAATCAGCCCCCTAATCGGCGAACACATTTTAGTCAAATGATTGCGACTAGTTGGGATCGTTTGAACCAAATGGAACAATGGGCGGTTCGAACGATCCCAACTGATGCCAACTAGTCGCAATCACTTGACAAAAATGTGTTTGCCGATTAAGGTGCAGATTGTATGAAGGAGCGTTTACACTCTAGACAATAACTTGCCCACCCATAGCAAAAACAATCGCAAAGAATTGCCATTCTCATAAAGGACTCGTTTAAATGAGCGCTAACAAGGGTTAGCGCTCATTTAAACGAGTCCTTATATATACATATATCGTACGATAATCAAGGGATTATCGTACGATATCGAGGCGAGATCGCTTCGGGCGAAATACGCCTATAATTTCGCGGCAACGTGTCACGTGGCTTTATCGATTGTTTTATTTATCGATACCGTGTTATCAGTGATGTGTGTTTAATTGATTGGGAGTTAACGAAGACGGGTTTTTTTAACCACCATGTGCCGAAGATTTTCCCAACTATGTTGAGGTCAGCTCCCAGTCTTACCGGATTCAGCTGAATACCAGTATTTTATATAGAGTGACTGCCTATTTGACCTCCACAACCCAGTTACTGGGTAATACTTGGTGAGACCCCAACCCATTGGTGAGACTTGTTATTAGGCTTCTTCCTGCTTTGCTTCCCGAGGCAGGTCAGTAAAGATGGTCACCCATCCACAGTTCAACCGCGGCAAGCGTAGCTTAACCTGATGGATTATCCTGTGGGGCTGTTATAATTAAGCCATGTAATGCCAAGCATGAATATGAATATTTGCACTGGTCTGGTCGTGCCTCGGAAAGCAAGTGCCAGTCGTTACGGGCTGTTGGAGCCCTCAAAAGTCTAACAATTGGTATAACAGCAATGCTTCAATATCACTTTCAGGTTGTGGAGGTCAGAGGGCAGTCGCTTCACGGAAAATATCGAAGTTTAGCTAAAATCAGCAGTTAGATTGGTAAAGCGGACCCCAGACTCCAAAGCTGAAAGATACGGATGCGACTGGGATTAACACTGAGATGATGATGATTTGGTATATAGCATAGATTACAACCTACGTTGTTATCAAAGTGGACGTGCTTGAGGGCCTATGTCCAGCAGTGAGCGTCGTATGTTGAGCAGTTGGCGTCCTTTGGCTCATCTGGTGATGATGATATTCCTGTCAGCTTTCGATAAATTCATATTTTATTTGATCTGTTTCAAAATGAATAAGTCACATTTACCAATAAAAAATTGTAGCTAATGAATTTAGTAAAACCCTTATTTTAATTTTACTATTTATACACACACACACTTATAAACAAACAAGAAAAATAAAAGACCAGAAAAAAGGTACAAATATAATACTTATTTTTACTTGTCTCTTGCCTTCGTAGATATAATCTAACAGATATAAAAATAATAATAAGCTACGAAGTTGTGAAAACTATTCAAAGGCTTTGTTGAATTTATTATTTAAGGCTAATTCAAATTATACTAAATGAAATGGAAATATGTTGTGCTATTGTGACAAGCAGACATTTACAATAATGAAGTTAGAAAAAATATCATTGGAACTCACTCAGCCAAAATTACTGATAAAATTTTAAAGAAATCTGGATATTCGAGTCCTCATCTTAAAGGGTAGTTTATTGCCGGCAGAAGTTACCTACCACCCACCAGACAAAGTCTTGCCGCCAATCGATTCGTCGTGTTCCGACATGATGTCTGGTGAAGCCGTACGGAGGATGGATCTGAGCAGTTGTGTTGCGATGTGTGTCGGGTACGATGCGCCAAATGTTGTTGTGACGAGTTTGGTCGTCTCCAGATCAATCTCCCTCTGGTGCATCATCATTGGTCGTGTTGTTGGGTTTAACATTGCATCACCTCGCTCAACTACCGTCTTCTTTCCTATTTCTAAGTTTTTTTGAGTGAATAAACTCTTAATAAACTAGCGTGCTTCAACATCAATGATTTCATCACTGCTTACCGTCAGACGGGATTGCGGTCAAGCAGAACTGTTCTGGAGCCTTACTATGACGATTTAAAACTATAATTAAACTACTGTGAAAAAGGGAAAAAGCTATTTATTCTGTATAGATCCATCACTGTCGGACACCAGAAACAAAATGGTTTTAATACATCATAGAAACCCCCTGTAAATTGCAAAAACGTGAGAAAATTTGAATTTCGCGGGCTTAACGCATCCCCTTAACAAACTGGCAGTCGGCCATCTGCGCAAGCAGGTGGTTCCGTACGCTGCGCGCGCAATTTTGTATATTTCGCTCTTTTTTTACAATTTCGACGGTTTTATTTGAATTTACGATTGTGTGGTATGTTTAGGTGAGTTGTTTAATGTGTGGGGTAAAGATCTATGTGTCCTGAAATGAAAAAGGGGTAACAAGCGAATGAATTTTTGAGGTGGTAATAAATTGTTTTTTATTCGTTTGTTAATTCTGCTGCTTAGCAAAACAAAAGCTATGAATTCAGAGTGGTATAGTAAGTGACGCTTTCTTTGTGATACTGAGCGCACAAAATTAGTTGTGAGGTGAATAACCTCCGGTAGTGAGTTTCTTGTTATACGAGTTACATTGACGTGTTAACGTTTTATCTTATTTTTTAATAAAATTAGGTGTACCTATAGGGCATGTTACATATGAACACGTCACAAATCATGTAGAAAAACCGTCCGGAAAATTTTAAAATTTTCTCGAATAAAATTGCGTCGACTTTTGGTAACATGCGTGTGGCCGCTTTGCAATTTGCTGGCGTGTGTGTTGGGTCATTGGGTTCCCTTGAATATGGTTGAGCTGAATGATGCTGATCCATTCGTCATGTTCGTGAACGGACGCCGTCGGAGGGGACTGGTCATCTCTTAGCTGCCACGGCGTATTTTAATTTCTGAATTGATTTTTGTGTGTTTTCATAATGGACGCTCTCGGCGTATAATTTATTTCTGCATCGTTCTCACACGGTTGATTTCAACATGAATGATGTAATCAAATATTTGTAACAATAGCTTGAAAATTTAAAAGAGTGTCCATGGAGTTTCCTGCCCGTTCTTCTCCATAGGTACCTACTCTTTGGAATGGGCGACTAGCTTTATCTTATTGACTGACCGACCTTCTGACAATTCAAAAGTGCCTGTAACTGGTTTATTTGAAATAAATGCTTTGATTTTGATTTTGAACAAATCATAGTAAGAAGCTTTACCTACCTGTCCTAAAAACCAAGTGTACTTTTAATTTATCTTAGCATCTTTTCCATATTAAGTATATCTATCATTTCTATTTATCGTCAAGCCAAGTAGGTAATGCAATTGGTTATCATTGAAATAATCGAACATTATAAAACAGCCGATAAATTCAAGTCAATTGAATGGATCGATCGATTTTCTAGTTAATTGAAAATTGAAATGAAATACGTAGCTCGCTGTCTGGCAAATCTGCCTGAGTTGCACTCAACTATTTTAATACCAAAGCTTTGATTAGAACAAGAATCCCGCAATTCCGCCTGATGGTAAGCAGTGACGCAATCGTTGATGGTAAAGCGCACTAGTTTATTAAGAGCCTATTCACTCTAGCCTTGAAGACACTCAAATTGTAGTCTGACAAACACCACCGCTGGCAATTTGTTCCAGTCCCTCGATGTACGCGGTATAAAGGAGGAGGCGGAACGCTTCGTCCGGATTGTAGTGGTGTTAACAACGTAAGGGTGGAAACTCGCCGTACGACGGGTCGTCCGATCAAATCAAATCAATCGAATCAAAGCTTTGATTATCAAGTTACTGCGGAGCCTGGAAGTTAACCCTGGGGTTTTAGGTCGCATAGGCATATTTCTCCATTGACAGCCTCCATAGCGTAGCGGTAGCGGACGCGGCCGCTGCGCAAGGTGGCGCGGGTTCAATCCCCGCACAGTGCAAGTATTTGTATGCATGAATATGAATATTTGCACTGGTCTGGTCGTGCCTCGGAAAGCACGTTAAGCCGTTGGTCCCGGTTGCCATACGAACATCTAGTGGCAGTCGTTACGCGTTGTTGGAGCCCTCAAAAGTCCAACAATTGGTCTAACTGCAATGCTTCGATGTCGCCTTCGGGTTGTGGAGGTCAGACGGCAGTCGCTTCACGGAAAATGTCGTAGTTTAGCCATATCAGCAATTGGACTGGTAAAGCGGACCCCAGACTCCAAAGCTGAAAAGGCTTCGGATGCAACTGGGATTAACGCTGGGATGATGATGATGAGGCATATTTCTCCATTCAAGGCTTGATATATGGAAATGTCATTTTATTGACTTCGCAAGAGTAGGTAGGTACTTTCAAACACACTATTTAACAGGGTAATTGTATAACACACCATCTGTAGCAATGGGTTTCATTTGACAGTTCAACGGCATCCATTGCGTAATTTAAGTTGTTGAACAGATATATTTTTCAAACATATGGAACAATGGATTTGCAATAGGTATGTTTCAAAATTATTCTAATTGATAGATATTAATAGCGTGTTGAGCGATTACGGTGTAGATCAATTTTAAGGATTTTAGAAATTGGTATATTATATCTAAATTTTTTAATAAAATTACATTGAAATAGCGTTAAATTCCAGTCAAGCGCTAATTTATAATTATAAAAAAAAATATCTTTTAATATACCTATAATAATTCCAATTTATTCTAATTTCTTTTTTTTTTCATTACTTTTTCTTACTTATTTTTGAAATTTGAGGGTCTAGGTGATTAGACTTAAGTCTGAAATCGCCAACCCGCATTGAGCAAGCGTGGTGATTACGCTCAATCCTTCTCTGTATGAGAGGAGGCCTATGCTCAGCAGCAGGATGATAAAAAAATTGTTGATGGTGATGATGATGATGATGACCCTGAAATAAGTGGAATATGTCTTTTCAAGATCGCATTGTTTTTACTAACTACAGATATTATTACCTTTACTGCTCATCCTGCTAAAATTAACAGCATAACTTTGAATTGTGATCAATTGTTAGTTGGACCAGCTGTCAGTATGTCTATGACTTTTTGTTAAAACTCATAATTATTAAACAAAACTTAGCAAAAACTGATAAAGCGTAGACTAAAAATGTAATGTTTAATTCAAAAGATACCAATGTGGATTGTCTTCGTAAAAAGATACTGGAATTTCCTGGAATAGTTAATATCTTTTTTCTTTTATTGACTGTGTAGCGGTATTTACAACTGCCACAGATGAAACAATTCGTCATACTGACGTCACACTAATTCTTCTCTTAGTTCTGTGACAAGTGTGATTAGCAGGAGCGAGAAAGCATAGCCAATAAAATCTCGGTTAGGTAGGCCATAATCCCGCCTGATGGTAAGCAGTGATGCAATCGTTGATAGTAAAGCACGCTGGTTTATTAAGCCTATTCATTTAAAAAACTTGGGAATAGGAAGGACGACGGCAGTTGAGCGAGGTGATGCAAGTTAAACCCAAGACCAACACGACCAAACGATGCTGCGCTAGAGGGAGATTGATCTGGAGATTCTCCACGACCAAACTCCCGACACAACAACATTTGGCGCATCGTACCCGCCACACAATGCAACACAACTGCTCAGACCCGTCCTCCGTACGACTTCACCAGACATCATGCCGGAACACGATGAATCGCTTGGCGGCAAGACTTTGTCTGGTGGGTGGTAATTTCAGCCGGCAGCCGATGTTATGGCTTACTCATCATCATCATCCCCGCGTTAATCCCAGTCGCATCCGAAGCCTTTTCAGCTTTGGAGTCTGGGGTTCGCTTTACCAGTCCAACTGCTGATATGGCTAAACTTCGACATTTTCCATGAAGCGACTGCCGTTTGACCTCCACAACCCGAAGGCGACATCGAAGCATTGCAATTAGACCAATTGTAGGACTTTTGAGGGCTCCAACAACCCGTAACGACTGCCACTAGATGTTCGTAGGGCAACCGGGACCAACGGCTTAACGTGCTTTCCGAGGCACGACCAGACCAGTATAAATATTCATATTCATGCATACAAATACTTGCACTGTGCGGGGATCGAACCCGCGCCACCTTGCGCAGTGGTCGCGTCCGCTACCGCTACGCCACGGAGGCTGTCGATGTTATGGCTTACTACCTATAGTTAAATGTAGATTTATTATTTCTAAGGAACACAGATTCCTACATATGTATATGGTGGCCTCACTACGCAACCCACTCGCTGCTGATAGAAAGAGTCCATAAAATGTTTTTCCGACACCTTGAGTATTCGAAAGGAAGGCAATTTAAACGTCCCTCCTACCTTGATAAATTAGGCTCCTACAAAATGAGTACCCTGGAAGCTCGAAGAGTTCAAGACTTCCCGAATATGAGATTCGCATATAAACTGCTTAATAACGCCATTAACTGCCCACAATTTGTATGTAGGTTCAACTTCAGAGTACCACGTAGACCACCTCGTAAACCCGTAACACCCTTAGCTCCACCTCTTCGCCATACAGTCATCATCAACCACGCCACCACGCTTGCTCAATGCGGGTTGGCGATTTCAGACTTATAAAGTCCAGGTTTCCTCAAGATGTTTTCCTTCACCTTCAGTCATTGGTGTCCAAGATAAACTTAGAAAGTACATATAACTTTAGAAAAGTTACATTGGTACTTGCTTGATCTGGAATCGAACCCGCGCACTCATACTTGAGAGGTTGGTGCTTTAACCACTAGGCCACCACGACATTTCACATCGCATTACATCCACATCGCCATACAGTGTCTGGTGCTAATTCACCTGTACCTCGCATGTGCAAACTGGTAAACAAGAGTTGCTGAACGTTGAATCGCGTGAAATAGGAGAAGCATATGTCCAGCTGTGGACTGTTATAATTATCCTGATGATGATAAGTTTTCAACTTAAATAAACTTATAATTAGTACTTTAACTTCGATAATTATAACTTATGCATGCGCCTGTTGAGGGTGATGGCTTTATATGTGTTATTTTAAGGAATAATAAAATATTATTTTTTAAGTTATTATTAATTAATTATATAGTCACCTTTAATTATAACAACGTCGTATAAATTTATACCACTCAATTTCAAAAATTACATATAAATGGGTATTGTAGGTAAAGTATACTCAATAAAATGGTTTGGTGTACAGACAGTACATCAAGCTGCTATAATCTGGTAAAAGCACGCTTGGCGGCAAGACTTTGCCAGATTGTGGTAACTTCTGCCGGCAGCCGATGTTCCCACCACCGAGAAATCACTAATATTATAAAAACTATACAGGTGCCAGACAAGGGCGTCAAAGAGTTACAAGAGAACAAATTAAAAGTCTGAATTTCAATAGAAAGAAACATCTTGGGTATAAAAAGAGGGATAGTATAAAATTACAAATAATTAAGAAAAAGACTAAATTTAAAAATGCACACACACACAGCCTAACGTCAAATGGCGTTGGACGGGCTATATGTGAGTCGAGAGAAAGTATTGAAAAATGGAGTAGGTTAGTAACAGAATGCTATAAAAGGGATGGAAAAAGAAGTAGAGGCAGACAAAATAAAAGAAATAGCTGGCCCAGTATGCAGTCGATTAGCAAGAGACAGGAATACGTGGAAATCTTTAGAAGAGGCCTTTTTCAACAGACAAGCTGTTCAATATAAGCAATCTGTTGCAGCATGCGATCACTTGGATGCAAATTAGAATGTTTATTTTTTTTTTTTTCAATTAATATGCATAGATTAAGTTATTGTAAAAGGAAACAGCAATAAAGCCTATTTTTATTTTTTATTTTATTTTTATTATAAAAAAACTGAAGTGTTTTACTTCACTATTTGAAAAAAAGATTTAAATATAGGTACGATAGAAATTATTTAGGTACTCAGCATCATGTATGCAAATATGGGTTAAATAAAATAAATATTTTGTCATTACCTATATGCATAAATTGTACAAGATCCAAGACCGAGACCCAAGCAGTCTCTAGTTTTGAACCAACGCTATCAATAAATTGTAATATACAAGTAAATAATTGTTGAAAAATAAACAATAGGTCCTACTGTAGCGAGTCATTAATTTTGTAAACGACTTACCGCTTTGATTTCCCAATAAAATAGTGAACAGTCAAGCAAATACGGATTTTTTTCATTCCTTAATACTAGGTAAAAAAATTAAAATTATTCATGATTTTTCCTTTATAATATGAAGGCCATTAACTGCTCTTCTATAGACCGTAGCTACTCTTAAATGCTACACAAGTTTCCCTGTACAGTATTCTATTTTGCTGCCTATACTTGAATAAATTACACACCATGGATCCATGGTTTTCAAACACAATATGTAGTTGTTAAATAAAGTAAAGTTTGAGTGAAGATAATTATGTAATCATTACGTCACGAATACGTCACGAATGGTGTTTCAAAAGCAGTGTGAAGTGTGAATTTTCTGCCTCCTTGAACAGGAATAGACGTATGAAAACGAGCAGTAATATTGGGTTGTATTCCAGTGGATAAGTTTTTTATTAAAGGTAAGTTCAGAGTGGTAGGACACGAGTTTGAAGCTGAGTTGTTTACTTTGTGTATTGGCATATGATTACCCGGTCTGTATGGTCAAACACTGTCTTCTAAGATATCAGGAGTACCTAGTTTAAGATTTTCTCGGTGGTAGGCAACAACATCAGCCGCCGGCATAAGTTACCACCCACCAGACAAAGTCTTGCCGCCAAGCGATTCGTCGTGTTCCGGCATGATGTCTGGTGAAGCCGTACGGTGGACGGGTCTGAGCAGTTGTGTTGCGATGTGTGCCGAGCACGATATGCCTAATGTTGTTGCGTCGGGAGTTTGGTCGTGGAGGGTCTCCAGATCATCCTCTGGCGCAGCATCGTTGGTCGTGTTGTTGGGTTAAACATAGCATCACCTCGCTCAACTGCTGTCTTCCTTCCTATTCACTCAGTTTTTTTGAGTGAATAGGCTATTAAGCCTATTCTCTCTATTTCTATTAGGCTATTAAGCTTATTAAAGCTAGTGCGCTTTACCATCAACGATTGCATCACTGCTTACCATCATCCTTCGTTCGGATCGTTGTGGTGTCAACAACGTAAGGGTGGAAACTCGCCGTACGACGGGTCGTCCGATGATGGAACGGAGATGAGGGAATTAAGCTCGCACTCTCTCCAAAATGCATCCTATAGAACACCGGCAGGCTGGCGACTCTTCTCCTGTGTTCCAGGTTCTGGAGACCGTTTTGCATCTGGATCACCAATTAGCCTCTTCGCACGCCTCTCCACTGAATTCAAAGTAGCCAGACGGCATTTTGCAGCACCAACCCAAATGTGGCTGTCAATTTGAATTATTTTGTAGCATATTGCTAAACCCCTCAAAATATAAAACACATTTTAAGGTCATTACCACCCAGGGACCTTAAGTCTTGAAGGTCTGTCACGTGTATTTAAAACGCCCTGATACTGAAAGCTCGTGCAGATGACGTCATTCTGGTGGTATCTTTCGCGACTTACAAGTTGTAGGCTCGAACCCTATCAAGCGCTTTACTTTGTGGAAATTAGTTCATCACCACTGCTCTCAAAATGGTGAAGAATAAAACCATGAAGAAACCGGCACGTCCTAAAGGCAAAACTTCGAAGACATGTGACATCTACCAACCCGCACTGGGCCAGCGTGGTGGATTACGGCCCACTCCCCCTCACCGAACAGTGGAAACATTATAGGCTGATTGTGTAATAGGTACTACCTACTCTGTTATCTAGTTAGAAAGTGTAATTTTAGTTTTTTTCAGATTAGTTTAAAAAATGTGCGCACCGGCGTGTCCGCCTCTATACGTGTTACAGAGGTTTTGGTAGAGTACATCAAGCTGTAATATTATCTGTCATATTTCTTTATTAAATTTACAACTTTATCGCTAACGTATAAGGCTCAAGATTGTTTGGGAATATTTGACAGTTTAGGGTAGTTTTACCTGCTGTTGGCTGTACTTTAGAGAAAGAAAGAGGCAGAAAATGGTGTTTTGGCTAAGATATCGACTGCTGTGCTTCATGTCGCGGGTTTGATTTTCGCACGGAACTATGTATTATTAGTATGGCCTATAGGTAGTTGCATGTCTGGCTGTTTGTGTATAAGAGTTTCAATGTTTGTAAAAACACCCACATAATAAAAAAAAGGATAATAAAAAGTAAAAAAACTAAAACCCAACTACGACAAAAAACGACGCTGAAAAAGTATAAAACAAGATTTTCAGAATACTGAACTGAACAAAGTTGCTAATATGGTTGCAAGTAAATGGACACAGTAGACTCTACCAAGATGCCTTCGTTGTAAATTGACAATAATGTCTTACAATACTATTCTGAAGTATGCAATATTCACCATGTAGAGATAAATTTTCATGTTTGGAAAACCGCAGTCACACGTTATCAAAGTGCTACGGTAGGTATATGTAACGTGTGACTACGCCTTTCCAAACTTGAAAACTAGCAACTTTGTTTAGTGCAGTATTCTGAAAATCTTGTTTTATACTTTTTCAGCGTCGTTTTTTGTCGTAGTTGGGTTTTAGTTTTTTTACTTTTTATTATTTGTACTATTTTGGTGTTAAAGTGTATTTGTGGCACATAATATTAACAAAAGTTAAATTGACGAACTAAAAACTAGGTAGTTAACATACGACATCTCTTTTGACTTATGTATCGGCGTATAGTAATATGTAGAGATGTCCTATTTTACTATTTCGTAGCGTTTGGATCGTAGCGCGTATAGCAACGGTTTCCCCGTATGAAGCTCCCGGTTTTTCGTAGTGGCGACGCACATTTCCGTCGATGGCACCGAATGGGTCATGAATTAGTGGATGAGGTCGTTAGTATAAATAGATTGGATGGTTTTCTAACGGTGGTAGGCCTTAACATCGGCTGCCGGCAGAAGTTACCACCCACCAGACAAAGTCTTGCCGCTAAGCGATTCGTCGTGTTCCAGCATGATGTCTGGTGAAGCCGTAGGGAGGACGCGTCTGAGCAGTTGTGTTGCGTTGTGTGGCGAGTACGATGCGCCAAATGTTGTTGTGTCGGGAGTTTGGTCGTGGAGAGTCTCCAGATCAATCTCCCTCTGGCGCAGCATGGTTGGTCGTGTTGGTCTTGGATTTAACATTGCATCACCTGGCTCAACTGCCGTCATCCTTGCTATTCCTAAGTTTTTAAGTGAATAGGCTTAATAAACTAGTGCGCAGGCATCAAGGATTGCGTCACTGCTTACCATCAGGCGGGATTGCAGTCAAGCGCTAGTTTATAATTATTAAAATAAAAAACATATATTAAGAGGACCTGGGAAGATTTCTTAATCTATCTAATTCTGCTAACGATCGACTGTCATGTGGATTTTTAAGTAATTTATTATGATCCAAGGCACTTATAAATAATCCCTCTATGGTTTTAACTCTACTGAGCGCGACATAGGCCTGTCCTTTAGCAAACAATGACTTTCCTAGATCTGTAACTTTTTTATCTAGAGTACAACCTTGTAATTTCTGTACAGTATAACCCCAAGAAAGAATCAGCGGGAGCATTTTACGCTGAATTTGCCCAGAACCCCTCAAGCCGTCAAATTCAGTGAGGCAAGGCTCGATTTTGATAAGTCCGTTAATATTTGCTTTTATGGATGCGTCGTCAAATTGTATGAGAACAGCGCTTGGCTGTTTTCCTGTTCCAACTGATCGCGCCGAAGAGCAGGCCATTCGAAGGCCTTCACCACTCCCATCGCTCCGTTTACCAAACCCTGGTTTACATTCAAATTTCTACGAAGCATTACTAGGGATTATGTACAAACATAAAATACTCGTGAAGCTCTTTCAGATGATACCAAATACGGTATATTTATTTTAATTTTATATTAACATAGAACTTTTTGTCCGCTAGAGGGCGTAATACTAAATTTGGTGACAAGCTCTATAGCTCATAACCAACAGAATATCAAGGCCCTTCTAATGATTCTGCAGTGGTCTTATTCTGATAAGTAGTAAAGAAGCTATCTATAAACGAAAAGATGTGAATTATATGCAATCAGCCCATGAATACAGGTAAAGTCACAAGCAAATGCTAGTAATATATATATATTCAGAACGTACAAGTAAAGCCCTTTCAAATGATACCAAACACGGCATATTTATCTTAACTTTATTTTTTTACTCTGTATATTTTGTCCGCTAGGGGGCGCCACATTGGATTTTGTGAAACTTCATATAGCCTATAACCAGCGGACAATTAAGACGCTTCTAATTATATGTCATTTATCGAATTCGAATAAGTAGTTTAGAAGTTAGGAGGGAACAGATGAACATACATACATACATACATACATACATACATACATACATACATACATACATACATACATACATACATACATACATACATACATACATACATACATAGCCTGTCAAAATCATAACCCTCCTTTTGCTTTGCCGTAGTCGGGTAAAAAGTATTAACTATCACAAGATTACTTCCTACAATAACTTAGTGTTTAATTAGGTAACTAATTTCATTCATTAATCACCTTTATGTTTTCAGTTATATTTCAGTCACCGATAAACTAAAAAGAAGCTCTATGATGGTGAAAAGGTTGACCAAAAAAAGAAACTGAACAATTGCGAAATTTAAAAGAAATTTTTTTTTTCAGTCAACCTTCTAAAGTACCTACTTAAGTAAATAGAGGTAAGGGGTCTGGTAATTAAGAAAATAAACCAACTAGAGTACCTAATATCTGTTTTGTTGAAAATACTAGTATTTAGTTTTGTTAGCAAAGGCCTATTTCAAAAAAGATTATTTGCGATACCTACTAACTGAATTTTGTTTTACCCAAAAAATATCTTCATTTTCTTACAAAGCCCATCAAAATACAAACCACATTTTAAGGTCATTATCACCCAGTGACCTGAAGTCTTAAAGGCGTGTCATGTGTATTTAAAACGCCCTGAAACTGAAAGTGGAGGGGGGGGGGAGATGACGTCATTCTGAAACCCGTTATAGGTATATAAGTTTGTGTAAAATTATGTTTCTTTTTCACGAATTCATGAAAACGGTGATATGTTGATTGTAAAGTACTAGCATGATATGTAAACTAGACATTTAAAATAATACTTATTCCGCAATATTCGTCATAAAACAAATAGGTATGAATTTATGGAAAAATAACTTTAATTCGTACACCATAACGTTCAGTTTACGCTACAACTAATATTTCAACATAGGTCCGGAATCATGTGCTGAGTCTATGGTTCGTTTGCGTGTAAACTAAACTGTAGTATATAGGGCCGCAATAACATTACAGTACCTACATTATAGTAGGTAGACTATAGGTCCATATAGGAATGAATTGCATTATCCATAGATTTAGGATTTCATTGCTTTATCCAAGCCCCTAATGTCTCATAAGACAACCCCCTCCGTCAAACGTAAACGAAAAAATTCACCAAATTCAAAATTGACCACGTTCGAAATTCGAAATTGAACACATTCGAAATCCGCTATCCGAATCTACCGCTACGGTCATACCGAATAAAATCGATTCAACTGTATCGATATACCTACGGCTATTATTCACCTCATAAATTAATCATCGAATCAACCTAATAGGCCAGCACTGATTTCTGAACGGATCATTCGCAACGCTCTTGGTTTTATAGATAACGAAATTTACTGGATGTGATTGAATTAAAATTTTATTGGCAGAAACGTTTCGAAAAAAAGAATTGTTAATTTGTTGAGGTTATTGAGCTAAAATAACGGTTTTTTTTTTTAGAATTGTATCGGATAGTGCAATAAGTTCAATGGTAGTGTTAGAATTGCATCAGCCATTTGCAATAATTTATGAAGTAGTTAACGTACATTATTCGGTATTTAAAAATTGATAGGTGATGTTACAAAGAATTAGAATTGCATCATAGGTCTTAAAATTATGTTAGCCTAACATCACGCGCCTGATATGATTTCTGAAAGGGTAGGCACAAATGTACTGATATATTATGGGACAGCCTCCGTGGCGTAGTGGTAGCGAACGCGGCCGCTGCGCAAGGAGGCGCGGGATCGATCCCCGCGCAGTGCAGATATATATGCATGAATATAAAGATTAGCCCTGGTCTAGTCGTGCCTCGGAAAGCACGTTAAGCCGTTGGTCCCGGTTGCCATACGAACAGGTAGTGGCAGTCATTGCGGGTTGTTGCAGCCCTCAAAAGTCCAACAATTGGGCTAACTGCAATCCTTCGATGTCGCCTTCGGGTTATGGAGGTCAGACGGCAGTCGCTTCACGGAAAATATCGAAGTTTAGCCAAAATCAGCAGTTACACTGGTAAAGTGGACCCCAGACTCCAAAGCTGAAAAAGCTTCGGATGCGACTGGGACTATTGCTGAGATGATGATGATGATAGTTATGTGTGAAGGTAAGTCTCATGTAATAGGAGTACGTTCGGTGTACGGTCATCAACCGGATAGAAATATAGTCTCCGTGCTGAAGAAAATTATAAAACAAAAATTCGTTTATACGCAGCAAATATGTTACATAATTAGGAATTTAGGACAAAACCACAAAAAAAAAAAACGTATTGCCGGAAAATCTGCATCACAGCCACGTATATACGACAATCGCTCAGTATAATGCTAAAACCAGTGAAAAGTCAGAGGCCCCTTTTTTGCCGTAATACAGTGAGCTATTTCAGTGAAAAATTTAGGACCTTGATTTTTTAAATTAATACCTATTTTTATTAGACATTAGAATTTAACTATGGCTAACAACTAAAAAAACTATAGTTATAAAAAAAAAAACGTTTTTTTATGTAGGTATTAGTAAGGTAAACCAGCTAGAGTATTATCCGTTTATTTGGAAATATTAATATATAACTTATTTAGTTTTGTAAGAAAAGGCCTAGGTATTTCAAAAAAGAATATTTTGCCATACCAACTGAATTTTGTCTTATCCAAAAAAATATTTTCATAATCATCATCATTTCAGCCGATCTTGATTTTTTTAATTAATATTTTAGTTAGGTTTTATTTGACATTACAATTTAACTATGGCTGACAACTAGAAAAAAAACTTGAGTTACCTGTAATAAAGATCCCAAAAAGTCTTAGGTACTTATCAATAATGACAGATGTGTTACCTACGCCCTGTCGTATTCCAGACACTTTTAGCAATTCAAACTCTATGGCACGTCGAGCATAGCCGTCAAATTTTAACAGAACACTATACAGTTCAAATTCTTACCCTATTTTAAGGGCAACAAAGTACAAATTCGTAAAAAAGTCAAGAACCGTAGTCGAGCGCGTTGATAATTTTGATGTTTCCAAAATTATTAATTGTTATAAATCGATTTGATTCGATTATTGATTGTTACAGGTATATCATACATCCGGCACTTTGGATAGACGAGTGTTAACGTTTTGAATAAGTAAGTAATTGTCTGTTTATTGATTGTTTTTGTCATAATTCACACCTTTTCCTTCAAATCAAATAGTAAAGTAAAGTAAAAGTAAAGTAAATATAGGTATTTCTTTGACAGTTTTGGAATATAATACTAACAATATACACTAGGAATGGTAAGTAACCTAATCTATAAACTTCTTAAAAAAAAACTATATAACTATATAGGATAATGTCCCATTTAAATACGATTGGGAATGACACGGCTACCGAACAAACTGTGGGCCTAAAAACACCGAATTGGTGATCTAGGACAGCGAGGCGAGCGAGGTCGTGGCTGGCCATGCAGAGGATGTCGGAATGAGCTGCATAAATTCCGCCAAAACTGGCAGACTTGCGACAGATGGAGGAAGTGGAGGTAAGCTTTTGCCCAGGACTGGGACAGTGAAGGCCAGCATATACATATGTATATGCTGGCCTTCACTGTCCCAGTCCAGTAGGTATATACCTAATGACAGCCTTATTGATATAAGTTCGAAAACTAAGTTACTTTTAAAAAATATTGATGTCATAAAAATAATGGCTAAATACCCTGAATTTATAAATACCTAACTAAAATAAGAATGAAATTCTAAGATATAATGTCACGTAAAACAGTAAATACAGCGATATTGGCCACAACTCAATTAGTTTGAATATGATTATTCAAATCCAGTAATAAATTCTAAACAAAATATCTTTATTCAAGAACTAGAAGCCTACAATTTACACGACACCCATAATTAATATAACTACATTATTCACCACCAATCAAATTGATGGCTTAGAAGAAAACGATGACACCACTGTACTATAACTTCACGTTAGAATGTAATTTTATGACTCATGTTTGATCGGTTTTTAGTATAAACAACACATGAATACCTAACACAATTATTTCCTCTTCTTGCTCCTTAAGAAACACACACTGATAAAATAATAATTAAAAACAGTTTAAGATTGTCATATAAAAGTTTGATTTTTTGCAGCATATGTATGTCCTTATAACCACTTTGTATTCATCGATCTAACTTCTATGTAAAACGTAGATGCCTGTTTATTTACAAGTCATAATCATGACTTAGTTGTATCTGATGAAAAGCCGTCGCTAACACTTTGAAGAAATCACGAAAAGAAAATAAGAAAATTCAACACCAAAATGCTATATGCAAATAATTAGTATGCTATATCAAACCTTACCTTTTTCCATTCCTCCTTCTCCTTTTGGTGGCATAAACAGTTCCAAGTTGACTGGAGTGCGGCTGCGGTGGTGGTCTGAGCAGGCCAGCATCCACGCATCCATCCAGCGCGTAGCCAGCCTGCCCATTCCAACCCCCGCACAGCTGCAGCTTCGACTCAGTGGCTATCTTGACGGATTGCAGCTCCACCCCAGATACGTGTACCCCCAGGTCAATGTGATCGGCGGGGTAACAACATATGGTCAATGATACATCTGGTCTTGGTGATGAAGAACACTCTTATAATGATCTGGCTGGTTGTTCTGTTGATTTGCTTGAAGCACTCCACAGGGTTGATGAGGAAGATTATAATATTGTCAGTAGAGATGATGATATAGTTAACGCAACAGCATTTGGATGTGGTTTTGTCCGTAAAACTAACTCTCGTGATTTCACAGTTAACACACCAAGGTCAGATTCGGTCGATGTTAAAGAAGATTCCTATTCCAGTGATATGTAAATTGCTTATAATTGTGCTAAATTAGGTAATTTTGTATTGATTAAAATTTATGTGTTAGTTTCTGTAATATGTTTGCTATAATTTTGATTGTCGGCACTTATAAAATTGATTGTATTGGAAACTCATAAACAAAGACCTCGAAACAGACGTTCCTTGCAAAATTAACAGTTTTACAGCAATTAATTCATCCGCTTCTAAAGGTCGAACGTAAATTATAATAGTTCCTTTGTCTGTAACTATTATTCAATGTTTGAGATCTTCAATATCTCTCTGATCTTCTTTGTGTATGACCTTCAATTTATCTATAGCTTCAAAATTGTCATCACCAACATTATTTCGATCGTCTTTGTTAATAAATTGATCTAATTTATCACTATTAATGAGCCTATTATTTACATTTAAAACGGATCTAAATTCGACCTAGACTAAGCTTTTATTTACACTCGTTTTACACTAAGATATCTTTGTTTGAATATTGCACAAATAAAGCCTAAAACGGCTGCCAAGATTTTTTTTAAAGCAAATATTTAAAAAAATTCCAAAAATATGATTGAATTAGTTCTAGAGACGGAATAAAAATTTTTCTGGAAAAATATAATATTGAGCTTCAACCGGATGGAATATTATTGGAAGATATTTTGGCTCAAACTGAAATATTTCGTCGATCAACTGAACATATCACTCCACAAACTAGCTGTATTGTTACTGTTTCATGTAACTCGGCCAATTTCAACCGCCAGAGGTCACTTGTCAGCCGATCGATTCCACAACACTAAACACAAAACATTAGTTTCCACAATTTTCATAACATCAGTTGTTTATATCATAATTTTTAGCCCACACACAGTTCGGGCTTGTTGCTTCTCTAAGTCACATTAAAATTCAGCACATTGTCACTTCACGGGTATGTTCACCGGTTTTTTTATGTTTTTCTTATAGACAGCACGTGTTTAAAGGTTATGGGTATAGCGTGCGAACGCGTGGCGCAGCCGGCAAGCGCCCGATTACGTTTGGAGCCTCACAAACTAAGACCCTTAACTCAGGTGGGAGGAGCGTAAACAAACCACGCCTACCACTTCTCGCCAACCAATCAAAATGCCCCGGCATCATCAAAGCGCAGACGGGGACGTACTGAGCGTACATTTTTATTTTTCTTAACAATTGCGCTCGAGTTTTTCTTTTGCACTTTTTTTTTGTATAGTTTTGTTTTAAATTGCTTTGTTTGCAATGTCAGTTGCAATGTCGACGTTCAGGGGAAAGGATAACTGGCATTTCTCAAGTGCATTAGTTTTTAAGTTTCGTGGAAAATTATATTTTAGTAGACAAATATTGGTACTGTACGAGTTATTATGAACGTCAGAAACCTTGTAAAAATTGATGCTTACGTGTTTTTAATCAGACAAGTTTTTGACTTTGTCCTGCTTATGAATGCTATGGGTAGGTACCTACCTAGGTGTAAGTATATTTTTAATGATTCGTAATTTTATATACATTGCTAAACACTGTACTAAAATTCTGTGCCTAACATATTTATTTTGAAACAAAACGTCAAAGATCAACAATAGTAAATTGCCAAAAAATAAGCTTTTTTCATCAAAAAAATACTTCGTCTAAATACGTCCCCTGCGGCCAGCGGTGACGTAACAAAATGGCCGCCGGGTGAGGGCGAGTTTTCGCATTTTCCCCTCAACCGTACACACAGACGGACGACCCTATGTTTAAATTAACATTTTTTTTTTGTAATTTGAACCTCGGGCAAGATAGTAACTGATATTTGATTTTATCTAATTAAACGCAATAATATCTATCTACAAAATATAATTTTTGTGTTAATAATAAAGTAATGTTAAAGTTAAGGATGGCAGAATCAGCTGTTTCCAATTTGACCTAGTTTGAAAGGAAACTTGGCCTTTATTGAGTGTTATTATTGAAGCTTAGGTGCGTATTACAGAACGTCACTCAAAACTCAAGCTCTACTTAAGTCTCGTTTGAAGCCATTTGATTGGTTGAAACTAGTTTTAAGTAATGTTTAAACAGAGATCAATGCTTGAGTTTCCTTCTGGAATACGGGCCCTAGTTTATAATCTTTAGGCAAATGACGTATATTTGTCGTGGAATTACAGAATAAGAAATTCCAATGAGATTTTATGATGTTACTAGCTTTCCGTCCATGGCTTCGCTCGCGTGATATTCGGTTATATCGCGCTTTTTAGATTTCCTCGGGGATATCAAATTTTTCCGGCATAAAAATACCCTATTATTTAATCCGGACTTCTAACTTCACATCTGCAAAATTTCAAAGCAATCGCTTCGGAAGTTGAAACAAACAAACAGACTCACTTTCTCATTTATAATATAAGTACCTAAGGATTAATAGATAGATATCCACACAATTTGACTAGTAACACTCTCTTAGATACAAAACAAGTAAAGATATTCCAATGAGGTTTTTTTTTAATAACTATAAACTAGGTTTGGCCGCAATCCCGCCTGATGGTAAGCAGTGATGCAATCGTTGATGGTAAAGCGCGCTAGTTTCACTAAAAAAAAAACTAAGTGAACAGGAAGGAAGACTGCAGTTGAGCGAGGTGATGCAATGTGAAACCCAATAACACGACCAACGATGTTACGCCAGAGGGAGATTGATCTGAAGACCTCCGCGACCAACTTCCCTACACAACGTTTGGCGCATCATACCCTGCAGACATCGCAACACAACTGCTCAGACCCGTCCTTCGTACGGCTTCACCAGACATCATGCCGGAACACGACGAATCGCTTGGCGGCAAGACTTTATCTGGTGGGTGGTAACTTCTGCCGACAGCTGAAGTTATGGCCTACTACCGGTAGATGAGATAACGTAACATGAGGTTTTTAATTATGATTTTATTAATAGATAGATATCCACGCAATTTGACTAGTAACACACTCACTGTAAAAAGTCTGTTGAAGTCACTGTTGAAGTCGTGGTGGCCTAGTGGTTAAAACACCAGCCTCTCAAGTATGAGTGCGCGGGTTCGATTCCAGGTCAGGCAAGTACCAATGTAACTTTTCTAAAGTTATATGTACTTTCTAAGTATGTCTTTGACACCAATGACTGAAGGTGAAGGAAAACATCTTGAGGAAACCTGGACTTTAAGTCTGAAATCGCCAACCCGCATTGAGCAAGCGTGGTGATTACGCTCAATCCTTCTCTGTATGAGAGGAGACCTGTGCCCAGCAGTGGGACGATAAAAAGGTTGATGATGATGATGATGATGACTCTCACTCTATTGAAATGTTATGTTATGAGGAAATACGTACCTACTAAGTAATTAGCTTGAATCTAAATACACAGTTTTAGGTACCTAGGTACCTACTGATTAATATAATGAATACCATTTTATATAAATTAAACGTCCAACTACATACTTAGGTACTTATTGAATTCGCGCGCTTTGCTCTACTTTTGTAATGTAGCATTGTTTATTATACGACCACGAATACCTCCCTGTTTTTTTATTAAAAACTAGCTTTCCGCCCGCGGCCTCGCCCGCGTAAATTTCGGTTATATCGCGCTTTTTAGATTTCCCTCGGGAACATTAAATTTTTCCGGGATAAAAGGTAGCCTATGTCCTTTCCCAGGTTCTAAAGATTGTGTGCTTTCCGCCCGCGTCTTCGCCCGCATGGAGTTCGGTTATATCACGCTTTTTAGATTTCCCTCGGGAACATCATATTTTTTCGGGATAAAAGGTAGCCTATGTTTTTTCTCAGGGTCCAAAGATTGTCTGTGCCAAATTTCATCAAAATCGGTTGAGAGGTTTAAGCGGGAAAGCGTAACAGACAGACAGACAGACAGACAGACAGACAGACAGACAGAGTTACTTTCGCATTTATAATATTAGTATGGATTATAAGCTACTTAAGAGGGGACTCTAGTTGCGTTTTCTCCATACAAACGTATTCCGCTGTTTTCTTCCTGGATAAGGCTTCTAGAGTAATTATTTTTTCGAAAACTTAATTGATAAAAGAAATATGATATTTCAAAATCCCGAAAAATAACCCATTTTTACCGCGATGCTCAGACGACTAACAAACAAACAAACAACAAACAAATGTGATAAGTTTTTAGGTTTAGTTGTAGGTAAGGTAAACGGCCCAGTAACCGTTAAGTTATGAACCTCGCCGAATTTGCATGAGCACTAGGCTAAAACTAGAAGACTTACAAAAATAATTTTTACTTGACTGTTTAGATAATTTAATATACTTTTAGTATATTATGATTATATTAAACTAGTGTAAATTTTAATTACCTATAAAACAATAAAACTACAAAAAGGGCCTATTGTACCAGTACCCGGTAGAGTTGTACCAGTTAACGTTAAATTGTCCCGGTAACCGGTAATTTTTGCCGCGAAATTGAACTCTATTGCTTTACGTTAAAGTTCACAGAAATACAAAATATTCAAGTAAAATATTACTGAAAAACTTTAGGGTCCGTATTTAACCAACAACGATTTCTTTTAACTTTTTATAATGTATGTTATATAAAGTACCTACCTATTTATAAAAAGAAACAAACAAACTCTGCTTTCTGTTGGTTAAAACTCTTTTATCACAGTTAAATATCCGTCGTGGATTGTCATTCCTTCTTCGAGATGTGCATCACTTCTCTACTTTCCTGAACTATAAAGCACGGGCTTGCATCAGATTTTGAGACACTTGCTGGCCTACTACAGGCGGCAGCTTCGACCGAACGACCGAGTCTGCCATTATTAAAAGGATTTTCCAGCATATTTTTTTTAAAATAAATAAACTAACACTATCTAAAAAGATTTATTTATTTATTTTACCATTTATGTATATACAAAAAGAAAAAACAGAACAGATGAAAGTTACAGAGATGATTATTTCATAAAAAAATCTCTTTCGGCAGACCTGCAATAAGACAGCGTGTAAAAAGTCAAGGAAAGCTGACGTGCACTATGAAGGAGTAGGAGTAGAAATCGGTAGAGTAGGGAGGCAACTTGAGAAGGTTTTTAAGATGCGACCTTTTGCTTTTTTATCGTGGGTAAATCCGATAAAAAAAGTTTCCCCCTTATTTCGTCTACGAACAAGGGAGGGTAATGTCGGCCTCCTACCGACTAAACGTCCACTATTGCTTCCAGTACCAAGAGTCGGGGGCCCGGCAGATACTTGCCCCACACACGTGGGGACCAAGTGCGGCCGATCCCTCGACCGCACATCCTTCCAAGCTGCGCATACTGCATGTCACGCTCGAGCGAAGATACGGTCCCAATTTCGTCGCCCGCATGGTCCTTCTTATGGTGGCTAAAGATCGTGAAGCGCCCTTCGACGCCCGGCTACCCTTCTCATGCAAGTGGAGTGAGAGCCATGCTCCCTTTCCCTTTCTGCAGCCTCCATTACATGCACCACGTTCTCGCAAAAAGAGGCCATAGCATTTCCCACGCTTCTTGCTTCTTCGCTTTCGACCATGAACGGAGAGGAGACGGCGCACGCTACGGCCGGGAGTGAGATATCACCCGCACCAAGTGTCGCGACTATGGCACAGCGCTGTTGGGTCCAAGCTGAGCTTTCCTCCAGCCTAGGCTGCGCCTTGTGCACAATTATAAAAAAAAAACTCATATGATGTATTCTCTTCCAAAAAAGTACACATTGAGCGGAGCGGAAGGGTGAGGGTCTGTTTTAACCTACCCGTGTCCCTTCATTTGCCTATGCTCCAGGGTATCTCTTACTATGGCGGCACACTCAAGCAAGCAAGTCAGCTCGAAGGTTTTTACGGCACCAGAAGTTTGAAAACATGGAATGGGTTAGATCCTTCGAAAAATAATTAAAGGTTGATAAATATGCAAAATAACTACCTTTAAATAATAATAATCTCTAGAAATCATGGTAAATTAATCTTTAGTACTTATTAATAATTTTTTAACATCTGTTCTGACTGAGACTTGCTCCCAAATCAGAAGTCTCGTGAGTGACGTAATGTGTACAAATGAAAGCCGTGCTGGAAACCTTTAAATAATATTAATCTCTAGAAATCATGATCGTTACCAGGCGGCGAGCTGCCCACTGCTCACCGCCCGCAGGCCCGCGCCTACGGTGGCTAGGAGTTTGGTGTCATCTCCCGACCAGGGCGTCTCCTGCGGCGGCTAGTGGCGTGAGGGCGCTGGGATTCCCGTTGCCTCACGCACTCCGCCTCCTCCTTTGCTAGCATTACTGCTTCGCAGAAGGAGGTGACGGCCTGCTATGCACGCTCGCTCTGGACCATGGCCTGGACCAGGGTCGGACGCGAGAGATCGCCACCGATCGCCGCTACGAGGACACGGCGGTGCTCTACCCAAGCCGGGCAGACCTCCACCGTATGCTCCACCGTGTCCTCAAGGCGATCCACACAATGGTGACACCCTGGCGTTTCCTCCCGCCTTATACGGAACAAGAACCTCCCGAAACAACCGTGTCCGGTGAGGACCTGCGTCAGGCGGGAGGTGAGGGTGCCGTGGCGCCTCTCTAGCCACTCCTCAAAGAGGGGACTTACCGCCGCTATTGTGGCGTACCCAGCACTGGGTTGCGACAATCGCACTCTCCATGTTGCCATGAGATCCCGCCGGAGCTCTGTCCGCCGTACCGCAATTTCTCACAGCAACGGAGTTTTGCCTCCTCTCGCCACTCCCACATGTGGGTAAGGACTTTGGCCTCCAGATCCCATGGCGGCAATCCGGCAAGAAGGCTCGCCGCCTCAGCGGAGACCGTACGGTATCCCCGGATCCGCCAAACGGCCATGACCCTCTGGGACGTGGTCAGGCATCGGGCTGGTCGCTTCCTTAGCGACCGCGCCCACACCGGTGCCCGTAAAGAGCCATGGACCGCACGGCCCCCGCATAGAGCCTCCGGCAGGAATCGTTTGGTCCCCCTAGATTGGGGAGGAGCCGCCTCAGGGCTGCCCCGGCCCCTTCCAGTCTGGGTGCCAAACGTCGGAAGTGCTCCTCGAAGTTCCACCGGCTGTCGAGGACGAGTCCCAGGTACTTCATCTTCGACCCGACGCCGATGTGAACCCCTCCTACCGTTATGTGGGAACCCGACGGTGGCGCATTCCGAGGACCATGAAAGCACATGGCCTCGGCCTTCTGCAGGGCCACCTCGAGTCCCAATTGCCGGATCCTGTTGACGATTGTTGCAACCCCGAGGATCGCTGCGATAGCCGCCGCCTAGTGCGACCTCCCTTGTGCCAGAACTAGCGTGTCGTCAGCGTAACAAACTACGCTGACGTCGATAGAGAGGTCGGCGCGCAGCACCCAGTCGTACCCGATGTTCCACAGATGCGGTCCCAGGACCCATCCCTGTGGAACACCGCACGACATCTCTCGCCGGTTCCACACTCCTTGGTGACCGGGGTAGATCATAGCTATGTCCGTCAAATAGGCCTCGAAAACTCGACAAGATAGGTCGGCATCCGGTGATACCGGAATGCCTTCCTGATGCAACTCCAGGGTAGGATGTTGAAGGCGTTGGCAATGTCTAGAGACACCGCCAAGACCCCACCCCGGGCAGAGCTTTTTGCCCTTGCTTCAGTTTCAGCTAGGTACTACCATTTTCTCCATGGTACTCCAAACAGTACGGTATATTACCATATACCGTACTGTTTGGAGTACCGTGCGGTATATGGTACCAATACTACCATATACCGTACTGTTTGGAGTACCATGAAGCAAATGGTAGTACTAAAAAGCCTATGGCGACTAGAATGTGAATAACTTGTTTTGGAAATCAAAAAATAAAACACGTTTATTTGTTAGCAGATGGTAATTCAATTATTTAAACATGGTTTTGGGATTTAACAGCATGGTAGGTATACCACGGTGTACCACTATGCTGTTAAATCCCAAAGCAATGTTCAAATAATTAAATTACAATGTGCTAACAAATAAAGGTATTTAATTTTTTGATTTCCAAAAAAATTATTCACGTTCTAGTCGCAATAGGCTTTTTATATACTTTATAGCTGATTCAAGAAAAGCTTGTAACGCAACCGGTACAAAAAGTGGTAAACCATACAAAAAACCGCAACCAAATTCACGTGGTACCAAAACAAACTAAATGCCTAGTAACTACATCCTTTTCATTCAAAGGAAAATAATGCCTAATTCAAGACAATAAGACTATGACGGATTTAAATGCAGCTGTTAAGGCATGCCCCAGTATCCAGCAGAAAATATTTAATATAATCTTCAGTTTCAAAGAAAAATGAGACCTATTCCAAAGCAATAAGAACAGAATAACGGCTTTTGGTGCAACGTATGTTACGGGTTTGATAGTGTACCAATATCCGGTAAAAATCGCACATTTTTACCGAGTACTAAGTCAAGTAGGGGTTTGAGTGTACCAATAGATGTAACATGCAAAATTATTTACTTTTCGATGAGATTTACCTCAATTTATAGATTAAATCGTTAAATAATATACACAATTTATTAAAAAACTTAACACTTTTACCTTAATTTTATCCGTCGAAGTATGGCTAAATAATTTCTGCGACCGGGTGGGTTCGTAGTTCACTGACAGAAATCTGTACTTATAGATAATTTTACTATAACGTACTTTTATTTTCTCACAGTTTTTACATTATTAAACTTTTGGGTGACTGTCGCCATCAGAATTGTATAAAATAGTACCAAGAATAAATTGCCATTTGCAAATTTTAATTTAGGTTTGCTAGAAAGACGCTAATATTAAAAAACTGACTAGTTAACGGCTACTGGGACATTAACGGAAATAGGTACTCTTACCTTAAGTGGTTAGTAGGTACTTTTTCTCTAAAATTCGATATAAAAATAATTGAGATCTGTCGTGTTTTGAAAAAGAAAACAAGCGGAATACGAAACGTCTTTTGGTCAACGTTTTAGTAGGTAAAATCAGCCTGAGCTGTAACTGTCCCTTTCGCACTTCACGGCTCTCCGTGCGATCTAACTATTGCTGTCACGTTTCCAACCTCTCTAGGTTGGAAACGTGACAGCAATAGTTTCTTCAAATACCTAATTTTCACATTCCTCGGCACTAGATTCCCCTCTTAATGCTTGATCGCAATCCCGCCTGATGGTAAACAGTGATGCAAGTGTTGAGTTTATTAAGAACCTATTCACTTTAGCCTCGAAGACACTTAAGTTGTAGGTAGTGAAACGGAAAAACCGCCGCTGACAAATTGTTCCTGTCCCTCGATGTACGCGGTATAAAAGACGAGGCAGAACGCTTCGTCTGGATCGTACCTACTTAGTGGTGTCAAAAACACAGGGGTGGATACTCGCCGCACGACGGGTCGTCCGATAATGGAACGGAGATGGAGGAATTAAGTCATGCAATTCCCTCGCACATTCTCCAAAATGCATCGCATAGAACACCGACAGGCTGGCTACTCTTCACCTGTGATCCAGGCTTTGGAGACTGTTTCCAACTAAATCTGGGTCTTCAAATAAGTATTCACTGTATGATAGTTACCTATAGGATTGCATTGCAGATATGGAAATAGTATGTACCAATTTTAGCAATAGCAACCTTCCTATACTTAGCGTTATTTTTATAAAAATACTAGCGGCTGTCAGCGACTTCGTCCGCGTAGTTTAGCTGTGGATAGTGCTCCGCTCCTGTTGGTCGCAGCGTGATGTTATATAGAATAAAGCCTTCCTGGATTAATGTGCTATCTAACGTAAAAAGAGTTTTTCAAATCGGAACAGTAGTTCCTGAGATTAGCGCGTTCAAACAAACAAACAAACTCTTCAGCTTTAAATATTAGTATAGATTAAAAATTAATATGTTGTCATTCTACTTTAGATGGGTTAAAAAACATTGGTAGGATGTGTCATAAAATTAAGAAAAATCAATGAAAAATGTATTTTATATTTTGACTGTTTCTTCAGATCCATAGATTGCATGTTATTAATTCACCCAAGTCGCTCTATTAATAAGGTAAATATTTTTTCGTTACAATATTGAATCATTACTGCGTCAAACAATTATCATTTCCAAAAATCTAACCATAAACGTTCTGTCCTTCATAAATCAAATTTGATTACCAAAAAAATAAAAGAAAAAGTTTACATTATGGCACAATAAAGTTACTTACTGGCTGAATAATAAAAATCTTTGCCAACTTTATTTCACTGTTCGTTGTAAAAACGGTAGAAAACCACAGATTTAAATATTTACATGTCGAATGTCATGGTCTCGGCAGTCGCTTCTGTTTTTATTTATTATTTTTATAATTATAAACTAGTGCTTGACTGCAATCCCGCCTGATGGTAAGCAGTGATGCAATAGTTGATGGTAAAACGCGCAAGTTTATTAAGCTTATTCACTTAAAAATCTTAGTGAGTAGGAAGGAAGACGGCAGTTGAGCGAGGTGGTGGTGGTGCTCAGACTCGCCTGCGTACGGCTTCACCAGACATCATGCCGGAAGACGACTACGAATCGCTTGGCGGCAAAACTTTGTCTGGTGGGTGGTAACTTCTACCGGCAGCCGATATTATGGCCTCCACCGCTTCACGGGATGGAGCGACGACATCAAAAAGGTGGCTGGTAGTGGCTGGCGGAGAACTGCTCAGGATCGAGCTTGTTGGCATGTCATGAAGGAGGCCTATGTCCAGGTGTAGGCGAGTAGAGGCTGATGATGATGATGATGACCGCTTCACGGAAAGTATCGAAGTTTAGCCAAAATCAGCAGTTAGATTGGTAAAGCGGACCTCAGACTCCAATTCTGAAAAGCTTCGGATGCGACTGGGATTAACACTGAGATAATAATGATGATGATTCGACCTACCGCGTCATACAATAGTTGCGTTTCTGTTTTGTTTTAACACTTTTTGACGCAGATTGACTTCTTAATGCATTTTTTTCTTATCCATACTAATATTATAAATGCGAAAGTAACTCTGTCTGTCTGTCTGTCTGTCTGTTACGCTTTCCCGCTTAAGTCCCTGAACCGATTTTGATGAAATTTGGCACAGACAATCTTTAGGCCCTGAGAAAGAACATAGGCTACCTTTTATCCCGGAAAAATTTGATGTTCCCGAGGGAAATCTAAAAAGCGCGATATAACCGTACTCCACGCGGGCGAAGCCGCGGGCGGAAAGCTAGTAAATTATAAATTAGTGCTTGACCGCAATCCCGACTGATGGTAAGTAGTGATGCAATCGTTGAAGGTAAAGCGCGCTAGTTTATTAAGAACCTTAATTAAAAATTAAATTGCAGTCAGACGGAAACACCGCCGCTGGCAAATTGTTCCAGTTCCACGATATACGTGGTGTTAAAGAGGAGGTAAAACACTTCCTCCTGATCATAGTGGTGTCAACAACGTAAGGGTAGAAACTCGCCGTACCTACGACGGGTCGTCCGATGGTGGAACGGAGTTGGGGGAATTAAATCATGCAATTCCCTCGCATACCTACTCTCCAAAATGCCTCTTAGTTGGACTTCTTTTACGTGATGTAGGGTGTACGTACATGGGTTTTAAAAGCCATACTTAATATTATAAATGCGAAAGTAACTCTGTCTGTCTGTCACGCTTTTCCGCCTAAACCTCTCAACCGATTTTGATGAAATTTGGCACAGACTATCTTTGGACCCTGAGAAAAAACATAGGCTACCTGTTATCCCGCAAAAAATTGATATTCCCGAGGGAAATCTAAAAAGCGCGACATAACCGAACACAACGAGGGCGAAGACGCGGGCGGAAAGCACACAATCTTTAGACCCTGAGAAAGAACATAGGCTACCTTTTCTCCCGGAAAGAATTGATGTTCCCAAGGGAAATCTAAAAAGCGCGATATAACCGAACTCCACGCGGGCGAAGCCGCGGGCGGAAAGCTAGTATATTTATAACAATAAGTTAGTAGGCTAGTGTATTTGCACTTGTTATCTTGCTAGTGCATTGACACTGACGTATTGAATTATTCTATGCATTTCATGTTACATAATACTTTTCATTTCTCATATTCGGAAAGTAGTATTTTCTTGACCTGATTATTGGGTAGAAAGTGCTATTTCCCTCCCTAGGGCGGGAAAAACTCATGCAAATTACTTTCCACCTAAGGGTCGGAATGAACTTTAAAAATAGAACTGCTGTCAGCTGTGAAGAAATTTGTGTAAAAAAAAACTAATAAAAAAAATGCAGCGGCAATGTGAGTTTCTAAACAGCCAGTGTGAACTTAGCGCAAACTTCATTGAGCGAAATAGGTCGCAACCATAGAATTAAGAAGTACGATAGTACTTACTTATTAATTCTATGGTCGCAACAATGACGTAGAGAGTTCCATATTTAAAATTTAAAAATTCGACATAAATTAGCGGGATACTAATCTGTTATGTATCTGTGACGGAATTAAAAAAATAGTTTAATAAAAATCTTAGCATAAAATATTTTTATTAAACTATTTTTTTTTATTCTGAAATATTGACACCAGATTCAATTAAAGACGAGGCAAATTGTGTTATTAACAATCTTTTACGAGAAATCTCAAAAAATAAAAAATAAACATGACGTGTAAAAGTGATCAGTGATCCTACTTGCTTAATAAACGATTTCATTTCATTTCTCAAAAGAAAGATATATAAGCACATACAATGATTTTATGAAGTAGCGAGCAGAGAAGAATACATATAAAAACATTTTCCGAAAGTGTATTTCTTAGATATTTTAATGGACTGTCTAGCAAACTACAACCTTTTACGCTATGGAGCCGATATTCAATGCTCAAAAGTACACTTAGTTAAATAGAGTACCTATTTAAAATAGTCAAATTAGGACTAACATTCTTATATAGTGTTATCCATAAAAAGTTCAGATAAACAACTAGTTTTATTTTCCTCTTATTCGAAATGAAAAGTAGAGTGTTTAACACGGGTAAAAGAATCAATTCCTACTCGGACTATAGACGCCCTCGCTACGCTCGGGCGTCTAAATACCTCGGGAATTGATTCTTTCCACCCTCGGCTAACAATCTACTATTTCATTTCTCATATTCGGAAAGTAGTATTTTCTTGATCTGATTGTTGGGTAGAAAGTGCTATTTCCCTCCCTAGAGCGGGAAAAACTCATACAAATTACTTTCCAGCTAAGGGTCGGAATGAACTTTAAAAATAGAACTGCTGTCAGCTGTGAAGAAATTTGTGTAACAAAAACTAATAAAAAAAATGCAGCGGCAATGTGAGTTTCTAAACAGCCAGTGTGAACTTAGCGCAAACTTCATTGAGCGAAATAGGTCGCAACCATAGAATTAAGAAGTACGATAGTACTTACTTATTAATTCTATGGTCGCAAAAATGACGTAGAGAGTTCCATATTTAAAATTAAAAAATTCGACATAAATTAGCGGGATACTAATCTGTTATGTATCTGTGACGGAATTAAAAAAATAGTTTAATATAAATCTTTTATGCTAAGATTTTTATTAAACTATTTTTTTTTTATTCTGAAATATTGACACCAGATTCAATTAAAGACGAGGCAAATTGTGTTATTAACAATCTTTTACGAGAAATCTCAAAAAATAAAAAATAATCATGACGTGTAAAAGTGATCAGTGATCCTACTTGCATAATAAACGATTTCATTTCATTTCTCAAAAGAAAGATATATAAGCACATACAATGATTTTATGAAGTGGCGAGCAGAGAAGAATACATATAAAAACATTTTCCGAAAGTGTATTTCTTACATATTTTAATGGACTGTCTAGCAAACTACAACCTTTTACGCTATGGAGCCGATATTCAATGCTCAAGAGTACACTTAGTTAAATAGAGTACCTATTTAAAATAGTCAAATTAGGGCTAACATTCTTAAATAGTGTTATCCATAAAAAGTTCAGATAAACAATTAGTTTTATTTTCCTCATATTCGAAATGAAAAGTAGAGTGTTTAACACGGGTAAAAGAATCAATTCCTACTCGGACTATAGCCGCCCTCGCTACGCTCGGGCGTCTAAATACCTCGGGAATTGATTCTTTCCACCCTCGGCTAACAATCTACTATTTAGTGTTCAATTAAACGTGGTTTGAGTAACTTGCATTTTTATTTAGATTCTTCTTCTGTTTTCCAGGTGAGATTCAAGCTCAACTCTTGATCAATGGCCTCTGTAGAATAGATACCACAATTATAGAAATTCTTCGAAAATTTTATTTCACGATAATGGCGGATATCGCCAATGACAGTTGAATAAGATGCATGATGAAAAAGATGCCTCATAGAGCGTAGGCCGTCTATGAGGGAGGTTTGAGGCAAAGTCATGATGTGACCACTAAGCTGCCATATTTAAAGGTTCTTTATGAATTATTTACTTTTTTTTAATAAAATAATCTAGTGCTTGACTGCAATCCCGCCTGATGGTAAGTAGTGATGCAATGGTTGATGGTAAAGCGCACTAGTTTATTAAACCTATTCATTTAAAAAACTAAGGAATAGGAAGGATGACGGCAGTTGAGCGAGGTGATGCAATGTTAAACCCAAGACCAACAAGACCAAATGATGCTGCGCTAGAGGGAGATTGATCTGGAGACTCTCCGCGACCAAACTCCCGACACAACAATATTTGGCGCATCGTACCCAACACACATCGCACCACAACTGCTCAGACCCGTCCTCCGTACGGCTTCACCAGACATCATGCCGGAACACGACGAATTGCTTGGCGGCAAGACTTTGTCTGGTGGGTGGTAACTTCTGCCGGCAGCCGATGTTATGCCTACCACCGAACCACCACCACCACCACGAACCATACCACTGAATGCACTTTTCGTTAGTAAACGACAGTATACATTGTTTTAAAAGTCAAAAAAAAGATGAAAATGCGCGTGACACTCATCTTAGCTTTCCCGTCAAAAACTCCTTATTTAGATTCATCCCGTTGAGCATTCACTGACATTTTCTGCATTTAAGTTTTGACATTTCACATCTGCATTGACATTACCTACTTATGTTAGGGAAGCTCCCTACACGTGACTTTATTGTACAGTAAGGGCAAATCTAGCAATTTAAATCTATGGTAAAAGGTGAACTATGTAGTTTTATATCGTCGCTAGGTTGTTTATAATTATTTTTTTCATATAATTATGGCAAATTGTTATTAGCTAGTAAAGTTTGACCTTTGAAAATGTAAGAAGAGTGTATTGAGTTTCGTATATGGTTGAAATAACTATGTAGGTACACATGATGAGACGTAGTCGTGAAGTCGTGGTGGCCTAGTGGTTAAAACACCAGCCTTTCAAGTATGAGTGTGCGGGTTCGATTCCAGGTCAGGCAAGTAGGGTGTAACTTTTCTAAGTTACACCGTACGGAGGACGAGTCTGAGCAGTTGTGTTGCGATGTGTGGCGGGTACGATGCGCCAAATGTTGTTGTGTCGGGATTTTGGTCGTGGAGAGTCTCCAGATCAATCTCCCTCTAGCGCAGCCTCGTTTGGTCGTGTTGGTCTTGGGTTTAACATTGCATCACCTCGCTCAACTGCCTTCATCCTTCTTATTCCTAAGTTTTTTAAGTGAATAGACTTAATAAACTAGTGCGCTTTACCATCAACGATCGCGTCACTGCTTACCATCAGGCGGAATTGCGGTCAAGCACTAATTTATAATTTACTAGCTTTCCGCCCGCGGCTCCGCCCGCGTGGAGTTCGGTTTTATCGCGCTTTTTAGATTTCTCAGTGTTTCTCTACTTTATTATGCATTTATTATACATACAAACCTTCCTTAAGAATCACTCTATCTATTAAAAAAAACCGCGTCAAAATCCGTTGCGTAGTTTTAAAGATCTAAGCATACTATCAGCTGTAGAAGTCCATTCCCACCTTAAAGACTACTGTCGCCTGCGCTAAACCGGCCACGCACACTACCGCATTATTTTTTTTATCGCAGTCTTCGTCTTTCTTTAAAGTAATGCAAAATTTCGTTACTTCATTTGAAGTTGAGTTAGCGGCCGCACTTAACAATGGTGCTATCAAAAGCGAGCGATTGTGGGTTCGATCCTTATTATAGGCAACTCTTTTTGTTGTTTCATATAATTTAAAATTATGATAATTGATTTGTATTTTAAAGTAAAAATGTTTGCAAATAATATTTAAACAAATAGGAAAATTTATTGAATATTTATCCCAAAAAAGGGTTTTATTATATGTTTTAGTTTACTATAGGGGTAATATAATAAAAAATATATAAAAATAAAACAATAAGCATATTATAATGCAATATATTATAAAGTTATATATTATTCGGTATAGATATACTTATACTAACAAATGAAACAAACATTGAAACGGCAGCATTGTAATATTTTATATAAAAGTAATCCTTGACAAACTTATGATATTGTTATGGTAAAAAATACAAAAAACATTTTTGGTTGTTAGATATGAAAATTATAATATTATACGTATATTATGATTAAAGAGGTTATAGCTTAATTATTCATTTTCTTAAAGAAAAGAGGATTGAAGCTTAACCTGAATATTATTGCAATCATAAAATAATCTATACTTAGAACACATAATAGTGCTTATTACATTTATATTTTTTTTGCGTGTATAGCATAGTACTAGTGCTGCCATCCTGCAATACCTTTTTTCGGAGTTTGAAGGCATGAGATTATAATCTTCAAGCGCTTTCTTAGTTCAAAAGTAAACGAACTTATTTCTTATCGAATTCCGAAATTATTGTTTTTATAATTTACCAAAAGTAATTTGTATTGAAATTGCAAAAGGCGACATCTGTTAGCCATTAAGCCAACCGAACATATTACTGTCACTTAGCTAAATTACTTTAGAGATGGTTTAGAGTCCGTTATTAAGATATTTATTGGTATATATTTAAAACACTCTGTAGGACACTTCTGCACTGTTTTTGTTATAAATAGTTTTTTTTTTGTTTAGCTCGATAACACTCCACCAGCCTCGCCAATTTATTTTTAAACCACAAATGCAACCTATCTTCTTCGCACGATTTAAAAGTTTATTCAACGGTAAATATTGTCGTTTCGTTTCACTTGTCTCGACAGCTACCTTCGTCCTCCACCCTCTTGACCTTGACCTCCAACGGCTTACAGTATTTCTCTAAAACAATAACAATTTTATTACGCACTTGCTACAAGCGATTGGTTTGCACCTTACATAAATAATAATAAAAACAACTTACACAAAAGCCGGTTTCATATGATATTTGAGATATATTGCTGCATATGCCTGCATATTGATTAAAAAGTAAAACTAATAACACAAACTGGTAACTATATGTTCACCAACCAACAACAGCTAAGTAATATTATTTGAGTTATTGTAGCTAATAATAGTTATTGTAGGTAGCGGAATATTTTTTGTGAAGTAGTGATTCAGATTCTTTTAAGTCTACCGTCATCTTTTTATAATGACTCTAATATAGAAAGAATCTTAAAAGAAAGTATCATCTTTAAGTTGCAGATCGGTATTTTTAGATATTTTTGTTGTAAGCATTCATAACTCACCAATAAACATTTAAAAAATATTTTTGTAAGTTATAAGATTCGAACTCGAACCACCTTGAATGCCTATCAAGGCGAAAACCGTTAGGCCATTGAAACACTTACTGTAGACGTTGAAATTAGTAAGTAGTACCTAACAATCATAAGCGGGCAGCAAGTGTATGAGCGTGTATCAAACTTTATTATAGAAGAAGGTCGTAACTACAACTAGTATTGCTTGGCCATAGTTTTGTGAAATTGCAACTCGACTTTTGGTCTTGACTGTACATACGGACATACAGCGAAAGCGACTTTGTTTTATACTATGTATTGATGAAATAAAAAAACATAGATATTACACAACCATGTCAAATCCTTCAGAGAAAACCTAATGCTGTTCCCTTTACATGGTTATTTTTTTCTAATTTCTAATAAAATGTCAATTATTATGAGGCGTGTACTGACAATAACTTTATAATTATGGTCGTTATAAAAACATGTTATTGCCGCCATGATACTTCCCCCCCCCCTCCCGCTCCTCCTACCTCCTAGTACATGTACAGGAACCAAGGTGCAAAGGCAAGCGTTATAACTGCCATTATTAGGAGTAGATGCGCATGCCTGATGACACGTGTTCGCCGCAGTAACAACAGTATTCTCAGTGTGTTCGCGGATCGGTGGGATTACCCCATGTGGCAGAGGTGGATGCAGCTCCACGCTAAGTCTTAATTTAATTTTATTATATTTGTGTCTGTAACCTACTAACACCAGAACTGAAGTAAAATTGTTACTAACCTTATGGACAAACCTTAACCTTATGGCTTTTTGTCCCATTAAAAAAAAAAAAAAAACCTTATGGACTCCGGTCTAAAATAAAAGTATTCTATCCTATTCAGGATCGAGCTTGTTGGCGTGCCATGAAAGAGACCTATGTCCAGCAGTGGACGAGTAAAGGCTGATGATGATGATGATTCTATTCTAAATATCGGGATCTAAAAGGACAATAGGTGATTTATAAAAAAAAAAACAATTTAAAAAGAACACTAAGTAGGTATACATTGCAATGTTTTTTTAAAGCGTGTTTTCTTCTATGTTTTTTCTTTTTCGGTAATTTGTTTATTGTTTTTGGATTTCGATTTATGTAAAATACATATTTTCTTTTCTCGGTGGTAGGCCATAACATAGGCTGCCGGCGGAAGTTACCACCCACCAGACAAAGTCTTGCCGCCAAGCGATTCGTCGTGTTCCGGCATGATGTCTGGTGAAGTCGTACGGAGGACGGGTCTGAGCAGTTGTGTTGCGATGTGTGCCGGGTACGATGCGCCAAATGTTGTCTCGGGAATTTGGTCGTGGAGAGTCTCCAGATCAATCTCCCTCTAGCGCAGCATCGTTTGGTCGTGTTGGTCTTGGGTTTAACATTGCATCACCTCGCTCAACTGCCGTCATCCTTCCTATTCCTAAGTTTTTTAAGTGAATAGGCTTAATAAACTAGTGTGCTTTACCATCAACGATTGCATCACTGCTTACCATCAGGCGGGATTGCAGTCAAGCACTAGTTTAAAATTATAAAAAAAATAAAAATATTTTTTTTTTATTTTTTAGGCTTAGGTAGTACTTAATCAATCAGCCTTTAATATTCTCACTGTTGGAACACAAGCCTCCTCTCGGTGAGAGGGAGTGGGTCGTAATCTACCACGCGGGCCCAGTGCGGGTTGGTAGATGTCACATGTGTTCAGAGTTTTGTCTCTAAGACATGCTGGTTTCCTAACAATGTTTTCCCTCACCGTTTTGAGAGCAGTGGTGATGAAATAATGTACACAAAGTAAAGCGCCTAATACGGTTCGAACCTACGACCTTCAAATTTTAAGTCGCGGCAGATACTACTAGGCCACCTCTACTTCTGTCTTAGTAATGGTTTATTTTTTTTTAATATAAATTACTAGCTTTCCGCCCGCGGCTTCGCCCGCGTGGAGTTCGGTTATATCGCGCTTTTTAGATTTCCCTCGGGAACATAAAATTTTTCCGGGATAAAAGGTAGCCTATGTTCATTCTCAGGATCTAAAGATTGTCTGTGCCAAATTTCATCAAAATCGGTTGAGAGATTTAAGCGGGAAAGCGTAACAGACAGACAGACAGACAGACAGAGTTACTTTCGCATTTATAATATTAGTATGGATAAACCAGCGCTTGACCGCAATCCCACCTGATGGTAAGGAGTGATGCGATCGTTGATGGTAAAGCGCGCCAGTTTATTAAGAGCCTATTCACTCTAACCTTGAAGACACTCAAATTGTAGTCCGACGGAAACACCACCGCCGGCAAGTTGTTCCAGTCCCTTGATGTACGCAGAACGCTTGGTCCGGATCGTAGTAGTGTTAACAACTTAAGGATGGAAACTCGCCGTACGACGGGTCGTCCGATGGTGGAACGGAGATGGGGGAATTAAATCATGCAATTCCCTCGCACACTTCCCAAAATGCATCCTATAGAACACCGAAAGGCTGGCTACTCTACGCCTGTACTCTAGGCTTTGGAGACGTCTCGAGTTAAATCAGGGTCACCAATTAGCCTCTTCGCACGCCTCTTCACTGAATCCAAAGTAGCCAGGTGACATTTCACAGCACCAGCCCAAATGTGGCAATTCAATTCACATGCATGTGTGCATTGCAATTCGTATATCGTTACTTAATAGGTAAATAAAAGTAATTGGAAGTTCTATAACATCTATAAACACAACATCATCATCATCATCTCAGCGTCAATCCTAGTCGCATCCGAAGCTTATTCAGCATTGGAGTCTGAGGTCCGCTTTACCAGTCTAACGCTGATTTAGGCTATAATTCGATATTTTCCTTGAAGCGACTGCCGTCTGACCTCCACCACCCGAAAGCGATATCGAAGTATTGCAGTTAGACCAATTGTTGAACTTTTGAATGGCTCCATCAACCCGTAACGATCTTTAACACGTTTACTGTCCACGACCCCATTTGGAGTCGCAAATTGAATTTTATGTCCAGTCCACGCCTACTTTGGGAGTCGTGTTCCTCATACGTCTTTAGTTGCTTGTAACTTCGTTAGGAGAACCTCGTCATTTAGTTTTTTGCTCGTTTTTTCATATAACCTCCAAGTACTTATAAAAGTTGATAATTTAAACAAAAAAAAGTTTGACTTGGGGTGTGACTGACAAATTTCTTTTGAACTGTGAACGTGTTAATATATACAAACAATATAGTATTAGTATTAAGGTGACAGGTATTTAAAAGTATTAATATTAATGTGACGGGTATTTAAATATATACAAACAATATAGTATTAGTATTAAGGTGACGGGTATTTAAAAGTATTAGTATTAAGGTGACGGGTATTTAAGTATATACAAACAATATAGTATTAGTATTAAGGTGACGGGTATTTAAATATATACAAATAGTATAGTATTAGTATTAAGGTGACGGGTATTTAAAAGTATTAGTATTAAGCTGACGGGTATTTAAGTATATACAAACAATATAGTATTAGTATTAAGGTGACGGGTATTTAAATATATATAAACAATATAGTATTAGTATTAAGGTGACGGGTATTTCAATATATACAAATAATACAGTATCAGTATTAAGGTGACAGGTATTTGAAAGTATTAGTATTAAGGTGACGGGTATTTAAAAGATATTATACCATTAAACACACATACCATAAATTACAAATTCTACCAATTTGTCTTCTAGATATTCATCTAGGAGACAAATCAGTAATTTCTGTGATTTGTTAGTTAGATTTCTCGTCGCTAGCTGTAAATCAATTGGCACGCACATTATGATAGGATATGCTAAAACAAGTTTACTTAGTGTACCATATTTCAGCTAATAAGTATTAGATTCAATCAAAATCAATTCACTTATTCTAATTAGACTGAGAATCAGCACTTTTTGAATATCAATATTACGTAAGACAGTCCCCCAAAACGCCCGCCCTTCGCCACTTCCTAGTGCTATAGATTTGATTTGATTTCAAACCAATACGATTTAATACGACCTCACTCGTAACTCGCAACATTTAATAGGCGGTCCATTGCGGAAATGTACTACCTGACTACAATTTAAGTGTCTTCAAGGCTAAAGTGAATAGGCTGTTAATAAACTAGCGTACTTTACCATTTACCATTGTATCACTACTTACGATCAGGTGGGATTAGGAATAGGAAGGAAGAAGGCAGTGAAGCGAGGTGATGCAACGTTAAACCCACTAATACTTACAACCAACGATGCTACGCCAGAGGGAGGTTGACCTGGAGACCCTCCATGATCAAACTCCCGAAACAGCAAAATTTGGTGCATCGTTCACGGCACTGCACAGACCTATCCTCCGTACGGCTTTACCAGACATCATGCCGGAACACGACGAATCGCTTGGCGGCAAGACTTTGTCTGGTGGTAACCTCTGCCGGCAGCCGATGTTATGGCCTACCGCCGAGATGTCATTAGCATAAGGGATACAAAATATTGAAAAACAAACTAGGAACATAACACAGTAATCAAAAGCTTAAATGTACTACCTTCTACTGCGACACCCAGTATCAGAGCAAATAGTGTCATGTCCCCTACAACCCTAGCATGCCCCAAGCCTATGATGCAGACCTAGCCATCACATACGCCCATCAAGTAAACAAGCCATAGGAAAGAGCCGCAAATCGTTAAATATGAGCCAGTATGATTTACATCTGTGCCCCGCGCCCCTCTGACACTGCCGACGGTAAATCACGACAGAACTGCCGAAACTCACGCATTACGAATATCTGTGTCTGTCGTGGTTTAAGTTAGGAGAGTGTGGCTGGAAAGAGTGTTGTTGATGAGAATATTGTTGGATTAAAAAAGTAGAAAATCATTTATTCAAAGGTTGAGAAAGAACTCTTTTTCAAGGTTAGAAGACGAAAAGAGAGATTGGTGTTAAATCGAAAAACGTCGGTGTAATTTTATATTTAACACTCTCCAGAAAAGATTTGGTTATTTAAAAACAGGTGATATTATACAAGTTCTGTTTTCTTTTTAATTTAGGTATTCGATTACGTCACTGCTTACCATCAGGCAGGATTGCGGTCAAGCGCTAGTTTATAATATATATTTAAAAAAAAAAACTGTAGGTTATTTTCTATTGCATGTCCTCTAGATTTATTCGCCACTATGTACATTACACACCATTGCTTAGAGATGTTATCTTATAATAATTAGTGTACAAGATATCTACAGTATGTTAAATAACAGAGGGCGTTCCCTTAAACTCGTTAATATATATCATTAATAGATTAAAATAAAAATATCAGCATAGAAAAATAAGCATAAAAAATCCGAATAAAAAAAAATCTAATTGGAAATAAATTTGAAACCTCCTGTTTTAAATCAAAATAGTAGTCGTCATATATAAATAAATTGCGACGTTGCCGTCTTTCATGTTCGCGTGTACAGTGTGTTTCTTTTACATGTCAATTTAATTTTTTTATTGAATATTTTCATATTGGAAAAAATTTTAAAACATTTTGTTTTCGAATGGAAATATTTTTTTAGCATGTATGTATGCTATACTATTTCGGGTTAACGGGAACGCCTTCTGTTAGTTAACATACTGTATAATCTTAAAAAGAAAATATATTTTCATTAACCTTTATTTGTAGGTCTAAAGAGGCAGTTCCAAGAAACTCTTAAACGTAGAATGGCCCTGATTCTCTTCTTCACAAACTATATGAAATTTAAGTTCATTGCATCTTTTTCTTTCAATTTCGTTAAGAAAAGGACAGAAGATAAAATGTCAGTTTAGACCTGTCAAATTAGTGCGCTCCTGACGTAAACTGGCGTATTTTTAGTCGCCATGTTTATAAGTGGGGTAAGCTGCCCCTGGAAGTCGCAGAACATGTCTTAACTTCCCTAATTACTATTTATTATCAAAGTATCAACAATTATACAGGATCATTTGCGTCTGTTTGCCCTAAAATACCTAATGTTTCATGTAGATGTGCTTATGTAGTTTGTAACACAAAGTAGCCTGGGATGATTCGACCCTATAAATCTGACGTGCTTCCCCCCCGTAACCCTGATTAGCCAGCCCCCCTTAGCCAGAAGCTGGGTACACCCTTGTTTCATCATAGTCGGAAGAAGACAGTTGATGACAAAGAATATGTCGTCATTGCATCAGCTAAAACAGGAAAGCTCGTGTCTTGTAACTACTGGCGTCTAAATTAAAAGTCATCATCATCATCAACCTTTTAACGTCCCACTGCTGGGCACAGGTCTCCTCTCATGCAGAGAAGGGTTGAAGGGTTTTAAATTAAAACCAAACCCAACCAAACCAAAGTCATTTTATTGTAATGACGCTGAGAATCAACATTTTTTTAATGCCAATCAATACATAGTATAAAACAAAGTCGCTTTCGCTGTATGTCCGTATGTATGCTTAGATCTTTAAAACTACGCAACGGATTTTGACGCGGTTTTTTTTAATAGATATTGTGATTCTTAAGGAAGGTTTATATGTATAATAAATGCATAATATAGTAGAGAATCACTGAGAAATCTAAAAAGCGCGATAAATCCGAACTCCACGCGGGCGAAGCCGCGGGCGGAAAGCTAGTATTATATAAGACTGTCCCGCAAATCGCCCACCCATCGATACTTCCTAGTGCTTTTGCTGGAAAGTAGTGGAGGAACAATCTCCCCAAAAGCACAGCTATTTGTTCAGTAAATAAAAACATGACTTTATACAACACTATGCATATACAGTTACCAACATAACAGAACACAGAAGAGTTTTCAGTTATAAGACAAAAGCCGACAATTTCTGTGTTTTTTTTTAAACTACAAACTAGTACTTGACCGCAGTCCCGCCTGATGGTAAGCAGTGATGCAATCGTTGATGGTAAAGCGAGCTTGTTTATTAACATCCTAGTCAAATGGGAAAGAGGGTTTTCCGAACAATCTCTTCATTGTCTTATGAAAATTTCACACACAAAATCACTTTCACATTGGCAGTTTAATAATAATCATTGCGTTACCAACATTGTTTAATAGGCGATTTTCTAAAATAATAAAGAAATGGATTAGCAATTTTCTTCAAAACGCAATTATGATTGAAAATGCGGTATACAATATGGGTACTCACTAGTTTTGTCTTTTGAAATCAAAAGAAGAGGTTTTTTTAGTATGTGAAATAACCAAATAGTAATACTGGCCACGAGTTTCGGGTTTCTCATAAAAAAAAAAATGTTGTATATTATGGGCAATGGTGCTTGGTGGTGATCGAATCAGAAATGAAGAGATCCGCAGAAGAACCAAGGTGACCCTCATAGCCATAACAATTACCGAACTTAAGTGGCAATGAGCAGGGCACATTGCTCGTAGAACAGATGACCGATGGGGCTGAAAGGTCCTGGAGTGGTATACTGGAAGATGTAGTGTTGGAAGGCCTCCCAAAATGTAAAAGCCATAGGAACCCGTTGGGTGCGAGAAGCATGGAATTGGAGGTTCTGAGGCTTATGTCCAGAACTGAACGTCTTTCGGCTGTAATAATGATGATCTAAATAAAAAACCGCTCACAACTTGGACCACAGCCCAAATAGTAAAATTTTAGGTTACAAGTGAGGTCATAAAAAGCGCGTATATTTTTTTTATTATTTGGAATTCGTATAAAAATAATATCTTCTGGTAAGCGTGATGTCACCTGGTAATGTTACATCTGACTTTGTTTTAGTTTGTTTTATTGTCCAACTGACCACCAGACAAACCCTTAAACCTTTGTTTAACCCTTTTATAATACACTTTCGTATACTTTAAGGCGATTTTCTGCTAAAAGGTTAAATCTAAGTTAAGTCTTTCCGTCTGACTACCGTTTAAGTGTATTCAAAGCAAGAGTGAATAGGCTCTTAATAAACTAGCGCGCTTTACCATCAACATAACCTTTATTTGGAATATCTTAATTTGATCATTTACAATCTGTCATCATCTCAGCGTATAATCCCGATTGCATTCGCAGGTTTCGCGTTGGAGACCAGGGTCCTTTTTTTTTATATGGTTTCTCGTAGTTGACCTTGAGAGGTCGTGACTACTTAACCGGACTATCCTGTGGCTGCCTTAAATGAATTTAAAGCCTCCAGCCAGTGCAACTAAAACTAAGCGACTACACGCTAAGGGCACCCCCTGTGGGGTACGGACCTCGGCTTAGGGCGTCGCTAGAGAGAATAGCAAGGGACGGCTGGATCGAATTTTATTTTAATTCGGTTTGATGACCGCGGCGTTTCTTAGTACTAGCTCTGAGAAGAAACGTCCGAAACAAACTCAGAGGTCATAGTTGGGAATTTATATTTACTGGCTCAGCTGCGGCACGGGCTGGCCGTCCCAGCCCAGGGCCTGCTTTCCTACTCCATTTCGCACGATCTCTGGCAGATCATTTACAGTCTGTAACTGCATTAATTCATATTATAAATGTAGTTTTTTCAGAATCGTGTATTGAAAGGGAAGGAAAAATTATTTTGTTTGTATATGTGTTTAAATGTTTGCAAATTTACCCACGTTACAGGAGTCATTCTCAGAGTGGGTGTACGTTATTAAAAAAAAAAAAAACAAAATAAAAAAAAAACTACGTAATTTAGTGTCAAAATTCTACTGTTGAATTATATAATTATATCCTACATATTTAAGTATGTTAAACATAATATGATTTTACTGTTTTTCATTATCTAATATATATGTTTTTATATAAATTATAAATAAAGTAATGCTTGACCGCAATCCCGCCTGATGGTAAGCAGTGATGCGATCGTTGACGGCAAAGCGCGCTAGTTTATTAATGGCCTATTTACTCTAGTCTGGAAAATTGTTCCAGTCCCTCGATGTACGCGGTATAAAAGAGGCGAAACGATCGTCGTGGTGTTAACAACGTAAGGGTTGAAACTCGCCGTACGACGTGTCGTCCGATGATGGAATGTACGGAGATGGAGGGATTAAATCATACAATTCCCTCGCACACTCACCAACATGCATCCTTTAGAACACCGACAGGCTGGCTACTCTACGCCTGTGCTCCAGGCTTTGGAGATCATTCCCGTTCGCTTTCGGTTACCATTAAATCCGAGGTATCATCATCATCATCAACCTTTTATCGTCCCACTGCTGGGCACAGGTCTCCTCTCATTTAGAGAAGGATAAGAAGTTTAAAGTCTGTTAATGCTTATCATGCTGAACCGCCCTTATCTCCGGCATTGCTATCGCAGAGATGTGGCTGATCCAGTGCAGATTAGGAAGTTATAATGATTATATTTTTGATTTTATATTTGTTATGACCAATGATAATGTAATGAATATGTTCAATTTAATTTAGTTTATAGTCTTATATGTGCAATGTGTTGTTAGGTATTTGAAATTGTGTGCCTTCTTCTTCTTCTCAGCCTATAGAGGTCCATTGCTGGACAACGGCCTCGCCAAGGCTTTCATTCCATTTGTAGGCATTGCCATAATCCCCACGCTTGGCAGGCGAGTTGGGAATCGCAGTAATTTGTTATACCACAGGAGAAGCGCTGCTACCCGCTTCCTTAGTGAGAGTTCCCTTAGTCGCCTCTTACGATACCCACGGGAGGATATGGGTTGGTTCTATTCTAAGCCCGGTACCACACGGCAAATTGTGTGCCCAATAATTCATTATTGATGTTTCTTTTGTTACTTGATAATAAATAAATAATAATGATGATAATTACTGTTATTCTATATATGTTTATTGAGTATATTGAAACGGTTGTATGCCTCAGCCGTCGGTACAATAAACTATTTTCTTTGTATTTTTTTTGTGACGCACAGTGCCATCTGTTGATAAAACTGGGCACTTCATACAAGATAAGGTCGCTACTACTGCAGAGCTTTCAACAGCACATGGTTGAAAGAAAAATCAATACGGAGGAATATGAAGTTTTCAAACGGAGTGTATGAAGTTAATGACGATGTATTTTTTTTATAATTTTTAAACTGGTGATTGACCGCAACCCCGCCTTATGGTAAGCAGTAATGCAATCGTTGATGGTAAAGCGCGGTAGTTTATTATGAGCCTATTCACTCTCGCCTTGAAGACACTTAAATAGGGTATTTGACTAAAAAAAAAAAACTAATTAGTCCGTCAGACAGATTTCCAAAAAATACTAGACACGTATGTTTTCTTTTTTCATATAAACAAAAATTGACAAATATTAAAGGCATCAAAGATCAGGAGTGGTGGCTGGTGACGTCACTGGTCGCTAAAAAGTGTACCGTCAAGTGACGTTACAGGAGTTTTCAACGCGCTGTGTCGTCTTCATTTTTTGTAGTGGTATCAACAACGACGGCCCGTCCAATGGTGGAATGGAGATGAACTTTTTTGTGATAATTAATACAGATTATAGACTTCCTTTTCTTCTTCTTCAACCTATAGATGTCCACTGCTGGACAAAGGGCTCCCCCAAGGCTTTCCACGATGACCGGTCTCATGAAAATTGAAAAGGGCTATGGAAAGAGCTATACTCGGAGTTTTTCTGCGTGATCGAATCAGAAATGAGGAGATCCGCAGAAGAACCAAAGCCACCGACATAGCTCTTCGAGTCGCTAAACTTAAGTGGCAGTGGGCAGGGCACATTGCTCGTAGAACCGATGGCCGATGGGGCAGTAAGGTTCTGGAGTGGCGGTAGGAGGTAACATTTAAGTCAATATATTTTGTACTAGCTTTCCGCCCGCGGCTTCGCCCGCGTGGAATTCCGTTATATCGCGGTTTTTACATTTCCCTCGGGAATATATATTTTTTATTTTTCAATAAAAGGTAGCCTATGTCCTTTCTCAGGGTCTAAAGATTTTTTGTGCCAAATTTCATCACAATCGGTTGAGAGGTTTAAGCGGGAAAGCGTAACAGACAGACAGACAGAGTTACTTTGACATTTATAATATTAGTATGGATTTCGAACTTTATTGACTTGAACTTAGTACAGAACTAAGCTGTAATTTTTATAAAAAGAACTGCATTTCTATAACGGTTAGTAGCATAATTAAAAAATTTGGGGGTTTAAACCTGATGTAACTAAAATTTTTGTTTTGTACTACGGGACTTTGTATTTACGCGGCGCATGTCAATAAATCTCCCAACCGGTTAAATTTCTTCTGACATTTTCAACAACCATCGACATATTATTTAACTACATAATTAACACATAACCTTTATAAATAACGCCATGTATTGGTGAAAGTCGTATGAAAACCTTGGTTTTATCTTGATTTTTATATTTTGACAGTATTTAGTTTAATAGGGTTGAACGTAAAACCGCCATGTCCTCGTGGCAGCGATCGGCTGCGGCGATCTCTCGCGTACAGCCCTGGTCCAGGCTATGGTCCGGAGCGAGAGTGCATAGCACTAATATCAGCGCTCTCATGACCCTAGCCGCTACAGGAGACGCCCAAGTCGCACAACATCGACCTCACAGACACCGCAGGTGCGGGCTTGTGGGCGGAAAGCAGTGGGCAGCTTGCCGGATATGCTAGTTCCTTCACATGCCTCCATCAATGTTTTAAGAGCAGTGGTGATGAAATAATTTACATTTTTTTTTAATAGTTATAAACTAGTGCTTGACTGCAATCCCGCCTGATGGTAAGCAGTGATGCAATCGTTGATGGTAAAGCGCACTAGCTTATTAAGCCTATTCACTCAAAAAAACTGAGTGAATAGGAAGGAAGACGGCAGTTGAGCGAGGTGATGCAATGTTAAACCCAACAACACGACCAACGATGCTGCGCAAGAGGATGATCTGGAGACCCTCCACGACCAAACTCCCGACACAACAACATTAGGCACATCGTACCCGGTACACATCGCAACACAACTGCTCAGACCCGTCCACAGTACGGCTTCACCAGACATCATGCCGGAACACGACGAATCGCTTGGCGGCAAGACTTTGTCTGGTGGGTGGTAACTTGTGCCGGCGGCTGATGTTGTTGCCTACCACCAAGTAAAACATAAAAGTAAAGCGCCTGCTTTCGTGATGGCCTAGTGGTTCAAACACCAGCCTCTCAAGCATGAGTGTACGGATTCGATTCCAGGTCAGGCAAGTACCAATGTAACTTTTCTAAGTTATATGTACTTTCTAAGTATATCTTGAACACCATTAACTGATTACAAGGTGAAGGAAAACATCTTGAGGAAAAAGTCTGAAATCGCCAACCCGCATTGAGCAAGCGTGGTTATTACGCTCAATCTTTCTCTGTATGAGAGGAGACCTATGCCCAGCAGTGGGACGATAAAAGGTTGATGATGATGATGACTGTTGACAATGGCGCCGAATCTCTTGTTCGCAATCTAAGTTACATTTAAATTTAATGCATTTTTTTCTTACTATTCTATTGAGAAAAGGACAGAAGATAAATGCTAGTTTGACAGAAAAGAGACCTATGCCCAGCAGTGGGACGATAAAAAGGTTGATGATGATGGTCGTTTTCTTAATGTAGTAGATAGAAAAATATGCTCTTAACTTAAAATTACTTTAGTTTCAACACAACGTAGTACAATAGAATCGTCGCCATTGTCTCATTCCAGAATTATTCGATTTCTACATGTCCCCGAAGAATTTTAGACGAAAATAACATGAATGTAACATCGGCCTCATCTCGGCACAGAATACCAGCAATCCACCATCGCGTGACGAATTCGGTCTATCGTCAATTTACTTATTTAAACTGATTAGTTTCACGGAACCAAATCCGGCCGGTGGCTGTGCTGGCATGGAGAAAGATGTGGAGATGGTTTCATAGTATTTTTTTTTATTTTTCAATATTTTGATTCCCTTTTTCCCTTTTTTTAGAGTTATAAACTCGTTCTTGACTGCGATCCCGCCTGATTGTAAGCAGTTCATGACAGGGTCCACGAAGAACGATGCCTCCTGAGTCAAGGTTGCGGGGTGATTAAAAAAGATACCGTGACCCTGGCGCTTAGGCAAGTGAAGAAACACGGGTGGGTTCTAGTCAGTAAAAGTCTGACACGCCCTACCGCTCCACCCAGAGCGGGAGAGGTCATTTGATGATTTCATATCCCAAGAAAAAAATGGTAAGCAGTGATGCAATCGTTGGTGGGAAAGCGCACTAGTACGGATTGCCACGCCAATGATACGTATGGAGGACGGGTCTGAGCAGTTGTGTTGCCATGTGTGCCGGGTACGATCCGCCAAATATACCTAATTGTGTCGAGAGGTTAATCGTGGAAAGTCTCTAGATCAATCTCCCTCTGGCGCAGTATCGTTGGTCGTGTCGTGGGGTTTAAAATTGCATCACTTCGCTCATCTGCTGTCTGCCTTTCTATTCACTCAGTTTTTTTGAGCAAATAGGCCCTTAATAAACTAGCGCGGTTTGCCATCAACGATTGCATCACTGCTTACCATCAGGCGGGATTGCGGTCAAGCACTAGTTTATAATTATTAAAAAAAAAAAGCTAGTGTATTATGAGCCTATCCACTCTAGCATTGTGATTGATATTGGCTATAAAAATAAAATAAAAAATAAACATGACGTGTAAAACTGATCAGTGATCCTACTTGCTTAATAAACGATTTCATTTCATTTCATTTCATTAGTAAGAGCAACTGAATAGAGAAATGAGTTTTGTAAACTTAATGTTTTTTTTATGGGGTCACAAAGAAACATGATTGGCCTAGGATAACATATATCTACATACAATATGTAAAGAAAACCCTGTCCGATCCGTGAAGGTTTTGTTAGGTATCGATAACTGATTCCAATAATGCCCACAAAGACAGGCAAAACTTAAAAAAAAAATCCCCCTAAAAAAATAAATATTATTTTCGCAAAAAGAGGTAACTTAATACATGTGCGGTAAGCAACCCCATTCCGCGGGCGGCGGGGGGCAGGGCACGCGGCACCTGTGACGTGGTCGCGTCGCTATTCGCTTATAATAATACCGGTGTTGTCACTTTTTTTAAAATGACCAAATTTCGGGGAAATTGGAATTAATTCCCCGGAAAAAAGGATTATTTCAAAATTCATTATTATTGTTAATATGATGATTATGTAAAATTTTATATTATATTTGGTCAAGTGTTTACCTAACCTTTATTATCCTTATGGGTCGGACAGGGTTTTCTTTACATATTGTATATGTAACTATAATATGAATATGCCAAAACATATATTTAGATATTTTTTTTAAAATTGGAATAAAATTCTTGTTTTAAATTTACTTTAGCTATTTAAAGACGGTACTGGGCATTAAAATTGAGCTTAGAAGAAAAAAAAATTGCAAGAAGCTTTGCAAACAGAAACTACGTGGATGAAGGCAAGAATATTTGCAGACAGACACCATGTAGATGTGATGTGTGTGAACAGTCATGAAACAAAAAAAAAACAAAAGACTATGCCCAAATTTTTTTTTGCTGTGTGTCGGCTCCATTCCTTTCAAGACTAATCTCGGAGGTTACAATATTTTGGTCTCATTACGGTGTCAATATAAGATTAGGGATAAGCCCAATTTCTGTAAGAACCTCCGGGGCCGATAAGTGAGTTTTTTACATCGGCCCACGATTGTGCCGCGAGACACAATACAATTAGCTTTTCGGTAAATAATACGGTCAAGTGTGTGTAGAGGTTCTGTCAAAAAACTTTTTTTGAGTTCCGTAGTTTCTTCTATCTTTTGTTTTTTTTTTAATGTAAATAGCAAAAAAATTAAGGACTTAAGACTCCTACTGTCTTTCTTTCTTTTTTGGCTTCGCACGGTTTGTGCATTTAGCCAATTATTCATGTCGAAAAAGACGGCCGCGTCAACCGTCTTACGAGGGAGGTTTGAAGCAAAGTCATGATGTGGCCACTATGCTGCGATATTTAGTGAAATATCACAGCGTAGTGGTTCCTTATGAATTATTTACTGAATGCACTTTTTACTACATAAATCACGCACTTTTATTTAGTAAACAACACTATACATAATTTTGAAAGTCCAAAGAAAAATAAACGTGACACTCAGCTAGACTTTCCCGCCAAAAACTCCTCCTACTGTCTGAACGAAATCTAATTTTAGTTCTAGCCCTAACCTTTGAGTCAGTATTTTGTATTTCGAACTTTATTTAATAAAGTTCTTAATACAAAAGTGACAACTTCGTATCGAACTAAGCTGTCATTTTTATATAAAGAACTGCAATTCTATAACGGTTAGGTTCATTATTCAATAGCTCTTTAGAGGGTTTAAACCCGGTCTAAACAAAATCCTTGTTTTGTAATAAGCAGGCTAATGTTTAAATCTGTTGTTATGTTATATGTTATGTTTAAATCTGTATAAGTGAAGAAAAACATAAACAAATGATATACATATGCCACGTATACGCATTTCAAGTTTCCGTGGGATTTCATACCCATTCTTCTCCAAACGTACCTACTGTGCATTAAGGGAAACTAGTTAAACTAACTAGTTTCCCTTCATGCACAGTAGGTTAAATAGTTATATAACACAACCGCTGATTTACCCTTCATTTTTCTCATTGACTACTCCTTTTCAATTCGAAAGTGTATAGGAGTATAAGTGGCTTGAAATAAATGGTTAGAGTTTGAAGAATGTTGTCTAGAAATGCTAAATCAGTTATGTGAATATAATAAACCTATTTTTTACGTTATTTATGCAGCAGAACAAAATCAGCTTTTTTGTGCATCAAGGATATGAAATTATATTTAATAATCTCTTGATTTGATTTCAAATAAAAAATCTAACAAGTGACATCAATGCGGTTCTACGAGACGCTCATTATTTTAAATCGAGAACTCTAAAAAAACAAACGTTCCGATGTTCGAAATTCCAAAATTTCTTTTATTTTCAAATTACAATACCTTAAATAATAATATGCAACGGTTTGATTGACAGTTTTCGGATCGCATCGGCGTCGAACCGACGGCGAGCGAAAAAAACCGAACAAATTCGGCAACAATTTAAAATTCGAATCGAATTAGTTGAATGATTATTGACGGAATTTTCACGTTCCATATGTCGAATTTGAATTTGCGGTCTCGAATTAATGGCCTCGGGAATTTTGAATAACGTAATTCGAATTTATTATATTTAATTTGAAAATAGTTTTCTTGATTCTAGCAGCTTATTAGTTTTGTCTGTGGCTGGAGAATGTATGTAGATCCCTAAAGCCTAGCCTGCCCCTTAATCGGCGAACACATTTTTGTCAAATGATTGCGACTAGTTGGGATCGTTTGGACTGAACGGACCAATGGGCGGCCCGAACGATACCAACTGATGCCAACTAGTAACAATCATTTGACAAAAATGTGTTCGCCGATTAGGGGGCTGGTTTATAATAATACTAGCTCTGTCTCGCGGTTTCACCCGTATTAGTTTCAATCCCATAGACATATCTGGATAAAAACTATCCTATCTCGGTGGTAGGCCACAACATCTGCTGCGGGCAGAAGTTACCACCCACCAGACAAGGTCTTGCCGCCAAGCGATTCGTCTGTTCCGGGATGATGTCCGGTGATGGCGGTGCGTTTAGCGAAATTCAGGCTGGCCTAGCCGAAAACATCAGCATAAGTTTGACGCCTAATGACAGGACTGCAGGGTAATTACGTAACACGCTGTCATTAGCAATGGACTTCATTTGGACAGTTCAACAACATTCACTGTTTTGTTTACATTGTTAAGCAAACACATTTTTCTAACATATGATGTAATGGATTAGCAATTTTTTTTTTATACAACGTGTAACAAAAAGGGTATATACATATCAAGGGCATGGCATCTTTAGATGATATTAAACGATATCGGAAGGGTTTCAACTCAAAATAAAATACTCAAAAAATTGGTACCAAATTTTCGGTTTCACGTGTTTCTTAAAATCATATCATAACAAACGTGGCAGCACACTACATACTTTAATAACTACTCGTTACCCGTCACGTTACTTGCCAAAATCCGATAAATGTTTTCAATATCTCTGTGCGACTAGTATGATAGTAGCCTATCACAGGCGCTGTTTTTCCTCATAACTTCTTAACATAAAGAGATAGGATTAAAAATCCCTTCTAATATCGTTTGATATCATGTAAAGATGCCATGCCTTTGTTTTGTATATACCCTTTATGTTATACGTTGTATATTATAAACTAGCGCTTGACCGCAATCCTGCCTGATGGTAAGCAGCGATAGTGGTATTTGATATGCTTCAAATTGAGAGTAATAGACCTAATTAGGGTTCTGGTCCACACTATTTTTTTTTTTAATAATAATAAACTAGTGCCTTACTGCAATCCCGAATGATGTTAAGTAGTGTTGCAATCGTTAATGGTAAAGAGTACCAATTTATTAAGCCTATTCACTTAAAAATTTTAGTAAGTAGGAAGGAAGACGGCTGTTGAGCGAGGTGTTGCGATGCAATGTTAAACCCAACAACACGACCAACGATGCTGCGCCAGAGAGAATCTGGAGACCCTCCACAACATTCGGTGCATCGTACCTGGCACACATCACAACACAACTGCTCAGACCCGTCCTCCGTACGGCTTCATCAGACATCATGCCGACCACTTGCTTGAAACAGAGCGAAAAGAAGAAATGGAGGCAATGAAATGAATGGAATGGATGGTGGAATGGGGGTTAGCCCCGCAGTGCGATCACATAGTCTAAAAAATAAATCAGCTTTCTTCCAACTTGAACGACACAGTTGGTGCAGTGGCTGAGCAATCGACTGCTATGCTGCGTATCGCGGGTTCGATTCCCGCATGGAACAAATATTTGTACGGCTACAGGTAGTTGTTCCGAGACAGGCTATTTGTGTATGTGAGTTTGAAATGGACCGACGATACCTTAATCCCCAAATCGGCTAACTCCATGTAAGCATTTTTTTCAGGGGGTGCTTAATACTGCTTAATATTATTTATAATCACTTAGGAAAATACTCAAAAAACATTTGGTAGATAATATCCTTTTTTTGTTTGGATGGGAAATCATAAAATGACCTCTCCCGCTCTGGGCGGAGCGGAAGGGCGTGTCAGACTTTTACTGACTAAAATCCACCCATGTTTCTGCATTTACCTGTGCACCAGGGCCACGGCTTTTTTTTGTTTCCAACCAGCAAGCCTGACCCAGGAGGCATCGGCCTTCGTGGACCCCGTCACGATGTGCTGACATCTCTTTGAGGCCCGCGTGAAACAAAACGCGCCATCGACCCAGGCCTAGTCCTTACCGGGCCGCCAGCTGCCCACTGCTCGCTGCTTGCAAGCTTGACGAAGCTGGGATTCCCGCTCCCTTACGCGCTCCGCCGCCTCCTTTGACAGCATCACTGCTTTGCAGAAAGAAGTGACGCCTGCCATGCACTCCCACTCCGTGCCATGGCCTGGACCAGGGCCGGACGCGAGAGATAGAAAGAAAGAAAGAAAGGAAATACATTTATTCAGCACAGACATAAAGATATACAATACATCTAAAATAAACACACATCAGGCAGAACAAATAAGAATCAAATAAGTAAATATATACGGATAAATCACACAGATTGAGCTAGCCCCAAAGTAAGTTCGAGACTTTTGTTATGGGATACTAACTCAACGATACTATATTTATAATAGATACATATATAGATAAACATCCAAGACCCAGGCCAATCAGGAAAAGATCGTTTTCAATCATGACCTGGCCGGGGATCGAACCCGGGTCCTCCACGTCGCAGGCAGGCGTGTTGACCGCTGCGCCACGAAGGTCTTAATAGGTCTTTAAATAGATAATTAAAAACCCTGATTTATAAAATATCAGCAAATTGTGCCTCGCGGCTGCACCAAAAAGGTCCAGTTCAGCAATAATGCCAGATAACTAGTGCCGGACGCTGGTTTTCAGCTGAACCTGATGTCAGGTGACGGATGTAAAACAGTTTTACACCACAGCATAACGTGTGTACCTATGCATACTTTTATATCTTTTTGAAATTTTGCACATAGATTCTTTACTTAAATATAATGGACACGTGTTTGTTTGGTTTGGCATAACGTAAAAGTAATGTTGTAGGTATATGGAACGTTGATCCCATTTCAGTGTGCTTCAAACCTTGTTTGTTACCCTAAGCACTAAATAATTCAAAAATTCATAAGACAAGGAAACATTGTACTCGCAGCTATAATAATTATTATTATTACTACAAAATTATTCCATAAAAACGACCAACAAGTTGTATATAATTACACAGAAATAATTATTTATTAATAATGCCCTCTTACTATGTTGTGTTGAATACATATCACCTTATTAACTTTATAAGTAAATTTATAATACAAGACCCAGGTGTAGTTCAGCAGTTTTGTTAAAGTGTATAATTCAATATTACTTCATTTTTATGTCAAATTATTAATGTGGTAGGTTCCTGGACTATTAAACAGTTAAATGTTATAAAAACTGTTTTTTTTTTTATTTGAAAAAAGTGGTGGAAGACGTATAAGGATAACTTTTATATTAAAATTACTTACCTTAGTTTAAAATGGTATTCGATTTTTAAACAAAAGTCTAGTTGGATTATTTCTTAAAAATCTAAGGGTTTATAATGTTAGATTGTGCTGCCATTTCATCAATAAGCAATTTTGTCTTTTTAATTGCTTTAAAAAAATATTCACAAATACAGAAATTGTTTGTGAATGCACCCACGATACAGGAGAAATTCCCGGTGTGAGGCAAACTTCTTTTTTTAAAGGTATTTTTTTAGTTTCTTTGTAAATCCTACGTAAAATCCTACTGAAATCCTTTTTCTTACTAATATTAAAAGTATAAAAGTGTGCTAATACTTATGATAACTAATTATGTATGTTTTATATGTGACGTGGATGTTTAATACTCTTTTACGTTAAAACTACTGAACAGAGTTTAGTAAAATTTGGTAGACTTACATATTACTCTGGCCACCGTACGGCGCCTACGGTGGCCAGAGTACGCCTACGGACGGTGAGCAGTGGGCAGCTCGCCACCCGGTAAGGACCTAGGCCGGAGTCGACGGCGCATTGTGTTTCACGCGTGCCTCAAAGAGATGTCAGCACGTCGTGACGGGGTCCACCAAGACCGATGTCTCCTGGGTCAGTGTTGCGGGTTGGTTAAAAAAGAAACCGTGGCCCCTAGCACACGGGCAAGTGAAGAAACACGGGTGGGTTTTATTCAGTAAAAGTCTGATACACCCTTCAGCTCCGCCCAGAGCGGGAGAGGATTTGATGATTTCCCACCAAGAACAAAAAAAAAATGCGCTGTTAGTGTAATAATAAATGGTACAGTTTTTAAGATATTCATTACTATTCTACGTCATCTAAAGATAAGCATTTAATATTTACATTTCCTCAATTCAATAAACTTCATAGATTACTTACATTGACGTAATAAAAAGCGCAATGGAAAGAGCTCGGAGTTTCTCTGCGCGATCGAATCAGAAATGTGGAAATCCACAGAAGAACCAAAGTCACCGACATGGCTCTTCGAGTCGCTAACATTATGTGACAGTGGGCGGGGCACATTGCTGGTAGAACCGATGGCCGATGGGGCAGTAAGGTTCTGGAGTGGCGGCCACGTACCGAAAGCCGCAGCGTAGGGAGGCCCCAAAAAAGTGAACCGATGACCTGTTGAAGGTCATCGTGGAAAGCCTTGAGGAGGCCTTTATCCAGCAGTGTACCTCTACAACGTGTAACAAAAAGGGTATATACCAGTGGCGAAGAGTCCAACAAGACAATTCCCAGCCGGTTCCAAAAAAATAAACACTTAAAAACTTACCTACTGCAGGATATCTTGGAGGAGGTCTTCAGATAAGAATAGTATTAAAAGCCCCACCTTCACCATACAAAAAAGGACTGATGATTTGATAACAGTGTCTTTCAAGTATGATAAAAGCGGCAGCAAAAGAAAAATAAAGCCTTTTTCGACGTGCATCTCCATACCACACATGCATGCTTGTTAGTAAGTACTAAGTTAAGTACCTATTGTTAGGGAATAAGAGTCAAGAAAAAATAAAATAAAAAATTACAAAAATAAAGTGTTTCAAAAATATTAAGCAAAAATAAAGCAAATTATACACAATCACAACGTTATTTATATTGTAATGCAACCAAAATGAGCTAAAATGATGTTATAAAAATTCGGATTACTTTTCATTTTATTAAGCAAATTTTTTTTAATTGACATGATAGCCAAATCGGACAATCTCTGCTCTTTTTGGCAGTTTCGCACATATGTGTGAATGCGTTATAAAGCAGAAAATGACCGCTCAGCTGAAGCTACTGAAATGGGGAGGGTCAGAATTAAACTGCAAAGAGTCGAAACTTGAGAAAATGCGTCTTTCAAAGACGTATTCTGGAGCTCTAAAAAAGCTCATAGGTGTCCAATTTATTTAACGACGCTGACGTAAGACTTTAAGTTCATTCAGCAGGTAGTCAGTTGAGCAGCACTCTATATGAATTAAAGTCATAATAACAAACAAAATACACAGTATTTAACCAAATCTGCGATTAAATTACCTTACAGAATCAGTCACAGTTTAAATACCACAAATATTAAAATATAACAAACGAAAAACACGAAAAACGAACACATGTCACATACTAACAATAATTTATTTTCAACCAAACGAAATGGAACACGAAAATATGCCAAAATAAAAAGAATATGACTTGCGAAGGATTTCATTATAACGTTTCTTTGTCTCATTCTAATAGAGGAGAGGAGAGAACTGCAAGCCGGTCGGCATCAGCCTATCTTTTCTCAAAAATTACGGACGGTTAGCGATCATTAGAAAGAGATGTCTGACACGCTCTGTCTCTTTTCGCCTCATAGTAAAACGTTTGACCGAGGTAGGCTGTAATTCGTCGAGTTGCCTTCAATGTAATGTACGAAAAATTTAAGCGCTGATTAATTTACGACTATAAAATGAAAGTAATCCGATACTTAGGGTATTGCTAAGAATTACTATTGCTATTGTAAATCGCGCAGGCATTTGATTAATAATACTTTGTTAATGAAATAGAATGTAAATACTTTTGTATGAATATGGAACTGATTTTTGAAAGGTAACCCGGTGGGAATCGGCTTGTATGGACTCTTCGCCACTGGTATATACCCTTTTTGTTACACGTTGTAGAGGTACACTGCTGGATAAAGGCCTCCTCAAGGCTTTCCACGATGACCTTCAACAGGTCATCGGTTCACTTTTTTGGGGCCTCCCTACGCTGCGGCTTTCGGTACGTGGCCGCCACTCCAGAACCTTACTGCCCCATCGGCCATCGGTTCTACCAGCAATGTGCCCCGCCCACTGTCACATAATGTTAGCGACTCGAAGAGCCATGTCGGTGACTTTGGTTCTTCTGTGGATTTCCACATTTCTGATTCGATCGCGCAGAGAAACTCCGAGCTCTTTCCATTGCGCTTTTTATTACGTCATCTGAAATGTAAATATTAAATGCTTATCTTTAGATGACGTAGAATAGTAATGAATATCTTAAAAACTGTACCATTTATTATTACACTAACAGCGCATTTTTTTGGTGTTTTTCCTCAGAACTTCCTAACTTAAAGAGATAGGATTAAAAAACCCTTCGAATATCGTTTGATATCATGAAAAGATGCCATGCCTTTGTTATGTATATACCCTTTATGTTACACGTTGTATAGGCTGAAGAAGAAGAAGAGACTAGTGCTTGCTGCGATCCCACCTGATGGTAAGCAGTGATGCAATCATGGATGGTAAAGCGCGCTAGTTTATTAAAAGCCTATTTACTCTAGCCTTGGAGACACTTACATTGTAGTCAGGCGGGAAGACAGCTGCAGGCAAATGTTCCGGTCCTTTGATGTACGCGGTTTAAAAGACGAGGCGAAACGCTTCGTCCGGATCATAGTAACTTCGCGCTTCGCTCTTCGCGCTTTCTATGGGCCTTTCCCAGCTGGTAGAGCAAGCGACTAGGGTGCCTGATGTAGTTGGCCACACAGCCAACTGTTTGGACCTTCTGCTGACCACTGATCCGGACAGATGTGTTGTAACAGTTTCCTCACCGTTGGGAACTTCAGACCACTGTCTGGTGAAGTCTGTGTCATCCTTCTCCCCTCCAGATCACGACTCTGGTGGTGAACGGAGATTGTGGCGATACAAGTCAGCGGATTGGGATGAGATGCAACACTTCTTTGCGTCTTATCCTTGGCAGCAGGTCTGCTTCTCTTCTGACAATCCGTCGAGCTGTGCGGACGCTATAACCGATGTGGTGCGTCAAGCTATGGAGTATTTTATCCCCTTCAGCGACGTGCCCGTCGGTGGCTCAGCTCGCCCATGGTTCAATGCCGATTGTGTCCAAGCTGAACAGCATAAGCACGCGGCATTTCTTACCTGGGTTGACGCTCGTGACCGCAGAGATCCGGATCTAAGCTCAAAGAAGAGAGCCTTTAACCGTGCTGCCAAGTCCTACAAAAAGGCGCTTAAGAGGGCTCGCTTCGACCGTATTACCCATATTGGCAACAAGCTATCTGCGCAGCCATCCGGTAGCAGATCTTTTTGGTCCCTTGCCAAATCGGTCGAGGCGAACTTCTGTCGACCACACTGCCTCCGCTGGTGAGGCCTGATGGAACACTGGCCCATACGGCGAGAGAGAAAGCAGGTCTCTTTGCATCTCTCTTTGCCCATAGTTCGCGTCTTGATACTGGCAGTGCTACTCCACCTAATTTACCTCATTGCGGAGCTTCAATGCCGGAGGTTCGCATTAGGAACAAGGAGGTCCTGAGAGCACTGTGTCGTCTGGACGTGAATAAGGCTAGTGGTCCAGATGGTATACCAGCGATTGTTCTTAAGGCATGTGCACCCGAGTTGTCTCCTGTATTGACGCGCCTGTATCGCCTCTCATTTGGGACTGGTATAGTGCCCAAGTCCTGGAAGTTTGCCAACGTGCAGCCCGTGCCCAAAAAGGGTAGTCGTGCCGATCCTACCAACTATCGGCCGATTTCGGTAACCTCCATACTCTGCAAGATTATGGAGCGTGTATTGAATTCGCGCCTCTTGGCTTACCTGGAAGGTAACGATCTCCTCAGTGACCGACAGTACGGTTTTCGGCGCAATCGGTCAACTGGGGACCTACTAGTGTATGCCACTCACTTGTGGGGCGAGGCCCTCGAGAAAAATGGGGAAGCGATTGCCGTCTCCCTTGATGTCTCGAAGGCCTTCGACCGGGTATGGCACGCTGGCCTTTTGAGTAAGCTTCCAGCGTACGGCGTTTCCGCTGGCCTGACTGGCTGGGTTAAAGACTTCCTGACTGAACGGTCCCTCCGAGTTGTTGTCGACGGATGCTCATCGGAGCCCATGTCGACCAATGCCGGTGTTCCTCAGGGGTCTGTTCTCTCTGCAACTCTGTTCCTGCTGCATATTAATGATCTGCTGATGCCCGGTATCTATGGGTATGCAGATGACAGCACAGTTGTGGAGAGATATCTGCCGGAAGCTCGGGCTAGTAAGGAAGCAATCTGGTCCGAAAGAGAGGCTATGGTAGAGCGTACGAGTGCTGCACTACAGGCAGTCTCCGAATGGGGCAAAGCCAATCTTGTAGCATTCAATGCCGCCAAAACACAGGCGTGTCTTTTCACCGCCAAAAGGAGCCCGTCCACCTTGGCTCCTACTTTTCGGAATGTATCCTTGGAGTGCACCAACCGCCTTCAGCTTTTGGGAGTAGAGATTTCCTCGAACCTTAACTTTGGGCGGTTCATTGAGTCCAAGGCCAGGGTGGCTGCTAGAAAACTTGGCGTTATCGCAAAGGTCCGGCGGTACTTCACACCGGGGCAGCTTCTAATGTTGTACAAAGCACAGGTCCGCTCGTGTGTGGAGTACTGCAGCCACATTTGGGCTGGTGCTGCGAAATGTCACCTGGATACTTTGGATTCAGTGGAGAGGCGTGCGAAGAGGCTGATTGGTGACCCAGACTTAACTCGAAACGGTCTCCAAAGCCTGGAGCACAGGCGTAGAGTAGCCAGCCTTTCGGTCTTCTATAGGTTGCATTCTGGTGAGTGTGCAAGGGAATTGCATGATTTAATTCCCCCATCACCGTTCCACCATCGGACGACCCGTCGTACGGCGAGTTTCCACCCTTACGTTGTTGATACCACTGCGACCCGGACGAAGCGTTTCGCTTCCTCTTTTATACCGCGTACATCGAGGGACTGGAACAATTTGCCAGCGACGGTGTTTCCGTCACATTACAATTTGAGTGTCTTCAAGGCTAGAGTGAATAGGTTCTTAATAAACTAGCGCGCTTTACCATCAATGATCGCATCACTGCTTACCATCAGGCGGGATTGCGGTCAAGCGCTTATTTATAACTTATAAAAAAAAAAAAAAAAAAAAAAATAGTAGTGTCAACAACGTAAGGACGGACACTCGCCGTACATCACGACGAGGTTGTGTTGTGGTTGAGGACATTTCGACGGGTCGTCTGATGATAGAACGGAGATGGGGGAATTAAGTTATGTAATTCCCGTGGACACTCTCCAAAATGCATGCTATAGAATAGCAAGTTTGCACATTTTAACTATTCAATACATCTCTCAGTATAACTTGGACATCAATGACTGATTAAAAGGTGAAAGAAAACATCTTGAGGAAATCTGAACTTTACGTCTGAAATCGCCATTCCGCATTAAGCAAGCGTGGTGATTACGCTCAATCCTTCCCTCTATGAGAGTAGATCTGTGCCCAACAGTGGGACGATAAAAGGGTCGATGATGATACGAATGAGATCTTTTAAGTTATGTTAATCAAAGTGGACATGATTATCAGACATAATAAGAGTACGGTTTTTGTTCTATACTAATTGAAATGCGATCAAAACAGTCGATTAAAGTGTGGATATTAATTATTTTTTGTCAAATTAGCCAGCGCCTGACGGAAATTGACGTAGATATTTTTAATTGGCATGTTTTTAATCGCATTTGTGCTTGTTTTGGTATCGTAATTTGACAGAACTAATTTAATATTAATTTATCTTCTGTCTTTTTGTTACTGAAATTTAAAAAAAAAAGATGCAATGAACTTGAAAATTACTTTAAAATTTGTGAACAGGGCTATCGGCGCTAATGTCTTAACATTATCAACTTATAACAGTGCTGGTATACAAACCAGATCATCATCAACCTTTTTATAGTCCCACTGCTGGGCACAGGTCTCCTCTCATACCGAGAAAGATTGGGTTAAAGTCCAGGCTTCCTCAAGATGTTTTCCTTCACCTTGTAATCAGTGGTGATCAGTGGTGAAAATCATTTGTGTCCCAGATATAATTATAAAGTAAGCATAACTTGTAAAAGTTACATTGGTACTTGCCTGAAATCCTGCCTGGAATCGAACCCGCACATTCATACTTGAGAGGCTGGTGTTTCAACCACTAGGCCACCACGATTTTATTTATACAGACCTGTCTAAATCAAAATCAAAAGTCCTTTTTTCAAGTAAGGATAAGAATCGGCATTTTTGAAACGTCAATATTACAGAAGACTGTGGAGACGGAATGATTCATAATCCACAATGCAGGTCCAATGGGAGTTGGTAGACGGCACATATTTGTTTAAAGGATTAATTAAGAGGGGACTCTAGTACCGAAGAATTTGGAAAATAGGTATTTGAAGAAACTATTACCGTCACGCTGCTTCCAATCTCTCCCGGTAAAGTGCGAAAAGGACAGTTGCAGCTCTGGCTGATTTTACCTACAAAAACGTTGACCAAAAGAAGTTTCGTATTCCGCTGTTTTCTTTTTCAAAATACGACAGATCTCATTTTTGTAACAAAATTAAGAGGAAATGTATACCTATGCTTCTATTATTTTCATTGTGTTAAAAATTTATCACGTTTGTCTAATAGTCGTCTGAACATCAAGGTATAACGGGTTATTTTTCGGGACTTTGAAGTATCATATTTCTTTTATCATATTTCATAGTTTCGAAAAAAATCAAATGATAGGGGCACGTATAATCACGGTGTAAAATTATAGAATAAAAAAGTGTGTGTGTCAGCTCCGACGCACGACTGGAGTTTACTCCTTAAGTACGAGAAAAAAAAAATAAAAAAAAAAATATTATTATTTTAAAAATTATTTATAAAATAAATCATAAAAATTTAAAAAAATTATAAATGCATATTTATGAAAATTTTAACCAATTTTAAGTAAGTTCATAATATTTTTTTTTTAAATATAACATTATCTTAATAACTAACAAAATATAGTTGTAAAAAGATAATTAGGCCACTTTTTTAGTTTAGAAAGTTGCGCACCGAAGGTGCGCACTAAAATAGTAAGTAACGCTTAAAATTCGTTACTCGTTAGTTGGTTTTACCCCTCTGATTTTTCTCATACCGGGCGCCTTATGTATGAAAATCGAAGGAGTAAACTCCAATAAACTCCAAAAATAATTGCTCTAAAAGCATTATCCACGAAGAAAACAGCGGAATACGTTTGTATAGATAAAGCACCACTAGAGTTCCCTCTTAAAAACTACTTTTGTTTTCTTCTAAAAATTAGTTTAATTTTTTTACAATGGAATTGGCGCCCTCAGCATTCAAAGTCCCCATAAAAAGTTATAAACGGCAGGGTATTTACGTAAAACACCATCAGTAGCAATGGGTTTCTTTTTGATAGTTCAACAACATTCTTTGCGTGAATTACTTATCTTGTTTAACAGATACTATTTTCGCGGTAGATTATAATATATGTATATATATTAAAAAAAACATATAGAGGAATTGATTAGCAATAATATGCTTCAAAATGATTCCAATTGATAGTAATATGTTGTGTGTTTGTGTAAGTACACACACATACCTAAGTGTATCAATATAATCTATGGCTGGCCATATTCAAATGCTGCTAAACTCTTTGCAATGTTATAATAATGTTATTCATCATAAATAAGTACTCCGTTACCCGATAGCATATTAAAGTAATGGCAATTATACAAAATTAATTATTAATTGACACACCAGAAGTCGCATTAAACCTATAAAGACTTACAGCTGCCGTAGGATAACACTTCTTTTCTACACTTCACTTATTTTGAAACTTAAGTTAGAGACTAGAGAAAAATTATAATACTAGCTGTTGCCCGCGACTCCGTCCGCATGGACTTCAGTTTACAGCGCGTGGTGGTTCCCGTTTCCGTGGGAATATTTATTCCGAAAAAATTAAAAAAAGCTCAGTTGATAATAGATAAAATAAGCACCTGTTAAAATAATGGGAGCAATACGTTTTTGCAACATCTTTTGTTACTACTCTGCTTCTATTAGTCATAACGGGCTGTTCTATAGCCTATGACCTTTCTCAGGCTCTAGACTATCTGTGTACCAAATTTCATTACAATCGGTTTAGTGATTTTGGCGTGAAAGCCGGACAGACAGAGAGACAGACAGAGATACTTTCGCATTTATAATATTAGTATGGATGTAGTTTTTTTTTTTTGTAGTGTGGCACTAGTTATGACTTTGTGCCAATTACAAGTAAAATAAAAATCTTAAAACGTTCTTCCTTCTTTATTTTTTAGCTTCGCACGGTTTGTGCATTTCGCCAATGTCACGTAATAAATTATTCGTGTCGAAAAAGACGGCCGCGTGAACCGTCTTACGAGGGAGGTTTGAGACAAAGTCATGATGTGGCCACTATGCTACGATATTTCACTGTTCTTTATGAATTATTTAATGAATGCACATTTTACTACATAAATCACGCACTTTTATTTAGTAAACAGTACTATAAATAATTTTAAAATTCTAATGAAAAATGATCGTGACACTCACCTTGACTTTGTTGCCAAAACTCCTAATAGAAAATTGGTGACTATTATACTCATACGAAGACAAGGCTGAATAGTGAAGTGACCTCTTTTGTCATTGGGCTGAATGCATGATGTCTACCTATTGCCAGTATGATGGTTAATGTGCCAGCGAACTTTTTAAAAGGGTGAAGAGTTTTTTTTTTATTACTTACCGCCCTAGGGTTTTTCTAGCTACATTACTATCCTAGAGCGCTAATTAAATAAATAATAAATATATACGGACAAATCACACAGATTGAGCTAGCCCCAAAGTAAGTTCGAGACTTGTGTTATGGGATACTAGCTCAACGATACTATATTTTATAATGTATATATATTATATATGTATGTAGATAAACATCCAAAACCCAGGTCAGTCAGGAAAAGGTCGTTTAACATCATGACCTGGCCGGGGATCGAACCCGGGGCCTCCACGTCGCAGGCAGGCGTGTTGACCGCTGCGCCATGGAGGACGACAAGTCACCTACAAGTCCCTTTAGGAAATAAGGACCTACTTACCGAATATGAGAGATATAAATGAAGATTAACAAACATCCCACCAATTCGTATGAAAATCGATCATATAATGGTATATAAAAAATTCTTAGTAATAAATGTCATTTGCCAACATAACTTAGTATTAATTTATGATCTCCTGCGCGTGCCCACTATAAATCAACGATACCTAATGTAAATGTCATATTGGCTTGGAAATGGAATTATTAATTGCTTATGTTTCTCCGCCAGCAGTTACCGAGTTACTGCTTCTTGTGAGAAATAAGGATGTCTATATAATTGCCGGATAATTAGTCCAGAAAACACACAAACAAAGAGAATTGTGTGGACGGGCTCACACAATTCACTGGCAGACTCACTAACATTATTAATTTTGAATTTTGAGGCCTAAATCCCCCGGGGGTTACTTTAAATACTTAAAACTATTTAAATTTTGTGAACGTTAAAAGATCGTGGCCATGACTCGCTAGCTTGCCAGTTCGAAAGGAAGTGCGCGTCGTTCAGTGCTCGGCGGAAGAATGTGGCCCCACTATGGCGGCGTTCCGTTTACTTTAAATTTTTGGCGCCGATAAACACAAAAATCAGAGAAGATTATTCAACAGACGTAAATAACAAATGTAGACAATTGTAAATAATACCAAGTTCTGCCTTCCCCCGCAACATAACTCCATGCTAGTTGACTAACTTTCATGTAATTAAACGCATTACTGCTTTTATACGTCCAACGTCGGGTATGAGAGCACAGAGCGTAGTTCGTCATTCACAAGTAGCTCATTGCTTTGACTTCTCCTGCGATTTGTTTTTGTTTTTAGATATCCATGCTTAATTTCTCTTAATAGTGAAGTAAAATGGCCTTGATAGGCCCAGCGCACACTGGAGGCGCGGCGGAGAGCATTTCCATTAAACGCGCGGGTGGATACCGCGCGCTTCGAGCGGCGTCAGGAGCCCTTGAGAGCCTTCTAGCGGCGCCAAGAGCCCTTGAGGGCCTTCGAGCGGCGCCTAGAGCCCTTGAGAGCATTCGAGCGGAGAGGAGCGCGGTGGCGCGCGGCTACTCCGAGCGCAGCCATGTTATTTAGTACTGATCGATACTTTGCACACAATTCGCTCCCGTTCGTAATGGTTGTGTACTGGGACATGATTATTATTGCTGCGCTTGCAGAAGAAGAAAAAGAGAAAAAAATGGAAAAGGAAAAGATAAAAGTGGGTCGCGATAGCGGCCCGCGGCGGAAAGGCGAGCGGCGCGCGCGAAGCAATGCAGCGGAGCGCAGAGTAGCATGGCGGCGACTGGAGCACTCGCGCGCATGCTCGTGTAGTAACTTGAAGGCGCTCCGAGCGCCGCATGCGAATTTATTCTTTTATAGACCGTATGTCAAGGTAGGTACCACACTACAAAGGTTCACATGTCAAGAAATCTTTACAAAAATAAAATCTTTGAAAAATGGCAAGAGCAGCGGACCAGATGGCATATCAAATGAGACAATAAAAATTGGAAACAATGTTTTAGTACACCCTTTAACCACATTATTCAACAAGATATTAGATGAAAAAAAGATTCCTGCCGATTGGGCAAAGTCAGACATAGTACTTCGGTATAAAAAAGGAAACCCTGCTGATATAGGTAACTACAGACCAATTAGCTTACAACCTAACATCTATAAGTTATTTGCTTCTTGTGTGGAAGAACGTCTCGCGAACTATACTGAAAAGGAGCAACCGGTAGAGCAGGTGGGTTTCAGAAGAAATTACTCCACAATAGACCACATACACTCTCTAGAACTTGTTATAGAGAAGTACGAAGAAATGAACCGCCCGCTCTACCTAGCGTTTATAGACTACGCCAAAGCATTCGACTCTATTTTACACAATAGTATATGGAGAGCCTTGAAAGAATGTGATGTACCCTCAGAAACCATTGAACTTATTCAGGATATATATAAAAAGAGTAAAAGTAAAGTCAGATAAGATCAGTCTAGATAAGTCAGGATCTGAAATAGACATTTGTAGAGGTGTCCGGCAAGGTGACCCCCTGTCACCCAGAATATTTATAACCGTGCTTCAAAATATTATGAAGAATTTGAAATGGAAAAATAAAGGTATACACATAAAGGGCAAATACTTGAGCAACCTCAGGTTCGCAGATGATATAGTTTTGTTTGCGGAAAGTGCATCACAACTAAAATCTATGATAGAAGACATAAAAAATGTCAGCCTTGAAATCGGTTTAGAACTAAACACTACTAAAACTAAAATAATGACAAATAGTAGAAATATCCCTATTATTGTTGACAATTCTCCAATAGAATATGTTCAAGAATATATATATCTGGGCAAACAAATATCATTTAAAAAGACTAGGCACAGAAATGAACTAAGCAGGCGAGTAAACATGGCTTGGAACAAATTCTGGAGTCCTAAAGAAGTTCTCAAGTCAAATATACCAATGAGACTAAAGAAAAAAGTCCTAGATTCTTGTATTCTACCTACTCTCTCTTACGCATCACAAACATGGATATTCAACAAATTTACTTGTAACAAAATATTAACAACCCAAAGAGCCATGGAACGGAGCACTCTGAAAATAAAACTTAAACATAAAAGAAAAAATACTGATATTAGAAATACTACAAAAGTAATTGATGCTTTACAACACTGCATGAAGCTAAAATAGCAGTGGGCCGGCCATGTTGCTCGCATGGATGGTGAAAGATGGACAAAAAAGATAACATTATGGAAAGGACCATCAGGTAAGAGAAGTAGAGGAAGACCAATGGAGAGATGGGTCGACGAAATTCTGAAAACAGCGGGGAGAAACTGGATAGAAAAGGCAAAAGATAGAGAAAAATGGAGAAAAATGGAGGAGGCCTTCACTCAGTAGAGAGGTCCTTAGTAACATAAGTGTTAAGTGCATGCAAAATAAGCATCATTTAATAGTTTTTAAGTATTAGAAAAATGTATAATGTAACCGAATACCTTAAGTGTAAGTTTAATCATATGTAAAAAAAAAAATTGATTCTAAGGAATAAACAAGGCTTTATTATTATTCTTCTATTTATTACACTTACATATAATTTACATTTTTAAATATTTGTATATAAAAAAAACAAAAACATTTTTTTTTCAAACACATTTTTTATTATTATTCTCTTTATTTTTCTATATGTACATATTTTTTTACATTTTTAAATCTTTAAATATATAATTCTGCTGTACGTGTGTATGTCATTGAACTCCTCCTAAACGGCTTGACCGATTTTAATAAATTTTTCTGTATGCGTTTGAGTGGCGACCTGGATCGTTTAGATTCACAAATCAACCCGGCAGATGGCGCTAATCGCTTGAAGAAGCATGTGATCTCGGAAACGGCCCTAACGATTTCGGTGAAAATTAATATGTGGTGGTTTTCTGGGACGAAAAATCGATCTAGCTCAGTCTTATGTCTGGGGAAGCGCATATTTTCGAGTTTTCTCTTTTGCAATATTTCACGCATAATATGGGCGCTAATTTCGCGCGGCTTGACATAGCGGCTGTAGCGTAGTCAATATTGGTATGGTCTACTCGCGATGGCTGGTGTTCCTCGGTTCAAACCCGGTCAATCACAAGTTTTTTTTTTGTTTTTAGACAAGTTTATAGTTTTTTTTTAATTTTTTTAGTTACTTAAAAATATAATTGTACATAAGAACTAAAAGGCGAAAAAATAAAAAAGATATTTTTTTTATTTAACTAAATTTGTACTTATGAACTAAAAGAGAAAAAATAAATAGAAATAAATAATTATTTAAGATTTTTTATTTTACTTAAAGAGACAGAAACAAGAGCTCTAGGGGTAGAGAGAGGTATGATATCTTTGCAAATGTAGATGAAAATGCTTTCCATGAGTTTCTTCTTTCCATCCTAAATCTGCTGTACGTACGTCACTGAATTCCTCCTAGGCTGGTCCGATTTGAATGAAGTCTATGTATATAAATGAAAGTCGTGTTAGTTATAACTATATTTTATAACTCAAGAACCGCTTAACCAGTATGGCTCAAAATTGTTAGGGAGGTAGAGAAGAACTGGGAGAAGGACATATCACATTACCACATAGGATACTTTTTATCCCGTTCCCGTTGTTCCCGTCGTTCCCGTGTGACGTGACATAAGACATGGTATTAACAAACGCAACTGACATGGAATAACAAAACAACTCAGTCAAAATATAAGTTAGCGGTTCATTTGCTAAAAATGGTACAAACACACTGCTGCACTACTCAGCATATTAAAAAAAAGTCTTACTGGTTGAATGTTGATGCATTCATTTAAAGCAAGGAATGTAAATACTCTCTGCTGGTTTAATTTTTTTAATAAAAGCCCCAAAGCAAACTTCAACTTCAAAATTTGTAATATTGTATTGCTGTGCCATTTATCACTTCACTACATACTACAAAACAAAGTTACTTTCTCTTTCCCTATGTCCTTTTGTATGATTAAATCTTTAAAACTGCGAAACAGATTTTGATGAGGTTTTTTTAATAGATAGAGTAATTAAAAATAAACTTTTATATATATAATAACATCCATTAAAGTGTGGAGAAACACTATCCCTCGCCCACATGTGGGAGTGACGAGAGGAGGCACAACTCCGTTGCCGCGAAACATTGCAGTACAGCAGACAGAGACATGGAAAGTGTGATTGTCGCAATCCAGCACTGAGCACGCCACAAACATCAAAATCCTCTCTTTGAGGAGTAGCTAGAGGGGCGCCACGGCGTCCTCACCTTCCGACTGACGTAGGTCCTCACCGGACACGGCTGTTTCGGGAGGTTCCTGTTCCGTATAAGGCGGGAGGAAACGCCAGGGTGACCACTGTGTGCATCGCCCTGAGGACACGGTGGAGCAAATGGTGGAGGTCTGCCCGGCTTGGGTAAAGCCCAGCCGTGTCCTCGTGGTGGCGATCGGCTGCGATCTCTCGCATCCGACCCTGGTCCGGGCCATAGTCCGGAGCAAGAGTGCATGGCAAGCTTTCACCTCCTTCTGTGAAGCAGTGATGCTGGCAAAGGAGGAGGCGGAGCGCGTGATGGAGCGGAAATCCCACTAACCTCACGCCTCAAACCGCCGCAGGAAGCGCCCTGGTCAGGAGCCAACATCGGACTTCCGACCACCGTAGGCGCGGGCTTGCGGGTGGCGAGCGATAGGCAGCTAGCCTCCTGGTAAGAACCAGGCCCGGGTTGACGGCGCGTTGTGTTTCACACGCGCCTCAAAGAGATGTCAGCACACCTTGACGGGGTCCACGAGGACTGGTCCACAGGGTTGCGGGTTGGTTAAAAAAGAAACCATGGCACTGGTAGTTGCATAGGCAAGTGAAGGAACACGGGTGGATTTTAGTCAATAAAAGTCTGACACGCCCTTCCGCTCCGCCCAGAGCGGGAGAGGTCATTTGATGATTTCCCATGCAAAACAAAACAAAAAAAAAAAAGAACTGAAGAAGAGCAAGAAATTGCACTTGATGAGCGCAGCCTTAGTATGGCTCGACTTCGTGCTTCTCACTCACCAGAGCAAAGGGAGGCAGCCCGTGAAACGGCTCGGTTGGCAATGCAAAATCGTCGAGCAAACCTCAGAGATCAAGCGCTAGATAATTTACGAAGCACAAGAAGAAATTCATCAAATACTGATTTGAATCGGGCAGCGTTTTAATACGCATATAATAGGTATAGCGCAATGGCGTTCGCATTGGGCGAATGGATGTTGTTTGCGAGTATTGTAGCACATTAAAGATTTCCGGAGAACCGCCAGGATTGTGCTCCCAAATAAAGAATCGTTGAATAATAATATTTATTTATTTAAAATTATCCTAATTTAAAAAGTAGTCATGTGATATTGCCTTTAAGGCGGAACGAAGTTCGCCGGGTCAGCTAGTATTTATATATAAATAAATAAAAAAAACATTTAGAAATATAAAAAATAGTAGCCCACCGGTATCGGGAACAGGGTCCAAGCTACCGGCGGTCAGGGCTCCAGAGAGAGGAACTTCCTGACTATGCGAGCCGTGTCCAGCAATACCGCTTTCTGAATCAAGCCCTTGATCCAGCTGCCTAACGAGAGCCTCCTGAGGTGTTGGTCGAGGCTCTTGGCTATTAAGCCATTGGCTGTCACGACTATCAGTACAATGATTGCTGAATCCACTTCCCACATGTCGACAACCTCGTGAGCCAAATCAAGATACTTGATTTGTTTATCTTTCTCAGCTTTCACGAGGTTCTCATCATGCGGGATGGTTATGTCAACAATCATTGCACGCCGCTCTGATCGATCCACCAGCACTATATCAGGCTTATTGGCAACAATAGTCCTGTCAGTGATGATGGATCGATCCCAGTACAATGTGATATAGCCATTTTCGAGAACTGGGTCGGGCATATACCTGTAGTACGGCACCTCCGATTCCACAAGTTTGTATTTAAGAGCAAGTTGCTGGTGAATTATCCTGGCTACAAGGTTGTGTCTATGCAAGTACTCTCCGTTAGCTAGACGAGAACACCCGGAAATAATGTGTCTAATTGATTCTCCCGGCCGGTGACATGCCCGACAGATGTCAACTGTGCCGTCTTTCACAATGAATCTCCGGTAATTGTTCGTCATCATAACTTCGTCCATAATTGCAAAGACAAAACCTTCGGTTTCCCCAAAGAGGTCACCGAAACGTAGCCAGGCGACGGACGCTTGAAAATCTACATCCGGCCCGTGTATGGCTCGGAAGAAGCGTCCGTGAAGCTCTTTGCTCTTCCATACCTCCAAGCGATCATTTGTGTCAAGCACTACTGGTTTACGCCAGTTCTCTTTAGCCAAGGAGAGCAGAGTGAGGCCCTTGTCAGCCGCAACCACATCTCGATGCATCCCCACGTCGGTTTCTAGAAAATATTCTCTGAGACTGCATACCTCGCGATTGTGGAGGGTCTTGGCGTTTAAAAAGCCACGACCTCCACATTTTCGCGGGATATACAGCCTCATAACCGATGACCGTGGGTGATGCAATCGATTTGCAGTCAGCAGCGTACGGACCCTCTGATCTTTGTGTTCATCTTTATTATTATTATTATTATGTCAAGGTAGTTAAGGTTTATATTAAGTTGTTGTCTTCAATTGCCCTCCGCTGCGCCTTCAGCGGTGTGCGCTGGGCCATAGGCTCCTGGACTGTAAGATTGTTTTGTATTGGTTGATAGCTATTTACCATGTGGGCTCAGTTCCGCGGGTGTTTATGTACCTATAGCAGCAAATCTTTCTCAAATGTTTTTAAGGAGCGGAATGGAATAGCAATAAACTTCAAAATTATTCCAACTGATAGTAATAGTGTGTTATCGCTCAGATTTCTTTATTAGATTTTCAACTTTATCTCTAAAACGTTAAGATTCAAAGTTGATTGGGAATATTTGACAGTTGGCGGGCTTGGCCTGCCTTCGTCCCTTCAACTCATTCCCAATGAACCTTGAGCCCTAATATTTTAGAGATAAAGTTCAAAATCTAATAAAGAAGCTGGCGTCTACAGCACATCATGCTTCTACAATCTGTCAGATTTCTTTGTACATTTTAAAAAAATGAACAATTTTTCATTTTTCATTTTTAATCTTGAGGCGTGGGTTCGATCCCCGCACAGTGCAAGTATTTGTATGCATGAATATGAATATTTGCACTTGTCTGGTCGTGCCTCGGAAAGCACGTTAAGCCGTTGGTCCCGGCTGCCATACGAACATCTAGTGGCAGTCGTTACGGGTTGTTGGAGTCCTCAAAAGTCTAACAATTGGTCTAACTGCAATGCTTAGATATCGCCTTCGGGTTGTGGAGGTCAGACGGCAGTCGCTTCACGGAAAATATCGAAGTTTAGCCAAATTCAGCAGTTAGACTGGTAAAGCGGACCCCAGACTCCAAAGCCGAAAAAGCTGCGGATGCGACTGGGATTAACGCTGAGATGATGATGAGTAATAGTGTGTTAAGCAATTAGTCTACAGGGCTCGGTCACCGACGTGTTGTATTCCACGAGCACCTCAAAGAAATGTCAGAACATTGTGACATCGGTGACGTGGTCCGCTGAAGCCGGTGCCTACCAGTTTCGCGGGTTGTTCGAGATACCGTGGCAACTGGCACAGGCAACTGAAAGAGCATAGATATGTTTTAGTCAGTAAAATTCTGACAAGTCCTCTCGCTCCTCCCAGAGTGGTAGAAGACATTTAAGTTCTACCGACAAAAAACTACAATAGGGATGTTTCATGGGTAAAAAAAAAATTGATTCTGTTTAGTCCGTCATTCAGATTATGGAAAAATATTGCATACGTACATTTTGTTTTATCAAATCAATAAAAATTGACAAATATAAAAAGCATCAAAAATCAGGAGTGATGGCTGGTGACGTCACTGCGCGCTAAAAAGTGTAGCGTGCAGTGACGTCACACGAGTTTTCAAAGCACTGTGTCGTCTTAATTTTTTGTTTATATGAAAAAAGAAAAAATACGTGTTTAGAATTTTTTGTATATCTGACTGACAGACTAATTAGTTTTTTAGTCAACTACCCTATTGAGCCACTGCTCTCATTAAGCCTAAAATCATCAAAGTTGGTACAGAGGTTTTGTTGCAAAAATATTACAGACAAACAGAATGATACACTTTCCAATTTTATTATTGTATAAATGGCAGTAAAAAGTCTGAGGTATGTATTGATAAATCGGCAAAGCAATTGTACGATTGGTCGTATAATGTAATTTTAGTGAAATAATTGCTAACTGGTAGTTAGAGTTGGAATGGATGTCATTTATCATGGGAATTGGATGGGTGGGACTTCTGTTACAGGTTGCTCGTGACCTTTGTGTCTGAGGTCATTGACACTATTGTGATGGGTGGTGACTGAAAAGTACCGAGATACTTTTTTTGGGCATATTTTAATAACATCAGAGTCAATTTTTATGTTGAACACGATGCGAACCGTTTTTTTTTTTATAATTCAATAATAATAATAAATATACATATACGGACAAATCACAAAGATTGAGCTAGCCCCAAAGTAAGTTCGAGACTTGTGTTATGGGATACTAACTCAAAGATACTATATTTATAATAGATACATATATTGATAAATATCCAAGACCCAGGTCAATCAGGAAAAGATCGTTTTCCATCATGACCTGGCCGGGGATCGCACCCGGGGCCTCCACGTCAGGCGTGTCTGCCAGACATAAGCTTCTCTCTTCTTGTGCTGATCCCCATGCTTCTGTGCCAATCCCATGCATGGTTTTCCCACGATAGCAACAATGACGTCTGCCCAGCTCATCGCCAAACAATCGGCATCTCACCTCTGGTCCTCTGAATTCCAGTCAGTATGTACCCGAACATTTTTTCCTTTATTAGCTTATACCATCCCACTGCTGGGTAAAGGTCTCCCCAAATCATTCCAGCAAGTCGAACTAGTCCTCACAATACGCATCCAGTTCATCTCGCCATTTCTATTTGGGTAGACGCCGTCGGCCATCTTCAGGTAGCCATTGTCCGGAGGCTTTTACCCTGTGGACATCGTGCTTTCGGCTGATGTGATCCGCTTAATCCTGTTTGAGCCTGGTAGAATTATTTCCTACATTAATTATGCCCATTTTAGAACTCAGCTTTGTGTTCCGAATAATTTTCAATCTTTTAACACCTAGATTGCTGCACTTCATTGCTCTTTGGCCAACTCCAAGGCTGAACTTATAGGGCTCGGTGAGTCACCAAGTCTGGGCACCGTAGATTAGGATGGGGGAAGATACAAGTTTCGATGAGTTTGCGCTTAAGGGAGATCGGTAGATCACTTTTCAAATCAAATCAAATCATTTATTTCAAATAAACCAGTTACAGGCACTTTTGAATTGTCAGAAGGTCGGTCAGTCAATAAGATGAAGCTAGTCGCCCATTCCAAAGAGTAGGTACCTATGGAGAAGAACGGGCAAGAAACTCCATGGACACTCTTTTAAATTTTCAAGCTATTATTACAAATATTTGATTACATCATTCATGTTGAAATCAACCGTGTGAGAACGATGCAGAAATATATTGTACGCTAAGAGCGTCCATAGAAAACACACAAAAATCAATTCAGAAATTAAAATACGCCATGGCAGCTAAGAGATGACCAGTCCCCACTGACGGCGTCCGTTCACGAACATGACGTATGGTTCAGCATCATTCAGCTCAACCATATTGAAGGGAACCCAATAACCCAACACACACGCCACCATCAGCAAGACATTTGAGTGAGCATGACATACTCTCAACAGCCAGAGCACAATCAAGTTAATAAAAATGACCAACCCAACAAATAAATGCCTTACAGCACATTCGTACATTGTGCTCACACGTTTGCCATGCAATTATACAATACTAAAGTGCGTATTCCAGAACGAAACTCAAGCATTCATCTCTGCTTAAGCATTACTTAAAACTAGTTTCAACCAATCAAATGGCTTGAAATGAGACATAAGTAGGGCTTGAGTTTTGAGTGACGTTCTGTAATACGGACCTAAGAAATTGAATCTACACAATGCTAAGATAGTATTGTCCAAGGTTCAGCAGCTCCAACAGTGTTCCCGAATACTAAGTTTAGCTCCTGTATAGCTGTACAAGTGCCGAAAACCTCCGTCAGCGATACAATTCCGTAACGTATAATATGCTTGGCTACATAGTGTGTAATATCAGGCTATGAATTAATAATATAAACAATTACATATTAAAACTACAAGAGGAAATATCAAAGAACAATCAGTGTATAGAAATCGGACGCAGCTCAAGTCTAAACCTTTTTGTCCTCAATATAATCATTCACACTATAAAATGCTTTCTGACACAGCTTACGTTTAATGAAGGATTTGAATTTATTCAGGCTCAGATCTTGAACCACCTCTGGAAGTCCATTGTAAAATTGTATACATTGGCATCTGAAAGAGCCACCTATTTTCTTGAGCCATTTTTCTTTAACCAGACAGCCTCCGTGGCGTAGCGGTAGCGGACGCGGCCGCTGCGCAGGATGGCGCGGGTTCGATCCCCGCACAGTGCAAGTATTTGTATCCATGAATATGAATATTTGCACTGGTCTGGTCGTGCCTCCGAAAGCACGTTAAGCCGTTGGTCCCGGTCGCCATACGGCAGTCGTTACGGGTTGTTGGAGCCCTCAAAAGTCCAACAATTGATCTAACTGCAATGCTTCGATGTCGCCTTCGGGTTGTGGAGCTCAGACAGCAGTCGCTTCACGGAAAATGTCGAATTTTAGCCATATCAGCAGTTGGACTGGTAAAGCGGACCCCAGACTCCAGAGCTGAAAAGGCTTCGGATGCGACTGGGATTAACGCTGGGATGATGATGATGATGGTAGATCACCTTTAAGGATGATCTACCGATTTCCCTGGGTAGATCACCCTTCATTAGCATCTTCATGGACCAGTAGGTTTTCAATACGTCGATCGATTTCCCGCTTCGAATTCGTCGATGAATTTCTTTCTCTGTGTTTTCGAAAGAAAGTAACTTACATTATTTTGCACTTGATATCTTTAAGCATATGTACACCTTGTACAATGTTTGTAAAAGACAATGTTAAAAATTCCAAGATGGTTATAAACTTCTAGATGCATGTAATTTAAATATTTACTTACGTACTTAGACAAACGGCTTAGTCGTTAATGTTCTTTAAAAACATATCTCAATTTATCTTCAGTCTTTAGGCCATGTTTAAGCAAAGGCATTATTATCTTTTAACAAGATTATGTAGTACTTATAACAGTCAGTGTTACCTTCCGCTCATATTATGTCTTTTATACGTTTAATTTAAGAGCCCATTCAACCTACCCCACAAAATTATAATAATTATTTCCACAAGCACTCGACAATTAATTCCCGTAACTACTGTTATACGTTAACTCATAAAACTGTGTGTGTCTTGTAGTATTTTTTATTCTCCATTAAAAATTCGTCCCGCGTCGCACACACCTGCGCGGGCGCAACAATCAATATCTTAATTATATCCATTTTTATACCTTTAATTCTTAATATAGCAAAAAATGTGCAACTTTTTGAGTTATCACTCTTTTGGATGTACGAGCACAACTGCAAAACAGTTTTTTTTAATTTTTTTTTTTAATTTGTAAACAGTAGGCGTAACGGTCAATAACCTTCGGTGTATGCCTACTATGAGCTACTTTAAAAGGAGTGATATGATATGCCAGATATGGCTCTTCATTGCAAGACCTACTTTAAATTTGGACTTTAAAAGCGATCATAATCTCTGAGTTTGTTGCAGAATACTTTCTCAAGGTCTAGAAAATGGGCGCTATCTAGTTTTAAAATCATCATCATCATCCTTTTTATCGTCCCACTGCTGGGCACAGGCCTCTCATACAGAGAAGGATTAAAAAAATGACAAATAAAATATTCACTTACCTATATTATAAATGTCTTAAAAGATTTATAAACATTCACTTTCAAGAAAAAAATGCTAGAGAGCAGTAATGTCTTACCAAAATGGAGCATAAGCAGTCTTAAACATAACTACAATCTTTGTTAAGGCGGTTCCAAGGGAAAAACACAGCGCAAGCCGTTTTTATGTAGTTTTTCGGAGCTATCTACTCTTTATCCAAAAGAAATATCAACTTATTAAAAATACATAAATTTTCTCCATAATCTTGGCTCCAAAATTGTAGATTTCTTTTTTTTTTTACTAAGTATAATGTTTAAATATTTCCTTCACAACGAAACCACTGACAAGAGAAATAATTATCATAAACGTGCATCTCCTCGGAAAGTAAGCATTATTTAGATTGCGTTCTTACACTAATGGATAGGCAATTTCATGACGAACATTATTGTAGAAATATTTTTTTAAAACGATCAAAACAAAAATTTTATTCAACAATCTGAGCGTATTCCCCATCATTTCTCTTGCCCGAGCTATTGAGATTCAGTACGCCACAAGCTCTCGAAGGGGGAACCCGTGTCGTTCGCCATCGCGCGGTCCGCTAGCATAAGCGGGCGGCGCGTGAGCGAGAAAGCATCTTCTTGCTCGCTCACGCACCGCATGTCGCATAGAGTATAATACTATCATAAAGTGTCTCTGTTATTGATGTTCATTTTGGTGTTCGTTTTTTTAACCGATTTCAAAAGGGAGGAGGTTATATGTTTTTTATGTTTGTTTGCGGATAACTTTACTATAATATAAATAATAGGGTATTTGACTAAAAAAAATACGAATTAGTCCGTCATTCAGATTATAGACGTTTTACATTTCGTATATTTTGTTTTATCAAATCAATAAAAATGTACAAATATAATAGGCATCAGGGCCTTAGTCTACTATTACAATAGTGTTAGAATGATCGGCCAGTGATTACATAATGATCGATTTTGACAAGTTTCGTAATCTACTAACAAAATGGGGTCATTATGACTTTCCAGTGGTCAATCAGCGATGCTGCACTCCATATTAATAAATGTTCAAATTGAGTTTTGGTTTTTTGAAAATCATTTCTATTAACGGGTTTTATTATAATGGCAATACGGCAATGGCATTCTATCACCATTCCATTACGAGACGACTGAGATAATTGATCGATTATTGTGAATTTAGCAGATTACGAACTTTTAAGCACAAAGGCAATGGAATCGTGTTGGAATGGCAAATTTATAAAAATACCAGACTAGAGCCCCAGGAGTGATGGCTGGTGACGTCACTGGCCGCTAAAAAGTGTAGCGTGCAGTGACGTCACATGAGTTTTCAAAGCACTGTGTCGTCTTCATTTTTTGTTTATATGGAAAAAGAAAAAAATACGTGTCTAGTATTTTTGGGTAGGCCCCCGACAAGGTGGACCGACGACCTGGTGAAGGTCGCAGGAAACCGCTGGATGCGGGAGGCGCAGGACCGGTCGTCGTGGAGAACCTTGGGGGAGGCCTATATCCAGCAGAAGACGTCTTTCGGCTGAAATGATGATGAGGATGATGAGTATTTTTTGGAAATCTGACTGACGGACTAATTAGATTTTAATAGTCAAATACCCTATTGCATAAGTTGATAAAAAAATGTTATGCAATAGCTTTACCGCGGCAGTTCCCGAGTGCCACGTGTTTTTTTTTTTATTAGAAAGATTATATCTTCAAGGTAGTCTCATGTTAAGGAAATTAGGGTCTGATGATGGAAGACTAAGGAAACCTAGGAGAAATTTAAAATATCATAGGGGCGCCTAGGGCCTTTCTATGTTTTTTTCATTAAGTGTTTTAACGCAATACAATTTAGTAAAGTTCGGAGTTGATGATGGAGCCGGGAGACAGCCGAGGGATCTCCTTAACGATTCACATCAGCTGCCTCGTGTTGGTGCTTAATAAATTTATATTGATAAGAACTTTACACCTAAATTAATTGTGATTGTCATTAAAGCTCTGATGATGAAGACAAAGGCCAGTTAAGGGAACTCCTCAAAGGTTTACAATAGTTACCTTGTGTTTGGACTTAATTCATTTATATTGATGAAAACTTTACACCCATATAGGTTAAAATGAAGGTCTGCAATAGATCTGATGATGAAGACCATAGACAGTCGAGGGAATTCCTCAACAATTTACAACACTGTACTTTAACATAGTACAAACACTACCTACTCGTCATGCTTATGCAAAAATCAATTAAAATCAAGAGACTGAATTTAAGTTGTGTTATTTCATTGCGTTATTTCTAGAAATGCTCATACTTTCATTGTGGTCTTATAGGAATTAAAGCAAATGAAATACATCGTTTGCTTGCACGCCTTTTCCAAATATGCTGCCGTCAGCGTCCAGTCCCACCGGATATTGTATTAGTCAGATGTTTATTATTTTTCTGCAAAAGGAAGCTTTGTGTAAATAATATTATAGTATATGTAGTTGTTTTGTTTTTTAAACTTTTTTACAAAAAAACAACCGACTTCCAAAAACCACTACAAAGTGAAAAATAACTAATTTCGGAAGTCGGTGTCCAAAAACGAATATACAAAACTAAAGACACCGACTTTTGAAATTAGTTATTTTTCACTTTGTAGTGGTTTTTGGAAATCGGTGGTTTTTTTTTTGTAAAAAAGTTTTATTTTACACTTTTTAGTTGTTAAAAGTACTATGTATTCAGTTGCATCCGGTCAGACTGGAAACTGACGCAAATATAATTGGGAAACGACGTAATTTTGTTTACTTTAATTTTTACCCGTACCTAAGTATTCCCTCAGCTGCCTATGGTCTTCATCATCAAATTTACTGCAGACCATTATTTTAACCCAATGGCTGCAAAGGTCTCATCAATATAAATGAATTAAGTCCAACTGTCTAACCACAAAGTAGCTACTGTAAACCGTTGAGGAGTTCCCGGAACTGGCCTTTGTCTTCATCATCAGAGCTCTTATGACAGTCACAACCCATCTAGGCGTAAAGTTCTCATCAATACAAATTAATCAAGCCCAAACACAAGGTAGCTGCTGTGAATTGTTGAGGAGTTCCTTCGACTGTCTTCCGGCTCCATCATCAGATCTACTCCAGACATTTATCAAATTGTAGTGCTTTAAATACTTAATGAAAATACTAAGAAATGCACTAATCGCCCCTACGATTTTTGAAAGTTTCCCTTGATTTCTCTGGTCTTCCATCATCAGACCCTGATGTCCTTATCATGGGACCACCTTGGGAATGTCTTCTTATCAAAATCGGTTCATAAACGACGAAGTTACGCGCGAACAAACATAAAAAAAAAACATATATACGGTCGAATTGAGTAACCTCCTCCTTTTTGAAGTCGGTTAAAAAAACATCAAATCTTTTTTTTATGTAGGTTTCCTGTCTGCAGACATTTATTTGACCCTGATTACGTTTTTCCTTAAAATAATAAATAATGACAAATTAACCTTTATAATATTATTTTTCTATCCCTTTGACCATCTGACTTAGCTAACTTTCAATCTACAAAACTAACTTCCAACCCTGAAATTACAGTCATAACATATTTAGTTGTAAAGCTCTAATCAATACAAATTAAGTAAGCCCAAACACATTACAGTTGCTTCCGATGTGGATTCCCTTGATTCTCTGTCATCTCCATCATCAGGTCAGGCCCAAATCTTCACGGTTTTATAGTATCATCCGATATAAATACGAGTATCAAGTTTTCACCCGAAGCGTGCCTACAATTTTCGATAATTGGCCTAAATTTCTTAGAATTTCCATTATCGACACTGACGTGGTAACAATGAGATTACATAGGCAGTATACTCTTTCATATAAAAAAAGAATGGTCAAAATCGGTTCATTAACGATAAAGTTATCAGCGAGCACACATAAATCGAATTGAGAACCACGCTTTTGAGAAGTCGGTTAAAACCTAAAATACGCAAAAGTTTTATTATGAAGTATCGTCAACATTTGTTTCAGTCTATAAAAACCAAAAGTATTTGGGCGCACCAATAAACAAAAATAAAAGTGCCATGTCTGTTACTTCTGTGGTCTATGAATTTAACTTGTATTTGTAAGTACTTCGTCCGCCTGACGGCGCTAGTAATATTTTGCGAAGTATTGTAGAGGTGGGGCGCGGTGAAGAGGGAGCAAATGCTCAAGGTCATTTGGTGAGGGTACGGCCTTAAGGATGCGGTATGATGAGTTAGTGTAAATCTGTTCCTGCTCCTCAAACCACGGAATACTTAATATCATAATCTACGTTTTCCGCATTTCACAGGAACTGATGAACCTTGGACAAAACTATCTTTGCATTGTGTAGATTTAATTTCATATTGTATAATTGCATGGCAATTGTATTTGTTGGGTTATTTTAATTTCTGAATTGTTGTTTTTTTTTTTGTTTTCCATAATGGACGCTCTCAGCGTACAACATAATTCTGCATCGTTCTCACACGGTTGATTTCAACATGAATGATGTAATCAAATATTTGTACCAATAGCTTGATACTTTTAAAAGAGTATCCATGGAGTTTCCTGCCCGTTCTTCTCCATAGGTACCTACTCTTTGGAATGGGCGACTAGCTTCATCTTACTGACTGACGGACCTTCTGGCCATTTAAAAGTGCCTGTACTGGTTTATTTGAAATGAATGCTTTGATTTTTGATTTTGATTTTGATGGACGCTCTAGCAAGTTAGAATTCAAACGATACGCTAAGAACAAGACATAAGTAGTTTAGTACTAGAAAAAGAACATTCAAAAACATGTGACATCTACCAACTCGCATTGGGCCGGCGTGGCGGATTATGAATCATTCCCTCTCGCAGAAAGATCGGTACGGATCAGGGATAGCTTCGACTCCAACTCCGTTCAGTCGGAACTTCCAATTATTATCATACCTTCGGTTCCGACTTCAGTTCCGATACTTTTTTTTTTCTTATTTTTTGACAAATCACACTGATTGAGCTAGCCCCAAAGTAAGTTCGAGACTTGTGTTATGGGATACTAACTCAACGATACTATATTTATAATAGATACATATATAGATGAACATCTAAGACCCAGGCCAAACAGGAAACGATCGTTTTCATCATGACCTGGCCGGGGATCGAACCCGAGGCCTCCACGTCGCAGGCAGGCATGTTGACCGCCGCGCCTTTGAGGTCGACAATGGGTTTCATTTTGACAGTTCAACAATATTCATTGCGTTATTTAAGTTGTTGAGCACACACATTTATCAAACATATGGAGCAGTGGACCAGCAATATGCTACAAAACGATTTCAATTGCGCGTTACGCGATTTGGAGTAATATATTAGTGCGTTACGCGATTGGGGTGCATATTCATCTTCATGCATATCATGTAGGGAATTCCCTGACTCCTGCTACGTGCACTCTATCGTCAATCATTTTGTTTACTTGTTATGTTTGTTACGCAAACGACACGTTCATATTTTATAGACATTTGTTTTGATTTTTCGCTAGTTTTGGAGTCAACACATTTGATATAATTTGTTTCAAAGCTTTTATTCATTTAATGTAATATAAAAGCTACTTTGGGTTTTAATTAACTTCATTTAATTTCTTGTTCATTTCGAAATATGCCAATTTTCTTTTCACTGTTTGTGGTTAATTTTACAATAAAAAAATTAAATGAATAATTCGACTGAATAATGTATTTGTGTTTAAATAAAAATTATCTCTCCTACCACACTTCTGACCCTGCCTCCGCCTCCGTTCCGCCTCCGGTTCCGCCTCCGGTTCCGACTCCGATAAATCAAAGCCGCAACAGCTGACGCGAGAGGTCAATGCACCGCTCGCTCGCCCAAGTGGAGCTTGGTCCATATTTTTGTTGAGACAGCCAAGTAGGATAACAAGCTCATAACTTTGTGGTTTTTCATGATATCTTTTTGAAATTTAGTACATAGATTCTTTACTTAAAAATACTGGACACGTGTTTCGCATTAAGGAAAGTTTATCTTGTAGGTATATTATAACGGAAAGGAATAATTTGCAACACTATGTCTTAGAAACCCATGTGATACACATTAAGTAAGCCCCATTTAATTATTTTTTGCTAGCTAAAGTTGTTACTGCCTTTAGAAATAAACTATCGAACTATTAAATTACGCGCTTGGCATAATATTCTAATAATGTATGCCTCGTTAAGGGCAACGCCGTAAAATATCCGTTATTGCTAATTAACTTATCATTCTGGTTAGACAACTCTATTGATCACCATATATGTAAAAGATAACAATTGAAGAATAGTTTCAGCCTTTCCACAGGATTTTGTATTATAAATGACACGTATAGATAACCACTCGCAATCTAAATCGTTCATTTTTTTTATAATGATGAATTAGATGGTAAGCTGTGATGCAATCTTCGATGGTAAAGCGCCCTAGCTTATTAAAACCATGCACCCAAAAAACCTGAGTGAACACGAAGGAAGACGGCAGTTGAGCGAGGTGATGCAATGTTAAACACAACAACAGCCGTACGGAGGACGGGTCTGAGCAGTTGTGTTGTGATGTGTGCCGGGTACGATGTGCCAAATTTGTTGTGTCGGGAGTTTGGTGGTGGAGAGTTACCAGATCAATCTCCCTCTGGCGCAGCATCGTTAGTAGGTTTAACATTGCTTCACCTCGCTCAACTGCCGTCTTCCTTCCTATTCACTAAGTTTTTTTTAAGTTAATAGGCTTAATAAACTAGCGCGTTTTACCATTGAAGATTGCATCACTGCTTACCATCAGGCGGGATTGTGGTCAATCACTAGTTTGTAGTGATTAAAAAAAATGATAATCCATTCTACTATTTTTACTTTATTCAATGATCCATCTTTAAGAAAGTTGATTACCTACCCATTATTAAATATATTCCATTATAACCTTTTAAACGACCGTGACCTATAGGTAATTGTTTTAAAGAACTGATATAAAATAAGAATTAAATGATAAATGATTTAATTTACCATTTTAAAACGACTTTCTTTTATAATTATGGCTCAATAAAACCCACGCTGACATCAATGCAAAACCTACAATGAAATGTTCAAAACCTATAAAACGCCCCTTATTTTTTATTGCTGGCAATAAAATCATCAATGTTGCTATATAACGTTATTTTTTGTTCATACGAAACCTGAATACAGTTTGTTCAGAATAAGCAACTGAATCGATTCCATTCATTTTTACACCATGTTATTATTTTTTTCCAAAATACATTTAAAAATTGTTGCAGTGTGGTTACCGAGCGGACAACACAGGTGGCGGTAGATCATAATACTAGGGGCATATTGAGACAGGGCACACTACGCCGCGCCGCTGCAGGGGCGGGCAGGCGAACGGTGCGTTGACCATATTTTTGTTGAGACAACCAGATAAGATAAAAAGCTCATAACTTTGTGATTTTTCATGATACCTATTTGAAATTTTGTACATAGGTTCTTTACTTAAAAATACTGAACATGTATTTCGGGTTTCGCAACACATGTCGTGTTCGGGTAGATAATTATCGAAAATTGATAAACGCATCACAAAGCATACGTGGCTGTCGTCATACAATCATATATAGGTACTTGGACTTTAAGACCACCTATCATTTTCTCTCGTGAGTTAGGTCAAAAATATGTAGCTTCTCTGATTTTGCAGCTTTATACCAGTATTATACTTGCCGCCTATCAAGACCTCCACAGCAATCGGTAAAACGATACGCCTTGGTAAGACTGGTTGCTGGCCAAGTTATAGGCCAGTGAGATCACCGGCCACGATAAGCCTGCGACCGGCGAAATTGGGGCCGTGTCGTCGATTGAGCATTTAGGCTCAATGCACGCGGACGTTTGTGGGATTGGCCGCACTTGTTCATGACAGCTGGGCATGGTGGGTTGATACATGGGGCGTGCAGCGAATGTACAAGTATTGCACAAGTAGGCGCTGGGATTGCCGCTCACTCACGCGCTCCGCTTCTTCTGTTGCCAGGATCACTGCTTCGCAGAAGAATGTGACGGCCTACCATGCACTCTTGTTCCGGACCATGGCCTGAACCAGGGTCGGACGCAAGAGATCGCCGCCAATCGCTGCCACGGGGACACGGCGATGCTCTACTCAAACCGGGCAGACCTCCACCGTGTCCTCAGGGCTATCCCCATAGTGGTCACACCCTAGCGTTTTCTCCCGCCTTATCCGAAACAGGAACCTCTCGAAACACGCAGGTCCTCCCGTGTCCGCTGAGGACCTATGATATAAACTGGCCCACAATTGGTAAGTAGGTTCAACTTCAGAGTACCACGTAGCCCACCTCGCAAACCCATAACACCCATAACTCCACCTCTGCGCCATGTAGTGTCTGGAGCAATTAGCATGTGGTGTTTGCCAGTAATTGGTTGTGCAGTTAGATTTAAGACAATAATTTGTATGTATCCATAAACTGTAAAATATCTGTAGCAACTCTTGGTGAACCTTAATTAAATCCATACTAATATTATAAATGCGAAAGTAACTCTGTCTGTCTGCCTGTTATGCTTACCCGCTTAAACCTCTCAACCGATTTTGATGATATTTGGCACAGACAATTTTTAGACCCTGAGAAAGGACATAGGCTACCATTTATTGAAAAAAAAATGATATTCCCGAGGGAAATCTAAAAAGCGCGATATAACCAAATTCCGCGGGCAGAAAGCTAAATAAAGTTTAATTTAAGAAAAAATAAATAAAGTTCACTTTAATTCACTTCTTTTCAAACTAACATTTTATTTAAATTTGACCATCTAATCACCATGTTTATGCATATCCATGTAGGTTATCAGCCAATAAACTTAGCTAATGCCTTCATTAAAATTTCTTCCTAGATATTTATATCTACAATTAGAAGTACGTAAAATATTTACGATAATGGATACGTAAATGGTTATAAGGTCATGTAACATTTTAATATTAGATAAGATAGGGTTGAATTAAGTGAATGAATATTTTTTGCGTATTTATTCCAGCTTAGTGCTAGTTTTATGGCGTTAAGTCTATTTAAATGAAGACGGTATATTTCACAGGAAGACGAATAAAGATGTTCTGGCTTGTAGTTTTTGTTAGGTAATGATTGTGAGTTATTTTTCAGACTAAAAATTCAGAACAAGCAAATTAAGGTGGGGCTGGCGAGGTTCAAGGGTCGGTAACCATTGGAGGGAAGTCGTAAACCGAAGAACGCGTATCGAAATCATAGTGTAGAACGCCCTCCAGGTAGAGAAGGCTTCTGGAGGTGGAAAGTGGAGACCAGTGTTGTGACGGTGCCTGGTCTATCCAGCTATAGACAGCGAAATGCTAAATTGAATTGAGAAGGTGTAGGAACGCTAACCAGTTAACTATCCAAAGTAATCTATAGTTGTTTTTAAATATATGGAAAGAAAGAAAATATGATAATTAGCTGTAAACATGACGTAGAAAAAGATGAAAACAATAGAAATGGTTGTAGGAAACATACGTCACATCCAAAAGGCTATCGCTCAGCATTATGCTGCGACCTTATGCAAGACCCAAGCGACCGTATTTTTTTTTTTTTTTGATGCATTCGTTGAAGATAAAGCACGCTAGTTTATTAAGAGCCTAGAATAGGAAGCAAGACGGCAGTTGAGCGAGGTGATGCAGGGTTAAACCCAACAACACGACCAACGATGCTGCGTCAGAGGGAAATTCATCTGGAGACCTTCCACGACACAACAACATTTGACGCATCGTACCTGGCAGACATCGCAACACAACTGCTCAAACCCGTCCTCCGTACAGCTTCACCAGACATCATGCCGGAACACGACTTGGTCTGGTGGGTAGTAACTTCTGCTGGCAGCCGATGTTATGGCCTATCACCGAGAGGTTTTCAGCGACGGCCGCCATCTACGTAATGACGTCGACAATGCAGCAAAAGTTATTACGACGCTGTATCAATACAGCTTACTAAAAGAATAATAGTATAATTAAGCATAAATATGGTAAAAACACAGACAGGAATATATAATCAGTCTTTATAGTTCTAACTCCTGGAAGACCAGCCTGCTCTCGGTGAGAGGAGTGAGACAAGCATATAAAAAAAAAGGAAACAGATATCTATATATGTTAAGAGAATATAATCCAAAGAAATACAAACAGGAATATCTATTAAAAAGGAAAATCCTGCTAATATTATAAATGCGAAAGTTTTTGAGAATGGATAGATGGATGTTTGTGACTCTTTCACGCAAAAACTCCTAAACAGATTTGGATGAAATTTGGCACACAGATGGTTTATAATCAGGAATAATACATAAGATACTTTTTATCCCGAAAATTTCACGGGATCGAATCTTATTCGGGCGAAACCACGGGGCACAGCTAGTATGTAATATATCGCCGCCCGTGTCTCTCAAACACCTGAACTAATAAAATATCTATCAAGTAATATCAAATAAATTACCTACGATTCCATTATCTATTATTTTACGATAACAGATGCGTTTTTTGCAATGCAAACGCAAAGTAAACGATAAAGTGGTATTAGCTTATGTTAATGTTATAATTACTGTTTGTTAATTATCATGTTTGTTTCTAAATGGCCGTTGTGCAAGAAGTATAGTTAGTTTTAGGTCTGAAAAACTTAAAAACTCTCCCGAAGCCCGAGTGTTTAACATGGTCCTTCGAGCCGGATGGTAACCAGAGGAAACAATTCATTCTACCAGCTCTCAACAGGAGTGAGGGCTTAACAGGCTAGTCCTTTATCATCATAAGAGAATGATTTCAATCGAATCTGTATCGATTATTTTAGGTATTTAATTAGGTAAGTTGTAAATAAAAACATCACGCGACTTACGTAACGGACTAAACGTAATACCAGTGCCCTCAGTTGTTATTCTCTTCTTCTTCTTCTACTTAAGCCTAGAGGCCCACTGCTGGACAAAGGCCTCCCCCAAGGCTTTCATTGCTTTGGGGGGGTTTCCATAATTCCCACGCTTGACAGGCGGGTTGGGGATCGCAATAATTTGGTATTCCACAGGTGAAGCGCTGCTGCCTGCTTCTTTGGTGAGAGTTCCCTTGGTCGCCTCTTACGATACCCACGGGAAGACATGAGTTGCTACTATTCTAAGCCCGGTACCACATTTTTTTTTTTACATATTATAAACCAGCGCTTGACCGCAATCCTGCCTGATGGTAAGCAGTGACGCAATCGTTGATGGTAAAGCGCACTAGTTTATTAAGAGCCTATTCACTCTAGCCTTGAAGACACTCAAATTGTAGTCCGACGGAAACACCGCTGCTGGCAAATTGTTCCAGTCTCTCGATGTACGCGGTATAAAGGAGGAGGCGAAACGCTTCGTCCGGATCGTAGTGGTGTTAACAACGTAAGGGTGGAAACCAGCCGTACGACGGGTCGTCCGCTGGTGGAACGGAGATGGGGGAATTAAATCATGCAATTCCCTCGCACAGTCCCCGAAATGCATCCTATAGAACACCGAAAGGCTGGCTACTCTACGCCTGTGCTTAGAGGCTTTGGAGACCAACTCGAGTTACATCAGGGTCACCAATCAGCCTCTTTGCACGTCTCTCCACTGAATCAAAAGTGGCCAGGTGACACTTGGCAGCACCAGACCAAATGTGGCTGCAGTACTCCACACACGAACGGACCTGTGCTTTGTATAACATTAGAAGCTGCCCAGGTGTGAAGTACTGCCGGACCTTTGCGATAACGCCAAGTTTCCTGGCAGCCACCTTAGCCTTGGACTCAATGAACCGCCCAAAGATAAGGTTCGAGGAAATCTCAAGTCCCAAAAAGCTGAAAGCGGTCGGAACACTCCAAGGACACATTTCGAAAAGTAGGAGCCAAGGTGAACGGGCTCCTTTTGGCGGTGAAAAGACACGCCTGTGTTTTGGCGGCATTGAATGCTACAAGATTGGCATTGCCCCATTCGGAGACCGCCTGCAGTGCAACACTCGTTCGCTCAACCATGGCCTCCCTTTCAGACCGGATTGATTCCATACTAGCCTGAGCATCCGGCAGGTATCTCTCTACAACTGTGCTGTCATCTGCATACCCATAGATACCGGGCATCAGCAGATCGTTAATATGCAGCAGGAACAGAGTTGCAGAGAGAACAGACCCCTGAGGAACACCGGCATTAGTTGTCATGGGCTCAGAAGAGCATCCGTCGATAACAACTCGGAGGGACCGTTCAGTCAGGAAGTCTTTTACCCAGCCAGTCAGGCTAGGGGAAATGCCGTACGCTGGAAGCTTACTCAAAAGGCCAGCGTGCCATACCTGGTCGAAGGCCTTCGAGACATCAAGGGAGACAGCAATCGCTTCCCCATTCTTCTCGAGGGCCTCGCCCCACAAGTGAGTGGCATACACTAGTAGGTCCCCAGTTAACCGATTGCGGCGAAACCCGTACTGTCGGTCACTGAGGAGATCGTTACCTTCCAGGTATGCCAAGAGGCGCGAGTTCAATACACGCCCCATAATTTTGCAAAGTATGGAGGTGATCGAAATCGGCCGATAGTTGGCAGGATCGGCACGACTACCTTTTTTGGGCACGGGCTGCACGTTAGCAAGCTTCCAGGACTTGGGCACTATACCAGTCCTAAATGAGAGGCGATACAAGCGCGTCAATACAGGAGACAACTCGGGCGCATATGCTTTAAGAACAATCGCTGGTATACCATCCGGACCACTAGCCTTATTCACGTCCAGACGACACAGTACTCTCAGAACCTCCTTGTTTCTAATGCGAACCTCAGGCATTGAAGCTCCACAATGAGGTAAATTAGGTGGAGTAGCACTGCCAGTATCAAGACGCGAATTATGGGCAAAGAGAGAAGCAAAGAGACCTGCTTTCTCTCTCGCCGTATGAGCCAGTGTTCCATCAGGACTAACCAGCGGAGGCAGTGAGGGCCGAAAGAAGTTCGCCTCAACCGATTTGGCAAGGGACCAAAAAGATCTGCTACCGGATGGCTGCGCAGATAACTTGTTGCCAATATGGGTAAGTAAAAGTTGTTAGTTTACGTCACAATATTGTACTCTTCAATTCAGAACCGTTATCAATGAATTATAACGTTGCTAAATAAATTGAAGATTACAATACTTTATCACTATCACCTGCTTAACCTTTTTCTAACTATATTGGGGTCAGCTTCCAGACTAACCGGATTTAGCTGAATACCAGTATTTTAAATGGAGCGTTTGGCTGGCTCTGGTTCCTTTTTTATGAACATAAATATCAGTGTACCGGACTGTACAAACGCCACATGCGCACAACGCGGCATACTGACGTCACACGAATTCTACATCTCGCAAGCAGAGTTTACCGTGCAATTAACATACACACAACTTCCCAACATCAACCGTTGGGCAAGTGCCCACCGGATTCAACACCCGACTGGTCGGTGGATCCTCCCTTTTCTATGGAAGATAAGTGAACTTTACTCCCTGTACCTCGTACAGTCATACCCCCAAATCAGTAAAAAATGTAAGCCGCACAGGTCACACCATCAGGTTAAGCTATACTTGCCGCGGTCCGTCGATAGGTGACCATTTGCTTTCTGAGGCACCAAGGCTATGTAACCCTTGGTGCCTCAGAAAGCATGTTAAGCTGTCGGTCTCAGCTGTTATTCGAAGATCTTTGACAGATGTTACGGATCGTTAAAAGTCCGAAAGTCTGGTCCCGTCTTACAAAAAGGTATCGTAGTGGTTGTGGAAGTCAGATAGTCAGTTCAGCTCCATGTAAAATACTGGTATTAATCTGAATCCGGTTAGATTGGGAGGCAACCTAAACATACATAGTTGTCAAAATGCTAGCTAGATTTTGGGCTGGTGCTGCAAAATGTCATCTGGCTACTTTGGATTCAGTGGAAAGGCATGCGAAGAGGCTGATTCGCGTCCCAAATTTAACTCGAAACGGTCTCCAAAGCCTGGAGCACATGCGCAGAGTAGCCAGCCTGTCGTTGTTCTTTAGAATGCATTTTGATGAGTGTGCAAGGGAACTGCATGGTTTAATTCCTCCATCTCCGATCCACTATCGGAAGACCCGTTGTACGGCGAATTTACACCCTTACGTTGTTGACACCACAACGATCGGAACGAAGCGTTTCGTCTCGTCTTTCATGAGGAACTGGAACAATTTGCCAGCGGCGGTGTTTCCGTTGTACAATTTAAGTGTAACCAAGGCTAGAGTGAATAGGCTCTTAATAAACAAACACGCTTTACCATCAAAGAGTGCATCCATGCTACCATCAGACGGGATTGCGGCTAAGCACTAGTTTATAATTATCTATATTAATATACACACATCAAAAGTGTCTAGGGATCAAGCATTTTTATGCGGATTTCTTGAGATTGAGATGTGGCTTTGTAATAAATTTATGATTTTATAAATTTATATGGATCCTTTTTGGTGCATTTCATAATTTGAATCAGGAACTGTGAATCAAATTCGAGTAAAAGATGAAAATCAGCTGTCAATATTTTCCCTATAAAAACATACAACGCATTGAAGACATTATTAGTGCTACTGTTTCCCTACTACTGATTAAAACCAACGTTATTATGGAGCGGCGACGTCATTTAAGCAGGGAAGAAATGCTCAGAGCCGTGGGAATGATAGAAGCTGGTTCCCGGCAACGTACTGTGGCTTTAGCTCTGAATACAAGTCAGAGTGTTATCAGTCGACTTTGGACACGTTACCGAAGCACTGGTACCGTGGCTGAGCGCCATGGAGGACGGTATCGCTGCACCACACGGAGACAAGACCGATACATTCAAATCTTAACTCGAAGAGCTCCAACAATAACCGCCATGATGTTAGCCGTGAGGCTTCATCACTCTTCAGGGAACTTAATTAGCGACCAAACAGTCAGAAACCGCTTGCATGAAGTGAACCTTCATTCCCGAAGACCGCTACGGGTACCACCTATAGCAATGCACAATCGTAGGATTCGATATCAATGGGCTCTTGAACACAGAAATTGGGCAGAAGAACAATGGCGTTTCGTGTGCTTTTCTGATGAGTCTCGTTTTGGTATGAGACCGGATACAAGACGTATACGACACTGGAGAACCCCTGGACGCCAACAGCGATTAAAATCCTGCCAGGAAGTCCATCCTTATAGTGGTGGAACCATCATGGTATGGGCGGGTATTTGGATCGGCGGAAGAACTGAGTTGATTTGGATCAGAGGCAACCTCAACGCTCAAATTTATGCTGAAACGATTGTATCAGACGTCATCGTTCCTCTACAAGTGCAAATCGGTCCCTTATTTCAGTTAATGCATGATAATGCACGACCGCACACCGCAAGAGTTGTAAGACAGACTCTCGCCGCAGCTAACATCAATGTCCTGCCCTGGCCTGCTCAGTCGCCAGACTTGAACCCGATTGAGCATGCATGGGATATGCTACAGAGAAGAGCTCTGCCGAATATGGAGGGTATCCAGTCGCAAGAAGACCTTTTTTTGTTGTTGCAACGAACATGGGCGGCCATTCCACAGCGTGATTTGGATGAACTCATTTTGAGTATGCCAAACCGATGTTCTTGTGTTGTTAGTGTTCGCGGTAGAAACACGGATTATTAATTGTTTAAGTTACCCAATAAAATTTTAGAGAAAACTGTTATTTCAGTCTTTTTTTCGAACTTTTGTGTTAGTGGTTCAAATGTCAAATATCCCTTTATTAGGAAAATGGCAAATTTCTTTATTAATGCAAAGGTGACTTGGTTTATCGTTACTGTGACAAACGAAAACACTTTATTTGATGAATCCTTAAAGAAAATTTTAATTAATATCAATCAGGAGAAAAGTTATTGCAAAAATATATGTTGATCCCTAGACACTTTTGATGTGTGTATAAAGCTGAAGTGTTTGTTTGTTTGTATGAACGCGGTTATCTCAGGAACTACTGATCCGATTCGAAAATTCTATTTGCGTTGGATAGCCCATTAATCCAGGAAGGTTTTAGGCTATATAACATCACGCTGTGACCAATAGGAGTGGAGCATGATATGTTAAAATTACTAACTTCACGCGAACGAACGGCGACCGGTAGTTAAATAATAATAAAAAAAAGATAGCGTAGCGCAGCGTAGGGAGACCCCCAACAAGGTGGACCGATGACTTGGTGAAGGTCGCGGGAAGCCGATGGATGCGGGCAGCACAAGACCGGTCATCGTGGAAAGCCTTGGGGGAGGCCTTTGTCCAGCAGTGGACATCTATAGGCTGAAGAAGAAGAAGAAAAAAAAGATAATGATGAAATACATGAAAAAAACGACGTCTTTGCTTGAGAATACCTACTGGCTGCTGCTATCCGTAACTTGGAACAAATGTAAATTATTTCTAGTTTCTCTTTGTTAAAAAAACCGCTTGATTTATAACGACCATAAAAATGTAATAAATAACAATTGTCGAAGATAACACGTCACTATTTTTCTAGAACACATAACAAGCCGGTACCTAGCTATATATTACGACTATTTGACATTTAAAAACGATCTTAGCCCAGTATATATATGTAAGATATTGATCTGAAAATACGAATAAAACACATAAATTGTAATTGAATTCGGCCTTTAAAGTCAATAATAAAAATGTGATGGAATTATACAATGCGTTATTGGTTACTAGCTTTCCGCCCGCGGCTTCGCCCGCGTGGAATTCGGTTATATCGCGCTTTTTAGATTTTCCTCAGGAATATCAATTTTTTCCGTGATAAAAAGTAGCCTATGTCCTTTCTCAGGGTCTAAAGATTTTCTGTGCCAAATTTCATCAAAATCGGTTTAGAGGTTTAAGCGGGAAAGCGTAACAGACAGACAGAGTTACTTTCGCATTTATAATATTAAATAGCTTTCCGCCCGCGGCTTCGCCCGCGTAAATTTCGGTTATATCGCGCTTTTTAGATTTCCCTCGGGAACATCAAATTTTTCCGGGATAAAAGATAGCCTATGTCCTTTCTCAGGGTCTAAAGATTGTGTGCTTTCCGCCCGCGTCTTCGCCCGCGTGGTGTTCGGTTATATCGCGCTTTTTAGATTTCCCTCGGGAATATCAAATTTTCCGGGATAACAGGTAGCCTATGTTTTTTCTCAGGGTACAAAGATTGTCTGTGCCAAATTTCATCAAAATCGGTTGAGAGGTTTAGGCGGGAAAGCGTAACAGACAGACAGACAGACAGACAGAGTTACTTTCGTATTTATAATACTAGCTTTCCGCCCGCGGCTTCGCCCGCGTGGAGTTCGGTTATATCGCGCTTTTTAGATTTCCCTCGGGAACATCTATTTTTTCCGGGATAAAAGGTAGCCTATGTTCTTTCTCAGGGTCTAAAGATTGTCTGTACCAAATTTCATCAAAATCGGTTGAGCGGTTTAAGCAGGAAAGCGCAACAGACAGACAGACAGACAGATAGATAGACAGACAGACAGACAGAGTTACTTTCGCATTTATAATATTAGTATGGATTAGTATGGATGTATGAAGGGAAAGTTTATATTTGACTTACGTTCGCACATCAAATGTAATTAAAGCAGTTTCTTACTTTGAACGTAACCTAACGTAAGTTACGTGTACTTGGAATTATCTGTCAAAAGTGTCAATCCTTTCCATAACCTTGCCATTCCAGGTTATGGAAAGGATTGACACTTTTCTCACTCCACATTGTGTTTTGTTTTGGATGGAAGATTTCACTGGTCTGCGAAAAAAGAATTTTTGTTTAGCTGCATAAGAGAAACATATAATATCTTGTAGATTATGTGACACTGAATCGAAAAGTATGTTGAACTGAAACGTAGGGTTTTGGTGATATATGTACCTATACCAATCTTAAAGTGCTAAAAACTCGTTTTTTTTTTTACGATATTTGAAGCCATTTTTAAGGGCACTACTGTTCTTTTTCGTAATTTCTAACTAAATAATCATTTAGTGCCTCTCTTCGCGATTCAAACGAATTTTATTTTTACCCATTTACAAACTGGAAGTTAAGTAAAATTATTACTAACCATATGGACTCCGGTCTGAAATAAAAGTATTCTATTTCAATGTATTCTATTGATGTCTGAAACGATATTTTAAGGACTAGAGTTATCAACTTAAATCTGTGTGATACTTTCCACACATACAGATTTTAGTAGATCAACCTAGACAGTGTAAGGATTTGTCAGCAATTGGGTAGCTTAACTCTTTACTAAAATTAATACACATTTGAAATGTCGACTAAAGCCAGATTTATTTGATAAAGCTTACTATAATATTAATGAATTTCTGACAGATGCATTTATATTGACATAGATATTTAAATTTTGTCGTGCTGATATTTTTATTTGGTACTAGCTTTCCGCCCGCGGCTTCGCCCGCGTGAAGTTCGGTTATATCGCGCTTTTTAGATTTCCCTCGGGAACATCAAATTTTTCCGGGATAAAAGGTAGCCTATGTTCTTTCTCAGGGTCTAAAGATTGTCTGTGCCAAATTTCATCAAAATCGGTTGAGAGTTTTAGGCGGGAAAGCGTAACAGACAGACAGACAGAGAGACAGAGTTACTTTCGCATTTATAATATTAGTATGGATTAATATTTTTTGACATGAAATTCATAAATAAAATCATTATCTTTCATAATATTTGCACGCCATGCTAGGTGGCAAACATGTCTGATCTTATTTATTTTATGCGTTATACTGTTACGAATGCACCTTATGTCAAAAAGGTTCAATATTGTGTGACATGTCTTATGTAACTTTTAAGCCCTATATCATGAGACCTAGGCATTGTAAAGGTAAGATATAAAAATGCATTGCTAGGCCCTTAACAATATTCTTGTATGTGTACACATGTTATAGCAAATAAATTTATCTTTATATTATATCTACTAACTTGTACCTATCATCTGTACTTGGTTATTTTTGTGTCAACTTCAATAATACGTATTTGAAATCCACTTAGTGTATATTGATGATGTTACGTATAAGTCGCAGCCAACTGAATCAATAGCCGCTTAGTCAATTGCCTGATCTTTTTTTTTAAATATTGTCCCACATTAGGAATTTTGTTGAGTTGCCAGTGATGACTTACGGAACTGAAACGTGGTCGCTCACAATGGGCCTCATACGAAGGCTCAGAGTCACACAAAGGGCAATGGAAAGAGTTATGCTAGGAGTTTCTCTGCGTGATCGAATCAGAAATGAGGAGATCCGCAGAAGAACCAAAGTCACCGACATAGCTCTGCGAGTCGCTAAACTTAAGTGGCAGTGGGCAGGGCACATTGCTCGTAGAACCGATGGCCGATGGGGCAGTAAGGTTCTGGAGTGGCGACCACGTACTGGAAGACGCAGCGTAGGGAGGCCCCCAACAAGGTGGACCGATGACCTGGTGAGGGTCGCGGGAAGCCGATGGATGCGGGCAGCACAAGACCGGTCAGCGTGGAAAGCCTTGGGGGAGGCCTTTGTCCAGCAGTGGACATCTATAGGCTGAAGAAGAAGAAGAAGAAGATTAGGAATTTCTCCTGTATCGTGGGTGCGTTTACAAATATATAAACTCACATACACAAACAGCCAGATCCGGAACAACTATAGGTAACTATTGTATTTAACTATTGTATTGGTATTGTAGGTAACTATTGTAGGTCCGCACGTGGTTGAATATAGTTTCAACCCAAACTATACATTTTTGAATATCATTCATCATACACCGATAATTGAACGTCCCTCGTCTAGTCTAAATGTTAGGTGGTAAATCTAACAGTGGCAACAGTTGCAGTGGGCAGGGCACATTGCTGGTAGAACTGATGGCCGATGGGCCAGTAAGGTTCTGGAGCGGCGGCCACGTACCGGAAGACGCAGCGTAGGTAGGCCCCCAACAAGGTGGACTGATGACCTGGTGAAAGTCGCGGGAAACCGATGGATGCAGGCAGCACAAGACCGGTCAACGTGGAAAGCCTTGGGGGAGGCCTTTATCCAGCAGTGGACATCTATAGGCTGAAGAAGAAAAATCTAACAGCCAATTAAACTAGTTGGCTGGGAATATGATGTCATTGTGGTTTTCATAGTAGGTAAGTAGTGGAATACGAATCGGTACTTCTGATCGTTTCTATCACCGATTTCCAAATGTGAGTTAATTGTTTATTTGTCACCTGTATTTTTACAGGGCTATTTTCAGTTGCAAAAATTTTTAATCGACTTCAGAAAAGAGTAGCTTATTCAATACAACCTTTTTTATGTTTGTTCGCGAATGATAACCTATTTTAAGAAGATCTTCAAAGAAAGAAGATATCTTCAAGGTGGTTTCATGATAAGGAAATCAGGGTTGGTTGTTTTTTTTTTTAAATAAAAAAAGTATTTTACACTTTTTACCTGTAGACTCCTACAATATGTAAAGGAAACCCTGTTCGACCCATAAGGATAATAAAGGTTAGGTAAACACATGACCAAATGTAATATAAAATTTTACGTAATCATCATAGTAACAATACTAATGAATTTTAAAATAATCTTTTTTTCCCGCGAATTAATTGCAACTTCCCCGAAAATTGGTAATTTTTAAAAAAGTGACAGCACCATTTTGACGGTACGGTTATGCGATTCGACCACGCGTCGCGTGCCCTGCCCCCCCGTCGCCCGCGGAAGGGTGTCCTACCGCACATGTATTAAGTTAGCTCTTTTTGCAAAATAATATTTACTTTTTTAGGGGGATTTTTTTTAAAACTTTAGTCCAGCTTTGTGGGCATTAGTAGAATCAGTTATCGATTCCTAACAATACCTTCATGGATCGGACAGGGTTTGGGTGCTCTGGGGTCCCACCACCATCTTTGGGACCCAAGTCAACCCCACCTGCCAGACGGTGCACCTGCTGACTAACGAACGGGGCGCTGACGCCGGCTTTCCATTCGGGGTTTAGTGGTCAGACGGCAGTCGCACTTATAATTAGCCAAATAAGCCAATCGACAATGGACAGAAATATAAGAGCACAAGTCACGGCTAGGGCGCCGCCGCAAAACGGCGCGCAGGAGCCTCGCCCGACTCCTGTGACCTGTGGGCTAGGGCTACCGTGTCAGAGGCGGACACGGCTGAAGAAGCGAGCCCAAAGCAAGAAAATCCGTTTCGCATCGTGGAACGTTGGCACGCTAACTGGACGCGCGAGAGAACTGGCCGAGACTCTCCATAGGCGGAGGGTGGCCGTGGCGTTCCTGCAGGAGACTCGGTGGAAAGGCAGCAGATCCCGACTTATTGGGAATGGCTACAAGCTGATCTACACGGGTGCACCTAGTGGGAGGAATGGGGTCGCCGTGGTGTTGTCTGACGAGCTCCAGGATGACGTCTTGGAGGTGAATCGCATCAGTGATCGGCTAATCTCGGTGCGGGTGCTTGTCAATGGGGTAATAACCCACTTGATAAGTGCCTACGCCCGCAGGCCGGGTGCGGTGACGCCGAAAGGACGTTGTTCTGGAGCCAGCTCGAAGGATTGCTTCGCGGGATCCCGTTATCCCAGGGAGTCGTTCTGGGTGGTGATTTGAACGGTCATGTGGGAGAGAAGTGTGACGGGTTTGAGCGTGTTCACGGTGGCTATGGGTATGGTAGCCGCAACGCGGAAGGGGACAACATTCTCCGAACTTGTGCGGCCGCTGACCTTGCAATCGTGAACACCTACTTCAAAAAGAAACCGGAGCACCTTGTCACCTACCGGAGCGGACGAAGTGCTACCCAGATCGACTTTCTACTAACTAGGAGGCACCACATCGGCAAAGTAGCCAACTGCAAAGTCATACCCGGTGAGAGTCTCACTGCACAACACTGTCTCCTTGTCATGGATCTCTGCGTAAAGGCTCAACGCAGACGTGTTGAGCACTGCACGCGCCAGATCCGGTGGTGGCTGCTGGATAAAAACAGGTCCCAGGATTTCGCGTCGGTTATTGGTGACAAGTGCGCCGGTACCGATGGGGAGCCTGTTCAAGAACACTGGAACAGGATCCAGGCAGCTATTGCTGGGGCGGCGCGGGTAGTGCTCGGCGTCTCCAAGGGCGGCCGCAAACGTGACAAGGAGACCTGGTGGTGGAACGACACAGTCCAGAGGGAGACTAAGGTGAAGAAAGCCCTCTTCAAAACGTGGCAAGCGACCGGATCCCCTGAAGATCGCGACGCATACAAAGTTGCCAAGCGTGCCACTAAGAGAGCTGTAGCCCGAGCCAGACGAGACCACTTGCAACCGCTCTACGAGAAGTTGGAATCGTCTGAGGGGCAAAAGCTCATTTACAAGTTGGCACGTTCTAGGGTTAAAGCGGCACAGGATATATCCAAGTGCCGCTGTGTAAAAGACCCTGCTGGCAACCCGCTATGCGAAGACCTGGCGGTGAAGGAGAGATGGCGCTCGTACTTCCACGAGCTGCTGAATAAGCAGCACCAAGAGGTGCAGACACCGGAACTCCCTCCAAATCTTGGATTAGTGCCCCCGATAACGCCTGAGGAAGTCCATATGGCTCTTCGTCGCATGGCGAATCGGAAAGCTGTCGGAGCTGATGGAGTCCCCATTGAGGCCTGGAAGGCGATGGGTCCTCGCGGTGTGGGCATGCTAACTAGCTTTCTGAACCGCGTGCTCCTGACCGGAAAAATCCTGAGCCAATGGAGGCTGAGTATTATTACTCCAGTCTTCAAAGGCAAGGGCTCGGTTCAGGAGTGTGGCAACTATCGCGGTATAAAGGTCATGTCCCACACCATGAAGATCTTTGAGAGGATTATAGACTCCCGGATCCGACAGGAGTGTGCTGTCTCGGAGTGTCAATATGGGTTTCGTCCAGGGTACGGAACCATGGATCCTATCTTTGCACTAAGGATCGCCATGGAGAGATACAGATCGAAGAACACGCCTCTGCATATGCTGTTTCTTGATATGCAGAAGGCCTTCGACTGTGTCCCTCGAGGGGTGATCTGGTGGGCACTGAGGTCCAAAGGGGTACCAGAAGCCTATGTTGACATAATTCGAGATATGTACCTCAATTCCGATTCCGTTGTTAGGACCGCTGTTGGTGACACTAAACCCTTCCCTGTCACCGTCGGAGTCCACCAAGGTTCCGTCCTTAGTCCGTTTCTGTTCAGCGTGATATTAGACGTTTTGTCGGATAGCATCAGGGATTCACATGAGCAACCTCCTTGGTTGCTTATGTATGCTGACGATATCGCGCTGGCGGACGCGGACAGGAATCGGCTGGTGCGGCGTGTGAATATGTGGAAGGACTCGCTCGAGAACGGAGGTTTGAAACTCAATGTGGCGAAAACCGTGTATATGGCTAGCAACACGACAGACCCCATGTCTGTGCGCATAGGCGGTGACAAGGTCGAGTCAGGGCACGTATTTCCGCAGCTTGGGCAAAATGGCGTGAGGTGACGGGTGTCATTTGTGACCCCAAAATGCCGGTTAAGCTTAAGGGGCAGGTCTATAAGACCATCATTAGACCTGTTCTCCTCTATGGCAGTGAGGCGTGGCCTGTGCTTGAGCGACACAAGCAGGGGCTGCGTGTCACGGAAATGAATATGCTGCGGTGGATGTGTGGAGTTACGCGGAAGGACCGCATCAGGAACTCCCGCATCCGTGGCAGTCTTCATGTCCGTGACATAGCGGACAAACTGCAGGAGGGTCCCCTACGTTGGTACGGTCACGTCTTACGAAAACCGGTATGTTACGTGGGTCACAAATGTTTTGCCATGGCGCCTCCGCCGGGCCGGTGCAAGCGGGGTAGACCAAAGAAGTGTTGGCTTGACGGTGTAAGAGATGACATGCGTGCCAACAATCTCACACCACAGGATGCTAAAGATCGCGCGAAATGGAGGAAATTAAGTAAGAAAGCGGACCCCGGGCTCCAACGCGAAAGCCGCGGATGCAACCGGGATAAACGCTGAGATGATGATGATTTTTGCAAAATAATATTTACTTTTTTAGGGGGATTTTTTTTAAAACTTTAGTCCAGCTTTGTGGGCATTAGTAGAATCAGTTATCGATTCCTAACAATACCTTCATGGATCGGACAGGGTTTTCTTAACATATTGTATAATGAAGCCAATGAGAAAATAAATAAAATTAAGCCCAGTTCTGATGTAAATAAGACGTTTTAATTAATTAAAACCTTTCAGAAAGGGAGCCGGTATGGCGTAATAATATTGTCGCTTTAAATTCAACTACAAACATACCTAATGGGTATCAATTACTAATGACGTTGATAAGAAATTATTCTAACCGCCACGCCTGCTATGGCCCGGGGATTAAAGCAAAGGTGTTTTGAACAACAGTTTTCCTTAGCGAGTAGTTATAGGTACTTACTGTAATAATTAAACTTAAATACGGTTATGCGTATTATTGCATGAGAACAACATTGAACGGCGCCAATCGCAACTTCATATAATTTAAAAGTTAATTTATCTGATTTATAATGAGTTTTTCAACTGTTAATTTTTGGTGACTTGAAATCTATAATTGCTTTATATTTTTAATACCCAATAAAAATCTAATTCATTTTATCTGATTTTTGATTTAAAAGTTTGAACGCTCTTCTAGATTTATTTTGTTTTCTTTTTCTTCTTCACCCTAGAGGTCCACTGCTGGACAAAGGCCTCCCCAAAGTCTGTAATTACATTACGGGTTGCAAAAAAAATTGTTCTTAACCATTATTTTATATACTTAAGTATTTTTTTCTATTCTGTTGTTGCAAAATGCCACTTAACGTATGCCAAACGTATTATTCACCCGGCATGACACTGTAGTCTATGTTGATGACTCTGACCTTTAATTGGACTAACCTTTCCTTCTCCACGTTATAAATTCTTCCTCACTTTTAAGAATCGTGTCTTTTATGATGCTGATCGTCATCTGTAGTTAATTATCTTCTGTTCTTGGGAGTTTTGGTTGTGACAAAGCAACGTAATTGTTATTTGTACGAACCATCTTGACAGATATCGATACCTTAATTGGCAAACCCGCTCCATAGAAGCAAACTCAGGAGATGATGAAATGAAATGAAATGAAATCGTTTATTAAGCAAGTAGGATCACTGATCACTTTTACACGTCATGTTTATTTTTTATTTTATTTTTTTAACTAGATGAAGCCGGCATTTCCTAACTGACTACCTCTGAGAAGAAATAGCCGAAACAAACTCAGGGATCATCGTCTTTTTCAAGTCCAGACATTAAAAATGAAAATGTTTACAATAATTTACCTTATAATTACGCATATTGCTTAATAACAATTAACAATGCTTAACAGAGCGAGCAGCTCAGTCCCAAGCTTTTTTGTCTTCTAAATAATCTGTGATTTTATAATACCCTTTTTGCAAAGTTTGGCCTTTATATGGTTCTTAAATCGTTTAATGGGTAAGTTTCGAACGTCCATGGGAAGCTTGTTGTAAAAGTGTATACATTGACCCATGAACGAGTTGCCTACTCTGTGAAGACGAGTGTGATGTACAGCAAGATTGTGTTTGTGATGAATAAGAAAGAAGATCTCCTCCTGAAGATCTCTTCGTCAAGTTACTGTAATCTGTCAGATTTTTTTTATTAGATTAACTTTATCCCTAAAGCATTAAGGCTAAAGGTTGATTGGGAATCGGTAAGGACCAGGCCCGAGTAGACGGCGCGTCGTGTTTCACGCGCGTCTCAAAGAGATGTCAGCACATCGTGACGGGGTCCACCAAGACCGATGCCTTCTGAATCAGGGTTGCTGGTTGTTTGAATAAGAAACCGTGGCCCTGGCGCACAGGCAAGTGAAGAAACATGGGTGGGTTTTAGTCAGTAAAAGTCTGACACGGCCTTCCGTAGCTAGACCTGCTGGCGTCCGTACATTTTTTTATGCATCACTTAAGGAAAGATCTAAAATACCGTTGTTAGATAACATAGTAAATTAGTATTTTTAACCGACTTCAAAAAGGAGGAGGTTACTCAATTCGACCGTAAATATACTTTTTTTTTGTTCGCGGATAACTTCGTCGTTTATCAACCGATTTCGATAATTCTTCTTTTGTTGGAAAGAAGACATTTCCAAGGTAGTCCCATGATAAGGACATGAGGATCTGATGATAGAAGACCAGAGAAAACAAGGGGAACTTTAAAAAATCGTAGGTATTTTCATTAAATATTTTAAAGCACTTCAATTTAATAAAGGTCTGGAGTAGATCTGATGATGGAGCAGGGAGACAGTCGAAGGAACTCCTCAACAATTTAAAGCAGCTACCTTGTGTTTGGGCTTGATTAATTTGTATTGATAAGAACTTTACACCTAGACGAGTTGTGACTGTCATAAGAGCTCTGATGATGAAGACAAAGACCAGTTCCAGGAACTCCTCAACGGTTTACAGAAGCTACTTTGTGTTTGGACTTAATTCATTTATATTGATGAGAACTTTGTACCCATTGGGTTAAAATAAAGGTTTGCAGTAAATCTGATGATGACGACCATAGGCAGTCGAGGGAATTGTTCAAAATTACGGCTAAAAATTAAAAGTACACAATAATTACGTCGTTTCCAACTATATTTGCGTCAGCTTCCAGTCTGACCGAATGCAACTGAATACATAGTACTTTTCACAACTAAAAAGTGTAAAATAAAAACGGAAGTCGGTGTCTTTGGTTTTTGTATATTCGTTTTTGGCACCGACTTCCGAAATTAATTATTTTTCACTTTGTAGTGGTTTTGGAAGTCGGTTGTTTTTTTTGTAAAAAAGTTTTTATGATAATGTAGACTACACTAAGCATACCTACTCATAAAAATACTACCGTATTTTTAGGAATAAACCAAACATTTTTTTAAAATTAAATGTGGAGTTAGCCTACTTGCCAATTAAGGTATCGATATGGAAATTATCGTATTTATTGGCACGGTTGACGCAGTGGTTTAGCGATTGACTGCTGTGCCGCCTGCCAAGTGTTCGATGCTTGCATGGAACAAATATTTATTCCGTACCATAAATTATTATTTTACCAGAGACGCGTTGCCTGTCTATGGATCCATATAATTAAGCAAGTATAGGTAGCGTTAAAAACAAGTAATATGTAGAAGCCCTCATAAAATCACCTGGCGTTAATAATGACACACAGATGTCCTTTATTAATTAAGTAAGAGATAATCCTAGTGTCATGGGCCATGGCTCTATCCGGAGATTAAAATAACGAATTATAATTTACTAGCTGGGCCACGCGGTTTCACCCGCGTTTTTTTATATGCCCCGCTGCTATTGGCCACAGTGTGATGTTATATAGCCTAAAGCCTTCCTGGATTAATGGGCTATCCAACGCAAAAATATTTTTTTTCGGATAATTAGGATAAATAAGGATTTCGGAATCGGACTAGTAGTCCTGAAATTAGCGCCTTGAAACAAACAAACAAAAAAACTCTTCAGGTTTACATTATACTAGCTGCAACGCGCGGTTTCACCCGCATATGCTCCGCTCCTATAGGTCGCAGCGAGATGTTATATAGCCTAAGCCTTCCTGGATTAATGGGAATTGTTCATATCGGGTCAGTAGTTCTTTAAATTAGCGCGTTCAAGCAAACAAACTAACTCTTCAGCTTTATATATTAGTATAGATAAGACAGTACATACATTGGTAGGGGTTTTTTTGTTCACAGGTCATTAAGAAAAGGAGAGAACATAACATATTGGTTTAGTTCTATCAAATTAAGAGAGTCTCATACATAGTATAGGTAGGTAGATAAGCTAGGTCGGTCCAAGTTCGAAAAAGAGGTGTCAGTGGACAATAACAGCGTAACACATTATTAGGACACTTCTCTGGGGCGAAACTGTCGGCTTGCCTATTCAAATTGTTATTGTCCAATAGTGGCTATATTTACACTTCATGATTTAATTTGAAACACCACCTATGGAAAGGAAGCCTTTACCACCACACCAAGATGCTGACGACCATATCGTTCCGCCGTCACTGACGTCGACATATTTTTTGTGTCCTTTATTTACTTTTTCACGCGCTGTTTTGCATTTCTTTACTCATTGTCCGATCTCTTAGAAATCTCTTCCAGCATTTCCGCAGGTATGCTGGAATAGATTTCTTATGAAATAAGCATCACCTCTGTACCATTTTGCTGTTCAGTTTTTTCTTGACGATTTATGTCTACATAAATATTTTCATTGGATTAATATAAAAAAATAACATTTGGGTTTATTAAGTATAACACCTATACTAATATATAAAGCTGAAGAGTTTGTTTGTTTGTGCGCGCTAATCTCAGGAACTACTGGTCCGATTTGAAAAATTCTTTCTGCGTTAGATAGCCCATTAATCCAGAAAGGCTTTAAGCTATATAACATCACGCTGCGACCAATAGGAGCGGAGCATAACTAATTCCACGCGGACGAAGTTGCTGGCGGCTGCTAGTTTTTATTAAAACTAAGGTTAAGGTTAAATTAGAATTACTTTTTAGATTCCCTCGGGAATATCAAATTTTTCAATAAAAGTCCTTTCTCAGGGTCTAAAGATTGTCTGCGCCAAATTTCATCAAAATCGATTGAGAGGTTTAAGCGAGAAAGCGTAACAGACAGACAGACAGACAGACAGAGTTACTTTCGCATTTAAAATATTAGTATGGATAGAAGTTAATATTAACACTAGTTTTTCTAAAAAATAATGTCAATTTCGCAAAATGCTGCACGTTATCGGTGCGCAGCCCGTTTGACGTCAGACGACTCTTGTCAGATACAAAAGGAGGTCGCGTCAAAAATTTTAAAAGGAACTTTCTAGAATCTCAAGCTTCGACGGAACAGTTCCAAAAAGGTACTTATGCGTTATAAAATAAAATAAATAAATACAAAAACATATACTATGACGATAGTGCTGCGACACAACAGATATCGCTTTGTCTCACCTAATGTTCTAGAATCCAGACCACATAAGCAAATACCGCCCTTTAACAATAAAATATTCACAACAATAGGTTAACTACAAACATGGAAACTCACATTCTTAACATACATGTATTATGAACAGCGGTTTTTAAAAATACGACACGAGTTAAATGTTGCGTTTATCGGCCACGGATATCTTATTGAAGTCGATGGTGTATTGTAAATAATTTTAAATGTTTGTTTAGTTGTTTGGCGTGGCGTAGTGCGAGATATGCGATGGTAAAAGGTTACTTCGGTATTGTCTCCCGGTCAGGGCGTCTCCTGCGGCGGCTAGTGGCGTGAGGGCGCTGGGTTCCGGCTGTCTCACGCGCTTCGCCTCCTCCTTTGCCAGCATCACTGCGTCACAGAAGGAGGTGACGGCTATTCGCTCCGGACCATGGCTTGGACCAGAGCCGGACGCGAGAGATTGCCACCGATCACCGCTACGAGGACACGGCGGTGCTCTACCCAAGCCGGGCAGACCTCCACCGTATGCTCCACCGTGAAGCAGTGATGTGCAAAGGAGGAGGCGAAGCGCGTGAGGCAGCGGGAATCCCAGCGCCCTCACGCCACTAGCCGCCGCAGGAGACGCCCTGGTCGGGAGACAATACCGAACTTCCGGCCACCGTAGGCGTGGGCCTGCGGGCGGCGAGCTGCCCACTGCTCACAGTAAGGACCAGGCCGGAGTCGACGGCGCGTTGTGTTTCACGCGCGCTTCAAAGAGTTGTCAGCACATCGTGACGTGGTCCACGAAGACCGATGCCTCCTAAACCAGGGTTGCGGGTTGTTTAAAAAAGAAACCGTGGCCGTGGCGCACAGGCAAGTGAAGAAACACGGGTGGGTTTCAGTCAGTAAAAGTCTGACACGCCCTTCCGCTCCGCCCAGAGCGGGAGAGGTCATTTGATGAGTTGCCATTCAAAAAAAAAAGGTTGATTGCATAACACACTATCAATGGCAATGGATTTCATTTTGACAGTACAACAACATTCATTGCATTGTTTACGTTGTTGAGCAGAAATGATTTCCGTAAATATGGAGCAATGGATTAGCAATTGGCTTCTAAATGATTCCAATTTATCATCATCATCATCTACCTTTTATCGTCCCAGTGCTGGGCACAAGTCTCCTCTCATACAGAGAAGGATTGAGCATAAACGCTTGCTCAATGCGGGTTGGCGATTTCAGACTTAAGTTTCCTCAAGATGTTTTTCCTTCACCTTCAGTCATTGGTGTCCAAAATATACTTAGAAAGTACATATAACTTTAGAAAAATTACATTGATACTTGCCTGACCTGGGATCGAACCCGCACTGTCATACTTGAGAGGCGGGTGTTTTAACCACTAGGCCACCACGACTTATAATAATAGTATGTTACGTAATTAGGGTGCAGCACCAAAACACAGAAACCTTACATGATAATAATTATACCTACAAGTTATCAGTTAATTTACGTGAAAACGACTTGTCGTCAAATTATTTTCATATTGAATAAATATAAAAATATCTTGACACTTACTACAGCACAACCCTTAGCCAAAGATAAGACAAAACAAAAAAAAAAAAACTCACCGACAGAGGCAGAATGCAGCAGTTTGTATTGAAGTGTCAAAGTGACAAGTGTCTGTCGCACGCGCAGATGTGCGGCTAATCGCCACGCGTTCGGAATTTAAAAATTGGCCTTCCCGCGTGTTTTTCGAATTTACTTTACTGTGTTTTGTTTTTGTTAGTGGATAAACATGGTTTTAAGATGTTGGTTAAGGAATTCTTTAGTTTATTACGTGTTATAACAGTCGAATGATAAATTATATTGCAAAGATTACCATATTGATCATTTTTACTTGTTTTGTGAGGAGAACATAATTTTGAATGGACATTACGTTTTTCTTATTAAAAGTTTATAATCATCTGCACTAACTGTACGTTAACGAGTTATGGGATTATTATTATAATTATTATTTCTTTATCTATATGAGAGGAGACCTGTGCCCAGCAGTGGGCCGATAAAAAGGTTGATGATGATGATTATTACAATATTATTAATAAAATACTTAAAAAAAAAGAGTGTGTACAGACGACAGCACATCAACCTATTACAAACTGTTTAATTTCTTATTTGGATTTTCAACCTTATTGCTAAGTTAAGGGTCAAGTGCGTTAAGGCTCAAGGTTGATTGGGAATTTTTGACAGTTTCGGGTAGCTTGACCTGCTATTATTCGTACATACTTACTTTTATTAGTGACTATATGGTCTAATCTTCGGATCTATTCCGATTTGATTCCGAAAATGTTTCCACTTATGGGAAGCTACAGTATTACAGAGTGTCATAGTAGATACCGGATATATTTCACCTACAATGCGTTCCGGCAAACATTGTTATTCTAGGAAATATTTGATGAAAATCACCATTAAAATAAGGGGTGATTATAGAAGGGTTAACATTTCAAGCCGTATGTAATTTTCAATTCTAACTCATAATAAATAAAATAAAATTGTCATAAAAAAAAACATTAGCATTGGACAACCCTTATCACTTCATCATTTCAGCCGAAAGACGTCCACTGCTGGACATAGGCCTTCCCCAAGTATCTCCACGATGACTGGTCCTGCGCCTCTTGCATCCAGCCGTTTCCCGCGACCTTCCCAGGTCGCCGGTCCACTTTGTCGGAGGCCTACCCACGCTGCGTCTTCCGGAGCGTGGTCGTCAGTCGAGAACCCGTCAGCGCTATCGGGCATCGGTACTACGGGCAATGTGCCCGGCCCACTTCTACTTAAGTGTTGCAATTCCTCGGGCTATGTCGGTTACTCTCGTTCTTCTGCGGATCTCCTCATTTCTGATTTGATCACGCAGTGAAACCCCAAGCATAGCCCTCTCCATTGCCCTTTGAGTGACTTTACCTATCACTTAAGAGTATGAAAATAGATAGTAGCCAATTCTCAGATGAATAAGCACATTTTTTTTTAATCGGACAAGCCTTTCGTATAATTAACATTATGACGCGAGAATTCTATATACAAGATATTTGAGGCAAACGAAATTACGGACAGGAGCTAGTTCATTATTAAAAGCCTTAAAAAACAGTGACATACATAATAAAATAAATATAAGGAAATGCATACTAAAATTATTGCTTGTGACAAAGTAATGAGTTTGAAAAATATGTTTTCTACAAGTGCAAATAAATATAGGCTAGATTTAATTGTGGTACTCCTAGACCGTGTACAGTCGGCAGTAAAATCTAGGTTAATATTTACGGGCTAATACGTTGCTGTTAAGAAGGATGTAAGGATGTAAGTTTGATGGTATAATGGTTCAAATATGGACCTCCATATTTGAACCCTGAACATCATCTGTACAAGAAGGTATCAATAAACAACATTATTTTTTGTTTATGCAAAAGCTGGAACACGTGTCCAGTATTTTTAAGTGAAAAATATACAGGATAAAATTTTATCCAGTGCGCAAACTTTGTCAACCTAAAGCTAAATAAATTTATAGATAAAAATATTATTACTTTGATATGTTTTAGTACAAAAAAAAAGTTATTGATAACGAAAGATGTTTATTATTAAATCGATGTTATGGTCACCGCACGCGGTCCAATTCATGTTCGGCGGAGTGGGGACGGCGGGAACATCACAGGACCCCTGCGCGCCCGCGCCGCCCGCATGTTCACTACGCGGCCATATGCTAATACTACGATATTGATTTGAATATTCTCGGTGGTAGGCAACAACATCAGCCGCCGGCATAAGTTACCACCCACCAGACAAAGTCTTGCCGCCAAGCGATTCGTCGTGTTCCGGCATGATGTCTGGTGAAGCCGTACGGAGAACGGGTCTGAGCAGTTGTGTTGCGATGTGTGCCGGGTACGATGTGCCTAGTGTTGTTGTGTCGGGAGTTTGGTCGTGAAGGCTCTCCAGATCATCCTCTGGCGCAGCATCGTTGGTCGTGTTGTTGGGTTAAACATTGCATCACCTCGCTCAACTGCCGTCTTCCTTCCTATTCACTCAGTTTTTTTGAGTGAATAGGCTTAATAAGCTAGTGTGCTTTACCATCAACGATTGCATCACTGCTTACCATCAGGCGGGATTGCAGTCAAGCACTAGTTTATAACTATTAAAAAAAAAAAAAAAAGAATAATTGGTGTCTCTCATTTGCTGATTTTAGGGCGGACAAAAACATGATTTTTTATTTTAAACCAATAATGCAGATTTGTTCTGTTATTGATTCTGAGCCACCCATTTTTTTTTTTGCGGACTCGAAAAAAAGTTTTCCTGTATGTACAAAATTTCAAAAAGATAAGATGAATAATCACAAAGTTGTGAGCTTGTTATCCTACTATGCTGTCCCAACAAAAATATGGTCCACACTCCACTCGGGCGTGCGAGCCGTGAGTTGACCTCTGGCGTCAGTTGTTGCGCGGGCTTGAGGAATACTGTGATGTATCGTAAGTTGCGTGGCGCGCTCAGTAACCACATTGTAACAATTTTTAAATGTGTTTGAAAAAACATATAACATGGTGAAAAATGATTGGTATCGATTCAGTTCCTTATTCTGAACAAACTATACCTACTCAGGTCTCTCATAAACAAAAAATAACGTTGTATACAAATTGCAATATCTTGTCATTAGTTACCATTAGACTGATATATTAGCTTTAATAATCATCTATACTTCTATATACTAATATACAAAGCTGAAGAGTTTGTTTGTTTGAATGCGCTAATCTCAGGAACTACTCGTCTAATTTGAAAAATTCTTTTTGTGTTGGATAGCCCATTAATCCAGGAAGGCTTTAGGCTATATAACATCACGCTGCGATCAATAGGAGCGGGGCACATAAAAAACATGGGTGAAACCGTGTGGCGCAGCTAGTTTTTAAAAAGAATAAGTAATAACCACAATTAACACTATCTGCCTACCCTCTTTCCAACTACATACCTACATTTATGTTGTAGTCGGCTTTCAGTCTAACCAGATTCTATTGAATAAAAGTATTTTATATGGAGCGACTGCCTATCTGACCTCCACAACCCAGTTACTGGGTAATACGATACCCCTTGGTAAGAGAGTAAGTCAGACTTTCGGACTTCTGACAAAACTTCTCGACTGTCAAAGATCTACGAATCACAGCAGAGACCAGCGGCCTGATATGCTATCCGAGGCACGGAGCGGTCTCGGTATGTGAAGACGGTCACCCATCCACAGACCAACTGCAGTAAGTGAAGCTTAACGTGGTCGATGAATCTGCGGAGTTATTTTTCAGCCATTAGCCCCTCTAAAACAATTAACGTGGTTAAATAATTTTAACAGGTCAAAAATGAGAATACAAGTTCTTCAGGATAGTCACGTTTATTCACTTTGCTCTTACAATTTTTCCAACTTTTTCGTTAAGCTGCCAAAACCCGAATGCCTGTGTTCACGCGTACCCCTCTTTTCATTTTACCGTTTCCCACCAACATCCGCAAACGGACGTTCGTGTCAAATCCTCTTAGTCAATAAGTACACTACCAAATAGTGTATTGACCAGAAGGATCAGACATGAACACAGACATTAAGAATACTATTTAAATATAAATTATCGCAATAAATATGAATTACAATACAAGTATACCTTAAATGCTAACAATAAGGACTTTATTTTAACCTTTATTTTTACCCGACTACGGCAAAGCAAAAGGAGGGTTATGATTTTGACAGGCTATGTATGTATGTATGTATGTATGTATGTATGTATGTATGTATGTATGTATGTTCATCTGTTCCCTCGTAACTTCTAAACTACTTACTCGAATTCGATAAATGACATATCATTAGAAGCGTCTTAATGGTCCGCTGGTTATAGGCTATATGGAGTTTCACAAAATCTAATGTGGCGCCCTCTAGCGGACAAAATATACAGAGTAAAAAAAAAAGTTAAGATAAATATGCCGTGTTTGGTATCATTTGAAAGGGCTTTACTTGTACATTTTGAATATATATATATTACTAGCATTTGCTTGTGACTTTACCTGTATTCATGGGCTGATTGCATATAATTCACATCTTTTCTTTCATAGATAGCTTCTTTACTACTTATCAGAATAAGACCACTGCAGAACCATTAGAAGGGCCTTGATATTCTGTTGATTATGAGCTATAAAGCTTGTCACCAAATTTAGTATTACGCCCTCTAGCGGGCAAAAAGTTCTATGTTAATATAAAATTAAAATAAATATACCGTATTTGGTATCATCTGAAAGAGCTTCACGAGTACTTTATGTTTGTACATAATCCCTAGTAATGCTTCGTAGAAATTTGAATGTAAACCAGCGTTTGGTAAACGGAGCGATGGGAGTAGTGAAGGCCTTCGAATGGCCTGCTCTTCGGCGCGATCAGTTGGAACAGGAGAACAGCCAAGCGCTGTTCTCATACAATTTGACGACGCATCCATAAAAGCAAATATTAACGGACTTATCAAAATCCAGCCTTGCCTCACTGAATTTGACGGCTTGAGGGGTTCTGGGCAAATTCAGCGTAAAATGCTCCCGCTGATTCTTTCTTGGGGTTGTACTGTACATAAATTACAAGGTTGTACTCTAGATAAAAAGTTACAGATCTAGGAAAGTCATTGTTTGCTAAAGGACAGGCCTATGTCGCTCTCAGTAGAGTTAAAACCATAGAGGCATTATTTATAAGTGCATTGGATCATAATAAATTACTTAAAAATCCACATGACAGTCGATCGTTAGCCGAATTAGATAGATTAAGAAATCTTCCCAGGTCCTCTTAATATATGTTTTTTTTTAATAATTATAAACTAGCGCTTGACTGCAATCCCGCCTAATGGTAAGCAGTGACGCAATCGTTGATGGTAAAGCGCACTAGTTTATTAAGCCTATTCACTTAAAAAAACTTAGGAATAGCAAGGATGACGGCAGTTGAGCCAGGTGATGCAATGTTAAACCCAAGACCAACACGACCAACGATGCTGCGCCAGAGGGAGATTGATCTGGAGACTCTCCACGACCAAACTCCCGACACAGCAATATTTGGCGCATCGTACTCGCCACACAACGCAACACAACTGGTCAGACGCGTCCTCCCTACAGCTTCACCAGACATCATGCTGGAACACGACGAATCGCTTAGCGGCAAGACTTCGTCTGGTGGGTGGTATCTTCTGCCGGCAGCCGATGTTTTGGCCTACCACCGTTAGAAAACCATCCAATCTATATATACTAACGACCTCATCTACTAATTCATGACCCATTCTGTGCCATCGACGCAAATGTGCGTCGCTACTACGAAAAACCGGGAGCTTCATACGCGGAAACCGTTGCTATACGCGCTACCATCCAAAAGCTACGAAATAGTAAAATAGGACATCTCTACATATTACTATACGCCGATACATAAGTCAAAAGAGATGTCGTATGTTAACTACCTAGTTTTTAGTTCGTCAATTTAACTTTTGTTAATATTATGCGCCACAAATACACTTTAACACCAAAATAGTACAAATAATAAAAGTAAAAAAACTAAAACCCAACTACGACAAAAAACGACGCTGAAAAAGTATAAAACAAGATTTTCAGAATACTGAACGAACAAAGTTGCTAATGTAGTTGCAAGTAAATGGACATAGTTAAGATGCCTTCGTTGTAAATTGACAATAATGTCATACAATACCATTCTGAAGTATGCAATATTCACTATGTAGAGATAAATTTTCATGTTTGGAAAGGCGTAGTTACACGTTACATATACCTACCTACCGTAGCACTTTGATAACGTGTGACTGCGGTTTTCCAAACATGAAAATTTATCTCTACATAGTGAATATTGCATACTTCAGAATAGTATTGTATGACATTACTACTGAGTCCATTTACTTGCAACTACATTAGCAACTTTGTTCAGTTCAGTATTCTGAAAATCTTGTTTTATACTTTTTCAGCGTCGTTTTTTGTCGTAGTTGGGTTTTAGTTTTTTTACTTTTTTAATAAATGCCGTTGCTTAGTTTCTCAATCCTTTAAAACTTTTATGGCGTATAATAGACACTTGAAGTAATACGTATTTACTTATTATATTTCGAGATTTTTCGGGTATAATACTAACAAAAAAGAAAAAAAAACGAATATTAGACATTCTAATTTCCACAATAAGTATATTATCTTCCTTTAATGTTCTAATAAGGTACTTCTTTAAGCCCTAAACACCATATCTGTCTATACTTGTAGGTATCAATATAAATTAACTAAAATATTAATCTAAATTACATGGGCCACCTTGAGTAAAATAACTTATTTTCTACGGTAATTTTTATGGAGAAATAAGACCAACTATAATGTTCTAATATTGGAACCATATTGAAACCCTAAACACCATATCTATTTATACTATTAGGTATCAAAATAAATTAATCGCAATACTAACCTACAATAAAATACCTAGATCGCCAACCATAAAAAAATAATCTATTTTCTGCGATAATTATTACAGAGAAATAAGATCAGCTACAATGCTCTAATAAGGTCCATATTTAAGCCCTAAGCACCATATCTAACAGTCCATTACTAGCCGCAGGTGTTAACTCAGAACTCCATTATTCTCTTCAGAACTACGTAATTTAAACCTCTTTTTATTTACCCAAGTATATGTTGCTGTCAACATATAATTGGTTACTTAAACCTTGATCAAGTCGAGACAAATTATAATAAAAAATTGATCGGTCGATAATTGTCAGGTATGCGCATGATTGCTAGCAATTGCACTGCCAATTGTTCTGCACTCCGTATGATAATAATATAATCGTCATTGGTTATCTCGTAATGAAGGACTACTGACAGCTGCCTGTTTGTTTGTCTGAACCATTGGCATTCTTTTCTGAGGTCTGATCAAGCGTCTGATTAGAATCAGATGTTAAATGTCACAAATTAACGGCTCCTTGCTCATTATCAGCATGGGCATGGTAAGGATCCTTCGGCAGCCCTACATGCAAGCGCACACTGTCGGAAATTATACCTTGGTATAACGTTCTTAGCGATGACGAGGTGTCCTTAAGCATACCGAGCTGCCCTCAAGTGTTGCCTCGGCACCAGACGGCGCACCGAAAGATCCCGAAGCACCCTCAAAGCTGTCGATGCAGTAGCCCCAAGCATACCGAAGCGGTATTTTTATTACTACAATCATATACATAATAATATAGTACAATATGTAAAGAAAACCCTGACCGACCCATAAGGATAATAAAGATTAGGTAAACATAGTACCAAATTTCATTTAAAATTTTACGTAATCATCACAGTAACATAGTGAATTTTAAAATAATCTTTTTTTGTCGCGAATTAATACCAACTTCCCCGAAATTTGGTAATTTTTGTAATAAAAAAGTGACAACACCATTTTGACGGTACGCTTCACCTTGCCCCCCGTCGCCCGCGGAAGGGTGTCCTACCGCACATGTATTAAATTACCTCTTTTTGCAAAATTATATTTATTGTTTTAGGGGGATTTTTTTTTAAACTTTAGTCCGGCTTTGTCGGCATTAGTAGAATCAGTTATCGATTCCTAACAATACCTTCACGGATCGGACAGGGTTTTCTTTACATATTGTATAAGTACAAACGCCACATGAGAACAACTCGTCATACTGTGTGTGTCTACATAAGTTTATCGTGCAACTAGCATACACACAACTTTCCAACATCAATCATTGAACAAGTACCCACCAGACATATCATCCATCGTCTTTTCTATGGAGGATGAATGAATTTTACTCCCTGTTCTTCACTTCTAAAATGGCAAAACCTCACCTTATCAAAAATATACACCCTGATTCTCATAAATTAATTATGAATGTGTCCACCATTCGCCAAAACGGAGATAAGCAATAAAAAATATATTTTCTCAGAAGCCAAAGTGTTACTTTCACCTTAATTTGGCGTTTAAAAACACTGGCTTCAATTAATCAGGTGGTAACATCAATTAAATGATTGATATAAAATTATTCGTTCAAGCACCTTTACTGAAGCGAATATGCCATTAATAAAGGCTTTTGTTTATGGCATGATATTCAATTTATGCTGTTAATGTGATGTCAGACATTTTTGATCACAACGAGGTGTCACGTTCTTCTGAATTTCATTGAGGAGGCAGATATTTATGCTAATAATGCATTGGCGAATATTTTGAACGTGTATTTTAGCGACGCTTATCTTGTCAGCTCTGTTCGTTGTTGCTCTGCTCTGCTCTGTGTGTGTTGTATGCTCTGCAAAATATGTTCATCAAGATTAGACACGCATATTGGACAGAAAGCCTCCGTGGCGTAGCGGTAGCAATCGCTGCTGCTGCGCAAGGAGGCGCGGGTTCGATCCCCGCACAGTGCAAATATTTGTATGCTTGAATATGAATATTTGCACTGGTCTGGTCGTGCCTCGGAAAGCACGTTAAGCCATTGGTCCCGGTTGCCATACGAACATCTGGTGGCAGTCGTTACGGGTTGGTTGGAGCCCTCAAAATGTCCAACAAATGGTCTAACTGCAATGCTTAAATATCGCCTTCGGGTTGTGGAGGTCAGACGGCAGTCGCTTCACGGAAAATGTCGAAGTTTAGCCAAAATCAGCAGTTAGACTGGTAAAGCGGACCCCAGACTCCAAAGCTAAAAAAGCTGCGGATGCGACTGGGATTAACGCTGAGATGATGATCATCTTGTCAGCTCTGTGATTTTGGTATTCCCCCAATATCACATATTTGTGCTGTCAGTTACTATGTAATATTTGCTATGGTAAGTGCATTCGTAGCCTAGTACTAAAGGCTACAGTACTTATGAATTTTATGTCCAGACAGGCATTTTACTTTGTGTAAATTATTTAATGATCACTGCTCTCGAAAGTGAGAAAATTCAAAAATGTATACCTAGTAACCTACTCTAGGCTTGCGCGATGGTGTATGGCCCAGTCCTACAGTTCCACCGAAACAAAGGAGGTCTGTGTCCCAGCGACGGTCACGTTATAGGCTGATCATACACTGGGATGTGCCTTACAGGCGTTGCGCAGGGAGGGTTTCGGAATTGGTCTTTTAAGAGGAACCGGGACCACCCTTAGGCGCAGATGGTGATCATCGGGGTGGTTTTAGTGAGGTAAAAATCCCACACTACCCGACCTCATTCCTCGGGGGTCGGGTGCCTTTTGAAGGATTCCCCCCGAAAACAAAAAAAAAAGAAGAAAGACTGATCATACACAGTTAATATCGGATGAATAATAATATCAGTTATTATTGCTGAGTTATCGAGCATAGTAACATATTTGTGCTCCTGTCTGTACTTTGCCAACGATAATTATGCAAACCCCGTCATATGGCAGCTCGTGAAAATATGCCACTTAAATGCATGCAATTAAAGCTTATGAAACATGGCCATGTTATGTGGATGAAAGTAGACTTTATTGTGATTTTTTTCACTAAAAAAAACAGAGTTAATAGGAAGGAAGAAGGCAGTTGAGCGAGGTGATGCAAAGTTAAGCCGAACAACACGACCAACGATGCTGCGCCAGAGGGGGATTGATGTGGAGACCCTCCACGACCAAACTTCCGAAACAACAAAATTTGGCGCATCGTATCCGGCACACGTCGCAATACAACTGCTCAAACCCATCCACCGTACGGCTTCACCAGACATCATGCCGGAGCACGACGAATCGCTTGGCGGCAAGACTTTGTCTGGTGAGTGGGAACTTCCGCCTGCAGCCGATGTTATGGCTTACGACCGAGAAAACCAAGTATATTGTGGTCGAACTGGATTCTGCTGAATACCGGTATTTTACACAGAGTGGAGTATAGGCAGATGCTCTGTATCTTAATCCACATGCTGGTTACTTGCTAATACCTCTTGGTAAGTGTGGTTGTCAGACTTTCGGACATCTGACTAGTGTAACGTACAAGACGTTACACTAGTCAGATGTCCGAATCCGGCATAATTTCTAATGAAGCCGTACGGAGGACGAGTCTGAGGAGTTGTGTCGGGTTGCGGGATTTGCGGTCAAGCGCTAGTTCCTAATATATAAAAAAAATCGGCCAAGTGCGTGCCGGACACACGCACAAAGGGTTCCGTACCATTGATTTATAAAATTAAAGGATTTAAGTTATTTGTATGAAAGATTACGCGGTAATAAGCGGTTTACGATTTACGAGGTATTCAAAAAACTACTTACTTACTAGATCTCGTTCAAAACAATTTTCGTTGGTAATGTGTTTGATGAGAAAAAAAGTTTGAGTTTCAGTTCTAAGTATGGGGAGCCAATATTTATTATTATATTTGCATCAAAATCTTAATGCGGTTCACAGAATACATCTACCTACCAAGTTTCAGCAGCATAGCTCTTATAGTTTCGGAAAAAAATGGCTGTGACATACGGACGGACAGACGGGCAGACAGACATGACGAATCTATTAGGGTTCCATTTTTTGCCATTTGGCTACGCAACCTTAAAAGCATTAATTCTTTAGCGATAAAGTTGTAAATCTGAAAAAATAAATTTTACAGATTGTAGTAAGTTCATGGGCTGTCGTCTGTACATATATTATATTGGTGCAATAAAGAAAGGTAGAAAATATCTGGGCGGGTGATGATGACGAGAAATCCTGTATGAAAAAGCCGAATAACACTTTGTCTGACCGGGGTAGTGTACTAAGGGCCTCATGCTTTATAGTAGCCTTAGAAATCAGATCTATATCAATGAGATACTCAACCAATCGACCTCACAAAACCTACGTCAATCGTTGATTACGACTATTGCCGCCATATTATAAGGTGGGTGGTAAACTATAATTGTAACGAGCGGTGCATGTCCGCCACAAACATGAGCATTAATGACACAGGTGTAAGCTCCGACCTTTATTTTAGTACGTTCAAAATTATTAGTTCAAACATCATAGTACCTAACTAAGTGATGGCGCTACTGTCTAACCGGTAAGTTGAGAAATAATGGTTGCAGAAAAAAAGACATTAATTATAAATTAGGAGGCTAATTATTATCGTAATTTAGACCTTTCAAAATATATTTGCAGGCTCATCTCAGCGACACACATAACATATCAAATACTTATTTTATATGTAAAATTATATGTAAGCAAGAAGTGGCCTGGGCGCGCCACAATAGCGATGGTAAGTCCCTTCCTGTTCCGTATAAGGCGGGAGGAAACGCCAGGGTGTCACCACTGTGGCGATCGCTCTGAGGATACGGTGGAGGTCTGCCCGGCTTGGATAGAGCACCGCCGTGTCCTAGTGGCGGCGATCGACTGCGATTTCTCGCGTCCAGCCCTGGTTCAGATTGAGAATACATGGCAGGCCATCACCTCCTCTTGCGGAGCAGTAGTGCTGGCAAAGGAGGAGGCGGGATTCTGGCACCCTCAGGCCTCTAGCCGGCAGGAGACGACCTGGTCGGGAGACAAAATCAAACTCCCGGCAACTGTAGGCGCGGGCTTGCGAGCGGTGAGCAGTGGGCAGCTCGCCGCCCGGTAAGAACCAGGCCCGGGTCGACGGCACGTTATTTTTCACGCGCGCCTCAAAGGGATGTCAGCACATCGTGACGGGGTCCACGAAGACCGATGTCACCCGGGTTGGTTAAAAAAGAAACCGTAGCCCTGGTGCTCAGGCAAGTGAAGGAACACGGGTGGGTTTTAGTCAGTAAAAGTCTGACACGCCCTTCCGCTTCGCCCAGAGTGGGAGAGCTCATTTGATGATTACCCACCCAGAACAAAAAAAAACCAGGTCGAGCTACCCGAAACGGTCAAATATTCCCAATCAAGCTTAAGCCTTGCATTAGAGATAAAGTTGAAAATGTAATAATTAATCTAACAGATTGTAGTACCTTGATGTGTTGTCGTTTATACATCAAATGATTTAAACAACTAACATTGTGACATTTATTCCACAATCATCATCAGCCTTTACTCGTCCACTGCAGGACATAGGCCTCTTTCATGGCACGCCAACAAGCTCGATCCTGAGGAGTTCTCCGCCAGCCACTTCCAGCACCTTTTTGATGTCGTCGCTCCATCTAGCCCAAGGGCGTCCCACGCTACGTTTGCCGAGACGCGGTCTCCACTCGAGGACTCGTTTACCCCAATGGTTGTCGGTCCTGCGGCATATGTGACCAGCCCATTGCCACTTCAGCTTGCTAATCCTCTAAGCTATGTCGGTGACTCTGGTCCTCTGTCGGATCACCTCATTTCTGATGCGGTCCTTCAGAGAGACGCCTAACATAGCCCGCTCCATAGCTCGCTGAGTGACTTTAAACTTATGGACTAGTCTGACCGTTAGTGCGTTAGTCATACAACATTACTTAATATAAATAAAGGAAAGCTAAATATTACCTAACCTACTACTAATAAGGATCTTGATGGGTTAAAAAAAAACTGATTCTATTTAGTCCGTCATTCAGATTAAAGAAAAATATTGGATACGTATATTTTGTTTTATCAAATCAATAAAAATTGACAAATATAAAAGGCATAAAAGATTAGGAGTGGTGACTGGTGACGTCACTGGTCGCTAAAAAGTGTAGCGTGCAGTGACGTCACACAAATTTTCAACGCACTGTGTCGTCTTAATTTTTTGTTTATATAAAAAAAGAAAAAATACGTGTGTAGTATTTTTTGGGAATCTGACTGACGGACTAATTAGGTTTTTTTAGTCAAATACTTACCCTATTACTTACTTACCTACTTAGTATAAAAAATAAGCTAAATATTAAATAATTATTTACTACATTTTATTTGAAAAGCGTGAGAACAAAATACATTTAAACGGATTCAAAATGGTATTATGTCGCCTCATCCATTCCATCGTAAGTGGTTATAATTAATAGTACATTATAAAACCATTAGACAAAGCATGTCATTTTTTTATTACAATAATTATACTCAATTATTAGAAGAGAGAAGTCAATAATTCTAAACAAGCGACCTTTCTATATAACATAGGCATAGAATAAAGAGGGGAAGTAGGTTATCTGCGACCCAATCCGCGATTTAATTGCCTACTGTCTTAGGGTTGACGACTGTCCGCGCTTCGTCGGTTACGGTTGTCGCCCAAACCGTTAACAAATATTTATAGACTAAGAGCTTATGTTTAAATTATTTGCTTAGTATTTAGTTTACATATACTAGTCAGTTTTTTTTTGTAATTTTTATTTTTAGTTTTGTACACATAAAGAACCATATTTATTTTTATTTTTAATTAATACAAATATAAATAATACGAACATAACATCTATTGAATCACACATTTAATACAAAATTACAAATTAGCTACAGAAAAATACCTACTTTCTTCGGTTTCGACTATTACGAAACGCGTTGTTATTAAACTTTAATGTGTAATATATCCGTATCCTTGTAAATAACTTTTAGAAATATAATTTGAAAAATATAAGTCTTTTATTTGTTCATAAATAGACATACCAACTTTGCAGTTTATGTGATCATTTTTTAAAAGCTAATGTGCCGAAAAGCCGTGACGCGCGAACCTCGTTCAGTGCTAGCCGCGACTAGCGCAGTCATAGGCACTCTAATATTGTGTTTAGGTGTGCGTGCGGCGACGCATAGATACTATGGCGCACACATACAAGCCGCGCGCGGTCCGTTTGTATGAAGATAACGTACTTCCCTCTCTTTATTCTATGACATAGGTATAACCCTATAAAACTATTTTTTTAATATTAATTAACATACCATTTATCCGTAAGTCAGAACATGATAGAAAACAAAAGAAATAAGTTTGCATTTTATTATTTTGCAGTCATTACTCGATAAAAAATGAGTTCCAAACCGGACCGATTTCCTGCCGGCTCGCAAAACCGTTCACACAATAAACTTGCATCATTTACATTTAAAATTTCGCCTTTAAAATTAATTTTAGTTGATATTAGGTTCTGCCGGAGACTTCATTTATTTACAAAACTCCCTCGGTCCCCAATCCAACCCGTCACGTCATATTTTTTATATTAATTAACATACTTTTAATTTCTTTTCGCTTAACTTACATTTACTTTGTCTTCGCTTAATATGTTTTTACTTTGTCTTCGCTTAACATACTTTTACTTTGTCTTCGCTTAACATATCTTTACCTTGTCTGCGCTTAACTTACTTTTACTTTGTCTTCGTTAGGCGTGCTTTTACTTTGTGTTCATTTAGCACTTTTACATTTGCTTCGCTTAGGGCTCTTTCTTTATATAACTATCAAATTACAAACAAATTTATCCAATCAGACTCATTGGATTAGCCGCTTTAAGCACAAAAAAAAAAACAAATAAACATACTGTGGAGGTATGAAAAACAGGGAACAAAGTTCACTTATACTACATAATAAAGGGAGGATCCTCCGACCAGACGGGTCATTAATCTAACGACCACTTACACACCGGTTGATATTGGGAAGATGTATGTTAGTTACACGGTAAACTCTGCTTGCGAGATGTAGAATACATGTGACGTCAGTATAACTCGTTGTTATATACTCTTCAGCTTTATTATATTCGAAGGATGTGTTTGATAACTAAACGTCTTAATTTCTGGTTGTTGGAGCCCTCAAAAGTCCAACAATTGATCTAACTTAAATGCTTCGATATCGCCTTCGGGTTGTGGAGGTCAAACGGCAGTCGCTTCACAGAAAATATTGAAGTTTAGCCAAAAGCAGCAGTTAGACTGATAAAACGGATACCAGACTCCAAAGCTGAAAATGTTTCAGATGTGACTGGGATTAACGCTGAGATGATGATGATGATGAGGGATAGATGTGCTGTAATAAGCTGTGATAATGAATTGAAATATTATCTACGAAGTTCTGACTAAGAATGAGTTTACATCCATTTTTTTATAAAGGTCTCCAGTATCTAGTCTAAAATCTTATTAAAAACGCATACTTCAAGCTAAACGTAAGATTACATCGAAAACACGTATTATTTTAGGTACTGAAGCAAAAAAACCTTGCAATTTGTTCTACGACTAGTACAAAAACGGCCGTGTACAACGTTTAATCGAATTTATTATCTAATATAAGTAAAATTAAAAATATTAAGGGCAATATTGTAGTAATTAAGATAAGAAGTGGTAACAATTAACGTCCACTTACATTCTCTGTACCACATTCGTTTTCTAAGTGTTTTCACGCAAACTTGCAATTATGTTTCGATTTCTTCGTTTAAAGTTTAAGTTCTACTTAAGTAGGTACTAATTATATAGGTATACATAGTTTAAACCAACTTTTTAAAGCAATTTATGTGGTGTATTTCATGTTATCTTTTGGACTATTTTTTGGCTTTTATTTTTTTTTTAATAATTATAAACTAGTACTTGACTACAACCCCGCCTGATGGTAAGCAGTGATGCAATCATTGATGGTAAAGCAAGTTTATTAAGCCTATTCACTTAAAAATCTTAGTGAGTAGGAAGGAAGACGCCAGTTGATTTCTATTCGATTTTTTATCTGATTTCATTTGATGCATATTTTATATAATATATTGTGTCCTATTTATTTTAGCTAAATAAAAGGATTTTCTTACTGTTTTGTGTTTTTATCTTGTTATTCATCAGTCATCAACATAAGAACGCCGGGGAGCCTTGTTCTACTCACTTCTGTGTGTAACCTCCGGTCTTTCTATCGTGTTGTTTTCCGTGATTTGATCTTCAGGAGGACCATTGTACGTGGCTTCCTCCCTTTAGTGCCATTCTTCCCTGATTTGTGCGAGCCTCATTCAGGTTCACACACAGTTTTTAGGTCGGCTATCCACTAGTCCACCCGACTACTGGTCTACCAATAGTTCGTCTATCTTTTCTCGGTACTCAAAAAATCAAAATCAAAAGTCATTTATTCAAATTAGGCTGAGCATCAGCACTCTTTGAACATAATCATTACATAAGACAGTCAGTTCATTAAAAAAAACACAGGACTTATACATTACTATGTATGTATAGTAATTACTACCAGGAAAGCAAAAAAATACAAATTAAAAAAGTCATTAAAACTGGAAATGTTAATAAGTAAAAACTTTTTACTAAATAAAAGCCTCCAGGCATAATGGGCGTGACAGGTCACATATATCCATTGTAAAAAAAGAAGAAAATAATAGACAATTTCCTATAAGAACAACAACAAAGAGAAAGACAATTATATACATATTAACACGTGTGCAAAAAAAAATAACGACTACAAAAATCCGTAGATATGCACAAAATTTATGTCTACTGCATTAAACGAAAGTCTCCTAAAGATTTATAATATTAATAGAACTAACACCTGCGTGAGTCATTATTAAAATACAAAAAAAAGGAAAATTGCAATATATTGCTGGAACCAAAACACATTAACGTTCACAAAAGCAATAAAAACAGAAACTATAATTCGTTACTTTCACTCGAACAACAAGAAGCCACAATTCAACAAATAGAAAACGAAATAATAAAAATACGCTTTGATCGATACCCGTATAGCTGACATTATAGAAAAGTCAAGACGATTGCAATCACCCGAATAAAAACTGCCACAATACTATATCTATACTAATAAATATCTATAAGTATGTATACTCGCACTCCATAGTCATGGGCATACGGTGGAGGCAGGGGGCAGCAGCCCCCAAGAGAGAGAACCCCCTAAACGAGGACTTATCGCATCATCATCATCTTAGCGTTTATCCCGGTTGCATCCGCGGCTTTCGCGTTGGAGCCCGGGGTCCGCTTTCTTGCTCAATTTCTTCCATTTCGCGCGATCTTTAGCATCCTGTGGTGTGAGATTGTTGGCACGCATGTCATGTCTTACAACGTCAAGCCAGCACTTCTTTGGTCTACCCCGCTTGTTCCGGGGTAGACCAGAGAAGTCCGAATGAGGACTTATCTCTAACTGTTAAATAAGCCACGCAGTAGACACTGATAAAATGTACGGTGTAATTGCCAAAAAACCGCGTGCGACTATTAGCGTACAAAGATTACTCTAACAATTTGACTTGAAAATACGCACGTTGCATACAACGTCAGAATTATAAAAGGCAGTCCTCCAAAAAGCCCGCCCTTTACCATTTCCTGCCGCATTTTCCTTGCTTAAGCTTGGGATAAGAAATGGCGCAACGAACTCCTCAGCAGCACAGTTGTCTGTTCAGTTAGAAAATACTTGATTGTATAAAATACTAGGTATACAAAGTGAATCTAAAACTGTCTCAAACATCTGAATCAAGAATATTTTGGAATTTTGGATGAAGCAACTGATAATTTGAGTTTATACAAAAAGTTCGAAAGGCAAAGAAAGTATCGATAAATACCTAGTCGACCCAAACGTAGTTGGAGAAACGCTGAGCAGATAATCAGCTTGAACCTTTGAGAAGAAAATATAACACGTTTTGAATAAAATCTGCCTATAATGGTAACGTTGTTTGCTACTTGAATGCTTTAAAAACAGTGGCAATGGGAGTGATAAATGGCGCCATATTGAAGAAAACAACAATATCTCCGTGACCGAAACCTCTAATGGTATAGTTTTTTGCTGCTTGCATGCTTTTAAAACAGTAGACCATAATATCGACTGCTGGCAGAAGTTACCACCCGCTAGACAAAGTCTTGCCGCCAAGCGATTCGTCGTATTCCAGTATGATGTCTGATGAAGCCGTACGGAGGACAGGTCTGAGCAGTTGTGTTGCGATGTGTGCCGGGTACGATGCACCAAATGTTGTTGTGTCGGGAGTTTGGTCGTGGAGGGTTTCCAGATCAATCTCCCTCTGGCGCAACATCGTTGGTCGTGTTGTTGGGTTTAACATTGCATCACCTCGCTCGACTGCCGTCTTCCTTCCTATTCACTAAGTTTTTTAAGTGTTTAGGCTTAATAAACTAGCGCGCTTTACCTTCAACGATTGAATCACTGTTTACTATCGGGCGGGATTGCAATCAAGCACTAGATTATAATTATTAAAAAAAAAAGTTCCGATAGGAGTTATAAATAACGAAAACTCCATAACCCCCCGACCGAAACCGCGCTTAAAACCTAGTCTGGCATAAACCGATCACAATTAAAAGAATACAATATTAAATACGACTTAGTTCTTCCGTTTAATAACGGTTTGTGATGATACTAATCTTAATCGGTGACGCATGCTTCAAAGAACGCATGTGTATGCGCACATGCGCACGCGATTCGACCGGTGTTTTTTCAACTGTGCCGAGTGGAACTAAAGGGTCAAAGTCTTTTTGCTATTCCTGTTTAGGACGCTGATGAATGACATCTTAATAAGGAGTAAGATCTCTTCATGTATTAGACTTAAAAATTCAACAGAATTCCTGCCCTATAATAGGAATTTTATGTTGCGATAATATTTTTTCTTATACGACCTCTTGTCTGACATATGTGAGGATGGTTTTGAATGTTAAAATCAGCTAAATATTTGACATGGATAAGAAAAGTTAAACAACAGAGGCTACCCTAGCATTTCATGTTTAAGATTTTGGTTGCTGACTGCATGTAGAAGGCCAACGAATGGTGTTCTGAGGATGATGATTGAGCAGGGGAGGAGTATGTTAATTGTCTATGTAGGTCTGTATTGGTTAGGTACTGACATTTTTTTTTAATAATTGTAAACTGGTGCTTGACCACGCCTGATGGTAAGCAGTGATGCAATCGTTGAAGATAAAGCGCGCTAGTGTATTAAGCCTATTCACTGAAAAAAAAACTGAGTTAATAGGAAGGAAGACGGCAATTGAGACACGACCAACGATGTTGCACCGGAGGGAAATTGATCTAAAGCCCCTCCACGACCAAACTCCCGACACAACAACTTGTGGCGCATCCTACTCGGCACAGATCGCTGCACAACTGCTCAGACTTGTCCTCCGTACGGCTTATCTGACATCATGCTGAAACACGACGAATCGCTTGGCGGCAAGACTTGGTCTGGTGGGTGGTAAGTTCTGCCGGCTGCCGATGTTATGGCCTATTTACCATTAGAGGTTTCGGTTCATTAGAGGTTAATAACACAGTGGATCAATGTTATCTTGTAAAAATAAAATGAATGAAAGATAAGTTGTTGTAGAGCACCCTGGGAGAAGCAATGGACCACCAGATACTGAGTTGAATTATAGATATCTTTAAAAAAAACTAAAATAGGGATGTTTCCTGGGTTAAAAAAACTTGATTCTATTCAGTCCGTCATTCAGATTATAGAAAAATATTGGATATCTAGAGTGGTGGCTGGTGACGTCACTCGTTGCTAAAAAGTGTAGCAAGGAGTGACGTCACAAGATTTTTTAACGCACTGTATCGTCTTCAATTTTTGTTTATGCGTATGAAAAAGAAAGAAATACGTGTCTAGTTTTTTCGGAAATCTGATTGACGGACTAATTAGTTTGTTTTAGTCAACTACCCTATTGTTAAGAATATGGCAAACAGGAGTCGAGAGATAAGAATCAAAAATTATTTAAAAACTGTTTGTCTTTGCTTCAGTGTCCAAGACCAGTTTTTTCTGTTACCAATGAAAGCCATAGAAAGCAGCAGTAATTAATGGTTAAACTCGTAAAGCCTGCTGCCTTTGTAATTATGTATAGATATATCTGTTAAATGTAAAACTATAATAGTCTTGGTGAAAACGACGGTTTTGGCTATACTGTCGCAGTAAATTTAGTTCACATCCGAATTTAAATCGCCCATATATCCATTTTAGGCTACTCATTTCCCAATAGGCTCAGTATTAATGATGCATCAGAAATTCCTAGCATAGCACATAAATAAAGGTACAACGTAGATAAAAATAAATTTAAAACAATTAACAAAAGTCAGAATTGAATGTACACTTTTTGTTTTTAAATTTTAACACTTCTGGAAGCCATTGAAATTGATAAAAGTGCAATTCAATTATCATTGAACTTTTATTTAAAATGTCTTTTGTCTTATGTTATCTACAGTGTGTTGTCTTTTATCAACTTTTTTCTGTTTTGTTATCGGTTTTAAGCCGCTTTGGCACCTTCGAGCTAAAAAGATGTTGCGCTTAAGGCGAGGTGTTTCCGTCTGACTATAATTTAATTGTCTTTAAGGCTAGAGTGAATAAGCTCTTAATAAACTAGCGCGCTTTACTATCAACGATTGCATCACTGCTTACCATCAGGCAGGATTGCGGTCAAGGTATGAAGCAGAAAGATAAACGAATGATAATAGCGCATCCCGGCCATCAATAAGGTTTAAACACGGCGATTCGTTTGATGTAAATTGAATCTTATGATCAGCAAAATAAAATAAAATTTTCAGTTTTCATTAAAAATTTAAAAGAATTCAAAACAGCCCACACGCAAAATATAAACGAAGAAAATAGTACGAAATCATCAAACATAATTATGTGTATGGATGAGTGGATTAATTGTCAGTTCACTTTTTTAATTATTGTTAGATAAAATATGATATATTACGCATACAATTTTGAGAACTAATCGATGGAAAATAATTAATGTAGGTACCTAGATGTGTTGGGATTTGTTTATGGTTGTTTTATCATGATACAATTTTTTTAATGAAAATTTTTGAATCGTACTTTCCTTTGATCGATATTCGATACTAATAACGGTCAATTATTTTTTTTATTTGATAAATAATAAAAATTATTTATTTTCTTAAGTGAGTTTTTAAGTAAACACTTTTACATGTCAGAGACACGCGGACAGGGAACGGTTGGTGCGGCGGGTAAATGCGTGGAAGAACTCGGTTAAGAACGGAGGTCTTAAACTCAATGTGGCGAAGACGGTGTACATGGCCAGCAACACCATAGACCCTATGCTTATGTGCATAGGCGGAGACACGGTCGAGTGCACAGACCAATTTAAATACTTGGGGTCTGTGCTCCACCCGTCCGGCGACATTGATTACGACGTTAAAGCACGCATTTCCGCAGCTTGGGCAAAATGGCGTGAGGTGACAGGTGTCATTTGTGACCCCAAAATGCCGGTTAAGCTTAAGGGAAAGGTCTATAAAACCATCATTAGACCTGTCCTTCTGTATGGCAGTGAGGCGTGGCCTGTGCTTAAGCGACACAAGCAAGAGCTGCGTGTCACGGAGATGAATATGCTGCGGTGGATGTGTGGAGTTACGCGGAAAGACCGCATTAGAAACTCCCGCATCTGTGGCAGTCTCCGTGTCCTTGACATAGCAGACAAACTGCAAGAGAGTCGCCTGCGCTGGTACGGTCACGTCTTACGTAAACCGGTAGGTTACGTGGGTAACAAATGTCTTGCCATGGCGCCTCCGCCGGGCCGGAACAAGCGAGGTAGACCAAAGAAGTGCTGGCTTGTCGTTGTAAGAGATGACATGCGTGCCAACAATCTCACACCACGGGATGCCAGTGATCGTGCAAAATGGAGGCGTATGAGTAGAAAAGCGGACCCCGGGCTGCAACGCGAAAGCCGCGGATGCGACCGGGATTATACGCTGTGAGATGATGATGACTTCTACATGTCAGAGATAGTTTTTTCAATCATATATTTTTGTAATATGCACATCTAACCTGTGAGTAGCGCCTTAACAATAACATTAGCCCTTTTTTAATACTTCTGATAATTAGCTGCTAATCTGAGAACTAAAGTTACTTATCGGCATGTCTCACTGTGGAGAAATCAACTTGTAGACACCTTTCAAATGCAAAGCTTATCGTGAACAACCACCTATGATACGTATTTCTTTTCTTATGAACTTCGCAATTAGCGCCGACTGATATTATAATTATAATACGGTAACTGTTCATTAATAATATACGATAAGAAATTAAAAACGTAATGCATATTGTAGGAAATGAAATGACATGGTGTTTTTTTCTGTCAGCTACATCGCTGTCCAAACGGCTAGATGTTCTGCACTCTTTCAATACTTCTTTTAATTTTATTTTCATTAATAGCTTCCATTTTATTTTAGTTTTCAATTTAAAAGTGGAAATCACAAAAATACTTTTGACATTAAACCACACCAAAAAACTTAAGAATATTCACTGTCAGCGACAAATGAATATTGAGCCAAAGTTGCTATGGAGACCTGGCATTGTTCTTTAAGAGTTCGTGGTCTTTTTTCTTCGCGGTGGTAATTTAATCGAGGAAACCTGGACTTTTGAAATCGCCAACCCGCATTGAGCAAGTGTGGTGATTACGCTCAATCCTTCTCTGTATGAGAGGAGACCTGTACCCAGCAGGGGACGATAAAAAGTTTGATGATGAAGTAATCTAAATCTAGTAAAGTCTCTTTAATTTAAGAGTCCAAACACATGCTTCATACAGTCGTTGACTCGTCAGTCTTTTTTATCATATTTTTTTTTTTATCAGTTTTTTTAATATCTCAACTGCAATCTCGCCTGATGGTAAGCAGTGATGCAACCTTTGATGGTAAAACGTGCTAGTTTAATAAACGCGCTTAGAAAAAAAATTGTGAATAGGAACGAAGACGGCAGTTGAGCGAGGTGATGCAATGTTAAACCCAACAACACGACTAACGATGCCGTGCCAGAGAGAGATTGATCTGGAGATCCTCAGCGACCAAACTGCCGACACAACAACATTTGGTGCATCGCACATCGCAACCTAAGCGCTCAGAGCCGTCCTCCGTACGGCTTCATCAGACAACAGGAAAGACTTTGTCTGGCGGGTGGTAACTTCTACCGGTAGCCGATATTATGGCCTACCGCCACCGACCATGTTTAAATTATCTTATCATATATTCTTCAAATTAAGACGTTTATCTTCAAATGACATCAAATAACCCCTATTTAGCGAAAAACCGTTTCGTTCAAAACCGCCTCTTCCGTGTTTCGAAATTTGAAAATCGCAAATGGCTCGTATAATTTGTTCGCATTGTCAGCTTGCGTACGCGATCAGATAAAATATTGTTTTAAATACGTCGCACATGGTTTTATTAATGAGATATTACGATTTATCAAGATCAATAAAGTGCTCTTTAATTGTTCTTGTGTTGATTTTGAAATTATATTTCAGCGTAATTCGGTCGAAAATATTTTTTGGGTTCCATCAAACCAAATCAAAACTCATTTCTTTATCCAAATTAGGCTGAGAATCATCACTTTTTTAACGTCAATCTATACTAATATATATATAGCTGAAGAGTTTGTTTGTTTGTTTGAACGCGCTTATCTCAGTAACTACTGGTCCGATTACAAAAAAATCTTTTTGCGTTGGATAGGTCATTAATCTAGAAAGGCTTTGGGCTATATAACATCACGCTTGTCCCAATCGGAGCGGAGCATGTAAAAAATCGTCGCTCCATCTCGCCCAAGGGCGTCCTACGCTACGTTTGCCGAGACGCGGTCTCCACTCGAGGACTCGTTTAACCCAACGGTTGTCGGTCCTGCGGCATATGTGACCAGCCCATTGCCACTTCAGCTTGCTAATCCTCTCAGTTATGTCGGTAACTCTGGTCCTCTGTCGGATCACCTCATTTCTGATGCGGTCCTTCAGAGAGACGCCCAACATAGCCCGCTCTATAGCTCGCTGAGCGGCTTTAAACTTATATTTACCTATTCAAAATATGTGTCATTTCAACTATGTAAATAACTCAATGAATCTTGTTGAACTGTCAAAATGAAACCCTTTCCGCACTGTTACCGTATTTCACAATTACCCAGCCGATCTCATGTTGTTAAAATTATTTCTTACTAGCGGCCGCCAGCGACTTCGTTCGCGTGGAGTTAGTTATGCTCCGCACCTATTGGTCGCAGCGTGATGTTATATAGCCTAAAGCCTTTCTGGATTAATGGGCTATCCAACGCAAAAATAATTTTACAAATCGGACCAGTAGTTCCTGAGATTAGCGCGTTCAAACAAACAAACTCTTCAGCTTTATATATTAGTATAGATTTTTAAATAGAAATAATAAAACTGTTATGAGTTAATATCTCCGCTCGCGTCAAATTCGGGATCAAACGATTCCGCTTTTCTGATTTAGAACACAGAAAAGGAGTGTTTTTCGTTGGAACTAAGAGTCTGTATACCAATTTCTAACTTCATACATTGAAAACTGCGAAAAGTCCCATATAAAATTTCACCCCATCGTAGGTGGGGGTGGAATACAAAAAAAGAAAAAAAAATATTCCTCTCTTTATTTCTTATTGCAATCTGTTTGGGAGACATTCAACAATACTTTAGAAATGATGTATGGTACCTATGTGAGGTACAGGTCCAGTGACAAGCCCTCTAAAGTGGTGTTTTAAACAATTACTCTTGAGGGGCTCTCTTCTTTAGCCTCCTTGCACTTAGAAGTAAATCGTCCTTAGGGTGGTTTGCCAATATGTTAGGGTGCTGCTGCAGTCTATCTTTGTATGTTGTGACTCTCTCCTTTATTTCCTCTTAAAAAAAGATAAACGATTTTTTGTTAGATGATGATGATGTCTACTTATAGTCATCATCATCATCTCAGCGTTAATCCGGAGTTTTTTTCAGCTTTGGAGTCTGGTGTCCGCTTTACCAGTCTAACTGCTGATTTTGGCTAAACTTCGATATTTTCCGTGAAGCGACTATCGTTTGACCTCCACAACCTAAAGGCGATATCGAAACATTGCAGTTAGACCAAATGTTGGACTTTTGAGTTTTTAGTCATAAATAGTCCACATAACAATTTTTAGCTCCGCAATTTTCAGCTTCCTACCTTGAAAATTGTGGAATGCTCTATACAAACTTCCACCTCCCTATTATAGGATGGTGGGTAGAAAGAGACAAAAGTACCCTATGTCATTCTGCCTCCCTTCAACTATTGCCACTTTAAAAAAAATCACGTCAAGTCGTCGCTCCGCTTGTTGTGCAAAACGATAAAACAAACAAACACACACTCTTTCATTTATACTATATACTAGCCTTCCGCCCGCGGCTTCGCTCGCGTGGAATTCGGTTATATCACGCTTTTTAGATTCCTCATTTTCGGGGATTCATTATCGTAGCATTTAGCTTCTAAGTTTACAAGTGCATATTCATTTGCAATATACCTTCCTTTAAACGACACACGGCTAACAATATTTTTGTTTTCCCTCGGGAACATCAAATTTATCCGGGATAAAAAGTATCCTATTATTTAATCCGAACTTCTAACTTTACGTCTGCAAAATGTCAAAGCAATCGGGTCAGTAGTTACGGCGTGAAAGCGGAACAAACATACAAACAAAGTCACTTTCCGATTTAAAATATTAGTAAGGATATACGTACTAATTAAATAATATATGTATATAAATATCTACATCAAATAATAGTATCTACCTACTGCAAGGCAGCTTGTACTGTAATAAAATAAGTGTTAATAAAAATTAAAAATAATTATTTTGATTAGATTACTGTTCCTATAAATGCCATCGCTGTGTGGCCGGTCTCTGAGAAGGTTAATTCCCTTGTTTTTATATAAATGCCATCATAAACTTGTCAAAACTGTTATTGATACATGGACATTGAAATGAGTATGTTCTTAGATATACATAAAATGACCTTATAAGAAAGGACATTATTCAAATTTGGAACATATTTCATATTATAAAGGTTAAAGTCTTTAGAACTATTTTCTGACAGGAAAATAAGATTCCTGATCATTATTATCATCATGTCTGCTAGATATAGGCCTTTTCCAAAGATTTCCAAAATGACCGGTTGGTCGAAGCGTTTCGCTTCCTCCTTTATACCGCGTAGGTATATCGAGGGTCTGGGACAATTTGCCAGCGGCGGTGTTTCCGTCGGACTACAGTTTGAGTGCCTTCAAGGCTAGAGTGAATAGGCTCTTAATAAACTAGTGCACTTTATCATCAACGATTGCGTCACTGCTTACCATCAGGCGGGATTGCGGTCAAGCGCTAGTTTTAATTTATAAAAAAAAAAACTGGCCGGCATCCAGCGGTTTTGGCCAGGTCCAACCACCTAGTCGGTGGGTGTCCGACGCTACGCTTGCCGGTACGTGGTCGCCATTCAAGAGCCTTTCTACAATCAGTCATCGGCTCTAAGTGCTTTGTGCCGCGTCCACTGGCACTTCAAAGGGCTAATCTGCTGGGCTATGTCGGCGACTTTCGTTCTTCTACGAATGTCCTCATTCCTGATTCGATCACATAGAGAAACCCCTAACATAGCCCTCTCCATAGATCTCTGTGCGACCTTGAGCTTTCTTATGAGGCACATAGTGAGGGGCCACGTTTCTGATCCACATGTCATCACCGGTAACAGACATTGGTTAAAGACTTTTGTCTTTAGGCACTGAGGTATTTTGGACGAGAAGACACTACGAAGCTTCCCAAACGCTGTCCAGCCGAGTCGGATTCATCGATACACCTCGTCCTTGAAGCCGGTACTACCGATGTGGATCTTGATACTTTTTACTATTCCAGCGAAATTATACTATTAATTCTTCATTTGCAATTTGATATTGAAAATTCCAAAAAAAAAAAAAACATATTTTGAAGTGGAAACTTAAAAAGAGAAACAAATAAATTCATAAAACTTAATGTCATCATCATCATCATCTCAGCGTTAATCCCAGTCGCATCCGCAGCTTTTTCAGGTTTGGAGTCTGGGGTCCGCTTTACCAGTCTAACTGCTGATTTTGGTTAAACTTCGATATTTTCTGTGAAGCGACTGCCGTCTGACCTCCACAACCCGAAGGCGATAACTAAGCATTGCAGTTAAACCAATTGTTAGACTTTTGAGGGCTCCAACCAACTCGTAACGACTGCCACTAGATGTTCGTATGGCAACCAGGACCAACGGCTTAACTTGCTTTCCGAGGCACGACCAGACCAGTGCAAATATTCATATTCATGCATACAAATATTTGCACTAAAACTTAATGTATCCCACGTTAAATGAGAAGAAAGCATTTCAGAAATTCTCATAAATTAACAAAAAAAATGTTTAAATAAATACACATCATACAAAACATAAACATTTACAGGAGGTACAGAACCGACTGACCTTCCTGCGGTACCCAAAACGGTCCGTACCAATTACACGATTCCTTTGTATCACCCGCTTCGAACATCAAAGAGGCCGCACTGAACGATTCTTCATACTCATTAACTGAAATTAAAGCACTATAACCCGACCAACACATCTTGAGCCCTGACGTTTCATATAAATTGTAAATATCGAATAAAAAAAGGTTGATGATTTCTGGAGCAGGGGCCTGACACTGTGGTGGATCTCCCACAGTGTTGTAAGATGTCAAATAGTCAAAGATTCACCGACTAATTACCTTATTAACAGTGTGTACATTTTTTTTTTATGAGCATTTAAATTGACCGTATAATTTGTAGGTGTGTGCGTGTGTGTTCCTTATTATTTTCTATGTAGTTTAAAACGGACTCATCATCATCATCAACTTTTTATCGTCCCACTGCTGGGCACAGGTCCACTCCCATACAGAGAAGGATGGAAATGGACACTGAAATGGAAATGGACTCGATTTGTTGTAATTGTGGTCCGTTTGTGTGTGGAGTACTGCAGCCACATTTGGGCTGGTACTGCGAAATGTCGCCTGGCTACTTTGGATTCAGTAGAGAGGCGTGCGAAGAGGCTGATTGGCGACCCAGATTTAACTCGAAACGGTCTCCAAAGCCTGGAGCACAGGCGTAGAGTAGCCAGCCTTTCGGTCTTATATAGAATGCATTCTGGCGAGTGTGCAAGGGAATTGCATGATTTAATTCCCCCATCTCCGTTCCACCATCGGACGACCCGTCGTTCGGCGACTTTCCACCCTCACGTTGTTGACACCATTACGTTCCGGACGAAGCCTTTCGCTTCTTCTTTTATACCGCGTACGTCGAAGGACTGAAACGATTTGCCGGCGGCGGTGTTTCCGTCACACTACAATTTGAGTGTCTTCAAGTCTAGAGTGAATAGGCTCTTAATAGACCAGCGCGCTTTACCAACAACGATCGCATCACTTCTTACCATCAGGCGGGATTGCAGCCAAGAGCTGATTTATAATTTATAAAAAAAATCCCTTGAATCATGCATTTCATCATTAGGCCTACTACGGTATAGGAACGATGATCCAAGGGGATCAAAATATATTTGTTCCGGGCGGGTTCAATTCCCGCGAGTAACGAATATTTGTATGGTACCATATATATACAAGTAGTTGTTCTGAGTCTGGCTGTTTGTGTATGTGATTTTATATGTTTGTAAGCGCACCCGCGATACAGGAGAAATTCCTAGAGTGTGGCAATGTTTTTTGTTAATCATAATAAAAAACCAGTGTTTGCCTGCAATCCCGCCTGGTGGTAAGCAATAGCATAGAATAAAGAGAGGGAAGTACGTTATCTTCATACAAACGGACCGCGCGCGGCTTGTATGTGTGCGCCATAGTATCTATGCGTCGCCGCACGCACACCTAAACGCGCGGCTAGCACGGAACGAGGTTCGCGCGTCACGGCTTTTCGGCACATTAGCTTTTAAAAAATGATCACATAAACTGCAAAGTTGGTATGTCTATTTATGAACAAACTAGCTTTCCGCCCGCGGCTTCGCCCGCGTGGAGGTCGGTTATATCGCGCTTTTTAGGTTTCCCTCGGGAACATCAAATTTTTCCGGGATAAAAGGTAGCCTATGTTCTTTCTCGGGGTCTAAAGATTGTCTGTGCCAAATTTCATCAAAATCGGTTGAGAGGTTTAAGCGGGAAAGCGTAACAGACAGACAGACAGAGTTACTTTCGCATTTATAATATTAGTATGGATTATAGGACAATAAACAGGTACAATATAAAATATTAACAAACAGTAATATAACATTATTATAACAATATTGCAGCCAGTTCTACCTAAGGTCCGTATTACAGAACGTCACTCAAACTCAAGCTCTACTTAAGTCTCATTTCAAGCCTTTTGATTGGTTGAAACCAGTTTTAAGGTCTGTATTACAGAACGTCACTCAAAACTCAAGCTCTACTTAAGACGCTGTGAATAGCAAACTTTTAGGTATTTGAGGGGGTGAAGCAGACGAAGTGGGACACGACTAGCCCCGCCCACTGCGGGGCGCGGGGCGCTCCGCGCGAGTACAACGATGCGTGAGGTGAGGCGTCGTGCATCGAGAAATACGCACGTTCTATTAAATCTATACCAACCATTCTCTATTCCATCTACATTTAGAACCGTAATTTCACAACCCAACCCCGAGGTACGGTTGGCTCTGTTCGTCACAGTCCCGGTTCGCATGAGACGAGCAGCAGGTTCGAATCCCACATCCGTTCACTTTACTTTGCGATTTTCGAATATGTATATTTTATACATATTTTCATTTTTTATTATTACTTTTGTTTTCTTTTTTCTTTTTATAATGCGCTTTGTCCGTTCTGCTTAAATTTTTTGTGTTATGTCCTTTTTTCATGAAACTGTTAGAAATATATCATTTCTAGAAATTACTATTTATAAACAGCTGTTTAGAGTAACTGTTAAAAAAAAATGCATATTCGGATATTTAAAAAAATAAAAGATTTTTTCTTCAAAACTGCAACTCTTATCGAAGTCGGGTTTGTACGAGTGCTTAGAATAACACAACACAAAAAGATTGAAATAATGCAACCATGAATAATGCAACAAAATGAAATCTAAATTTACTGTTTTGAACTATTATCAAATCAACTGTTATTTTTATTGTTTTTCTTTTCTATTCCATCTACATTTAGAACCGTAATTTCACAGCCCAACACTGAGGTACGGTTGGCTCTGTTCGTCACAGTCCCGGTTCGCATTAGACGAGCACCAGGATCGAATCCGACTTTACCTTGCGATTTTCGAAAATGTGTACTTTATACATATTTTCATTTTTTATTATTTTTTTTGTTTTCTTTTTTATTTTTATAATGCGCTTTGTCCGTTCTGCTTAAATTTTTTGTGTTATGTCCTTTTTTCATGAAACTGTTAGAAATATATCATTTCTAGAAATTGCTATTTATAAACAGCTGTTTAGAGTAACTGTTAAAAAAATGCATTTTCGGATATTTAAAAAAATAAAAGATTTCTTCTTCAAAACTGCAACTCTTATCGAAGTCGGGTTTGTACGAGTGCTTAGAATAACACAACACAAAAAGATTGAAATAATGCAACCATGAATAATGCAACAAAATGAAATCTAAATTTACTGTTTTGAACTATTATCAAATCAACTGTTATTTTTATTGTTTTTCTTTTCTATTCCATCTACATTTAGAAGGGTAATTTCACAACCCAACCCCGAGGTACGGTTGGCTCTGTTCGTCACAGTCCCGGTTCGCATTATACGAGCACCAGGATCGAATCCGACTTTACCTTGCGATTTTCGAAAATGTGTACTTTATACATATTTTCATTTTTTATTATTTTTTTTGTTTTCTTTTTTATTTTTATAATGCGCTTTGTCCGTTCTGCTTAAATTTTTTTGTGTTATGTCCTTTTTTCATGAAACTGTTAGAAATATATCATTTCTAGAAATTACTATTTATAAACAGCTGTTTAGAGTAACTGTTAAAAAAAATGCATTTTCGGATATTTAAAAAAATAAAAAATTTCTTCTTCAAAACTGCAACTCTTATCGAAATCGGGTTTGTACGAGTGAAATAGATGGAGGCACTTGGAGGAGGCCTATACTGTTTTGAACTATTATCAAATTAACTGTTATTTTTATTGTTTTTCTTTTTTTAAATTATATTATGAACTAAGAAATTCATGGTTAAATAAAGGCTTATTATTATTATTTATTATTAATTTCTAGAAATTTGTAGAAAGAAAATTATAACGAATTGATTTTAAATATTAGTTTGCATTATAATTGTTACAAAAAGAATATATTTAAAAAGATGGAACAATTACTACAAAAAAATACAGAAAATCGGATAAATTAATAATAATTAAAAAAAAAAACAATTGCAAATAAGAAATCCAACAAAAAGCATACAACGTAAAGCTGGGGTTTGAACCCGAACACATACAGGTGAAGAAAAATGTGCCGGGAAAAAGTAAAAGAATAATTACAGAAAAAAATCAAATAAAATATCGGCAAAAATACAACAGTAAATTAAAAAGCATTTATTTCAATTAAAATCTACAAAAAGCATATAATGTAAACCTGGGGTTTGAACCCGGGCAAAAACGAAATATGATTATTCATCAACAAACAGACACGTAAATATAATTATTTTCTTTGCGGGGTAAAGCAAAAGTGACATAGGTCCGACAAGCACCGCGCCTCAGCGGTCACTGTCGCCAAGCATAGAAGTGAAAGAGAAGGCAATGGACGCCGCGATGGAGCGACGTTTCGTTCACGTTATTTATCATTAAATACATTATTTATTTTAGAATATCTTAGTTAAATCGATAAACAAAAACAATGGTTTCATTTACTATTATATTTTACATCGCTCTTCTCAATTTTATCAAGATTTGATGATTACATACATAGATTTGATACCTAGATTTGATTTGATACAGTTACAACGGTTATAAATTCAATTTTAGTGGTTACTTTAGGATTTTTTTCTATCGAGAAAATTAATTCAAAACGTGTTTTGAAAACAATGGTTCCTGCTACATATAATCAAGATTAACATATAAATTTTTGGCTGCTCTGAAATGTATACATTTGGCTAAAAAACTGTTTTTGAAGCCTATTTTTACTGAGCACAGCGCTTTAAATAGAATCGACGAAAACTAAAGCGACTTGCTGGACTTACCTTCTTTTGTACGCTTCATTTTCACTGCGCTAGTGACGTAGCTACCTTAGTTTAACATTATATCAATGCTTAAATTAGTTAGGTAGGTATACTTACTGAGTGTATAATTACGCACTTACAGGGTGAGTGCGTAACACCATAGAATAAAGAGAGGGAAGTACGTTATCTAAGTTATCTTCATACAAACGGACCGCGCGCGGCTTGTATGTGTGCGCCATAGTATCTATGCGTCGCCGCACGCACACCTAAACACAATATTAGAGTGCCTATGACTGCGCTAGTCGCGGCTAGCACGGAACGAGGTTCGCGCATCACGGCTTTTCGGCACATTAGCTTTTAAAAAATGATCACATAACTTATATTTTTCAAATTATATTTCTAAAAGTTATTTACAAGGATACGGATATATTACACATTAAAGTTTAATAACAACGCGTTTCGTAATAGTCGAAACCGAAGAAAGTAGGTATTTTTCTGTAGCTAATTTGTAATTTTGTATTAAATGTGTGATTCAATAGATGTTATGTTTGTATTATTTATATTTGTATTAATTAAAAATAAAAATAAATATGGTTCTTTATGTGTCCAAACTAAAAATAAAAATTACAAAAAAAAAACTGACTAGTATATGTAAACTAAATACTAAGCAAATAATTTAAACATAAGCTCTTAGTCTATAAATATTTGTTAGCGGTTTGGGCGACAACCGTGACCGACGAAGCGCGGACAGTCGTCAACCCTAAGACAGTAGGCAATTAAATCGCGGATTGGGTCGCAGATAACCTACTTCCCCTCTTTATTCTATGGCAATAGGGTAGTTGACTAAAAAAAACTAATTAGTCCGTCAGTCAGATTTCCAAAAAAAACTAGACAAGTATTTTTTCTTTTTTCATATAAACAAAACATGAAGAAGATACAGTGCGTTGAAAACTCGTGTGACGTCACTCCTTGCTAAACTTTTTAGTAACGAGTGACGTCACCAGTGCCTACTCTTGATCTTTGATACGTTTTATATTTGTCAATTTTTATTGGTTTGATAAAACAATCTATACGTACGTACGGTCAGAATGGCGCAGAATTGTGTACGGACAAGTACGCGAGTTTGAGGAGCAGCGCAAAGCTGACCTCGGTGCCAAATGCGACCAATTAAAGGCTCGCCCACCTGCTGCCATCACATACAACTACGTCGACGGCGTGCTTATGTGCCCTCAGTGTGCACGAAGTTTCGCCGCCAAGATAGGCTACATAAGCCATCTTCGGGCGCATGACCGCCAAATCATCGGCTAGGAGTCGAAGTGGTCGCCGTGGCCGAAATCGGTCAGGAACATCATCATCATATACGTATCCAATATTTTTCTATAATGTGAATGACGGACTAAATAGAATCATTTTTTTTATCCAGGAAACATCCATAAGCGCGCTGGGACGGGTCAGAGCAGTTGTGTTGCGAAGTGTGCCAGGTACAATTCGCCAAATGTTGTTGTGTCGGGAGTTGGGTCGTATTGTTGGGTTTAACATTGCATCACCTCGCTCACCTGCCAACAATTATAAACTAGCGCATCTTACCATCAACGATTGCATCACTGCAGTCCATCAGGTGGGATTGCGGTCAAGCACTATTTTTTAATTTGAATAATGAATCTGTTTTTTTTTGGGTCTCCAAAATGCCCTTCACCGCTTAGGTACTTAATGCTCTAGCTGAGAAGAATAATTAGCACATTGAACTTCCCAGCAACACAGCTATTTGTTTAGACCTTCCTATCAGCTACCAATTTGCATGAAAATTCTCCAAGTCCCGTTTTATTCCCCAGTCCATTGCGCAGACGCAAGATCTTCGCGATAACGTGCCACAATTAGTGTATGCAAACGTTGTAATTATATTCCTAGTATTGCATATGGTACTGCCAGTTTTTATGTAGAGAAAATCTTTTGCACGTGCGCTGTTTTAGGGTTCTCTGGGTGTATGATAAAACACTTTTGCTGACCACCCGGCCAGCAGTGCCATTCAGCCATTCAGTAACCATTTCACCACTAAAATGTGCGTGACTTGAACTGCGTTTTTCATAGCCGTAAGCCCCAGGCCACTTGTGGGCTTTTATAGATCTTATTCTTCTTCTTCAGCCTATAGATGTCCACTGTTGGACAAAGGCCTCCCCCAAGGCTTTCCACGCTGACCGGTCCCGTGCTGCCCGCATTCATCGGCTTCCCGCGACCTTCACCAGGTCATCGGTCCACCTTGTTGGGGACCTCCCTACGCTGCGTCCTCCAGTACGTGGCTGCCACATAGAACCTTACTGCCCCATCGGCCATCGGTTTTACGAGCAATATGCCCTGCCCACTGCCACTTAAGTTTAGCCACTCGCAGAGCTATGTCGGTGATTTTTGTTCTTCTGCGAATCTCCTCATTTCTGATTCGATCACGCAGAGAAACTCCGAGCATAGCTCTTTCCGTTGCCTCCTGCGAGCATAGCCTCCCGAACGCTGCCCAGCCGAGCTGGATTCGCCGAGACACCTCTTTCTCGAAGTTGGACCTACCTAGTTGGATAGATCTATCTAGTAGGAATTATATAGGTAGGTATGTACTTATTACCGACTCCGGCCTGGTGGCTGCCGCTTGATTCACTCCCACTTTCACAGTACACTTATGTAGTTTTTAGTTTTATGGGAGCCCAGTCACTCCCTGCAGGGGTTTTGTTTACTTTTCTAAGATTTAATCCAGTTCGGACACGAGTTTTAATTAGTTTTCTGGTAGGTACGCGTTAAGATTGCCGGCATGTACCGCGGCGCTTGATTTTGTAAACTTAGCTGAAGTGAGCGTGGGGTGAACAGTAATTCCAACTAATGCCAGTGATTAAAATAAATAAAAAAAACGATTGTGTGGTTTTATGAAATCACGGTAAAATTGAGACTTATTTAGTAATATTCTATACACTACATGGTCAGCTGCTGCGAACTATAGGCGCCGCCATATTGGAATTGACTGCTCTGACGAGCGACTTTATCCTACTCCGCGGCCGACCGTCATGCGACATGCAACTGATGCAACACACACGAAAAAGTTTAAGACGATGTAATAAAAGTTTCACATTAAGAAAAGGTTTTTTGCAGAAACTAACTGTAACAGTATTGATTCTACCTACCTACATATTTATTGTAGCTTAAATAGTACACTGTAGACTACCTACATTATTTCTCTCTCCTTCCCCTTACTATTCCATCCAAAGGTTGTCTGTAAAAGATCCTCTTAGCGATAAGACCGCCCATTGTGTCACCCTTTGTAAAATCTTTATATTTATGTTCTGTAATCTATATGGTGTACATAATAAAGAGTATTCTATTCTATTTTATTCTATTGACAGCTCACTAACTTTCCACGGTAAGATTTTTACAGACTTTAGCACAACAGGTATTAGCAGGTATGTCGTTTGAGATCATGAGAAAATGAAACTGGTTTTTATTTTGCATGACAAGATTTTACACTTAGTGACAGATTTGTTACTACAGAATCAGTACTGTTATGATATTATTCTAAATGTACAAACAAGTAAACAAACTCAGGGAAAAAATATGGTTGACAAGTAAAACTGTAAAACAAGAACAAAAAAAAAAAATAGCAACAAAAAAAATACAGAAACAAAAAAATCTTTGTAAACGCGCTCATTATACACAGGTAAGAGTAATTTCTAGATGTTTTTTAATTTTAATAAAAGGAAAATTAAAAGTGGCTCTTTCAGCACAAAAGCGTAACAAGTAGGGTAATTGTGTAACACACTATCAGTAGCAATGGGTTTAATTTTGACATTTCAACAGCGTTCATTGCCGATTTACCTCGTTGAGCTGACATATTATTCGAATATATTGAGCAATGCATTAACAATATGTTTCAGAATGATTCCAATTGATAGTACCTACCTAGTAGTGTATTACGCGATTAGGTGGCTGGTCTCAAACAGAAATAAAATCAACAATTAAAAGAGCCAGAAAACCACTAACGTACTGAATAAAGACGTACGGAACCCTTTATATAAAAACGTTACACTGAAACCAAGTAACCATGTAAGTAGCGAGCATGCAGACGCCCGCGCCGCTGATCAAGCATGCGATTCAATCGTTTGGATATTTTTCACTGCGCCAGCGCACCGTTAAAAACTAGCCCACACTCATTACTCGCAATAAAGTTTACTAGTTATAGTTTTCTAATTGTTATTGAAAATACAAACGAACGTATTATTATGCACGGTTGTGGGCTCAAATGTTTCAGTAACGGATTATTAATTATTATCTACGGTTGTGGACTCAATTGTTACAGTAATATATTTTCTATTGTTCAGATTATGGTACATATAATGCCGCGGCTTATCTGTCGATGGGTGACCGTCAAAGCAGGTTAAACCGTTTGTCTCGGCTGTCATTTGACGAACTTTGACAGTCGTTATTGGCACTCGGGAGCCCCTGCCCATAAGGGTTATTAAGGGGGTCTTATCGAATTACCCAGTTACTGGATTGTTTATCGGTCCTGCGGCATATGTGACCAGCCCGTTGCCTCTTCAGCTTACTAATCCTCTTAGCTATGTCGGTGACTTTGGCCTTCTGTCCGATCACCTCATTTCTGATGCGGTCCTTTAGGGAGACGCGCAACATAGCCCCCTCCATAGCTCGCTGAGAGGTTTTAAACTTAAATAGCGGGGTAAACGAGTTCTCGAGTGGAGACTGCGTGACGCCCTTGGGCGAGATGGAGCGACGACATCAAAAAGGTGGCTGGTAGTGGCTGGCGGAGAACTGCTTAGGATCGAGCTTGTTGGCGTGCCATGGACGAGGCCTACGTCCGGTAGTGGACGAGTAGAGGCTGATGATGATGACGGATTGTTTAGGTCAAATTGGCAGTCGCTCCATTTAAAACAATGGTATTGAGCTAACGACCAGTTTCACCAATTGGTTTCGTATTGTACTTAGTGTGCCTATTTTTGTTAGTACGGACGACAGCAGGTCAAGCTATCTGAAACTGTCAAATATTCCTAATCAACCTTAAGCCTTAATGCATTAGAGATAGATAAGGTTGAAAATCGAATACAGAAATTGACAGATTGTAGCAGCTTGATGTACTATCATCTGTACATTACGCTAAAACGCTAGATGGAGGATGGAATTTGACACACAGTTTATAAGTAGTATATAGTTAATAAGTTAACATGGGATACTTTTTATCCCAATATTCCCACAGGATCGAAATGTAAGCGGGCAAAACCGGGCGTAAAAAGTAATAGTAGGTACAAAACAATGATATAAATTCATCCATCACAAGGCAAAAGGTTACGATTGATGTACAGTCGTTCAACGTCAGTTGTTAAAAACTCACCATCCCAACTGACCATTCTAGCTGTTTTAAATGTTTACCGTTGGCATTGATCGAAGGCTTGAATGTATTCAAAAGATTTAGATAAACTTTTTTTTTGTACACGACAATCGACATACTTACATACATACATAATAATTTGGGCTGGTGCTGCTAAGTGTCACCTGGCTACTTTGGATTCAGTGGAGCGGCGGGCGAAGAGGCTGATTGGTGACCCTGATTTAACTCAAAACGGTCTCCAAAGCCTAGAGCACAGGTGTAGAGTAGCCAGCCTTTCGGTGTTCTATAGGATGCATTTTGGGGAGTGTACGAGGGAATTGCATGATTTAATTCCACCATCTCCGTTCGACCATCGGACGACCCGTCGCACCGCGAGTTTCCACCCTTACGTTGTTAACACCACTACGATCTGGACGAAGCGTTTCGCCTCCTTATTTATACCGCGTACATCGAGGGACTGGAACAATTTGCCAGCGGCAGTGTTTCCGTCGGACTACAATTTGAGCGTCTTCTTGGCTAGGGTGAATAGGCTCCTAATAAACTAGTGCGCTTTACCATCAACGATTGCGTCACTGCTTACCATTAGGCGGGATTGCGGTCAAGCGCTAGTTTATAATTTATATAAAAAAAAATGTTCCCACTTCTGGGACACAGACCTCCTCTCAGTGAAAGTGGGCCGTAATTCGGCACTCTGGCCCAGTGTGTGTTGGTAGGTGTCACATATAGTCGAAGTTTTGCCTGTAAGACGTGCCTGTTTCCTCACGCTGTTTTCCTTCACTGTTTTGAGAGCAGTGGTGATGAAATGATTTACACAAAGCACCTGATGGTGTTCAAATCTCGACCTACAACTTGGAAGTAGCTTCCGATAACACTAAGCCATCGCGAGGCTTCCGGCGACTGGGACCGCAATTAACTCGGACCGCGGTCCCAGTCGCCGGATTCATTCATCAACCTTTTATCGTCCCACTGCTGGGCACAGGTCTCCTCTCATACAGAGAAGGATTGAGCGTAATCACCACGCTTGCTCACTGCGGGTTGGCGATTTCAGACTTAAAGTCCAGGTATCCTCAAGATGTTTTCCTTCACCTTCAGTCATTGGTGTCTAACATATACTTAGAAAGTACATATAACTTTAGAAAAGTTACATTGGTACTTGCCTGACCTGGAATCGAACCCACGCACTTATACTTGAGAGGCTGGTGTTTTAACCACTAGGCCACCACGACGACTATCGGATTCATTAAAATTAAATAATTTTCTTCCGGCGACTGGGACCACTCACAGGGAACTTAAAAAAGTCTACTATATATGCCGCAATCGGTACAGTCAAACGAATAAACATCTAAATTATTGATTTGAATATCATTGACTCGTTCTAGACATGATTTTATCCAATGCGCTTATAAATTGACCTAGTCCGTTTTTACATAATTCACACATGCAGGTAAACATACACAAAGGCAATAGCATTGTATGATAGTATATTACTATTTCTTTCTAAGTCGTAAATTTTTTCATAAAAAATATTTACTTAGTTCGTATCCAGTATCTACGAATACTATTGCTTTAGGGCTATATTTCACCGAACACTAGAAAAAAAAAGAAGGATGTTATATTTTATAACATTATTTTTAAATTATAACACAGTTAATACTGATTTTGTGATAATTACTTATTTGACTGATTTTGTGGAAGCCATAACGGCCATTTTTAGGGTTCCGTAGCCTTATGGCAAAAAACGGAACCCTTATAGATTCGTCATGTCTGTCTGTCCATCTGTCCGTCCGTATGTCACAGCCATTTATTCTAAAACTATAAGAGCTATAGGTACTGTTGAAACTTAGCAAGTAGATGTATTCTGTGAACCGCATTAAGATTTTGATGCAAAAATAATAATAAATATTGGGGGTCCCCATACTTAGAACTGAAACTCAAATTTTTTTCATCAAACACATACGCGTGTGGTATCTATGGATAGGTCTTCAAATAGTTTACGTGACAGACGCTTCACAATTGGAAAAAAGTTGGTCCCCGTTCCCTCCACCCCTCTTACTTCTAAAATAAGAAAATGAAAAATCTAAAAAAGCGTGATGTACATTACTATAAAAACTACCAACGAAAATTGTTTTGAACGAGATCTAGTAAGTAGTTTTTTTTAATACCTCGTAAATCGTAAGCCGCTTATTACCGCGTAATCTTTCATACAAATAACTTAAATCCTTTAATTTCATAATCAATGGTACAGAACCCTTTGTGCGTGAGTCCGACACGCACTTGGTCGGTTTTAAACTATGTAATTATGATTGCCATAGGTCGTACCTAAGTTTATAATTGTTATTGTGATTTACGTTTTTTTTTTAATATATTTACGGTACCACTTCAAGGCTTGTTTTGTGATAAATAATAATTTCCCGTTTGTTAATTGTTTGAAAATTGTTGATTATACCATCATCAAGTTTATTAAGTTCAAACTCAAAGTAGCTACTGTAAACCGTTGAGGAGTTCCCGAAACTGGCCTTTGCCTTCATAATCAGAGCCCTTATGACAGTCACAATCACAACCCATCTAGGTGTAAAGAACACAAGGTAGCTACTGTAAATCATTGAGGAGTTCCTTCGACTGTCTCCCGACTTCATCATCACATCTACTCCAGACCTTTAATAAATTGTAATGCTTTAAAAAACTTTATGAAAATACTTAGAAATGTACTAGTCGCCTCTACGATTTTTGAAGGCTCCCCTTGATTTCCCTGGTCTTCCATTATCAGATCCTGACCTGGTGACTATGGGACCACCTGGAAAGTATACACTTTCGAAAAGAAAGAGAATTCTGCACATCGGTCTTAGAGTGATCGGTGAACATACATATAAAAAAAGATTACGACGAGTTGAAAACCTCTTCCTTTTTTTGAAGTCGGTTAAAAAAAGATTTTTACTCAATTATTACTTTGTCGTTTGACTGTACATTATTTGATTTCAGTTATCATTTATGAGTGGTCCCAGTCGCCGGAAGAAAATTATTTAATTTTTATTAATCCGGCGACTGGGACCGCGGTCCGAGTTCATTGCGGTGCCAGTCGACGGAAGCCTCCCATCGCTAATATTTTATTTACGACTAGCTTTCCGCCCGCGTGGAATTCGGTTATCGAGCTTTTTAGATTTCCCTCGGGAATGTCAAATTTTTCCGGGATAAAAAGTCCCCTATTATGTAATCCGGACTACTAACTTTACGACTGCAAAATTTCAACGCAATCGGTTGAGTAGTTATGGCATGAAAGCGGAACAAACTAACAAACAAACTCACTTTCCGATTTGTAATATTAGTAATTACAAATATGCCGAGTTGTTTCATGTAAGAAAATAATATTCAGCTGCATCTATTTTGACTGGAAGGTGTGCTTAACATAATTAGGTATGGGCTGATAAGAGGAAGATGTAGTCACATTAAATCTTGTCATATTGTTCGTATGTGGAGTACCTACTGCAGCCACATTTGGGCTGGTGTTGCAATATGCCACATGACAACTTTGAATTCGGTGAAGAGACATGCGAAAAGGCTAATTGGCGACCCAGTTTAAAAATGTCTTCCAAGGCGTAGGATAGCCAGCCTGTCGGTATTGTATGGGATGAATTTTGGAGAGTGTGCGAGGGCATTGTAAGATTTAATTGTCGTCCTCCGTGGCGCAGCGGTCAACACGCCTGCCTGCGACGTGGAGGCCCCGGGTTCGATCCCCGGCCAGGTCATGATGGAAAACGATCTTTTCGTGATTGGCCTGGGTCTTGGATGTTTATCTATATATGTATCTATTAAAAATATAGTATCGTTGAGTTAGTATCCCATAACACAAGTCTCGAACTTACTTTGGGTCTCGCTCAATCTGTGTGATTTGCCCGTATATATTTATTTAATTCCCCCATCTCCGTCCCATTATCGGACGACCCGTCGTACTGCGAGTTGGAAACTCCCCTAACCTACGTTGTTGACACCAGCGTATCGCCTCGTCTTTTATACCGCGTACATCGAGGGACTGGAACAATTTGCCAGCGGTGGTGTTTTCGTCGGGCTACAACTGTAATTCTAAAAAGTCATAATATGTCACAAAATTATAATTATGTAGGTAAGTATAATAATTAAGTACGTCAATGGATAGGTACCTATAATAAAAGTTTGTAAAAATAGGTACCTACATAGTAAAATAAGAAAATAAAAAAAAAATATCAGTATACATATTTTTGCGTTTTTATATTCGTAAAGCTACATAAGGTAGCTTTACGAATATAAAAACGCAAAAATAATGATATCGTGATGTATTGGAGAGACCACTACAAGACTGCCCTTTCCATATTATTGATGTTTTTTCATAGTTTCTTGGTACAAATGATGATACCTATATAGACTCCACGTCGTATTTATGTTGCTTTGCGTTTAAATACGTTAAGGGCGTCAATGTTACTTTATTACCTATTGCTAGGGTTGATTTTGTTTGTTTGTAAGAACCAGTTCTGTGAGATATAACGTAACCGCCATTTATATTTTTATACCGCAAAAAAACGTTTACTTATTTGCGGTAAACATGACGCAAAAAAAAAGCAAAAACACAAAAGAATAGTTGGAGGAAGTTATGCAGAATGCGAAACGGAGATTAGTGATGTACTCGCCGTTGATGTTGATGCCAAGTCCTTTCCAGTCAAGGAGCTTGAAGACATCTCCTTGTCTCACTCCAAGACTGGTACTGGAAGACGCAGCGTAGGGAGGCCCCCAACAAGGTGGACCGATGACCTGGCGAAGGTCGCGGGAAGCCGATGGATGCGGGCAGCACAATACCAGTTAGCGTGGAAAGCCTTGGGGGAGGCCTTTGTCCAGCAGTGGACATCTATAGGCTGAAGAAGAAGAAGATGCAGAATGGATCCAACCCACAAAAATCGTTTTTTGAGTTACTGTCTTAATGTCTAAAATCTACACATCAACTTTAGTGTAGGTATGCAAAAAATATCAAGGTCGCAAAAAGTACAGGAAAATACCCATTATTTACTTAAAAAGAAATTTAAATCTACTATCATGTTATTTCAATATACAGTATGTTAAATAACAGAGGGCGTTCCCTTAAACTCGTTAATATATATCATTACTAGATTAAAATAAAAATATCAGCATAGAAAAATAAGCATAAAAAAATCCGAATAAAACAAAATTCTAATTGGAAATAAATTTGAAACCTCCTGTTTTAAATCAAAATAGTAGTCGTCATGTATAAATAAATTGCGACGTTGCCGTCTTTCATGTTCGCGTGTACAGTGTGTTTCTTTTACATGTCAATTTAAAAATTTTATTGAATATTTTCTTATTGGAAAAAATTTTAAAACATTTTGTGTTCGAATGGAAATATTTTTTTTAGCATGTATGTATGCTATACTACTTCGGGTTAACGGGAACGCCCTCTGTTAGTTAACATACTGTATAAATTTTACTTAAAATTCTATTTTCTTAAAAGCAAGTTTGCTGGCTGGATGCTTTTTGTATAACTACGTCCAGTTGAGGTAGGTATGCAAACTGGCTGTCGCTCAGCATTATGCTGTGTCCCTATGCAAAGCAGAGCTCAGCGTTGGTTTTCAGCGACTTGAAATAATGCTAATTGGTAGTTTTTTTGACCTTGTGTTCTGGGTGAATTATCACCATCGTCTTTGGATTCCGTGGAAGGGCGTGCGAAGAGGCAATTTGTAATGTCTAGCCAGTCTGTCGGTGTTCTAACTACCTATAGGATGCATTTTGGAGAGTGTGTGCGGGAATGGCATGACTTACCTTAGTCCTCCATCTCCGTTCCATCATCAGACGACCCGTCGTTCGAAGAGTATCCACCCTTACTTTGTTGACACCACTACGAACTGAAAAGTTTCGCCCCGTCTAATATACTGCGTACATCGAGGGACTGGAACAATTTGCCAGTGGCGGTGTTTCCGTCAGACTACAGTTTTCAAGGCTAGAGTGAATAGGCTCTTAATAAACTAGCACGCTTTACCGTCGACGATTGCATCACTGCTTACCATCAGGCGGGATTGCAGTCAAGCACTAGTTTATAAGTAATATGTATAAACATATATAAACATACCTACACACACATACTTAGACCTCTTCCAAGCTCCACCACTTTGAGTGGTTTTATGCTTTTCTCCTCCAGCAAATATTTTCTTTCGGCTTTCATAGGGACATCACTGTCTATCTATTAGCATTGGAATAACTTACTCCGGGAACTTTCTACCCCGCTCTCTCTTAGTCCTGTCAAATTAGTCCGCGTCGGATGTAAGTACCTAAATTGACGTGTTTTAGTAGCTATGTTTTAATCAATAGGCTCTTAACAAACTATTGCGCTTTACCATCAACGATTGCATCACTACCTACTTAACATCAGGCGGGATTGCAGTCAAGCACTACCTACTTAGTTTATAAATACCTACCTTTTTTTTTAGTAATTATAAACGAGTGCTTGACTGCAATCCCGCCTGATGGTAAGCAGTGATGCAATCGTTGATGGTAAAGCGCACTAGTTTATTAAGCCTAATCACTTAAAAAACTTAGGAATAGGAAGGATGACGGCAGTTGAGCGAGGTGATGCAATGTTAAACCCAAGACCAACACGACCAAACGATGCTGCGCTAGAGGGAGATTGATCTGGAGACTCTCCACGACCAAACTTCCGACACAACAACATTTGGCGCATCGTACCCGACACACATCGCAACACAACTGTTCAGACCCGTCCTCCGTACGGCTTCACCAGACATTATGCCGGAACACGACGAATCACTTGGCGGCAAGACTTTGTCTTCCTTCCTCAGCCTATAGATGTCCACTGCTGGACAAAGGCCTCCCCCAAGGCTTTCCACGATGACCGGTCTTGTGCTGCCCGCATCCATCGGCTTCCCGCGACCTTCACCAGGTCATCGGTCCACCTTGTTGGGGGTCTCCCTACGCTGCGTCTTCCAGTACGTGGCCGCCACTCCAGAACCTTGCTGCCCCATCGGCCATCGGTTCTACGAGCAATGTGCCCTGCCCACTGCCACTTGAGTTTAGCGACTCGCAGAGCTATGTCGGTGACTTTGGTTCTTCTGCGGATCTCCTCATTTCTGATTCGATCACGCAGAGAAACTCCTAGCATAGCTCTTTCCATTGCCCTTTGTGTGACTCTGAGCCTTCGTATGAGGCCCATTGTGAGCGACCACGTTTCAGTTCCGTAAGTCATCACTGGCAACACACACTGGTCAAAGACTTTAGTCTTGAGGCACTGTGGTATCTTGGACGACGAGAAGATGTAGCGTAGCTTCCCGAACGCTGCCCAACCGAGCTGGATTCGCCGAGACACCTCTTTCTCGAAGTTGGACCTACCTAGTTGGACTTTCTGTCCCAGGTATATATACTCGTCAACAACTTCGAGTGCAGAGCAACCAACTACAATTGGAGTGGGTGCGACATGAGAGTTCGACATGATCTTCGTCTTATCCATGTTCATTTTTAGACCCACTTGTTGGGAAGCTCTGCTGAGGTCATTGAGCATTTTGCCCAAGTCTTCCAGGGTCTCAGCCATGACCACGATATCATCTGCGAAACGGAGATTAGTGATGTACTCGCCGTTGATGTTGATGCCAAGTCCTTTCCAGTCCAGGAGCTTGAAGACATCTTCCAACGCAGCAGTGAACAATTTAGGAGATATGACATCTCCTTGTCTCACTCCACGCTGCAGTTGGATCGGTTTCGAGTCCTGATCCTGGAGACGGACTGACATGGTGGCGTTTTTGTACAAACACTTTATCACCTCAATGTATCGATGGTCAATTTGGCACCGCTGGAGAGACTGTAGCACCGCCCAAGTCTCAATCGAATCGAAGGCCTTCTCATAGTCCACAAACGCCAAGCATAGTGGTTTGTTATACTCCTCGGACTTCTGTATAACTTGCCGCAGCGTATGAATGTGGTCTATGGTGCTAAAGCCTTTTCGGAAGCCTGCTTGTTCGGGAGGCTGGAAGTCGTCAAACCTGCGAGCGAGACGATTCGTGATGACCCTAGAAAACAGCTTGTAGACATGGCTCAGGAGGGATATCGGTCTGTAGTTTTTCAGGAGGGTATTGTCACCTTCGTCTGAATATTGGTTTAGTTTAGTTTAGTGAGTCTGGGTATTGTCAGACTTTGTCTGGTGGGTGGTAACTTCTGCCGGCAGCCGATCGTATGGCTATCGAGAAAATTAATAAAAAAAACTAATATTTTGTATTCTGTCTTTTTCTTAAAGAAATAAAAATAGAAATGTAAGTAAACTAAATTCAAATTTAGTTTAGCTGGTGAATAAGAGAGTTGATTAAAAAAAAATGGCATTTAGTCGTGCAAACGACAATACGACAAACAGACAGTGCCTACTAGGTATTTTACTTTAGATCATGCCAACGCGAAATAAAAAAGATTCGATTTGACGTCGCGTTGGCACGATCTAAAGTAAAAAAGTTTATGCTTAAAATAGAATTGGGCTGGTGCTGCTAAGTGTCACCTAGCCACTTTGGATTCAGTGGAGAGGCGTGCGAAGAGGCTGATTGGTGACCCTGATTTAACGCGAGATGGTCTCCAAAGCCTAGCATAGACGTAGAGTAGCCAGCCTTTCGGTGTTCTATAGGATGCATTTCGGGGAGTGTGCGAGGGAAATGCATGATTTAATTCCCCCATCTCCGTTCCACCATCGGACGACCCGTCGTACGGCTAGTTTCCACCCTTACGATCGACTCCGTTATACCGCGTACATCGCGGGACTGGAACATTTTGCCAGCGGCGGTGTTTCCGTCGGACTACAATTTGAGTGTCTTCAAGGCTAGAGTGAATAGGCTCATAATAAACTAGTGCGTTTTACCATCAACGATTGCGTCACTGCTTACCATCAGGCAGGATTGCGGTCAAGCGCTAGTTTATAATATCTACCTAAATTAAAAAAATTAAAAAATTAGTCCGGGTCTGAAGTAAATTGACGTATTTTTAGTCGCCATGTTTTAATCAAATAAGTATATAAACTTTCTATGGAGTAAGTAGGTACATATATTAATTTGATAGGACTGAACTCAACCAGATCAAGCTCTCGGTGGTAGGCAACAACATCAGCCGCCGGCATAAGTTACCACCCACCAGACAAAGTCTTGCCGCCAAGCGATTCGTCGTGTTCCGGCATGATGTCTGATGAAGCCGTACGGTGGACGGGTCTGAGTAGTCGTGTTGCGATGTGTGCCGGGTACGATGTGCCTAATGTTGTTGTGTCGGGAGTTTGGTCGTGGAGGGTCTCCAGATCATCCTCTGGCGCAGCATCGTTGGTCGTGTTGTTGGGTTAAACATTGCATCACCTCGCTCAACTGCCGTCTTCCTTCCTATTCACTGAAATTTTTTGAGTGAATAGGCTTAATAAGCTAGTGCGCTTTACCATCAACAATAGCATCACTACTTACTTAGCAACAGGCAGGATTGCGGTCAAGCACTAGCTTATATATATATATATATATTTATTCTGTCCTTTTCAGCCTTTGCAATCTGAAATTGCCGATGACGCCGTTTCTTTGAAATAGAATTGATAGTGGCAGACGTGGAAGCACACCTTCACTCAAAGAACATGCTTGTGACGAACTACCTACATTCACCACTGCCATCCTTGTACTGATCTGGATGTTCATTTTTCATGTGAGAAATCAAGTTAGTTATATTACCAAACTCTTTGTAACTTTTTTGCAAAACTAAATTATAATATTTTTTTTTTCTACATTTTTGTCATACCTAAATGACCTTATTTTTCATATTTTCACTCGGCTCGGCATAAACCACTCGAGTACGAGTCAACTCGAGTTGGCAAAAATTTAACTCGAGTGCGAGTACCTAATATAAAAACTACTCGAGTTACTCGAGTGAAAAGCAACTCGAATCCCATCACTACCTTTCCTTAATGTAATGGAGAAAGGTAGGTACTTACACTAAATTTAAATTTAGTTTAAGTAGTTGGTGAACAGGGGAATTGGCTCTATAGTCGTGCAAATGAAACTACGACAAAGAGATGTCGGCACGATCTAAAGTAAAGTACAATTAAACAGTCAACTATATTCTTAGCACGTAGGTACCTACATAATTAATACGTCACTCTTATAATAGGTACATATCTACGTCACAAGAATGACGGTTATTTCAAAATAAAACTCAATCAAACTTAACATAACCATTAGCGGTCATCCACTTCCTTAACAGATGCCCATTTAACATTAATTAACAAAATGCCGTAAGTTCTTCATAATTACAAAGTCGTCCACGTTTCGTGTTGTTTTAATATTATACAAGTTTGCAACGGAAGGACACATCACTGTATGTTAAAAAATATATGAAAAAAAAAAAACAGGTTTTATCTAAAATCTAGATATGTGGATAATTACCAACACCCGCTCACGAGGTAACGTTTTCTGAATATTAAAAAAAATATATACACAGCGGCCATAACCAAGTACTTACAACGATTATACACCGTTTGGCGAAAAAACTTTGTGTTAAAAATTATACCTGGAGACTTCCACACCAAAACAGCGTAGGCGACACTAAAAATTCAAACGAAAATTGGTCTTAGTACGACTTAATTAGAATTGAATTTCTAATGCGCTGTCCAAGCATTAGAATGCCCTAAAAATTTATTACATCGGACGCGTAGAAAAACATTAAGCCATCTGTAATTTGTATAACACGAGAGACAGGGAGCTCCGAGTGTTCAACTATATAATTTTATAAGTGGGAGCGAGATAGCTAGATTTCCGTTGATACTTTTCTAACAAAGTTGTTGGTAGCCAATCCGGTAGTAGTAATGGGCGGGTCGGCTCCTGTGTTCAAATAGATTGATGAAAATTGGTTCCTTATGCTGGGTTCCGCAGGATTATAGTGATAAAAACGTCATGTATTTTTTTGGACTGTATTTTGAAGGGTTCTTAGAATTTGAATTTAGTGTGGTGGTTGGAAATTAAAATTGGATAATAAACGGTAGACAAGGTTGGATTCCTACAGGTTTCTGGGTAACGAATGTAATGATTTTAGTATGTATGTGTGTAAATATAAAGTTGAAAATCGATAGGCAAAGTGTTATTATCACATGCATCAAGATTCTGCAGCATCTCATCGTGAAAACTCATTTTCTCGGTGGTAGACCATAACATCGGCTGCCGGCAGAAGTTACCACCAGCCAGACAAATTCTTGCAGCCAAGCAATTGTCGTGTTCCGGCATGATGTCTGGTGAAGCCGTACGGAGGACGGGTCTGAGCAGTTGTGTTGCGATGTGCTTTTTTTTAATAATTATAAACTAGTGCTTGACCGCAATCCCGCCTGATGGTAAGCAGTGATGCAATCGTTGATGGTAAACCGCGCTAGTTTATTGAGCCTAGGTAGGTACCTACTTACCAATTCACTAAAAAAACTTAGTGAATTGGAAGGAAGATGGCAGTTGAGCGAGGTGATGCAATGTTAAACTCAACAACACGACCAACGATGTTGCGCCAGAGGAAGATTGATCTGGAATTTCTCCACGACCAAACTCCCGACACAACAACATTTGGCGCATCATATCTGGCACACATCGTAACACAACTGCTCAGACCCGTCCTCCGTACGGCTTCACCAGACATCAGACCGTGTGCCGGGTACGATGCGCCAAATGTTGTTATGTCGGGGGTTGTTATTATGTTGTTGGTCGTGGAGAGTCTCCAGATCAATCTCCCTCTGGCGTAGCATCGTTGGTCGTGATGTGGGGTTTAACATTGCATCACCTCGCTCGACTTGTGTTCCAGATATTGGATATTTATAGGCCGATTGTTATGTTCATAAAACATATTGAAACAAAAACGAAGCAATATAGATACTGCTTGTTGGTTTTTGTAACTAACTCATATAAAGCCTTGGTTAGCTCAAACGGTTCAGTGAATTTTGATGAGACATTCATTCATACATTTATTATCTCACAACCGAATCGAAAACATTGCTCTACACGCAAGCCTAGGGTTGCCATTTTTTTTACAAGGAATAAAGTATATTCAGATCTCTGAAGAATATTAAACAGTATTTTAGAAAAATGAACAGTAAGTATTTTATTTATTTAATTTTTTACATAGGTACATATTTTTTGGAACTCCTCGCAGAACTTACTATACTCTGTTTTTTAATCTCGTAGACTAAATTGACACATGCAAATGTCAAATTTACATTATTAATTTTGTATTATTACGTTTTTAATAAGTACCTACACATTATTTCAGGATAACTTATTGTAAAAAAACGATACTTGATTTTATGAACGCTAAGTTTCGTCACTATTTAAGAATTGCAATAAACTGCCAACACTCGTAATGTCAGTTTAGTCTACGAGATTAAAAAACAGAGTTTAAATTTAAATCGTTTTTGAATATTTCGTATAAGCATGTCACATAATGTGTTTGCATGCTGAAAACAGTATTTTTTATACTTTATTTTTGTTCAACAGTAAAAAGTATAATTTAGTGTAAAACAGTATAATACTGTTCAAAACAGTATAGTTGGCAACCCTACGCAAGCCCAAAAGAAATTTGTAACGTTTATGGAGAAATGTTTCAACACACATACTGACGTGGTTTTTTTTTTTACATTAGGTATGTTTGGTACACGGGTGGTATTGTTACAAAAAGTGTTTGCGAGCTTATTTTAAATGCTGTAATCTTTTATCTTTACGTATAAGACAAAACTGGAAATTAATGTTTTTATTTAGTCAGTTATTCCCATTTATGAGAAAAACATAAACCAATGTTACCTAAATTAAGAGGCATGTTTTCTGGGTAAAAAAAATGAGAATCATTTTTTTTAAACCAGAATGCATGCCGTCCTTCATTCAGATACCTGTATTTTGTTTTATCAAATCAGTAAAAATTTACAAATATAAAAGTCATCAAAGATCAGGAGTGGTGGCTGGTGACGTCATTGCTCGCTAAAAAGTATAGCGTGCAGTGACGTCACACGTGTTTTCAACGCGCTGTGTCGTCTTCATTTTTTGTTTAGTTACCCATATGAAAAAAGAAAAAAAAACCGTATTTTTTAGAAATCTGACTGACGGACTACCTAATTAGTTTTTTGTAGTCAAATACCCTATTCAAAATATAATTATTATAGGTAATGTGTGTCAAAGCTACCCATGTAGGTAATACCTAAGTATCTAAGTTATTTTTCCGACCTCCATTGTAATACCATCAGTTTTGCAACAAATTACAGCTTTACGGTGGTAACAATAACTAAAATGAGGTAACTTTTAATAAATCTAGCGGCCATGATAAATATAGCCATTAGGTTTTGTGAAATACACAGTTTTTGCATCGCATATGATGATACGTATCGATAAGTTGTGTGGCTCCCCGACTATTTACGCCGTAGTCAAAGTTTGAACGACATTCTGAACTATTTTTAATTAGTCATGCCTTTTTCTTCTCTGGCGGAGTGGAAGGGCGTGTCAGACTTTTACTGATTAAAACCCACCCGTGTACCTTCTCTTGCCTGTGCGCCAGGGTCACGGTTTCTCTTTTGACTAACTCGCAACCCTGACCCAGAAGGCATCGGTCTTCGTGGACTCCGTCACTTAGTGCTGACATCTCTTTGAGGCGCGCGTGAAACACAACGCGCCGTCGACCCGGGCCTGGTCCTTAAGGCGATTAGTAACGACGATGACCTTGCGCATCTGGGCGGGGCTAGGCAGAAACCCCCGCGCACCCCGCATCATATTTACGTGCACATTCCCTACTCGCTTGCTTCGAGCGCGGACGTCTCGCAACAAACGTAGAATGCCATACCATGTCTATAAAGTATACTATTCTGTCTAAAAAGTACCTAATATAGAAAGAATTACGTGGTATCAAAACTCATGCCCTAAAGTGAAACATATTAGGTAATTACTTTTATTATGTTGTTTTCGATACTGCGTTGCAGGGATTTTTTTATTTAAAAAAGGGAAAACAAATATTAATTTATAAAAATGATTAATGCAAAATGGGAACCGGTTTATTCTTTTTTATTTATAGTTATTATATAGCATTTAGCGTTTTTGGTATAATTCCCATTGATACTTACCAGGACTTAAAAAAAAATCCCGGAAACTCCATCATCTAAATAAAACTCACAGGTCAGACTAAAATAGGTGCATATTATTTAGAATACATATTGTTTAAAAAATTTTGCTGACCAAATTTTAGGTAATGAACACCTGAGACTAATGAACTTAAAGAATGAAAAAAAGAAATTGTTTTAATTTACCTACTAGAAAAAAAAATTGGGGAAATTTAATCAAGTTTCATATGGATTAAATTACAAGTATCAATTATATATTTTTTAGGGAAGGAAAATATTATTGTTTTGTACTTAGCAAAAATTTGACGATTTTTTTTTTTTGAGATGTTCTTAATTTTTATTGGAGGAATGAACAGGTGTGGCCTTAGAAATAGGGCATACAATTAGCGTAATTTTTGTTTTACCGGTAAAAAAACGGTAATTGAAATATTTTTACCGGTAAACCGGTAAAAACGGTAAATTTATATTTTTTTTTTCCAAAATATTAATTATGTGATTGGGTAGTCTTAAAGCAGAAAATAAATAAGTACACAAGGTACAATGGTAGTGAACATGTTACATATTGCTTAAAATGAGCATATAAACACAATTTTTAAAACCATGACCTTTTCTTTGGCGCAGTCAAGCGTAAATGTAGCACCTTTAGATTAATTTAGACAATTTTCATTTTCAAAACGCAGCCAGCCAACGAATGCCGGTAAATCTACATCAAGCCCGTTTAGAACCCGGAAATAACCTCAATGTAGCTTGCTAAACCTCAATGCGATCTTCAGTGTCAAGTAGGTATACTGGCTTGCACCAGTTCTTTTTAGCCAAGGCAAGGAGAGCGGAGTGATTCCCTTGTCAACCGCGACCACATCTCGATGCATTCCCACGTCGGTTTTTAGGAAATATTCCCTGAGACTGCATATCTCGCGATTGTGGAGGGTCTTACCATTTAAAAAGCTTCAACTTTCTCTTTTTCGCGGGGTATAAACTAATACAGCCTCATAACCGATGTCAGTGGGTGATGCAATTGAATTGTAGTCAGCACCGAACGGACCCTCCTATCCAGGGTGTCGACTTCGGTCCGAGTCCATTTTAGTATGCTGAAAGAGTACATAAAATCGGGATCATCCAACCGTTGAAAGCTCGTACCTTATTTCCGCTTAATAGAAGACTATTTATTACTTTTTTCAGCGACGCGAAGATGAATATGAGATGCAAAACGTTTCTTCAGCGATTGCTTCATACCAGTAACATTGATACGTTGGGTATCAATGTTACTGGTATAAAGCATTCGACATACCCAATATTTATAGGTTTCAGATGCAGAGAGCGCTCTAAGGTTTACGGAACGTGAGTTGGGTTCCCATGGATGCCGCAATCTCTCCTCGCTTTACATGCATGACCACACATTTATCCACACAAAATTCCATCCTGATAACGCTACTGAAAGTTTCAGTAATTTTCATTAGCTCCTTCAGTTGAAATTTGTGGGGAGCAATGAATTTTAAGTCACTCATGTAAAGGAAGTGCGATATAACCTGACCACTCTCCTCAGCCGATAGTCTAGACGTGTATTCTCCAGCAGTGTACTTAGAGGATTCAAGGCTAAGCAAAATCAAAGTTGACTCAAAGTATCGCCCTGGAATAGACCTGGCTCGGATCGCTATTCCTATGAATATCTCGATATCCAGGATAGCGAAGGACCGTCCTCCATTAGCCATACACGTCATCAAGATGGTGTGCAGAGTTGCATCAACTTTATAGAACTCCATCACCCGCATGAGCCTTGTATGTGGCACCAAGTCATAATAGGCCTTATTATATAATAATAATTATTATTATTCATTTATTTCTCCTCACAATGTTTTGTTTATAGCTAAAACCGTACAATTACTCAGTCTAGTATTTGTTACATATGTGAGGAGCTGGTGTCCGTGAAAGGCAATATAAAAAAAAAAAAAACTATTCAACATGTCGATAGATCCTTTTGGGAACGACGAACTTGTTGGGTAATGGCCATGTTATTAAGGAGTAGCTCCTTAGTACCGCGGGAGCCGCTCCTACATCCATTTTGAGAGGCAGACATGATGAGTTGCTGTCAATATGTTTGTTAATTTTAACTTTAAAATTGGATGTAAGAACTTTAAAGATGGTCGGTAAACAAGTGATCGGCCAATATTTTTTGGGTTCCGCAGTGCTACCTGATTTACGGAGCAGGTGGGTTACTCTAGTTGTTAGGAACTGAGGTAGCAAACCAGACCCAAGCGAGCGTGCAACATTGAAAACCATTTGATCCAAAAAAGCGACAGGCACCAAACAGATACTGCGCCAGAATGAACACATGGCATCGTCATCCAGTAGGTAAGTGTCAGCCACCTTGGTCTGGTCGATAAACCCACCATTCATTGTTTTAGAAAGTGCGATTCTGGGTGTACCGTACATTTTCTGCTTCAGGAAGTCGATGTGCTCCCTGACAGGTTAGGTTGGTTAGGTAGGTTGGTATTTGTACCTGAAAATACCCGCCTTACAAAGCGTATCACTCTAGGACGAGTATCACATTCCCTGAAGCAGATTAGTTTACCGATAAGTGTTCTGGCCCCACCAATACAGTATTCAATCCTGCACTGCCAAGCTAGTAAGACTGGTTGCGTTCGTCTAGCTCTGGAGTCATTGGAAAATTTGACATGAGTTCGATAGTCGTTGTACAGTACAGTTATACAAACTAATGAATGACACGAACCGTCACAAATGCTTACGTCAAAGCTACTTTTAAGTGTCAAAGATTACATATAATGGAAAGTTTGACGTATGCGTGAATAAATGAACAACTTTGCCCAAAACATAAAACCGGTAAATTACCGGTTTTATATTTTTTTACCGGTAATTTTATAGTTACGAAAAAAGACGAAAGGAGAAAAGGCGGTAAAAATGAAAACCAGTAAACCGGTATTGCATATTACTTAGAAATAACTTTAACCCGAAGGAATCTAGAAGCGCGATATAACCGAATCATACTAATATTATAAATGGGAAAGTGAGTTTGTTTGTTCTGCTTTCACACTGTAACTACTGAACCGATTGCTTTGAAATTTTGTAGACGTAAAGTTAGAAATCCGGATTAAATGATAGGGTACTTCTTATCCCGAAAAAATTTGGTGTTCCCGAAGGAAATCTGAAAAGCACGATATAATCGAACACCACGCGGGCGAAGCCGCGGGCGGAAAGCTAGTATCAAAATAAAGCATCATATAAAATCACGTAAAGCGTCCCAGCGCGGCAATAAATGCAAACATTCAATAATTATACACAAAATCACTAAAAATACTTCGTTGCACTCGAAGTACTTAGTGTTATAGCTTGCGCTTCCCGCCCATCTATGAAGCTATACTTAGTTTCATAATTATTTTATATTGATCGTAGTTGCGTAATTATTTATGTTAATTTAAATTTATTATGATTACTTTAAATTACTTGGGAGGATTTTAAAACCTTAGTTTATTCTAAAATCACACTTGGAAGTACACTTCCGGTGTTTCGGCCATTATTTTATTAATTTTAGAATTATTGATGCAACTTCCGATTACCGCCAACTTTTATTATAAATTCCTCTCGAGCATTAGTCTTCCCGCCCATCGGATATTTATTTATTGAATCAAGCATTGTTCAAATAAATAAATATAAACAACTTTCGATATTTTAGGTTAATCCAAATATCTGTACACAATTATTGACAATTACTAGCGTTACTATTAACTTTTTCTTAATTTTATTCAATACCTGATAATTTCCGTTTCCGTTGTCTATTAGTTTTGTGACTATTCGTTAGTGTTTTGACTCAATGGTGTATAAAAGCTACTGATGTCTGTGCTGTTGATCATTAATTAAACAGACTTGTACTGGATCATACTACGTCGTTATTATTTTCTACGCTTCTGAAGCATGTCTTTACATTAGTATCCAAGGGTGCACGGAGCAAAAAGTGACACAGCCTCCTCTCACGAGCGCTGGCGCGAGACTGCCGGCCGACCCGCGCCCGCGTCCCGCATAGAGCCCCTCTGAACCTCGCAAGGCGAAAACTCGTACGGACACTCATTTTTATTACTTTTCTTATTAAATATTTCATCAATTTTAAAATAGAACTATGATTCTATAGCTCTTACAGATACACGTTACTGCGAGTAAGAATATTTAAAAAAGTCTAAGCGCTTTAAGAGAAATATCGATTTAAAAGTTAAAAAACGCCGTGTAGAAATATTTTTCTTTTGACGTAAATATAGGCCGTATAGAAAATAATAAACACTAAATATGTTGTGCTTGAATCTATGATTATAATATATTTTTTTCAAAATTTTTGATCAAGGCATTCTGGAGGAATAAACTTTGAAAGATGAGCGTTTTTGGCCGCTCGAGGGTATCTATCCCCTTAACGGGCGGCAAGCTCATGCTCGCTCTTCTAACAAATTAACAAGGAAAGTTTCCTACTATAATGAAAATCAAAAGACGCTTATTCAAATTAGGTTGAGAATTAGCATTATGAACATCAATAAGACATTGATTTTCAAAACGGAAAAATATTAAAAATGAGACAGTCCCCCAATAACGCTCGCCTTTCGCCACTTTCTAGTGCTTTCGCTGGGATAAAGAAGTGGCCGAAGAAACTTCCCAGCAGCACAGATGTCTGTTCTTTTAAAAATACTTAAATATCATCAACATCATCAGCCTGTAGCGACATTGACCTCTCCAATTTCACACCATCATCATCATCACCATCTCAGCCACATGAAGTAGACTGCTGGACATAGGCCTCCCCCAAGGATTTCCAAAAAGAACGGTTGGACGCGGCCTGCATCCAGCGCTCCCCTGCGATTTTGGTCAGATCATCCGACCGGACCGGCTCGGAGTTTCTCTGCGTGATCGAATCAGAAATGAGGAGATCCGCAGAAGAACCAAAGTCTGAGCTATGTCGGTATAGCTCTGCGAGTCGCTAAACTTAAGTGGCTGTAGGCAGGGCACATTGCTCGTAGCACCGATGGCCGATGGAGCAGTAAGTTTCTGGAGTGGCGGCCACGTACTGGAAGACGCAGCGTAGGGAGGCCCCCAACAAGGTGGACCGATGACCTGGTGAAGGTCGCGGGAACCCGATGCACGAAGCACAAGACCGGTCAACGTGGAAAGCGTTGGGGAAGGCCTTTGTCCAGCAGTGGACATCTATAGGTTGAAGAAGAAGAAGAAGATCCGACCACCAAGTCGGTGGGTGTCCGACGCTGCGCTTGCCGGTACGTGGTCACCATTCAAGAGCCTTACTACCCCATCGGCCATCGGCTCTACAAGCTATCTGCCCCGCCCACTGCCACTTCAGAGAGCTAATCCGCTGGGCTATGTCGGCGACTTTAGTTCTTCTAGGGATCACCTCATTCCTAATTCGATCACGTAGATAAACACCTAGCATAGCCCTCTCCATAGCTTTCTGTGCGACCTTGAGCTGTCTTATGAGACACATAGTGAGGGACCACGTTTCTGATCCATATGTCATCACCGGTAACACAATTTCACACCATTCAACTCATCATCATCATCATCATTTCAGCCGAAAGACGTCCACTGCTGGACATAGGCCGCCCCCAAGGTTCTCCACGACGACCGGTCCTGCGCCTCCCGCATCCAGCGGTTTCCCGCGACCTTCACCAGGTCGTCGGTCCACCTTGTCGGGGGCCTACCCACGCTACGCCTTCCGGTGCGTGGTCGCCACTCGATAACCCGTCGGCCCCATCGGGCATCGATCCTACGGGCAATGTGTCCAGCCCACTGCCACTTTAGTGTTGCAATTCTTCGGGCTATGTCGGTTACTCTCGTTCTTTTGCGGATCTCCTCATTCCTGATTCGATCGCGCAGTGAAACCCCAAGCATAGCCCTCTCTATTGCCCTTTGAGTGACTTTGAGCCTTCTCCCATTCCATTCAACTCGATTCTCGGCAACTCTCATCCAGTTACTACCAGCCATCCTGCGAAGATCATCGCTCCACTTAATCTGAGAGCGTCCCACCTTACGTTTATCGATTCGTGGTCTCCACTCTAGAACACGTCTACTCCAACGGTCATCGTTCTACATCTAATATGGCCGGCCCATTGCCACTTCAGTTTGATTATACCGTGAGCTATGTCGACAACTTTGGTTTTCTGCCGGATCACCTCGTTGCGGATTCGATCCCTCAGAGAAACTCCAAGAATAGCCTGTTCCATAGCTTACTGTGCGACCTTGAATTTGGAGACCAGCTGTACCGTGAGTGTCCACGTTTAAACTCCGTAGGTCATAAGAAACTCATGACTATACAATATGTTAAGAAAATCCCGTCCGACCCATAAGGATAATCTAATAGAAACAATATAGAATAATAATCATTTTAGAAACAATACTAAAGATTTGTGAAATATTTTTTTTTTCCGCCCATTAATTCCAACTTGCTCAAAATTTAGTAACTTTTTAAAAAGTGACAACACCATTTTCGACGGTATAATTATGAGCGATGCAACCGCGTGCCGCGTGCCCTGCCCCCCTTAGCCCGCGCATGTATTGCCTACCGCACATGTATTAAGTTACTTCGCTTTTGCGAAATAATATTTATTTTTTTAGAGTATTTTTTAAAAGTTTAGTCCGGCTTTGTAGGCATACCTACAAATACCTTCATGGATCGGACAGGGTTTTCTTTACATATTGTATAATACTAATTTCTTACATAGAACTTTACACTTTCTATTTGATTTTCATTGGTTGCTATCTGAGTTCTGATGTATGTTACTCTGTGCTAAATAAATATATTTATTCTCGTCCACAATAGAAAATCCCAAAACCATACTTTAACCGCAACACATAAATAAATAACATTTTAATATCCATCATAGTTGTGAAGCGATGTTATTGTATACACATACAAACATACACACACACATCTGTAACTACAATACAGCGCCATGAAACACCATACAAAGCCGATCGCTGTTTAGATTGCCAGTAATTGTTCCGACCTGGTTAAAAAAATGCTACCCACCTACCTACTAATGGCTTTACATAGCCGCTAGTAGGTACTGACACTAACTTATTTCCCTAACATCTATTGTTTATTTAAAACCTGAAGCGGCAAAAATATTCCAGTTTAATTGCGAATACTTGTGTCAAAATTCTTTGTTTGAAACGTTGACATTAGGGCCATGGTTTCTGGTTTTAGGCCATAATATCGGCTGCAGAAGTTACCACACGCCACTTTGTCTGGCGTGTGGTAACTTCCCGCCAAGCGCTTCAACCCGGGGCCTCTACGTCGCAGGCAAGCGTGTTGACCGCTGCGCCACGGAGGACGTCAAAAAAACACATTACCTAACTACATCCTCTGATTATTCTTCTTCTTCTTCCTCAGCTTAAAGAGGTCCACTGCTGGACAAAGGCCTCGCCGAGGCTTTCATTGGAATGGTTTGCCATAATCCCCACGTTAGGCAGGCGGGTTGGGGATCGCAGTAATTTGATATTGCACAGGAGGAGCGCTACTGCCCGCTTCCCTGGTGAGAGTTCCCTTAGTTGCTTCTTACGACACCCATGGCTTAGAATAGTACTAACCTATACCTATTAACCAAGATATGGATTGGTAGCAGTGCAAATATTTGTATGAATGAATATGAATATTTGCACTGGTCTGGTTGTGCCTTCGAAAGCACGTTAAGCCGTTGGTCTGGGGTTACCATAGAAACATCTAATGGCAGTCGTTACGGGTTGTTGGAGCCGTCAAAATTCCAACAAATAGTCTAACTGCAAGGCTTCGATATCGCCTTTGGGTTGTGGAGGTTAGACTTCAGTCGCTTCTCAGAAAATATCGAAGTTTAGCCAAAATCACCAGTTAGAATGGTAAAGCAGACCCCAGACTCCAGCTTCGGATGCGACTGGGATTAACGCTGAGATGATGATGGGTTGGTATTATTTTAAGCCCGATACCACATGGGTTATCCTCTGTTATGTATAATTGGTATTACAACACAGTAAGGTTGTTTTTTTTTTTTGTAACTGGTCTCTATATTCTAAAGGTCGGATTGAACTTCACTAGCCTCTGAATGCCGGAAGACCGTTTTGAGAAGCTCGTACAAAGTTATTATAATAATTAGTGTATTATTATATTGTTTGGGTAATTTGATTTGCCCATCAGTAAGTCACAAAAAACGACTACCTATTTAATTGGTGCCTTTGGTTGAAATTATAAGATACAAATCGAATTTAAAATTACATTGGTCCTATTTTAAAATAAGGGTTAGGAATTTTTGATTGTGTTTTTGCATAAAACTGACAGATTTCGAGCGGAGTGCCCGATTAATTTTGAGCCAGTTTGAAGTTTTTGGCATCGATGAGCTTAGGAGAGTGAAACGGTACTGTTAGGTTTACCTTCCAAACTGATCTATGTCTGTCTACCATAGAAGCCTTTCATCATCACCATCATTGTGCTTTCAAGTGTTCCGGTGGGGTATCGGAATGTAAAGATCACAGACCAATCTCAGTTAGACCATAACATCGACTGCCGGCAGAAGTTACCACCCACCAGACAAAGTCTTGCCGCCAAGCGATTCGTCGTGTTTCGGCATCATGTCTGGTGAAGCCATACGGAGGACGGGTCTGAGCAGTTGTGTTACGTTGTGTGGCGGGTACGATGCGCCAAATGTTGTTGTGTCGGGAGTTTGGTCGTGGAGAGTCTCCAGATCAATCTCCCTCTGGCGCAGCATCGTCGTGTTGGTCTTGGGTTTAACATTGCATCATTTCGCTCAACTGCCGTCATCCTTCCTATTCCTAAGTTTTTTTAAGTGAATAGCCTTAATAAACTAGTGCGCTTTACCATCAACGATTGCATCACTGCTTACCATCAGGCGGGATTGCAGTCAAGCACTAGTTTAAAATTATTAAAAAAAAAAGATAAATTTATTAAGTTACGAAAGTGGTACTAACACTGACTGATCCATAACGTACTTACACTTACGCCAAACATTCCTTCATTTGAATAAAACTATTTGTGTCGACAATTTTGCACCTTTTCTCTACTGATTACAATCATAAAACGGTTTTCAAACTATCCACCCATTAACAAACCGACAGCAGCGCGAGAATCTAACAATAAACTAAAAGAAGTTACTGAATCGGCTTGCAAAGATCTTATAATTGATTTAAAACAGCGGGCGTGTATGTAAATGCTAATTCTGAATAGTTGAACACCTTCTAACAATGGAGTGTGGGTTATGATAGCAAAAACTTGTACCTGCAATTACGGAGATCGGTTTAAAAGAATCTTACCGCTATATTGGGGCTCCGTGGGGAAATCGGAAAGATGTGGATCCGTCGATATGTAACTGATATTTACTGGTTATTTTAGAGCGGCATTAGTTATGTTTCGCGGTCAGGACTTGTCTTCAAAAAAATATTTATTTTCAAGTAAATATTAATTTTAATTACAAAACATACAGGATATAGCTGGTGGTTGAGGCAGGACTATATAAGAATACAATGCAAAGAAAAATAACTGTCTCTAATTTCCAGTAAAATGCACAGTTGCAATATCAGGCATGACGATAGTAGCTGTAGACTCAGCGTAAATGCGTGTTACAATGAGTTAAATCATGATAGGTTTTTTTTTATTAGCCTTTAATTTCCAAATCTGGGCAAAGGCCTCTTACTCTGTTTGCAGCTCCAAGACCCCACCAGAGATTCCAAAAAAGTTGCCAAATGCAAAGCAACCAAATTCCTAAGTCATTGACTTGATTTGCTTGATCAATCATTAAGAAGGTACAAAGCTCTTACTACAAGTCGACTTTTCTCATTATTCGTATCAACTGGCCCCCGCCTGGGCCATTGGCTGGAGATACCCCTGTCCACCTCTCTCTGTCCAGAGCTGACAAGGACCAGTCTATTAAAGGAGTCAAGCTCATACCGCCATCTCCGCCTGAACCGGTTGCGATATGTCGTTTACCATTAAGCGAGACCCACTGTTTCGTAAGTTTGGTCTATTGGTCGTCTAATATGCGACAAATGTGTCTCCATCATCAACATCTCAGCGTTAACCCAAGTCGCATCCGAAGCTTTTCAGCTTTGGAGTCTGGGGTCCGCTTTACCAGTTTAACTGCTGATTTTGGCTAAACTTCGAAATTTTCCGTGAAGCGTCTGCCGTCCGACCTCCACAACCCGAAGGTGATATCGGAGAATTGCAGTTAGACCAATTGTTGGACTTTTGAGGGCTCCAACAACCCATTACGACTGCCATTAGATGTTCGTATGGCTTAACGTGCTTTCCGAGGTACGATCAGGTCAGATCAGCCTTCTTGCGCAGCGGCCGCGTTCGCTACCACTACACCACGGAGGCTGTCATATTAGTTACTTTAGTGATGGACAGCCTCCGTGGCGTAGCGGTAGCGAACGGCGGGTTCGATCCCCGCACAGTGCAAGTATTTGTATGCATGAATATGAATATTTGCACTGGTCTGGTCGTGCCTCGGAAAGCACGTTAAGCCGTCGGTCCCGGTTGCCATACGAACATCTAGTGGCAGGTTGTTGGAGCCCTCAAAAGTCCAACAATTGGTCTAACTGCAATGCTTCGACGTCGCCTTCGGGTTGTGGAGGTCAGACGGTAGTCGCTTCATGGAAAATCTCGAAGTTTAGCCACATCAGCAGTTAGTTGGTCTGGTAAAGCGGACCCCAGACTCCAAAGCTGAAAAGGCTTCGGATGCGACTGGGATTAAAGCTGGGATGATGACGATGAGTGATGCTCGCGAAGAGTTCCACGCACACCACTCTTAGACGTCACAGGGGGAGTCAAACACCTCCTTCCCCCCCTGACCCGAGAAGGCCGGCACTAATCGGGGGTTGCAGAAGCAGTATTCGTTCTCGCAACCCCCGGCGTAGGTGTGAGATGGAACACCGGGGTGGTTTTTGTCAGTAAGAGTCTGCCAGACCCCTCCGGCCACCCCCGGGGAGTCGGATGAGGATTTTCCACCCCGGAAAAAAAGTGATGCAACCGTAATCGGACGGTTGATTAATGGTATCTTTTTATTAAGAAAAGAACAGAAGACAAATATTAGTTAAGTCCTGTTAAATTAGTCCGTGCCTGGCGTTTTTTGATGTATTTTTAGTCCGCAGGTTTTGAATCATGTCTAAAGTAGGTATCTATGGAGTAGATATCTTAATGTGACAGGAATTGAACTAATATGTTATTTTCAATCGATTAAAAACTGTAAAGAAAACCCTGTCCGACCCATAAGGATAATAAAGGTTAGGTAAACACATGACCAAATATGAAATAAAATTTTACACAATCATCATAATAACAATACTAATGAATTTTGAAATAATCCTTTTTTCCCGAGAATTAACTCCAATTTCCCCGAAATTTGGTAATTTTTAAAAAAGTGACAACACCAGTATTATTATAAGTGAATAGCGACGCGACCACGTCACAGGTGCCGCGTGCCCTGCCCCCCGCCGCCCGCGGAAAGGGTTGCTTAACGCACATAGGTATATTGAGTTAACTCTTTTTGCGAAATGATATTTATTTTTTTAGGCGGTTTTTTTTTTACTTTAGCCTGTCTTTGTGGGCATTAGTAGAATCAGTGATCGATACCTAACAATACCTTCACGGATCGGACAGGGTTTTCTTTACATCCATACTAATATTATAAATGGGAAAGTAACTCTGTCTGTCTGTCGGTCTATCTGTCTGTCTGTCTGTTACGCTTTCCCGCTTAAACCTCTCAACCGATTTTGATGAAATTTGGCACAGACAATCTTTAGACCCTGGGAAAGAACATAGGCTACATTTTATCCCGGAAAAATTTGATATTCTTGAAGGAAATCTAAAAAGCGCGATATAACTGAACTCCACGCGGGTGAAGCCGCGGGCGGGAAGCTAGTTAAGCAATATGCGTATTTATAACGTAAATTATTTTTAACATTTTCATTTTTAATGTCTGGACTTGAAAAAAGACGATGATTCCTGAGTTTGTTTCAGCTATTTCTTCTCAGAGGTAGTCAGTTAGGAAATGCCGGCTTCGTCTAGTTAAAAAAAGAAACATGACGTGTAAAAGTGATCTGTTATCCTACTTGCTTAATAAACTATTGCATTTCATTTATCCTTTTTTAATTAAAATAGACAGAAAAAGACGAATTGAACTTAAAATTACCAATAAGGTTATTAATAATAAGCCAATTTATGTAATAAGAAATAAATAATAAGTATCAAAGGCAGATGTTTTTGTTAATTTGCACATCAAGGGTATGTTGTTAAGATGTGTAATGCGCATTTATACACCGGTGATTGACATAATTATAAGCCGTTAATGCAAAAGCGTCAGGGAAGCCAATAAAATTTAAAAAAAAAGTGCGTATCGGACTCACGCACAAAGGGTTCCGTACCATTGATTTATGAAATCAAAGGATTTAAGTTATTTGTATGAAAGATTACGCGGTAATAAGCGGTTTACGATTTACGAGGTATTAAAAATAAAACTACTTACTAGATCTCGTTCAAAACAATTTTCGTTTGTAGTTTTTATAGTAATGTAGGTACATCTATGTTTTTTTTTTAGATTTTTCATTCTCTTATTTTAGAAGTTAGAGGGGCGGGGGGGAGGGCAACATTTTCCACATTAGAAGCGTCTGTCAAAATGGTGTTGTCACTTTTTAAAAATTACCAAAGAAAGAAAAGAAAACTTTTATGGCAGTGTAGATTAAACCTTAATAATCAAAATAAAACTTGTTTTATAAGCTACTCCAAATTGTTTAAAAAGATAATAGATTTAACGCAAAAGGAACAAAATAATTATTTTACAAAAACATCGAAAAACAAATAAAAAAGTACATGGCAAATAATTAATGGTGCTAAATATAATTTACCCAAAGAAAACATACAAAAAATTCAACTAGATAATCGCTTAGTAACATATCCCCGTCAAATGTCGGAGGTGTTTAATGGCAATTTTATTTACAAAATCCAACCACAACTACGGTTCTACTTTTATTCGCTTTAGAAAAAATATTATTTTAGAAACGTCGATATCATTTTTGAAAACCTATCCATAGATAACCCACACTTATGTGTTTGATGAAAAAACAAAATGTTTATGTTTCAGTTCTAAGTATGGGGAGCCCCCAATATTTATTATTATTTTGTTATTTTTGCATCAAAATCTTAATGCAGTTCACAGAATACATCTACCTACCAAGTTTCAACAGTATAGCTCTTATAGTTTTGGAAAAAAAAGCTGCTGTGACATACGGAGGGACAGACACACATGACGAATCTATAAGGGTTCCGTTTTTTGCCATTTGGCTACGGAACCCTAAAAATGTGCAAATTGCGGGTCAGTGGCGCCGACTCCCGGTTCACATTTGGGCTGGTGCTGCAAAATCCCACCTGGGTACTTTGAATTCAGTAGAGAGGCGTGCGAAGAGGCTAATTGGCGACCCAGATTTAGCTCAAAACGGTCTCCAAAGCCTGGAGTACAGGCGAAGATTAGCAGCCTGTTGGTGTTCTATACGATGCATTTTGGAGAGTGCACGAGGGCATTACATGATTTAATTCCCCCATCTCCGTTCCATTATCAGATGACCTGTCGTACGGCGAGTTCCCACCCTTACGTCGTTGACATCACAATGATCCGAACCGTGGTAGGCCATCGGCTGCCGGCGGAAGTTACCACCCACCAGACAAAGTCTTGCCGCCAAGCGATTCGTCGTGTTCCGGCATGATGTCTGGTGAAGTCATACGGAGGACGGGTCTGAGCAGTTGTGTTGCGATGTGTGGCGGGTACGATGCGCCAAATGTTGTTGTCTCGGGAATTTGGTCGTGGAGAGTCTCCAGATCAATCTCCCTCTAGCGCAGCATCGTTTTGTCGTGTTGGTCTTGGGTTTAACATTGTATCACCTCGCTCAACTGCCGTCATCCTTCCTATTCCTAAGTTTTTTAAGTGAATAGGCTTAATAAACTAGTGCGCTTTACACTCAACGATTGCATCACCGCTTACCATCAGGCGGGATTGCAGTCAAGCACTAGTTTATAATTATTAAATAAAAAAAAAAATCGAAGCGTTTCGCATCTTCTTTTATACCGCGTACATCGAAGGACTGGAACAGTTTGCCAGCGGCGGTTTTTCCGTCGGATTACAATTTAAGTGCCTTCAAGGCAAACTTTAAAATAAAACATATATAAAAAAAAACTTTAATTAAAATACGTCAAATTAAGTCAGATGCGGACTATTTAGCAAGACTAAACTAATATTTATCTTCTGTCCTTTTCTAAATAAAATAAAAAGAAAAATATGCACTGAACTGAAATTTAGTTTAGTTGTGAACACGGACATCGGTGCTTGTGGTCTATTACAGCTCCAGTTACCACCCTTACGTTGTTAACAGCTCTACGATCCGGACGAAGCGTTTCGCCTCCTCCTTTATACCGCGTACATCGAGGGACTGGAATAATTTGCCAGCGGCGGTGTTTCCGTCGGACTACAATTTGAGTGTCTTCAAGGCTAGAGTGAATAGGCTCTTAATAAACTAGTGCGCTTTACCATCAACGATTGCGTCACTGCTTACCATCAGGCGGGATTGCGGTCAAGCGCTAGTTTATAATATATAAAAAAAACCATCTCTAAAATTTGGAAAACAGGACAAGAGGCGTGTAAACCCCGGATTTTAGAGTCCGAAAGCCGGGCATATCATCAAACATATTCAATGCAATAAAAAACATTTGAAAATGTAAAAAATCACCTTTTTTATTCATTCTTTTTTTTAAACTCGGTCTACAAATGAAACCTTCCCCGGACGATCCCCGGATGCCCTCTAAACGGACGGATGGCAACCCTAATTACAGCACGATAACTGGGTAAGACAACATTATTGTCAATTTGATTTATTTTGAAGGGTATTGCTAAACCGTTTCTCCATGTGTCCGAAACATGTTTCTGCACAACAACATCAATAACGCAGTGAATACTGTTAAACTGTCAAAATAAAACCCATTGCTACTGATAGTGTGTTACGTAATTTCCTTGCAGGTCAGTTTAGATATAAGTATGGAATCGAGTTCTTGTGGGAATCCTAAGGGATTCCCACAAGCAACTACTCTCCAAGCAAGTTACAAGTACAGTCCACTTTGTGAGAGGCTTTCTAACACTACGTCTTTCTGTAAGTGAGCGCCACTCTAGAACCTTTCGGCTCCATTGGCCATCTTTCTGCAAGCATTGCACTTACCCACTTTGTTTTACCAATTAATTTATTTGTTTACCCACTTTGTTTTATTTTTTTGGCTATATCGGATACCTTAAATTTCTTTTTGTAATCTTAAACTAGTGCTTGACCGCAATCCCGCCTGATGGTAAGCAGTGATGCAATCGTTGATGATAAGTCGCGCTAGTTTATTATGAGCCTAATCACTCAAAAACCTGAGTGAATAGGAACGGAGACGGCAGTTGAGCGAGGTGATGCAATGTTAAACCCAACAGCACGACTAACGATGCTGCGCCAGAGGGAGATTGATCTGGAGACCCTCCATGACGGAACTCCCGACACAGCAACATCGGCGCATCGTACCCGGCACACATCGCAACACAACTGCTCAGACTCGTCCTCCGTACGGCTTCACCAGACATCATGCCGGAACAGACGAATAGCTTGGCGCCAAGACTTTGTCTGGTGGGTGGTACCTTCTGCCGGCAGCCGATGTTATGGCCTACCACCGAGAATCATCATCAATCGTTCTCATCCTATTCATTTCAGACTCGATGCATGAAAACTCCAAGTACCTATAGCCCTCTCCATTGCCCTTTGGGTTACCTTAAACCTTCTATAATTCTTCTTCTATTCTTCTCCGTGGGTTATAAACAATGTGACCAAAACCTTAATAGTGTAAGACATTTATTATTAGTTAATAATTTCAAAGCAAATTGCTTATCCATTGCTCCATATGTTGGAAAATGTGTCTGCTCAGCAATGTAAATAACGCAATGAATGTTGTTGAACTTCAAATTGAAACCCATTGCCACTGATAGTGTGTAATTAGGTTACTACTTCTGCATTATATGGTTTTTAATTTTAAGCCTTTATTAAATTTTATCTAGTGTATAAATAACTACACAAAATAACACTGAAATACACAAATAGACACAGTTCAGTATAGGGATGTATCCAAGGTATGAAAATCAAAAAAAAATAATTAGTCTTAAGTTTTTTTCAATATTTATAAGAATAAATATTTAAAAAAACCTTAAGACCCGTATTTTTTATTTTGTCGGGTTTATCAAAAACTAGTGAGATGTACAATATGTAAAGAAAACCCTGTCCGATCCGTGAAGGTATTGTTAGGTATCGGCAACTGATTATAATAATGCCTACAAAGCCGGTTTAAACTTAAAAAAAAAAATCCCCCTAAAAAAATAAATATTATTTCGAAAAAGCGAGGTAACTTAATGCATGTGCGGTAGACAACACGTTAGGCATACATCCGCGGGTGACGGGGGGCAGGGCACGCGGCACGTGGTCGCATCGCTATTCGCTCCGTCAGAAATGGTGTTGTCACTTTTTAAAAATTACCAAATTTTGGGGAAGTTGGAATTAATTCGCTACAATAAAAGATTATTTCAAAATTCACTAGTATTGTCACTATGATGATTATGTAAAATTTCATATTTTATTTGGTCATGTGTTTACCTAACCTTTATTATCCTTACGGGTCGGACAGGTTTTCTTTACATATTGTATACCTACTAGCTTCCTCGGGAACGTCATATTTTTGCGGGATAAAAGGTAGCCTATGTTCTTTCTCAAGGTCCAAAGATTGTCTGTGCCAATTTTCATCAAAATGGATTTAGAGGTTTAAGCGGGAAAGCGTAACAGACAGACAGACATACAGACATACAGACAGACAGACAGACAGACCGACAGACAGACAGACAGAGTTACTTTCGCATTTATAATGTTATATTAGTATGGATAGCGTATTAAAGTTACGGAGTGGGGGCTAATTACGTCACGCCGTGGTATACTTTGTACCACGGCGTGACGTCATGCGACATTTCAAATCAATATATCTTCCTAATTATTTGAATGACTAAAAAATAAAAAATATGTGTTCAATATTTTTTATACATCTATCTGATGGACTTTAAATTATTTTTAGGATACAAGCCAATTATAATTAACTAGCTTTCCGCCCGCGGCTTCGCCCGCGTGGAGTTCGGTTCTATCGCGCTTTTTAGATTTCCCTCGAGAACATCAATTTTTTCAGGGATAAAAGGTACTTAGCCTATGTTCTTTCTCAGGGTCTAAAGATTGTCTGTGCCAAATTTCATCAAAATCGGTTGAGAGGTTTAGGCGGGAAAGCGTAACAGACAGACAGACAGACAGACAGACAGACAGACAGACAGACAGACAGACAGACAGACAGACAGAGTTACTTTCGCATTTATAATATTAGTATGGACTAGCTTTCCGCCCGCGGCTACGTCCGCGTGGAGGTCGGTTATATCGCGCTTTTTAGATTTCCCTCGGGAACATCATATTTTTCCGGGATAAAAGGTAGCCTATGTTCTTTTTCAGGGTCCAAAGATTGTCTGTGCCAAATTTCATCAAAATCTGTTGAGAGGTTTAAGCGGGAAAGCGTAACAGACAGACAGACAGACAGAGTTACTTTCGCATTTATAATATTAGTATGGATATAGTATGGATTAGATTAATTTTGAAGCATATTGCTAATCCATTGCTCTATAAGTATATGTAATTAACCAGACGGTAGGTATAAATAAAAATCGTTATAATTAGGTACATAAATTGTGTTTATTATAAACAAATCAAGTTTTCTGAGCACCGGTCATCGTGTTGTTTGTAAATTTGCAATCAATGTTACAAAATCCGTGTAATTAAAAATTGTTCCAAGTTGTAAGACATAACTTAAAGTAACTTAATGTTATTAGATTAATAATTCAAATTAATAATAGTCACGATTTTAAATAAATAAAAAATACGTGAATGTGAATAAAATCCTCTATAAACTACAAATTAATTACAGCGCCATCGATTTTTTCACTATGAAACAAAATGAACAACACTGCGAATTTGATATACAGTAGTTACAACAAAGTCCGCTAGCTGGCAATAAATAATTCATAACAGTTTACCTATAATTCACTAGATGTCACCGTTCAACTATACAATAGTTCAGCACAATCTCAATAGGTGGCGTTGATATAAAATAATTAGAAAGCGGACACTACCGCCGAGTGGTTTGATTTCGTTCTTTGAAAGCATTGAATAAATTTAAACGCAATGTCCGGCGCTGGGATCGCTTTTGTAGTAAGACATGAGTCTATTAGCTTCTCGGTGTAGTCTCTTACTGAAACGAAAAGAGAAAATAGATTATATTATAAGAGAGAGCTTGGAAGCGGCATGACGGCAATAGTTGCTTCAAATAGGTACCTATTTTTCAAATTCGTCGGCGCTAGAATTCCCTCTTCAATACCGACACACATATCTTACAACCTTTGTTTTATAATTATAAACTAGTGCTTGGCCGCGATCCCGCCTGATGGTAAACAGTGATGCAATCGTTAATGGTAAAGCGCGCTAGTGTCATCATCATCAACCTTTTTTTTATCGTACCAATGCTGGGCACAGGTCTCGTCTCATACAGAGAAGGATTGAGCGTAATCAGCGCTAGTGTATTAAGAGCCTAATCACTCTAGCCTTGAAGATACTTAAATGGTAGTCAGACGGAAACAGCGCCACTGGCAAATTGTTCCAGTCCCTCGGTATAAAAGACGAGGCGAAACTCTACGTCCGAATCGTAGTGGTGTCAACAACGTAAGGGTGGCTAAACGTTGTTGACACCACTATGATTCGGACGATTCGACCCATCGTACGGCGAGTATCCACATACTCGCCGTACGATGGGTCGAATCGTCTCGACTACTGGTCATCCGATGATGGAACGGAGATGGGGAATTAAGTCATGCAATTCCCTCGCACACTCTCTATTCTCGCCTGTGCTCCAGCAAGCTATTGGAGACCGCTTTGAACTAAATCTGAGTCAGACTATGCATTTAAAAACCACATACCCTAGGACTTACCTACCTATTGTATTATTTCTACCCTAGAGTTATGGGATATCAAATACACATAGAAGGACCCTTTATTATAAGAACATCTAGCCAATTATGCTAATATCTTATGAAATGTGCCTAAAGTTAACATGAATATGATTACCGTGATAATCGATTCTTACCTTAATTTCCACACATTTCCACCAAAAGTTACCAAAAAAAAAAAAGAAACATACAGACTTCTCTCTCTCCCTCTCTCTCTCTAGTTAGTAGCTTAACCTGACTGAAAAAGAGACTTGTGAGGCTGGAATCATTGTTTTAGTCACGGGTCCTCCCAATTAAACCCCGTTAATAAGGGATGAAATCCACATATGAAAATCCAAATATTGTTTATTCCACAACATTCGTCAAAAATGTAAACAATTATGAGTGATGGAAACACAACTTTAGTTTCCACACAGTACAGTTTAATTAATAAGTACCTACTTCTTTCATTTTCATTCAATTACAATTTAAAACAATTTTGTAAATTTTTAAATAGTGAAATATATGAACCAAATATTTTATTAATATTAAGGTGTACAAATAAGTTTCCACCGTTTAACAAAAGATGTCCTCACTAAGAGGTTACGTTGAAATTGTCAGATGTAAAATGTGATATCGTAAGTTAAGACATCTGGTAAAAATATCATCATCATCATCATCAACAACCTTGTTATCGTCCCACTGCTGGGCACAGGTCTCCTCTCATACAGAGAAGGAGCGAAAAATATACAGTTACAGTATTACTCACTCTGTATCAGTAGCTATCACATATTTCTTTTTGTGCAAAAATGACAAATTTTGTGCCGAATAAGCGTCATCTGCGGGAACTTTAGATTTGCTTCTTTAATTTGAAGAAGCTGCAGCTGAGGCCCATCGTTTGCTTGTAGAAGCTTATGGTGAAGCTCCTTTAAGCTAAAGAAGTTTCATCATCATCATCATCATTTCAGCCGAAAGACGTCCACTGCTGGATATAGGCCTCCCCCAAGGTTCTCCACGACGACCGGTCCTGCGCCTCCCGCATCACCAGGTCGTCGGTCCACCTTGTCGGGGGCCTACCCACGCCACGTCTTCCGGTGCGTGGTCGCCACTCGAGAACCCGTCGGCCCCTTCGGACATCGGTCCTACGGGCAATGTGTCCAGCCCACTGCCACTTTAGTGTTGCAATTCTTCGGGCTATGTCTATGTTCTTCGAGCGTATAACGGAGGCTATAGAGCGAAACAGAGGCTCTAAAGTTGTCGCTAGGGATCTGACTATTGGGCATTGCCGGCTAAGCAAGCTGAAGACTGACGACGGCAAGATCATAACGTCCGGGCCCGAACTTTTGAGGGAAGTCGGGAATTTCTATAGACAGCTCTACACTTCGACGACAAAACCCGCATTAAATCTTGCTGAAGACCCTAGAGCAAGATTAACCCGACATTACACCGATGATATCGCGGACGTCAGCCTGCAGGAGATTCGATTGGCTCTTAAACAGCTTAAGAACAACAAGGCGCCGGGCGATGACGGAATAAGAAGTTTCAAAAGTTTAGAAACTGTGGCTTTGATGTAGAAGACCAAGAACTTAGTGGAAGAAAATCGTACGAAGACACGGAATTAGAAGAAGCTTTATTGGAGGAAAATAGAAGGAAGAGGAAAAGCGCGCCCATTAGTACTCCAGCTATGACAAAATTATCCTCCAACATGATAATGCTCGTCACCGTGTTTAAAAAAATGACGGATACATATTTTTCTACGACCATTTCGTAATTTGCTTAATACATAACCATAAGTCATATCTCAATAGTACTCATTCCTGCTAAGTCGTGTTACAATGACCATTTCCACAAAATGGTCATTGTAACCGTAAACCGTAAACCGTCCTACAATGAAACTTTTTAAATTATTTTATGGCTATTGTGTCAAAAAATCGACATAATATGATTATGCCAAAAAGCGCGCGTATTTGCATCACGACTAAACATCGCATGTTATTAGGCTGTATGGATGATTTGCCTTTGCCTTTCATTTGTGGGATTATAACAACAAAGCAACATTGATAAAGTTCAACATTGACGGTTTTTTGTATTTTATTTATTTCAAGATCGTAGAAAAAGTTTTGTATGCCACTGTCGCAAACAGCTATTGTAATACTCGTGCTGATCTTTTGTGCCACGAAGTGAAGCTGAGTGGCACAAACTCGCGATCTATTGTGCCACTCAGCTTCGCTACGTGGCACAAACTATCACTCAATAGCTATCATTGCTTGACGGTGGCATAAATAACTTTAGTACACCTATTATTATGAAATATATTCATAAAATATTTATATGTGCCTTAATATAATAACATATATATATACTCACAGGACGAAGGAACCCTTCCCAGAGCGACGTCTATGTTATAAACTCCTTCTTTCGTCATTATTCCAGATTTCATTAACACGCAGAGAGCCCATTCCTTTAAGAGTGGTTTATCTTGCTAAAATAATTAGAATGCATTATAAAACTTAACTAATAATTTACAGAGAGGTGATTCGTCAGGTTTATAAGACCATCATTAGACCTGTTCTTCTGTATGGTAGTGAGGCGTGGCCTGTGCTTGAGCGACACAAGCAGGAGCTGCGTGTCACGGAGATGAATATGCTGTGGTGGATGTGTGGAGTTACGCGGAAAGACTGCGTCAGGAACCGTGCATCCGTGGCAGTCTTCGTGTCCGTGACATAGCAGACAAACTGCAACAGGGTCTCCTACGCTGGTACGATCACGTCTTACGAAAACCGGCATGTTACGTGGGTAACAAAAGTCTTTCCATGGCGCCTCCGCCGCCGGACCGGAACAAGCGAGGTAGATCAAAGAAGTGCTGGACGTTGTAAGAGATGACATTCGTGCCAACAATATCACACCACGGGATGCTAGAGATCGTGCGAAATGGAGGAGTAAGTGTAGAAAAGCGGACCCCGGGCTCTAACGTGAAAGACGCGGTTGCGACCGGGATTATACGCTGAGATGATGATGATGATACAGAGAGGTGATTAGATTAACACAGTAAATAGTACAGCCATTATACAAATCGATAATGGTCCTGATTCCCTTATCATAAAGTAAACTAAATTTAAATTCAGTGCATATTTTACTTTCTAACTCATTAACAAAAGGAAATTGAGGAAATAAAATGTTAATTTAGACCTGTCAAATCAGTCCGCTCCTAACGTAAACTGGCGTATTTTTGGTCGCCATGTTTATAATCGCGTCCAAACTTTCTATGCAGTATCTTAATTTGACAGGATTAAACTACAGTAGAACCCCGTTAAGTCGAAAACCTCCAAATTTCGAAAAAATGTTACGTTCCCTTCCCTTAAAACATCACTCCCTCCATTACTCGATATCGCAGCCCTCTATTAGTCGAAATAATAGGGAGTCCCTCCAAGCCATTTTGATACATATTTTTCCTCCATAAATCGAAAAATTAAATTTTACCTCTGTATCTCGAACATAGCAATGGTTTATTTTACAAGTCGATAATTTGAGACTCATTACCTCTGTAGTTCGAGTAAAAATAAGTTACCGACTTTGAATTCGTCGACAGCGTAAGTAAACCATTGTTTCGTAGAAAGGAGTATACAATGAATAGAATTACCACGAATTTCTGACTTACGTTAACACGTGTTTGCTTACTTGGTGTCAGATGTTTCTTTTTTATTTCGTTTTATTACTTTTTATTTCATTTGAATTTTAGCGAAGCAATTCATTTGTTGTCGAGTGAAATTTTGTCAGAAGTACCTTGGTTCTACTAGCAAATACTGCAGAAATTTATAAGAATGAATCTCAGCCTCTTTATGTCGAAAAAAAATCCGTCTAAGTCGAAATCCATACTAATATTATAAATGCGAAAGTAACTCTGTCTGTCTGTCTATCTGTCTGTCTGTCTGTGTGTTACGCTTTCCCGCTTAAACCTCTCAACCGATTTTGGTGAAATTTGGCACAGATAATCTTTAGACCCTGAGAAAGAACATAGGCTACCTTTTATTCCGGAAAAATATTGATGTTCCCGAGGGAAATCTAAAAAGCGTAATATAACCGAACTCCACGCGGGCGAAGCCGCGGTCGGAAAGCTAGTTCTCTTTAAGTCGAAAACTCTATAACTCAGATTTTTTAGCGTCTCTCTGGATATTCGACTTATAGAGGTTCTTATGTAATTTATGTTATCTTCCATCCTTTTCTTAATAAAATAGAAAGAAAGATGCACTTTACTTAAAATTAGTTTCTAAGAAAGAGAATTGATGCCATTATCAGGCTATATTTATAAACCAGATTGTATTCTGATGTGATTGTTGTGATTGTGATTTGTAATCTAGGTGTACCCCAGGTATATCCCAATTTCGATGTTTAATCTGGACGACGCGGTCCGAGTTAACTCTTGTTTCTTCTATGCATTCCATCTGATATCTCGTCACTAATGTTACTGGGTCGACTGTAGTGATCTGGAAAACGAAATAAAATTTATTATAGGGGCAGGTATGTTACGTCTATTCCCAACGCCCTCACGCCATTAGCTGCCGCAGGAGACGCCCTAGTCGGGCGACGACACCGAACTCCCGACCACCGTAGGCGCGGGCGGCGAGCAGTGGGCAGCTCGGTAAGGACCAGGCCCGAGTCGACGGCGCGTTGTGTTTCACGCGAGCCTCAAAGAGATGTCAGCACATCGTGACGGGGTCCACGAAGACCGATGCCTCCTGGGTCAGGGTTGCGGGTTGGTTAAACAAGAAACAATGGCCCTGGCCGTCGCACAGTGAAGAAACACGGGTGGGTTTTAGTCAGTAAAAGTCTTACACGTCCTTCCATTCCGCCCAGAGCGGGAAAAGTCATTTCATGATATCCCATCCCAACAAAAACAAAATTGGGTCTCGCGGAAGATACCCATGGTTAAGCTGCTGAGCGGATTTAGACTTTAAATATTAATACCTATCATTTAAAGATTGTAAAATCCGTTACGATCTAAACCCTAAGTACCTTTTTTTTATATGGCATCTCGTAGGTGGCCATTGGAGGCCGTAACTACTTAACCGGACTTTCCTGTGGATGGCTTAATTAAAATAAAAGCCTCCTGCCACGGGCACTTAAAACTAAATTAAAATTGGGCGACTACGCACTAAGGGCACCCCCTGTGGGGTACGAACCTCGGCTTAGGGCGTCGCTAGAGAGGACAGCAAGGGACGGCTGGATCGAATGTAAACCCTAAGTACCTACTATTAAGTATTGTCAATTGGAATCATTTTGAAGCATTTTACTAATCAATTGCTCTATTGGTATCCGTAAAAAACGCGATGATTGTTGTTGAATTGTCAAAATTAAACCAATTGGTACTGTGTGTTACGTAATTACCCTGTTGGCTTTTCTTTTTTTTACAATTATAAACCAGTGTTTGACCACAATCCCGCTTGATCATAAGCTGTGATGCAATCGTTGATGGTAAAGTGCACCAGTTTATTAAGAGCCTATTCACTCTAGCTTTGAAGACTCTCAAATTGTAGTCCGACGGATCGGCGCCGCTGGCAAATTGTTACAGTCCCTCGATGTACGCAGTATAAAGGAGGAGGCGAAACGCTTCGTCCGGATCGTAGTGATGTTAACAACGTAAGGGTGGAAACTCGCCGTACGACGGGTCGTCCGATGGTGGAACGGAGATGGGGGAATTAAATCATGCAATCCCCTCGCACACTCCCCAAAATGCATCCTATAGAACACCGAAAGGCTGGCTACTCTACACCTGTGCTCGTCTCGAGTTAAATCAGGTTCACCAATCAGCCTCTTCGCACGCCTCTCCACTGAATCCAAAGTGGCCAAGTGACACTTAGCAGCACTAGCCCAAATGTAGCTGCAGTACTCCACACACGAACGGACCTGTGCTTTGTACAACATCAGAAGCTGCCCTGGTATGAAGTACAGCCGGTCTTTTGCGATAACGCCAAGTTTCCTGGCAGCCACCATGGCCATGGTTCGAGGAAATCGCAACTCCCAAAAGCTGAAGGCGGTCGGTACACTCCAGGATACGTTTCCAAAAGTAGGAGCCAAGGTGAACGGGCTCTTTTTGGCGTTGAAAAGACACGCCTGTGTTTTGGCGGCATTGAATACTACAAGATTGGCATTGCCCCATTCGGGGACTGCCTGTAGTGCAACATTCGTTCGCTCTACCATAGCCTCTCATTCGGACTGGATTGATTCCCTACTAGCCCGAGCATCCGGCAGGTATCCCTCCACAACTGTGCTGTCATCTGCATACCCATAGATACCAGGCATCAGCAGATCGTTAATATGCAGCAGGAACAGAGTTGCAGAGAGAACAGACCCCTGAGGAACCCCGGCATTAGTCGCCTAGTTATTTATCAGTCATTAGTTAGCCATTAGTCGCTCCAAGGATACATTTCGAAAGCCGAAACAAACTCAAGAAACTTCTAGATTAAGACAACACGTCATATAAAATACATCATCAACCTTTTTAACGTCTCACTGCTGGGCACAGGTCTCCTCTCATACAGAGAAGGATTGAGCGCAATTACCACGCTTGCTCAATGCGGGTTGGTGAAAACAGGCTTAAAGTCCAGGTGTATTCAAGATGTTTTGCTTCACCTTTTAATCAGTCATTGGTACCCAAGATACAGTTATGAAATATCAAACACAATATATTTACCTCCACTTTCGCATTGAAGCTTGTAGTTAAACTAGCAAACAAAATTGCAATCCTTATCATCATTATTTATATCACAATACTTATTGCAAGATCAAAAATAACACAAATGAATGACCATTGTCTACCAACGCCCTTTTATTGGATACTTTGAATAAAAACAATGTTTCTCAAATCAAAATATTATTAGAAATTGCGTCTATGCTAAGAGCTTGCTAAGACGAAGAATTTGGCGCACCACCGCTACCGGGAACGTTAGGGAATGGTTTTCTAGTCCCCACCAGATAAAGCGGACATATATTTTTTCTTTATCATCATCAGCCTCTACTCGTCTACTGCTGGACATAGGCCTCTTCCATAGCACGCCAACAAGCTCGATTCTGAGCAATTCTCCGCCAGCTACTACCAGCCACCTTTTTGATGTCGTCGCTCCATCTCGCCCAAGGGCGTCCTACGCTACGTTTGCCGAGACGCGGTCTCCACTCGAGGACTCTTTTACCCCAACGGTTGTCGGTCCTGCGGCATATGTGACCAGCCCATTGCCACTTCAGCCTGTTTATACTAGTAATTATAATTACTTGATCTTTGGGGGAGGCCTATGTCCAGCAGTGGACGTCTTTCAAATGATGATGATGATGAAATATCCCTGACGCGATACAATGCCGGTCGTCGTGGAGATCCTTGGGGGAGGCCTATGTCACGCAGTGGACGTCTTTCAAATGATGATGATGATGAAATATCCCTGACGCGATACAATGCCGGTCGTCGTGGAGATCCTTGGGGGAGGCCTATGTCACGCAGTGGACGTCTTTCAAATGATGATGATGATAATGAAACATCCCTGACACGATACACAGCCGGTCGTCGTGGAGATCCTTGGGGGAGGCCTACGTCCAGCAGTGGACGTCTTTCAAATGATGATGATGATGAAACATCCCTGATGCGATACAACGCCCCGGTAGCACTCTCAGAGTAATATTATATTGAATAGCAGGTAATCAAAATAAAAATTAAATAACTGAATGGTCAGCTATGCTGCTGCGGAGTTTGTTGCGTCACTTTTTCCCTGTGAACACACTAGAAAGTGGTAAGGGGCGAGCGTTTTGGGGGACTAGCTAGAAGAGAGTAGACTCTCTTCTTATTAGTCGCCGTCCGCGTCGGGGTGACAGGTGTCTCAGACAAACAAACAAACAAACAAACTAGCAATCTGCCCTGGCTTAACACGGGCGCAATGCTAATACTAATAAATTACACTACAGAAAAACTGTGAACGTTGGATCTAAAAACATAGCGGCTATAGAAGGCGTCGGTACCGCCGCAAACCCTACGTCCTTAAATTTTCAGATCTGCAATATCTTCGTAAATATTCATTTAAACCGTGTGCTGTAAAAGGCCATTTAGATCCATATTAAATCAACTTTGTATTTCAGGTATTTAATTTGCTAAGGATAAATGCTGTATTGGTTAAAATCGCTTCGAAACCATTATTTGTCATTTACTTCCTTCTCCCTTTCTTCTTCCTTCCTTTTTCTTTAAAAAGTCACCTACTCCACGATGGTTTATGTCTATCTCTATCGTGGAGTAGGTGACTTTTTCACTTAGTACATTATTTTGATAAATCTACCGCATATGTTCATCTATCATTTAAGCATACCTACATAGGGATATAGAGACAGATAAAGCAATTTTGTTTTATACTATATAGAGATAGGTACGTCTCGAAAAAAATTTAATAAAAATTTGTTAAACTGCCCAAAACAGCTCCGTCTGCGCAAAACCCTATAGAAAAGTTAACCATGAAAATGATAGTTAAATATTATTTTAATGACCCAATAGTTATTCAAAACACTGTTGGAATTGAATGAATCGGTGTTGTGTGCCGTATTGAATGCAATAGATATGACACATCCTGTGTTATCTTTTAACTGTGTCACTTACTGCATCTCGAGTGGTATTGTTACATAGTATTATCACAATGGGCCTCATACGAAGGCCCAGAGTCTCACAAAGGGCGATGGAAATAGCTGTGCTTGGAATTTCTCTGCGTGATCGAATCAGAAATGAGGAGATCCGCAGAGGAACCAAAATTACCGACATAGCTCTTCGAGTCGCTAAACTTAAGTGGCAGTGGGTAGGGCACATTGCTCGTAGAACCGATGGCCGATGGGGCAGTAAGGTTCTGGATTGGCGGCCACGTACCGGAAGACGCAGCGTAGGTAGGCCCTCAACAAGGAGGACCGATGACCTGGTGAAGGTCGCGGGAAGCCGATGGATGCGGGTAGCACAAGACTAGTCATTGTGGAAAGCCTTGGGGGATGCCTTTGTCCAGCATTGGACCTCTATAGGCTGAAGAAGAAGAAGAAGATTATAATGTCTTGAACTCGTCCCATATAATGTTCCCACTTCTGGGACAAATCCTCCTCTCTTCAATAGATAGCAGCATTGCTGTAGGGATCCTGTCAATTGTATACAGAGTGGTGCTGACCATACGACAATTAATTAAACATCATATCATGTACCTTAACACATTCGCAGTCTACCCATAAAAATCATATAAATATGTCCATAAGTTTAGTCACAGGAAATTATTATTCATATTTCACATTTTCTACATGATGTACATGTTGATAAGGAAGCGCTTACAGGTTAATGATTTAGTTTGTTTGAAATTTTATTTTTTTTATTTTTATTGTTAGATTTTTTTCTATGGTTTAGGGTTATTCCTATGAACCAGCATTGTTCGTGTTTTCATTTATTGTCGTATTGTCAGCACCACTCTATATTTTGGCTTTGAGTAAGTTCACTAGAACTATATGTTGAATATAATGTTTTATTTGATATCATCATCATCATAATTTCAGCCGAAAGACGTCCACTGCTGGACATAGGCCTCCCCCAAGGATTTTCATGACGACCGGTCCTGCGCCTCCCACATCTAGCGGTGTGGTGACGGCGGGACAGAATACACCTGTCGTACAAGGCCACTAAGATATGATCAGTAGCGTCATCCGAGTACTATCAACATCTAACTGCGATAGCCAACTCTTCTGCCAAGCATACCGGAGTTCCTCAAAGAAGAGTTCTGGCCGAAAGGTGTTGTGTACCGCCGGTTTCGTGGCCAGCTACGTGACACCAGTCAGCGAAACACGGCCTACACTTCGTTTACATTAGGTGTTGTTAATAATGTGTGTAAATTCGCTAATTATGCAAAAAAAAAAACGCAAGGAAAACAAAACTCGAAATACTATCTTATCAGCTGATTTAATGGAGTTCACATCAGCGATCAATGTCATACCTACAAATCCGCGCGGCAGCACGCTTGCAACGTTCAAAGGCCGAGCCGACACTTTTCTGAAACCGTTTTCTGTAACCGTTCATAACAACATAAATGACTATCATAATTTTATTAGTGACATGCGGTCTACCCTTTTCGCGAAGTTTGCGTTACGATGTCAGGTACACCCTGTATGTATTTATAGTATTTTAAGTTTTTATGTTAATATAGTATTTGCATTGTTATTATATTAGTATTGGTAATATATGGACACAATATTATTTGATATATAATATGTTAAGAAAACCCTGTCCGACCCGTAAGGATAATAAAGGTTAGGTAAACACATGACCAAATAACATATGAAATTTTACATAATCATCATAGTAACAATACTAGTGAATTTTGAAATAATCTTTTTTTCCCGCGAATTAATTCCAACTTCCCCAAAATTTGATAATTTTTAAAAGTGACAACATTATTTTTGGCGTTATAATTCTGAGCGAATAGCGATGCGGCCACATGGCGCTTGCCCTGCCCCTCTTCGCCCGCGCCTGTTTGGCCTACCGCACATGTTTTAAGTTATCTCTTTTTGCGAAATAGTATTTATTTTTTTAGGGGGATTTTTTTTTAAGTTTTGCCCGGCTTTGTAGGCATTAGTAGAATCAGTTACCGCTACCTAACAATACCTTCACGGATCGGACAGAGTTTTCTTTACATAATGTTTATAGTAAAATTCCATGATTATTAAAGTGTTCTCAGTTCTCGTTCATCATTATTATAAATTTTTCATCATAGATCTTAACTTGTTTCATTTATCTTTTAGCTTTCTCTCAAATTGGTAGTCATCCACTTTTTGTTACATGCTTTTTATTAGCTTCACTTGTATGTTTGCTTGTTTGCTTGTTTTGTGTGTGAGCGGCTTATTACTGTAAAATGTCCCACCGTTTTCAATACGTTCGTTAGTTCGTTTTTATTTTTAAAGAATATCGAACTAAAAAGTTGAAAATAAATATATGTAGTTTAAAAAAACTAAATGTAAAAATGTAAAAAACATCAAACTAATAGTTAAAAATATTTTTTTAAAAAGCGTGAGGCGCAGTCAAGCACTAGTTTAAAATTATTAAAAAAAGATATAAGTACAAAAATTATGGCACATAGCGGCTCACGCTTTTTTTAAATTATTTTTAACTTTTTAGTTTGATATTTTTTAAAAGCATGTTTTTTTTAGTTTTTTAAACTATATTTATTTTTTAAACTATCAAAAAGAGCTCAAAACCTGTCCAATCTCTTATTTCATGAAGTATGTGATAAAGTTTGACCAGCGAAATGATGATGACGAAAAAAGAAAAACCAAATATACAAAGAAAAGCAAATAAAAAAACACAAACAGTAAAAAAAAAAAAAAACAAATTTAAATGTATTTCTTTTATTGATGATGTTATAAATTCGTGAAGGCAGTTTTTACAAATAAGTCAACTTCTTACTTCAAATAAATCGTTCCCTGTTTTCCGAATTATTGCTAACCAGTGCTTTTTTACTAAATTACATTTGTTACAATATTTTTTTTTATTGTGAGGGTAGAAAGAAAAATATTTATAATGAGTCATCTATCCGCGTTGTAAAACAATACTGTCAGTTGCAAGTTGAGCGTAGCAGAGTGCAGACGTCACTGAGCGATCTAATTCCATATTCAAATGTCCGTTTAAAAATTATTTTGGTAACAGAAAATTCTTAGGAAGAATCCGAATGCTGAAAGTGTTCTGCAATTACAAAAAAATCGCGTGCTTGGGATCCTTCTCATGGTAACATTTGACGTAGTTCCAGGCAGTCTGCTGAGGTGTGTTGCCCTTATTGGCGAGACAGGCATCTATCAGCTTCTCGACTGTTGGTTTGTCAGCTGAAAAGAAAAAAAAAAATATTAAAAGAAGAAAGCCACAATATACGAAAAATATGGATTGAATCACACGGTAGTGACTGAAACATGGATTTGGCCTGAAGCTATCAATAAAACATGCTACTATACTCCGTAATTGCCGCACCCATCTACAATGCGTAGTACTTTTGAGTCTTCTTTTGTAAGGTCACAACGGTACAGACGACAGCACATCATGCTACTATAATCTGTCAGATTTCTTTATTCGATTTTCAACTTTATCTCTGAAACATTAAGACTCAAGATTGTATGGGAATACGTGACAGTTTTAAGTAGCTTGACCTGCTGTCGTCCGTTCTTTTGACTGTTAAATTGGAAGGTCACAGAGCATAGCACCAGTGTATGCTTGCATAGTAATATAAATAAATTAAAAAAAATGAACTCCCAAACAAATCCACTATATTATTTTAGTTAATAGGCATAATGGGGTCTACATCTACATGTCAATAATACCTACTACCTTAGGATATTATCTACCAACGGTATTTTAGATTTTTCTTAAGTGATATACAATATGTTAAGAAAACCCTGTCCGACCCGTAAGGATAGTAAAGGTTAGGTAAACACTTGACCAAATATATTATAAAATTTTACATAATCATCATAGTAACAATACTATTGAATTTTGAAATAATTTTTTTTTCCCGGGAATTAAACCAATTTTCCCGAAATTTGGTAATTTTAAAAAAAGTGACAACACCGGTATTATTATGAACGAATCGCGACGCGACCACGTGCCGCGTGCCCTGCCCCCCGCCCCCCGCGGTAGGGTTGCTTAGCGCACATGTATTAAGTTAGCTCTTTTTGCGAAATAATATTTATTTTTTTAGGGGGGTTTTCACGGATCGGACAGGGTTTTCTTTACATATTGTATAAAAAATATACGGTTTTAAGCATCTCTTGAAAAAAATGCTTATATGGAGTTAGACGATTTGCGAATTAATGTATCGCTATGTCAAACCGTCAAATTGTGAATGAACCGAACGATTAACAATTTGTTCTATTTCAACACCCGTTATCTTATGAAACGTCCTTGATTATTCGGTCTTGATGGTAGCCAAATCGGTCACAGTAACTAAACCATATTGCCCGTGTGGTACCGGGCTTAGAATAATACCATCCCATATCCTCCCGTGGGTATCGTAAGAGGTGACTAAGGGAACTCTCACCAGGGAAGCGGGCAACAGCGCTTCTCCTGTGGAATATCAAATTACTGCAATCCCTAACCCGCCTGCCAAGCGTGGGGATTATGGCAAATCCCTCCAAAACAATGAAAGCCTTTGTCCAGCAGTGGACCTCTATAGGTTGAAGAAGAACTAAACTATAATATCGCAACCAATTCAGCCGTGTGTAGGCCATATTATCTTCTACGGAGGAGTGTGGAAAGTCTTACCTGCATTAGGAACCTTAGCCAGAGCAACGTCCTTCTTGAACTTGCCGTCCTTGGTCATCAGCTCCGACTTCACCATCATGCAGAGGGCATACTTCTTCAGGGCTTCATTGTCAGTCTGTAATTATGTTTTTAGTTATGCTTTCATCTTCACACTTTAAACAACAGACTATCAACCACAGTCTCAAAGATAATGGCGGGGATTCTTTCGTTCACAAACTAGACTAAAATTTAGTTCAGAGCATCTTTTTCTGGCTATTTCATTAAAAAAAATTGGTTGCCTGTAAAGTCGGTATACGGGCGAAAGTTTTACGTGACAACGACTTTGAGTGGTAAAATAATTTTAATGTGAATATTCATTCGACAAACTGACGAGCTGTTTTCGAGAATTCTGACTAAAATTGGAGATGGACTTAAACTAAGTGTCAATAACATCAAACTTATAGAATCAAACATATCCTTCCACATCATGTTTGCCTAGTAGCTCCGAAGAAGTTTCTTTATTTATTTATTTATTTATAGGTCTCTCGGTGGTACGCCATAACATTGGCTGGCGGCAGAAGTTACCACCCGGTAGACAAAGTCTTGCCGCCAAGCGATTCTTCGTGTTCCGGCATGATGTCTGGTGAAGCCGTATGGAGGACGGGTCTGAGCAGTTGTGTTGCCATGTGTGGCGGGTACGATGCGCCAAATGTTGTTGTGTAGGGAGTTTGATCGTGGAGAGTCTCCAGATCAATCTCCCTCTAGCGCAGCTTCGTTTGATCGTGTTAGTCTTGCGTTTAACATTGCATCACCTCGCTCAACTGCCGTCATCCTTCCTATTCCTTAGTTTTTTAAGTGAATAGGCTTAATAAACTAGTGTGCTTTACCATCAACGACTAATACTAATATATAAAGCTGAAGAATTTATTTGTTTGTTTATTTGAACGCGCTAATTTCAGGAACTACTGGTTCGATTTGAAAAATTCTTTTTGCGTTGGTTAGCCCATTGATCCAGGAAAGCTTTAGGCTATATAATATCACGCTGCAACTAATAGGAGCGGAGCATATAAAAAAAAAAACATATCCAAACCTACGCGGGTGAAACCGCGCGGCGCAGCTAGTTTTTAATAACTTTGTTGGAAATTTTAAGTTCAGCGCAACGTTTTCTTCCTATTTTATTAAGAAAACGATAAAAAATAACATATTAGTTCAGTCATGTCAAATTAGAATATCTACTCCATAGACAATTTAGACACGATTAAAAACATGGGGACTAAAAATACGTCAATTTACGCCAGATGCTGACTTTGACGGTGGTAGGCCGTAATATCGGCTGCCGGCAGAAGTTACCACCCACCAGACAAAGTCTTGCCGCCAAGCGATTCGTCGTGTTCCAGCATGATGTCTGGTGAAGCCGTACGGAGGACGGGTCTGAGCAGTTGTGTTGCGATGTGTGTAAGATGCACCAAATGTTGTTATGACGGCAGTTTGGTCGTGAAGGGTCTCGAGATCAATCTCCTTGTGGCGCTACATTGTAAGTCGTATTATTGGGTTTAACATTGCATCACCTCGCTCAACTGCCATCTTCCTTCCTATTCACTCAATTGTTTTTGAGTGAATAGGCTTAAAGGCTGAAGCACGCAAGTTTACACAGTGCAATTTTATAGCCCATGGCATACAATACTATTGATGCAATAAATGACTTGCATCGTCTACTAAATGTTGTTTAGACTATGCAACATTTAGTGTTGCTTCAACTTAATTGAAGCCATAGGCAATTAAATTGCACTGTGTCTTCTTCTTCTTCTTCCTCAGCCTATAGATGTCCACTGCTGGACAAAGGCCTCCCCCAAGGCTTTCCACGATGACCGGTCCTGTGCTGCCCGCATCCATCGGCTTCCCGCGACCTTCACCAGGTCATCGGTCCACCTTGTTAGGGGTCTCTCTACACTGCGTCTTCCAGTACGTTGCCGCCACTCCAGAATCTTGCTGCCCCATCGGCCATCGGTTCTACGAGCAATGTGATGTGCCCTGCCCACTGCCACTTAAGTTTAGCGACTCGCAGAGCTATGTCGGTGACTTTGGTTCTTCTGCGGATCTCCTCATTTCTGATTCGATCACGCAGAGAAACCCTAGCATAGCTCTTTCCATTGCCCTTTGTGTGACTCTGAGCCTTCGTATGAGGCCCATTGTGAGCGACCACGTTTCAGTTCCGTAAGTCATCACTGGCAACACACTGTGCGACGCACTGTGTAAATCAGTCTTAATAAACTAGCGCGTTTTACCATCAACGATTGCATCTCTGCTTACCATCAGGCGGGATTACGGTCAAGCACTAGTTTATAATAATTTAAAAAAAAATCTTCTTTCCTTTCCTTCTTAATGAAATATAGTGGAAAAGATCCACTGGACTTGAATTCAGTTTCATTTGTGAACTAGGCCACCCACGCTAGATAATCTAACTAAAGAAAATTACAGTACAACTACGGAAATAATGCAATGAATACCCTATTCATTGCATTATATGGATTACGTATACATTACTGCCCATGCATGAATCAGTCTCGTTTTTACTACAAGGTTTAAGAGAATTTCATTGTGAATCCTATGCTATGATGTGAAGATAAACAAACACCCTCAACATTTAAGCATAGTTAGCACGGTAATAGGGTACCTATTTGACTAAAAAAAACTAATTAGTCCGTCTGTCAGATTTCCAAAAAAAAAAACTAAACACGTATTTTTTCTTTCTTCATATAAACAAAAAATGAAGACGATACAGTGAGTTGAAAACTCGTGTGACGTCACTTCTTGTTACACTTTTTAGCCCCGAGTGACGTAACTAGCCACCACTCCTGATCTTTGATGCTTTTTATATTTGTCAGTTTTTATTGATTTGATAAAACAAAATATACGTGTCCAATATTTTTCTATAATCTGAATGACGGACTAAATAGAATCACTTTTTTTTACCCAGGAAACATGCCCATTTTGTTAGACTGTCAACATCAAAAACATTGCTATGTATGTAGCCTACAGGAGTCAGATTTATTCTTACCTTGTAGTCACCACCCTTCAGCTTGTTAACTAGTTGTTCTTCCACCTTGGTCTCAGTAAGGCATTCTGTGCGATGTTTCTTAAGCTTTTCCTTCTGCTCATCTGTGAGAGCCTGGAAAAAATTTAAATAGTATAAATAAAATATACCTTTTATTTCACTGTAAGCAAACTTAATCAAAATGTAGGAGCACCGTCGAGACATGGTCTTTTCTTCTTCTTCTTCAGCATATAGAGGTCCACTGCTGGACAAAGCGCCCAAATGCTTTCCACCGATTTTGTGCTGCCCATATCCGTCGGTTTCTTGCGACATTATAATTATAATAAGATAATTATAATATCTCACTAATCCTAGTTCCTCTCCTATACATAATATGTATAGGAGAGGAACTAGGATTAAAGTAACAAATATACACGTTTATAATATTATTATAAACGTGTATATTAACTATATAACAAATATACACGTTTATAATATTATTATAAACGTGTATATTAACTATATAACAAATATACACGTTTATAATATTATTACAAACGAGTATATTAACTATATAACAAATATACACGTTTATAACATTATTATAAACGTGTATATTAACTATATAACAAATATACACGTTTATAATATTATTATAAACGTGTATATTTGTTACTTTTCATGCAAAAACTACTAAACGGATTTGCATGAAATTTGGCACAAAGCTGGTTTATAATCAGGAATAATATATAAGATAGTTTGCATCCCGATATTTTTACGGAATAGAAACTTGTCTAACCATGATCAGTTTTAAAACTAAAGTGACTTTTGAGTCGGCATTTTGTTCTAAGTGATAAGTCCGCTAGAAAATGACTGCAACTACAGTATCTAGGTTAACAATAATGAAAAAGAGGATTACAATAGTTCTAGTAAGATCTACATACAGAGTTAACTATTTTTTTATTTTTTATCATTTTTAATTAATTTTAAAACAATAGAGGATTTTAAAAGATGCATTATCTAATTGTATTACCATTTATATTCAATTACGTGGTTTCAATCCACGACTCATACGCAGCGCATTAAGGCATCAGACAAATGCATAGCTAATCAATAAATTGCAATTGATTCGTAAGAAGCACACAAAGTTTTCCATAAACGAAATAAATGGCCGACTTTCTCGTTTTCCAGAAGCCAGAAGAGTCTGGCTTCTGTTCTGGCTTTTACCATGCAGTACAGTGATGGTGTATGTCAAAATTTACTTTATATAATCGCATAATTTTCCCAAATTCTTAAAAAAAAAATGATGGAAATACTAACTCACTTCAAATATCAACAAGTGAATTTATTCCCAATAATTTAAAGTATTTAATTATTTTTAAACAGTAAAATTACACAGCAAATCGTCGTCAACAGAATAATTAGGTCAAAGTTCTCCACTTACTTGAGCTAACAGAATGCAGGCAGCGAATACAAGTAAACACTTCATCTTGATAATACTTGTTGGTAGGTAGTAGCAGCTTTCGAGTGTCTTGAACGCGCAGGAGTTCTGTAGCAGGTCCCGAGGGCATGAAGCTTATATACCAGAGAGCAGCCAGATTCATCGTATTGATGATAATCGCCGGTGGATTTAGTATGTGGGGTCGTCAACATTTTAAGGACCTACAACTCGAGAACCGTTGAGAAGAGTTTTTTTAATGATAAATCATTTATTTTCTGTTCTGTAGGCTTTTACAAATACTTTTACAAGTCAATACATATTCAAACTGACTGCCTCCGCGGTGAATATGGATATTTGGTCTGGTCATGCCTCGGAAAGCACGTTAAGCCGCTGGTCGCATACGAACATCTAATGGCACTCTTTACGAGTTGTTGAAGCCCTCAAAAGTCCAACAATTGGTCTAAGTTCAATGCTTCGATAGCGCCTTTGGGTTGTGGAGGTCAGACGGCAGTCGCTTCACGGAAAATATCGAAGTTTAGCCAAAATCAGCAGTTAGACTGATGAAGCGGACCCCAGGTTCCAAAGCTGAAAAAGCTTCGGATGCAACTGAGATTAAAGCTGAGATGATGATGATGACATCTTCTTCTTCTTCTTCCTCAGCCTATAGATGTCCACTGCTGGACAAAGGCCTCCCCCAAGGCTTTCCACAATGACCGGTCTTGTGCTGCCCGCATCCATCGGCTTCCCGCGACCTTCACCAGGTCATCGGTCCACCTTGTTGGGGGTCTCCCTACGCTGCGTCTTCCAGTACGCGGCCGCCACTCCAGAACCTTGCCGCCCCATCGGCCATCGGTTCTACGAGCAATGTGCCCTGCCCACTGCCACTTAAGTTTAGCGACTCGCAGAGCTATGTCGGTGACTTTGGTTCTTCTGCGGATCTCCTCATTTCTGATTCGATTACGCAGAGAAACTCCTAGTATAGCTCTTTCCATTGCCCTTTGTGTGACTCTGAGCCTTCGTATGAGGCCCATTGTGAGCGACCATGTTTCAGTTCCGTAAGTCATCACTGGCAACACACACTGGTCAAAGACTTTAGTCTTGAGACACTGTGGTATCTTGGACGACGAGAAGATGTAGCGTAGCTTCCCGAACGCTGCCCAACTGAGCTGGATTCGCCGAGACACCTCTTTCTCGAAGTTGGACCTACCTAGTTGGACTTTCTGTCCCAGGTATATATACTCGTCAACAACTTCGAGTGCAGAGCAGCCAACTACAATTGGAGTGGGTGCGACATGAGAGTTCGACATGATCTTCGTCTTATCCATGTTCATTTTTAGACCCACTTGTTGGGAAGCTCTGCTGAGGTCATTGAGCATTTTGCCCAAGTCTTCCAGATGATGACATAATCAACCTATAATCTTCCCACTGTTGGGACACAGGCCTCCTCTCGGTGAGAGGGAGTGGACCGTAATCTACCACGCGGGCCCAGTGCGGGTTAGTACATGTCACATGTCTTCAAAGTTTTGCCTCTATGACATGCCGGTTTCCTCACGACGTTTTATTCCTTTTTTTAACTGTGTGCAGCGTTTTTTATCTGACTACTCTGAGAAGAAGGCCAAAATAAACTCAGAGTTCACCGTGTCTTTTACAATCCAGAAATAATCTTGGTCAGACATATAAGCCATGCCCGACAAGTTCGATGCGCCAGTGCTAAGAAACTGGTTAGCATTGCTTGTGCGGCAGTCTTGATTAGTTTTTTAAGTATTACTAACCCTTAGTTGATAAGTTAAGTTAAGTTACTAACCATTGGACCTTTGTTGTCATTTAATAAATTAAATTATTATTATTATTATAGTAGAGGACGCAGTCCGATAAGGTGGACTGACCAAATCCGTTCATCTCTGGACACCGGCCTGCATGATGCTACACTCGCGGTCAGGGATCGTAACAAATGGCGAACTATAGTAAAGGAGAAGATAATTCCACAGGTTGATGACCCTCGGTAATGAGGAGGACGACTTGAGGAGGACGTATCTTGGTCAGAGTTTAATTATGAAGACCATGTAAAATCCATGTCTGAGATGGTCTTTTGAAGAAAAAACTGCACAGATTGAGAGGACCTCTTCAGTCAGTGCACGCATTTATCAGAAATCTTGCAAATCTTGCAGCTCAATTCGAAAGGATAAGATAAGGAGCCAAAGATTCGACGAAACATACCAAAGAAAGGAGATTTTGGGTAAACCACATCATCATTTCAGCCGAAAAACGTCCACTGCTGGACATAGGCCTCCCTCAAGGATGCCCACCAACTGCGCCTCCCGCATCCAGCGGTTTCCCGCGACCTTCACCAGATCGTCGGTCTACCTTGTCTAGGATCTACCCACGCTGCATGTTTCAGTATATGATGAATCTACCCTTACGTTGTTGACACCACTACGACCGGTACACCGCGTACACCGAGGGACTGGAATGATTTACCAGCGGCGGTGTTTCCGTCTGACTACAATTTAAGTGTTTTCAAGGTTAATCGTGAATAGGCTCTTAATAAACAGCGCGCTTCGCCATCAACGATTGGATCAATACCATCAGGCGGGACTGCGGCCAAGCACTAGGTTACAATAATCTGTTACAAAAAAATTTCAATCATTATATGTAATACAAAAGATTCTTTTACGTAGGTACACTCCTTCAATTACAGGACACACCTTTAATGTAGCAGAAATAATTAATTAAAACTACTAAATATTGTGGAAAAATAATATACAGGTACTAACGTTCTTTTTTATTCATAAACGTTGCTTAAAGTTAACTGGTGATTAGTGACTATTTAATCATACACTTTTGACTTTTTAATATCATCATCATCATCATAATCAAGCTTTTTTTTGGTCCTACTGCTGGGCACAGGTCTCCTCTCATAAAGAGAGGATTGTGCGTAATCACCACGCTTGCTCAATGCGGGTTGGCGATTTCAGACTAAAAGTCCAGGTTTCCTCAAGATGTTTTCCTTCACCTTGTAAGCAGTCATTGGTGTCCAAGATATACTTAGAAAGTGATAATAATAATAATATCACTTAACTTTAAATCGTTGATGAATAAACACCATATCAAATCAAAAGTTCTCCACGCCTGACAAAGCGTGGGTAGATCTGGAAAGATCCGGGCGATCTACGAGTTTGTAAGTATAGCGTCTCGTTCACGGAGGGCGACAGCTTTGTTTTTATATCTCTTGTTTTTTCTTCTGTTATATATGAGCATACTTTACACGATGTCGACGAATTCTTTGATGGCTCTTTGATTTTTTCCTTTCTTTTTATGTACATAAAGACTTTAGCTGTTTAAATGATGAAGATAGTAGTCTTTAATAGCGTAGATAAGGAAATATTTAACGCTTTGCAGGCTCTACAAAGACGGTACGGGTAGGTTTGAACGATATTAACCTTTTGATGCTGGTTAATCAGAAATTAACATTAACTGTTTATTGAGGTACTACCTAGGTTTTATTCTTTTTAAATTGCTTGCATTTTTAGGTTTTTTAACTTGAAGTTTTTGCTTTTTCTGTAATGTTACACGAGGCTAGTTTCTGAAGCTAGCACGGCAAACAAGTTATCATTGGGCCCGATTTGGTCTGGTCCGATTTGAGAAATTCCTGAGATTAGGGCGTTAAAACAAACAAACAAACTCTTCAGCTTTGTATATTAGTATAGAGTATAGTTAAAGTAGGTATATATAATTATAATATTAGTATAGATATATAAAGCTAAAGGGTTTATTTGTTTGAACGCGCTAATTTACGGTTCGACTTAAAAAACTTTTGCGTTGAATAACCCATTAATCCAAGAAGGCTTTCGGCTATATAACATCACGCTGCGATGAACAGGAGCGGAGCATAACAAAAAAATATAATGTATGCTGTACATTTTTTCTTATTCCTCCACGCGAACGAAGTCACGGGCGGTCTCTAGTCTAAAATATCGCAATAAATATGAATTGAAATACAAATATAATTTGCAGCTGTATCAGAAATGCTGACACACAAGAGAAAACACCTCTTGGCTGTTACCACGAGGCACACACACAAAAAAAAAAACCAGCTGAAACTATGATTAAAAAAACTCTTCGTCTCTTTTTAACCGTTATCAGATTATTTTATTCGCTCTTGGTTTATAGTTATTAATGTTACTTTGTATTCCAACCGAAGGTTGCCTGTAAAAGATCGCTCTTAGCGATAAGACCGCCCGTTGTGTCGCCCTTTGCAAAATCTTCGTATCTATATTCTGTAATAAAGTGTACATAATAAAGAATAGGTATTCCGCATCAGGAACTACCGCATCCGTGGCAGTCTTCGTGTCCGTGACATAGCAGACAAACTGCCATGACACCTCCGTCGAGCCGGAACAAGCGGGGTACACCAAAGAAGTGCTGGCATGACGTTGTAAGAGATGACATGCGTGCCAACAATCTCGCACCACGGGATGCCAGAGATCGTGCGAAATGGAGGCGTATATGTAGGAAAGCGGACCCCGGGCTCCAACGCGAAAACCGCGGTTGCAACCGGGATTATACGCTGAGATGATGATGATGAATAAAGAGTAGGCATTCTATTATATCCTTCTACTGTTCTGAGTTCTCCACTTGGCCAATATTGCTTTTGGTATGGATGTCACAGCCCCCAGGCTAAATGAGGCGTTTTTAACCGTCTGGCCTTAGAAAGCGGTGTTTACATCGCTTCGCTCTTTAGGCTCGCATGCATTGTAAACTAACCCTTTTTCATTTGATTGGGGCGTCCTCGCTTAATTACTGCGACCAGTGCCCTTTAGTGTCTTCAAGGCGTAGAGCGCGAGTAGGCTCTTAAACTAGCGCGCTTTACCATCAACGATTGCATCACTGCTTACCATCAGGCGGGATTGCGGTCAAGCACTAGTTTATAATTTACTAGCGACCCGCCCCGGCTTCGCATGGGTGCAATGTTGATATTAAATAAACTACAGAAAAACTGTGAACGTTGTATAAAAAACCGCCGTAAATGCCGGATCGTGTACCACCGCAAACGCGACACCTCGCAATTTTTCCTTCGAAAATATTCATTAAAATCATATGCTGTAAAGGGCGATATAGATCTATATTAAATCAACAATGCATTTAAGGTATAAAATTGTATAAGGATTAATGCTGTTTAGGTTCATATCGCTCCGAAAATTTGCTGGTATTTGTCGTAAAAAGTAAATGACAAAACATTTTATTGTGGGATATCCATAAGAGATAGATAATAATATACAATATGTAAAGAAAACCCTGTCCGACAGAGGTTAGGTAAACACTTGACCAAATATAATATAAAATTTTACATAATCAACATAGTAACAATACTAATGAATTTTGAAATAATCCTTTTTTCCCGGGAATTAATTCCAATTTGGTAATTTAAAAAAAAGTGACAACACCGGTATTATTATAAGCGAATAGCGACGCGACCACGTCACAGGTGCCGCGTGCCCTGCCCCCCACCGCCCGCGGAAGGGGTTGCCTGCCGCACATGTATTAAGTTACCTCTTTTTGCGAAATAATATTTATTTTTTTAGGGGGATTTTTTTTTAAGTTTAGCCCAGCTTTGTAGGCATTAGTAGAATCAGTTAACGATACCTAACAATACCTTCACGGATCGGACAGGGTTTTCTTTACATATTGTATACTGTTGGGGACTTTTTGTAGACCTTTTTAATGTGTACAATACTTAATACATTATTTTGATAAATCTCGTAGGGTTCAGCCTGCGTTTCACTGCAAACTGAGAAAAAATGTAATTATTTACGACCTCACATTAGAAACCTCAAAAATAATAGTATTTCTCCACAATTTAATGGATATTATTATACATATAAACTCTCCTCTTTAATCACTGTATCTATAAAAAAAAACAGCATCAAAATCCGTTGTGTAGTTTTAAAGATTTAATCATACAAAGGGACATAGGGAAAGAGAAAGTGACTTTGTTTTATAATATACAAAATAGACCATTACAGTTCACAGGTAGGAGTTCTAACCTAAGCTAAAAACCAGCCAAGGCAGTTAACTAAACGGCTAATTTAAAAAGTTAGCTCCAAGATGGATACTACATTAAGTACAAAAAAAAAAAAAACTAATAAAACATGCTTTTAAAAAATATCAAACTAAAAAGTTAAAAATAATTTTTATAAAAAGCGTGAGGAGCTTTGTGCCATAATTTTTGTATATTAAGCGCCTCACTCTTTTTTTAAATTATTTTTAACTTTTTAGTTTGATTTTTTTTAAGTATGTTTTTTTAGTTTGTTAAACTATATTTATTTTCTACTTTTTAGTTCGATATTCTTAAAAACAAAAACGAACAAACGAACGTATTGAAAACGGTGGGACATTTTACAGTAATGAGCCGCTCACTCGTAGTCCAAAGAGTTAAAGACGGACAAACAAGCAAGCAAACATACAAGTGAAGCTAATAAAAAGCATGTAAAAAAAAACATTAAAAACACATAAACGGATTGGATTCAGTGGAGAGACGTGCAAAGAGGCTGATTGGTGACCCTGATCTAACTCGAGTTGGTCTCCAAAGCCTAGAGCACAGGCGTAGAGTAGCCAGCCTTTCGGTGTTCTACAGGATGCATTTCGGGGAGTGTGCGAGGGAATTGCATGATTTAATTCCCCCATCTCCGTTCCACCAGTGGACGACCCGTCGTACGGCTGGTTTCCACGCTTACGTTGTTAACACCACTACGATCCGGACGAAGCGTTTCGCCTCCTCCTTTATACCGCGTACATCGAGGGACTGGAACAATTTGCCAGCGGCGGTGTTTCCGTCGGACTACAATTTGAGTGTCTTCAAGGCTAGAGTGGCTCTTAATAAACTAGTGCGCTTTACCATCAACGATTGCGTCACTGCTTACCATCAGGCAGGATTGTGGTCAAGCGCTAGTTTATAATATCTACATATAAAAAAAAAAAAACACACAGTCAGTCCACTTCCTAAGCCCCTAACTGATAAATTGCGAGTGAACAATCAGTCTAACGACATAATGCAATAACCGACGGCGAGCTGTTGATTTATTGTTGTACGTTGACCCTTATGCCCTCTGATGTTCACTAAATTTCCATGCACGTACCTTTTTCTTAGAGTCAAAGCTACTAAACTGTTGGTCAAAGTTCTCTCAGAATCAAGAGAATTTAATGTTGTGAAACTTTTTAGTTTCGTATATTAATGTTATTAACAGACCAAAGGCGTTGCTATTATCCACATAATCAAAATAAATTTGTATACAATAGGTATGTTTTTTTTTTTTTTAACATATTTTAAACTAGCGCTTGACCGCAATCCTGCCTGATGGTTAGCAGCGACGCAATCGTTGATGGTAAAGCGCACTAGTCCATCAAGAGCCTATTCACTCTAGCCTTGAAGACACTCAAATTGTAGTCCGACGGAAACACCGCCGCTGGCAAATTGTTCCAGTCCCTCGATGTACGCGGTATAAAGGAGGAGGCGAAACGCTTCGTCCGGATCATAGTGGTGCTAACAACGTAAAAAACAATGTAAAGAAAACCCTGTCCGACCCATTAGGATAATAAAGGTTAGGTAAACACTTGACCAAATATAATATAAAATTTTACGTAATCATCATAGTAACAATACTAATGAATTTTGAAATTTAACCATATTTTCCGGCGAATTAATTCCAACATCCCCGAAATTTGGTCATTTAAAAATCTTGACGGTATTCTTATAAGCGATGCGACCACATGCCGCGTGCCTTGTCCCCCGTCGCCTGCGCATGGATTGCCTACCGCGCATGTATTAAGTTACTCTTTTTGCAAAATAATATTTTTTGCAAAAAGAGGGATTTTTTATAAGATACACACACACTACTAAAAATATACACTCGGTGGTAGGCCACAACATCGGCTGCCGGCAGAAGTTACCACCCACCAGGCAAAGTCTTGCCGCCAAGCGATTCGTCGTGTTCAGGCATGATGTTTGATGAAGCCGTACGAAGGACGGGTCTGAGCAGTGGTGTTGCGATGTGTGCCGGGTACGATGCGCCAAATGTTGTTGTGTCGGAGGTTTGGTCGTGAACTAGTGCGCTTTACCATCAACGATAGCATCATTGCTTACCATCAGACGGGATTGCAGTCAAGCACTAGTTAAACAAAAACTGCATTCATTTATTATTCGTGAATGTTATTTGGGAATAATAGGCGTATTGTTACATTGTGTTTCTATCAGATATCTATATTTGTTTCTGATGTAGGTTCAGGAGAAGGAGATACTTTCAACTTTATCTAGAATTTCGATTCAAATATAGAACACCAAACTACATCATATATTGGTGTTCTATATTTGAATGGAAATTCTAACACCAAACTAGAAATATTTTGGTGTTCTATATTTGAATGGAAATTCTAACACCAAACTAGAAATATTTTGGTGTTCTATATTTGAATGGAAATTCTAAAGTTCTAGATATAGAAAACCAAAATACAACATAGTTTGGTGTTCTATGTTTGAATGGAAATTCAAGTCTGGCCGTCGAGAGACAACAACTAAAGTAGCTACGAAATGATCAGGTTTGCAAAACTCGCCTTCACTTAACTGAAACTGACAGCTGTCAAAAATGGATTCTTTTGCTAGCTGAACTATAGTTCAGCATTCTAAATTGTAGGACAATCTGGTTCAGAAAATAGTTCATTCCAGTTTTAATACAGACTTAAACTAGTTTTTTTATTATAAGGAAGGAGATTTATTGGGAATTGACTAGATCAGCTGCTGGATGTATCCAGCTTCTGTTTAATTTTATTGGAGGTTGTCTTGATTTAGTTTTACTGTCTGGCTATTATTGTGAGATCTTGAAGTTACTGTATTTCAGTTATTTCTAGTCTTCAGTGTATGGGGGAATTTAGTGAAGTGAAAGTGTAGTGTCATCTCAGCGTTAATCCATTTCGCATCCGAAGCTTTTTCAGCTTTGGAGTCCGGGGTCCGCTTTACCAGTCTAGCTGCTGATTTTGGCTAAACTTCGATATTTTCCGTGAAGCGACTGCCGTCTGACCTCCACAACCCGAAGGCGATATCTAAGCATTGCAGTTAGACCAATTGCTAAAATTGTTAAAGAGAAAGAAAAATCTTTTATTTGCGCTAAACATGACGCAAAAAATTCCAAAAACACAAAAATATAAGAAATGGTTGAGGGAACATGCGTCACATCCAGGCAAAACGGCTGTCGCTTAGCATAATGCTACGGCCCCATGCAAAACAGAACCCAGCGTTTGTTTTCAGTGACTGCCGGAATTTCTCTTATTTTAAAACAAAATAGCGTGTAAATATTGTAGTGCATGTACCAACATTCAGTGGAGAGACGTGCAAAGAGGCTGATTGGTGACCCTGACCTAACTCGAGTTGGTCTCCAAAGCCTGGAGCACAGGCGTAGAGTGGCCAGCCTTTCGGTGTTCTATAGGATGCATTTCGGGGAGTGTGCGAGGGAATTGCATGATTTAATTCCCCCATCTCCGTTCCACCAGCGGACGACCCGTCGTACGGCTGGTTTCCACCCTTACGTTGTTAACACCATTACGATCCGGACGAAGCGCTTCGCCTCCTCCTTTATACCGCGTACATCGAGGGACTGGAACAATTTGCCAGCGGCGGTGTTTCCGTCGGACTACAATTTGAGTGTCTTCAAGGCTAGAGTGAATAGGCTCTTAATAAACTAATGCGCTTTACCATCAACGATTGCGTCACTGCTTACCATCAGGCAGGATTGCGGTCAAGCGCTGGTTTATAATTTATAAAAAAAAAAAAAAAAAAAAACATATTTTATGAAAATAATTCGTAGGTTAGATATTTATCCACCGTTAATATTATCACAATATGGACGGTTAAGTGGATAAATATGTAAATTAATTACTTATTTATAATTAAATAATATTTTAGGGAGACGCTAGTTTCGTGAGTAAAAAAACGGGGTTTTTGGCATGGTAAAACATCAAATGAGTTCTCCCGCTCTGGGCGGAGCGGAAGGGCATGTCAGACTTTTACTGACTAAAACCCACCCGTGTTTCTTCACTTGCCTGTGCGACGGCCAGGGCCACGGTTTCTTGTTTAACCAACCCGCAACCCTGACCCAGGAGTCATCGGTCTTCGTGGATCCCGTCACGATGTGCTGACATCTCTTTGAGGCGCGCGTGAAACACGAGGCGCTGTCGACTCGGGCCTGGTCCTTACCGAGCGGCGAGCTGCCCACTGCTCATCGCCCGCAGGCCCGCGCCTACGGTGTCTGGGAGTTCGGTGTCGTCTCCCGACCAGGGCGTCTCCTGCGGCGGCTAGTGGCGTGAGGGCTCTGGGATTTCCGCTGCCTCACGCGGCTCCGGCTCCTCCTTTGCCAGCATTACTGCTTCGCAGAAGGAGGAAAAACGGGCCTTCAATTGCTATCTTTTACATTTGTCATTCCAACACGATTCCATTGTAATATCATTGTTGTTGTGCTAAAAGTTCGTATTCGCTAAAATCATAATGATCGATCAATTATCGACCAGTCGTCTCGAGATGTAATGGTGAAACAATGACATTTCCGTATTGCCATTGCTATAAAACCGCTCTACTAAAGAAATTATTTTGTGTACAAAAAATAAAAAAAATAAAGTACTAGTCAATTTGAACATTTATTAATATGGAGTGGAGTGTCAGTGATTGACCACTGAAAAGTTATAGTGACTCCATTTTGTTAGTAGATTACTAAACTTGTCAAAATGAATCATTATGAGATCACTAAGCGACCATTTCGACACTATTGTTATAGCTGACTAGGGCTTCAGGTGAACTGCTAAATAGAATAGGTATGGTGAAATGACGTTCTTTTTAAGAAAATGAAAAAATTCTTTCTCCAAACCGCCTTATCGCTATTGGTAAAGTTCCCAGAGCGAACATGACCAGCGATCTCAAGAGACATGGGTTTGGAAGAAAAAAAAAACTAAGCCTTTTGCCCAGCAGTGGACATAAAGCAGTTATTAAACAAAAACATATTTATATCAGGCCTTGGCTTATAGCAAAATGTTAAAGATGAAAAAGAAACATGAAAATGATTAAAAAAAGGATTTCTTTTAATAAATTAAATAACAAGCTTTTAATATGTATTCAAATGTATAAGTTTTAATTATGTAAATCACCCTAAAATTAATAATAAATCAAAGATAATATACAAACACACAACTAAAAATATACACTCGGTGGTAGGCCACAACATCGGCTGCCGGCAGAAGTTACCACCCACCAGACAAAGTCCTGCCGCCAAGCGATTCGTCGTGTTCAGGCATGATGTTTGGTGAAGCCGTACGGAGGACGGGTCTGAGCAGTTGTGTTGCGATGTGAACCGCATCGTACCCGATGCGGCAAATGTTGTTGTGTCGAGAGTTTGGTCGTGGAGGGTCTCCAGATGAATCTCCCACTGGCGCAGCATCGTTGGTCGTGTTGTTGGGTTTAACATTGCAACGCTCTTAATAAACTAGCGCGCTTTAGCATCGACGATTGCATCACTGCTTACCATCAGGCGGGATTGCAGTTAAGCCCTAGTCTAAAATTATGAAATGTAACCCATATTATTTTAAAAGAGTGTCCATGAAGTTTCTTGCACGTTCTTCTCCATAGAGATCTACGGTTTGGAACGTGCAATTTAGCTTCACTTTTCTTGGACTGGCCGACATTGACTATTCAAAAGCACCAACGGATGGTTAATTTGAAATAATCAATTTTTGGTTTGATTTTGATTTGATTTTTATATGTATAAAAACTACGAGATGATGAGATGAGATGAGAAATGTCTCCAAATAAGACACCAATATGCCACTATTTCTGCCAACTGCAATATTTTGGAGAAAGTCGATGAAACCGTTGCAGACGGTGTAACTATCGCTGTGGAAGTTTTTGGCACTACGTTTCGCATGCGCGGGCTTGAGCAGGCTTAACCTAACATAAAGTTTTGGCCACCGCGGCAAAACAGTTTCTTCCACCGGCTTGCAGTAAAATGTAAACAAATGTATTTCGAAAACAGCGACACGCATTTTGAAAATATTGGAAATTGGAAAAATATAATTGGATATTTTGTTTGGCGAAATGGAAATATTTTGAAATGGATTCGAACGTGTCCGTTGCTGTACATGTGAGTCGTGTTTCTTTTTTTGTACAGTTTATTTCAAAATATTTAACTGTTTTAAACAATTTTCTTTCTAATTTTTATTGTATTTATATAACGCATTTTATCAATAACCTAGAACTAGATATCTGTATTCTTTTTTTAAAATCAGATATTTTCTCTCACTGGAAAAGAATTCTATCATCTTTCATAGAATATTAAAAACAGAGTACCTACCTACCTAATTTGTTCAATAAATTTTTTGTTTATATTTTTTAAATTAAAGTGCATGTTAAATTTGAAAATACTGTTTATATCTTTTAAGTGCTTCTAGTTTCTACTGTTTTAATGTACGTAAATATTCCTTTATATAATTATAAAATCTCCGTACCAATCAATGTTGCTTGATTAGAATTCATATTAAAGTACCTACATTGTAAAATAATATTTGAAGGGAAACGTCAACATTCGAATTGTATATTGGCCTTTTATTACTGCCCTACTAATTTCAAAATCATCTGGCCTTAGGTGTTCACTAGGGATTGATTTTAGGTTATTAATCAGCCATAGTTCATAAAACTTTAAAGAAAGTTTTAAAAAAGTCATAGCCAACATAGCTTGTACCTATGCAGTAAACAGACAACCAACTTCAGACTGGTACAAAATCTCCGCAGTGCGCAGGACAACCCCGAACAAACTTCACACCAGTGAAACATAACACACATCAAAGCGAATATTGTACTTATTAACAATTAGAAAATAAACTGTCTACATCTGTGATAAAACAATAATACACTGTTTTATACAACTTACTTTTTATATTGGAAAGTTGGTATTTTTTATTAGCTGAAAACGTACATATTTCTACTAAGTGTTTTGATATTGAAGGACCGTAGGCGTGAGTGGCTGGTAAGTACGATTTTCCTTTGCTTTTGTCAAGTGTCAAGAAATTAATTTTAATATACATTTTTAGAGGAGACCTGTGCCCAGCAGTGGGACGATAAAAAGGTTGATAATAATGATGATGATACATTTTTGTAAATTGTAATTTCACTAAAAGTTAAAAAAATAAAAACAGCATATACAATGAAATTCGGGGCCAAATGAAATGGATATTGTATTAGCTTTCACGGTATTAGGTATCCAATAAAGCAACTGATGTGGTTATCTGAGTGTGTTGATAAAAATATCGGGCATTTATTTCTTAATTTTTAGTATTTTACAAAAAGTGAATAACGTTCAGTTATGTGTAAAATTATATATTACAATGTTTAAAACCTGTTGATTGAGACATCTGATATCAATACTGTAAAAAATATTACTCTAGTTAGTAAGAATAACAGTTGAAGCATTGGATATCATCATTTGTAGAAAATGTAGATACTAAACAATAATCTAAAAGTACATAAAGCATGCTTGTTTATGTGCCTCTTTATGAACAAAACTCTTTCCAACCAGTACATAACATCCGTTCTAAAATTAGACCACAATCAATGGTTTTATTTTAAATGTCTCATCGTATATCGTCACTCATTAGACATCGCGTGTACATATTTTATAATGGTACGTTCCTAACATTGACATCTTTATAAAAAAGTCCCTACCACCGAAGTTGTCCGCACTGCAGCGTCAGATCGATCGCAGCACCACGCATGCGCAAATAAGCTACATTTACGTCAGTGGTCTTAGAACGCGGGTCGAAAGTCGACATGCCGAAACCGACACCCGTCGAAGATCTCGTGGTCCCTCCACAGGACACCAAAATATGTGGAACTATCTGCATCTGTCAGATGACAGCAGTCCTCAGTGCGGTATCCTTGGTGTACCTTACAGTTGCGATCTACATGCCTTATACAAGAGCCATCGCGTCTGGAATCGATCCTACCCCGATTATGTGCACGACAACAAGAGCCATCAACAAAGACAACTGTGACTGGGGATCCTGCGGTGAATGGTGCCTCAGCAAGACCTCCGGCGCCTGCATCCAGATCTACGTCAACGTTAGGAAGAATGGAACCTCTTTATTACTCTCTGAATGTGGAAGTGCTGCCAACAAAACCTGCTTCGGTATCGACCAGGAGAACGCCAAGAAGTATCACTGCATCAGGGACGAATGTAGGAACTTGACTGGTACATTTAACTGCACTGAAGGAAAATGTATCAACATAACAGACGCTTTCGAGTGCGCCTTCAGAGAAACGGATCCACCATTAAAATGTTCCGGGAGAAGAGGGAAAATAACGTGTATAGACGTACATGGTCTTTTCTCTTGTAACAGAGGCACTTGTCGGAAAATAAGAACTCCGTATAACTGTGACCGCAGATGCGTCGACATTCCTACCCGTAACAAAAACGTGATTGTCCTTAGTGGGGACAGAGTGTTCTTAGCAAGATGTGCGAAATTAGTACAAGAGGAAAACAGTACTGTGGTTTGGACTGATTCTGGGGAAGAAGTTCTGATGTTGTCGTGTCATGCAGTTCACAATGGAACGCAAGGAGTTGTTGCTGTTGATTGTATTAACGCTGCCTTGTTACCTCGTACAGATATAGCTGACCTCACAAATTTCACATATCTACAATATTTATATCAATCTAGAGCAGTTCCAAATCGTTACATCGCTCCTTCTGAAGTGGAACTCACTTTGGCAAATGACAGCCGATTGATGATAAATCTAGAAGGGTGTGTGAATACTTTGGCTGATGAATGCAAAGAATTCTTGAAAGATTACGGTCGTGATGGTGCTGATCATAACGCTAAAGCAAGATTCCCTTGTTTTTATATGGAAAATAGCCCTGACACGGTTGTGGCGCGATTCGATCTGGAAAACACGTACCGTCAGTTCTTAGTCGCTTTGGTGTTGCCTACAGTGCTGGTTGTTGTATCTTGTGTGACTTTAATGTTCTGTCAACGGACCATTGAAGTTGGTGATGATGCAAAGATGAGATTTAAAGGGTGTGCTGCTGGTCAAGCTGATATGCAGTTGCATCCAAACGATCCTGTTTCTCCACTCTGAGATCAGTCACGTGAGATATAGTTCATTTTCTTATCATTATATATTCAATGATTTATTTTGTCCTTTTATTTAGTACATAAATTTTACTAATATTACTATTGAACCTTACAATAATAATGTTTATTATCCACATAATTGTCTGACAACGTAACGATTTGGGGAACAATTATAGTAAGTAGCAATAGTTTAAGAGAGACGAGAAAAGTACGTCAAAAACAAAAACAAATTTGCCCTGACTCCTAAACTAGGAAGACCATTAGGAGCCAGTTTATTCGCATTAATAGGGCACAAAAATTTATAAGCATATTAGCTGATGAGAAGATATTACAAGCAGAATTTAAACTAAAGCTCAGAATTATACGAATAATGATATGTTTAATGATGATAAAACGCCGATATGTTACTCTGCATATTACTAATGCAATAGGAAATATATATTCAAAATACTATTCAAGCAAAACGCAAAGAGGCCAGTTTTGTTATTTACGAATATTTACACATGCTTACACTTTTATAGTTCTATCCTAAGCTAACATTCAATTGTGGGCTCTTATATAATTTAACCCATATCGCATACACTTAAGTTGAGGTAAACACGATAGGGATGCATATTTCATCAGCATTAAGCCTGTTTTACCTTAATCAATAGTACTGGTGGTGAAATACGTTCGGCCCTTGACATAGTTCCGTGAGTCAGGGGTGTTTTTGTACTGAATATTTTAAGACACTGATTTAATGCGATGATTTAAAAGATTTGGGTCAGTTAAATTTATGAATTAAGAATTAGTAATTAGTCTGTTTTTTTTGCAACTGGAAGTTAGTTTTTATTTGCTAGTTGTAAGATGCAGTCGTGTCGTAACGGCTTTGCTTTGTCGATTAGATTTCTTGTTATTGGAACGAATTACTAAGCAGGAACGAAGGGACTACATTGATTTGAGTTTAGGAATTAAACAACAGGTCTTATTTAATATAAATGATTGGTTCAATGACATCAATGTTTACTTTTTGCTGTCTATGTGGCATATTATTATTATTATAATTATTTACATTCACAAAGATATAAAATGGTTACATTTTGTTAGTTATTAAAAATTAGTGAATATGTGAAAATAAGCACTAATAATTACTAACCCAATCCTAATTCATATTGCAAGAAGAAGCGTCTAAATTTTTACTAAAATATTCTTATTTCTCTGTTTCAGGCGTTCCCCTCCTTTGTGAGGGTCCGGCTAGTTCACTAAGAGACGACTAACCTGCTTGCAATGCTTTCTACTGGCTGAAACTCCCTCCAGATGTCTACTATGAGCAGATCCAGGGCGAGCTTATCACCAGCAGCCTCAGAAAGGTCGACGTTACCTATGGGAGCGTCCGCCGAACCAGGCAGCCCAGACTTCAAGTCATTGGAACAACCCACGAGGGAGCAGCTTCTAACCCACTTTTTTGAAAGATTCAAGTTCTACACATCACTCTGTCTTGGGACATCAGCCATTCTCGCCGTCTTTGCTTTTCTCTTCTTGATACCGTTCGTCGTTGAGCCTGCCATACAGACAATTCTGGCAGAGTTTGTACCAGAAGCCGGTGTCTGCTCCGTCTCTGAACATGTGCACGCAGAAACTTTGACAAATTGCACCTGGGCGTCATGCAGGGAAGGTTGTACCACTGCTCACACTAAATGCCATAAGATCCGTGTAAATTTAGCTAGAAGACCGTTTGTAGAGAACGCACCAGTGCCTACTGAATGGGATGAGACTGATTTGAAGTTTCTGATCAATCCTGAAGGCTGTGGGTATCCCCCACGAGTGAATTGCACGGTGTTTGCGATTGACTATGCGGGACCAAGAGCTCCGAAGACATTTCCTTGCTACTACAGTTTGACGAGGTCGGACTTGGTGGTGGCGAGGTACTCTTGGGACACGACGGTGCGAGGGTTGATCCTAGCTCTGGTGTTGCCGACGACGGTGTTCGTGTTCAGTCTGAGCGTGCTCGCGTACTGGCACTGTCGTTGTTGTGACAGAGCGTGTAACAGACGGGTGCACGCCGAATCGTTCGCGAGCAAAGAAGAGTAAGTATTATTAGGCTTTAATTTTTTAAGTTTTCTGTTTTTGTAGTTTTTTTTTTTATACCGTCAGAAATCATTGGAATTAAACCTACTTTTCCCTGCCTTCATTGAGATTTTGAATAGAGAATACAATTTACGTAATTAAACTATTTTTTTTTGTGATTTCTGCCAGTATCTCAATGTAGTTTTGTTTTTTTTTTTAATATTTTGAGTATCGTTAACATATAGTGTAAATTACTGGACTTTCAGGTCCTATCTCAAGTATGGTGTTGGAACATCGTAGTTTTAATGGAATATTATTTTAACAAGTACGTTTTTTATTAGAGTTTTGCACTGTGCTGTGTGGACTTTTAGCAAAACATTGTAGATTGAAATCGTAAACTATCACCTTAGGTATTACTATATTTTATGCTCTCGTCACAAAATCTTTTGATCAAGTAAATAACTGGCTGCTTCATCCACAATTAAATTCACTGTTAAATATATATCTAAAATAACAAAATTAGCACCTCCAAACTATTTACACTACATTGTAGAAAAAGTCTTAGTTATAAACTACATATACATACATACCTAGTTTCATCTACTTATCTTATGACGTCCCAAATTTCAAAAATCTACCGAATTATTGTTTCGATTTCAATTTTCGCTTCACTAAATTCATATATAGGAATTAGAATAAGAACATTACCATAAAAAAAAACCCAAACAATCAATTTGATTAAAAATTGGTTGGATATTTTTATACCATAACAACAGGACCTAATACAAAATCAGATTTTAACGTTTTCCACTTTTCTATTTTACAGTAGCAAATTGTTATGCGAGTTGGATGATGACCCGAGTGATGATGTGTTCTGACGCCGAGCTTCAGCCGCCCGCCGCCGCGCCGCCCCTCGAAACCCAGAAGGCTACGTACAGCTGTAAACCTGCGTGGTCCTTGCGTGATTGCTGAGTCGTCATTGCGTGATTACTGCGTAGTCATTGCGTGATTGCTGCGTAGTCATTGCGTGATCACAGTGTGGTTACTGCGGCACCTTCCCGTATAGCCTTATGACCTAACAAACTTAAGTACCCGACAATTTTCAATATGATGTACGAATCGGTTGAAAATTGTTCAATTCCCATTATCGCCATAGATTTTTAAATTCTATAAAAGAAAAAGAATGCCTTGTATATTTTTAGTAAGTCGGTACTTATCAAAAATCTAAACTACTAATAAACATTTTTCACTTTTCAACTGATTTCCTTTCAAATATACATTTTTTGTATAGCATTTGCGAAAATGTAAAGTGTTTTAAGGCTGCAAATAATCATCGGGAGGTGTTATAATCAGAACAGTATTAATATATTACGATTTTAATGGCGGGCAAAAAGGCTTATGCTTAAAACATTTATGAAAAATTAAGAAAAAATACTATTATAATATAACAACGTCTCTTTATTCTTAAACTGAGCTATGCCGGATAGTGTTAAGTCCTTTTTTTGTATTTGTTGCTTCCGGAAACGCGTGATTATTATTTTGTTTTTTACTTATATAATAATTATAATAAACATAGATAGAAAATAATAATATCATTCTAATATCATGTTCAAACTTGTGTACCTTCATAAAATAGTGGATCATAGTATTTTCGTCCACATTTTAATAAAATGTTCAATTAATTAATAGAAAAAACGACAATATCATGAAATCATTTTGAAATATTAAATTAGAATTTTTTTTCACAACTTTCCTCACATGCCTAAAGAAGCAAATACAATTATTGTAAATAATATAATTATTTGTAACAATTTAATACTTAATAATTTCATTAGATTTAATTTTTTGTAGTTTTATTTTAGTTATTTAATATTTAATTAATTTCAATAGTAGGGTTTATTGTAAAGAAAATTATTATGCAGTAGCTTTATAATTATTGTCATAATTACTTTGACAGCTGTCCAGGTTATAGAATTAAGTGGTATTTTGTATCATTAAACATAAATGGGTATAGCACAACTGTTATTACAAATTAGCTTTCTTTCTTCTATAATTATAAAATAGTGCTTGACCGCAATCCCGCCTGATGGTAAGCAGTGATGTAATCACTGATGATAAAGCGCGCTAGTTTATGCAGTTTTTTAAAGAGCCTATTCACTCTAGCCTTGAAGACACTTAAATTGTAGTCAGACGGAAATACTGCCGCTGGCAAATTGTTCCAGTCCCCCGATGTACGCGGTATAAAAGAAGAGACGAAACGCTTCGTCTCGCCGTACGACGGGTCGTCCGATGATGGAACGGAGATGGGGGAAATAATTCACTTTCTCCAATTTGCAATGCAAGAACCGATTTCGAAAGAGAGTTTTTAAAGAGAGCTAATTTTGTATAACCTTGAATATTAATTTTTTAGCTTCTATTAGCCAGCATTAACATTAAGTTAAAAATAAATAAAAAAATATTGTACATAATCTGCCATGTTTTGTGATATTACATTTAATATATTGTTCAAAGCTTTAAATTTAAATCAAACGATAATTGTGTATTGTAAATGTGTTATGAATTATTCAAAAATATTTATTTATTAATTCTAAATGTTCAAAAATTAAATAAAATTTATTTATCACTTAACAAAGTCTTCATTTTTCAAATATTGTTTCAAAATTGTATTTAATAAAATATTCTATTCATATAAATTGTATTTGTAATATATTATATTATTCGCTGTGAATTGTAAATAATTATAATTGTGAATGTATTGTTTGAGTCTAATGTTTAGATTTTAGGTAATTATACGCAAGTAATGCATTAAACTGCAACCAACACAAAGTGTAATGACAAATAAAGCTTGTTTTGTAAATTGGTTTTATTTAATACATTAATCTATACTAATATAGAAAGCTAAAGAGTTTGTGTGTTTGTTTGAATGCGCTAATCTCAGGAACTACTGGTCCGATTTGAAAAATTCTTTTTGCTTTGGATAGCCTATTAATCCAGGAAGGCTTTAGACTATATAACATCACGCTGCAACAAATACGAGTGCGGCATATTAAAAAAAAAAAACGCGCTTGAAACCGCGTGGCGCAGAATAGGTTAACTTTCTTTCTTTCATGGATCTATGAAAGAAATGATGTTGGATATGAGTCAGGGGAAGGAAAAACTAGTTGAGAACGAAATTTTTATTTTACTCTGCCATCACCAAAAGAACATCGTGTCTCACAAAACAAAAGCCGAGCTCCCACAGCTTACAAATCTAGAATCAAACCACAGACTACAAATGATGTGACATTGCTACTCCAACAAGAAAGATAGTTAAGCTATTCTTGCCACGGTCGGTATGTCGATGGGTGACTCTCTTCACATACCAAGACTCTTACGCGTCTCTGAAAGCATGTTAAGCCATTGATCCTGAACCTGGACGTTATGGGCAGCCAGAAGATCGAAATTAGACATCCCATCTTACCAAGGGGTATCATTACCCAGGGATGGGTTGTGGAGGTCAGATATCCAGTTGTTCCATGTAATATACTGGTATTCAGCTGGTTAGACTGGGAGCCACCCTCACCGAGTGAGGCCTACTGGCCTACTGACCTACTGGTTGAATGTTTCCTCTATAGTTGACACATGTCGGCCCTGGCATTTATTTAAACTCTATTACCTATCTGTCATTCCTATGTAACTTTTATAAGTTAATAAAATCCACAATTCATGGTTATTCGTTTAATTCTGTAACAATTTTATTAACTTATATTATAATGCCTAAAGATGAATCAACTGCGATCTCATCTCTCGCCAAATATTTACGCCCTGACAAATTTGATATTGAACCTGATGCTGTAGAGGCGGACTCTCAATGGCTGTATTGGATGACGACCTTCGAAAGCTTTCTGTCGGAAGAAGCTAAGCCTAATGAAATCCCAGGTATCCTGAAGCTTAAACTATTAATAAATCATCTGTCAGCGTCCATATACAAACACGTCAAAACTTGTAAAATTTATGAAGATGCTATCAAGACGCTAAACGGTATGTACATCAAAACTAAAAATATTATCTTAGCCCGACATATGCTTTTCAACAGAAGGCAACGCGCCGATGAAACTGTTGCCAATTATGTTAGAGCTTTGCGCCTATAGGCTAAAAGACTGCTCATTTAATGCGGTAACTGCTGAAGAACACGAAGAACAGGCTATTCATAGTGTATTAATCTCCGGGCTGGCTTCTCGCAAAATCAAATAATGTCTGTTAGAAAGCAATGATCTCACCCTGACTGAAACAATTGGAAAATCTATAGCGCTCGAAACAGCTAAAAATTATTCACATACACTTAGTGACTTACCACATCCCCACTCCGGTGCCGTCCTCCCAGAACAAAGTTCACAAACCTTAGCGGCAACTACATCAACAGCACGACGTCCCATCTAGCAAGCCACTATCCAACCATCCACGCGACCAGCAAGGCCTTGCTATTTCTGTGGTGGGAGCATCCACCAAAGGATCAAATGCCCAGCCTTCCGTGCCACCTGCAACTTATGTTCCAAAAGAGGCCACTTTTCTAACGTATGCAGATCCGTAGGTGCCGCTACCTGTATCTCGACCGCAGATTCAACCAATCCTGATGAAGATGGACCATCCCATTGCGGCGCCATATCTGCTACTTCACCTATTAGTCTCAAAGGTGCCACGGTTCAAATTACAGTTAACGGATACAAAGCCCACGCCCTCATTGATACGGGCAAAACTACACGCTTGATGGCATTACGTAGGAAACCATGTTCACAGTCTGGGAATTTAGCTTCGCTTAACCAGATATCGCCTGTCGAAGGTATTTGTTTCGCCACCATATCCCTCACCAAATACAACTACAAACAAACACCACTTCTCATGTGGACAACCTCAGCGAGAAGAAAGAAAGAGAGAAAAATGCATTTATTGATATTACAGCAAAAACATAAATTTAAAATTATAAAACTTGACGTGTAAAAGGGCCTCAGCTCAGCATAAGGTCAGATGACAACACAAAGTGTACCATCTGACGCTGATTTTCAGCTGCAACCCACGAGTGCCATACGCTAGAATCACAAAAACACAGTCCGCAATAATATAAATGATATATTATAATAATAGTTATCCAAATGATAGAAAAACTAAACAGAATCTCATGAAAATGTTGTGACATGCATAAATGAGTGTGTATGTATATATATGTTAAATATTGTAATTAATCAAATAAAAAATAAGCATTCAATTTACATTAATTTTATAAACAAATACGTTAGATAAGCGCCGATGTGATTATCGGCCACGAAATCTTAAAGGAGCATTGTGAAATTGAATTCCAATTAGGAGGTCCGAATGAACAATTACAAATTCGTAGCGTGATGCAGGCCTCTGTCCCGCCGGCTTCCGTCTTCAGCAATCTATCTCCGGAGATTCGTCCAATCGCCGTGAAAAGTCGACGCTATAGCAAAGAGGATGAAAATTTTATCAAATTGGAAATATTGAAACTGTTAGAGCACGGAGTCATAGAAACAAGTAACTCACCTTGGAGAGCTTAAGTTCTCGAAGCAGAAGGCGGGGCTCATAGGAAACGTCTTGTCATAGACTATTCTATGACTATAAATAAATTTACTGAACTAGACGCGTTTCCATTACCGAAAATAGAAACCGTGGTGTCAAGTTGGTTGGTGTTTTTGGATATGCTTAGGATATTATGAAATAAGGGTTAAAAATTATTACGCTTGATAAAATATATTTAAGTAAGTATGGTTTTATAAACAACTTTTTTGTTTTGCTGTCTTTTGCCAAAACATAAAGGTTTTCTTAATTTGGTACACGTGAGCATGCCATACAGAGTTGCCCATGAGAAAAACATGTTGTGTCTAAATGAACTCCGGCAACTTTAAGCGTCTGTCGACTTTGTTAGCAAATGCTAATATAATCTAATAGCAAATGCTGCTTTCAGAAGGAACTGTACTCTTTTAAATTGAAATGGCAAATCAGCCTATGGAATACGGGGAATCAAGACATTTTGTCCTTTTGCCATTCCAGCCATGATTGTAGCCTTTACAATGTTGTGACCCAAATGTGTTATTTGTAACCTAAATTAATCTTGACGCTCCAAAGCTGTGTAATGAGTACCATTACACAGCTTTGGAGCGTCAAGATTCCTCAGGAACACTAACTTTTAGTATCAACTTATGAGATGGCACTCCTGATAATTCTAAAGAGTTGAGAAATTCTATAGGGTATGATGTAACTTGTTCAGTGTCCGTAATATTGTCCACTGAGAGGTATTCGATAACATTTCCCTGAACGTTTAACATGATTTGTTCATTTATTTTACTATTTCATTAGTCGGCGCCAAAATTGCCCTTTCGCATAGCCATTCTCGGTTGGCCATATTTGTTTGAAGATCCGGATAGAATTATTTAATAGGTCATCTGAGTTATCCACAATTTGACAGAACTCACGACTCACTCTAATCATGCCGTTACTGTCAGTTGGCATGCGATCTACTCCGATTTTTAAAAGAGTAGCTGCATATTGCATATACCCGGCTTGAGAATCGTGATGAAGTTGCCCTCGCATATTCGTGGTGAGACAATACTTTTTCACGCGAACCCATTATGCAGATGCTTTCAAAGAGGCATTTATTTCATCTGCCGGCGGCATACCCCTAGTAATCACCGGAAGGGTCTGCCTAAAGTCACCAGCTAAAAGTACCACCGTCCCTCCCATGATATCTTGGTTGCCTTTGATGTCCCCCATTGTGCGATCTAGTGCTTCAATTGCCCTTTTGTGGAATATCATCACATTCATCCCAAACTAACAACTTACACTGCTGTAACATTCTTCCGCGCTCACTGCTTTTACTAATATTTCATTTCCTCATGAGCTAAGTTCAATGGTAACTGAGTGCGCTGTTCGTCCCGTTCCGAAAAAAAATAAAAAGAGCTCAGTTGATATAAAATAAGCGCCTGTTAATATAATGGAAGCAATATGTACGTCTGCGTTAGCTCCCGTTTTCGCAACATTTTTTGTTACTGCTCTGCTCCTATTGGTCATAGCGGGATGTTATATAGCCTAAAGCCTTCCTGGATTAATAGGCTATCCATCATTAAAAAATAAAGTACGTTGGGGTAAGATCGGCTTTGGGGTAAGAACGTACAAATCGAATATCCCAGTTATTTGGCTTTATTTTTTAATGCGTTCTTACCCCAAGGCCAATCTTATCCCAACGCACCTTAATTAAACTAAGTTTTAAAAAAGGACCAAGAACGAGTTGGGCGTAAGTGGTGGTGGTGAATTGGCTAAAAGAGTCTGTAAATCTAAAATTATCCACATTTGCATTAATTTTCTAAAATACAGCAACGAACCCATGAATGTTTAAGCAAGCAATAGGGATCAATCTCCCTTAATAAATAAATACTTTTGAGCCTTTAAGTATTCACCCGCACTAATTATTTACTTCTGAAGATATACATCAAACAATTTACCAACCTAGGCACAACTAGGCATAATAAAAATGCTGGCCACGGATCAATAAAAAGTAATAATTTAGCACCTTCGAGGCTGAGGCATATTGATAAGCGGAGCGAGTTTTATTTTTGTTAACCCGATAACATAATGTCTAGTTAAAAATCTAGTTGTAGTTGTATCAGTTTTTTTAGATGAGGCTTTAATTCCTGGGGGGCAATCGCGCTAAAATAATTCCACCAAAACAGAATTGGATCGCAACCAAACTAACTTTTTTTATGTTTCGGATTGCGCTAACGGTTTAACCATAACTGGATCGCAATTGGAACGTAACCGTTGTCAAATGAAAAAGTTGAAACAAAGCTAACTTTTTCTATACCATGTCTAATTTACGTTTAAACGATTAGATTTACTTATAATTGATTTAGTTTTCATTATTATATCTGATGAAATGTATCACTCATACATACATTGATTTTACTTCAACGGAAGTTAAAACTTTAGCGCGATACCTAATGTGATCGAAACTAAACCATGGCTTTAACTGGATTAGATTCAAACAAGAATTGAACTTCTACTGTTTTATTTAGCGCGATTACCCCCCTGTGCTGGGATACAGACCTCTTCCCTTCAAGAGGATGCCCAAGTTGGCAGATGTCACAAATTTTCGATTTTTTCAGTTCTTGACATAAAAGAACATGACGGTGGAAGTCGGAGACGGGAAATATAGTGAAGAAAGCTCCTGCTATATGTCCCTTCTCCTATTTGAGAGCAGTGCTGATGGTTTTATTTATACATAGTAAAGCGTTGGTTTGGTTCGGAACCCAAAGAATACAACCCATTGATTGGGGTTTAAACCACTGGGCTCTTTTAGTAATGTCTTTTTAATCTGACTATTTATTCACTGTTTTTGTTGTTGCTGCTCTTACTATAATGTAACGTATCATGTTAAATAAATTGTCATGGTGTTAGCCCACGATCAGAATTGCAACAGGACTTCCAAAGTTTTCAACGACTTCCTTCGCTCCACAATTTTTTTTTTTAAATTTGTCTGAATTAAGCATTTGCAAGAGTCATGTCGTGAAACCAGAGAATAAAATAGGATACTTTAGGATGACCCTATAGGTGATTATAGGAAACTAATTTAACAGGGGTGTGTGGGTGTCGTAAGAGGGGACTACGTCGTGCGTAAGCAAAACGTGGGGATTATGGCAGTCCAAAAAGTAATGAAAGCCTTGGGGGAGGCCTTTGTCTAGCAGTGGAATTCTATAGTCTGAAGAAAAAGATGAGAATTTAACAGAGAACACCGGCAAATAGGTTGATTATGACTCTGTTCTTTTTAGGGTTCCGTACCTCAAAAGGAAAAAACGGAACCCTTATAGGATCACTTTGTTGTCCGTCTGTCTGTCTGTCTGTCTGTCTGTCACCACCCTTTATCTCAAGAACGCGTGGACGTATCAAGCTGAAATTCACATGAAATACTCAGGTCTATTGTCCCTTTAAGCTGTGAAAATATCAAACTTATAAGCCAAGCCAATCAAAAGATACAGCCGATTATGTCGATATTTTCAACAAATTTTCGACACTCGCAAAGGAATCAAAACCTACAGGATACTTCCCGTAAACTCAGAATCTTGAAATTTGGCGTGAAGGATTGTCATATAATGCAAATATAGGAAAAATTGCGAAAATTACATTTTTTTAGTTATATAATATAATAAACATATTTTAATAAAATGGAACTTACTACCTTATTTCTCACGAACTAATAAAGTTATCAAATTGAAATTTATACCAAATACCTAGGTCTATTGTCCCTTTAAGCTGTGAAAATATCAAACTTCTAAGCCAAGCCAATCAAAAGATACAGCCGATTATGTCGATATTTTCAACAAATTTCGACACTCGCAAAGGAATCAAAACCTACAGGATACTTCCCGTAAACTCAGAATCTTGAAAATTGGCATGAAGGATTGTCATATAATGCAAATATAGGAAAAATTGCGAAAATCACATTTTTTTAGTGATGTAATATAATAAACATATTTTAATAAAATAAAACTTACTACCTTATTTCTCACGAACTAATAAAGGTATCAAATTGAAATTTATACCAAATACCTAGGTCTATTGTCCCTTTAAGCAGTGACAAAATCAAACTTCTACGTTAAAGCGATCAAAAGATACAGCAGTATACCGACACCTTAGACGAATTTCCGTCACACGCTAGGGAATCAAAACCTACAAGCAAAGACATTAAAATTATATTTACAATAGATAGGAGATCACGAACAAAATCGTAAGCCAATACTTTTATCGACTTGGTTAAAAGGCGCTCAGTCTAGTCTGCGCGTCAGGACGTAATTTGTGTCCACCAAGAATAAACATTTTCTAAGGAAATATGCCATGTTGCGCTTTGTGTTACTGTACTAGCCCCGCACGATGATATTGCGATGGAACCTTGTCACAATAACAGCGTTGTGACGTCATCTGTCACACAAAAGGACAGCTAGCAAAAGAATGTTAAATGCAAAATTAATATTAGGGTTAAGGGGTTATTTGTATTTTATAATTTTATTACACTCTTTATAAAGAGTGTATGTATAAATTAATATTAGGGTTAAGGGTTTATTTGTATTTTATAATTTTATTACACTCTTTAAAGAGTGTATGTATAATAAAATTAATATTAATTTTGCATTTAACATTCTTTCTTAGGTATACTTACTCACCCATATTCTGACAAATAAACTTTCATTATTAAAAATTTCAAAGAAATAATTTTTGTAGACGTAAGAAAAATATACTTACCTATTCGTATATCTTTCTTACATGTATACTATGTTTTTCTAACTACATTTCTGTTAATTTGCGAGCGGGAATTGAACCAGAGTCCACTGTGTAGTAGTCATGTTTTAATTACTACCTACATCTATCAGCATATAAATAAAACCAGGATAATATGTAAAAAAATGTATATAGTCTTCCGAATCATAACTGCTTTCTGTGTCTGTCGTTTCCAATTCACTGTCGTCGCCGTATTTATGACAAATAACTCGTCAATTATTCGATCTTTATTCCAATAGGTATTCCTCTTCAAGCCGTTTAACATGATTGACTTCCTTTCGCCAGTCATCTGGAGTTATTGACGCCAACGACTCCAACGTCAGAGCTTCAATGCGACTTTCCAACTGCTCCACATTCTTTTCTGACACCCTCATCTTTACCAGATTCCAGATGTACTCAATGGGGTTGAGGTCGCAGTTGTAAGGTGGTAATCTAACGACTTCATGGCCATTGCCAGCTAATAAATTATCAATTTTATAATTTTTCGGCGGTCTGTGCCGTTTAATTAATAAATACAGTTCAGGTTTTGTACCGTCGTTGGGAAAGTCTCAACAATCAACTGTTTTTTATTGTTCATACTTGGTGGCCTATTCTCATCCCTACTGTGATAAGGGGCGTTGTCCATCACAATTTTGGAGTTGCGTGGTATGTTGGGTACTATTTTGTCTGTAAGCCACTTAGTGAAATACTCAGCATTCATTTGATCATAGTAATCCCCCGTTTTGGTGTCTGCTTTAAACATTAAAAGGGCATTGTCAACAAAACCGCTTTAACTTCCCGCGTGAACTATTATTCATCGGCGGCCGGGGCTGTCGTTCCGTCTCACTCCATCGGTTGCTGTTTGCCAACATTCTTCTACCGTTTAGTGTGCATGTATCCACGTTTCGTCGAGATAAATAACGGGTCTTTTGTTATTACCAAGCGAGTCATTTTCTTTCATACGTCGTAAATATTTAGCCCTCCACGCTTGAATTTGGGGTCTTTGAATTAGGGCCAGTCTTTGTTGTAGCATCGTTTAAATTGGTAGCCTAAATCACATTTAATTATTTTTCTTAATGTAGTTTCACTACCAGTATAATTAAGGTCTACTTTTGAAGCCGTCAAAATTTTGCGCATTGTGGGTATTTCTCTCCTCCCCGTACACATTGAATCTATAATATTTCTTAAAGCTGTTAAGGAAAACCCGTCGAAATATTTCTTCTTTTGTCTTTTTCCTTTAGTAGGAGTTCTCATTTTGCTGCCACTGGCTGTTGCGGACTAATGCTCTCGTCTCAATTTCGTCACAGTATTTTTTGCAACGCCTGTGGCACATGCCACACACTCCGTGACTTTGATAGAATTTTGCAAAATATTTTAATAACTGTAAGCAGTTGCTTCAGTATTAAAATGTCCGAAGCACTTTTTAAAGCACGGTTTATACTTTCAAGAACTAACTTACAATCCTCTTTCTCTTTAACAAAATAATTGTCCACTTTAATTATAATTTCACGAGCACGACTATTAATTAATTTCTTACTCATTTTAATGAGTAACAGTTAACAAAACTAAACAACAAAACTCAAGAACAACAATAAAACAGGATAACAAAAACAAAAAGCTAACAAAAATATTCGATGTGCGTAAGTGGGTAAGCGCGGACTGAACTTGCGAACGGTACCGACGGTGCGAGTTCGACTACGTCACCAAGATGGCCGCCAATCGCAATATCATCGTGCGGGGCTTATACATCTCGTTATAGTAAAACGACTGGACCTGACTTCGGAATGTTTTTCTATGAATTATTTATACTTCGTCTGCAATTCAAATTTAAAAAAAATCTTAGTTCTAGAAAATTTTCCATTATTGTAATAAGCGCCCTCTATTGTTAAGTAGTTTTACTATTTTCTTGTAGAGATGTAGTAATGTTGTTTATCGATTTAGTTATCGATAATACTTATTAAGATGAATACATTTTGTTGTATTTTATTGACATTTAAAATATAGCTAAATAAGCTTAAAATATTACTATATTTCAAGTTTATTTATTATTAACTCTATTTAAACATAATCATATCATATTAATAAACAAAATTGAATGAACAATTACTATTCATTTATCTAGGTTTTTGTTATTTTTGGTTTCCGAATAAAAATAATGTCGTAGGGAAAAAGTGGATACGATTTGTCCAGATAGACCGTAGGGAAGAAATGTGGCTTCCGTCTCATTCGTCGAAATTGTGCTCAATGCATTTTAAAAGAGAAGTTATCTACTTTGGAAAGACTCGTCGATCAAATTTAAAAAAAAAAAAGAATCGGTACCTTGTATTAGAAATGAAATAGTAAGTTATTAATTTCAGTACTTTTCTACTTAACCGTAAAAATTGGAATAAAATTTACGGTTAAGTGGATAAGTACATAGATTACATAACTTATTTATAATGAAATATATTCATAAAATATGTAGGTACGTATATGCAGTACAATGATTGCGAGCTACTTTGTGATTTTGAGGATTCCGTACCTAAAAGGTAAAACGAACCCTATTCATGAGACTACTCTGTTCGTCTGTCCGTCTGTCACCAGGCTGTATCTCATAAACCGTAATAGCGAGACAGTTGTAATTTCCAGAGATTGTGTTAGTATTTCTGTTGCCGCTATAACAACAAGTACTAAGAATAAAAATAATAAAATATTTAAAGGGGCTCCCATACAACAAAAGTGAATTTTTGCCGTTTTTTGCTCCATATTAATAACGGAAACAGATAGACGCTTAAAATGTTCACAGAATATTTGGTTATATATTCAAATTACAAATAAATAATTAAAATAAAATAAATACTGAAGGCGGGCTCCCATACAATAACCGTGATTTTTTTTTGCCGTTTTTAAAGATAATGGCGTACGTATCTGGTAAAGGTCTTGCTCCAGCAGACTACCATTTTGTCGTGATTTGGACAATTATCTACGTGACAAGAAGTTTTCTTCCCAGGAGGCAGTTCTGCTTTCACACAGTTTGTGCAGTCTAGATCCTCAGAGTTCTATCACAAAGGCATAAGCGACCTTCCTATATATTGATTATAAATGAATTATTTAAAAATTAAAAAATAAGCAATTATTTAGATTTTCAGTACTAATCGGCAATTTTAAACTTTAACGCCTATTATATTAAAATAATTATATAAATAAGAAACTTGTAAACTTGAAATTACCCATAATTATTCTGCTTCCTAATTTTTTGTTTCAAGCTATCATAATGCGAAAAACATCGTCGTAGTAACTTCTTTGAATATTATCGATAACTTTATATCGAAATGATACAAACCCTACCACAGTTTTTTGCATTGCCATTTAAAAATATTTGCAAACAAACGTGTAAAAAGAATAATTTTGCTAAAAACGAAATGCAAACGAAAATTGCAAAACAAAATGCGCTTTAAGGCCTAAAAGGTCTATTACACTCAAAAATCGCAAAAAACTGAGCGTTAAAATAATTCGTAACTAAAATGCCAATAGACGGTGTCACGGTAAATAATTATTAAAAAAATATTTTATGTCATGTAAGCAAAAATAATATTTTAATATTTTATGTAACTTCAAATTTATCATTTTCACAATTTTTCCTTTATCTGTCTGTGCTATAATATAACGTTGCTTCGTGCCGAATTTCAAGATTCTGAGTTCACGGGAAGTACCTTGTAGGCAAAGAGATTTAAGATATATAGAGAGGGCATGTGTCAAAATGGCATAGAAAAACTGTGATCCCATGGCTCAGTTCCGCCATCTAGTACAATATAGTAAAATTAGATCGACAATTGGAGACATCAAATAGTAAAAATGAAATAAGTTTATATAAAATATATTCAGCTATTGCCCGGTAGGTTAGGTAGGTAATTTAATTCGCTACTATTCAGTAGCGAATTAAATTCTAAAACAGTTTTTGTTTGTACAAGATAAGTTTCACTTAATTTATTTACTTTTCAATATTTATTTACCCGATTTGAACTATACTAGGGTATTAAATCGGATCTGGCAACATAGACCACACTGGCCACCTACCGGGCAATAGCTGAATATATTTTATGTAAACTTATTTCATTTTTACTATTTTATGTCTCCAATTGTCGATCTAATTTTGCTATATTATATCACAGTTTTTCTATGCCATTTTGACACATGCCCTCTCTATACAATATGTAAAGAAAACCCTGTCCGATCCGTGAAGGTATTGTTAGGTATCGATAACAGATTCTACTAATGCCCACAAAGACAGGCTAAACTTAAAAAAAAATCCCCCTAAAAAAATAAATATTATTTCGCAAAAAGAGGTAACTTAATACATGTGCGGTAAGCAACACCTTTCCGCGGGCGGCGGGGGGCAGGGCACGCGGCACCTGTGACGTGGTCGCGGCGCTATTCGCTTATAATAATAGCGGTGATGTCACTTTTTTAAAAATTACCAAATTTCGGGGAAATTAGAATTAATTTCCGGGAAAAAAGGATTATTTCAAAATTCATTAGTATTGTTACTATGATGATTACCTACGTAAAATTTTATATTATATTTGGTCAAGTGTTTACCTAAACTTTATTACCCTTATGGGTCGGACAGGGTTTTCTTTACATATTGTATATCTTAAATCTCTTTGCCTACAAGGTACTTCCCGTGAACTCAGAATCTTGAAATTCGGCACGAAGCAACGTTATATTATAGTACAGACAGATAAAGGAAAAACTGTGATAATGATAAATTTGAAGTTACATAAAATATTAAAATATTATTTTTGCTTACATGACATAAAATATTTTTTTAATAATTATAAAGCGCGTAGAGATATTAAAGTTGAAATTCATATCAAACACTTCTTAAATCTAATTGCCTCTAAACTGTGAAAAATTCTAAATCAATGCTAGTATTATAAATGCGAAAATAACTCTGTCTGTCTGTTACGCTTTCCCGCCTAAGCCTCTCAACCGATTTTGATGAAGTTTGGCACAGACAATCTTTAGACCCTGAGAAAGAACATAGGCTACCTTTTATCCCGGAAAAATTTGATGTTCCCGAGGGGAATTTAAACAGCGCGATATAGCCGAACTCCACGCGGGCGAAGCCGCTGGCGGAAAGCTAGTACGTCATAAATTGTAAACCGCTACGTTTGTACAGCGGAACCCTCGGTGTGCGAGTCCGACTCGCATTTGGCCGGTTTTTTTGTATTTAATAATGGGCGTACGTATGAGTAGCGTTGGCCCAGCGATATCTGCCGCGACTTACAAGTTGTATATCGTAATTATGAACCTCGTCAGGCGCTTTTGATCTCCACTGCTGAACGAAGGCCTTCCCCAAGGCTCTCCACGATGACCGGTCTTGTGTTGCCCGCATCCCGCGACCTTCGCCAGGTCATCGGTCCACCTTGTTGGGGGCCTCCCTACGCTACATCTTCCAGTACGTGGCCGCCACTCCAGAACCTTACTGCCCCATCGGCCATCGGTTCTACGAGCAATGTGCCCTGCCCACTGCCAATTAAGTTTAGCGACTCGAAGAGCTATGTCGGTGACTCCGAGCATAGCTCTTTCCATTGCCCTTTGTGTGACTCTGAGCCTTCGTATGAGGCCCATTGTCAGGCGCTTTATTTTGTCTAAATTATTTCACCACCACTGGTCTTAAAACGGGGAAGGCAAACATCGTGACAATATCCCAGAGTCCTAAACATCTACCATCCAGCACTGGGTCCACGTGGTAATTACAGCCCACTCCCCCTTATCGAGTTGAGGCCTGAGTCCCAGGAAGGGGAATAGGCTGTTTATGTGCGTATGAGAATACTAATAAGGATATTATGTATGACGCGTAAAGATAGAACAAGAAATGAGTATGTACATAAAACGAAGTCATAAAGTAGCACTGGTGACTGATAAGCAGTGATCGGAATAGGTAGAGTGAATTGGGGTCATTGATCGGAAACGTATATACCAGTGGCGAAGGGTGAAATTTTGACAAAGGGAAGCCGGTCCAGAAAAATAAACACTTAAACACTTACCTACTGCAGGATATCTTGGAGGAGGTCTTCAGATAAGAATAGTATTAAAAGCCCCACCTTCACCATACAAAAAAGGACTGATGATTTGATAACAGTGTCTTTCAAGTATGATAAAAGCGGCAGCAAAAGAAAAAAAAGCCTTTTTCGACGTGCATCTCCATACCACACATGCATGCTTGTTAGTAAGTACTAAGTTAAGTACCTATTGTTAGGAAATAAGAGTCAAGAAAAAATAAAATAAAAAATTACAAAAATAATAGTGTTAAAAACCGAACCACACAAACACCGATCCAAAACCAACAAAAATATTAAGCAAAAATAAAGCAAATTATACACAATCACAACGTTATTTATATTGTAATGCAATGCGTCTGTTTTTTTTTAACAAAATGAGCTAAAATGATGTTATAAAAATTTGGATTACTTTTCATTTTATTAAGCAAATTTTTTTTAATTGACATGATAGCCAAATCGGACAATCTCTGCTCTTTTTGGCAGTTTCGCACATATGTGTGAATGCGTTTTAAAGCAGAAAATGACAGCTCAGCTGAAGCTACTGAAATGGGGAGGGTCAGAATTAAACTGCAAAGAGTCGAAACTTGAGAAAATGCGTCTTTCAAAGACGTATTCCGGAGCTGTAAAAAAAGCTCATAGGTGTCCAATTTATTTAACGACGCTGACGTAAGACTTTAAGTTCATTCAGCAGGTAGTCAGTTGAGCAGCACTCTAGTCTCTATATGAATTAAAGCCATAATAACAAACAAAATACACAGTATTTAACCAAATCTGCGATTAAATTACGTTACAGAATCAGTCACAGTTTAAATACCACAAATATTAAAATATAACAAACGAAAAACACGAAAAACGAACACATGTCACATACTAACAATAATTTATTTTCAACCAAACGAAATGGAACACGAAAATATGCCAAAATAAAAAGAATATGACTTGCGAAGGATTTCATTATAACGTTTCTTTGTCTCATTCTAATAGAGGAGAGGAGAGAACTGCAACCCGGTCGGCATCAGCCTATCTTTTCTCTAAAATTACGGACGGTTAGCGATCATTAGAAAGAGATGTCTGACACGCTCTGTCTCTTTTCGCCTCATAGTAAAACGTTGGCCGAGATAAGCTGTAATTCGTCGAGTTACCTTTAATGTAATTTAGGTACGAAAAATTTAAGCGCTGATTAATTTACGACTATAAAATGAAATGTGATACTTAGGGTATTGCTAAGAATTACTATTGCTATTGTAAATCGCGCAGGCATTTGATTAATAATACTTTGTTAATGAAATAGAATGTAAATACTTTTGTATGAATATGGAACTGATTTTTGAAAGGTAACCCGGTGGGAATCGGCTTGTATGGACTCTTCGCCACTGGTATATACTAATATGGACATTCCTCATTGGCATTTCTCATTTGATTGTTTTTATTTTTCAGCAAGTAAATAATAAATTAGATTAGTTTTGTCACTACCAATATTAACAATGGTTATTTGGATCCGGAATTACATTCCGGGAAAATGGCTTATCCACGTTATTCTTTCTGTGAACATTTATGACACAAGTACCAAAAATCAATCTACCTATTCCGATCACTGCTGATAAGTTGCGGAAAATCGTTTATCATGTAGTAGTAGTTATAGTGTAGTATGGCATTGTGATGTGAAAATTTGGTAATGAACGTATGCTGTAAGGGAAGACCAAAAAAAGTCCATCTAGACTATGCTAGAAAAGAATACTAATGGCAGAAAAGCTTGACTACCGAAATTACGATTAAAAGAAAAACTTGGCGGATAAATGATGTCGTGTCGACTCCAGATAAATTAGAACAAGGGCAGCAGACTTTTATAATCACAACTCCAAGTCAACGGAAAAATTAGCAAGCCCTGAAAGAAATATTCGTCATCATCAATCATTTTAACGTCCCACTGGGCACAGGTCTGCTCTCATACAGAGAAGGATTGAGCGTAATCACCACACTTGCTTAATGCGGGTTGGCGATTTCAGACTTCCGAGTCCAGGTTCCCTCAAGATGTTTTCCTTCACCTTGTTATCATTGCTGTCCAAATAAACTTAGAAAGTACATATAACTTAGATAAGTCACATTGGTACTTGCCTGACTTTTTCTTGACCACAATTGACTGGAAGAAGTATTCACTTTCCTCTAATCGCCTCGCTACCCCACAAAAACCCCACCTTAAAACAGAATTGCCAGTATTTTAAAAGGGTTGAACGACCGCCTATGGCACGGTACCTTGCGTTTGACTGCATTGCTGTGGGTCTACGGCACACCATCACATTATGTAGAAATATTTAGCACACACCCCATAGTGGTACGTGACATAAGATACCGTATGGTCTCTTTCCAGCATTATTTATAGTGACAATTTTGAATAAGGAATCTTCAAAGAGATTGGTATTTTCCGAAGTATGTGTTGGTATAATTACTTATCGAATTGAGATCGAGGGATAACCTATGCTGACGGGAGTTTTGGCGGGAAAGTCAAGCTGAGTGTTACGGTCATTTTTCATTCGACTTTTAAAATTATTTAAGTACAGTGTTGTTTACTAAACATAAATAAAAGTGCATGATTTATGTACCTAGTAAAAAGTACATTCAGTAAATGATTCATAAAGATCAGTGAAACATCGCAGCATGGTGGCCACATCATGACTTTGCCTCAAACCTCCCTCGTAAGACGGTTCACGCGGCCGTTTTTTTCGATATGAATAATTCATTACGTGATATGGATAAATGCACAAACTAAAGCGAGCACCAAAAAAAAAATATTATGACCGGGGTTGGTTTGTAGTTACGTGACCATAAATATCGAAACTCTTCCTTACTTTGGAAAGTACGTTAAGCCGTCTGTCATTCGAAGATCTGCGACAGTTATTACGTGTAGTGAGGAGCTTAAATGGTTGAAAACTAGCCATGATCAGATAGGCAGCCCTATTTGATCCCGCCAAGGAATGACTGAGCGGCGGACCTAAACGGCTCAGTGGCTCTAATTTCGTCAGCCGGTACCCGGTCCCTCGAGGCGGCCAAGAGACGACGGTCTTAGCATAGCAGCACAGTTCGTGGAGATAGCCGTGGTGAGTGAAACGTGGACTTTATAAGTCTGAAATCGCCAACCCGCATTGAGCAAGCGTGATGATTACGCTCAATCCTTCTCTGTATGAGAGGAGACCTGTGCCCAGCAGCGGGACGATAAAAGATTGATAATGATGATGAAAATTTTCAGTATATAAGGATCTAAAAATTCGCATTGTCATCAACAGAAAGAAGGCCAAAAGGCTGGCTAAATTGTCGCGATGTTAATTCTTTGCCAAGACACAGGCCAACCCTCTCAAGTGAAGAGTCGATTACCTGCTTGGCGATGTCTCTAAAAACCAAGTAGGCGCTCGGACTCCATGGCCCTAGTATTTCAACTTCAAGCGGCTGGAACATATAACTCTCAATTAAGTTAGAATATTTTCGCTGCAGACGCTCCAGCACAGTCCACCGTGTTCGGAAGGTGGGCTGGCGTAATAACTGAAGTAATAAAAAATTACACACTACACTACATAGCTGCTCGAATCGCTTAAAGTAAGTGGCAGTGGGCAGGACATCTCCGTGTGGTACCGGGCTTAGAATAGTACCATCCCATATCCTCCAGTGGGTGTCGTAAGAGGCAACTAAGGGAACTCTCACCAGGGAAGCGGGCAGCAGCGCTTCTCGTGTGGAATATCAAATTACTGCGATCCCCAACCCGTCTTCCAAGCGTGGAGATTATGGCAAACCCCCCCAATGTAATGAAATACCTTGGGAGAGCCTTTTGTCCAGCCGTGAATCTCTATAGGCTAAAGAAGAAGAGTCACATTGCTCGTAGAACCGATGACCGATGGGGCAGTAAGGACCTGGAGTGGCGGCCACATACCAGAAGACGCAGTGTAGAGAGGCCTTTAAAAAGGTGGACCGATGACCTGGTGAAGGTCGCGGGAAGCCAATGGATGCAGGCAGTACAAGACCGGTCATTGTGGAAAGCCTTGGGGGCGCCCTTTGTTCAGCAGTGGACTTCTATAGATTGAAGAAGTAGAAGAATTTCTATACATATTAATAAACTATACAGAGAATATAATATACATATTTTCTCGGCGGTAGGCCAGAACATCGGCTGCCGACAGAAGTTACCACCCACCAGACAAAGTCTTGCCGCCAAGCGATTCGTCGTGTTCCGGCATGATGTCTGGTGAAGCCGTACGGAGGACGGGTCTGAGCAGTTGTGTCGCGTTGTGTGGTGGGTACGATGCGCCAAATAGGGAGTTTGATCGTGGAGAGTCTCCAGATCAATCTCCCTCTAGCGTAGCATCGTTTGGTCGTGTTGGTTTAACATTGCATCAACTTTTTTTTTTTTGTTCTCCCAGTGTAAATCTCTACCAGACCGTCCTCCATCTGGGGGTCGACGGAAGGTGTGCCGGGCTCTCACCGGCTAAAACCACTGGAGCGTTCCTCTTCTTGCCTATAGCCGGGGGTGCGAGCCCTGGTTTGCCATTCACCGCATCCCCGGCAGGCCTTGACCCGCCACGCGCGAGATCGGCGGGTCCCTCTTCCTCCCCTCCTTCCATCAAGTAGGCGTGTAGGAACAGCCACTACACGCCTACTCCGGCCCTAGCGACGGACGTTGGACTTCCCCGGTCCTCGGCCCGTCGGCCTCTCGTTATTGAGGAAGCGGATCGACCTTGGCTTCCCTCCTCCTCCGGCCAGCGCGCCGTCGGCGGGACGGGAGAGTACTCAGTGCTTCCCTCTCCCGCTCGGCCGTCTCCTTCGCGGAGATTGCCTCCTCGCAGAAGGAGACGACCGCGTCCCATGACTCCTCGCTGTCGACCATGGCTCTGACCACGGCCGGCAGCGAGAGCGCACGGCGCTGCTCGTCCCATGCGGGACACTCCTCGAGGGTGTGCCGCGCCGTGTCCTCTACCTCGCCACCGCAGTGATGGCACGCCGGTGTCAGCTCCCGACCGATACGACACAGGTAGCTGCCGAAACACCCGTGTCCGGTCAACACCTGCGTCGCACGGAAGGTGAGCACCCCATGCCTCTTCGGGTCGATCCACTTCTCCATGCAGGGTCTTACCGCCGCTATGACGGCGTGCCCCGCACTGGGTTGCGCAAGTCTCGCACACCACTCCGCCACCAGGACTTGGCGGAGCTCGGACCGTTTCGCCTCGATAACTCTCGGCAGAAACGATCTTACGCCCCGCTCTCGGGCCTCCCCGCGCCACTTGTAAGCGACGCGAGGGCTCGGGCCTCGAGATCCCAGGGCGCCGATCCGGCTAGGAGGCAGGCCGCCTCATAGGAGATCGTGCGGTATCCTCTTATCACCCTGACTGCCGTCGCTCGCTGCGGCCCGTGAATGACCGCAAAGTTGCGAGGCGTCAGGTGATCCGCCCACACTGGGGCCCCGTAAAGGGCCATTGACCGCACGACTCCTAGGTACAACCTCCGGCACGATGAGTCGGGTCCCCCCAAGTTCGGCAGCAGTCGCGATAGCGCGGCTGCGGCCGTCCTCAGTTTGGGGGCCAGTTGCCGGAAGTGCGGCCCGACATTCCACCTGCCGTCGAGGACGAGACCGAGGTATCTCATCGTCGCCCCGACGGCAATGCAAACGCCACCTACCTCGATGTGTGAGCCCGCAGGTGGACCCCGCCGAGCCCCGTGGAAGCACAGGGCCTCGGATTTGTTGAGGGCCACCTCCAGACCCAGACGCCGGATCCTCTGGACTACTTGCGCAACCCCTGCCGTCGCTAGGATGGCTGCGTCGCGATACTTCCTCCCTCGCGCAGTGACGAGCCTGTCGTCAGCGTAACACGTCACGACGACGCCGTGGAGGAGCGCGCCACGCTGCACCCAATCGTAACCGATGTTCCACAGGAGTGGGCCTAGAACCGACCCCTGTGGAACACCGCACGTTGTCTCGCGCCGATACCAGCCACCACCGTGACCCGGATAAATAACCTGCCTCTCTGCAAAGTAGGCCCCGACTGTTTGGCGGAGGTAGGGCGGCACCCCGTGGAATCGGAGCGCCTCCCTAATGCAGCTCCAAGGCAGGGTGTTAAACGCATTGGCGATATCCAAAGACACCGCCAACACCACCTCGTCCCGAGAGACAGCACTCTCCGCTGCGGCCTTTACGCGCATTATCGCGTCAATTGTGGAGCGCCCTTGGCGAAAGCCGAACTGGCCATCCGCTAGGTCCGGCCCTGTCGTGGTTAGGTGGCGGACGAGGCGGTCTGCAACTACTCTTTCAAAGAGCTTGCCCACCTCATCCAGCAACACTATGGGCCGGTACGCAGACGGCGAATCTGCCGGGCGCCCCGCCTTTTTCAGCAGGACCAGTTGGCCCGTCCTCCATGGACGGGGAAACTGGCACCACTCTAGGCACACGCTGAAAAGGCCCATCAGTCGAGAGCCTCCGCGGCCAGGACCCAGGCTCGGCCAGGAATGCCGTCGGGCCCTGGGGCGGTGTTTTTGGCTTGAAACCGGGACACCGCCGCTCTCAGCTCTGCCCGGGTCACGTCGGGCACGTTGTCGTCGTCCACGTTGGCGTTGACGTCAGCGGATCGAGGCGGAACCATGGGCGGCGAGATGTGCTCCGCCCTGACTGGGAAGAGGGCACTCACCACCTCTCGCAGCAGCTCGGGCCGCATACCCTGGGTGAGCGGAGGCGCCCAAGGGCGCAGCTTGTCCCGTACTGCGCGATAAGGACGCCCCCACGGGTCGCGGTCCAGGGCAGCAAGCTGCCGCTCGCGGGCCTCTGCCTTCGCTTTGGCGATAGCCCCCTTCAAAGCCTTCCTCGCTTCGCGGTAGGCCTCGTATAGTTCCGCCTCTCTGGCCTCAGCGTCTGGCGGGCGGCGCCGCCTTCTCCTATGCCGGGCATACTGGCGTCTAGCGGCCACACAGGCGGCACGGAGCCGTTCGATGTCCACCGACCACCAGTGCACCCGGCGCCTAGATGGCTGTTGACGCCGTCTAGGCATCGCCGCATCGTAAACATTGCATCATCTCGCTCAACTGCCGTCATCCTTCCTATTCCATTCATTCCATATATATATATATATATATAAGTAGTAGTAGTAGTAGTATATGTATATTGTATATATATAAGTGAATAGACTTAATAAACTAGTGCGCTTTACCATCAAAGATTGCATCACTGCTTGCCATCAGGCGGGATTGCAGTCAAGCACTAGTTTATAATTATTAAAAAAAATAATCTTATAATAGCCATCAGTGATTATTTATCTAGTTTATACATGTTTTACAAAAATCGATGAACGAAAAAAGGTTTCCGGCACATATTAAAACTAAATAAAGTTCCTGGGTTCCCCGAAAAGGGTGAGTTGATAGTCGATAAATATTTGATTACACAGCGATTCGACCTTGACAACTGAAGTGGTAAGAATTTACTGTTTAAATGGTTCAGTTTTTTTTCATCATTTCATTCAGAATTTCATTTGGTCCGGCGATACTAGACGTTTAAAGCTGTTCTGACGGTCCAGGACAGCTTTAAACGTCAAGGCTCAGGTCTATTCGTGTGTGGAGTACTGCAGCCACGTTTGGCCTGGTACTGCAAAATGCCACCGTGCAACTTTGGTTTCGATAGAGAGACGTGCGAATAGGCTAATTGGCAACTCAGATCCGGTTCAAAACGATCTCCAAAGCCTGGACACAAGGCGAAGAGTAGCCAGCCCGTCGGTGTTCTATAGGAAGCATTTTAGAAAGCTGGCGCGAGAATTGCATGACTCAATTTCCCCATCATCGGACGACCCGTCGTATAGCTACGATCCGGACGAAGTGTTTCGCCTCGTTTTTTATACCCCGTACATCAAGGGACTGGAACAATTTGCCAGCGACGCTGTTTCCGTCGGACTGCAATTTAAGTATCTCTTGTAGATACTTAAATTGGAGTCCGACGGAAACAGCTAGAGTGAATAGGCTTTTAATAAATGAACGTGCTTTACTATCAATGATTGCATCATCGCTTACCATCAGGTATCACTAGTTTATAATTGCATTAAAAAATGGTATACACACAGGTAATATATTATGAAAAGTAAAATAACTGGTCAAGTTCGAGTTGGACTCGCCATTTCGAAAAAAATAAACTTTATTAACAGACAGAAACCTAATGTCAGAATTTTTGTCATATTACACAGGAAAGAAAAAGGGGAGGGGGGAGACAAACAATTTATTAAAACAAAAAGTAGGTAAAGATAAAATATAAAAATGAATGTATGAGGTGGGTGAGGTGAGAATTCAAGTAAAAAAAAAAGAAAACAGTAATACAAAAAGCAGCAGTCAGCAAAAAATAACAACGTCCGGCAGCAAAAGACGGCGCTGATAGTAAAAGCACAGCCGGGGCGGTTCCGGCGGCAAAGCGTCGGCAGCAGGGGCGGTGCTGGCGGTAGCAGCGTCACCGGCAGTAGGAGTACCGGCAACAGGCAGCCGAAACAGCGCCCGGTAGTAGAACCTGCGCCGCCATCAGAGGCGGCAACAGTCAGCAGAAACAGCGGCAGCACCAGTCAGCGGAGCGAAGACTTCAGATGCAGCAAAAACAGCGCCCGATAGTAGAACCTGTGCCGCCATCAGAGGCGGCACCAGTCAGCAGAAACAGCGGCAGTTGAGATCAGAGGATGTTCCCCTCTCCGCGAGAGTGAGGGTAACGCTAGGAGGGCTCTGGAGGAAAAATATATCACAATTAATATACTGTATTTGTTGAAGCCAGACCGAAAACTAAAGCTGAACTGTCACTGCTCAGCAAGGGCTTCCCAAGAAACCTCGGGGAACAGCTTTTAAATATTTGAAAAATTATAAGCAATATGAAATAACCTAAAGGAGCTCGGATAACAAATCCGGTAGAAAAATAGCAGGCAGTCAAGTATTTAGAAAAAAAGGTTGTCATAGAGACATAATCAACAGCGTTGTCAAAAACTGTCATAACAATGAAAATATTATTGTAAATATAAGTGAATATTAAATTATAGCTAAGTTATCGCTCAATCGCCGAATCTTAGGCTTGAAAGTTGAGGACCGTGTCAGTAAGCTGAATAATGAGTCTTGGTGTAGTAAAATGTTATCAGAACAGCGCTTCATAATACTGAAATGCATATTATGACCTGCAGAAATGAATAATATATAAGTATGGATATAATAATAATAATGGCTTAATAGCCAAGAGCCTCGACCTCGACCAAGGGCTTGATTCAGAAAGCGGTACTGCTGGACACGGCTCGCATCGTCAGGAAGTTCCTCTCTCTGGAGCCCTGACCGCCAGTAGCTTGGACCCTGTTCCCGATACCGGTGGGCTACTATTTTTTTATATTTTTAAATGTTTTTGTTTTTTTTTATACAAATATTTAAAAATGTAAATTATATGTAAGTGTAATAAATAAAAGAATAATAATAATAAATAACGAAATAATAATAATAATAATTTATTTCAGGCAAGACCCATAACTTTATAAATACATAAGTGTAAGTATATGTAGGTAAATTACAATTATATCTATTGTTGTTTTTTTTTTTTGTAGTTTGGCACTAGTTATGACTTTGTGCCAATTTCAAGTAAAATAAAAATCTTCAAAAGTTCTTCTTTCTTTCTCTTATGGCTTCGCACGGTTTGTGCATTTAGCCAATGTCACGTAATGAATTATTCATGTCGAAAAAGACGGCCGCGCGAACCGAACACTAGGAGAAAGATTTGGTACCAAGCCATGATGTGGCCACTATGCTACAATATTTCACTGTTCTTTATGAATTATTCACTGAATGCACTTTTTACTACATAAATCATGCGTTTTTAATTAGTAAACGACACTATAAATAATTCAAAAGTCCAATGAAAAACGAGCGTGGCACTCATCTTAGCTTCCCGCCAAAAAACCCCTTATTGTTGTTCTTGACATAAGTTTATGTATATTGACATTAGAATTTAATATTGGCATCTGTATTGTATACTAGCGGCCGCCAGCGACTTCGTTCGCGTGGTTTAGTTATGCTCCGCTCCTATTGGTCACAGCGTGATGTTATATAGTCTAAAGCTTTCCTGGATTAATGGGCTATCCAACGCAAAAAGAATTTTTCAAATCGGACCAGTAGTTCCTGAGATTAGCGCGCACAAACAAACAAACAAACTCTTCAGCTTTATATATTAGTATAGATAGATTGGCATTGTTATTATTAATATTTTGACATCTGTATTATTTAGTGACATTAGTATTGTTTGTATTCTGACATTTTAATTCTATTTTGTTTGATCTTATTCTTGACTTCCTATATGTTTATTGTGTGCATTTAGAATTGGCTTTTTTTTGTTTTGGTTTTTTATTTATTGATAACTAGCGGCCGCCAGCGACTTCTTTCGCGTGGAATTAGTCATGCTCAGCTCCTATTGGCAATACGGCTGCGTTAGCTCCCGTTTTCGCAACATTTTTTGTTACTGCTCTGCTCCTATTGGCCATAGCGGGATGTTATATAGCCTAAAGCCTTCCTGGATTAATAGGCTATCCAACACAAAAAGAATTTTTCAAATCGGACCAACAGTTCCTGAGATTAGCGCGCACAAACAAATAAACTCTTCAGCTTTATATATTAGTATAGATTGTGATAGACCATACAACATAAATTGAATAATAATTTAAATTTAAATTTTGCGTGTCGAATCTTTGACAGGATGTATGGCTCAATTTATATTTTCACGTCCTTAAATTTTTATACCTACATAAAAAAACGATTATTATTATTATTTACTAGCGGCCGCCAGCGACTTCGTTCGCGTGGAATTAATTATGCTCACCTCCTATTGGTCGCAGCGTGATGTAATGTAGCCCAGGAAGGCTTTACTTCCTGGATTAATGGGCTATTCAACGCAAAAAGGATTTTTTAAATCGGACCAGTAGTTCCCGAGATTAGCGCGAACAAACAAACAAACTCTTGAGCTTTATATATTAGTATAGATTGTTTTAAGATGTTATTGTTATAGTGACAACAGAAATACATCACCTGTAAAAATTATAACTATATGTATATCTAGGACGGTTATTAAATACAGCCAGGTGACCACACAGAGAGACAGTAGAGGACTCTATAAAACTGGACCTTACACTAAGGTATTACGGTCCAGTTTAAGATGTTATTGTTATAGTGACAACAGAAATACATCACCTGTAAAAATTATAACTATATGTATATCTAGGACGGTTCTTAAATACAGCCTGGTGACCACACAGAGAGACAGTAGAGGACTCTATAAAACTGGACCTTACACTAAGGTATTACGGTCCAGTTTAAGATGTTATTGTTATAGTGACAACAGAAATACATCACCTGTAAAAATTATAACTATATGTATATCTAGGACGGTTCTTAAATACAGCCTGGTGACCACACAGAGAGACAGTAGAGGACTCTATAAAACTGGACCTTACACTAAGGTATTACGGTCCAGTTTAAGATGTTATTGTTATAGTGACAACAGAAATACATCACCTGTAAAAATTATAACTATATGTATATCTAGGACGGTTCTTAAATACAGCCTGGTGACCACACAGAGAGACAGTAGAGGACTCTTTAAAACTGGACCTTACACTAAGGTATTACGGTCCAGTTTAAGATGTTATTGTTATAGTGACAACAGAAATACATCACCTGTAAAAATTATAACTATATGTATATCTAGGACGGTTCTTAAATACAGCCTGGTGACCCCACAGAGACAGTAGAGGACTCTTTAAAACTGGACCCTAACACTAAGGTACTACGGTCCAGTTTTTATCTTTTGGGAAAGGAAAATTTAAAACTAACTTACCCTTAACATAACCAGAAAAAAGCTACACTTGGTGATGTACGTCTGCATCAGTGAGTGGAGTTCGCACAGACTCTACTTTGGGCCAAAGATCATCATCATCATGTCAGCGTTAATCCCAGTCGCATCCGAAGCCTTTTTCAGCTTTGGAGTCTGGGGTCCGCCTTTACCAGTCCAACTGCTGATATGGCTAAACTTCGACATTTTCCGTGAAGCGACTGCCGTCTGACCTCCACAACTCGAAGGCGACATCGAAGCATTGCAGTTAGACCAATTGTTGAACTTTTGAGGGCTCCAACAACCCGTAACGACTGCCACTAGATGTTCGTATGGCAACCGGGATCAACGGCTTAACGTGCTTTCCGAGGCACGACCAGACCAGTGCAAATATTCATATTCATGCATACAAATATTTGCACTGTGCGGGGATCGAACCCGCGCCTCCTTGCGCAGCGGCCGCGTCCGCTACCGCTACGCCACGGAGGCTGTCAAAGAGGCTTTGGGCCAAAGATGTTTGATTTTATTGCCATCAATACGCTAAGAAGAAGAAAAATATGAGGTTTCATACAATACTAGCTACTCCTAGTGGTTTTACCCGCGAAAGTTTCTATATCATGGGAATATTGGGATAAAGTATCCTATGTATTATTCCGGGTTATAAACCATCTGTGTGACAAATTTCATCCAAACCTGTTCAGTAGTTTTTGCGTGAAAGCGGGACAAACAAATTCATTTTCACATTTGTAATATTAAGCAAGGATGTGTAGAGTGAACAGATGTGGTGTCCCAGTGGTATCGACGCGACTTACAAGTTGTAGGTCGTAGCTTCGAACCCCATCAAGTGCTGTCATCATCATCATCATCGACCTTTTTATCGTCCCACTGCTGGGCACAGGTCTCCTACCTGTGCCCAGCAGTAAGAAGAAGAAAAATTGGTTGGTTGGATTTAATGTCAAGAAATAGCCCAGCGAACAAATGTGCTCAATGCCTGCACTCGTTTCGTTTGAGAGGTCTTTACGCCGCCATAACACGAGTAGCTAAAGGATGATATTAGGTATATGTACCTAAATACCAATATTTACTATGAATATATAGGGCTATGCTTGGTGTTCCACTGCGTGATCAAATCAGAAATGATCATCATAATCAACCTTTTTATTGTCCCACTGCTGGGCACAGGTCTCCTCTCATACAGAGAAGGATTGAGCGTAATCACCACTTTTGCTCAATGCCGGTTGGCGATTTCAGTCTTAAAGTCCAGGTTTCCTTAAGGTGTTATATGTTGTACTTAGAAAGTACATATAACTTTAGAAAAGTTAAATTGGTACTTGCCTGAATGGAATCGAATCCGCGCACTCATACTTGAGAGGCTGGTGTTTTAACCACTAGGCCACCACGACTTACTAGGCCACCACGACATGTTCAAGTGCTGTACTTTGTGTAAATTATTTCATCACCTCACAACCTCACCTCTTAAAACTCTGAAGGATATCATCGCGAGGAAACCGGCATGTCCTACAGGTAAAACTTCGAATACATGTGACATCAACTAACCAGAACTGGGTCGGCGTGGTAGATAACGGCCCACTCCCTCTCACCGAGCGGAGGTCTGTGTCCCTGGAGTGGGAGCATTTTAGGACAAAATCAAAAGTAATTTATTCAAATTAGCTACTACTACATTACATACTAGCTTTCCGCCCGCGGCTTCGCCCGCGTGGAGTTCGGTTATATCGCGCTTTTTAGATTTCCCTCGGGAACATCTAATTTTTCCGGGATAAAAGGTAACGTATGTTCTTTCTCAGGGTCTAAAGATTGTGTCACATTTCATCAAAATCGGTTGAGAGGTTTAAGTGGGAAAGCATAACAGACAGACAGACAGACAGATAGACAGACAGACAGACCAGAGTTACTTTCGCATTTATAATATTAGTATGGATGACACATGACAGGCCTCTCAAAACGCCGGCTCTTTGCCACATCCTAGTGCTTTCGCTGGGAAGAAGAAAGTGGCGGAACAAACTCCCCAGCAGCAAAGCTGTCTGGTTATTTAAAAAAATACATGTCTTTATACAATACTATGTATAGTGATGAATACAAGGAAATACAACAAAAAATTAAATATTTACCATATGCCAACCACTACGCCAAAAAACAAACAAAAAATCCCCCCACAACGCCCGCACTTCGACACTTCCTAGTGCTCTCGCTGGGAACAAGAAATGGCGGAACAAACTCCTCAGCAGCACAGAAATGTCAATACAATACTATGTATAGTAATGAACACAAGAAAACAAACAACAATGAAATTATTTAGCATATGCCAGCTAGTCACGTTAAAATACCAGCAAAGAAAAAAAAAATAAGTATTATTAAAGAGGAAATGTAAATAAGTAAAAACTTATTACCTAAATAAAACCCTCAGGTAAAAAGGGCGTGACAGCTCACATACTTACATCTGCATTGTAAAAGAAGACAATTTTATGAACTCATATAACGTATTGTTACGAATGCACCTTATGTCGATGGCATAAGGTTCAATATCGCGTGACATGCAGTGCGTATCTTTTAAGGCCTATCTAAATATATAACTCGAAATCTAGACATTGTTGGAGTACATTATAAAAACCATTGCTAAATCTAGGATGGCCTATCAAATGGCCAGGTGGTACAGGTCTCAACAATTTTGTCAACGAAGTGACGAAATCGAAATTTCTAGAAACTCGCCTCCGGTGAAATACCGTAGGTACCTACTGAATGTACTTGAAGTTATGCGCTCTTATTGTTACGTCGTTGTCTTGTCTTGAAGTTATGTCGTGGTGGCCTAGTGGTTAAAACACCAGCCTCTCAAGTATGAGTGCGCGGGTTCGATTCCAGGTCAGGCAAGTACCAATGTAACTTTTCTAAAGTTATATGTACTTTCTAAGTATATCTTGACACCAATGACTGAAGGTGAAGGAAAACATCTTGAGGAAACCTGAACTTTTAAGTCTGAAATCGCCAACCCGCATTGAGCAAGCGTGGTGATTACGCTCAATCCTTCTCTGTATGAGAGGAGACCTGTGCCCAGCAGTGGGACGATAAAAAAAAAAGGTTGATGATGATTGTTACGTCTAGACGAATATGGAATGTTCGATCAGCTAATCTATATAAAGGCCCGTGATGCCAGCCCACAGTCAGTCTGCATTCGACTAGCGATACGAAAACAAGCGACAGATAAGAAGCGATCTTTGAGAATATCTACTGCGACAACTGTAACGAGAACTTTGAGTACTACGTGAAGTAACATCTGTAGTATTATTGTGTGTTTACGACACGGACTTCGTGGACATAAGGGAAGACTTCGGTGCGACATCAGCTACGTTCTACTTGTCATTGCCTACTACTGACTGTACCTTCGTTGCCAATAAACTTACAACCCTTAACCGGCGTTTTAGTACCCCGTAGCCCGTAACCGTACCAATAAGCTTATTCTGGAGAAAGAACACAAACGTTGTCTTGAGTTAATCAGAGCGACCAGCTATTCTTATCATTTAAATAGTCGTTTACGGAATTATATGCCTTTGAACAAAGCTTGCATTTGATTTGTGCTTTAAATGCATTGCAAGGCAAGTCTAGTAAAGCAGAAGGTATCTTGTTATAAAAAGTTATACCAAGCCCAACAAAAGAGTTATGAACCTTTTGAACTCGGTGGAAAGGGGCTCGTAGTTTGTCCTTATTTTGGTGTTATTTATTATGTTATATATGTGTCTAGGTATGTAGTACCAATGTAACTTTTCTAGAGTTATATATAGGTTTAAGCTAATCCTATCTAACCTAATGTACTTATAATAATAAAAATTAAAAGATAATCAACGGTAGGTAGGTAGAAACCTAGGTGCCTATTCGTTTGTTGTATAGTTCGGCGCGGGTGCAGTTTGTTTATGTGGATGTTCGATGTCGTGACGTGTGTTATACAAATTTCCTTAAGAAAATATCACGAAAAATCGTTTAAATCAAATTAAATACGCAAATTTAGTCATTTTCTATCGTTTTGTGTCGATATTAACTTTAGCGAAAAATGATGGGATTGATGATTTCCACTAGGCCTGAACGGTACTTTCTAAGTATATCTTGGACACCAATGACTGAAGGTGAAGGAAAAAATCTTGAGGAAACCTGGACTTTAAGTCTGAAATCGCCAACCCGCATTGAGCAAGCGTGGTGATTACGCTCAATCCTTCTCTGTATGAGAGGGACCTGTGCCCAGCAGTGGGAAGATTGAGGGGTTGATGATGATGATATGTATGTATATATACAACATACTCATGTAGTTAATATTTTTTTGTCTTTCTCGCCTTGTATAACAAACTGATTCGCAGTTTGTTACGAAAAACCGAAGGATGGAAGGCAAAGTCCCCTCACGAAATAGGCGAACTGTATAGAACTCCACGAATTATTCACAAAATATGGTCGCTTTACACCAATCGCGAGTCTTCAGTACTTGTTAAACGTTTTTCAGTTTTCAGTTGCATGTAATTCAGAAATGGGTCAGAGCTGTAATTACAGCTTTTCATCACTCACGGCAGTTACTGGAAACGGCCCTTTTAGGTTGTTGAACTTTTTTCAGAACTTGCTGAAAATTTATGGTAAACTGGGTTTCTTTATTTAGTTTATGATCTACAATAAAATATATTCATTATACATTTATATACTATCTATAGTTAATGAAAGACCTTTGTCTTTCTTTTTGGGGTAGTTTAACACCCCAGTACCTCGTGCAAGAGACGAGGCCCGGACAGACCGGGCCAACACGAGGGTGTGGGGCCGTGGAAGAATTGAGACTCTGGCGGCCCCACGCGCGTCGTGATAGAAGAGACACCGGGGTGATTTTAGTCAGTAAAAGTTTTGCAGATCCCGTCGCCCACCCCAAGGCGGAGGATATCCTATGAGGATTTACAACCCGGGAAAACAAATAAAAACGTATCTCATAACACAAGTCTCGAACTTACTTTGAGGCTAGCTCAATCTGTGTGATTTGTCCATATATACAACGTGTAACAAAAAGGGTATATACATACCAAGGGCATGGCATCTTTAGATGATATCAAACGATATCGGAAGGGTTTCAACTCAAAATAAAATACTCAAAAAATTGGTACCAAATTTTCGGTTTCCTGTGTTTCTTAAAATCAAATCATAAAAACGTGGCAGCACACTACATACGTTAATAACTACTCGTTACCCGTCACGTTACTTGCCAAAATCCGATAAATGCCTTCAATATCTCTGTGCGACTAGTATGATAGTAGCCTATCACAGGTGGTGTTTTTCCTCATAACTTCCTAACATAAAGAGATAGGATTGAAAAGCCCTTCCAATAGCGTTTGATATCATGTAAAGATACCATGCCTTTGTTATGTATAAACCCTTTATGTTACACGTTGTATATATACACTAACGCTTGATCGCAATCCCGCCTGATGGTAAGCAGTGATGCAATCGTTGATGCGACGACGACGACGCTCTATAAAAGACGAGGCGAAACACTTCGTCCGGATCGTAGTAGTGCCAACAACGTAATGGTGGATGCTGGCCGTAAGACGGGTCGTCCGATTTGTTACTCATCATCATCATTATCTCGGCGTTTAGTCCCGGTTGCATCCGCGGCTCATCGCGGTCGTCCGATTTTTTACTATTTTACGTAAAAACTACTAAATGGATTACGATGAAATTTGGCACAGAGATGGTTTATAACCACGATTAGCATATAGGATTCTTTTATCCGGGTATTCCCACGGGATCGATACTTTAAGCAATATGTTTCAAAATATAGCTTTTAAAAATTAAAAACAGAACTTAAAATCCACTATAAGATATTACACAATATTTTTCATGTTTCGCATCAAAAAAGCGAGCCTTTCAGCAACGGCTGCCTTTATAAGCGTTCTAAGCGAAATTGAAGTACATTTGAGCGATACAATATTTCTTATTATGGGTTTATGAGGTACTCTCGGAGAGACGGCTTATTTAGAGATGACATTTATCTATTGGCCTTCTTTAGTCGGTGTAATAATCATGAAAGGGCCATGTACTTAGCGATATATGATGACACGACGGAAAGGAGTCTTGCGTTTTGTATCCTACTAACAACCACGGACGCATATGAGAGAAAGGGGGGAGGGGGGTGTCATGAGCCCCCATTCATATTCTGCAATACATATAATACATACCAACTACAATGACTGAAGGTGAAGGAAAACATCTTGACGAAACCTGGACTTTATAAGTCTGAAATCGCCAACCCGCATTGAGCAAGCGTGGTGATTACGCCCAATCCTTCTCTGTATGAGAGGAGACCTGTGCCCAGCAGTGGGACGATAAAAGGTTGATGATGATGATACCAACTACATTTATAAGTTTAAATTCAAAGGCCCCTTCATACTTGTGTAACCTAAGTTAAATATTACATGATATCGCGAGATCCTTGGGTTTTTGTCCAACACTGGGCGTTTTTCAGCTGAGATGATGATGATGAACCTCAAATTTGTTTACATTTTTGGCCAAGATATTAGAAATTTGTTTAAAAAATACATTAAAAATTCACGCAAATGAAGTCATGGAAAAGAGTTATTAAAAAATCAGCATAACATGTTAATGTTGCCATTGCTAAGATGCAGGACTCCTCTCTATAAGAGGGAGTGGGCCACTCCCTCCTATAGAGAGCCACGACGCGGGCCTAGCGCATGTTGGCAGTTATATCTCTTTCTCTTCTTCAGCCTATACATATCCACTGCTGGACAAAGGCCGCCCCCTAGGCTTTCCACGCTGACCGGTCTTACGCTGCCCGCATCCATCGGCTTCCCGCGACCTTCACCAGGACATCGGTCCACCTTGTTGGGGGCCTCCCTACGCTGCGTCTTCCAGTACGTGGCCGCCACCCCAGAACCTTACTGCCCCATCGGCCATCGGTTCTACGAGCAATGTAGGGCACATTGCTCGTAGCCACACCAGCACCACCAGCCCACTGCCACTTAAGTTTAGCGACTCGCAGAGCTATGTCGGTGACTTTGGTTCTTCTGCGGATCACCTCATTTCTGATTTGATCACGCAGAGAAACTCCGAGCATAGCTCTTGCCATCACCCTTTTTGTGACTCTGAGCCTTCGTATGAGGCCCATTGTGAGCGACCACGTTTCAGTTCCGTAAGTCATCACTGGCAACACTGGTCAAAGACTTTATTCTTGAGACACTGGGGTGTCTTGGACGACGAGAAGATGTAGCGTAGCTTCCTGAACGCTGCCCAGCCGAGCTGGATTCGACGCGACTCCTCCTGACAGATATGACTTTTTTTGAATCCTTGGTTTTAGGACATGCTGATTTACTCCCGATCATGTCTTTCATCCTTTTGAGCAATGATTTAAAAAAATAAACAAATTGAATTACCAACTGGGTTCGAACCCACGATCTACACCACGTAAGTCGCGCCCGTTGCCACTCAAAATCAATCAAAAGTCATTTATTCAAATTAGGCTGATAATCAGCACTTTTTGAACGTCAGTATTACATAAGACAGTCCAACCTAAACTCCCGCCCTTCTCCACTTCCTAGTGCTTTCGCTGGGAAGAAGGAGTGGCGGAACAAACGCCCCAGCAGCACAGCTGTCTGTTCATTACAAAAAAATATATTACAGTATACAATTAAATACTATGTAGGTACAGTAATGAACACAAGAAAACATAACAACGATGAAATTATGTACCACTAGCTGCGCCACGCGGTTTCACAGGCGTTTTTTCAATATGCCCCGCTCCTATTGGTCGCAGCGTGATGTTATACAATATGTTAAGAAAACCCTGTCCGACCCGTAAGGATATTATAGGTTAGGTAAACACATGACCAAATATAATATAAAATTTTACATAATCATCATAGTAACAATAATAATGAATTTTGAAATAATCTTTTGCCCGAGAATTAATTCCAATTTCCCCGAAATTTGGTAATTTTTAAAAAACTGACAACACCATTTGTGACGGAGCGAATAGCGATGCGACCACGTGCCGCATGCCCCGCCCCCCTTCACCCGCGCATGTATGCCTATCGGGTTGCCTGCCTCACATGCATTACGTTACCTCGCTTTTTTGAAATAGCATTTATTTTTTTGGGGGGATTTTTTTTTAAGTTTAGCCCGGCTTTGTAGGCATTATTAGAATCAGTTAACGATACCTAACAATACCTTCACGGATCGGACAGGGTTTTCTTTACATATTGTATAGCTTTCGTGGATTAATGGGCTATCTAACAGAAAAATAATTTTTCAAATCGGACCAGTAGTTCCTGAGATTAGCGCGTTCAAACAAACAAACTCTTCAGCTTTATATATTAGTACTAGCGGCCGCCAGCGACTTCGTTAGCGTGGAGTTAGTTATGCTCTGCTTTATTAGTCGCAGCGTGATGTTATATAGCCTAAAGCCTTTCTGGATTAATGGGCTATCCAACGCAAAAAGAATTTTTCAAATGGGACCAGTAGTTCCTGAGATTAGCGCGTTCAAACAAACAAACAAAAATCTCTTCAACTTTATATATTAGTATAGATGTGCCAGCTAGCCTCGCCAAAATACCAGCAAAGCAAGAACAGCACTGAACCACGACTACCTTTCCCCAACTATTGTAAGGACATGCTTCAGAAGCGGGGAAAATAATAACGACGTAGTCCAGTACAAGTAAGTCTGTTTAATTAATGATCAACAGTGCCGTGTCTACCGACATCAGTAGCTTTTATATACCATCGAGTCAATACACTAACGAATAGTCACAAAATTAATAGACAACGGAAACGGAAATTAACAGGTATTGAATAAAATAAAGAAAAAGTTAATAATAACGCTAGTAATTGTCAATAATTGTGTACAGATATTTGGATTAACCTAAAATATCGAAAGTAATTTATATTTTTTTATTTGAACAATGCTTGATTTAATAAATATATATCCGATGGGCGGGAAGACGAATGTTCGGTATAATTTTATAATAAGAGTTGGCGGTAATCGGAAGTTGCATCAATAATTCTAAACTTAATAAATTAATGGCCGAAAGACCGGAAGTGTACTTCCAAGAGTGATTTTAAAATAAACTAAGGTTATACAATCCTCCCAAGTAATTTAAAGTAATCATAATAAATTTAAATTAACAAATAATTACGCAACTACGATCAATATATAAATAATTATGTATAGCTCGAACTAAGTATAGCTTCATAGATGAGCAGGAAGCGGAAGCTGTAACACTATATTGTGATAGGCTTCCATTCTAACCGGATTCAGCTGAATACCTCCACAACCCAGTTACCAATACAATCATCATCCACTTTTTATCGGTCCACTGCTGGGCATAGGTCTCCTCTCATACAGAGAAGGATTGAGCGTCATCACCATGCTTGCTCAATGCGGGTTGGCGATTTCAGAGCCAAAGTCCAGGTTTCCTCAAGATTTTTTCCATCACCTTCAGTCATTGCTTGCTTTCCGCCCGCGGCTTCGCCCACGTGGAATTCGGTTATATCGCGCTTTTTAGATTTCCTTCGGGAATATCAAATTTTTCAATGAAAGCCTGTGTTCTTTCTCAGGTTCTAAAGATTGTCTGTGCCCCAATTTCATCAAAATCGGTTGAGAGGTTTAAGCGGGAAAGCGTAACAGACAGACAGACAGACAGAGTTACTTTCGCATTTATAATATTAGTATGGATTACGTTGTATATCGGGGGAATATGAAACCATTCCAGCCGTTCAAAATGATATAAGGATGAAACCATAACATTTTTTGGTTGGAAAATATTATTTACGACATTACATTAGAAACCTTAAAAATAACAATAGTTATCCACTATTTAATGGGTGTTGTTAAACAATATAAACTTTTCTCTCAAATCACTCTATCAATTAAAAAAAAACCGCATCAAAATCCGTTGCGTAGTTTTAAAGACTTAAGCGTAAGTATATAGGGATATGTATAATATGTACAACCAGTATTACTAATATCATAATCTCGAAGCCATATTTCTTTATTTAATTTTCAAACATAGAACGATATGTTCGAAAATGTATCTGCTCAACAACGTACCTAAATAACGCAATGAATGTTGTTGAACTGTCAAAATGAAACCCATTGCTACTGATGGTGTGTTGCTCAATTACCCTGCTGCTTTTCCTGAAGGTTTAAACAGTTATAAAGTTATTGCACACAAGCGTGGCCGATCCTAATCTCTCCAAAAACGCGTGACCCACTCCTTGATAACACAGCCTGGCATTGAGCCAAGTCTGGCCAGGGCAAAGAAGAGCTTCCAGGATTTTTAATGGGACAGAATTAATCCTGGATATTCTATCATGAGGTTACTTTGTTGCAATTCTAAAAATAACCCTAGTGTGTAAGGTTAGATCGATTGTATAAAAAAATAACTTAAAGAGCAAGTAAAACTTAGCGAGGGAAAAATTGTCTTCCGATATTTTTTTTTGTATTTTCTTTTTTTTTTGTATCTACTTACTACTTCAAACAGAAGTCATTAACCCATAAAACGTAAAAGCGTCATTTATTGCACCCTAAACTCTCAAGAAAACAAAGTAACTGAACATTCCCAGCGCCGTTCCCCAAGCACTCTAGAGAGTACATAACGTCCATATTTGTATGTAATACAGACACGTTTTACCTTAAAATTGTATAGGAATAGCCATAAAGAGTACAGAGGAAAGTAATCTTAATAACATTCAGCATTGGGACCTCAGAATTGTAGAACAAGACTGTCTGTCGCCGTACACTGTTGGAACACATGATACCTACCGCTGTATCGACCCGGCAAAACGACGCGCGCACTCAAAAACCTACGATAGAGCGTCAAAATATTTAAAAAAAGAACAAATAATAATTTATTTATCAGCCAATAAATTTAAAATAAAATTAAAACTTTTAATTTAAATTTCGAACTAATATTTGCGCATTTATTTTAAATAACGGAAAGAGTCATCGAAATTAAATTTATAAAAATGTTTGTTATATTTTTAGTAATACAAAAAGCTGTGTTTTATTGAGATTTTTTATGGGGTTTTAATTTGCTACGTAGAGTTTTGAGGTGGCTACGAGGCCAACGGGGACGGCCTGCGCCCAGTAGTATTCGAGTCGCGGGAACGCGTCGACGTCTGACGAAAAACAGACGTCAAAGAATAATAATTTTCCAAAATATACGTTTTTTCACCCAGAACATAATGATATAGTGTCAAAAGATCACAGTGTTTTACAACATATTGTTTTATTCAACGTGTTTTGTTTCAAATGGTAATAGTACGACATGAGCTTTAATGAGGCTGGTTAAATGAATATCTAGACCTTTATTTATAGTCAAGTCAAGTCTACACGATACATTTAATTACCGTTTCCAATCCATAAACTGTTCCAGTCGATATTGAAATAAATAACTAGTTATTTCACAAGAAAAACGCCTGAAAAATACCGTCAAGTCATTACTGCATTATGTCAATCTGCGTAAGGTATTTCTTCGCGTATTTTCCTATTTTAATTCTGTATTAAATTTACTAAAATCATTTTCAATTTAAATGAAAATGTTTTCACAAATTATGTTACTCGAAATGTTTGTTTCATTTAAGTTATAATTGAAAAATCACAACAGAATTATTCGGATTCCCTTTGATAGCATGTTTGTTGTACATTTTCGTGTTACTATTCGAGTGTGCTCCGTTGTTTTAGTGGAGTGTGACGTCAAAGCCTTATAGTTGAGGTTAGGTTATGTAATAGTGCTTTTAACGTACAAAAAAGGTCTAAGTTTTCCAGGGATCAGTTTATTCTAGTTTCTTAATAGATTTCTTATGAAAGACCAGTGTAAATTGATGTGAAACCGTTCGATAAGTGTAAAATTACGCGTGTGTGAAGGGTTATGCTTTAATTATCACGTTTGATTAACTTTATACGTACGCTTTTAAGATTCTGGGTTGAGAATTTATAATTATTTTGTTCTAGTAAAAGGATTACTACCGTTTTATCAGCTTTTTAGACCCGTTAAGGCTGTACATTAGTGGTCTTGTATCATGTATAGTTGTAGGTAAATGAATTAAGGAGGCAATGAATACAAAGTAAGTACATATTATGTAAGTCAAATCTTGGTAGCCTAGTGATTAAAACACCAGCGTCTCAAGTATTAGTGTGCGGGTACGATTCCAGGTCAGGCAAGTACCACTTCAGCTTTTGGGAGTTGAGATTTCCTCGGACCTTAACTTTGGGCGGTTCATTGAGTCCAAGGCTAAGGTGGCTGCCAGGAAACTTGGCGTTATCGCAAAGGTCCGGCAGTACGTCACACCTGGGCAGCTTCTAATGTTATACAAAGCACAGGTCCGTTCGTGTGTGGAGTACTGCAGCCACATTTGGGCTGGTGCTGCCAAGTGTCACCTGGCCACTTTGGATTCAGTGAAGAGACGTGCAAAGAGGCTGATTGGTGACCCTGATCTAACTCGAGTTGGTCTCCAAAGCCTAGAGCACAGGCGTAGAGTAGCCAACCTTTCGGTGTTCTATAGGATGCATTTCGGGGAGTGTGCGATGGAATTGCATGATTTAATTCCCCCATCTCCGTTCCACCAGCGGACGACCCGTCGTACGGCTGGTTTCCACCCTTACGTTGTTAACACCTCTACGATCCGGACGAAGCGTTTCGCCTCCTCCTTTATACCGCGTACATCGAGGGACTGGAATAATTTGCCAGCGGCAGTGTTTCCGTCGGACTACAATTTGAGTGTCTTCAAGGCTAGAGTGAATAGGCTCTTAATAAACTAGTGCGCTTTACCATCAACGATTGCGTCACTGCTTACCATCAGGCAGGATTGCGGTCAAGCGCTAGTTTAAAATACCTATATAAAAAAAAAACCAATGTAACTTTTCTAAGTTATATGTACTTTCTAAGTATATCTTGGACACCAATGACTGATTAAAAGGTGAAAGAAAACATCTTGAGGAAACCTGGACTTTAAGTCTGAAATCACCAACCCGCATTGAGCAAGCGTGGTGATTACGCTCAATCCTTCTCTGTATGAGAGGAGACCTGTGCCCTGCAGTGGGACGATTAAAAGGTTGATGATGATGATTATGTATGTTATGGTACCTATAAGTCTTATCAGTGGGTGACGTGTTAGTCAGTTAATGGCTTGTCAAAAAAAAACTACTTCGGCGTTTCAAAGCTCATTACTCCGAGAAGAAAGGCCGAATCAAACTGAGTCACTATCTCCTTTAAACTCCAGATATAATTTTGGTTAGATTATGTGAAGACCATGTAGATTAGTGTCTGGTCTTTTGAGCATAGAACCACACATCGGCTGCCGGCAGAAGTTACCACCCACCAGACAAGCTCTTGCCGCCAAGCAATTCGTCGTGTTCCGACATGATGTCTGGTGAAGGCGTACGGAGGCCGGGTCTGAGCAGTTGTGTTGCGATGTGTGCCGGGTACAATGCGCCAAATGTTGTTGTGTCGGGAGTTTAGTCCTAGAGGGTCACATCAATCACCCTCTGATGCAGCATCGTTGGTCGTGTTGTTGGGTTTAAAATTGCATCACCTCGCTCAACTGCCATCTTCCTTTCTATTCAGCCAGTTTTTTTTTAGTGAATAGCCTATTAATAAACTGGCGCGCTTTACCATCAACGAATGCATCACTGCTTACCATCAGGTGGGATTGCAATCAAGCACTAGTTTATAACCATTAAAAAAACACATTGAGTGGACCTTTCAAATGTGAATCTGGTATTGAGCTGCATTGTTTTTTCTGCTGCATCATCACGACTCCTGAATCATGCTAACAAAGATGGGAAGCCAAATCAAATGTGATGGTATTACTAAGTTTATGTACAAAGATGATCTACATCTCCCAGATGAAGTTCATCATCTACCTAACCTTTTCCTTGGGTACTATGTTTGGGTCAGCTTCCAGTCTTACCGGATTTAGCTGAATACCAGTATTTTAAAAGGGAGCGACTGCCTATCGAAGACGTGGTGGCCTAGTGGTTAAAACACCAGCCTCTCAACTATGAGTGTACGGGTTCGATTCCAGGTCAGGCAAGTACCAATATAACTTTTATAAGTTATAGGTATGTACTTTCTAAGTATATATTGGACACCAATGACCAATTAAAAAGTGAAGGAAAACATCTTGAGGAAACCTGGACTTTAAGTCTGAAATCGCCAACTAGCATTGAGCAAGCGTGGTGATTACGCTCAATCCTTCTCTGTATGAGAGACCTGTGCAGAGCGGTGGGACGATAAAAAAAAAGTTGATGATGATAATGATGACTACCAATGAGGTTAGATAGGTTATCTAACCTCCTCATCCCAGTTACTGTGGAATACGATACCCCTTACGAAACCCCTGGTGGTCAGATTTTCTGGCTTCTGACGACCAGTAACGACTGTCGAAGATCTATAAATGACAGCTAACGGCTCAAGCACGGACAGGTCTCAGTATGTAAATAGGGTCACCCATCCAAATGCCAACCGCGGCAAGCGTGGCTTAATCCGATCGATCGACCTGTGCCGCTGGGCTGTATGGCTGTATCCATGGGCTTCACCTCCTTCTTCCAATCTTGATGAAGCAATTTCACTTATATCATCATCATCATTTCTGCCGAAAGATGTCCACTGCTGGACATAGACCTCCCCAAGGATCTCTATGACGACCAATCCTGCGCCTCCCATATTTATTTATTTATTTGAACTTAATGCACAAAGAAAAATATTGCACAATGGCGGACTTAATGCCTTAGGCATTTTCTGTCCAGACCAGTCTACCTTAAGGTAATAAATCAAAGTAAAATGATACAAAATTAATATAATAAATACTTAAGTACATACATACAAAATATAAACAGTAGAGAGAGATAAAAAAATGGATAGAGAAAAAGAATATATCGCCAAGAATATACGCTATATGCAGCGGTTTCCCGCGACATTCTCCAGGTCATCGGTCCACTTTGTTGGGGGCCTACCCGCGCTGCGTCTTTCGGTGCGTAGTCGCCATATCGGGCATCGGTCCTACGGGCATCGAGCCGGCCCATTACCACTTAACTATTGGAATTCTAGGGCTACGTCGTTAATCTCGTTCTTCTGCAGATCTCCTCATTTCTGGTTTGATCTCGCAGTGAAACCCCAAGCATAGCCCTATATATTCATACTAAATATTGGTATTTACATATAGTATCATTATGTAGCTACTCGTGTCATGGATAAGTCAAAGACCTCTCAAACGAAACGGGTGTCAGGCATTGAGCATATTAGCTCGCTGTGTGTAAAATTAGCAATATAACACCAGCCTCTCAAGTATGAGTGTGCGGGTTCGATTCCAGGTCAGGCAAGTAATGTAACTTTTCTAAAGTTATATGTACTTTCTAAGTATATCTTGGACACCAATGACTGAAGGTGAAGGAAAACATCTTGAGGAAACCTGGACTTTAAGTCTGAAATCGCCAACCCGCATTGAGCAAGCGTGGTGATTACGCTCAATCCTTCTCTGTATGAGAGGAGACCTGTGCCCAGCAGTGGGATGATAAAAGGTTGATGATGATGATGATTAAAAAATAGAAATGTCAAATTATTACACACAACACCACTTGAATAACAAACCTTTTTTGCTGTCTGTTTTGTCTGTCTGGCTCAACCGATTTTGACTTCCATTCCGTAGGTATAAGGAAGGTTTTAAAGTAATATAAATATGTACATGTAGGGACGTCAGGAAGCGGGGCTGAAGTTCCGGATAGTTGAGGTGGGTTCTCATCCGCATGAGCATCCATCGTGGGCGGTATTTCGGAAAAACGTTGAAAAATAACTATAGTGTGATGTTCGATTCTTATTACTTTTTTAACACCCTTGCTCGTAAAGCTGATGTAATCCCACCGGTTTTAAATATGTAAAGCGGGCCATAACAAACGCGTGTGTTATCAAAGCAAATAGTTAAGTTATAGTCCATACAAATTCCATAACAGCATTATTTGTCATTTCAAATAATTAGGGAACTGATCGCCGCCGCGTGACTCTAGCCAGTGAGCAGCGCGCTGTTCCATATTTGAAATGGCAAATAATAATACTAATGGCGGGAAAGCAACAGTGAGCATTCAAAGATTGAGTTTATTTAAAATAACTGATGTCCTATTTGAAATAAACAAATTTGTATTTGTTTGTATTTAAATGAGTATTTGTAAAAAAAAAACAGTTTATTCGGTAATTTAAAAACTTGACTGCATGCTCTAGCATCTTTGCCAACATTTTCACGCAGCTACGGCAGAAAATAAACCTGGCGCCATTTTTCTCAAATTTTCTTTTCTTTGTACTTGTATTCTGAATATCTTTTTTTCTGTTTCCTCGCAAGTGTGTTAAAAAATGTCGTACGATATACGTGCGTATTGGTTATAACATGCTCGGCTCAATTACACCCTCGCCTTCGGCTCGGGCTGAAATTCCGCCTCGCATGTTATAACCATCATTACGCACTAATATCGTAATGTACTATAATAGTACAGAAACTTAGATCAATTTAATATTAAAGGATTACAATGATAATCTTTGATTAAAACAGAAGAAAAAAAACAGAGAATTAAAATACTGGAGAATATAAGAGAATTTAGAAACTATAGCATCATCATAGTGATGGGCAAACTATAGATTTTGACATCATAATGATGGGCAAACTATAGATTTTGACATCATAATGATGGGCAAACTATAGATTTTGACATCATAATGATGGGCAAACTATAGATTTTGACATCATAGTGGTGGGCAAATTATGGGTTTTGACATCATAGTAATCGGTAGCCTATGAGATTTGCTATCATGGTGATAGGCAGACTATGGGTTTTGGTGGTAATGATTGTGAGACTATGAGTTTTGACATTATAGTCATGGGCAAACTTTGGGTTTTGACAATCTTTCACCAGCTATCGGCCTCTCATAGTCCACTGATGGACATAGGCCTCTACCAGACTGCACCGTATCATCGTTTCCTCTACCGTCTGCATCAGTCCTCGTCATCTCTTTAGGTCGTCCGTCCACCACACTGGACGGCTACAGTGACTAAACTGTTGGCTATATTTGATTGATTTCTTGTAGACATACTCATCATCATCATCATCTCAGCGTTCATCCCAGTCGCATCCAAAGCTTTTTTCAGCTTTGGAGTCTGGGGTCCGCTTTACCAGTCTAACTGCTGATTTTGGCTAAACTTCTATATTTTCCGTGAAGCGACGGCCGTCTGACCCCCACAACCCGAAGGCGATATCGAAGCATTGCATTGCAACTGTTGGCTATATTTAATTGATTTCATGTAGGCATTGAGCAATAATTTATTAAAATAATGTTTACTCTGTAGGTCTATACAAGTATTAACTAATACAGCGCAAACAAGAAAACTCATCACAAAGGGACTGACTCTGCTATCGTGCAGCATTGCTCTGTATCATCTTGAAGAATATGACTGAAGGAATAGACACACATCAGTCGCGGTAGCCTAGTGGTTAAAACACCAGCCTCTCAAGCATGAGTGTGTGGCTTCTATTCGAGGTCAGGCAAGTACCAATGTAACTTCCTTTCTAAATATATCTTGGACACCAATGACTGATTACAAGCTGAAGGAAAACATCTTGAGGAAACCTGGACTTCAAGTCTGAAATTGCCAACCCGCATTGAGCAAGCGTGGTGATTACGCTCAATCCTTCTCTGTACGAGAGGAGACGTTTGCACAGCAGTGGGACGATAAAAAAAGATACACACAGACACACACAGTGTTTCACCACCAGGAAAACATCGCAAGAGAACTCAAGTCCTTGACAAAGTTCGAAGACATTTGACGTGTACCAACCCGCCCCGAAACACGCGTGGTAGATTAGAGAATGTTCCTCCTAACTGAGAGCAGGCCTGTGTCCTAGGTGTAGCGCTATCTGTAAACTCCGCATGCGAACAACGAGTCATACTGGCATCGTCAAGGAGAGTTTACAGGGCAACTAGCATAAATGTACAACTTCCTAGCGTTAACCATCGTCGGGCAAGTGCCTTCTATACACAACACCCGTCTAGTCGGAGCAACCTGCCTTTTTTATAGAGCACTAGCGGCCGCCAGCGACTTCATTCGCGTGATGTTAAATAGCCTAAACCCTTCCTGGATTAATGGGCTATCTAATGCAAAAAGATTTTTTCAAATCGGACCCTTAGTTCCTGAGATTAGCGCGTTCAAACAAACAAACAAACACTTCAGCTTTAAATTTGTATATTAGTATAGATTAGCGACCCGCCCCGACTTTCGCACGGGTGCAATGCTGTTACTAAATATACTACAGAAAATCTGTGAACGTTATGTAAACTATAATATGCTGTAAAGGCCGATATAGATCTATATTAAATTAAAAATGTATTAAAGGTTACGTATTAAAGGTACTTTGGGCGGTTCATTGAGTCCAAGGCCAAGGTGGCTGCCAGAAAACTTGGCGTCATCGCAAAGGTCCGGCGGTACTTCACACCGAGGCAGCTTCTGATGCTGTACAAAGCACAGGTCCGTTCGTGTGTGGAGCACTACAGCCACATTTGGGCTGGTGCTGCGAAATGTCACCTGGCTACTTTGGATTCAGTGAAGAGGCGTGCGAAGAGCCTAATTGGTGACCCTGATTTAACTCGAGACGGTCTCCAAAACCTAGAGCATAGGTGTAGAGTAGCCAGCCTTTCGGTGTTCTATAGGATGCATTTTGGGGAGTGTGCGAGGGAATTGCATGATTTAATTCCCCCATCTCCGTTCCACCATCGGACGACCCGTCGTACGGCGAGTTTCCACCCTTACGTTGTTAACACTACTACGATCCGGAAGAAGCGTTTCACTTCCTCCTTTATACCGCGTACATCAAGGGACTGGAACAACTTGCCGACGGCGGTGTTTCCGTCGGACTACAATTTGAGTGTCTTCAAGGCTAGAGTGATTAGGCTCTTAATAAACAAGCGCGCTTTACCATCAACGATCGCATCACTGCTTTTTTTTGCGGGGCGGGATTGCGGTCAAGCACTGGTTTATAATATACTAGCTTTCCGCCCGCGGCTTCGCCCGCGTGGAGTTCGGTTATATCGCACTTTTTAGATTTCCCTCGGGAACATCATTTTTTTTCCGGGATAAAAGGTATCCTATGTTCTTTCTCAGGGTCTAAAGATTGTCTGTGCCAAATTTCATCAAAATCGGTTGAGAGGTTTAAGCGGGAACGCGTAACAGACAGACAGACAGACAAAGTTACTTTCGCATTTATAATATTAGTATGGATATATATTAAAAAAAATGGATTAGGATTAATGCTGTATTGGTTAAAATCGATTCGAAAATTAGCCAATATTTGTCGTAAAAAGTAAATGACAACAAAATATTGTGGGATATCCATAAGAGATAAAAACACCATCGCCGACTTTTCTGTACACCTTTTCAATATGTACAATATTTAGGACATTATTTTTATAAATCTTGTTAGGATCAGCTTCAGCCTGCGTTTCACTGCAAACGCGGAAACAATGTAATTATTTACGACATCACGTCAGAAACCTCAAAAATAGTAGTATTTCTCCACTATTAAATGCATCTTATTATGCATGTAAACCTTCATTTTTAATTACTCTATCTATTAAAAAAAACCGCATCAAAATCCGTTACGTAGTTTTATGGCCGCTGCCTCGAATCTTGCGGGCAGCGTGCAGCGGGGCGGCAGCGGCGGCGGCGAGTGAGCGGCAGGATCTTATGCGTAAAATCAAACGGACCGATTCTCGAAAACAGCGGCGCGGCAGCGGGGCGGCGCGGCGGCGGGCAGCGAGCGGTGTACTTCTCGCGCTCGAATCTTGCGGGCAGCGGGCGGGCAGCGAGCAGTGATCGAGCATTTGGAATAAATTTGAATCAAAAAGATGTTGCCGCCATTGTTCAGACATTTCTTTTGCCAATAAAAGCAAATATCTCGTCGACACAATCGTGAACAGAACCCTATGCGGCTATAATGACGCGTGATCTGCCCGCTAGTTTCGAGAACGGGTCTTCAGTGCCCGCCCGGCTCCCGCGCCACTGCCGCCGCCGCCCCGCTGCCTGCAAGATTCGAGGCAGCGGCCTAAAGATGTAATCAAACAAAAGGCATAGGGAAAGAGAAAGCGATCTTGTTTTGTACTATTTAGTGATGAGTGAACCTTTGACTTTGTTCCTTGGACATATTAAGCTGATTATATTGTATCAAGGTAACACAGGTAGTGGAATTTACTTCAGCCAGATTCCGATTTAAAATGAAAACCTTACTTTAAAAGCTACGTATTTCCTTTGAGATAAACAAAGGCATTTCACCTTTCGACAAATATCTGATAAAGGGTTAAACAAAATTACATTTTCATCCTCCATTGTAACTGTAACGATCTTGGATCAATAATAGAACAGAACAAAACACATCGCCTAATGGCTGCTATTGTATATAACTCGATTTTAAACCTTAATGCTCAAACTTAATGCTTATTATCGTTTGGACTATACCTACTACTTTCATTGACAAGTGATCGTATTTTGAAAATAAAAGCAGAAATATTTATGGAAAATTAAAACATAATTTGTAAGCAATATGGTTGAAAAACCTATGTTGGTTACCAGTTTGATGTTATCGTCGGGAATGTAGTATTATTGTTGTAGCAATGGATTACTCCCGCAGAAGTAACAAGTTTGGATCCTTTTTAGGGTTCCGTAGCCAAATGGCAAAAAAACGGAACCCTTATAGATTCGTCATGTCTGTCTGTCCGTCCGTATGTCACAGCCATTTAAGAGCTATACTGTTGAAACTTGGCAGGTAGATCTATTTTGTAAACCGCATTAAGATTTTGATGCAAAAATAAAAAAATAGTTACAAATATTGGGCCCCATACTTAGAACTGAAACTAAACATTTTTTTTTCATCAAACACGTACGTGTGGGGTATCTATGGATAGGTCTTCAAAAATGATATAGAGGTTTCTAAAATATTTTTTTTCTACCGCGTAATCTTTTATTCAAATAACTTAAATCCTTTAATTTCATAAATCAATGGTACGGAACCCTTTGTGCGTGAGTCCGACACGCACTTGACCGGTTTTTTAGTTCAGTTTCACTTGTGATGTGTTAACTGTAGGCTCAATAAATTGTTTAATTTTACGTTAATTTTCTTATTCAACTAATTTTAACCTCAGTGCATATTTATCTCTGTTTTTTTTTTTTTTCTAAATTATAAAATAGCGCTTGACTGCAATCCCGTCTGATGGTAAGCAGTGACGCAATCGATGATAGTAAAGCGCACTAGTTTATTACGAACCTATTCACTCTAGCCTTGAAGACACTCAAATTGTAGTCCGACGGAAACATCACCCCTGGCAAATTGTTGTCGAAACGCTTCGTCCAAATCGTAGTGGTGTTCCAACCCTACAAACCTCCTTTGGTCACTGTAGTGCAGTTTATAGTCAACTCTACAAAGCTCCTTTGGTCTCTGTAGTGGAGTCTATAGTCAACCCTACAAATCCCCTTTGGTCACTGTCGTGCAGTCTATAGTCAACCCTACCAAGCTCTTTTGGTCACTGTAGTGCAGTCTATAGTCAACCCTACCAAGCTCCTTTGGTCACTGCAGTGCAGTCTATAGTCAACCCTACAAAGCTCCTTTGGGCACTGTAGTGGAGTCTATAATCAACCCTACGAACCTTCTTTGGTCACTGTAGTGCAGTCAACCCTAAAAAGCTCCTTTGGTCACTGTAGTGCAGTCTATAGTCAACCCTACCAAGCTCTTTTGGTCACTGTAGTGCAATCTATAGTCAACCCTACAAAGCTCCTTTTGTCACTGTAGTGCAGTCTATAGTCAACCCTACAAACCTCCTTTGGTCACTGTAGTGCAGTCTATAGTCAACCCTACAGAGCTCCTTTGGTCACTGTAGTGCAGTCTATAGTCAACCCTACAAAACTCCTTTGGTCACCGCAATGCAGTCTGTACCCATCGTGAAACGTCTTAAACCAAGAAAAAACTATTCTAAACAATACCACCACGTCTACCTATTCCGCCTCGATGCAGATACAATATAAACAAAGGCAGACCACAGTTCCGTTTGCTTCAATGACACTGACGTCTCAGTTTGTGCTTTACAAATGGTGTCCCCGTTCCGTTTCCAAGCTATTCTTGAAGTTCCACGAGATTTCTTTTATTGCTATCGGCGTTGTGGAGTGGGTGTCTGTAGCTAAAGCTATACATACTCAGCCTATACTGGGACACCGGCATCCTCTCGGTGAGAGGGAGAGCTGTAATCTATCACGCTGTCCAAATGCGGGTTGGTAGATATCATTTCTTAGATTGTTTTTTTTTTTTTGGTTCTAGGACATGCCGGTTTCCTCACGATGGTTTCCTTCACCGTTTTGAGAGCAGTGGTGATGAAATAATTTACACAAAGTAAAGGACCTGATGGGGTTCGATACTACCTTACAACTTGTATGTCGCGGTTGATACCACTACGTCACCGCTGCTTTCTCTGCTAAAGATATCGTCATCATCATCATTGTCGGCCCACTGCTGGATACAGGTCTCCTCTCATAAAGAGAAGGATATGGTTTTTATTAAATACTTTTTTTATAATAACTATAAACTAGTACTTGACCACAATCCTGCCTGATGGTAAGCAGTGATGCAATCGTTGATAGGTAGTAAAGCGCGCTAGTTTCTTAAGCTTATTCATAAAAAAGTGAGTGAATAGAAAGGAAGACTGCAGTTAAGCGAGGTGATGCAATGTTAAACCCAATAACACGACCAACGATGTTGCGCCAGAGGGAGATTGATCTGGAGACCTTCGCAACCAAACTCCCGACACAACAACATTTGGCGCATCGTACCCGGCACACATCGCAACACAACTGCTTAGATGCGTCCTCCGTACGGCTTCACCAGACATCTTGCCATACTCCTCTGTAACAATAGAAAAGAAAATTGCTCTGAAAAGAACGATGTCCGACGGCTATCACTGGATTTTTGGATTTGTATAAAAGACTAGCGGCCGTCCGCGACTTCGTTCGGGTGTCGTTAGTTATTATGCTCGGCTCCTATTGGCCGCAGCGTGATGTTATATAGCCTAAAGCCATTCATTAATGGGCTATCAAACGCAAAAACAATTTTTCAAATCGGACAATTTCAAATCCTGAGATTAGCGCGTTCAAACAAACATACAAACATACAAACTCTTCAGCTTTATATAGATGATAAGTAGTCCTATCAATTACTATGGTAAATTTTATTCAAAGAAAGGTACAGTCCTATGTTTTCGCAGTCAGATGGTTACAGAATCAGACTGTAGATATCAAAGGAGGTATGTAATCAAAGTAGACGGATATTTGCTAGGATCGCGGGTGTTCGAAGGAGATACCGTCGCCCCTGGTGCACAGTACTGGCTGTTGTATATAAAGAGAGTGTTTTCTACTACTATTGTACACTTTAGTATCTTGACACATCTGCGGAACGTACGGCGCCGAAATTTCGACTAAATACGCTCGCAGTGTATTTCAAGTACTCTATGACACATCAGCCGAAATTACGCCGCGTTCGGGGTAGGGCCTAACCTTCCTTCGGGCGGTTTTTTCAGCTAAAACGCATTTAATGTATGTATTTTGTATTGCAAGCGATACATCACGCGATGCGTTGCGCGACCGAAAGTTCCGCGGCCGTAGCTGAACGTTCGGCGTGTGTTGTGGATCGCGCGCGTGGCGGTAACGAAGAGCGGCAACGTCTTCTAGGCCCTCAATAATAGCTAATATTCTAATTAAATCCATTTTTCTGGGCACACAAACCGTCGTTTTACGTCACAAAAACCGCACACCATAAAGTGTCGACACAGACAGACTGACGATGACACCACGTAAGTTTCCGTCGCGTAGCGCGCTGAACGCTCTCTCTCGTACAATATATTTCTTCATCGTTCTCACGCGGTTGATTTCAACATGAATGATGTAATCAAATATTTGTAACAATAGCTTAAAAATTTAAAAGAGTGTCCATGGAGTTTCTTGCCCGTTCTTCTCCATAGGTACCTACTCTTTGGAATGGGCGACTAGCTTCATCTTATTGACTGACCGACCTTCTGACAATTCAAAAGTGCCTGTAACTGGTTTATTTGAAATAAATGATTTGATTTGATTTCATTTGAACAAGACGTCTCGTGTTGACCGTTTGGTTTGTCATAACAACTAAATATTGCGACTGACATTTCAGCCGCTGAGCTTTCAGCGCCATACGTTCCGCGAACTAACTTTCCATTTTAAGAGGGAACTCTAGTGGTGCTTTCTCCATACAAACGTATTCCGCTGTTTTCTTCGCGGATAATGCTTTTAGAGCAATTATTTTTTTCTACAAATTTACACCGTGATTATACGTGCACCTATCATTTGATTTTCCCGAAACTTAATTAATAAAAGAAATATGATATTTAAATGTCCCGAAATAAAAACCCATTTTTACCGTGATTTTCAGACGACTATGACATACGTGATAAATTTTTGACAAAAAAGAAAGTAATAGAAGCATAGGTAACTTTTCCTTTAAATTTTGATATAAAAATTATAGAGATCAGTCATGTTTTGAAAAATCAAATAGAGGAATACGAAAGGTCTCTTGGTCAACGTTTTTGTAGGTAAAATCAGCCTGAGCTGTAACTGCTCTTTTCGAACTTTACCAGGAGAGGTTGGGAGCAGAGCTGCGGCAATAGTTTCTTCAAATACCTATTTTCCAAATTATTCAGCACTAGAGTCCCCTCTTAAGCCGTAAAAGAGCCAGCCTGTCGGTGTTCTATAGGATGCATTTTGAGAGTGTGCGAGGGAATTGCATGACTTAATTCCCCTATCTCCGTTCCATCATTGCACGACCTGTCGTACGGCGAGTATTCACCCCCGCCTCGTTTTTTCTACCGCGTAAATCGAAGGACTGGAACAATTTCCCTGCGAGGGTCTTTCCGTCTCGCCCTGAGGACATGGTGTAGCATACGGTGGAAGTCTGCCCGGCTTGGGTAGAGCACCGCCGTGTCCTCGTAGCGGCGATCGGTGGCAATCTCTCGCGTCCGACCCTGAGAGTGCATGGCAGGCCGTCACCTCCTTCTGTGAAGCGGCGATGCTGGTAAAGGAGGAGGCGGAGCGCGTGAGGCAACGGGAATACCAGCGTCCTCACGCCACTAGCCGCCGTAGGAGACGCCCTGGTCGGGTGACGATACCAAACTGCAGTTTGGTATCTCCCGACCAGGGCGTCTCCTGCGTGGCTGGGAAGCCACCGTAGGCGTGGGCCTGCGGGCGGTGAGCAGTGGGCAGCTCGCCGCTCGGTAAGGACCAGGCCCTAGTCGACGTTGCGTCGTGTTTCACGCGCGCCTCAAAGAGATGTCAGCACATCGTGACGGGGTCCACGAAGACCGATGCCTCCTGGGTCAAGCTTGCGGGTTGGTTAAACAAGAAACCGTGGCCCTGGCTGTCGCATAGGCAAGTGAAGAAACACGGGTGGGTTTTAGTAAGTAAAAGTCTGACACGCCCTTCCGCTCCGCCCAGAGCGTGAGAAGTCATTTGATGATATCCCATCCCAACAAAAAAGGGTCTTTCCGTTTGGCTACAATTTAAGTGTCTTCAAGGCTAGAGCGAATAGGTAGGTAGCTAATAAAGTAGTGCTCAACGATTGCATCACTGCTTACCATCAGGCGGGATAGCAGTCAAGCTTAATGCTAGTTTAAAAAATAAAATAAAAATCAATAAATACTCTTGTGTTTAAGTGTGTAAGTTTTATGATTGAATAAATGAATGAAATAATCATATTTATAATTTCGGACCAAACATCCATACTAATATTATAAATGCTAAAGTATCTCTGGCTGTCTGTCTGTCCGGCTTTCACGGCAAAACTACTGAACCGATTGTAATGAAATTTGGTACACAGATAGTCTAGATCCTGAGAAAGGACGTAGGCTATATGACCAATAGGAGCAGAGCAGTAACAAAAAATGTTGCGAAAATGGGAGCGAACGCGGACGGGCATACTGCTCCCATTATTTTAACAGGCGCTTATAAACTGAAGTTCACGCGGACGGGGTCGCGGGCAACAGCTAGTACATAATATATTAGTAACATAATATAAAAAAAACAACTCATTATTTATTGTTAGTACCTACCAATCACCCACCGCACAAACTGTTTTACAAATTGAAAGCCAAAACTCTCCACTAAGGCTCTTAGGATGTTGTTTATGAGAAGCCTTTAGAATCCTAACTTGTCAGAGTAAGCGAAGGTATGACGCACTTAAGTTATTTACGACTTAACTGTAATAATCTTAAGGTTACCTTCGTAATAGACTTAAAAGATTACTTTTGGTAAAGTTTTGTTTTTCAGGTAGAAATTAGTATACAATATGTAAAGAAAACCCTGTCCGACCCATAAGGATAATAAACGTTAGGTAAACACTTGACCAAATATAATGTAAAATTTTACATAATCATCATAGTAACAATACTAATGAATTTTGAAATAATCTTTTTTTACCGGAAATTAATTTCCCCGAAATATGGTAATTTTTAAAAAAGTGACAACACCGGTAACTATTATTATGAGCGAATAGCGACGCGACCACGTCACAGGTGCCGCGTGCCCTGCCCCCGCCGCCCGCGGAAGGGTTGCTTACCGCAAATGTATTAAGTTACCTCTTTTTGCGAAACAATATTTATTTTTTTAGGGGGAACCTAATTGAAGCCATAGGCAATTAAATTGCACCGTGTAAATCAGTCTTTATGGTGAGAACTGAGAATCGTTGTTAATAAAGCGCACTAATCAAAAGAACTGAGTGAATAGGAAGGAAGACGGCAGTTGAGCGAGATGATGCAATGTTAAACCCAATGATGCTGCGCCAGAGGGAGATTGAACTGGAGACCCTCTACGACCAAACTCCTGACACAACAACATTTGGCGCTGTTGAGGTTGAATTTCATTATTGTCTCTGACTGATGATATTTATAAAGAAATATATATTTGAGTTTGGAAGATTAGGGAGACTGGTAAAAATGTTTTATTGTTTTGTTGTAGATATGGTGTTTTTGTAGTAGAGTTGAGGTTATATGGTGTGTTTTTGTAATAGGGTTTTGAAGTTTTAGGTAGGGTGTGTCTTTGTAATAGGGTTTTGAAGTTTTAGGTAGGGTGTGTTTTAATAATAGGGATTTGAAGTTTTAGGTAGGGTGTGCTTTTGTAATAGAGTTGAAGTTTTAGATAGGGTGTGTTTTGTAACAGAGTTGAAGTTAAAGATAGGGAGTTGTTGAAGTTATAGATAGGGAGTTTTTTGAAGTCAAAGATAGGGAGTTGTGGAAGTTAAAGATAGGGAGTTGTTGAAGTTATAGAGAGGGAGTTTGTTGAAGTTAAAGATTGGGAGTATATAGATAGGAAGACTGTCGGAGTTGTTGAAGTTATAGATAGGAAGTTTGTTGAAGTTAAAGATTGGGAATTTATAGACAGGAAGACTGTCGGAGTTGTTGAAGTTATAGATAGGGAGTTTGTTGAAGTTAAAGACAGGGAGTTTGTTGAAGTTATAGATAGGGAGTTTGTTGAAGTTATAGGTAGGGAGTTGTTGAAGTTATAGATAGGGAGTTTGTTGAAGTTATAGATAGGGAGTTTGTTGAAGCTATAGATAGTGAGTTGAAGATGAATTGAAGTTTTATATGAGTTATTTTGTATTGAGAGGGTTACAGGTTATGTATTGAAGTTTTATATGAGTTGTTTTGTATTGAGGGGGTTAAAGGTTATGTATTGAAGTTTTATATAGGTTAAGTATTGAAGTTGTTTAAAGGGAGTGTATTGAAATTACTGTTTGAAAGTTATGTCTTAGGTTTATAGAGATGATTTTAAAATTTTATTTTGAGACAGTATAAAATTCAGAGGGGATATTGAGGTTGAATTTCATTATTGTCTCTGACTGATGATATTTATAAAGAAATATATATTTGAGTTTGGAAGATTAGGGAGACAGGTAAAAATGTTTTATTGTTTCTATGCAGTCTTGTTTCGGTAGCATGATTCAGTGGTAAGACAGCAGTCAACGGAAAAGTTATAATTTAAATTTATATAATATTGTTAGAGTTTATTTTTTCGTGTTTTAAAGTATGAATTAAAAGAATGAAATGATTTAATGATGGCCTTTTAATTTTTGAAGTGATTTACAATGTAAGGGATCCCAGAAGGTATAAATTTCCATTTCTTGATCATAACAACAGGCGCAGCGTACCCAGCATACATCGTTTTTTTATTTATTTAATTAATAGACATATCCATGCATGTTCATAAACTTTTGCGTTTATAATATTAATAGGAACCGTACATTTATTAAAATTATCAACAATTATTTTGTTTTGATGTGGTCGCTGATAAAAATAATAATTACCCAGTTGTTTTGTTTTGTACTAATCAATTGATATTATCAACCCACACTGGGCCAGCGTGATAGATTACGGCCCACTCCTCACTGAGAGGAGGCCTGTGGCCCAACAGTGGGGGCGTTATCGGATCATTATGTATGTATATATTTGGACTTCAAATAAGAGCCTTTTATTTGTCCTCCGTGGCGCAGCGGTCAACACGCCTGCCTGCGACGTGGAGGCCCCGGGTTCGATCTCCGGCCAGGTCATGATGGAAAACGATCTTTTCCTGATTGGCATGGGTCTTGGATGTTTATCTATATATGTATCTATTATAAGTATGGTTTCGTTGAGTTAGTATCCCATAACACAAGTCTCGAACTTACTTTGGGGCTAGCTCAATCTGTGTGATTTTTCCGTATATATTTATTTATTTATTTATTTCATATTTTAATATTGTACCGACAAATAGATAATACCGTTTCACAAAGAGGATGTAATTATCGTGTCGTAAACAAATCTCTTATCTTGTTTTTCATATCTCTGACAGCATTCTTTAATTTTCTGAGAAGAGGTTTTTGATCCCTGCTTCAAACCATTTGTACTGCATTATGAACCTTATTTCGACCATGTTCTAGTTTATTTTAGTAGTAATTATAACAGTAGTTTGAGGGTATGAGGAATAGGGTGTAAAGTTCACTCATTTTCTATAGAAAAGGGAGGTTCCTCGACCAGACGGGTGTTGTCTGGCGGGCACTGTATACATATCACAAAAAAAAAAACGCATGAAGTTATCTATATCTTTCTGCTAGAAGGACAATATCATCGGCGAACCTTAGATGACTAATGTGTTTCCCGTCTATGTTTCTTTTTTTTTTTTAATAATTATAAACTAGTGCTTGACTGCAATCTCGCCTGATGGTAAGCAGTGATGCAATCGTTGAGTGTAAAGCGCACTAGTTTATTAAGCCTATTCACTTAATAAACTTAGGAATAGGACGGATGACGGCAGTTGAGCGAGGTGATGGAATGTTAAACCCAAGACCAACCCGACCAAACGATGCTGCGCTAGAGGGAGATTGATCTGGAGATTCTCCACGACCAAACTCACGAGACAACAACATTTGGCGCATCGTACCCGCCACACATCGCAACACAACTGCTCAGACCCGTCCTCCGTACGGCTTCACCAGACATCATGCCGGGACACGACGAATCGCTTGGCGGCAAGACTTTGTCAGGTGGGTGGTAACTTCCGCCGGCAGCCGAAGTTATGGCCTACACCTGCTCTCTTCCAATTAAGTTTCCCGATAATAATTTCTAGTACTGCTATGAAAATTCGGGGTGATAGGGGGTCGCCTTGCCGTACTCCTCCTTTGATAGGAATCACCTATTCCTATCAAAAGAGGACTCAAGCGGTCTTCTCGGTCGAACTCAGCTCCTGCGGTCTCAAGCTTCACTCTACTAGTGTTGTTCTCGTATAGGTATTTTAGGACTTCCACGTACTTTTTGGGACTGTAAAGCTTTCCATATTGAGGGATATAGTATTGTGTCAAATCCTTTGTGGTAGTCTACAAACCCTATGTAGAGTGGACGTTGGTACTCATGATAGTTTTCAACACGCAATTCTACAGATTGGATATGGTCTATTGAGGAAAGTTCTTGCGAAAACCAGCTTGTTCGATCGGTTGACTTTTTTCGAGCGTAGTAGGTACCTACTAATTTTTCACTCTAAAATTGATGAAAATAATTTATAAAGTGATGGAAGCAGGCTTATGGGTCGGTAATTGCCTATGTTCTTTGGATCCCCTTTTTTAAACAACAAGATAATATTCGACTCAGACCATTTTTTAAGTGTTATGGAGGAGCTTAATATCAAATTAAATAAATGTACCAGAGGGATGAATAGGTAAGCACCAGCTATTTTTATGGCCTCATTTGTTATTTTGTCTGGACCTGAGCTCATTTCATATTTTAGTCTTTTGATTTCCATTATAATTTCTGCTTCATCTAATGGGTTTATTTCTACATCATTTTCTGTTTCACACTGGTATATGTCTTGGTGCATTGGGGTACTGTACAAGTTTTCATAAAAGCTGGTTGTTATGCTTAAGATCTCTTTTCAGTCATGTGTTGTTTTTTTAAGGGTCGTGAAGGCCTTCTATACGTTTTATGAGAGCGCAGTTCCTTGTATTCTTTTTTGATACTTCCTGTAGAATTAAGATGTTTTTCGATAGTGTGTTTTCGATAGTTTGCGTAATCTTTTCGTACATATTTGCTCACCAGTGTGTGAAGTGCTTTCAATTCATTTCTCATAGCTCGCGTCTTTGGTTTTATTTTTTGTAGAATACTTCTACGTCTTATTAGTTTTGTAGTATGAGCTGATATCACACTAGGTACTTCTTTTTTTGTCTTTATTATGTATGAGTGCTTCCTTCAAACTAGATTCCAAAACGTTAACTATTTTGTCGTAGCATTCCGATCCTGGCAGCTCGTAAGGTCTTCGCTGCATTCATTAAGTAATTGTTTATATCTCAATATTTCATTTTCGTTTTTTAGTAAGCTTCTTGAGTTGTTGGCATAATTCTTTCTGTTTACCTTTAGTTTTTGTATAAGAAATGCTGCTGTTACGAGTCTGTGATCCGAAGGGAAATTTAAGTTGATAACCTGTAGATTTTGCACGTGCTTCTGTAAATTTGTCAGTATATAATCCAGTTCAGCGCCAGGTCCGGTCCACCTTTGATTATTCTTCCTTTTATAGAAGGTGTTTATAATTGAAAACTCGTTTTCATAGGCGAATCCTATTAGCCGGTCGCCTCTATTGTCTCTTATACCATATCCATGGTTTTTCATAGTTAAGCTTTCTTCTGGCTTTGGTTGACCAATTTTGGCGTTAAAGTCTCGCATGACTATTATGTTCTTTTCTGATACTTTTAGGGCTTTGTCGACGGTGTCATAGAAGCGCTTTAATTCAGTATCACTTGCAGCGTCTGTTGAAGCATAGGTTTGTATTATACTGATTCTAAAGTTTTCGACATTTAACGTCAACAACATAACACGCTGTGATAGACCAATGAAGCTCTCGATGTGAGTTTTGAGATGTTTCTTCACGAGAAAGCCAACGCCATGTAGGTCTGGGGTCTCTCCTATATAATACACCACCAACCATACCACCAACAAAACCAACAAAATATATACAGGTTTGCTCAACCAAACGGGTTTTCTCGACAAAGTCTTGCCGCCAAGCGATTCGTCGTGTTCCGGCATAATGTCTGGTGTAGCCGTACGGAGCGTCCTCCGTACGGCTCTCTCTTCTTCGGTCTCGTTCTTTTCAGAGCGATTTTCTTTTCTATTGTTGCAGAGGAGTATGGCAAGATGTCTGGTGAAGCCGTACGGAGGACGGGTCTGAGCAGTTGTGTTGCGGTGTGTAGCGGGTACGATGCGCCAAATGTTGTTGTGTCGGGAGTTTGGTCGTGGAGAGTCTCCAGATCAATCTCCCTCTAGCGCAGCATCGTTTGGTCGTGTTGGTCTTGGGTTTAACATTGCATCACCTCGCTAACTGCCGTCATCCTTCCTATTCCTAAGTTTTTTAAGTGAATAGGCTTAATAAACTAGTGCGCTTTACCATCAACGATTGCATCACTGCTTACTATCAGGCGGGCTTGCGGTCAACCACTACTTTAATGAATATTAAAAAATAAAATACGGGTAGCGGCGACTGGTTGCGCCGCCATGCGCCCATACCGAAGCGTAGTAACCTATGGAGAAGAACAGGCAAGAATCTCCATTGATGCTCTTCTATATCAAACAACCTATGGAGAAGAACAGGCAAGAATCTCCATTGACGCTCTTCCATATCAAACTAATGTTAATGGTTTCATGGTATTGGTGACGTCAATGTATCTAATATTACCACTAAAATCAATATTATCCTCAACATTTAGATAGTTTATTTTTTAAATGTTTTCCGATTGCGTCTAAGTACCATCAATCAGCCTATTACATCCTTACTAATATTATAAATGGGAAAGTGAGTTGGTCTGTATGTTTGTTCCACTTTCACGCCGTAACTACTGAACCGATTGCTTTGAAATTTTGCAGACGTAACTTAGAAGTCAGGATTAAATAATAGAGTACTTTTTATCTCGGAAAAGTCTGATATTTCCGAGGGAAATCTAAAAAGCGCGAGCCGAACTCCACGTGGGCGAAGTCGCGGGCGGAAAGCTAGTAATTTTATATACATACATGAGCCTCTCCATTCAAGACTACTTGGTATATACCCACGTATATAGTTTTTTATCATTATAAACCCGCCTGATGGTAAGCACTGATGCAATCGTTGATGGTAAAATCGGCTAGTTTATTAAGAGCTTATTCACTCTAGCCTTAGAGACATTGAAATTGTAGTTAGACGCAAAGACCGCCGCCGGCAAATTGTTCCAGGCCTTTGATGTACGCGATATAAAAGCACTTCGTCCGTCGTAGTGGTTATGTTGTTTAATATTAATGTGTTATTGATTCTCCTATAGTAATAATAAATTTAAGCAAAAGAATCAGGTATTATAGATTACCTATTTGGAAATATTAATATAATAGGAATCATTTTATGTTCCATAATCACTTTTTTGTAGCAGAGTTGGTGTCCCACTCCTGCGTAATAACATTTTACCAGGCCCTTTTTCTCCCAAAAAAATTAAAAGGCACTCTTTTTTATTTTATAAAATTATAATTATTTTCGAAACATTTGAAAACAATTATTTATGAATATAATAATTTATTTTTTAATAATACCTATTGAACACAAAAAGAACCGTGAAATAATTATTATATTTATTTTCGTACACACTTAATTTTAGACACGGAATCTTAACACGCACTGTCATCTATACTAATATATAAAGCTGAAGAGTTTGTTTGTATGTTTGTTTGTTTGTTTGTTTGTTCGCGCTAATCTCGGGAACTACTGGTCCGATTTGAAAAATTATTTTTGCGTTGGATAGCCTTTTAATCCAGGAAGGCTTTGGGCTATATAACATCCCGCTATGACCAATAGAAGCAGAGCAGTAACAACAAATGCTGCGAAAACGGGAGCTAACGCAGACGTACACATTGCTTCTATTGTTTTAACAGGCGCTTATTTTATTAATCGCTAAAGCTTTACAATTTAATAAAGGTCTGGAGTAGATCTGATGATGGAGCCGGGAGACAGTCGAAAGAACTCCTCAACAAGTCACAGCAGCTACCTTGTGTTTGTGTTTGAATAATTTGTATTGACAAGATCCTTACACCTAGATGGGTGGTGACTGTCATTAGGGAGCTGATGATGATGACAAAGGTCAGTTCAGGGAACTCCTAAACGATTTACAGTAGCTACGTTGTATTTGGACTCAATTCATTTATATTGATAAGACCTTTGCACCCATTGGGTTAAAATAATGGTCTGCAGTAAATTTGATCATGAAGACCATAAGCAGTTGAGGGAATACTTACAGGTAAAAATTAAAGTGAACAAAATTACGTCGTTTCCAAACTATATTTGCGTCAGCCTCCAGTCTGACCGGATGCAACTGAATACATAGTACTTTTAACAACTAAAAAGTGTAAAATAAAAACTTTTTTACAAAAAAACAACCGACTTCCAAAAACCACTACAAAGTTAAAAATAACTAATTTCGGAAGTCGGTGTCAAAAATGAATATACAAAACCAAAGACACCGACTTCCGAAATTAGTTATTTTTAACTTTGTAGTGGTTTTTGGAAGTCGGTTGTTTTTTTGTAAAAAAGTTTTTTATCAACTGAGCTCTTTTTATTTTTTTTTCGGAACGGGACGAACAGTGCACTCAGTTACCATTGACTTAGCTCATGAGGAATTGCAATAGGTATTAGTAAAAGCAGTGAGTGCGGAAGAATGTTACAGCAGTGCTATGTCAATATTAAGTTGTTAGTTTGGGATGAATGTGATGATATTCCACAAAAGGGCAATTAGAGCACTAGATCACACAATGGGGGACATCAAAGGCAACCAAGATATCATGGGAGGGATGGTGGTAATTTTAGCTGGTGACTTTAGACAGACCCTTCCAATGATTACAAGGGGTATGTCGCCGGCAGATGAAATAAATGCCCCTTTGAAAGCATCTGAATTATGGGTTCGCGTGAAAAAGTATTGTCTCACCACGAATATGCGAGAGCAACTTCATCACGATTCTTAAGCCGGATATATGCAATACGTAGCTACTCTTTTAAAAATCAGAGAAAATCGCATGCCAACTGACAGTAATGGCATGATTAGAGTGAGTCGTGAGTTTTGTCTAATTGTGGATACCTCAGATGACTTATTAAATAATTCTATCCCGATCTTCAAACAAATATGGCCAACCGAGAATGGATATGCGAAAGGGCAGTTTTGGCGCCAACTAATGAAATAAAAAAAGTCAGTAAAATAAATGAAAAAATCATGTTAAAGGTTCAGGGAAATGTTATCGAATACCTCTCAGCGGACAATTTTACTGACACTGAACAAGTTACATCATACCCTATAGAATTTCTCAACTCTTTAGAATTATCAGGAGTGCCATCCCATAAGTTGATACTAAAAGTTGGTGTTCCAGTCCTATTAATGAGGAATCTTGACGCTCCAAAGTGTGTCTGTGTAATGGTACTCGGTTACAAATAACACATTTGGGTCACAACATTGTAAAGGCTACAATCATGGCTGGAATGGCAAAAGCACAAAATTCCTTGATTCCATAGACTCATTTGCCATTTTGATTTAAAAGAGTACAGTTCCTTCTGAAAGCAGCATTTGCTATAAAAATAACAAAGCCGACAGACGCTTAAAGTTGCTTCTCCTGGGCAACTCTATGTGGCATGCTCACGTGTATCAAATCCAGAAAACCTTTATGTTTTGGCAAGAGACAGCAAAACAAAAAAAGTTGTTTATAAAACCATAATTACTTAAATGTGCTCATATTTTATCAAGTGTAATAATTTTTAACCCTTATTTCATAATATCCTAAGCATATCCAATACACCAATCAATGAAAAATAATTAGAAGTATGATATTTGATGTTTCTTTCCTTTGCTAAACCTTTAAACCCGGTAAAATTAACGTTGCTATAGACCTTATGTATCTTTATAATCCTACTAATAATATAAATGCAAAAATGTGTGAGGATGTTTGAAACCTTGCAGTAATGTAGGCATTTATCTTGGTATTCCCCCGGAAACGGGAACCACCGCGCGCTATAAACTGAAGTCTACGCGGAGGAAGTCGCGGGCAACAGCTAGTGATTATATAAAATTCATGATATAATGGCCTACAGTCCTAAGTTCAGGGTATCCCCCATAAATAAAAAAGTATAGCCCGTATTGTATTTGAAAACATTTTCAATCTAATGGTCGGTGGTAAATGTACATATGTACAATGTACATACCTATACTTGGGCCAAATTCGATAAAGAATAGAGGTAAACAAACCGTTGCTGGGCAACGAGTAGTTGCAACAGATGTTAACAACCTTTTCTACATAGATGATTTCATAAAAATAAGAATCCTACTTCCTATTAATGTAAACAGTTTATTTGTTTAGATATTTATGATTTGCATAGAACGCTTAACCGATTTGAATGAAATACACATGTAAGCCAATTTCCTAATAGGTTAAATTTTTTGATATATATATATTATACTTAGTCCCTACTTGAAAGTATTACAATGCATGTGTTATGCAGTTTATTTGAAAGTAGTTAAAATACGCAAAATTGTATTGACAAATGACTCAACTTTATTCATTGGTTGAATTCCACAAAGTATCTTTAGTACCTGGATTTCATCCATCTTTCTTTTTTTGTAGGGCTATCATGTAAAATTAATGTCGACTTTTTAATGGTTTTTCGAAATACCAAGTTATTATGCATGTTATTTTATTGTTTCTATTGAAATATGCTGCAATAGGAATTGTTAATAAGTAGTTAGTAAAGTCGATAATCATGTAAATAACAGGAGATTTGTAAAACGTGAGTAGTGATAACCCTAAATTCGTTTGTTTACCTCTATTCTTTATGGAGCTTGGTGTAGGTATAAGTGCTATTTGCTGGCGAGCTTATAATCTTGCTATAATGGCCGCTGTCTTTACAAGACCCATTTGTGTCAAAGATGCCGATTACCACAATCGATTTATCATTTGTCAATGTACATTTAGACAACGTATAAACTCTTACTGTAACAATTGTTTTCCATATTTCTTTCTGTTAGTTTCTTTTTCTATGGACAACAGTCGCACAGTAGGGTAATTGCGCAACAAACTATCAGTAGAGAAGTTTTGGCGGGAATGTCAAAATGAGTGTCACGCTCATTTTCCATTGGACTTTTAAAATTATTTATAGTGTTGTTTACTAAATAAAAGTGCGTGATTTATGTAGTAAAATGTGCATTCCGTAAATAATTCATAAAGAACAGTGAAATATCGCAGCAAAGTGGCCACATCATGACTTTGTTCAACCTCCCTCGTAAGACGTTTCACGCGGCCGTCTTTTTCGACGTGATTAATTCATTACCTGACATTGGCTAAATGAACACACCGTGCAAAGCCAAAAAGAAAGAACTATGAGTGGAAATGGGTTTCATTTTGATAGTTCAACGATATTCATTGCATTGTATACGTTGTAGAACAAGCAAATTTTTTGAACTTATAAAGCAATGGGCTAGCAATATGCTTCGAAATGATTCCAATCGATAGTAGATGTGTGTTATGCAATTAGGGTCATCATCATCAACCTTTTTATCGTCCCACTGCTGGACACAGGTCTCCTCTCATACAGAGAAGGATTGAACGTAATCACCACGCTTGCTCAATGCGGGTTGGCGATTTCAGACTTAAAGTCCAGGTTTCCCCAAGGTGTTTTCCTTCACCTTGTAATCAGTCATTGGTGATCAAGATATACTTAGAAAGTACAATTATAACTTAGAAAAGTTACATTGGTACTTGCCTGACCTGGAATCGAACCCGCACGCTGCACACTCATACTTGAGAGATTGGTGTTTTAACCACTAGGCCACCACGACTTTACGCATTTAGGGTTTAGTAGAGTAATTACGTAACACACTCATCATCATTATCATCCCAGCGTTAATCCCAGTCGCATCCGAAGCCTTTTCAGCTTTGGAGTCTGGGGTCCGCTTTACCAGTCCAACTGCTGACATGGCTAAACTTCGACATTTTCCGTGAAGCGACTGCCGTCTGACCTCCACAACCCGAAGGCAACATCGAAGCATTGCCGTTAGACCAATTGTTGGATTTTTGAGGGCTCCAACAACCCGTATCGACTGCCACTTGATGTTCGTATGGCAACCGGGACCAACGGTTTAACGTGCTTTCCGAGGCACGACCAGACCAGTGCAAGTATTCATATTCATGCATACAAATACTTGCACAGTGCGGGGATCGAACCCGCGCCACCCTGCGCAGCGGCCGCGTCCGCTAGCGCTACGCCACGGAGGCTGTCCGATTGATTTCAACATGAATGATGTAATTAAATATTTGTATCATGGAGGCTGCTGTTTTAACCACTAGGCCACTAGGCTTAAGACGACATAGGCATAGAATAAAGAGAGGGAAGTACGTTATCTTCATACAAACGGACCGCGCGCGGCTTGTATGTGTGCGCCATAGTATCTATGCGTCGCCGCACGCACACCTAAACACAATATTAGAGTGCCTATGACTGCGCTAGTCGCGGCTAGCACGGAACGAGGTTCGCGCGTCATGGCTTTTCGGCACATTCGCTAAATCACAGATTACAGAATACTACGTAGCTAAATTAAAGAACAATGTGTGATTATCGTAGGAGAAAGTATTGTTGTTTGTTTGGGTGTCTTAATTCATCGATTTCAGAATTGTCTCTGTTCAGATTACCTACTGAGCAGGAAAGGTAAGAAAGTCACTTATTCTTATAAGATTATAATTTTTACTTGATGATGAGATATCCACTTAGGAACTTACTTATTTCTTGTTGTAAGTATTAGTTTTCTATCAGATAGGGGAAGTAGGTAGGCCTGTTTTCGTACTAGAATTTATTATTCACACAAATCAATGATTAAAGTTACTTTTGATCTGTCAGTTGATTTGCCGCTAGCGCTCTACTGCTTTGTTTACATTTAGTTATGCCGATTTCTTAGTACCTATTGTAGGTAGGTATAGTAACTACTTACTTACAGTTATAAAATCGTTATTAAAAGTAAGTAAGTACCTAATTGACAATTTGTGAATCAGATAAATAAAGTTCAGATCTTAACAAGAGAAATAATTAGTCAAAGAGGCAGTTGTCAGTATTTTTATGTTGTTTTACGATTTTTAGGGTTAATAGATATGTTTGTGTTATATAAATTTGTATTAATTAAAAATAAAAATAAATATGGTCCTTTATGTGTACAAAACTACTAATAAATTACAAAATAAAAAATACATAAAAACTGTGTATGACTATATGTATAAATACTAAGCAAATAATTTAAATATAAGCTCTTAGTCTATAAATATTTGTTAGCGGGTTCGGTGACAACCGAATCCGACGAAGCGTGAACAGTCGTCAACTTTCCGACCTTTGCCAATTTATAGACACTGAATTCAAATTTTGCTAAACGTGACAACCCTAAGACAGTAGGCAATTAAATCGCGGATTGGGTCGGAGATAACCTACTTCCCTCTCTTTATTCTATGACATAGGTGGTTTAAAATATTACCTACACTCAGCAGGCTCATTGCGTAACACATTATCAGTAGCAATGGGTTTCATTTTGACAGTTCAACAACATTCATTGCGTTATTAACATTGTTGGGCAGACATATTTTCCAACACATCGAGTAATGGGTTAGCAATATGCATCGAAATTATTCCAACTGATAGTAATAATTCTTATTAACCTGCTACACGTTAATAAGAAAAAGTTAAGTTTAAATTGAAAGGGTTTTTGACAGTCAAAACTTCTGTATGTCTATTTAATGTTATTGTTATGTATTTTAATTATTATTTTATTTTATCTTTATTTTCTTTTCTAATTATTTAATTTGATTTTTGTTTCAATTTATATTTTATTAGTTGATTTCATTTTTGAATTATTTTAATGCGTAACTGGATTTTTGGGCTATAATATTGTCAGAAATCCATACTAATCCATACTAATATTATAAAAGCGAAAGTAACTCTGTCGGTCTGTCTGTCTGTCTGTTACGCTTTCCCACTTAAATCTCTCAACCGATTTTATTGAAATTTGGCACAGACAGTCTTTAGACCCTGAGAAAGAACATGGGCTACTTTTTATTGAAAAAAGAAATGACATTCCCGAGGAAAATCTAAAAAGCACGATATAACCGAATTTCAAGCGGGCGAAGCCGCGGGCGGAAAGCTAGTAAATAAATAAAAATACTGTTGGAAAATACTTACAGACAGTCAGAAGGCCAAAAATCTGATCACCAGTCAGGGGTATCGTATTACCCACAAAACTGGTTTATGGAGGTCAGATAGGCAGTCAGTAAAATACTTACCAGCATTTTTCAGCCGAATCTCATTGGACTAGAAATCGATACCAACCTTCGATCACCTATACGGTTTAAACCTTAGATTCACAATCGGCGTAAAAAAAATGGTTGAACTGAACAAGCGCACAACGCAACACTGGGTGCTTCTTTCATTTAGAACTTACTTTATAATTCTGACTTTAATGCATACGTGTAAGGTTGAATTTGGTTTGATGTCAGACTCAGTCGTAAAAAATAATGGCTTTTTTTACTGCTTTGTGATAAGAACTTTATACACTGCACTTAAGGCTGATTTTAATTTAATGTATATTTATTTTGACTACTTTAGACTGCTTAATACTTGTTGCCATTTTTGATAGAGTTTCGTTCGGGACTGTGTTTCTAGTGTATAAGTGATCGATGATGACAACTGTGGAGGCATGAGGAACAGGGAGTAAAGTTCACTCATCCTCCATAGAAAAGTGAGGAACCTCCGACCAGACGGGTGTTATGTCTGGCGGGCACTTGCCCAATGCTTGAAATTGGGAAGTTGTATACAACGTGTAACATAAAGGGTATATACATACCAAGGGCATGGCATGTTTAGAAGATATCAAACGATATGGGAAGGGTTTCAACTCAAAATAAAATACTCAAAAAATGTATACCAAATTTTCGGTTTCGTGTGTTTCTTAAAATCAAATCATAATGAACGTGGCACTATACTACATACGTTAATAACTACACGTTACACGTGACATTACTTGGTAAAATCCGATAAATGTATTCAATAATTCTGTGCGCCTAGTATGGTAGTAGCCTATCACAGGCGGTGTTTTTCCTTATAACTTCCTATAAAATAAAGAAATAGGATTAATAACCCTTAAAATATCGATTGATATTGTGTAAAGATGCCATGCCCTTGTTATGTATATAAATATACCCTTTTTGTTACACGTTGTATACAACGTGTAACAAAAAGGGTATATACATACCAAGGGCATAGCATCTTTAGATGATATCAAACGATATCGGAAGGTTTTCAACTCAAAATAAAATACTCAAAAAATTGGTACCAAATTTTCGGTTTCGTGTGTTTCTTAAAATCAAATCATAACAAACGTGGCAGCACACTACATACGTTAATAACTAGTCGTTACCCGTCACGTTACTTGACAAAATCCGATAAATGTCTTCAATATCTCTGTGCGACTAGTATGATAGTAGCCTATCACAGGCGGTGTTTTTCCTCATAACTTCCTTACATAAAGAGATAGGATTAAAAAACCCTTCCAATATCGTTTGATATCATGTAAAGATGCCATGCCTTTGTTATGTATATACCCTTTATGTTACACGTTGTATATGCTAGTTGCTCGGTAAACTCTGATTGCGAGATGTAGAATTCGTGTGACGTCAGTATGACGCGTTGTTGATTTGTGGCGTTTGTAGGTGGTGTAGTACCGCTACAAAAACAAATAATAGTAGTAGGTCGAAGAATAAGCAAAAGGGTGCAATAGTTTTCAACAAAAAATACTTTTTTTATTGGCCGTTATGAGACCTATGGGATATGAAACTAACTGGTAAATCATTAATTAATTCAATAAATAACCGTAACTCTACAATGAAAGATTCCATCTTCATCTTCTTCAGCCTATAGAGGTCTGCACAAAGGCCTCTCTAAGGCTTTCATTACATTGGGGGGTTTTCCATAATCCCCACATTTGGCAGGCGAGTTGAGGATCGCAGTAGTTTGATATTCCATATGAAAAGCACTGCTGCCCGCTCCCCTGGTGACAGTTCCCTTAGTCACCTCAAAATCAAAAATCAAAATTGTTTATTTCAAATTACCATCCGTTGGTGCTTTTGAATAGTCAATGTCGGTCAGTCCAAGAAAATTGAAGCTAAATTGCATGTTCCAAAGCGTAGATCTCTATGGAGAAGAACGTGCAAGAAACTCCATGGACACTCCTTTAAAATCATAGTATGGGTTACATTTCTTCGTTACATATTTCTGTTGCTTCTATCATTGTAGCAAAATGTAAAAAAAAAAAAAAAGATAGAAAATGAATTAAGGCCCACTGGCAGCTAAGAGATGACCAGTCTCCACTGACGGCCCCCGTTCACGAGCCTCTTACGACACCTACATATGCGACATATGGGATGGTACTATTCTAATCCCGGTACCACACGGGAGAATTAGAAAGATTCTATCTTCCACCAGAAACAACAAAAAACTTCTCAATTAAGAAGGTAAAAGCGTTGATCACAACGGATACTCAACCCTAGTTGGTGATTTCAGAATTATATTAAAAAAAAAAATAATATTAGGTAAATAGCTTAGATATATAGACAGCCTCCGCGGCGTACCGGTAGCCAACGCGGCAAAAGGCGCGGGTTCAATCCCCGCGCCGTGCAAATATTTGTATGCATGAATATGAATATTTGCACCGGTCTGGTCGTGCCTCGGAAAGCACGTTAAACCGTTGGTCCCGGTTGCCATAAGAACATCAAGTGGCAGTCGATACGGGTTGTTGGAGCCCTCAAAAAGCCAACAATTGGTCTAACTTCAATCCTTCGATATCGCCTCCGAGTTGCGAAGGTCAGACGGCAGTCGATTCACGGAAAATGTCGAAGTTTAGGCAAATGAGCAGTTAGACTGGTAAAGCGGACCCCAGACTCCAAAGCTGAAAAAGCTTCGGATGCGACTGGGATTAACGCTGAGATGATGATGATGATGAATCTTAGGTGAATATCTAGCTAGTTAATCAGTTACTATAGGTGGTGATGCCAAAAAACTTTTGTGCCTAAACTAAACATTGTGAATGCTAATTTTAGCTCAAATCGATATCTAGACCCAAGATTGCTGGCCAGACAGTCTGGCGTCCACATAACAGTATGTGTGTGGTGCCAGTTGTCGCGCCTCATTTGCTTAATGTCCCCAATATTATTATTTCCTGAGCCGGTATTTTTTTTATTGACTTTGAAGTGGCTCGATTTTTATTAGGTACTCGCTTTCCGCCCACGTGGAATTCGGTTATTAGCGCTTTTGAGATTTCTCATTTTCGGGGATTAATTACATGTGCGTATTATTCGTTTGCAATATATTATCTTGTTTAAAACGACACACAGCGCCATCTATCACCGAACTGTTATGTAGCTAAGAATATTTTTGTTTTCCCTCGGGAATATAATTTTTTCCGAGATAAAAAGTACCCTATTATTTAATGCGGACTTCTAAATTTACGTCAGCAAAATTTCAAAGCAATCGGTTCAGTAGTTACGGCGTGAAAACGGAACAAACAAACAAACTCATTTTCCGATTTATAATATTAAGTAAGGATTGTTGCTACATTATTTCTCTTTCCTTCCCCTTAGTATTCCATCCAAAAGTTGTCAGTAAAAGATCGCTCTTAGCGATAAGACCGCCCATTGTGTCACCCTTTGTAAAATCTTTATATTTATGTTTTTGTAATCTATAACATGGTGAATATAATAAAAAGCTATTCTATTCTATTGTTGAGTATTTTAAAATATCGTCCAATAAACAAAACGATTGGTGCTCTATTGGGTGACTTATTTATATAGATACTCGAATTCGACGCTGTCTTTTGCAAGTTTCTTAAGAAGGACATTTTTAGACTTCAAATTTTCTTCCTTTTTTTCTTTTAATACCGTCTGATAGGTCACTTTTAGAATCAAAACTGTATGTTCTTGGTTACGGGTTTCTTTTGCACACTAAGTGCGTTCAGTGGACCATTGTGCAAGCATTGTGTAAATCAAACCTCTTCCCAAGTTTAATAATGGCAAAAATCCATCCCTATAAAGTGCGTATGTTTGTATGTCTGTCTGTATGTATGTGCCCGAAGTTGCTCAAAACCCTCACCACTATAGATAATCATACAGATCTGGATGCGCTGAGTTAAAAAAAAACACAAAAAAAAAACAAAATAAAACAAAGAATTTTGTTTTTGTCTCGGTCCTACTCCATTAAATCCAAACTTTCAAAGTACAATCTGTAAAATTTCTTTAACAGATTTCCAACTTTATCGGCAAGGCTTTAAGGTTCAAGATTTATTAGGACCATTTAAAAGTTTCGGGTAGCTTGGCCTACTGTCCTCCGTACATTCACAACTAACAGTCAGACCATACATCGGCGGAGTTAGTGTCGTCAGCCAGTCTAGGCCGCACCGTAGTTATGCCTCTCGCTGTTCGGAATGTTCTGCCGAATGTGCCAATCACGTTATTCGGTTTGCCTACATTCTAGAAATAGTTGAGTGGATGGTTTAGTTAACCTAAGTTGTAGGGTAGGAACCACAAGTTTTAGTAATTTGCCGAAGTGAAATGTTAGATGTGATTCGTATATACTAAATTAGAACAGATTAAAGTGCCGATGTTAAATTGGTCATAATAATAGAAACATTTATACTATCATGCGGTGTTTAAATATTATTCTTACAAATAAGTTTCCGCCGTTTTTTGAGCATTTATCACGTAGGAGAATAATTTTGTCATATCTGGAGAAGTACCTAATGGGTACTTGCGCTTTTCCTCTTCCTTTTATCTTCCTCCAATAATGCTCTGCACTACGTTCTTTACAGTTTCTAAACTTTTGAGATCACTCACGACAACTTCTCTCTCTTTAAGCAGCTTCACCATAAGCTTCTACAAGCAATCGATGGGCCTCAGCTGCAGATTTCTTCAAATTAAAGAAGTATCAAAAGTTCCCGCAAACGGCGCTTATTCGGCACAAAACTTCGTCATTTTTGCACAAAAATAAATATGTTATACTGATACAGAGTTTCTAATACTCTAATTGTATGTCATTACCAGATATCCGAACTTACGATATCACATTTTACATCTGACAATTTCAACGAATCCTCTTAGTGAGGACATCTTTTGTCAAATAGCGGAAACTTGTTTGTACACCTAATAGAAAACGACAGTAAATAGTAAATTATTTTAGAATGGAATCCTAAGAAAACTAAGCCTCATCAAAGCTTTCTCAGTCATACCAACAGATATGTAACTAAATACTAAAACAAAAAAAAAAACGTTCAAAGACTGAAATGGAATGTAAAATGATATGACACAAGCGAGCTGAGACAGCGCTATGGTCGCCCGTAGCGCTCCCACACCATGACCGACGAAGAAATTGTACCCCCAACTTTCGCCGAAAAACTACTATTTTACACAACAGCCACTTTCGTTCTACTTGGAACGTTCAGCCTCTTTGCATTTCTCTTCCTTGTACCATTCGTTATAGAACCAGCATTCACTACAATATTCATGCAATTCGATCCAGTCGCTGCATTATGCGTCACGACTGGGGTGCAGCATCTCGTTGGCGCCAGCAACTGCTCCTGGGCATCATGCCGGGAAGGCTGCACCAAAGACCTGTTTGAGTGCACACAAATTCGGGTCAACTATAAATTGGGTATATACCCTAACATAACTCCTACTGACATGGAAAATTTAATCAGAGCTGAGAGGGCATTAAGGAAAGACTACGAATATGAAAATTATGAAGTAACAGCTGATAAAGCGTATCCAGAGATGATGGAGGAGGATCTACCTGATGCTATACCAACTGGGTTACAAGGAAATGATTCTGAATGGTACTTTACTGGTGCCCGATTGTTTCCAAATGTGAAAGGCTGTGGGTACCCGCCCATCCTCAACTGTACGGTCTTCTACGCCAAGCACAAACCTATTGGAAACAATTACACTTGCTACTACAGCCGTGTCGACCCTGGGCTGGTGATCACAGAGCTTGACATGTGGCAGAATACTTTAAACTTGGTGTACGCCATGGCAATACCAATACCATCGTTCATAATTTCAGTGATATATTTGACGTTTGCGTACTTTAAGATATATAATACGGAGGAAGAGTCTGAACAAGCGCCGTTGAAGAGTGATGCTGAGGCGATGGCTACAGGTGATGATGAGAAGCCAACAACTCCTGGATCTGATACGTTCAGGGAAGATCTGGCGTGTTTCGGACATCAGCTAAAAATGCAACTTGCTAATGAGAAGCCCAAAGAAGGCTTCGAATCCAATAGTCCGCCGATTTCCAATTCTGCTTCTTTGTCTGGGTAAGTGTACATTAATCAATACTTTTCGCAATGGACAGATTTATACAAAATTATCTTTATATCTTTTTTATGTTCTTATCAAAGTTCTCTTTAATTTCATTTCTGGTTTATGAAAAAGCGTGCAAGTTCCCGATACATTCCAAATTATTTTTATACGACTTAAAAGAAATAAAGAATTTCTATTAATTTACAACCAAGGGCCAAACGCTCATGGAAAATTGATGTTGAAAAAAGTGTAGTCAAGACTAAAACAGCTTCATTTGGTTAAACTCCAAATAAAAGATTCAGATTTTCATAAAATTCTCTGCATCCGACAGGACCAAGTCATCGTTCGTGAACGCCTAACGTGACTAACTACATTATTACACCGAGGTACGTCTCTGGTGGCTTGTGCTTTATTACCTTATGCTTAAGGCACAAAATTGTATGACTCGCTCGCGCACTTGTTATAATGCACACAATAAAAAACAATATTTTATTAAAATTAAAAAGTATATTTCATACATTACAAGCTTAAGCTTATCATTAATATTTACACTGAAAATAATAATTATTCAAGTTTTATATTTTGTTTTCATTTTAATTATTCTAAGCTTTACAATAAAAGTATGTAGGTGTAATCTCAATTCGAAATATGTCTCTAAAATAAATATGATATTAGTTTTATATAAATCCGCTATTTTGTAAAATGATTTTTACAATTCCTATTTTTTTGCCGTAATTAGGCACATACAGTTATGGGGTATCATTAAAAGTTAGTAAAGTAATTAGCTACATTATGTAGATAGTCTCCACCCTCTTTGATCCATTATGTATATATAAATCGATATGTATCTACAATACTGGTAAGAATAAGTAGAAAGTTTTACCAAAGCTTAACTTTTGTCATTATTATTGAAGACATTAGTCGTAAAGACGGAAAATTTCGCACATTTATGGCAGCCAACTCTCAAAGTCAATCATCAGCCCTAATGGCAGGAGTACATACACACGCCATTTTTTGGCTACTGCCAAACCCGTCAAAAGTATTGATAATATAATGGATGTCGCCAAGAAATGTGTGCCTAAAATTATGTTTTGCTTTATCGTTGAGTATTTCTATTCACAATACGTTACAAAACTTTGCAGCTTTGCTTTAATAATACTAAAATGTATCAAAAGTCAAAGAATCCAGCGCTATGTTCCAAATTGCGAGGTAATATATTTTACTAAAATGTCCCAAAAGCCTTGGACTTTGAAAAAATATTTTATGGCTTCAAGTGGAACATATTTTTACTATTGCGTATAATGAATTTTGAAGTTACTTTTATTTCTTTTCAGATGACAGGATTCCTGAAGAGGCGGCATTGGATACAGAGTGCATCACGAGATGAGCTGAGCAATATGAACTAACTTTATGATCTCTATTGTGCTCGACATGTGATTTTAACACGCTTGAGTATTGCTGTTCCTCTCATTCTATTCTGTAAGAGTGCAAGAGTGAGAAGGTAGGATAGACACAGTATGAAAGCACGACTTTAAAAAGGTCGAAAACGGGCGAAAGATTTTTTTTATAACGCGTTGTGAAATAAAAAATAATACTAAATATTTTGGTGGTGACATCTTCCGTTTTGATCACTTTAATTATTTTAATAAATGTAATGAAAAAATACCGACTCAGTTTTTCAAAACATAATTATAATTAATTAAATCCCATCTACCTTTAAATGACAATAATTCTTTCAAAATATTTAAATTGTTCAAATTTTTATGAGCGCCAATATAGGTAATATTTTGTTATTATATTATAATTAAGTTTTTAATTACCTTCCACGGAGAATTATTGCTCAATACAGAAGGGTTTTAACAGAACAGAAGATATCACCGCGACAAAAATTTATAGTAGTAATAAAAGAATTTTATCTCCTAATAGTAATTAAAAATAAGATTTTAATGCTCGTACGCTAATGTGTCAAAATGCACGCGTGCTGTTAAAATATATTGAAAATATAAAAAGTATTGTATAATATAAAAAATATAATTATGTATAAAAGCAAGCTGTTCAAAAATAGTAAAATAATTTGATTATACTGTTGATTTTGAGAAACATTAGCTACGACAAAAAGAGGTCGAGAAATAGAAAATATTTAGAAGAAAAAAGTATATTAATGAAAATAATGTTTAAATACATCGACAAAAATTATTAATAGTGTTATCCCACCAGTACAATTCATTAATATCATTTTAGTTGTAAGCTAAATTAGTTTATTTGAGAGTAATATTGCACAGTGTATTTAGTTTTAGTTAGCTACATTACCCAAAGCTTGACTGAAGGTTTGATATCTGATTAGAAAAAAATCTCGATTAAATTTAGGTCAAACGTGTTTGTATGTATAATACGATCTTATTATACGTACGTTGAGATTATTGAATTCCTTGCCACGCGCTACGCGATATCGATTCTCCGTCCCATGCCTCGGCTATTCAAAAATTCATTAACACTGTCCAAACCGATCCGAACCGACACTGAACCATTATAGTCACCAAAATAGAATACATGAATCAATTATATCGAAATTAGTTTCTCTTCGAAGGTTTAATTTTTGACCGAAATTTTGAACCCGCTTGAGCGCTGCAATTTTTTATCCGAAAATTTGAATAATGACCTACGGTTGTAAGTGATTCATAAGTTTTTTTTTTCGTAATAATATTATACTATAAAACAAAAAGGCTTGTGAATATTGCGTAAATTCTAGAGTAATGAATACGCCAGTCTAATTATGCCATTGTTTAGCTCTCAAACCCTGTGATTTTTTTTTTCTGGTACAAAAAAGCTTGTAAGCTACTTTTGGAAATTTTACCCATCATTTGAGATATCTGAGTGATTCCAGGGCTATTGCCAGAATCCACTTTATTGAGAGGAATTGGCCGTGCGTATGTCAAAAATGCATGTCCATTTCCTCCATCTATTCTGTTTTTCGAAGAAAACTTTTCTTTATACACATAATTAATTATATTTGAATAATTCACGTAGACTGGATGAATATGTTAGATATCGTTAAAATCTACGCACATTGTCTAGTGTATTAAATTCGATGAAATTATATAAATAGATAAGTGTTTGTATCATTTTGAAATCCGATAGTTCGATACGCCTTTATAGGTTTAATATGTGTTGTGTGGTGGTTATATCCCCAGAACCTAATTGTAAAAACAAAATGTGACGTTTTGTGGTAATAAACTGAACCTATTGTATTATTTTATAAAATAATTAATAGTAAATGATAACGAAATTAAAATAGCAGATTATTGTCATAATAAATTGATTTTTACTTCGTTAATAATCATTAATTATTTTCAAAGTCGGGCACTTAAAATTGTTTTAGTCAATTTGAAATCTCGATTGGTTTAATTATTTAGGTATATAATAATAAATTCTAAGGGAATTTGTTATGTATTCATGGCAGGATTATTTTAAGAATTAAAACGTTTTCTTCAAAATAATATTTCTTTTTAATGATTCATTAAATAGAAAATATGAATACCTACTTTAAATCAAAAATAGTGTTACTTATCGTAAAAGCAATTGGCAAATAATATCACGAAATGTAAACGGAAGTCAAATTAATTTTTAGTCATAATTTTTTGCGTTTCCCCTGTGAACGTCTGAATTTCGGTTGTGTATAGTTTTTTAGTGATTTTAGTATTAGTACGTATTTTTAATAATTCCAATGATATTGTTGTATTGCAATTGTATGTAAAATGCTTTAATGTGATGGTAAAATTAATTAAGGCACCTTCGGATAGGTCCTCACGTCGATGCCCTTTCTTCCTATAAATTACTGTACAGATAAGGTTATATTTCTATTTTTTTTTAAAGATTAACTAACCCATATAAATATTATGACTGAAAGTTATATAAAAATATTAAAAAATTATGACATGAAATAATATTTACTGTTATAAAATGATTTTTATTTTAAAAGTTTAAAAAAATGTTATTGTAATAAATTATTATTTGAATAATTTATTGTACCTACTGCTGTAGAAATATAACCTCGCCTGATTATATTTCTCATATAAAAACCTCGCCTGATTAAATTTTTCAAATAAAACACGACTATTACACTTTTTTAACACTCTTACAATATTGTTATTACTTCCGAATATTTTTCCGTATAAATAACACCTATCGATGATAAAGACGATCAATATTAATTTTATAAAAAATATAATATTGATAATATAAAATTGCTTAATGTTTTGTGTATTTTGTTAAACTGTTTAATGGGAGCGATCGCTTTTTCAATGCTTTTTGGCTTGAAACAAAACACTTATATGTATATAAGAATGATATATTAATATATACATTATCATCAATCTATTGAGTCATGAAAGTGGTCAGCAGACTAGATAAATGTCCACCTAGAGGTATTTTGTAAAAATCGATGAGATTGGTTTCAAAAATTTAGATATTTGTAAAACAATTAGGTGTTAAGAGCATTAATATTAGTAGTTACGCGGTTTGAGCCAGTTACACACATTCATCCGTTTTGTTCATCGTAGACTTGAGAAAGACAAACAGACAGGTACATAACAATTCGTCATAAAGTTTGACAACTTACAACACGGGGTTTATTCATAAACGATTATTACTGTCAATTGACGTTCAAACGTCAAAAATGTATGGTTAAACCGTCAATAATCACTAGTTAAGCGTTTAATAAAAGGTTCTGTTGACCTGACCAAATGAATAGCCTTGACTAATACCAAATAACTAGATAGGTAACTGTGGGTACGAAAATGTTAAAGTATATTATTCACAATATTAAAAAAATCGGAAAATTATTATTCAAGGCAGTATTGTTCATTGTTTCTGGCTGGTTTCCAGAAAACCTTGGATTTAATTCAGATCCAAAGCTACTAGATTTTAGGTTAGACTATAAATTCTAGACTTGTAGCTGATGGTAGGAAATGCATTGCTAATGACATGGATTCTCTTGTTCACAAACTAAACTAATTTAAAGTTAATTGCATTTTTTTCTATTTAATTAAGAAAAAGGATAAAAAATAACATTTTAGTTTAATCCTATCAAATAAAGATACTTCATGGACAGTTTAGACGCGATTATAAACATGACGACCAAAAATACGTCAATTTACGTCAGGAGCGGACTAATTTGACAGGTCTAAACTAACATTTTATCATCCGTCAGAAAAATATGCACAGAACTTAAATCTAATTTAGTTCGTGTACACGGGAATCGGGGCCAATGTCGTGAATTCGTTTTCAAATACATTTAGTTTGGTTACCTTATACTGCAACGCTTTTAACGTATCGATGTTGTGTCACCCATTTAGTAACTGCAATATCGTGTTTACATAATCCGCCTGTACTAAATACTATCTGTGGGTACTAGTTGCCACCTGGCACAAACTTCGATAAGTTCCTTAAAACTTAATCAAGATATTACTGCAGCTCCGAGTCAATTCCGCATTTTATTCGAATAAGCAATAAATAAATTAGCCAAGCGATTCGTCGTGTTCCGGCATGATATCTGGTGAATCCGTACGGAGTACGGGTTTGAGCAGTTGTGTTGCGATGTGTGCCGGGTTCGATGCGCCAAATGTTATTGTGTCGGAAGTTTGATCGTGGAGGGTCTCCAGATTAATCTCCCTCTGGCGTAAGCCTGGGCCCATTGCATCACCTCGCTCAACTGCCGTCTTCCTTCCTACTCACTAAGATTTTTAAAGGAATAGGCATTAAAACTTCCGCGCTTTAGCATCAACGATTGCATAGTGATGCAATCGTTGATGCTAAAGCGCGCGTGTTATTGGAGGTTATTGGTAAGCAGTGGCTTACCATCAGGCGGGATTGCAGTCAAGCCCTAGTTTATAATTATTAAAAAAAAAACAATAACGTTTCTTCGATTATTATTTATTTGAATAAAATAATATTATTATAAATTATAGATAACATAATAATATTATCGAATAAATAATGTTCTTCGAATAAATAATATTATTTGAAAAAGGAATATTGCTGTTATGTGTGTAACCGGCTCAACGTTTTGAAGTGTGGCGCAAAATTTTCTTGCTATTAAAAAAATACTAACAAAGCGAAAATGTTTGAATTATTAATATTCATCGTAAAGTGCGTTTTCATTCATTTGGAACTGTTGCCTTATAACCGTTTTGTACATAAAGAAATAAATAAAAAATCGTTAGTAGGAAATAAAGTACACTCATTGGCTTCAACTGTTTGTTTTATTTATAAATTCAACCCTTATATTCAACTCAGTCGACGTTATAGAACGTTAATAATTCAAAAAACAGTTACTAAATAGTGTAGTGTTTAATATTTTTACATTACTTCCAATGTTGTTTTAACTAAATGTATTTTTAAATATAATTTATGTAATATATCATCTGTGATCTATGCAGTTAAAAGTTGATAATTCCGTGGGTTTTACGAATAAAGCATTTCATTCTCGTAAAACCATCAGTTCAAATTAAAGGACAACATGGATTAATTTAAAATAGGTTTATTGTGCATAATTTACATTATTTTCATTAAACTTGGGTAAATAAAATGATATTGTAATGTTTTATTAGGAGTTTGATTAGATCTATTGGAGTTTGTTAAAATAAATGCATTTAGCAAGACGAACTATCTCATAACTGATCTTTAGTTACCAGTCCAGCTGGCCCTTGGCCTACAACCGGCGCCAAACCAGCTACGGCCAGTGCCTTCAGAGGTCTGAAAAAGAAAAAGCAAATATATGACAGCGCCATCTATACTACGCACTAAAAACAAACACTGACAAACGCATTTTGCAAGTTCAATAACTTTCACCTAGATGGCGCTGTTTTCAAGATTGTGTGAATAGTACGACGAAGTCTCGTAAGATGGCGTTAATTAATATTCTTACTTGAAACCAAGTTCCTCTTTTGGTACTCCAAGTCTTGCTAGTTTAGCTTCATAGGTTGCAAGCAGATCATCGTGGGCTTTACGCAGACGAGCTGCTTCGTATCGTAGATCATCTATCTGTGTGTCTTTTAACTTTAGTAGTTCCTGTAATAGTCACAACCGTAGATATTAATCAGTGGCGGATTTACCAGCAGGCTGAGTAGGCTTAAGCCTAGGGGCGGCAGATTTTTGTGGCGGCAAATTTAAGAACCACTTCTTTTTTTTTTGCTACACCATTCATAGAAATCAAAAACTTTCAATACAACAGTAATCTGTTTTACAGATAATACAAGTAAAATTTTGCAATTTTAACAAAATATTTGGATCGTAGAGATTAGGACAAAAAGTTAGGACATGACAATTGTACAGGCAAAAGGACCGCCAAAATCCAGCCTATATCTTGAAGATTTGTAAATCCGCTACTGGTAGTAATTTGAATTACGAAGTGACAGAAGTAGGTACAAATTGCGAACAGTATCACTACTATCAATTTGAATCAATTTAGAGAATATTGCTAATCCGTTGATCCATATGTTTGAAACATGTGTGTGCTCAACAATGTATATAACGCAATGGAAATTTGCATTTTCATAAGTATACTATGATAGTGTGCTGTGCTGCGCAACACAACAGTGTAGCTACCACGAGTTTTCATTACGAGACTCGATCATACCCATCGAAAGCGTTTGGCGCTCTCATTAGTTGAGAGTTCTTACAACCTTGTAGCGGGCCAATCGATGAGTCAAACCCGATCGAGTCTTCGTAATGAAAACTCATGGTAGCCACACTGGTCTAAAAAGTTAGTACAAAATGAAAAGTGAATCCTACGTGTATCTCTCTCGGCCCCACATCACGACCTTCCATATTCTTCAGCTTGGCTTCAAGCAGTGCAGTCTTCAAGGATGCCTTCTGTTGAACCTCTAGAACAGCTCTTGAAAATCTGGCTTTGAGCTCATCTCTCTCTTTTCGGATCCTGTCGAAACGAACTTGAAGAACCTCGTACTCCCATTTTAGTACATCGAATTGTTTTTCTAATGACATCAGTTGTTTTGATTTGGCCTAAAATTATCAATCGTCTCATTAGTACAACAATCCTGGGAAAGAGAATTTGTTTGTTTGTTCCGCTTTCACGCCGTAACGACTGAACCGATTGCTTTGAAATTTTGCAGAGGTAAAGTTGGAAGTCTGGATCATATAATAGGGTATTTTTATCCCGAAAAAATGTGACTTCACGAGCGAAATCTGAAAAACACGATACAACCGAAGTTCACGCGGGCAAAGCCGTGTGCGGAAAGCTAGTCACCTATAAGAGAAATAACTGGCATAGTGATAACGGTCGCTATTTCCACGTTCCAAACAAAGATCGTGGTTTCGTACCCAAATAGGCACTTTGTGTAATGGAAATGTTTCAGAAATGTATGGAGCCTGGGCCAGCACATTGTACACTTAAAGTTAGGTACAGATACGCTATAGTTAACTGTTTTTAATGTTAATTTCCTATATTTTGGGCTTAGTTTTTATACAGATTTAATTTAACTCGGCCAAGGAGTGCAACACAACTACTAATAATTAATATGGTGGTCAACAATAAGTAAAATAAGATTTTGACAGTGACATTTGATTGACGTGTCATGTATCTAAGGCTATCGTATCTATATTATCTACCATATGACTGCTAAAAACACAAAACATGAATTCCGAACATACGGCCCATTAAATAAACACAATCAACTCAAATCAACACTCGACACTCTCACGGTGGTAGGCCATAACATCGGCTGCCGGCGAAGTTACCACCCACCAGACAAAGTCTTGCCGCCAAGCGATTCGTCGTGTTTCGGCATGATGTCTGGTGAAGCCGTACGGAGGACGGGACTGAGCAGTTATGTTGCGATGTGTGCCGGGTACGATGTGCCAAATGTTGTTGTGTCGGAGGTTTGGTCGTGGAGAGTCTCCAGATCAATCTCCTTCTGGCGCAGCATCGTTGGTCGTTTTGTTGGCTTTAACATTGCATCAGCTCGCTCAACTGCCATCTTCAAATCAAATCAAATCAAATCATTTATTTCAAATAAACCAGTTACAGGCACTTTTGAATTGTCAGAAGGTCGGTCAGTCAATAAGATGAAGCTAGTCGCCCATTCCAAAGAGTAGGTACCTATGGAGAAGAACGGGCAAGAAACTCCATGGACACTCTTTTAAATTTTTAAGCTATTGTTACAAATATTTGATTACATCATTCATGTTGAAATCAACCACGTGAGAACGATGCAGAAATATATTGTACGCTGAGAGCGTCCATTATGGAAAACACACAAAAATCAATTCAGAAATTAAAATACGCCGTGGCAGCTAAGAGATGACCAGTCCCCTCCGACGGCGTCCGTTCACGAACATGACGTATGGATCAGCATCATTCAGCTCAACCATATCGAAGGGAACCCAATGACCCAAAACACACGCCACAGCGCCTCAGCGAGACATTTGAGTGAGCATGACATACTCTCAACAGCCAGAGCACAATTAAGTCAATAAATAAGACTAACCCAACAAATAAATGCCTTACAGCACATTCGTACATTGTGCTCACACGTTTGCCATGCAATTATACAATACTAAGAAATTGAATCTACACAATGCTAAGATAGTTTTGTCCAAGGTTTAGCAGCTCCAACAGTGTTCCCGAATCTGTGAAAAGTTTAGCTCCTGTGTAGCTGTACAAGTGGCGAACACCTCTGTCAGCGATACAATTTCGTAACGTACAATAAGCTTGGCTACATAGTGTGTAATACAGGCTTTGAATAAATAACATAAATAATTACATATTAAAACTACAAGAGGAAAAAACAAAGAACAATCATTGTATAGAAATCGGACGCAGCTCAAGCCCAAGCCTTTTTGTCCTCAATATAATCCTTCACACTATAAAATGCTTTCTGACACAACTTACGTTTAATGAAGGATTTGAATTTATTCAGGCTCAGATCTTGAACCACCTCTGGAAGTCCATTGTAAAAATGTATACATTGGCATCTGAAAGAGCCACCTATTTTCTTGAGCCTTGTTGTAGGTACAATAAATTTGTGCCTGTTCCTAGTATTTATATCATGGACATCACTGTATTTTTTAAACAATTTTATATTTTTATGAGCATACAAAAGATTTTCATAAATATATTGAGACGGCACGGTCAGTACATTAATCTCTTTAAAATTTTCTCTGAGAGAGTGTCTCGGACTTAATTTATAAATTGCACGAACAGCTCGTTTCTGCAAAACAAATATTGTTTGAATATCGGCGGCATTTCCCCACAACAGAATGCCGTATGACATTACGCTGTGGAAATAGCCAAAGTACACTAAACGGGCCGTCTCAACATCAGTCAAATTACGAATTGTTCTAACTGCGTATGCAGCAGAACTTAGCTTTTTTGACAATTTTTCTGTATGTGAACCCCATTGAAGCTTAGCATCCAGAGTTATACCCAAGAACACTGTGCTGTCGTCAGATTTCAATTCTTCGCCCTTTATCAACATTTTAGTTTCCACCTGTCTCACGTGAGGTAGAGTAAACTTAATGCATTTGGTTTTTTTCTCGTTTAAGAGTAAATTATTAACATTAAACCAATGGACTACTTTGGAGATCGCGCTATTTACATCATCAGTAACCTGCTGCTGACGTTTCAGTTTATATAAAAGTGAAGTGTCATCTGCAAACAACACTATATCGTGGTTATCCTTTATTAGGTACGGCAGGTCATTGATGTAAATAAGAAACAAAAAAGAACCAAGAATTGACCCCTGTGGGACTCCCATTGTTACTAAAGATCCGGAAGATCTTTTTCCATTGACGTCAACGCTTTGAATCCTACCACTCAAGTAAGATGTAATAAGATCCAGTGCAGAGTTCCGGATCCCGTAGTGGCGGAGTTTCCTGATTAACGTATCGTGAAGAACGCAATCGAATGCCTTGGACAAATCATAAAAGATGCCCAAGGCATCGCATTTATCCTCCCATGACCTAGAAGTTCAACATCGGCATCAGTAGTTGAACGACCCCTTGTAAAACCGAACTGTTTGCTATGTAATAATTTATGTTAATTAAAAAGAAATAGCATTTGGTTTAAAATTAATTTCTCAAAAATTTTACTAAAGGTAGGTAGTACAGAAATAGGTCTATAATTTGTGGGGTCTGATGTACTACCAGATTTAAACAAAGGTATTATTTTACTATTTTTCATGAGATCAGGAAACTCTCCACAGTCAATACAAGCATTAAAGATAACAGTTAGAGTGGGTGCCACAATATCAATAACAGACTTAGCAACTTCCACCGAATGACCCCATAGGTCAGCTGTCTTTTTTACATTTAGAGTGTGAAAGATTTTAATTATATCTCTACTGATAACATGTTCAAAATGAAACTCCGAATCACAAACATTAACATTTTCTTTAAGCAAAGACTCCGCAACAGAAGGTGATGAGTTTAGGGATTTAGTAGTTGAAACAGGATTGAAACAGGAATATCCGAAAAGAAATTTTCAAATGCCTCAGAGACTTGCGAGTCTGATTTAATTATGTTGTCATTAATAGACAGGCTATAGTCAGTATTTCTATAACTGGACCTTCCCGTTTCACTATTAATAATTTTCCAAGTCGTTTTAATTACATTGCCACTGTTCTTTATCTTTGAACTCAAGTAACGTGAATTGGCCATATAACAAACTTGTTTGAATAATTTTGAATATTTTTTAACATACAAATTAAATTCAACAGTGTTAATATAAATCCTCTCATTGTACAGTTCATAAAGCCGAGTTCTACTTTTATGAATACCGATAGTAGCCCAATCAGATAAAGATGCTTTACTATTAACAGAGATAGTCTTGGGAACAAATAATAATAATAATTTAATTCATTAAATGACAACAAAGGTCCAATGGTTAGTAACTTAACTTATCAACTAAGGGTTAGTAATACTTAAAAAAACTAATCAAGACTGCCGCACAAGCAATGCTAACCAGTGTCTTAGCACTGGCGCATCGAGCTTGTCGGCCATGGCTTGTAGGATGCTGTTGGCGCTGGTCCTAGTTCTACCGAGCAACGAGGCCGCCTTCTTTCTCACGATGGCATAAAAATCATCCACTCGCGCCAAAGCGAACATGCCCGACGCACTGCAATACCTAGGCAACCCCAACAGCACCCGAAAACCATTATTATATTGCACACGCAGGGCGTCTAGAGCTTTCCGCGTACAGCTAACCCACAGACCGCCCGTTTAGAACGACTGACAAAACGCTTTGAACAAAGCGATTTTGACCCCATCACTACAACGAGCAAATCTGTGGGCCAACATGTTGCATCTAACTGCTAGCGCCCTGCGCTCGCGTTCAATGTCTACTTGATCTTTGAGGTCCACAGTCAAATAATGGCCTAGGTACTTATATTGAGTAACCCTATTTAGTGGCTTCCCCTTTAGGCAAATCATGGGCTCATAACGCACCCATTTCCCGGGGACTTATTGACATTATATTGCAAACCGTGAGTAGCAGCAAACCTCTCACAAACACGTAACATCTCTCTGATTGAGCCAGCCGTTGGGCCCAGCAGCACCATGTCATCAGCATAACTAATATTATTGACACTAATGCCATCTATCTTGCATCCGACTGGTTTGCTGCTAAGCTCAACGATCAACTCATTCACGTACCGGTTGAAGAGCCTAGGAGAGGTTAAACCCCCCTGCCTAACTCCACACTCCAACCTGTACGGTTCAGAGAGAGTACTACCCCAACGAACCTGATTACATTGGTTCGAGTACCAGTATTGAAATAGGCCCGTCAACTCCTGAGGTACGCCCGCCCCCCGACCTTCTCCCAAAGGACATCATACGACACTAGGTCGAAGGCCTTCGAGAGATCAAGGAAGCAAGCATATACCGGAGTATCTCTATCCTTATAATATTGGACGGTCTGCTTCGTTGGAATCAAATAGCTTACAGTATATATTAAAAAAATTGTCATAGAGATGATTAGGATCAGCATTAACAGCACTGGATAAGACTGGCAATTTATTGATGAGATCAAATCTAAAAACCTCCAAGCGGCTTTCAGTTTTGGGGTTAACATTGATATCCTTTTTGGCCACTTTTTTACTATGGTTTGGAATAGTAATCCTTTGTCCGCAGTGGTCCTTCCTTCCTATTCCTAAGTTTTTTAAGTGAATAGGCTTAATAAACTAGTGCGCTTTACCATCGAAGATTGCATCACTGCTTACCATCAGGCGGGATTGCTGCAGTCAAGCACTAGTTTATAATAATTAAAAAAAAAAAAAACACGAACACAACGGGAAAATAGAAGTGTCAAAGTCGCCAATCAAACGTCATAACCACTGTCATGGCTACCTTAAAGAAGGGTTATTTCACTAAAAACGTTTCAAATAATTATTTACATATACCTACTTGTATTTTTATTCAAATTAATTTAGTAGTATTTTTACGAAAATCTTCTATTTTTTCCTTTTTATCTATATAGCGTACATAGTAGTGGCCCAAAATGAAATATCTCCTTTTGAACTCAATGTTTTGAAAGCACACCTGCTTTAGGTGTGCTTTTGAGTTTTTCGTTAGAAATGAAGAGGCCCTTGGCCCAGATAAATCAAGGAACGCGGGTGAGTTTTACTCCATAAAAGTCTGACATGCCCTTCTGCTCCGCCCAGGACGGGAGAAGTAATTTGGTGATTTCCTTCCCAAAAAAAATAGTGTAGTACTCACAGCTAATGCAGCCTTATCCCTGTCATAGTTGGACATCTGTCTCTTAAGTTCCTTATTGTCTACAATAGCTGCTTCTAGTGGTTCTCTAATACTTTTGGTTTCAGCCACAGCATCTCTTGCTATCTTCTCCGCTCTCTCTTTAACCTTTTGCATCTCCTCCATTTGTGTTTTTAGACTACTTATTAGACCTGGAAGTTTAAGTGGCAGTATAAGTCAAATTACTTTTGAGAGTGTTGAGCTAAGTTGATTGATTGATAAGTTAAAAAGAAATGTGATGAATTTATGAATTAACACTGGGACGTTATAAGAAATCATAAATCATTCATGTTTTTTTTAATCGTAATTATACCAACCCAAATTATTCAAAGTAATGTCATTGTAATAATTCTTCAAATCCGCAAACGCTCGCTCATGATGTTTTATTAATTCTGATAACTGCTTATTTTTCCTCTCTTCCACCTCAGCAATTTCTGTTCTATGCTTTACTGTCAACTCCATTTTAGTTTCGTTTAGTTTTTTATCAGCCTTATCTTCTATCTGACGAGCCCTTTCCTCAAATTCTTCTCGAACCTTTGACACTTCTTCTGCGTGAACCAATTTAGCTCTTCTTAACTCATCTTGAGCCGCTAGCATTTTCTCTCTTATTTCTTGCCTTAATATTCTTTTGTCGTTAAGCAATTCAAGTTCCTGCTCGGCATGTTCTTCTTTAGCTGCTTTTAAGGCTACTAAGTTTTCTGCTCTTAAAGCTGCCGCTGCTGCTGCTTGCTCATATTTTAAATGTTTTATCTTTTGCTTTTCAGTCTCCAAAAGTGCTTCATTTTCTTCTTGTGTCTCTTCTGTAGCTCTTTCTCTGTTTCGCAATTCTGCTTTTGCTTCTTCCAACTGTTGTCTTGTGATCTCCCAGAATGTTCTAATTTTGTCTCTTTCAAGTTGGAAGTAGTTACGTTCTTCTCTCTCTTTGTCCAGTTCCTCTTTAACTCGGAGAGTGAACTGCTCAAGCTTCTCTCGAGTCATTTCTGAAGTGTCCACTCCATCGATTATAATTGCTGTAATTAAAACAACATACAATTTTAGTGTTTATGACCTGTATACTGTACGAACACCTTGCGACTAGAGCCTTCGAACATTGGAAGGTACGTAAAATGATTACTGCATCATACCTATTAATATCATAAACTAACTGCGCCCCACGGTTTCACGCGCGTAGGTTTCGATATGTTTGTTTTTATATGCTCCGCTCCTATTGGTCGCAGCGTGATGTTATATAGCCTAAAACCTTCATGGATTAATGGGCTATCCAACCTAAAAATGTTTTTTTTTTTAAATAGAACCAGCAGTTCCTAATATTAGCGAGTTCAAACAAACAAACTATTCAGCTTTATATATTAGTATAGATATGAAAGTTTGTCTGTGTATTGTTGTTACTTTTTCACTCACAAACCATTGAACAGATTTGAATAAAATTTAGCACACATGTGTGGTTTATAGCTAGGATTACAATGAAGAATAGTTTTTATCCAATTATTCCAATAAGATTGCAACTTATGCCGGTTGAAACGCAGAGTGCTGATAGTACTACATATTTATTACTTATCTGAAATTGCTAATAATTAATTATTTTTCCATACCTGGTGCCTTTTTGGGCTTTCCTCCCTCCTTTCCTTTGGGCGGCTGAAAGGAAAATAACACTACTTAAAATCCGTACATAAACCCAGATTTGTATAAAAATGGTTTACAGCCCACTCCTTCCTCTGCATGTGTCCCAACACTGGAGGCAGTATAGGAATGATTGTATGGGTATAAAAACACAAACTTGCTTACAACACTAGTATAAAAAAGTCAAACGTTTACCTTGTATGTTCTAGAGTATAAATAAGATCACATCAAAGAATCAAGTGACACTGAATTACTTTGAAATTACCTATATTTTTCATTTATCAATGAAACATAGATTCCCACACACATATCTAACTTATATATTCAAACGATGCATTATTGAACCACATTCAAGGACATATTTGTATTATTTTAACTTTTACAATATAACCCTAGAGTTGTAGTATATAAAAAATACACCGTTTATTAAATAATGTAACTAGTAATCAAAGTACATACCATTTTCTTTTTTTATGAAACGGGTAGCAAAATATATAATATTGTTACAAAAATATATATTTACGAACAGTCTAGTGAGTTTGTTGCGCTTTGATGTTTACGTTGTCAAGATAAATAAGTCCGTCGTCATAGTGATTGTCAGTGAGAGTATTTTGGTATTTTCGTGTGACCTTTCCATGGAACTTGTTTGTACTAATAACATTATCAATGCCACAAGATAAGTATGGCCCAAAATATATTTAGCTTCTCTCTCTTGAATCTCTGCAATTTCTGTTAAACGCTTTTCTGTTAACTCCACTTTAGTTTCGTTTAGTTTTTTATCACCCTTATCTTCTATCTGACGAGTCTTTTCCTTAAAAATTCAAATTCTGTAGATATAAGTAAAACATGTGTAATCTTAACTTTGTAATTTAACACCTTTATATACCATGTTTTATGCAAATAAATGAATATGAATTCTTATCTAGGAATTTCTTTCTTATTTTTTGCCTTAGTATTACAAATTAAAAACCATGGAAGGAAGAAGAAAACAATTAATAACATATTAACGTAATCTACTCAAGCTATTTTATAAATTCCAGTCCATTTAATAAACATAATGGATAATAAAGGTTAGGTAAACACTTGACCAAATATAATATAAAATTTTACATAATCATCCTATTAACAATACTAATGAATTTTGAAATAATCCTTTTTTCCCGGGAATTAATTCCAATTTCCCCGAAATTTGGTAATTTTTAAAAAAGTGACAACACTGGTATTATTATAAGCGAATAGCGACGCGACCACGTCAGGTGCCGCGTGCCCTGCCCCCCGCCGCCCACGGAATGGGGTTGTTTACCGCACATGTATTAAGTTACCTCTTTTTGCGAAATAATATTTATTTTTTTAGCGGGATTTTTTTTTAAGTTTTGCCTGTCTTTGTGGGCATTAGTAGAATCAGTTATCGATACAGGACAGGGTTTTCTTTACATATTGTATAGATAAACATTCTAGACCCAGGCCAATCAGGAAAAGATCGTTTTCCATCATGACCTGGCCGGGGATCGAACCCGGCGCCTCCACGTCGCAGGCAGGCGTGTTGACCCCTGCGCGACGACTACCATCACATTGTATGTGTTATAAAAATATTAAAAACCGAAAACTAAAGTCGGATTCCAGACTTTAACGAACCAGACTTAAAAGAGTCTACCATTCGATACCAAACCTTTTTTGTCTACCTTACAATTTGATGTACAAAAAAAGCCAATATGTCAATTCGCGACCATCAATTCAAACCGGTTAATTTGTGAAATTGGACGTGTTACAGTAAATAATGTGATTCAATACAGTAAAATCAGACAAACCTTAGCCAACCAGCTAACATGTTGGTCGAAGCAGTCAGTGCTGTGGCCTACGGCGGGGTCTTCCTGAGCCTGATCCTGATTGACTACCTTCTCGGCCATGGCTTCGTGGACATGTTCCAAAAGGTATTCTGCAAGGTCGCCTGCTTTGTGAAGAAGACTGTGAGGGAAGAAGCGAAGCATGTGGTAGCTATCCCGGAGAATCCCATCAGCTTGCCAGTGCTATTCATGGAGATTTTGGTGCTGAGTGTAACTATTGCCGTGCGTATACTATAAACAGTTATAAATCATTACAATCTTGCAAAGAAACAAATATTTAATATACGTTCCTGGCTAACAACTAATAGTATGAATTCCTAACAACTGATGTGGTGTACATTCCTATTACCTAACTCCTAATGGTGTAAATTTTTAACTACTAATGTGGTGCACTTTCCCAATACCTAACAACTAATGATGTAAATTCCTACTATTTATAGCAAAACGCATATTAATAACTTTTTCTACATAATCTGTTAATATCATTTGTTCCCAGTAACAAGTTAGATGATAATATGAACAAACTTCTAATACCAAATAGAATTTAGAGTTTCTTGGATTTGTTCTCTTTGATTTGTGTCTCAGCAAGTTTCTACCCTCCCCACCATAAAAAGAGGTTTCTTTTTCTAAAACTACCTAATGTTTTCATACATTCTTCTAGTTAAAATGCATAGGTACGCCATATTAGCGATATTCATGGAGGTAACTTTTGGATTACTGCTAATAATAGATTAAGTACCTTTCAGTTCCTGAACAAATACAAAAGATTACGTAGCAAAGACCGTATTGATGACCTTCTTCATGAGAGCAAAGAATCTCTGAGACAGACCAACGAGTTCCTTGAAAAATGGAGACTGAGACGGGTTAGAACAGGTTTTTATTATTGAAATCCTGCATGTTTATATTTCACCATCTAACAACTAATGTGGTGTACAGACGACAGCATATCAAGCTACTACAATCTGTCAGATTTCCTTATTAGATTTTCAACTTTATCTCCAAAGCATTAAGGCTCAAGATTGATAGGGATTTTTTTAAAGTTTCGGGTAGGTTGATCTGCTGTCGTCCGTACATTCCTAATAACTAACAACTAATGGTGTAAATTTCTTACAATCAATGTGGTATACATTCCCATTACCTAACAACTAATGATGTAAATTTCTAACTTCTGGTGAAGCTCCATGGATTCACCAGAATAAGTTACGATCCTGTGAGGATATCAAAATAAAAGTATTCTACATTTCAATCCTAGTTTATAATTCATTTCACTTGTATTTCTAAGCATCATACAAATCCGCAGGTACCCACTGAGTATTCTTACTTGGACGAAGAACCGCAGGAGATCAAACCTCTGAAGATCGAAGTGCCCATCTTACACATGGCTATTGTCGACGTAAGTTAGTTTGTGGCCCCTCTTCCTCCAGGAAGATTAGGTATAATGAGGATTATTATTCAGGTCGAACATGTCCAACCCGGGGAGGGTTGGACATGTTCGACCCCCCCCCCTGTTATAAAACACGGTTTTTGTTTAGACCAGCCCCCTAATCGGCGAACACAATTTTGTCAAATGATTGCGACTAGTTGGGTTGGGATCGTTTGGACTGAACGGACCAATGGGCTGTTCGAACGATCCCAACTGATACCAACTAGTAGCAATCATTTGACAAAAACGTGTTCGCCGATTAGGGGACTGGTTTAAACCACCTAAATAATAGATTTCGTTTTGTAATAAATTGGTAGGTGTTTAATAGACTAAAGTATGTTCCAGAAAGGCATAACATTGAATGGTTTGTGGACTATGATAAGGCCTTTGATTGCGTCGAAACTTGAGCTGTGATCCAGTCTCTCCAGCGATGCCGCATTGACCATTGGTATATCGAAGAGTTGAAGTGCTTATATAGCAACGCCACTATGACAGTCCGAGTACAGGAGCAGAGTACGAAGGCTATTCTACTACAGAGAGGGGTGAGGCAGGGAGACGTTATAACTCCGAAACTGTTCACCGCTGGACTGGAAGATGCCTTCAAGCTCCTGGAATGGAAAGGGCTGGGTATCAATATCAATGGCGAGTATATCACTCTCCATCGATTTTCCGACGATGTTTTCAATATGACGGAGTCGCTGGAGGACTTGAATATCATGCTCAACGAACTCAATGGGGTTTCTCAACAGGTGGGCCTTAAAATGACAAAACATAGACAAAACGAAGGTCATGTCGAATGCCCATGTTGCGCCATCACCGGTTTATGTTGGGAGCTCCATCGTTGAAGCTGTAGATATATATCTCTGGGACAGCTGATCAAGATCGATAGTTCCGGCTTCAAAGATAAGGTGTTTCGACGGATCCGACTTGGTTGGGCATCGTTCGGGAAGCTCCGTAGCGTTTTCTCGGCTAAAATACCTCAGTGCCTAAAGACAAATGTCTTCAACCAATGTGTGTTACCGGTGATGACATATGGATCAGAAACGTGGTCCTTCAATATGGGCCTCTTAAGTAAGCTCAAGGTACCACAGAGAGCTATAGAGAGGGCTATGCTTGGTGTTTCTCTACGTGATCGAATCAGGAATGAGGAGCACAAATGGGTTAAACTTACGGTTGCTTTAGACTGGTGTTTGCAGAAAAAATACTATGTATACATTTTGATCGCGTCGGTATAGTTTTTTTTATGTGAAATAATTGTTTTTTTTTATAACAGACGTACTTAACTGAATACTTTTGTAAATAAAAAATTAAGTACCTATCTACATACATCAAAACACATTAAAACTGATGGAAAAAAATCTTCTAAAAATTATTCTCTACCTTTCCAGACCCTAGGAACAACAAGAAGCCAACCAGAAAGCGGAGACGCTGGTGACACAGTCAACATCACAGACTCAACGCTGCTGTCAGTCACGTCACTCCTCGATGAAGACCTGGATAATATATCAGAACCAACAGTCCCTGAAGACAAAGTGGTTGAAGAGAGAATGGCTGAGGAGAAACATGTAGAGTTCAGTGACCGCATATTATGGGACGTTATGGAAGAGGACGCAAATGCTTTGGAAGACGAAAATTAAAAAAATAATCTTGTAATAGGTTGGTCATCCAGTGTTTATGAAAGTGTGTTGTTCAGAATCAATCAAAAAGTATGAAAATAAAAATAATAAAACAGTTGAGTTGTACAAAAAGGTGGCTGGTAGTGGCTGGCGGAGAACTACTCAGGATCGGGCTTGTTGGCGTGCCATGGAAGAGGCCTATGTCCAGCAGTGGACGAGTAGAGTCTGATGAAGAGAGGTAGCACACAAAAAGTACATTTATCATCCCTAACATCATTCTATCATCTTCAAAGGATTGATCAAAATAATAATGATATTAAAATGTGTGGTTTAAGTGAGCCATGTATTTAACCAGTTATGTCCTAAGCTGTAGGTGGAAGTCACAGTTCCATTAGCTACTAAAAATTTAATTTACAAAATGCCAATACGTTTGTATGAAAGAATTGTCATTGTAGCAGTCATTGGATCTTGGTATCAGTAATAAACATGGATTAACCAATATACAACGTTATCTTTTTTTATGCAAAACCTGAACATAGTTTGTTCAGAATAAGCAACTGAATCCATTCCAATACTTTTCTACACCATGTTATAATTTTTCCCAAACATATTTATAAAATATTGCAGTGTGGTTACCGAGCGCACAATACAGTTCACAGCAGATCATTGTGTCCTAGGTAGGGCCACCGCCGCGCTGCGCTGCTGCTGGCATGGGTGGGCGAGCGGGGCATTGACCATATTATTGTAGGGATAACCAGGTAACATAAAAATCTCATAACTATGTGATTTTTCATGACAGCTTTTTGAAGTTTTGTACATAAATTCTTTACATAAAAATCTTGGATACGTGTTTCGGGTTTATAAAAAAAAATAACGTTGTAGGTATACTAAGATTCAAGATATTTGGCGAAGTCTTTTTTTTATAAATTATAAATTAGCGCTTGACCGCAATCCCGCCTGATGGTAAGCAGTGACGCAATCGTTGATGGTAAAGCGCACTAGTTTATTATGATGCTGCGCCAGAGGGAGATTGATCTGGAGACCCTCCACGGCCAAGCTCCTGACACCACAACATTTGGCACATCGAACCCGGCAAGCATGGCAACACAACTGCTCAGACCCGTCCTCCGTACGACTTCAACAGACATTATGCCGGAACACGACGAATCGCTTGGCGGCAAGACTTTGTCTGGTGGGTGGTAACTTCTGTCGGCAGCCGATTTTAAAGGGAACTTAATGATCCAACACACACGCCACCATCAGCGAGACATTAGAATGAGCATGCACTCTCAACCGCCACATGAACAGAAGCAAATATTAAATTCTCAAGTCTTACTGGAATAAAATTAGAACCAGTTAATTACTTGCCCAAGTACGTAGAACATTTGGTTGTCTCCCTAACTCATTTGTCCTTTAATCCCTTCAAAGGTCTTTCTTCATATCGCACACTTATAGTGTCAAATGCTCATAATACTGTACAAAGAGCCTAAAAGCTGACAGATATTAATTCCAAACCTCAATACTAACTTAATTTTGCGTTCAAAAATTATACGAGGTCATAAATATCAACCTTATTTCGCAGATCCCAAGGTTGATATTGAAGAGGGTAAGGTTATAGAAGTGGTCATGTCCGTTGGTTCAGGGGTGGCTATCCGCATTTGCTTTGATGTCATATTATCAGCAGGGTGTCTGGAATGATGGGATGTAATTAAAATTTGCAAATAGCAGAGTAGTTCGGCCGTAATCCTAAAAGTTATAGTACTTTTAATCCATGAGTGCATGGTCTACTATCTAATTAATAACTTAATTTTATTAATAGGTGTGTATTTATTGGAATTTTAATTAATTCAAATAAGTCATAAATAAATCTCTTTTTGTGATTACCGAAAAAAATCATATTGTGGTGCCTTAAAATACTAATAAATAGCTAAGTTTATACCTGCGACGAAATTTACTACGGCGGGCGCTGGTTTTATCAATTACATTTTCTTATCTATACTCCATCGGTTTAGGTAAATATCTAAAGGTAGGTGACTATAGTATGAGTGTGCGGGTTCGATTCCAGCTCAGGCAAGTACCAATGTAACTTTTCTAAGTTATATGCACTTTCAAAATATATCTTGGACACCAATGACTGATTATAAGGTGAAGGAAAATATCTTGAGAAAACCTGGACTTCGCCAACCCGCATTGAGTAAGCGTGGTGATTACGCTCAATCCTTCTCTGTATGAGAGGAGACATGTGTCCTCTGCAGTGGGACGATGAAAAAGGTGATGACGACGATAAATAAATAATATCTACCAGTTACTTCATTTCTAAAAAAATACAATGATTTCTCATTTCTTAAACATATAATAGTTTTAAAGCATAAATATTATAATTATCAGTTCCATCAACCCGCACTGAGCCCGCGTGGTAGATTATGGCCCACTCCCTCTCATCGAGAGGAGGCCTCTGTCTGAGGAGTGGAAATAGTATAGACTGAATAAGTATGATTACGTATACGTAATCCTTGCCACTACCTACAAATGTATACGTAATCCTTGCCACCACCTACAAATGTATACGTAATACTTGCCACCAGCTACAAATGTATACGTAATCCTTGCCACCAGCTACAGACACGACGCTACCCACGAAAATCCCCTAATCCTTCAAAGATTTGATACAATCCATAGATGAGCAGGAACAAAGGGGAGTTTGTAAATACATATTTATTGTTTTACTCTTTATTTGCTTAGGCTTGAATAAGAGTGAGGCTGTGGTATCAGTTAATCTAAACTAATACTATAGAAATAAAGTATTAAACCGTGAAGGAATACATCATGAGGAAACCGGCATGTGCTAGCGGCAAAAAACTTCGAAGAAATATGACATCTATAAATTCGCATTGAGCCCGCGTGGAAGGGTTTTGTATAAAGTTTCTTTTTACCTAGTTTTTGTGCTGAAACGGCAGAAAACCTTAGCATATGAACCTTGGCATATGACCATGACTTGGATTAGGACGTAATATTACGATTTTTGAATTACATTTTTTTTTTATATCAGTATGAAGATTTATGCTGAGAGCAAGCAAGTAAAAAATAATTGGAATAATATGCTTTAGTGTTTTTATACCGATTGGTTTCCAGAGAAGTTGCCACACACTAAAATTTCTCCTATGTGGTTTGTGTATATTTACAGTCAAGACCAAAAGTCGAGTTACAATCTCACAAAACTATAGCCAAGCAATAGTAGTTGTAGTTACGACCTTCTTCTATAATAAAGTTTGATATACACTCATACACTTTGACTTGCTGCCCTGCTTATGATTGTTAGGTACTACTTACTAATTTCAACGCTCACAGTAGGTGTTTAAATGGCCTAGCGGTTCTCGCCTTGATAGGCGTTCAAGGTGGTTTGAGTTCAAATCTAATAACTTACAAAATATTTTTGAAATGTTGATTGGTGAGTTATGAATGCTGACAACAAAAATATGTAAAAATACCGATCCGCAACTTAACGATGATACTTTATTTTAAGATTTTTTCTATATTAGAGTCATTATAAAAAGATGACGGTAGATTTGAAATAAACTGAACAAAAAATATTCCACTTCCTACAATAACTATTATTAACTACAATAACTCAAATAATATTACTTAGCTGTTGTTGGTTGGTGAACATATAGTTACGAGTTCGTGTTATTAGTTTTACTTTTTTAATCAATATGCAGGCATATGCAGCAATATATCTCAAATATCATAATATGAAACCGGCTTTTGTGTAAGTTGTTTTTATTATTATTTGGTTATGGTGCAAACCACTCGCTTGTTGTAAGTGTGTAATAAAATTGTTATTGTTTTAGAGAAATACTGTAAGCCAAAGTCAAGAGGTTGGAGGACCAAGGTGGCTTATGTGTCGAGACAAGTGGAACGAAACAACAATATTTACCGTTGAATAAACCTTTGAATCTTGCAAAGAAGGGAGGTTGCATTTATGGTTTAAAAATAAACTGGCGAGACAGGTGGAGACTTATCGAGCTAAACAAAAAGAAAAAAAAAACAATTTATAACAAACACAGTGCAGAAGTGTCCTACAAAGTGTTTTAAATATATACCATTATATATCTTAATAACGGACTCTAAACCAACTCGTAAATTAATTTAGCTAACAGATGTCGCCTTTTGCAATTTCAATACAAATTACTTTTGGTAAATTATAAAAACAATAATTTCGGAATTCGATAAGAAATAAGTTCGTTTACTTTTGAACTAAGAAAGCGCTTGAAGATTATAATCTCATGCCTTCAAACTCCAAAAAAAGGCACTGCAGGATGGCAGCACTAGTATCATGCTATACACGCAAAAAAAATGTAAATGTAATAAGCACTGTTTTGTGTTCTAAGTATAGATTATTTTATGATTGTAATAATATTCTGGTTAAGCTTCAAACCTCTTTTCTTTAAGAAAATGAATAATTAAGCTATAACCTCTTTAATGATAACATATCATAGTATAACTTTCATATCTAAAAACCAAAAATGTTTTTTATATTTTTTACCATAATAATATCATAAGTTTGTCAAGGATTACTTTTATGTAAAATATTACAATGCTGCCATTTCAACGTTTGTTTTATATAAATGAGTATATCTATACCGAATAATATATAACTTTATAATATATTGCATTATAATATGCTTATTGTTTTATTTTTATATATTTTTTATTATATTACATCTATAGTAAACTAAAACATATAATAAAAACCTATTTAAAAAAAAATATTCAGTAAATTTTCCTATTCGTTTAAATATTATGAATAATATTTATAATATATATAAGTAGTATTTATCATCATAATTAATATTTATAATATATATAATTATGAAAATATAGGCCTCCGAAAAGGTGCACCGACAACCTGATGAAGGTCGCGGAAAACCGCTGGATGCCGGAGGCGCTTCAATGAACACAGAACAGCAGAGTAATTGCGTAATATACTATGTATCAGTATCAATACGTTTCATTTTGACAGTTCAACAACAACCATTGCGTTTATTACGTTGTTGAACAGACACATTTTAGGAACATATGAAGCAATGCTAAACGTTTTATTTTAATCGGAACTTTTGACCTTCGAGCAACACAGGGAACCCTGTGTTGCTCGAAGCTTTTGCCACATTCTCATGTGAAGTAGTACTAAGTTTTTCGATATAAACTATATTATTTCCTTTATTCTATCATGTATGTATATTATTTTTTTTGTAATCCATACTAATATTATAAATGCGAAAGTAACTCTGTCTGTCTGTCTGTCGACCTGTCTGTCTGTCTGTCTGTCTGTCTTTCTGTCTGTCTGTTACGCTTTCCCGCTTAAACTTCTCAACCGATTTTGATGAAATTTGGCACAGACAATCTTTAGACACTGAGAAAGAACATAGGCTACCTTTTATCCTGGATAAATTTGATGTTCCCGAGGGAAATCTAAAAAGCGCTATATAACCGAACTCCACGCGAGCGAAGCCGCGGGCGGAAAGCTAGTATGTATTATAATTATTACCGGGCCCTAACTACCGGTGGCTAGGTCCCTGTTCCCGATACCGGTGGGGTACTATTTTTAAATATATTATACTAGCTTTCCGCCCGCGGCTTCGCCCGCGTGTAGTTCGGTTATATCGTGCTTTATAGATTTCCCTCGGGAACATCATATTTTTCCGGGATAAAAGGTAGCCTATGTTCTTTCTCAGGGTCCAAAGATTGTCTGTGCCAAATTTCATCAAAATCGTTTGAGAGGTTTCAGCGGGAAAGGGTAACAGACAGACAGACAGACAGACAGACCGACAGACAGACAGACAGAGTTACTTTCGCATTTATAATATTAGTATGGATTACAAAAAAAATAATATACATACATGATAGAATAAAGGAAATAATATAGTTTACTAGCTTTCCGCCCGCGGCTTCGCCCGCGAGGAGTTCGGTTATATCGCGCTTTTTAGATTTCCCTCGGGAACATCATATTTTTCCGGGATAAAAGGTAGCCTATGTTCTTTCTCAGGGTCCAAAGATTGTCTGTGCCAAATTTCATCAAAATCGTTTGAGAGGTTTCAGCGGGAAAGGGTAACAGACAGACAGACAGACAGACAGACAGACAGACAGGCCGACAGACAGACAGACAGAGTTACTTTCGCATTTATAATATTAGTATGGATTACAAAAAAAATAATATACATACATGATAGAATAAAGGAAATAATATAGTTTATATCGAAAAACTTAGTACTACTTCACATGAGAATGTGGCAAAAGCTTCGAGCAACACAGGGTTCCCTGTGTTGCTCGAAGGTCAAAAGTTCCGATTAAAATAAAACGTTTAGCATTGCTTCATATGTTCCTAAAATGTGTCTGTTCAACAACGTAATAAACGCAATGGTTGTTGTTGAACTGTCAAAATGAAACGTATTGATACTGATACATAGTATATTACGCAATTACTCTGCTGTTCTGTGTTCATTGAAGCGCCTCCGGCATCCAGCGGTTTTCCGCGACCTTCATCAGGTTGTCGGTCCACCTTTTCGGAGGCCTGCCCACGCTGCTCTTCCGGTGCGTAGTATGGCTGAGACCGTGGACAACCTGAGTAAAATGCTCGAAGACCTCAGTAGAGTCTCCGAGCGAGTCGGTTTTAAAATGAACATGGACAAGACGAAAATCATGTCTTATGCCCATTTTGTACCGACTCCTATAAAGATCGGGGACTCTATTCTTGAAGTTGTTAACTGTTACATATCATCATCATCATCCTTTTATCGTCCCAATGCTGGGCACAGGTCTCCTCTCATAAAGAGAAGGATTGAGCGTAATCACCACGCTTGCTCAATGCGGTTGGCGATTTCAGACTTCAAGTCCAGGTTTCCTCAAGATGTTTTCCTTCACCTTCAGTCATTGGTGTCCAAGATATACTTAGAAAGTACATATAACGTTAGAAAAGTTACATTGCTACTTGCCTGGCCTGGAATCGAACCCGCGCACTCATACTTGAGAGGCTGGTGTTTTAACCACTAGGCCACCACGACAATTACCTACGTATACCTGGGACAAACTATCCAGTTAGGTAGGCCGAAATAAAATTTGCTTTTATTCACAGAAAATTTCAAATCAAAACGTATTGAAAAAAAATCGACGATAAATTGCCTGTACATAATACGTAATCATCCAAGTGTACTTAAACCGTAATTTGGTGAAAACCAAACAATGGTCGCGTGGCTGAAGCTCGATGCTTTTCAACCCTTGTTCTGTGATATAATTATGGTGTAATGATGGTGAACTATGATGGATCGGGACACGCCTTACGGTTTTGTGGGATTTTTTAGGGTTATATATTGATATGGGAAAAGATTTTTAACTTTAGGAAATTGAATTAATTAAATAAATAAATATATACGCACATATCACATAGATTGAGCTAGCCCCAAAGTAAGTTTGCGACTTGTGTTATGGGATACTAACTCAACGATACTATATTTATAACCCATACATATATAGATAAACATCCAAGACCCAGGCCAATCAGGAAAAGATCGTTTTCCATCATGACCTGGCCGGGGATCGAACCCGGGGCCTCCACGTCGCAGGCAGGCGTGTTGACCGCTGCGCCACGGAGGTCGCCCGGTCGTCAGGTCGTCAAAATTGTGGTTTCCTTCCGCATTATCAGCCTATAATTTTTCCATGTACCTATAGGCCTTCTTTAGTTAAAGGGGAGTAAGTAGGCCACAATACATCATGCAAGCCCAGTGCGGGTTGGTAGATGTCACAAGTCTTCGAATTTTCGATTGTAAGTCATGCCGACTTATGCCGAAAATTCGAAGACATGTAGGATTTCTTCAAGATATTTTCCTTCACCGTTTTCAGCTATGGTTTTTAAAAATAAAAAATCATAAGTCAATTATTCAAATTAGACTGAGCATCAGCCAGAGCCAAAATTTTATCATGAAAAATTAAGTGAAGTTAGGTTAGAGTGAGGTGTCATGGTGATATAATATCTGTTGTATATGATGTTCATTAATGACCTCTCCTACTCTGGGCGGAGGGGAAGGGCGTGTCAGACGTTTACCTACTAAAACGCAACCGTGTTCCTTCACTTTCATATGCGCTAAGAGCCACGATATCCTTATCCTTACGCTCAATCCTTCTCTGTATGAGAGGAGACCTGTGCCCAGCAGTGGGACGATAAAAAAGGTTGATGATGAAAGGCCACGGTATCTGTTTAGAAACAACCCGCAGCCCTGGAACATTTTAATCCCTTAACATGAGTTTGAATGACAGCTCATTTTGACCTCTGAGACCTCTGAGTTGGTTTTGGCCTTCACAGTCAAAATCAAAATTGTTTATTTCAAATTAACCATCCGCTGGTGCTTTTCAATAGTCGAATGTCAGTCAGTCCAAGAAAAGTGAAGTTTAATTGCACGTTTCAAAGCGTAGAGATCTCTATGGAGAAGAACGTGCAAGAAACTCCGAGTCAGATATGAAACGCCGACCTCAACTAGTTTTTCAAATACGATTAGCATGCAAAATTGTTTTTACAAAGGACATAGCTAAACTGAAGTATGGAAGGCTGCTCTGCACTGAAAATGCATGTATAAACATGATTTCCAGCAATATATAATGCTGAATAGCTAAAAATTGCATGATATAATTCCCCCATCTCCGTTCCACAATCGGACGACCCGTCGTACGGCTGGTTTCCACCCTTACGTTGTTAACACCACTACGATCCGGACGAAGCGTTTTGCCTCCTCCTATAGACCGCGTACATCGAGGGACTGGAATAATTTGCCAGCGGCGGTGTTTCCGTCGGACTACAATTTGAGTGTCTTCAAGGCTAGAGTGAATAGGCTCTTAATAAACTAGTGCGCTTTACCATCAACGATTGCGTCACTGCTTACCATCAGGCAGGATTGCGGTCAAGCGCTAGATTATAATATATATATAGATAGTTTTATGTAATTAAAAGGGTTAACGAACTTTCCATATCCGCATAATATCGCGTAACTCCTACGACAAAGGTACAAAATCTTCAAACAATAACATTGCTATGAACTTTTGTCTAGGCGTTTTAACGTGTCTGATCTTGTCATGTCAAACCAAAATAATACATAAAAACAATTGAGAAAGTTTTATATTTATAACCATTCAGGAATGAATATATAAATATTACATGTTAGTGTGAAATTCCTATTCTTTTAACCAAGCTTGGGCAGCCGTTTAGTCATCTCTTTTACTTACATAATAAAAGTATTTATTATTTATCCTTTACTGTAAACAAACATGTTTACCTCCAAATTCATTTTCGATCCACACCACTATCATGTTTCCAGTCCAGGAAGTAGTATCCTATTCACAACACAGACAGAATTGACGGCTCCATCATTTATCATTTATGTATCGTGGACGGCTTCTACTTTGCTGTGCGCAGTTCTGGTATCAATGTTTTGTTTTTAGTCCGTTCTATTTGCTTTTCTTTTGATTGTTGAGGTTTGCATTGGTTGAGATTTATTTAGACTGTGGCAATATTCGTTTCTTGGACTAACATTGCTAGAGTTGCCAAGTTCTTGGCTGTTCGTTGAAATCTTAATTCACGGCTTTAGAAGCATCAGCTCGTATGTATAGGTCCGACAACCTACACATACAACCTACTGCTTCTAACGGTGAGCTATAGATACGACCTAAAGCTTCTAAGGTCGAGAATTGTATTGCAACCCTTAAATAGAGAAGAATTTAGTCTTGGTATGGGCTATGTTGGGCGTGTCTCTAAAGGAACGCATCAGAAATGATGTGATCCGACAGAGGACCAAAGTCACCAACATAGCTGAGAGGATTAGCAAGCTTAAATGGCAATGGCCTGGCCAGATATGCCGCAGGACCGACAACCGTTGGGGTAAACAAGTCCTTGAGTGGAGACCGCGTCTCCGCAAACGTAGTGTAGAACGCCCTTGGGCGAGATGGAGCGACGACATCAAAAATGTGGCTGGTGGCTGGCGGAGAACTGCTCAGGATCGAGTTTGTTGGCGTGCCATGGAAGAGGCCTATGTCCAGCAGTGGACGAGTAGAGGCTGATGATGATGAGTCTTGGTGCATTTTCTTTTCGACCCTGATCGATTCTGTGAAAATCTCACTATGTAAAGTTACGTAATATGAGCTTACAATGAGCTTTCAGTACAGTCCATCCCAAGCTTTAGTTGGGGATGACGGCTCGGTCCAACCTTACCTAAGTTTTCGCTGTGAGATGGCTATTGAATTATACTACTGTATTAATTCCCGACTTGGATACAAAATGGCGTATGTGAAATAGCAGTGCAGTAGCCAGTTGCTGGGTATTACAAACTTTGCCATTTCGACGGTATCGCAGAGGTCACTTGCGAAAGAGATTAAGCAAGCAGTACGTATCCTTTGGATATCTACGTATGCATTGGGAGCAGCGGTGGCCTGCCGCAACTTACAAGTTGTAGGTCGTAGATTCGAACCTCGTCAGGCGCTTTAATATATGTGAATATTTTCATCACCACTGCTCTGAAAACGGTGAAGTAAATCGTGAGGAAACGGGCCTGTCCTAGAGGCAAAACTTCGAAGACATGTGACATCTAACAACCAGCACTCGACCCGCGTGGTAGATTACGGCCCATTCCCTCCCACAGACAGCTGACAGGCAGTACCCCAGGAGTGGGAACATTACTTACAAGCTGATAATTGCGCCGATTCTTTCCATTTCGTTAAAAAAAAGGATAGAAGATAACATTTTAGTTAAATCCGGTCAAATTAAGATACTCCATAGACAGTTTAGACTCGATTATAAGCATGGCGACTAAAAATACGCCAGTTTACGTCAGGAGCGCACTAATTTGACAGGTCTAAACTGACATTTTATCTTCTGTCCCTTTCTTAACGAATAGAAAGAAAGAGATGCAATGAACTTAAATTTAATTTAGTTTGTGAACAAGGGAATCTTGGCTTATGTAATGTATGTGAAATAACACATCTTTTGACAAACAAAAAATATAAGATCTTTTCTTCTTCTTCCTGTGCCACTTCAATCCTGAAGGTTGGCCGTCAGCTTCTTGTACTCGGTCTTGTCAACCGCGAGTCGGAATAGTTTTTCGACTGAAGTAATGCCGGTCCACTCCCTGATGTTACGCAGCCACGACTTTCTCTTTCATCCAGCGCGCCTTTTTCCTTCTACCTTGCCCATCATAATAAGTTGGAGTATCATATTTACCGCATCGGAGCACGTGGCCGAGATCAATTTTGCGTTTCTTTATTGTCGGCAACAACTTTCGAGGCATTTGAACGCGCTGAAGGACGGTGTCATTTCTGACCTTTTGGGTCCAGCTTATGATACACATACAGCTTATGAATATAAGATCAATTAAACTGTTACAAGAAATCTTTCAATCCAAAAGGAAATTAATTAGCAAATACCCAAGAAACTAAAACCGAAACGCGAGGCGACGGTGATCAGCATCCATTTATCACTTCAAGTCTTTTTGTCCCTTTCTATTCAATACTTTTTGCGCAGAAGATTAAATTTCGCGTCTCACCCGCGGTCCAAAACCATTAATACTACTCTACCAATTTACTAAGACCTTCCCTGCTTCCCGTTTCCATCCAAAATCAGACGTTTCAACGGTATTTGGTGGAATTTCAGAGGTCCGGTTATAATGGCCTGTCGTTCGCCCCATCTTGTCATTGAATTTTTTACTCTTTTTGTTTCACCACGTCTGGTCGCTGTAACACTTTGATTATGATTTTTGCGGGTATCTAAATTACTGTAGGGTTGAATTGATATTTGATGACATGCAAGCTTTTTTAGTTGTTTTTTGCAATTTGGTGGATTGAAATAAAGTTATGGGCTGTTCACAACAACGTACAACGTCAAGCCAGCACTTCTTTGGTCTACCCCGCTTGTTCCGGCCCGGCGGAGGCGCTATGGTAAGACATTTGTTATCCACGTAACGTGCCGGTTTTCACCGGTGGCATCACTCTAGCGAAAATCAACCGAGAAAAGTCTCAATCGTAGCCGATCGTTAATGCGGTGGACACGGTGGTGGTTGAATTATGCAAAACCACATGGGGAGGCGATTTAGTACGCCATCAGTGCCACGGCGAAAATTCACAGTAATATCTTCTTTTACTACTAAAATTCTAGTTTCGTCAAAAACGGCTACAAGTCCAAATCCTAAGTAATATTTTTTTAACTTCGATTATTTGTCCCAAAAGAGCTATTGATACAAGTCGAACCCATATAGAAATACCACAGAGGTAATTATTCCTCACAAACATTCATCAATTTCATTCTTTATTTACAATTCAGTGGCCAGAGATAATAGTATTTTAAGACCAAAATTGCCCATTATTAACACCTACACAACATAGCCACGCGGCCAACAAACAATGGCCGACAAAATAACTGAAATCATCGCTCAGTAACCGCCTAAACATTTTACAACTACCGCACATATTTGTACTAGCTCCCATACAATCAAATTGCTTAAAACTTCACCAACAAACAAAGCATTTACGAAAGCCCTTAACACGACTCTCTAAAGTCTTATTTCTAATAACAGAACTACTTTCGAAATTCAAATCGAATTTCTAATTCGAATAGTTGAAATAATGACCGTTAATTCAACCAGTATACTGAGGCCTATCAATACAAACATTTTATTGTCAATGAAGGGTCAAAGGAAATTGTTTTTCGATTCAAGATGGCGCCGGTTTAGGTCGCCACGTGCAAGTCACGTGTCCAGTAAGAAAAGCAAACGCGTTGGTTCGGAATAACAGCGTAAATGCCGTCATTAGCGATTTGATTATATTTTTTGTGTGCATTGTTCGAAATGACAGGTTTTGTAATAGATAGGGGTATACCCTTTAATTTATCAGAGACTGATGGTAAAAAGTCGCAATTAAAATACATAAGTAAATAAAAAAAATAACAGGCTTATTGGACTTTCAAAACCCAGATACTGAGTATTACAAACATCTCCACTTCCACGACATCGTAGAGGTCACTTGCGCATTGAATGCATGACGAAAGCCATCCCGAAAAGAGATTAAACAAGCAGTACATATCCATTTGATATCCATGTGCCTATGCATTAGCAGCAGCGAAGAGCTATGTCGGTGGCTTTGGTTCTTCTGCGGATCTCCTCATTTCTGATTCGATCACGTAGAGAAACTCCAAGCATAGTTCTTTCCATTGCCCTTTGTGTGATTCTAAGCCATCGTATGAGGTCCATTGTGAGCGACCATGTTTCAGTTCCGTAAGTCATCACTGGCAACACACACTGGTCAAAGACTTTAGTCTTGAGACACTGTGGTATCTTGGACGACGAGAAGATGTAGCGTAGCTTCCCCCACGCTGCCCAGCCGAGCTGTATTCGACGAGATACTTCTTTCTCAAAGTTGACCCTATCTAGTTGGACTGTTTGTAAAATAATAGATGCTTCAATAGCAACTTTGATAGAAACGGCATTTCGATACGCAATAGGGACTCATGTTCTTATTTTGGCAGGTTACCCAAATCCATTAAAAAAAAAAAAAAAAACGTATACAGGGTTACAGGTTAAGTCGACCTAGATCCTTTCAAAGTCAAAGTCAAAGTTTTTTATTTGTAAAACATAGGTGAGTACAAAATAGGTGTTATAATAATTATGGTGATCTCTATGTTTTGCCGTTAACGGCGTAGGTACAAATATTAGTAAGAAATAGGTAAATAATAGGTAAATAGGTACATGTTACAATTAAAATTAACTAAAATTTAAATAACAAGATAACTTATAACTAATAATACTTAACTAACTTATAATATTATAAAATAAACATAACGATTTTGCAAACCTATGAGTATAAGCTTATCTTATGAGTATAAAAATATGTATATTTATAAAAATTAAGCACAACTAAAATTTAATAATAGCACACACATTTAATCCACATATTTATTTATCTAAATATCTTTCATTGTCTTCTAGGTATTCAATAATAGAATAATATGCCTTTTGAACTAGGAAATCATAAAAATGCTTTTTAAAATCTTTTAGTTCGCGTTTTTCTCTTATTGGCTTTGGTATTTTGTTGTAAATTCTGGGTGTCATACCTAAAAAACTTTTTGAATAGAATGCCGTGTTGTGTGTATTGGCGCAAATCTCAGAATTATGACGTTTCGACTTCAAAGTTCTAAATAGATGTAAGTTAGACTTTACGAATACCGCTGTCTCAAAAATATACATACATGGTAGGGTTAACAGCTTCAGTTTTTTTAAAAATGGTAGGCAACTGTCAGTTGATTTTAACTCGAGGACAGATCTTAAACATTTCTTTTGCGCCTTGAATACGGTAAGCTTATCTGCGGAATTTCCCCAGTATATAATTCCATAGCGTAATGTAGATGATACGTAGGCATTGTATTATATTATATTTATATTTCGTTTTGTATAATTTGTTCTTACTTATAGCACTGAATTGGAATGCTCTATAATAGTGCTATAATTGTATGTTTCTAAATAAATAAATAAATCATTTCTAGCTGATTTGACCATGAAACACCCTACCCCAAACCTGACCCATACTGAGATATAGGATTTTGGTTTTATTTTTTAAATAAAATAAAGATTTTTTGTATGATTGTCTCTTTTTTTCGGATTTTGTGCCTCTAATCTATTACTTTTTTACTATTTTTGTATAGTAGACTAGTTTGTTTATTACTCTCATCACAAAAAGTGCAGCTAACTGAACCAACTGTGTGGCAGTCGACGATTGAAAGATTAAAAAATAAACAAATTTGTAGAAACATTTTTCTTCTTTCAAGGATATTTCAAAAAAGTCTATGACAGTTGTGCTGCAGATGTAGGTACTGTATAAAATCTACGTTTCTTTAGCTATCCAACATGGTATAACAAGCTATCATCATGATATTCAGAAAAAAACTGTACTCAAACATATTTGTAAATATATTTGTAAATCGACCAATGCTGCTGTCATTATTAATTCACACTTAACTTTCACAGGCCGATATCACCACCCACTGGGACGGACCCCAGTATATAGTACTTGATCACTAATATCTTCTCATCATATTCTCACAACCAATGACTAAGTAGAAATTATCAAATATTTTTGACACGTGTTCAAAAATTAGCCCTTTTTATCGTTTTACGTAATAATGGCCCTGAACCGCACCTTCGTAGGCCGCCATTGTGATTTTATCCGTACGGTGCGCAGGAGTTGAAAGGGTATCAATTTTAATAAAGTAATCGCCGTGTAATGGGATTATTCATTGATCTTTTTGGTTGTCGACGGGTGATTTATTAATGTAGGCAGGAGTAGGTCGCTTGTGGAAGAACTTCATAATTATATTTCCCACAAATGTGTTAGAACTTTTTATGTTGTAAATAGGAATTCCCTAGGTACCATCCATACAAATATTATAAATGCGAAAGTAACTCTGTCTGTCTGTTACGCTTTCCCACCTAAACCTCTAGACTGGCAAAAACCAGCTCAAAACTTTACGGACTTATCACAAAACCACTTATATTTTTAGATCTAACGTAAATCTTTGAGACAGTTGAAGAGAACCCAGTGAATGTGAAGTTCTTAATGCAGCATTGACGATTTAGACTCGGCTTATAAAATACTTCGATGGTTTTTAAACCTCGGTTTAAGAGAGAGATAAACATTGGTTGGAATTTAGACCGTCCAAGTCAGCATTTATTGAAATGCATAATACAATATCAGTAGCAATGGGTTTCATTTTGACAGTTCCACAGCATTCATTGCGTTATTTAAGTTATTGAACAGTCACGTTTTACGATTACATTCAGCAATGGATTAGCAACATGATTCCAGTTGATAGTAATAAATAATGTGTAACGCAATTAGAGTGCTGATTACAAATGACTAATTATAATACTGCTCCCCATTCAAATATAATACTTACAAGGTAGGTAGGTATATGGACCATCAAGTGCACCCCAAGCGAGACATTTGCATTGATATTGAATGTCCGGCACTCCAGTAACAGTCGCTGCTGCCGACAATCAAGGGATGATTTTTCAACGCAAAGAGTAGGAATTAGCAGATGAGTTCCATAAAATTGTGAAGCCACTAGACCACTTTTTATACAAAACTATATTATTTTTTAAAGATTTTTGAAATTAAAAGTAGGTAGACTGGGATTGAGATCCGACTATGAACGTTCTTAAAATTAGTAGAATTACTCCATTAGAATCTCAGTCTGTCAAAAATACCTCTAATTTTCCAAAGTTTTGATAATTTTTTGACATTTTTTTTCTCCGAAAGTAAGCACCTAAGCAACTGAATCGATTCCAATCATTTTTATACTATGTTGTTTTTTTCCCAAATACATTTAGAAATTGTTGCACTGTGGTTACCGAGCGCACATGGTAGTGCACATGGTAGTGGTGGGATGGTGGTGGTGCACGCCGGCACAACAGCTGACGCCAGAGGTCAACGCCCCGCTCGCCCGCCTGAGCGGAGCATGGACCATATTTTTCTCATAGGTTTGTGGTTTTTTATGATATTTTTTTTAATATTTTGTACATAGATTATTTACTTAAACATACTGGGTACGTGTTTCCAGTTTCGCATAAACAAAATAAAATGTTGTAAACATCTAAGGGTTTTACTAAAAAAAAACTTAAACATTTGTTGCCTGCGCTCCATTGCCCGGTTGCAATTTTTAAGATGAACAAAGAGACAAAATATTTTTTTGGATATCGGACTCTCATACCCTCAAATCATGGTCCCCAGAATAATACCCTACCAAGGTTTCACAATAATCTGATCAATAATTTCGAAACGCATCATCATCATCATCATTTCAGCCGAAAGACGTCCACTGCCGGACATAAGCCTCCCCCAAGGATCTCCACGACGACCGGTCCTGTGTCTCCCGCATCCGGTCCCCTGCGACCTTCATTAGGTCGTCGGTCCCCCTTGTCGGGGGCCTACCGTCGCTGCGTCTTCCGGTGCGTGGTCGCCACTCGAGAACCCATCGGCCCCATCGGGCATCGGTCCTACGGGCAATGTGCCCGGCCCACGACGGATAGAAGACACATACAGATTACTGACACTGATTTTTATATTTTTATTTTCAAAGAAGATAATAATCTATCTACATATAATGTTCGTACTGTTGGGCATCGACCTTCTCTACTTTAGAGGGAGAGAGCCGTAATCTACCATGCGATACGTGGTGATGCGATGACGCGAGGATCAGCATCATCCAATTCAACCATTTTGTAGGGAACCGAACGGATGATTCAACACAGAATATAATTAGCAGATGTAAAACAACTATACATTACGGACGGAGAACGGGTCTGAGCAGTTGTGTTGCGATGTGTGCCGGGTACGATGCGTCAAATAATGTTGTTGTGTCGGGAGTTTGGTCGTGGAGAGTCTCCAGATCAATCTCCCTCTGGCGCAGCATCGTTGGTCGTGTTGTTGGGTTTAACATTGCATCACCTCGCTCAACTACCGTCATCCTTCCTATTCCTAAGTTTTTTAAGTGAATAGGCTTAATAAACTAGTGCGCTTTACCACCAACGATTGCATGACTGCTTACCACCAGGCGGCATTGAAGTCAAGCACTAGTTTATAATTATTAAAAAAAAAGAACCATTACATTTTCACCTCAAGTTACTACATATCACCTTGAAATTCACCAAACTAGACATATTAGCTACTCTATGTCACAACACGAATATTATTAAAGCTTCCCATTTGTAGCGCAGCGTGTTTAAGTGATATTAGACGTGAATGTCTGCGTGTCATGATTGATTCCACACAAACGTCACGCTGGTGACTAGCGAGCTAGTATTACATGCTGTTTTAGGGTTTGATTATGTATGAACGGCGACGTGATTGGATTTGTAACACGTCGATGGCTTAGTGATGAGTGGTGAAAGGTTAGATTAGTATTAGATAACTAGTTTTGTGCATCATTTATTGCTTAGGATACTTAATTAGTCTGCGCTTGTCTATGGTTTATGGTTCACTGTTTTAATCTTAAACATACATACCACACATCTTACACAATAAGTACAGCATGTATGTATGTTTAAGATTAATTATGTTTAAGATTTCTGTACTTATATGTTATGTTTAAGTTTTGTGTTTACTGTTATAATCTTAAACTTACTGTGCACTAAGGTCCGTATTACAGAACGTCACTCAAAACTCAAGCTCTACTTAAGTCGGTTTTGTTTGAAACTAGTTTTAAGTAATGCTTAAGCAGAGATCAATGCTTGAGTTTCGTTCTGGAATACGCACCTAAGTGTAGTAAGTAAAACAGTAACGTTTATCTGAACACAGAATGCTAAACGTTATTTTCTTTTTAATCTATACAGAAGTATAGATCCACCCAGAGATATAGATATAGAGAAATAGAAATCTACCTGTTTATTAGTATAGAAATCTATATACTGCTGAAGAGTTTGTTTGTTTGTTTGTGCGCGCTAATCTCAGGAACTGCTGGTCCGATTGGAAAAAATCTTTTTGCGTTGGATAGCCTATTAATCCAGGAAGGCTTTAGGCTATATAACATCCCGCTATGACCAATAGGAGCAGAGCCATCCAACGCAAAAATGATTTTTCAAATCGGACCAGTAGTTCCCGAGATTAGTGCGTTCAAACAAACAAACAAACTCTTCAGCTTTATATATTAGTATAGATAATAATATGTCTATAAGAAAATATGTCTTTCTCTTATTGATGAACAAACCTGAGCCCCGGCTAGTACGGAGAAATTAAGGCTGTGATCTAAAGGTTTCAAGAGCGCTCAAAAGCTGTTTATTCAGTACAGAGTCCATGACATAACCGTCTAAACATAAGTATACAAATCAAAATACAATAACCCACAGAAACAAAAAAATGAGACATTCGTTCTGCATATAATGGAACGTAATGAAGTAATACGACGCGCCGATGTTGGACATAACCCCTTTATTTTGATGGATGCGTATTCTGGAAGTAAATAATTTTTCCTAATACGTATTAAAAATTAATGTGGCCTGAAATTTTTTTCCATGAAGTTATTGCCTATGTTTTAAACAAAAACGTATTTCTGCAAATATCCAAAGTATGAAAACCAAAAAAAAAAAAATAATAATTAGTCCGTCTTATAGATAATAAAAAAATTAAGACCCGTATTTTTTATTTTGGCAAAATTACCAAAAACTACTGAGATATAGCGTATTAAAGTTACGGAACGGGGGCTAATTACATCACGCCGTGGTATATCTGTACCACGGCGTGACGTCATGCGACATTTCAAATCAATATATTTCCTAAGTATTTGAATGAAATAAAAAATACGTGTTCAATATTTTTTATAAATCTATCTGATCGACATTAAATTATTTTTAGGATACAACCCAATTAATAGGTTGTTTTAGCAAGTTGTCATTGGAAATGGGTTTTATGACAATTAGAAAGAAGAAAGAAAGAAAAAGAAAATAATATTTGATATCTACTGATATTACTACATTATAAAAATATAGTCCAAAGGCTGTTCGCACTGCTGGGATTCTCATCTGTGAGAGGAAGTGAGCCGTAATACAGTACGACAGCACATAATGCTACTACAATCTGTCAGATTTCCTTGTTAGATTTTCAACTTTATCTCTAAAGCATCTAAGGCTTTTTTTTTATATATATATTATAAACTAGCGCTTGACCGCAATCCTGCCTGATGGTAAGCAGTGACGCAATCGTTGATGGTAAAGCGCACTAGTTTATTAAGAGCCTATTCCCTCTAGCCTTGAAGACACTCAAATTGTAGTCCGATGGAAACACCGCCGCTGGCAAATTGTTCCAGTCCCTCGATGTACGCGGTATAAAGGAGGAGGCGAAACGCTTCGTCCGGATCGTAGTGGCGTTAACAACGTAAGGGTGGAAACTAGCCGTACGACGGGTCGTCCGATGGTGGAACGGAGATGGGGAATTAAATCATGCAATTCCCTCGCACACTCCCCAAAATGCATCCTATAGAACACCGAAAGGCTGGTTACTCTACGCCTGTGCTCTAGGCTTTGGAGACCATCTCGAGTTAGATGAGGGTCAGCAATCAGCCTCTTCGCACGCCTCTCCACTGAATCCAAAGTGGCCAGGTGACACTTAGCAGCACCAGCCCAAATGTGGCTGCAGTACTCCACACACGAACGGACCTGTGCTTTGTATAACATTAGAAGCTGCCCAGGTGTGAAGTACTGCCGGACCGATAACGCCAAGTTTCCCGGCAGCCACCTTGGCCTTGGACTCAATGAACCGCCTAAAGTTAAGGTTCGAGGAAATCTCAACCCCCAAAAGCTGAAGGCGGTCGGAACACTCCAAGGACACATTTCGAAAAGTAGGAGCCAAGGTGAACGGGCTCCTTTTGGCGGTGAAAAGACACGCCTGTGTTTTGGCGGCATTGAATGCTACAAGATTGGCATTGCCCCATCCGGAGACTGCCTGCAGTGCAACACTCGTTCGCTCAACCATGGCCTCTCTTTCGGACCGGATTGATTCCTTACTAGCCCGAGCATCCGGCAGGTATCTCTCTACAACTGTGCTGTCATCTGCATACCCATAGATACCGGGCATCAGCAGATCGTTAATATGCAGCAGGAATAGAGTTGCAGAGAGAACAGACCCCTGAGGAACACCGGCATTAGTCGACATGGGCTCAGATGAGCATCCGTCGACAACAACTCGGAGGGACCGTTCAGTCAGGAAGTCTTTTACCCAGCCAGTCAGGCTAGGGGAAATGCCGTACGCTGGAAGCTTAATCAAAAGGCCAGCGGTACCCGATCGAAAGCCTTCGAGACATCAAGGGAGACAGCAATCGCTTCCCCATTCTTCTCGAGGGCCTCGCCCCACAAGTGAGTGGCATACACTAGTAGGTCCCCAGTTGACCGATTGCGGCGAAACCCGTACTGTCGGTCACTGAGGAGATCGTTACTTTCCAGGTATACCAAGAGGCGCGAGTTCAATACACGCTCCATAACTTTGCAAAGTATGGGGGTGATCGAAATCGGCCGATGGTTGGCAGGATCGGCACGACTACCCTTCTTGGGCACGGGCTGCACGTTAGCAAGCTTCTAGGACTTGGGCACTATACCAGTCCTAAATGAGAGGCGATACAAGCGCGTCAATACAGGAGACAACTCGGGCGCACATGCTTCAAGAACAATCGCTGGTATACCATCCGGACCACTAGCCTTATTCACGTCCAGACGACACAGTACTCTCAGAACCTCCTTGTTCCTAATGCGAACCTCAGGCATTGAAGCTCCGCAATGGGGTAAATTGGGTGGAGTAGTTCAAGTTTGATAGAGAAAATTTGACAGTTTGGGGCATATTTCTTACATTTTTGTTTCTGACCCAAATTCAAATTTCCTCACATTATTTTCCATTACCGTTTTGAGAGCAGTGGTGATGAAATAATTTACACAAAGTTAAGGCTACAAGTAACAACTCATACACAATGCGGCGTTACCTCGGGGCTACACACATAATGGAAAAACATATAATGTGTAAAGTACCTACCAATTTGAAGCTATGCTCTGGCATTTTTATTCAATCAAACAACAGCATAGCTAGAGAAAACATAAAAAATACTTTTAGAATAACCCCGTATCACCCAGTCAAAAAAGCAATATGTAACAAATTTGTTTTTCAATTTCATACCAATTTTGCATACGGGACCCCGTCGCATCGAGCAAATAAAATGCGGTATTGTGGTTTTTACGATGCGTAAATATTTTTTCTTCGCATTTTTTTTCTACTTTTATTGTTCGAGGTGGAAATGAAAAGCGGATTTTGTGTAATAACTGCATGTTATCGTCGCCAAAATTCTACAATAGGTTGTCTGGGCGATATTTTTATTTCTGTCCCCGCTTTGGTGAATTTGATACTTTTGATGAGCTTTTCCGCGTCGTGTTATTAATTTATGATTAGGTTGGTGAGTATTTCATGTTCATATCTGTACCTAATATTGGTATGAACAGTATATGGTATTACGTTAGTATGTTTATCTCGCAATGCGATAATTAATATGTTATCTACCTCGTTTGTAATGTGCATGTATTGTGAGTTTGGTACAATATTGAAAAAAAAATTCAAAACATATGTTGAACAAGATTTATTTACTTAATGCGTTAGATAAAAAGAAGCTACATTTAGAAAAATAAACTCAATGAAAAATTCAATATACTCAATGAACCCATCAAGTCAATCGTTAATTTTTTTAGGTATTACTAGCTTTCTGCCCACGGCTTCGCCCGCATGGAGTTCGGTTAAATCGCGCTTTTTTTATTTCCCTCGGGCATATCACATTTTTCCGAGGTAAAAAGTACCCTATTATTTAATCCGGACTTCTTACTTTATGTCTGCAAAATTTCAAAACAATCGGTTCAGTAGTTACGGCGTGAAAGCGGAACAAACAAACAAACTCACTTTCCCATTTATAATATTAGTAAAGATATTGATTATTATTATTCTTACACACTGACTTACTTACTAGAACTTTATACACTGCACTTTAGGCTGATTTCAAATTAATGTATATTTATTTTCCGTATAAGAACGAGAGTAACCGACATAGACCGAAGAATTGCAACACTAAAGTGGCAGTGGGCTGGACACATTGCCCGTAGGACCGATGCCCGATGGGGCCGACGGGTTCTCGAGTGGCGACCACGCACCGGAAGACGTAGTGTGGGTACGCCCCCGACAAGGTGGACCGATGACCTGGTGAAGGTCGCGGGAAACCACTGGATGCGGGAGGCGCAGGACCGGTCGTCGTGGAGAACCTTGGTGGAGCCCTATGTCCAGCAGTGGACGTCTTTTGGCTGAAATGATGATGATGATATTTATTTTGACAACTTTAGACTGCTTAATACTTGTCGCCATTTTTGATAAGAGTTTCGTTCTAAACTGTGTACCTAGTGTATAAGTGATCGATGGCTTGAAACTAAAAATGAACTCGCTGCAGGAAGCAGCTGGAATATCTTTTATATCTAACTTCTCAACGTAGTGAGTCTTCTGTTTCTGTTTTTATCTTTCCCTGATTGCGTTTTGGGATCTTTGGCAAGCATACTTTAAGATATTTCCAGACTTAGGCACGTATTACAGAACGTCACTCAAAACTCAAACTCCACTTAAGTCTCGTTTCAAGTCATTTCATTGGTTGAAACTAGTTTTAAGTAATGCTTAAGCAGAGATCAATGCTTGAGTTTCCTTCTGGAATACGGACCTTAGACAGCCTCCGTGGCGTAGCGGTAGCGGACGCGGCCGCTGCGCAACGTGGCGCGGGTTCGATCCCCGCACAGTGCAAGTATTTGTATGCATGAATATGAATATTTGCACGGGTCTGGTCGTGCCTCGGAAAGCACGTTAAGCCGTTGGTCCCGGTTGCCATACGAACATCTAGTGGCAGTCGTTACGGGTTGTTGGAGCCCTCAAATTCCAACAATTGGTCTAACTGCAATGCTTCGATGTCGCCTTCGGGTTGTGGAGGTCAGATGGCAGTCGCTTCACGGAAAATGTCGAAGTTTAGCCATATCAGCAGTTGGACTGGTAAAGCGGACCCCAGACTCCAAAGCTGAAAAGGCATCGGATGCGACTGGGATTAACGCTTTGATGATGATGACTATAAGAGATTTCTTATGAAATAAGCATTACCTTTGTACCATTTTTCTGTTCTGTTTTTTTTCTTGTCTGTTTATAAGTACAACATGTATTGTAATTAACGCATACACTCAAACTCCTCAATTAGATTATTATTTTGTAACCTTAATACATACACTGAACTTTTAATTTAACATGTATATTGTATATATGCATTGTTATTTATTAAATTAGTTATACGAATTCTTGGTGAACGAAGACCTTAACATTCTTGGAATAAGGTAATTTTCTTTATTTTACAAAATCCATACTAATATTATAAACACGAAAGTAACTCTGTCTGTCTGTCTGTCTGTCTGTCTGTTACGCTTTCCCGCTTAAACCTCTCAACCGATTTTGATGAAATTTGGCACAAACAATCTTTAGACCCTGAGAAAGAACATAGGCTACCTTTTATCTCGGAAAAATTTGATATTCCAGAGGGAAATCTAAAAAGCGCGGTATAACCGAACTCCACGCGGGCGAAGCCGCGGGCGGAAAGCTAGTAAAGTAATATAGTAAACAATAGAGTTAATATGACAATAATTTTCGGAGTTTTAATTATTTTTGGGATATAAAATTACCTACATTATAGATGATATAAACCAATTCAGTAAACTATTCTGGTCAAACTATTTTTAGGAAGTGCTGTAATTAATTTACCTGTTGTATATGTGTGAGCATAAACGGTTTAAAATAATACATAAATTAAAGAAAATGAATTGAAGCTATAAGCCCCGCACGATGATATTGCGATGGAACCTTGTCACAATAACAGCTTTGTGACGTCATCTGTCACACAAAAGGACGGCTAGCAAAAGAATGATAAATGCAAAATTATAGTTTATTAATTTTGCATTTAACATTCTTTCGGGTTAAGGATTTATTTGTATTTTATAATTTTATTATACATACACACTTTATACCTACTCATCCATATTCTGACAAATAAACTTTCATTATTAAAAATTTCAAGGAAATAATTCTTGTAGACGTAAGAAAAATTACTTGTTCGTATATCTTTCTTACATGTACTTACATGTACTTTTGCTAACTACATTTCTGTTACTTTGTGAGCGGGAATTAAACCAGAGTACCAAATAACACCAGGATAGTATGTAAAAAAATGTTTATATATAATTCAATATAATCTTACCCTATTTATTCAATTCCACTCATACAGTCTTCCGAATCAGAACTGCTTTCTGTGTCTGTCGTTTCCGATTCACTGTCGTCTGCCGTATTTATGATAAACTAGCTTTCCGCCCGCGGCTTCGCCCGCGTGGAGTTCGGTTATATCGCGCTTTTAGATTTCCCTCGGGAACATCAAATTTTTCCGGGATAAAAGGTAGCCTATGTTCTTTCTCAGGGTCTAAAGATTGTCTGTGCCAAATTTCATCAAAATCGGTTGAGAGGTTTAAGCGGGAAAGCGTAACAGACAGAGTTACTTTCGCATTTATAATATTAGTATGGATAACTCGTCAGTTATTCGATCTTTTTTCCAATATTCCTCTTCAAGCCGTTTAACATGATTGACTTCCTTTCGCCAGTCATCTGGAGTTATTGACGCCAACGCCTCCAATGTCAGAGCTTCAATGCGACTTTCCAACCGCTCCACATTTTTTTCTGACACCCTCATCTTTACCAGGTTCCAGATGTACTCAATGGGGTTGAGGTCGCAGTTGTAGGGTGGTAATCTAACGACCTCATGGCCATTGGCAGCTAAAAAATTGTCAATTTTATAATTTTTCGGTGGTCTGTGCCGTTTAATTAATAAATACAGTTCAGGTTTTGTACTGTCGTTGGGAAAGTCGATGTTGTGAGCTTGTAGCCACTCAACCATCAACTGCTTTTTATTGTTCATACTTGGTGGCCTATTCTCTTCCCTACTGTGATAAGGGGCGTTGTCCATCACAATTATGGAGTTGCGTGGTATGATGATGATGGTATTGGGTACTAATTTTTCTGTAAGCCACTTGGTGAAATTCTCAGCATTCATTTGATCATGGTAATCTCCCGTTTTGGTGTCTGCTTTAAACATTAAAAGGGCATTGTCAACAAAACCGCTTTCACTTCCCGCGTGAACTATTATCCATCGGCGGCCGGGGCTGTCGTTCCGTCTCACTCCTACATCGGTTGCTGTTTGCCAACATTTTTTGACCGTGTCGTGTGCGTGTATCCACGTTTCGTCGAGATAAATAACGGGTCTTTTGTTATTACCAAGCGAGTCATTTTCTTTCATACGTCGTAAATATTTAGCCCTCCACGCTTGAATTTGGGGTCTTTCAATTAGAGCCAGTCTTTTTTGGTAGCATCGTTTGAATTGGTAGCCTAAATCACATTTAATTATTTTTCTTAATGTAGTTTCACTACCGGTATAATTAAGGTCTACTTTTGAAGCCGCCAAGATTTTGCGCATTGTAGGTATTTCTCTCCTCACCATATACATTGAATGTATAATATTTCTTAAAGCTGTTAAGGAAAACCCGTCGAAATATTCCTTCTTTTGTCTTTTTCCTTTAGTAGGAGTTCTCATTTTGCTGCCACTGGCTGTTGCAGACTCATGCTCTCGTCGCAATTTTGTCACAGTATTTTTTGCAACGCCTGTGGCACATGCCACACGCTCCGTGACTTTGGTAGAATTTTGCAAAATATTTTTAATAACTAGCTGTTGCTTCGGTATTAAAATGTCCTCAGTAGTGTCCGAAGCACTTTTTAAAGCACGGTTTATACTTTCAAGAACTAACTTACAGTCCTCTTTTTCTTTAACAAAATAATTGTCCACTTTAATTATAATTTCACGGGCACGACTGTGAATTAATTTCTTACTCATTTTAACGAGTAACAGCTAACAAAACTAAACAACAAAACTCAAGATCAACAATAAAACAGGACAACAAAAACAAAAAGCTAACAAAAATATTCGATGTGCGTAAGTGGGTAAGCGCGGACTGAACTTGCGAACGGTACTGACGGTGCGAGTTCGACTACGTCACCAAGATGGCCGCCGATCGCAATATCATCGTGCGGGGCTAGTACATCTTCTCATCGTCCAAGCAGTGTCTCAAGACTAAAGTCTTTGACCAGTGTGTGTTGCCAGTGACATGGAACTGAAACGTGGTCGCTCACAATGGGCTTCATACGAAGGCTCAGAGTCACACTAAGGGCAATGGAAAGAGCTATACTCAAATTTTCTCTGCGTGATCGAATCAGAAATGAGGGGATCCGCAGAAGAAGCAAAGTCACCGACATAGCTCTTCGAGTCGCTAAACTTAAGTGGCAGTGGGCAGGGCACATTGCTCGTAGAACCGATGGCCGATGGAGCAGTAAGTTTCTGGAGTGGCGGCCACGTACTGGAAGACGTAGCGTAGAGAGGCCCCCAACAAGGTGGACCGATGACCTGGTGAAGGTCGCGGGAAGCCGATGGATGCGGGCAGCACAAGACCGGTCATTGTGGAAAGCCTTGGGGAGGCCTTTGTCCAGCAGTGGACCTCTATAGGCTGAAGAAGAAGGAGAAGAATTGAAGCAAACGCAATTTCGGGTATTTCAGAGTTCCGCTCTGAAATTGTTGCCCGAAACTGCGTTTGCTTCAAAAAGGAAAACACTACCATATTTTTGTCCATATAACCTTAACACCATAACATTCTGCCAGCTATTACATATCCACAAAGCGCATATGAAGCTCCTAATCGTTCCCGTTTGTCACATATTGGCTCCCATAGCCATAACACATCTGCGCCATAATTGTGTTTCGATTAGCACCATGTCAGACGGTATGCACTCATTGATTATAGGAAGTCGATACATTATTGGAGACGGCCATTATTTATTTAATATGTGGAGTGATTAGACGGGTTGTTGATGTTCGATGTTGATTAGTACCAATGTTGGTGGTGGATAATTAGAGAATTGCTAAGGTAGAGTGTGTTATGGTTATCAAATAATATACAATATGTAAAGAAAACCCTGTCCGATCCATGAAGGTATTGTTAGGTATCGATAACTGATTTTATTAATGCCTACAAAGCCGGGCTAAAGTTAAAAAAATCTCCCTAAAAAAATAAATATTATTTCGCAAAAGGTGGTACTTAACTTAATACATGTACGGTAGGCAATACAAGCGCGGGTGAGGGGGGGGGGGGGCAGGGCAACCAGCACGTGGTCGCGTTGCTCATAATAATACCGTCAAAAATAGTGTTGTCTTTTTTTTTTTAATTACCAAATTTTTTGGAAGTTGAAATTAAATCGCGGGAAAAAAAATATTTCAAAATTCATTAGTATTGTTACTATGATGATTATGTAAAATGTCATATTTTATTTGGTCATGTGTTTATCTAACCTTTATTATCCTTACGGGTCGGACGGGGTTTTCTTTACGTATTGTATATACTTCCAATTAAGAAGAATGTTCTAAAATATATAAAATTAAATTGATTTGAATAGAAATGCAGAGCTATGGTGGCTTAGTGGTATCGGCCGTTACAAGTTAGAGTAAAAAAAAGAAAAATTCTAAGACATGTGACATCTACCAACACGCACTGGGCTCACGTGGTAGAGGAGGCCTGTGTCCCAACAGTGGGAATAATATAGGTTGATTATGTCATCATCATCATCAACCTTTTTTATTGACCCACTGCTGGGCGCAGGTCTCCTCTCATACAGAGAGGGAATGAACGTAATCATCACGCTTGCTGTTGATGTTGCTTGCGCTTGATGTTGGGCGTCTCTCTGAAGGATCGCATCAGAAATGAGGTGATCCGACAGAGGACCAGAGTCACCGACATAGCTAAGAGGATTAGCAGGCTGAAGTGGCAATGGGCTGGTCACATATGCCGCAGGACCGACAACCGTTGGGGTAAACGAGTAGCGTGGGACGCCCTTGGGCGAGATGGAGCGACGGCATTAAAAAGGTGGCTGGTAGTGGCTGGCGGAGAACTGCTCAGGATCGAGCTTGTTGGCGTGCCATGAAGGAGGCCTATGTCCAGCAGTGGACGAGTAGAGGCTGATGATGATGATGATCACGCTTGCTAAATGCGTGTTGGCGATTTCAGACTTAAAGTCCAGGTTTCCTCAAAATGTTTTCCTTCACCTTTTAATCAGTCATTGATTATGGTATGTTATGTATGAAATTGATTATTTTTAGTGAATCCTCTAAAACATTTTCACATGTCAATACTATGTTGCTAAATATTTTAAAACTAGACAGCGTTGTTAATGTTTACATACTAAATTAAAATTGAGTTCAGTGCATACTTTTTTCTATTTCATTCAAATTCAAAAAGACATTTATTCAAATTAGGCTAAGAATCAGCACTTTTTAACGTGTACAATACGCTTTCGTTGGAAGAAGCGGCTTATCAAACTGCCGGGCAGCACAATCTGTTACTGTATACAATACTTTGCATGTAAAGTAACTAACATAAAAAACATAACATTAAATTAAATTATTTTAGCATATCTATACGTATACGTAGCATATATACAGTATGTTATATAACAGAGGGCGTTCCCTTAAACTCGTTAATATATATCATTAATAGATTAAAATAAAAATATCAGCATAGAAAAATAAGCATAAAATAATCCGAAGCACCGGAAGACGCAGTATGGGTAGGCCCCCGACAAGGTGGATCGACGACCTTTTGAAGGTTGCGGGAAACCGCTGGATGCGGGAGGCCTAGGACCGGTCGTCATGGAGATCCTTGGGGGAGGCCTATGTTCAGCAGTGGACGTCTTTCGGCTGAAATGATGATGGTGATGATGATTGTTCATCTTAAGAATTGCAACCGGCCAATGGAGCGCAGGTAGCACATGTTTAAAGTTTTTTTGGTAAGACCCTTAGATGTTCACAACATAATTTTATGGTTATGCGAAACCCGAAACACGAGCCCAGTATTTTTAAGTAAAGAATCAATGTGATAGGCCAGAAAACGTCTTTCGGCTGAAATGATGATGATGACAATGTCTATAGTGTTTATGGAATATATTCAATTGTTTAAAAACCATGATGACTAAACGTCAATTTATGCCAGGCGCTAACAAATCTATTGCCTTTCTCAAATAAAATTGGCTTCGTGCGTACATAGCCGGTTTTATTCAAGAAATTCAAAGTTAATCCCGACAGGCAGAACCAAATGATCAATCACACGGCACAGCTTCGATTCCTTTCAAATAAATGAAAACCAGCATGCAACGTCCATTACAATATAAATTGCAAATCAAAAACTTTTACATTGTTAAAAATGTGTGAAAATAACAACCCCAAAGGATTTAATCATTCAACGACCCCAGTATCAAAATTATCGTTGATCGACGATCGGTCTTGTCTATATGCAAATCTCGATTCAGAAAATTTGAATTTCAAATAAAACATATATTTGTTTATTTTTCCAATACGCCACCTAATAGTGCGTACTACTGCGATTTCGTATTCAAAAAATGTTATTTGTGGGGTATCCCACTTTGCATGTCAGCGAATTTGGGGTTCAATGCGATTTTTGATGGGTGCCAATCATTGTCAGTTTTGTTGGTGACAAAATTGATTGTTGTATTGGAATTAATAATATAAAGATTGGTACAGTGTATGCTGATTCTGGGTTTTGTATAAAGCTTATTAGCGGGATATCAATCAATCAAACAACGTTTCATTATTTCTCGACACGGTAATTTTTTTAGGCAAAGGGTATCTAAAACCTGCTTTCAATCGTGTGATTGAAAGTTTACCACGACTTGTAGCTGGAATAGGGTAGTTGACTAAAAAAAACTAATTAGTCCGTCAGTCAGATTTCCAAAAAAAAGACAGACGCGTATTTTTTCTTTTTTCATATAAACAAAAAATGAAGACGATACAGTGAGTTGAAAACTCATGTGACGTCACTCCTTGCTACACTTTTTAGCAACGAGTGACGTCACCAGCTCCCACTTCTGATCTTTGATGCCTTTTATATTTGTCAATTTTTATTGATTTTATAAAACAAAATATACATACATATCCAATATTTTTCTATAATCTAAATGACGGACTAAATAGATTTTTTTTTACCCAGGAAACATCCCAATTCCTCTTTATCATTATTTCACATTACTTTTGCTATTGTTAGGTCTATTCTGAAAAGTCTTACCGCGAAAAGCGTCACGACAAAGCCTTTCGCCTCTTTTTCTTTCGTCTTTTATACCTCGTAAAATGAAAGACTGGAACAATATACCTGTGACGGTCTTCCAGTGTGATTCAAAATCAAAAGTCATTTATTCAAATTAGGCTGAGAATCAGCATTTTTCGAACGTCAATACTATATAAGACAGTCCCCCAAAACACACACAGTGACATTTCCTAGTGCTTTCGCCGGTAAAGAAGTGGCGGAACAAAATCCCCAGCAGCACAGCTGTCTGTTTAATAGTTGATTACAATTTAAGTGTCTTAAAACACTTAAATTGTTATTGGCTAGAGTGCTTTTTTATTTTTATAAATTATAAACTAGTGACCCCGATCCCGCCTGATGGTAAGCAGTGATATAATCGTTGATGGTAAAGCACGCTAGTTTATTTACAAGGAGAAAAATAAATAAATTTGATAAGTATAAAAGTAATAATATTAAATATTAAATTAAACTAAACATGTAATTAAAAAGTAATTACATAAGTACAGTTCCTTTTTATTTTTTCATATTTAAATGGTGACACCTATCACATACGCGGAATTTCGTCAATTAATTTAATTTATATTTTAAACCCATTCATGAAATGACTGTTTACATCAAGCCCAATTCACCTGTGTTGACACCTACAATAGGGATGTATCCAAGGTATGAAAATCGAAAAAATAATTAGTCGGTCTTTTAGATAGTAAAAAAAGTTAAGACCCGTATTTTTTTTGGCGAATTTACCAAAAGCTATTGAGATATAGCGTATTAAAGTTACGGAGTGGGTGCTAATTACGTCATGCGACATTTCAAATCAATATACATATCTTCGTAAGTATTTGAATCAAAGAAAAAAATAAAAAATACGTGTTCAATATTATTTATAAATCAATCTGATGGACATTAAATTATCGATACAACCCAATTTTTGTTCCCACATTCAGAACAATGTTTCCCTTAAAAATATCTTAAATCCAATAAATACGTGATAATAGCTGTGAACAGCTAATAAATAATAATCACTTAAATCACCATTATCATAAAAAAAACATTAATAGTATCCAAAATATGCGTACGCACACCTATATCCTATGAAGATCCAACCCTTAGTTCAAAATGGCGACTATGTGTTTAATCTACAAATTGATTTTAATCGGCATGCTTGCGATGGTTACCTGCTGAGTTTTTTTAAATATTTTCCCACGATTAATATTTATTTTGAAAACCGGTTTCGTTAATACCGATATTGATTCAATTATATGCCTAGCAAAATCAAATCAAAAGTCATTAATTCAAATTATGCTGGGAATCAACACTGTTTGAACACCAATCCATACTAATATTATAAACGCGAAAGTAACTCTGTCTGTCTGTCTGTTACGCTTTCCCGCTTAAACCTATCAACCGATTTTGATGAAATTTGGCACAGACAATCTTTAGACCCTGAGCAAGGAAATACTACGGCTACATATGGTTACCTTTTATTGAAAAATTTGATATTCGCGAGGGAAATCTAAAAAGCGCGATATAACCGAATTCCACACGGGCGAAGCCGCGGGCGGAAAGCTAGTATTATATTATAAGACAGTCCTCATAAAAAGTTATACATACCAAGCACAACAAAAGAGTTATGAACCTTTTGAAGTCGGTGAAAAGCTTTTTTCTTACCATTTTGGCATCGTGTCCCAATGTAACTGTACGCAGCTGAATACCATATTCGCTCCATGTAAATTACTGGGGGGCAATCGTGCTAAATAAGACAGTAAAAGTTAAACTCTTGTTCGTATCTAATCCAGTTAAAGATGTGGTTTAGTTTCGATCCCATTTCGTATCACGCTAAAGTTTTAACTTTGATTGAAGTAAAGTCAATGTATGAGTGATACATTTCGTCAGATATAATAATTAAAACTAAATAAATCCACACTAATATTATAAATGCGAAAGTATCTCTGTCTGTCTGTCCGACTTTCACGCCAAAACTACTGAACCGATTGTAATAAAATTTGGTACACAGATAGTCTAGAGCCTTAGAAAGGACATAGCCTATATAACATCCCGCTATGATCAATAGGAGCAGAGCAGTAACAAAAAATGTTGCGAAAACGGGAATGAACATGGGCGCACATATTGCTCCCATTATTTTAACAGGCGCTTATTTTGTATCAACTAAAGTCCACGCGGACGGAGTCGCGGACAACAGCTAGTTATAAATAAATTCAATCGTTTAGACGTTAGTTTGACAAATAGCACAGAAAATGTTAGCTTTGTTTCAATTTATTCATTTGACAGCGGCTACGTTCCAATTGTGATCTAGTTATGGTTAAACCATTTATCAAAAGGTTAGCGCGATACAAAACATAACTAAAGGTTTGGTTTGGTTGCGATGCAATTCTGTTTTGGCTGAATTATTTTAGCGCAATTGCCCCCCTGTCTTTAGCTGAAGATTTTTGAAGGGTCTTGAGCTGCATCCTGGTAGATTGGGCCCCAATATCTACCGTTGGGATAGGTCCATCTACTTCATCTGTAATTTTAGAATAGAATACTCTTAATTATGTGGTCCATATACATTCCAGAACATTAATATAAAGATTTTACAAAGGGCGACACAATGGGCGGTCCTATCCCTAAGAGTGATCTTTTACAGACAACCTTTGGATGGAATATTAAGGGGAAAGAGAGAGAAATAATGTAGGTAGTCTACAGTGTACTATTTACATAGTTTATATAATAAATATATACGTTAAGTGTATCATACTTAATTAATTCCTTTATATTAACACTAGCTTTCCGCCCGCGGCTGCGCCCGCGTGGATTTCGGTTATATCGCGCTTTTTAGATTTCCCTCGGGAATATAATTTTTTTTTCAATAAATGGTAGCCTATGTCCTTTCTTAGGGTCTAGAGATTGTCTGTGCCAAATTTCATAAAAATCGGTTTAGAGGTTTAAGCGGGAAAGGGTAACAGACAGACAGACAGAGTTACTTTTTACTTTTATATAAAGCTGAAGAGTTTGTTTGTTTGTTTGAACGCGCTAATCTCAGAAACTGCGAGTTCGATTTGAAAAATTCTTTTTGCGCTGGATAGCCCATTAATCCAGGAAGGCTTAGGCTACATAACATCACGGTGCGATCAATAGGGGCGGAGTACATCAAAAATTTTAAATGTAAATTTTAAAAGTGTAATAATGTATCTATTGAAATCGATTATTTAGGGGTTAAAATAATATATGCAACTAACTAACTCTACGCAAACGAAGTCGCGGGCGGCCGCTAGTATTAGACTATAAAAGTATAAAAACCTTCAAAAATATAAAAATAGTAGCCCATTGGTACCGGGAAGAATGTCCAAGCTACCGGCAGTCAGGGAGTATAGCATCTAGGTATATGCATATACTTACCGAGTATTGATATCTGTCGAGGGTGGGTCAGCACAAGTCTTTAGAAACTATTTTTAGTTACTATATCAGAAAGCAAGACAGCGGAGTTATTAACAGTGTGAATTGGAGTACGTAGTACTTAGTTCTATCTGGGGCTGTGAGTATGTGAAACTTTTGAAACGTCTATCTTGAATATATTAACTACTAGCTTTCCGCCCGCGGCTTCGCCCGCGCTTTTTAGATTTCTCTCGAGAACATCATTTTTTCCGGGAAAAAAGGTAGCCTATGTTCTTTCTCAGGATCTAAAGATTGTCTGTGCCAAATTTCATCAAAATGGGTTGAGAGGTTTAAGCGGGAAAGCGTAACAGACAGACAGACAGAGTTACTTTCGCTTTTATAATATTAGTATGGATTATTATTATTTATTTTTTGTATTTATATTGCTTTATATGTGTAATGTTTTGCATTTGTATTGTTTTGTTTGTCCTATGTTTTTGTATTTATATTGTTTTATGTACCTATTTATGTGTTGTAGTATTTAGTAAGCTAGCATAGAAGTACCTAAGTTTAAAATTGTTACTAACAAAATGTGTCACCGATACTCGAATGAATAAAAAATATTAGGTACTATTATTAATTATATAAAGCAAAACTTAAAATATAGCAATATAAAATAAAGTAAAATAAATTAATTAAATTTTGCTAATTAATTTAATTTTAATTATAACGACATACATTTATATAAACAGATTACCTCAATGCTAACACTTATTGCTCGTGTTAACATTCAGAATTACGTTTACAATATAAATACAATAGGACACCAGGGGGAAAAGAAGTTAAAAATAAAAAAATATTATTATGAATAGGTGAAAAGTGTGTGAGGATATGTATTTGTGTGTGTTGATGAGAGTAGTGAGTGTGAGCCCGTGAGGTGCTGTTCATGTAAAGCAAGAGCAAACTAAAGCTGTATGGCAATGTATTGTAATGACTCAGTATCTGTCTAATTAGGTGATTAATTTCTCTAAACGTCCGTAAATTCCCCCATGCCACAAATTCTTGTCGTTGTTCAGGCGACACTATAAATTTCTGTAATTGTTTCTAACATCAAATAATGAGACATTTTCAAAATTAGCTGCTCGTACAATGCTTTCCTTATTTAGAGATCATTGTTAGGAAATAACTAACATGGGTGGTATATTGCTTCAGAATCATTTAAAAAAGTGTTATTGCTTTTTGGGGAATAAAAGGAAATAATTATTTTTTTAACATTATTAATAGTTCTATAAAATATGTAAAGAAAACCCTGTCCGACCCATAAGGATAATAAAGGTTAGGTAAACACCTGACCAAATCTAATATAAAAATTTTACGTAATCATCATAGTAACAATACTAATGAATTTTAAAATAATCTTTTCTTCCCGCTTATTAATTCCGACTTCCCCGAAATTTGGTAATTTTTAAAAAAGTGACAGCACCATTTTGACGGTACGCTTATGCGATTCGACCACGCGTCACGTGCCCTGCCCCCCCGTCGTCGCCCGCGGAAGGGTATCCTACTGCACATGTATTAAGTTACCTCTTTTTGCAAAATAATATTTATTTCTTTAGGGAGATTTTTTATTAAACTTTAGTCGGGCATTGTCGGCATTAGTAGAATCAGTTATCGATTTCTAACAATACCTTCACGGATCGGACAGGGTTTTCTTTACATATTGTATAGAACTATTAATAATGTTGTATTATATAGAAAGCAGCGGTGGTGTAGTGGTATCATCCGCGACTTACAAGTTGTAGGTCGTAGGTTCGAAACCCATCAGGCGCTTTCATCATCATCATCACCATTTCAGCCGAAAGACGGCCACTGCTGGACATAGGTCCCCCCAAGGATCTCCACGACGACTGGTCCATTGCCTCCCGAATCTAGCAGTTTCCCGCGACCTTCACCAGGTCGTCGGTCCACCGTTCATCAGGCTACTTTGGGTAAATTATTTCATCACCACTGCTCTTAAAGCAGTTAAGGAAAAAATCGTGAGGAAACCGGCATATCCTAGAGCCAAAAATTCCGAAGACCATGTAACATCTACCAACCCGCACCAGGCCCACGTGGTAGATTACGGCCCACTCCTTCTCATCGAAAGGATGCCTGTGTCCCAACAGTGGCAACAGTGGAGGTGGCATTATAGACTGATTATTTGTACCTACATCTATGTATAATAGTTAAATAATAAAAACCGATCGGGTCGATACATTTGCGGCTTCTGGCGACTGGGACCGCAATTAACTCGGACCGCGGACACCAGGTGAATAACTATAGAGCTGGATGCGCCACCATGGTGTCCCGGTGAAATATAGCCCTTAAACTCATGGTAGAGTGCAAATCGGTCCAGGCGTGGTAGAGTACCTAATCGGTGAACATACATCCAAAAAAAAGATTATGACGAATTGAGAACCTCCTCCTTTTTTTTTTCAAGTCGGTTAAAAATATTTTTACTCAATTATTACATCGTCGTTTGACTGTACATTATTTGATTTCAGTTATCATTTATGAGTGGTCCCAGTCGCCGGAAGAACATTATTTATTTTTTTATGAATCCGGCGACTAGCACCGCGGTCCGAGTTAATTGCGGTCCCAGTCGCCGGAAGCCTCTACTTTTTTTTTAACTTTTAACACTTGGAATTTCTCCTATATCGTGGATGCGTTTACATTACAAACATATAAACTCACATACACAAACATCCAGAACCGGAACAACTATATGTAAGTCATTAAATATTTGTCGCATGCGGGAATCGAAGCCGTGCCCTCATATTGATTATATCTATACCAATATATAAAGCTCAAGAGTTTGTTTGTTTGTTTGAACGCACTAATCTCAGGAACTACTGGTCTGATTTGAAAAAAATATTTTTGCTTTGGAAAGCCCAATAATCCAGGAAGGCTTAAGGCTATATAACATCACGCTGCGACCAATAGGAGGGAAGCATAACTAACTCCATGCGAACGAAGTCGCTGGCGGCCGCTAGTTTTAGATATAATTGATTAGTCCGTGGAAAGCTCAAGGTGGTAAGTTCTGCCAGCAGAAGTTACCACCCACCAAATAAAGTCTTGCCGCCAAGCGATTCGTCGTGTTGCGGCATGATGTCTGGTGAAGCCGTATGGAGGACGGGTCTGAGCAGTTGTATTACGATAATGTACCGGGTACGATGCGCTAAATGTTGTTGTACCGGGCGGTTTATAGAATTATAAAAAAGAAGCAGACCAGGGCCCCAGACTACACCCCACCACAACATCAAACTGTGATCAAAAACTTGATTCACCATCCATAACTACAATCTGGAACATTTCCAGAGTGCACCTCTCCACAATATCGTAGCCCAACTTCCATCTAACTGCTTTATACCCACATTAGCACGGAACATACGAGGCACCCACTTTAAAAATCTAACTTTTATCAGAACCATAAAGCTTCCAAAGTTACATCTAAGTGAAATACATCAAGTTTAACTGACCGCATTAAGTTAACCGCAACTCTACCGGATAATGTTTTTCTAAGTTAAAGTACATAAACTTAGATGGATGGTACTCAGACACACATGAGTTTTATAACTTAAACTTAGGATAGCGTTTCTTATTTTTCAAAATGACGGTGAGTAGTTTCAAAAGGCGTTGAAAATTTAAATTGCTTTATTTTGTAACAACCAATTTCAAACCTGTATTTAAAACTATTCTGGCGTTTTCAGTTAGACCTATATCTATTAGGTAGCCACGCACGATGTTCCACCAGAACGTCTAAATGATGAAAATAAACCCTTAACATAATACAAAAAGCCTTTAACTTAGAATCTAGCTATTAGAATAAACTGAAAACTGTCTTCAAGGCTTCAACAGAACAGGTGTGAACAGGTTCTCAATGCAAGGCGCTTTACCATCACTGATTTCGTCACTGCTTAGCATCAGGCAGGATTGCGTACAAGCACTAATTTATAACGTTTAAAAAAATCTTTCGAGAAATTATCGTAAGTAGAAAAATTAAACTCATAAATATTTATAAAAAAAGTATATTTTCAAATAAAGAAATATCAAAACACAGAATATAATAATTGGCAGTTGATCTGAAAATAATTATACAATGAACTTAATTAAAGTCAATTGGTATGACTGTTATAAAAAAACATGCTAAATAAAAATGTCTAAAAACTAAAATCTAATTTACTAAAATCTTAAATTAGCTAAAATATACAGGCCATTTTTATACACAGTGTGATCACACGATTTTCACTAAAAATAAACTACGAAAATGAAATTGTTTTTTTACTAAAACAATTCTTTTTTTTAATATTTGTTCGTAAAATAATAATTAAGAAATACAATACAAGGTAGTCAGAAAATTCTTACACACTATGAGTAATTACAATTATATTGCTTATGATTTTATAATTATTATATCATTACAGTTATTATTATAATGTGATTACGGCAGTAAGCATGTTTTTTTTTAAATGGAAATCTGTGTGGAAGTTGCAAAAATATTGACTAAAATAGTTTCTTTAAAAAAAAATGTAGTCTTACTACTTTTTATCGCAAATTACTTAATAACTTTCATTTTAGGATACCACAGTTTGCCCTTTGTGCTATTTAATAAAAATAATTTATATGTAATTTTTGCATCTTCCATACAAATTCAGTTTGTTCTCGTATCAAGCATTATTTATTACTATGGAAATTTAGAAATTTTCGCGACTACAGATTATATTCTTATAAAAAGAGCATTAAGCATACCAATTTTAATTTATGTACAGAACTCTTAAATGCGTTTTTTCTGTATTATTTTCATTTTTTTTGCTGACAAACATAAAAATATGTAGATAAGTACCTACACTATTTTCCGCTGTCTGTAAATACTTATACATCATTTCGCATTATGTGCTAAGAATGCAGTATAAGAAGCTAATAAATAAAGATTTTCTAAATGTTTGTCAGCAAAAAACAATGAAAATTGGATCAGCAGATAAGAGTTTCCAAGAGATCATTAGGAAAACTTCTTTTTTTTACTTAAACCGTTTCCTTAAACAAATACATATCACATTTGAACACATTATTCCGTATATTTTGTAACCTTAAAATAAAATTACTGTAATTAAAAATCATGGTGTCAATAAACATAACTTATGAATTGTTCCCAAAATGTTTTTGTTCCCATTTTTTTATATAAAAATAATCCAATGAAACAAAATAAATGCATAACTGGAGAAATTAAAATAAAAAATAATTATTTATATTAGAAAATAATATAAATAATTATTTATTTTCTGGAAACAAAACTTTACTTTATAAATTCAAAGCCTCGTGAGTTACTTAACGGTAGCAGATCAGCTAGCAGAACTAACGGAGTATTTTATTCACAAATCTACTTGCTATATGTTTAAAAATATCCATTTATGTACTCGTGTCTATTTATATATAATTGTGACAATTGATCAGCATTACATAACAATTTAATATAATTCAAATTGATTTCAGAGTAATTTAATTTAATTCTTTGTCTACTTTCACATTTCAGTTAATGTAAATTTTTTCTTCTAAATATCAAAAATGTGTTCAAATTCTTATCATAAAATAATTTCCCTAGCTTATCAAAGCTAAATCATGAATTACCCATCAATTTTGTAACATTTTAATACAAATTGATTTCAAACAATCTTTGTTAATTATTCAAAAATAATTATTTTGATGTTAACAAATCGGTTCGCGATCAGACATGACAGAGCTTATCAATCAACCTTAACTAACTTATATATAATAATTAATGATAATACCTAATTATCAAAATATACCATCTCATAAAATCTCCATTGAAATAACTTGGCACTCACCATACAATGGTCTAACCCTAAAATATTTAAAAAATAAACATTTTTATTACACAAAAAAATAAAAAATGAGATCAATCGATAATAATTTTTAGGCTGCTCTCTTTGGAACAATTTATGGGAAAACGGACGTTATCATGTTTTAAATAAAATCTATTTTTCTATTAACATCGCTGGTCCATTCTTCTGAATACTTCGAAATCCCTTAAATAAGTATTTATATTATTTATAACTATAGTTATGAAATATTTATGGATATATCAACATCAAAAGCGGAATGTAAATTGACTTCAATATAAGAATTATTTTTATAAAATACGGTGATTTTTTTTCCATTATGACAATTTTTAAACGTGAACATTTTGATTCTACAACAGCGATTATAAAAAAACTGGCGTTTTTTTTATAGTTTTGTGCAAATTTTTGTTAAACGGTAAATATCCTTAATGATCTACGCAATCAGGAAAAAAATGTGATAACATGTTTTTATCTTGTTGCCAATGATTCTAAAATTAGTTTTTAGGTTTTTAAGCTGTTTTGTATAAAACATTTTAGTTTTTATAAAAATATTTTTTTCTAATTATAAGTAATAAAATCAAATTCACTCTTTTGTATAAAAATTAAAAACATTTCTTTATCGATTTCTTTTTATACAATTTTATTAGCAGCAATTATATAATTTGCCATGGACCAAACATTTTAATATATAAGTCACTACGTATTATCATAAAATATACAATAATTATGTGTGCGTTCGACAGACGATACACAAACACACAACTTTATATTAAAGTTGTGTATGATTACGTCTAATAATAATTATACAAAAATTGGATTATTTTAATAATCCACAATAAATGTACAAGTTGCAAAAAGCGTAGCGCAGCGAATAACATTTAAATTTATTCATCGTACGCTTATTAATACATATAGTAGAAATGTTTTATTAAAATATGTGCCGAACTGCCGATTAATGTAGTTTGTGACATGAAAATTTTATCTTGAGCTAAATTTTTATAATGTCTTATTTTTTGAAGTAGGCATTATTTAATTATTAATTTATAAAATCAAATAACAATTGGAAATGGAAATCATTTTAGTTATTCTTAAAATTGATCTTGCCGTATTTTCCTTTGCTTGTAAATATTATGCTTTGTGTATTAATTTGTATTAAAATACTGATCATAAAAAAAACTAAATATTGTCCCCTCTTAGTTTTTAGTATCTCATGACTTATACCATACTAAGAAAAATCCCATTAAAACGTCACATATTTCAATAAAACATTGCCTACGATAAAATCCCGTCACAGCATCACAAGTACAAATTGTTCACCGTTTATTCGAGAAAAGTTTCCATCCAAGCATGAACAGGACGGCGGTGCAGATGGATCCAGAAAGCTTGTCAGGAATTATTGACGAGAAGATCGACCGCCCCGATTGTTTGTCAGGAGCTGACGGCGCGTCCAACTGGAAGGAGAGAATATTGGATTTTAATTATTACGAAGATAATAATACGCATTTCGATTGTAATCAAATAGAATGAAAAATATGCATTAAGTTTAGTGGTGGCCTAGTGGTTAAAACACCGGCCTCTCAAGTATGTTCGATTCCAGGTCAGACAAGTACTAATGTAACTCTTCTAAGTTATATGTACTTTCTAAGTATATCTTGGACACCAATGACTGATTAAAAGGTGAAGGAAAACATCTTGAAGAAACCTGGACTTTAAGTCTGAAATCGCATTAAGCAAGCGTGGTAATTACACTAATTACGCTCAATCCTTCTCTCTATGAGAGGAGACCTGTGCCCAGCAGTGGGACGATAAAAAGGTTGATGCTGAAATTTAGTTTAATTTCTAAACAAGACACTCGGGACCACTGTCTCGTTGAATTGTTTGTTGAGAATAGCATGGTAACATATTTGTATAAGCCATTAGTTATATCCCTTATAGGTGAATGTAAGACCTTATTGGTTTATGACCTTAGATACAAACCTACATACAGATATAAAAAATAGATTAAAATACTGGTCACTGTAAATAAAACAATCGAAAATACATTTCCATGTATCACTCTAAAATAACTTACAGAAAAAGCAATACAAACAATGCTCCTAAACAACAATAAACTTAGCATGTTCATAAAGATCGCAAACACTGAAAGCTATAAGAAGTTCTCAGTAAAACTAAAGTGGGAGCACTTTTTATAGATATTAATAAAACAATACTGCTATAAAGTTTAGTACTCGAGGCATTTAGATTATACGACACGACTCCGATACGACAGTCATAGAATAGCTGTTTGCACGCGGCTTAGTACTGTTTTTTGATTTATAATATAAAATTTTACGTAATCATCATAGTAACAATACTAATGAATTTTAAAATAATCTGTTTTTCCCGCGAATTAATTCCAACTTCCCCGAAATTTGGTAATTTTTTAAAAAAGTGACAGCACCGTTTTGACGTTACGCTTATGCGATTCGACCACGCGTCGCGTGCCCTGCCCCCCGTCGCCCGCGAAAGGGTGTTCTACCGCACATTTTTACCTCTTTTTACTTTTACATTAAGTTACCTCTTTTTGCAAAATAATATTTGTTTTTTTAGGGGGATTTTTTTTTACTTTAGTCCGGCTTTGTCGGAATTGGTAGAATCAGTTATCGATTCCTAACAATACCTTTATGGATCGAACAGGGTTTTCTTTACATATTGTATGAACTTCACTATGACGTAATTTCACCCCACATGGGGGCTATTTTTAAAAGCATATAGTTATGGTATTGTCATTATAAACCGACTTGTTCATTCAAGCTGATCAGGTGCCAAACCATTTCCAACTATATTGAGGTCAGCTTCCAATCTTACCGGCAGCAGTTGACCTCCACACCCTGTTACTTGATATTTTGACATTTCTTATTAAGACTGATAAGCAGTCTTTAGGGCTTTTGACTTCCTGTAACAAATGCTAAAGATCTATGAATGAAGGCTAAGTACCAACAGCTTAACGTACTTTATAAGGCACTGATGGTCTTGATATTATAATGGATGGTAAACGTCCACAAACTGACTGCTATAACTACTGACAACTAGCTGAAGGCAAGATTGGTTATCAGGGTGTGCAGCTCCGGTCCAGGCCATCGTTCGGAGCGAGAGTGCATGGCAGGCTGTCACCTCCTTCTGCACAGTGATGCTGGCAAAAGAGGAGGCGGAGCGCGTGAGGGAGCGGAAATCTCAGTGCCCTCACGCCTCTTGTCGCGCCAGGAGACGAACTACTGGCCAAAGTAGGCGCGAGCTTGCGGTAAGGACACACAAGGACAGGACCGGGTTGACAGCGCGTTGTGATTCACACGCGCCTCAAAGAGATATCAGCACATCGTCACTGGGAACACGAAGACCGATGACTGGGTTAGTGTTGCAGGTTGGTCAAAAGAGAAACCGTGGCCCTAGCGCACAGAAACACGGATGGGTTTTTATCAGTAAAAGTCTGACACATCCTTCTGCTCCGCCCAGAGCGGGAGAGGTCATTTGATGATTTCCTATCAACACAAAAAAAGCAAAATTGGTTGTTAGACTTTACGATACAACTGCAGTATTAGAATTATTTCAGCCGTTTATTTGATCAGAAATGTATCGGTTTTATAAGGAATCAGATAGGTACTTCCTTTAATTAGGAAGTTTTATTATTGGTTGTAAAGCATTAGATTTATTTATAGTTTATTAATGTTAGATCACAGGAATTCTGCTTAATTGAACCATAAAGTAGCCGTTGTCTATATTCATCTATAAATAATAGTAATTATGGCAGTTAATGTTTATTATACATCTCACTTAGTGATTTGAAAGAGTGGAGTCTGAAGTGTTTTATGTTAGCGGTAGTTGTCATATTCTGTACGAATCTACATACATGGGTATATATATTTGCTAATCATTATAAAGCTGACGGATTTGCAAATGCGGTCTAAAAATGCCAGTTAATTTGAAAAAAAAAAAAGGAATAAGTTTGCCTTTGATAGCTCAATTCATAAGGAATTAGCTTTAAAGTGGCAGTTTTATGAGATGATCAAAAACAAAAGAAGCCAGAACGAAGACGAAAACGAAGACATAACGCGGAAAAGCGATGAAATGCGGCGAGGTGAGTAGAGGGATACAAAAAAAATCATGGGGAGAAGTAAGGGGCAATCCCCAAGTATTTTAAGCGACTTTAAGTTCAACTATAACTGGTGATGCCACAACGTTGAGCCTGGAAGAAACTAGAGTAATACTATGGAGACAGCATTAAATAAATACATATTTTCTATCCTCTTCTTAATGGAATACAAAGAAAAAGGTGTAATGCAATTAGAATTCTCTGTGGCAGGCCACAACAACGGCTGCCGGCAGAAGTTACCACCCACCAGACCACTATGCGATTGCCGTGTTCCGGCATGATGGCTGGTGAAACCTTACTGAGGATGGTGGGAGTTGTGTTCGATGTATCGGCTACTAGGCGCCAAATGTTGTTGTGTCGGGAGTTTGGTCGTGGAGAGTTTCAAAATCATTCTCCCTCTGGCGCAGCATCGTTGGCCGTGTTATTGTCTGTGTACTGTCGTCTTCCTTTTAATCACTTAGTTTCTGTTTTGTGAATAGGCTCTTACTAAACTAGCTTGCTTTACCATCAACGATTGCATCACTGCTTACCATCAGGTGGGATTGCGGTCAAGCACTAGTTTATAATTATTTATTTTTTTATAGTTAAGTTTGGGACCAAGAGTATCCTATCCGCGCAATATCGCGTGTTATAAATGACTCTAACATAATTCAAGTGAGTGATACACTCGGCTATTTTATTGTTAGGATAATTTGAATGGCATTTTTATTGGGGGGTAGAAGCGATGCACGTTATGGCAGTATTAAATCCTGTGTCGATACGATAGGAGATATTGCAGAAATACTTTGGTCTATCGCTTTGCCATTTTATTGATTAGAACATGGTATGTCATCTTGCAGAAATTTTAATTGTTCTTTGTGCCTACAGGCACAAAGAACCCGCCCACTCAGAAGAAGAACAGAAGAACACACAAGACAGGACAGAAGGCGACTTATTCCGCTGTTGTTACAACAACAGCGGAATATGTCGCGACTGTCTAAACGCTGCCCAGCACAACTGATTTCTCCTGTTAGTCTGGGATAGCTTAGCGGTGGAAGTAAAGTAAAGTAAAGTAAAGTAAAGTATTTATTTCTTTGCAAACATGGGTATAGCACATAGGTGATTTTTTTCAAATAGTTCTCCATATTTTACCGTCACATGGGCATGCAAATGTTCATAATTCAAAATTCAAGAGAGAAATAACAAAAACAAATAAAATAAATAAATAAATAAATCAAAAACAGGGTTACAATAACTATGTCAGAAAGTGGAAACAGTACGTCAATCAGACAAGTGAATCATCATTATGAAAATCGTCAATTGTATAATAAGTCTTCATAATTAAAATGTCATTTAGCGCTTTTTTAAATTTTACTATTGTCAAATTTTTTATAACATTTGGAACCCTATTATATATTCGTGGGGCAACACCAAAAAAACTTTTTCGTATTAGTGCGGTTTTACATTTCACTTGGCACAGTTGATCAACGTATTGAGTCCGTATTGGATTTCTTTTGACCTCTGATATTTTTTTAAACAAATGTGGGTTACACTTCACAAATAATGCCGTTTCTAATATATATAAACAAGGCATAGTTAAAATTTTTAATGACTGAAAATAGGTAACACAGCTATCTGTCGTCTTAAGGCCACACATTGACCTGATGCATCGCTTCTGCAACCTAAACACCAGTCCCACATCAGTAGACCGTCCCCAGAAAATAATGCCATAACGCAAGACAGACGCAACCAATCCATGGTATGCAGTTAAAAGTGCCTGACTGTTAACGTACTTTGAAAGTTGAAAAAAATGTATTTTCGTAATTTACATATATTCTATTTTTTTTTTTTATTATTTATAAACCAGCGCTTGACCGCAATCCCGCCTGATGGTAAGCAGCGATGCGATCGTTGATGGTAAGGCGTGCTAGTTTATTAAGAGCCTATTCACTCTAGCCTTGAAGACACTCAAATTGTAGTCCGAAGGAAACACCGCCGCCGACAAGTTGTTCCAGTCCCTTGATGTACGCGGTATAAAGGAGGAGGCGAAACGCTTCGTCCGGATCGTAGTAGTGTTAACAACGTAAGGGTGGAAACTCGCCGTACGACGGGTCGTCCGATGGTGGAACGGAGATGGGGGAATTAAATCATGCAATTCCCTCGCACACTCCCCAAAATGCATCCCATAGAACACCGAAAGGCTGGCTACTCTACGCCGGTGCTCTAGGCTTTGGAGACCGTCTCGAGTTAAATCACCAATTAGCCTCTTCGCACGCCTCTCCACTGAATCCAAAGTAGCCAGGTGACATTTCGCAGCACCAGCCCAAAAGTGGCTGCAGTACTCCACACACGAACGGACCTGTGCTTTGTACAACATTAGAAGCTGCCCCGGTGTGAAGTACCGCCGGACCTTCGCGATGACGCCAAGTTTTCTGGCAGCCACCTTGGCCTTGGACTCAATGAACCGCCCAAAGTTTAGGTGCGAGGAAATCTCAACTCCCAAAAGCTGAAGGCGGTCGGTGCACTCCAAGGATACATTCTGAAAAGTAGGAGCCAGGGTGAACGGGCTTGTAATATTGGTTTTCTTTTATAAATATGATTGGAACTTTGCCGTTATTTTTGTAAATATAACTTTTACTGTAAACTCTAAACATAAATGTAAATAAAAAATATTAATTTATTTATTCAGTTTCTGAAATTATAACAGATTCTACAATATACTAAATCTTCTAACAAAGGTTGGATGCTTTATTTCTCCTTAATTTAGGGAGATTACCAACCACAGGTAAAGAACACCCTGTACACAAAATTCGAAAAACAAAATCCTCTTACTTCATACGAAACGTTAGCAGGAATCTGTATAATTTTATTATACCTAATTTTGCTTTGCCAAATTGAATACGGGACCAACAAATTGCTTTCATTATCAAGAGACTGCCGAAACGAGAGGAAAATATACATTCTGTTAAGAAAGAAAGGGACGGGCATTCAGCCTCCTGATAATCTAGCGACAAAGCATCAATCGCAAGGAATCATTTGAATTTGCATACATTTTTAAAAAGTAAATAAAAAAAGAAATTGGGATAGCGGAAATGGTGGCTTCCACCCTTGTTATTTGTTCGGCAATAAACTTTGATACTTATCTTTTAACAAACAAGGCTCAATTTCTAATGCATAAATAATGATACTACAATCAGATCGAATAAAAAGTGAATTGTTACTTATTTATTAGATCTTAGATTGAAATTCCGATGGCAGGTTTTAGATTTGTTGTTCAAAGGTGAAAAAGCGGCCAAGTGTGAGTCGGATCTTCGCATACACGAAGGGTTCCTAATCCTAACCACTGTACAATATTTTATCACTTCACTACCTACACTACCTTCTAACGAAAAAAAAAAAAACGTATAAAACACGTTTATTGAATGGGATCATTTATTTTTTAAATTTATTTCATTTAAATAGGTACTTATAAATTACAGTTTCAAATGTTTTTCTATACAAAAGCAAACATTTCAAAATTAAAAAAAGTATTATAATTATTTATTTAGCATTCATTTACACATTTTTTTTTCATAAACTGAGAGAAAACAAAGTTTGAACAAACAGGGTTTGGGTTATTTTTTGTAATTATTAGTATGTAGGTACTGTGGAATTAAAATAATCTGAATTAAACGCACTAGTTTATAATTATTAAAAAAGAAATATACAAGTCATAATACTAACTATTATCATCATCATCTCAGCGTTAATTCCAGTCGCATCTGAAGCTTTTTCAGCTTTGGAGTCAGGGGTCCGCTTTACCAGTGCAACTGCTAATTTTAGCTAAACTTCCGTCTGACCTCCACAACCCGAAGGCGATATAGAAGCATTGCAGTTAGACCAATTGTTGCGACTTTTGAGGGCTCCGACTTACTACCTACATATCGACGCTTGAAAGGCAATCTTACCTAAGCGACAAAAATTCCTAAATTTAGTTATATACACCAAACGACGCAGAAAAATTTGGCGGTTCGAATGGTTTACCTATATGTATAACTCAATTTACGAATTTTTGTCGCTTAGATATGATTGCCTTTCAATCGTCGATGTTATGGTTAACAAAGTACATATGTCAGTTCTATGACAGACGAACGGACAATCGGAGCCCTAGTGGACAAGAAAGGATCCCGTCGGAACCCTTTCAGTACAGAACCCTAAAATGGTATTATTTGTAAAACTATTTCCTAAGCAAATATTATTGTAGGATACGTGAACGGGTTTTTAATGGTATTGGTAATATTGAATAAACATTTTGTCGATACGTGTTTTTTGTTTTTCTTTGATGTTTTGTTTATCAAACTTCTTGTTACTTATGTCTGGTATTCCAATATTTGTTTTTTTTTTTCTTTATTAGTGCTTATTAATACATAAAATACTTTCTATTAGAGAGTTTTGTCGGTTTGTTTTGCGAAAGCCGCGGATGCAACCGGGACAAACGCTGAGATGATGATGATGACTCCAAATCTCATGGGATATTCGAGCGACTTTTGGACTCGTTTATAACGCAATACAAAGCCTTTATTCATCGCCATAAAAAATAAAAAAAACAAAATTGAATGTTTTCTGTGGTCCAGGTGTTTGGCGGGAAAGCTAAGATGAGTGTCACGCGCATTTGTCATTGAATTATTAAAATTATTTATAGTGTCGTTTACTAAATAAAAGCGCGTGATTTACGTAGTAAAAAGTGCATTCAGTGAATAATTTATAAAGAATATTGAAATATCGCAGCATAGTGGTCATAGCATGACTTTACCTCAAACCTTCCTCATAGACGGTTCACGCGACCGTCTTTTTCAACTGTCATTGGCGATATCCGTTATTATTGTGAAATAAAATATTCAAAGAATTGCTATAATTTGTATATAGATAAACATCCTAGGTCCAGGTCAGTCAGGAAAAGATCGTTTTCCATCATGACCTGGCTGGGAATCGAACCCGGGGCCTCCACGTCGCAGGCAGGCGTGTTGGCCGCTGCGCCACGAAGGACGACAATTATTAACTATTTAATTTCATGTAATTGTTTAAATTGATTTATTTAATCTATTGTATCGATTGTTGTATATGATGCGTAATTATTTTATGTTATAACAAGAAATTTCACGCTGACGCTTTCGCGGTAAGAACTTATTGTGAATTGTAACTTTTGTTTTTTATCAAATTTGATACATCTTTATAATATACACATTTTAAAATTCAAAAACCAATCTGTTTCCTAATACAGAGAACCTCAATATAATTTATATAAACACAAATAACAATCGTATTACAACCTCTGACTCGCGAAGCGTAATAATAAAGTGGAAAAAAATCCTTTGAAGATGAACAATACAATGGTTCAACATCTCACGACAAATCGGTTCAAAGGGATTCGAGCATATAATTTTCACTCTATACAAATCTTGCTACTTGAAAAAACCTTTCTTTTATCAAGGGAAATTCAACTTTATCTCTAAAAAACAGAGTTGAAATTCCAAATTAAAAGTTCAGTTAGGATATCGATACGGCTACTGGAATTACGCTTTGACAAAACAAGCGAATCTCAACTTTAGATCTGTAGGGACAAAATTGAATTCAGAGTGTATATTAGTAATCCATCAGGTTATTTACAATGTCGCATAAGAAAAGATTCCGTGAAAAGAGTTCTGAGATGAATTTTATTTAATTTTTTATTTTTTGTTTAGCGAAAGGACGCTCATTGATGTTTGCAAATTGGAAAGGGTGTATCTGTTTGATTTGAGTTTTTAATATTGATGAATGGATTTGAAATACATTATTATTTTCTTAAACTTCACTTGATTTATAGAAACTATTTAAATATTTTATCGGCGATAGGACATAACATCAGCTGTCGGTAGAAGTTACCACCCACCAGACAAAGTCTTGAAGCCAAGCGATTGGTCGTGTTCCGGCATGATGTCTGGTGAAGTCCTACGGAGGACGGGTCTGAGCAGTTGTGTTGCGATGTGTGCCGGGTAGGATGCACCAAATGTTATTGTGTCGCGAGTTTGTTCATGGAAAGTCTCCAGTTTAATTTCCATCTGGCGCAGCATCGTTGGCCGTGTTGTTGGGTTTAACATTACATCACCTCGCTCAACTGCTGTCTTCCTTCCTATGCACTAAGTATTTGAAGTTAATAGGCTTAATAAACTAGTACGCTTTGCCATCAACGATCGCATCTCTGCTTACCATCAGGCGGGACTGCGATCGAGCGCTAGTTTATTATTACTAAAAAAAAAACAAACTAAATCCCGATCGATTTTGTGTAAATTTTACTCACCGAAATCTCGGTTTCAGTCTCGATCTCGAAATTCTCGGCTAGAAATCCAACCGAGAAATTTGTCTCGGTTCTCGGCTAAATATAGCCGAGATTCTTGGTTGTAACGTATATATAGATTTCTAAGAGAGAGCCAAGACTGCAAAGAAATGCTCATATTTTTGAGTATTGGTGGTCGTCACCTTATGAAGTGCTTAGGCCTGCAGCAAATAAGCTTTTATCTTCTTTTTTAAAAAAAAGTAATTATAATCTAGTGCTTGATTACAATCCCACCTGATGGTAAGCAGTGATGCAATCGTTGATGGTAATGCGCACCTACTAGCGTAGCAAGTGAAGAACTGTTTAGTGCCGGGCAATTGTATGGCGAGAGGCGACTTCGAACGGCGAAAATGCCGAAAAAATGCTTTTTATATGTACTAACTTTAGCTACCGACATAGCTGAAAGGATTAGCAAGCTGAAGTGGCAATGGGCTGGTCACATATGCCGCAGGACCGACAACCGTTGGGGTCAACGAGTCCTCGAGTGGAGACCGCGTCTTGGCAAACGTAGCGTAGGACGTCCTTGGGCTAGATGGAGCGACGACATCAAAAAGGTAGCTGGTAGTGACTGGCGGAGAACTGCTCAGGATCGAGCTTGTGGGCGTGCCATGGAAGAGGCCTATGTCCAGCAGTGAACGAGTAGAGGCTGATGATGATGATGTACTAGCTTTCCGATATTTGGAATTCGGTTATATCGCGGTTTTTAGATTTCCCTCGAGATTATCAATTTTTTTAGTGATAAAAAGCATCCTATTATTTAATCCGGACTTCTAACTTTACGTCTGCAAAATTTCAAAGCAATCGGTTCAGTTGTTACAGCGTAATAGCGGAACAAACAAACAAACTTACTTTTCGATTTATAATATTAGTAAAGATTAACTTTAACATTGATTAATAGAACTATTAATTTTATTAAAAAGTTAACAGAATTTCATTTTTTTTTCACGATTTTCTATTCTCGGGGCTCTCATTTCACCGCGAAAATTTGCAGTGGCAATTCTGTAAAGAATTGTTTGACCCAACACCCGTCTGGTCGGAGGATCCCTCCAATTCTATGAAGGATGGGTGAACTCTAGACTCTGTTCCTTATACCTGTAAAGCTATATTAATTCTCACCAATATTATAAATGCGAAAGTAACTCTGTCTGTCTGTTACGCTTGCCCGCTTAAACCTCTCAACCGATTTTGATCAAATTTGGCACAGACAGACAATCTTTAGACCCTGAGAAAGGACATAGGCTACCTTTTATTAAAAAATAATGATGTTCCCGAGGGAAATCTAAAAAGCGCGATATAACCGAATTCATTCAATGGCGGAAAGCTAGTATTTTATAAAACAGTCTAAGAATATACTTATATCCCACTTGTCAATATTATTTCCTTTATATCATAAGATAGCACTATAAAGAGACAATGTAGGAGAACTGAAATTGTTCTGATAAAACTTTTCAAATAAAACTTTCATATCGATAAACGGGATCATAGTAAGTATTATTATATTGTTTTACGGTCAGACGGCAAGTTACGACTTTTAAAGTTGATCGTTTACTGCGTTGAATATTGAACAATACCTTTTTTAGTGTTTAACTATTAACTATATCAACATTGTAAGCATCATTATCAACCTTTTTCGTCCCACTGCTGGGCACAGGTCTCCTATCATCATACAGAGACGGAGCAATCAGTTGTAAGCATATAGGCTGTTATGTTCCCGCTGTTGGGATTCAGATTTCCTCTCGGTGAGAGGGAGTTGGGTAAATCTAGCACGCGGACCCAGTATGGGTTGGCAGCTATACTTGGGTACTTTTCAGTTTTCGAACAAAATATTTTATTCAATGTTGACTTCGTTTTGACTACATTATTTTCATCACTACTGCTCTTAAAATGGTGAAGGAAAATACCGTGAAGAATCCGAAAGTCATAGAAGCAAAAATCCAAAAAAATTGATGATATGAAATCTACCAACCCGCACTGGGCACCCGTGGTGAGGTCTCTGACTGGGAGCTTCTTTTAACATTTACATTTGCAACATTCATTGCGTTACTCACGTTACTGATCAGACACATTCATTATCATCACAGCGTTAATCCCAGTCGCATCCGAAGCGTTTTCAGTTTTGGAGTCTGGGGTCCGCTTTACCAGTCCAATTGCTAAAATGGCTAAACTTCGACATTTTCCGTGAAGCGACTGCCGTCTGACCTCCACAACCCGAAGGCGACATCGAAGCATTGCAGTAAGACCAATTGTTGGAGTTTTGAGGGCTCCAACAACCCGTAACTACTGCCACTAGATGTTCGTATGGCAACCGGGACCAACGGCTTAACGTGCTTTCCGAGGCACGACCAGATCAGTGCAAGTATTCAAATTCATGCATACATACTTGCACTGTGCGGGGATCGAACCCGCGCCACCTTGCGCAGCGGCCGCGTCCGCTACCGCTACGCCACGGAGGCTGTCAGACACAGTATTCGTACATATATTGGGAACGGATTGGCAATATGCTCCAAAATGATTCATGAATAGTGTTTTTTTTTTGTTTGGGATGGTAAATCATCAAATGACCTCTCCCGCTCTGGGCGGAGCGGAAGGGCGTGTCAGACCTTTAGTGACTAAAACCCATCCCTGTTCCTTCCCTTGCCGGTAGACCAGGGCCACGGTTTCTTTTTTAACCAACCCGCAACCCTGATCCAAGAGGCATCGGTCTTCGTGGACCCCGGCACGATGTGCTGACATCTCGAGGCGCGCGTGAAACACAACACGCCGTCGACCCGAGCCTGGTCCTTACCGGGCGGCGAGCTGCCCACTGCCACAGCCCGCAGGCCCGCGCCTACGGTGTGTGTGTTTAGGATGTTGGATTACTTTACAATCTTCTTCTCGAAGAAGAAGCCTATCCTAGTATCCTACTGGAATTAATGTAGGTTATTGTTTTAAATGTCTTGACAGCCTCCGTGGCGTAGCGGTAGCGGACGTGGCCGCTGCGCGAGGCGGCGCGATTTCGATCCCCGCACAGTGCAAGTATTTGTATGCATGAATATGAATACTCACACATGTATGGTCGTGCCTCGGAAAGCACGTTAAGCCGTTGGTCCCGGTTGCCATACAAACATCTACTGGCAGTCGTTACGGGTTGTTGGAGTCATCAAAAGTCCAACAATTGGTCTTACTGCAAAGCTTCGATGTCGCCTTCGGGTTGTGGAGGTAAGACGGCAGTCGCTTCACGGAAAAATGTCGTTGTTTAGCTATTTCAGCAGTTGGACTGGTAAAGCGGACCCCAGACTCCAAAACTGAAAAGGCTTCGGATGCGACTGGGATTAACGCTGTGATGATGATTGTTTTTGATTTGAAATGTATGTTTCTTTTAATCATGAATCACCGCTTTGCTTAAACAAGCTTGCACAATAGTAAGTAATGAAGCAACAATGTAACTACAATCGCAGTGGTGCGTTCAAATCGCTACTAAAGTGTAATGCGATCCTCTACTACCTCATTTTACAAACGTCATTGAAAATTTTATTGCCCTGCAGTGAAGATTTAATACTATTGATAGATTTTGCTGATACTGACTTAATTTTAAAAGGGGTGTTACCATTTTCTTTATGGGTTTTCTTACACGACGTACCTACTCACCGCACCGAAAAGTGTAAAGTTGTGTAAAAATTGTATGCCATGGTATAGAGGAATGAATAAAAAGGCTGGAGGCAAGTTTTGCGTATGAATTTGGATAGCTATAAAACCAAAGAAAGACAAGAGAAACCATGGATAGATGGACTGTGTGAATAATGCAGCTAGAAGTCCCCGAGGGTTATGGACAAGACAATGATGATGACAAGATTACAGTAAATCCTAGAAAAATAGAAATCTTACACCAAATGTAGAATATATTGAATCAGGAAACTACATTGCGATTTTATATAAACATCGAGTTGATGATTGAGTGAGATTCTAGCTAATTCTATGGTGGTAGACCATATCATCGGTTGCCGGCAGAAATTACCACACCAGACAAAGTCTGGTGAAGCCGTACGGAGGACGGGTTTGAGCAGTTGTGTTGCAATGTGTGCGGGGTACGATGCACCAAATGTTGTTGTGTCGGGAGTTTGGTCGTGGAGGGTCTCCAGATCAATCTCCCTCTAGCGCAGCACCGTTAGTCGTGTTGTTCGGTTTAACAATGCACCATCTCGCTCAACTGCCGTCTTCCTTCCTATTTACTCGGTTTTTTTGAGTGAATAGGCTCTTAATAAACTAGCGTGCTTTATCATCAATGATTGCATCACTTCTCACCATCAGGCGGGATTGCGGTCAAGCACTTGTTTATAATTATAAAAAAAAGACTGGCATTATGACACCTTATACTAAACTCACTTCACCCAATATTTTTCGATGAAATTTTAATAGAATCGATTGGCTGTAGAAATTTTCATTTATCCTGAATGAAGTCGATTTTACTTGGAATCTATCTGAAGTTTACATTGACGTGTTCTTCTACTTTCTAAAGGACAGTCAAGGTGCCCTGGTCGGGAGACAACATCCAGCTCCCGGCCATCATAGACGTATGTCGGTAAGGACCAGCCTCCTAATCGGCGAACACATTTTTGTCAAATTATTGCGACTAGTTGGATTGGGATCGTTTGGACTGAACGTACCAATGGGCGGTCCAAACGATCCCAAGTGATCCTAAGTAGTCGCAATCATTTAACAAAAATGTGTTCACCGATTAGGGGGCAGGCCCGAGTCATGGCGCCTCAAAGAGATGTCAGCACATCGTGACGGGGTCCACGAAGACCAATGCCTTCTAGGTCTGGGTTGCAGATTGGTTAAAAAAGAAACCGTAGCCCTAGCGTACAGGCAAGTGAAGAAACACGGGTGGGTTTTAGCCAGTAAAAGTCTGAAAAAAGGGCAGTCAAGGCGGTCGAGTTCAGGAAATTCAAATAAAACATATTAAGCGACAATATTTTCAAGGGTGTTTCAACTTTTATCCACCGCACACTAAAACATCTTTGTCAAAGCGAAGCGCTCTTAAACGTCACATATATTTTACCATTTCGCTAATAACCAATGTAAAAATCGTCCAAAAAATGCCATTCGCAATCAAGTAAGAGCGTCGTTAAAAATCGCGTGCGCAACATGTAATAATCTCCGACGTAGACGTCAGTTGACGTTTACGACAACAGAAATAAATTAGACACGAACATAAAAATCCATATCGAACCGTATCGAAGCGTGTAGCATCACTATTAAGTGATGTGACTCGTTTGAGGTTCAGTGTCGAGATTTTTTTTGTTAAAAAATGTTGACGCATGAGGCACAGGCAGTAAAGTTTACTCATCTATATCTATAATAATATATAAAGCTATAAGCTATATATAACTATAAGCTAGCTATAAGTTTATTTGTTTGTATGTTTGTTTGAACGCGCTAATCTTAGGAACTACTGGTCCGATTTGAAAAATTGTTCTTGCATTGGATAGCGCATTAATCCAGGAAGGCTTTAGGCTATATAACATCACACTGCGACCAATAGGAGCGGAGCATAACTAACTCCACGCGATTGAAGTCGCTGGCGGCCGCTAGTCTGCCATAGAAAAGGGAGGATCATTTGACCAGACGGGTGTTATTGTTGGCCGACACTTACCCCACGGTTGTAATTGGGAAGTTGTATATGCTAGTTGGAAGCTAGTTGAAAACTCTGCTTGCGAGATGTAGAATTCGTGTGACGTCAGTATGATGCATTTTTTTTAAACTTTGCTCCACACAAGGTATTTCTTCTGTATCGTGGGTGCGTATCTATACATATAAACTCACATACACAAACATTCAGACCCGGAACAACAGCTAGTAGGTCATACAAATATTTGTTCCGTGTGGGAATCGAACCCGCGACACGCTGAGACAGTTTAAATTTCGGCATAGTAGTATAGCTTGATTTAATATTTTTTTATTTGCATTGTTTAGGATCCGATAGACTATGTTTTAATCTTTTAATGAGAACATTGAAACAAACAAAAAAAACCTTAATAAATTGATAATTGCAATGAAGTAAAAACCCTTTTTTTAATTGGGACAAAACCCGCCACACATTATCCCACCCACTGCAACTCCTGAAAGCCAAAATCAACAGTGGAGACCGCCAGAAAAACGCGGAACAATGAAGCTCGACGAGTCCCGGAGAAATGATTCAACTGTCTTGAGTTCTGCAACGAAATTAATCAGAAAAGAATAGCGGAGGAGTAAGAAAAAATATTTTTTTTTTAAGTAAACACCCTGTATTGCATTTTTTTTAATGTCGGTACTTTTGTATTTTTACTACAGAACCACAAAGCCAAAAAGTACAGTCGTGCACATAAATGCGATACAATAAAAAAAGCATCATTATTTTTGTCAGTTATGTTTCTTTGCTCACATTAGGGTCAGTCGTAAGCATCCCAGCTAATCGCTGGCGTCCTAACCGATCTTGTAATAAAATAACATGCAGGGTTGTCTATGTGTGTGTGTTTTTTATAGTTATAAACTAGAACTTGACCGCAGTCCCACCTGATAGTAAGCAGTGATGCAATCGTTGATGGTAGAGCGCGCTAGTTTATTAAGAGCCTATTCACTCAAAAAAACTAGGAAGGAATACGGCAGTTGAGGTGATGCAATCTTAAACCCAACAACACCAACGAAGATGCGCCAGAGGGAGATAGATCCGGGGCCCTAGTCTGCTATTACAATAGTGTCAGAATAACTGATCAGTGATCTCATAATGATCGATTTTGACAAGTTTCGTAATCTACTAACTGAAATGCGTCATTATGACTTTCCAGTGGTCAATCACTGACACTGCACTCCATATTAATAAATGTTCAAATTGAGAAATTGAATTGAATTGTTTTTAGAAATTTTTTTCTATTAACGGGTTTTATAATAATGGCAATACGGCAATGTCATTCTATCACCATTCCATTACAAGATGACTAAGATAATAGATCGATTATTATGAATTTAGCAGATTACGAACTTTTAAGCACAATGACAATGGAATCGTGTTGGAATGACAAATTTATAAAAAATAGCAGACTAGGGGCCCTGGAGACCCTCCAAGACCAAACTCCCGAAACAACAACATTTGGCACATCGTACCCGCCACACATCGCAACCCAACTGCTCAGATCCGTCCTCCGAACGGCTTCACCAGACATCATGCCGGAAAACGACGAATCGCTTGGCGGCAAGACTTTGTCCGGTTGGTGGTAACTTCTGCCGGCAGCCGATGTTATGGCCTACCACCGGGAAAGATAAGGTTTGAACTTTGTCGTGACTTTGTGATTGGGGATAATTGATTGTTGCTCTATTGAAAACGGCATAGCCGATTGATTCTGCAAAAATATCACTGTGAAAAGTAAAGTGAAGTGAGTTCAGAATGAGGTGTCAATAGTGTCAATCCCTAGTATTAGGGTAAGGACAGATGGACCGCATTTCAACTGCAAATTGCAGTACAAGTGCAGTTGACACGACTACAATAGAACAGCAAACCAAAAGCGCAGTCTGATTGCAGTCGTGTGAACTGCACCCGAACTGCACGATGCTCACCCGCACGCACGCACGCTCCGCTGTCCCATGCATGGAATCAATAACAATGCAGTTTGGATGCAGTAGGCGTGCAGTTCACACGACTGCCATCGGACTCCATGCTCACTGCGCCTAAATTTTAATCGTGAGGTGGTTACAGAATTGCAATACAGGATATACCTAAGAATGCCTAATAACAATTCTGAAGGGATTGCAGATGTTAAACTTGGGTGTTTATTTAATATGGTTTAGGTATAGATAGTATTAGATGGCTGCAGAAAGGACAGGACTGGTCCAAGTAGACAAGGTGAAGGGTTGCGGAGGCTTATGTCCAGAAATGAAAGGTGTAGCGGTACCGACTAACGCCACAAATAAACAACGCAACATACTGACGTCACACGAAGTTTACATCTCGCAAGCAGAGTTTACCATACAACTTCCCAAATTCAACCGTTGGGCAAATGCCCGAAAACATAACATCCGTCCGGACGGAGGAACCTCCCTTTTCTACGGACGATGAGTGAACGTTACTCCCTGTTCCTCATGCCTCCACGGAAGACTTTCGACTAAAATGATGCTGATGATGAATTGACACACCAATCCACCATCCACCATTGAACTTCCTATAAGATTAGGCAGCGGTAATCTAAGAAAAATGCCGCATTTTACCAGTGATTGCAAGTTTCGATCCCTTGAGGGTATCCGGATAAAACTATCCTAAATGTTAATCCTTATTTGTCAACTACTTGTGTGCCAAACGAGATATTTAATTTTGGGCCACCACTATGTACAGTATGTAGAAAAAAAGAAAAAAAATAATAGATTTGCATAAAAATAATACTAAATTAATTTGAATAAATAGACAAGTATATAATAATTAATTATTTGAAACGTTTTTTAGTGAGATAACCTTTTTTAAAGGTAGCCATGACACTTTTTATGACGTTTGATTGGCGACTTTGACAGTTCTATTTTCCCGTTATGTTCGTGTCGAGTGTTGATTTTTTTTTTTATATATTATAAACTAGCGCTTGACCACAATCCTGCCTGATGGTAAGCAGTGACGCAATCGTTGATGGTAAAGCGCACTAGTTTATTAAGAGCCTATTCACTCTAGCCTTGAAGACACTCAAATTGTAGTCCGACGGAAACACCGCCGCTGGCAATTTGTTCCAGTCCCTCGATGCACGCGGTATAAATGAGGAGGCAAAACGCTTCGATCGCTTTATTTGAGTTGATTGTGTTTATTTAATGGGCCGTATGTTCGGAAGTCATGTTTTGCTTTTTTCGCAGTCATATGGTAGATAATATAGATACGATAGCCTTAGATACATGACACGTCAATCAAATGTCACTGTCAAAATCTTATTTCGCTTATTGCTGACCACCATATTTATCAGTAGTTGTGTTGCACACCTTGGCCGAGTTAAATTGAATCTGTATAAAAAACTAAGCCAAAATATAGGAAATCAACATTAAAAACAGTCAACTATAGAGTAACTATACCTAGCATTAAGTGCACAATGTGCTGGCCCAGGCCCCATACATTTCTGAAACATCTCCTTTCATCAAAATCCGTTCAGAATTTTTTGTGTTATAAAGTAGATACACCCATATATACAAACTTTCACGTTGATAATATTAGTAGGATAAATCGATCTAAAATAAATCTACCAAAATTATTTTTACTGTCTATACCTAGACTTAAAAAAAAAGATACTTAAAATTGACACGTAACTACAAAACCTACACATGCAATGCATGCAACCGAAATGGTCAAAACAGACCCTCAACCCCCCAAACATAAAACACAAGTACCTAATAAAACTTAAATCTCATCCACTATAAACTATCGCGAGTCTCGTAAACTGTTTATAGATTGGAATATATTATCTGTTATACTTTTATTCATATCCCTTGCATTGATATTGTTGTTAAATCAATGTCGATCAAATATAGAAATTTTTGTACATTTTGGTTAAATTTAGGTGCGAAGTATAATACCGAAAATAATTTGATGAAGGCAGAGATAACCAGATAAGCAGCTCTGGGGAATTGTCTCGAATAAGGACTTAGCAATATGGTGAGCCTAATCACCCGCATTGAGCAAGCGGGGTGATTATACTCAATCCTTCTCTGTATGAGAGGAGACCTGTGCCCAGCAATGGGACGATAAAAAGGTTGATAATGATGATGAATATGATGAGCGATGATCGTCCTGCGTGTCCGTTTTTTTTAATATCTTTAAAAAATAAAAAAGGTACTTTTATTGTTTTAATGTTCGTTTTCATCCCAATGGTTCATGTCCTTTTTTTATGTTTATGTTCAACTTCATGTTTGCCGCAAATAAACATATTTTCTGTCTTTTTTTAATAAAAAGATTTTTCTTAAAAATAAAATATATTATGTTTAATAAAAAATTCTACCTAAAACAGCAAACCCCAACAAGTCACCGTTATTTTGAAGTAAGATTTAATAGTAATTCACGTCAAACTAACTTAAGTTTGAAATAGTCATTTCCAGATTATTTAGCCCACATGGCATAACAATACCGTCACAAACCGACGTTAAAATAATATCAAAAAAATAAAATCAGTCATAAACCAAAATCCTTTACTAGTGACTGTAATAAAAAACGCACGATCAGCACTAAACTCCAACCAATACTTTATCACTAATTTCAAACGTACATTAAAATTTACACCCTGTATGACATAAAAAGACATTACGATTTGCGCACGCGTCGACTGTAAACGTCATATAGAACTGTTAATCTTATCATCACAAAACAGTTTCATTACAGAAGACCCATGCAACTTAATATCCTGTATAGGTACTAGGGTTGTAACGGAGGCTTGTTAGCGGAGGCGGAGGCGGAAGCGGAGGCGACGAGTCTCACCTCCGCGGATGCGGAGGTTAACGGAGGCGGAAGTGAAAATACATACAGAAAACATTGAAATTTATGGTTAATTAAAACATTTTTTTATTTTAAATACGTACATTAATAGTAGTATACTTGGTAAAAAAAATATTACCTTCTTGTAATGAAAATTAGGGAGAAACAAATTGTGTTTGCCACATTCCCGCCTCGCCTAGTTGATTCTTGAGCATTTCGCGCTCAAACGCGGTGGGACGGTTGTCGAGCGTCGCAGCTTGCGCGTTATTTATTTTATAAATACGTAAATAGACCTCAGCTCCGTTATAACTCCGCAAAAACTGTGCGGAGTCGGAGGCTGACGCGAAGATACGATTTCTTGCGGAACTTCCGCAGTAACGGAAGCGGAGGCGAAGCTCCGTTACAACCCTACTGTATACTATAATAAAGGGTTCCAAATGCAAACAAATATGTGTTATAGGAAAATTAACTTTAATACATACAGAATACAGTTCAGTTTGCGCTACAATTCCAAACATTCTTCTTACTTTTTAGTCATACTAAAATCTGAAATCTAGAGCAGGGGTTGCCTAGTGGTTTCGGCCACGACTTACAAGTTTGTAGGTGTGTAAATTATTTCATTACCACTGCTCTCAAAACGGTGAAGCAGAAGATCGTGAGGAAACCGGCATGTCCTAGAGCCACAACTTCGAAGACATGTGACATCTACCCACCCGTACTGGGCCCACGTGGTAGATTACGGCCCACTCCCTTTCACCGAGACGAGGCCTGTGTCCCAGAAGTGAGAACATTATAGGCTAATTATGATGATGTTCTTATTTAAATATATGACGCGGGAAAACCGTCAGGAAGGCGAGGCCACAGTTCCGGATAGCTGAGGTGTCTTCTCATCCGCATGAGCATCCATTGTGGGCGGTATTTCGAGAAAATGTTGAACAATAACTATTTTTTTTTTTTTGATATGGCATCTCGTAGGTGGCTACTAAGAGACCGTAACTACTTAATGGGACTTTCCTGTGGATGCTTTAATTAAAATTAAAGCCTCCAGCCAGGGGCACTTAAAACTAAATTAAAATTAGGCGACTACGCACTAAGAGTCGCTAGAGAGGACAGCAAGGGGCGGCTGGATCGAAAGTTAGAATAACTATAGTGTGATATTCGATTCTTATTATTTTAACTGTACCTACAGACACTTAGATCACTTTAATATTAAGGGATTACTATGATATTCTCAGATTAAAACCGATAAGAGCCACTGAGTTTGAATATGACCAACCCACTCGATCGAAGCTTGAGCAACGAATGCCCAGCGCCAACCGTCGATCGCCATGTCAAACGCAACTCCAGTCGGGGTTACCATTCGCTCCATGGTGTTACCCGCTCTTAATAAAAATCATAATTTATCCGAATACCGACCGATTAATCGACTTCAAAAATAGTAGAGTACCTAATAATACAGATCACAATATTCAAAATTAACCAGTCACGCGCCGTCATACAGGTTCAGTTGAAAACCAGCGTCAGGCACTAGTTGTCTGTATTTTTTCCTGAACTGGGCATTTATAGTGCAGCCGAGAGGTACACTTTGCTGCTATTTTTTACATCAGTGTTTCTTCTTTCTATTTGATTTTTTAATTATTTATTAAATAAAATAAATAAATATATATAAAAAAAACCACACAGATTCACACACACCACACAAATTAAATCACACAGATTGAGTTAGCCCCAAAGTAAGTTCGGGACTTGTGTTATGGGATACTAATTCAACGATACCATATTTATAATGGATACATATTATATAGATAAACACCCAAGACCCAGCCGAATCAGGAAAAGATCATTTTCCATCATCGTCTTTAAGTCTGTGCTTCATAAATGTGTTTTCTTTCTTTCTTTTTCATTCTTTCTTTCGACGTATCTTTTAGGGCATGTGTGGAACTTCTATATATCTTTTTAAGTACCTACCACCAAAGACTTTATGACGTCACACTCCGGATTCTTTTTTTGAATCATTAAAGAGTGTTTATTGACAGTTAAAATTGTGTAATGAGTTCGAAGCCAAAAAAGTATTAACATTTCTTATTTGACGTTAATTTTTATTGTTTGACAGTAATGTTTACAATTAGTTGCGGTTATAAAATTAAGCGTTCAAGTAATGGGGATTATTAAAATGGCTTAATGCTTTAAAATGCGTGGAGGTATGTATTGATTTGTGATTTTATATGGTATGATGCATCAAGTGTACAGGATTTGTGTCCAACAAGCTTTGTTGTAGATTATTGAATAAAAACAATATAGAATGCTAAAATACGTTAATTTTCATGTTATATGGTGTTGTTAATGCTTAGGTACGGACAACAGCGGATGAAGAATTTTTCCTAATCAACCTTGAACCTTAGTGCTTTAGTGACAAAGTTGAAAATCTATAAAAAAAATGATTCTAGTAGTTTGATGAGCAGTCTGTTCAAGCAAATATAATTATACAATTATGGAGTTTGTATTTTTACTGTTTGATGAACAAACTTTATTATTATTTTGATTTTCCCTAACCCATTCATTACATGTCTTCAAGGCTAGAATGAATAGGCTCCGCGCTTTACCATCAACGATTGCATCACTGCTTACCATCAAGCGGGATTGCGGCCAAGCTCTAGTTTATAATTTGTAAAAAAGAAAAAAAAAAACATTTTACAATGAGCGGTCTCTTCGCTAAGAGCGATCTTTTACAGACAATCTTTAGATGGAATACCAAGGAAAAGCAGAGACTTGTAGAAAACTAAAGCAATTTTTCTTTAAGTAATGTAAACAAAGTTGTTCAAAAATATTTTCCGTACATTTCATTGAAGAAAATATGAAATTACCGACAAAATTCCGAAATTTCTTTAAGAAAAATTATGACTCTAGATTCCAAGTCAGTTATTGTTCTGCGTAACAATATTTTTTTATTATAATATAATTTTTTAAAGCTCATCACTTTCCTAATAAAAGAGATACTATTAAAATACTTTTTTACAACCGCCCTTTTTAAATTTCGAATTCTAAAACAAAATGGCGGGTAGAACAATAACACGAATTATATGATTACCCAACCGATAAGGGGGAGCTTCGGCATTTCTTAAGAGTTTAATTTTTACAGCAAATCTTTTATATCTTGGTTTATGTTACCAGTAAAGTTTCTATGGGAAATGTTAGAGGTACAATAAAATAGGCTACATTCGTAAGGAAATAATAATAAATATAGTGCTTAAGGACGATCAATAGGAATACAGGACGGAATTTCATTTGTTTCGGTCGTTATTTTTCTAAATGGATTTGTTTTAATGTTGCAAAAGGGATATTTGAGTGCTCACTGTGTAATTGAAGTGTTTGATGTGAAACAGGTAATGCGGCTTACCTACTTAAATATACGTCGTGTGGATTTTTACTAACATTGCTGTTTAGACGTATGAATAAGGAACAGAATGTAAAGTTCACTCATTCTCCAAGAAAAGGGAGGATCCTCCGACCAGACGGTTGGACCAATAGCCCCCCAAAACGCCCGCCCTACTTCACTTGCTAGAGCTTCCGCTGAGAAAAAGTGGCGGAACAAAGTCCCTAGCAGCACAGCTGTCTATTCAGTTTAAAACATAATATATTAAGTACTAGCTGTGCGCCGCGGTTTCACCCGCGTAAGCTTCGAACCGAAAGGGCAGTAAAGTAAAGTAAAGCATTTATTTCTTTGCAAACATGGGTAGGTATAGCACATAGTGATTTTTTTTTACAAATAGTTCTCCATATTTTACCGTCACAAGGGCAAAATTAAGGCTACGGAACTTTGGAATTACAATGAAAATAGAGAGCTTAGTTGATATAAAATAAGCGCCTGTTAAAATAATGGGAGCAATATATACGTCCGCGTTTGCTCCCGTATTCGCAACATTTTTTGTTCCTGCTCTGCTCCTATTGGTCTTAGCGGGATGTTTTATAGCCTATGTCCTTTCTCAGGCTCTAGACTATCTGTGTACCAAATTTCATTACAATCGGTTCAGTAGTTTTGGCGTGAAAGCCGGACAGACAGACAGACAGAGATACTTTCGCATTTATAATATTAGTAGGAAGTATGGATATGGATTTTATCGAATATGGTATGTAAAAATCTTGATTATTAACTTTAATCAGCTTTTAGAGGTTTTAAGTCAATTTTAAATTTGTTAGATACGTTCTCAATCACATGTAATAGGTAACCGTATTATGTGGAGAAACTTTCAAAAAACGAATAGATCGAATAGAATCGATCGATAGAATCGATCAAAAGTCATTTATTCAAATAAGGCTGAGAATCAGCACTTTTTGAACTCAATATTACATAAGACAGTCCTCCACAACGCTCGCCCTACGGCACTTCCTAGTGCTTTCGCTGGGAAGAAGAAGTAGCGGAACAAACTCCCCAGCAGCACAGCTGTCTGTTTAGTATAAAAACACTTTACACAATATTATGTATACATCAATGTAGGTATATATCACAGGTCTGTAGAAAGCTATTAATTATTAACTTTTAATAAACTTTCAGACGTTTTAAGTTAATATAAAACTTCCTTAGATTTGTTCTGAATATAATCCACACGGTATTTTCAATCGTAAATTTTCAAAAAACTACTAAAATGTGAGTAATTTGTATATTTTTCCGGTGTCCTGGCCCAGAAAAGCTTTAAAATGTTGAAAAAGTTTGAAGGAAGTTATGACGTAGGTACCGATAAAAAGCCCTTGACAAATAATATACAATGTGTTAAGAAAACCCTGTCCGACCCGTAAGGATAGTAAAGGTTAGGTAAACACACGACCAAATAACATATGAAATTTTACATAATCATCACAGTAACAATACTAGTGAATTTTGGAATTATTTTCCCGCGAATTTTTCCAACTTCCCCAAAATTAGGTGATTTTTGAAAAGTGACAACGTTATTTTCGACGGTATCATTCTGAGCGAATAGCGACGCGTCCGCGTGCCGCGTGCCCTGCCCCTCTTCGCCCGCGCCTGGATGGCCTACCGCACTTGTTTTAAGTTACCTCTTTTTGCGAAATAATATTTAAATTTTTAGGGGGATTTTTTTAAGTTTAGCCCGGCTTTATAGGCATTAGTAGAATCAGTTATCGATACCTAACAATACCTTCACGGATCGGACAGGGTTTACTTTACATATTGTATATGATATAGGTAATAATGTATCATGTAGAGTAACTTTCGATAAACGAATTGATCGATAATGTTCCAACAAAGAATCTATAATTTCCACCAAATTTCAACTGAATCTTTCAGATCATGAAAATGTCAATCACCTCTACGTCTAGGCAGTATTTTTTTAGTTACTTTTCAAAGTAAAACACAAATCCGATTATTGATATCCATGAAATGATTTTTATATACTCAGATATATTTTATACTACACATACACGTGGCTTCGTCGTCTAAATCCATCGTTTTATTTTAACAACTGATATGAAATTCGCATTTTCCATCTCCTGTTGTAAAAAAAGTGAGTCTTAAACTTAATATCCCTTTTATTACACAGATTACAATAATGTTCCAATGGGGATGGATTCATTTTTATTCTGTTGGGCAAGGTGGTTCAATTTATATAGATGAAACTTTACCTGGGTTTATTTATTTTTTATATAATTATAAACTAGTGCTTGACTGCAATCCCGCCTGATGGTAAGCAGTGATGCAATCGTTGATGGTAAAGCGCACTAGTTTATTAAGCCTATTCACTTAAAAAACTAAGGAATAGGAAGGATGACGGCAGTTGAGCGAGGTGATGCAATGTTAAACCCAAGACCAACACGAACAAACAATGCTGCACTAGAGGGAGATTGATCTGGGGACTCTCCACGACCAAACTCTCGACACAACAACATTTGGCGCGTCGTACCCGCCACACATCGCAACACAACTGCTCAGACCCGTCCTCCGTATGGCTTCACCAGACATCATGCCGGAACACGAGGAATCGCTTGGCGGCAAGATTTTGTCTGGTGGGTGGTAACTTCTGCCGGCAGAAGAATTTGTAAGAATACCTATATTTATTTTAATTAATGTGTTTACAAGCTAAATTTTAATATAATTATGTACATGTGGAGGCGTGAAGTCGTGGTGGCCTAGTGGTTAAAACACCAGCCTCTCAAGTAGGTATGAGTGTGTGGGTTCGATTCCAGGTCAGGCAAGTACCAATGTAACTTTTTTAAGTTATATGTACTTTCTAAGTATATCTTGGACGCTAATGACTGAATAAAAGGTGAAGGAAAACATCTTGAGGAAACCTGGACTTTAAGTCTGAAATCGCCAACCCGCATTGAGCAAGCGTGGTGATTACGCTCAATCCTTCTCTGTATGAGAGAAGACCTGTGCCCAGCAGTGGGACGATAAAAAAAAGGTTGATGGTGATGACATGTGGAGGCTGGCCTGTTTTATATGTTCGAAGTTATTATAAATAGTCATCATCATCCCAGCGTTAATCCCAGTCGCATCCGAAGCCTTTTCAGCTTTGGAGTCTGGGGTCCGCTTTACCAGTCCAACTGCGGATATGGCTAAACTTCGACATTTTCCGTGAAGCGACTGCCGTCTGACCTCCACAACCCGAAGGCGACATCGAAGCATTGCAGTTAGACCAAAGTTATTGTATTTAATCACATGTTATAAATCATTTGGCAGCAATTGTTAACGATGGTTGACGCAAATACTCAAAATTAAACGACATTATCTTATCATAGCTTAGGTATATTGGCTGCAGTGCTAACATAAAACTTATTTGTATTGTCAAGAGGTCGATTATAATGCGAACCATCATTGTGCCGATAGAAGGAAAACAATCAAGAAACTTCTTAGACACCCCTTTTTTTGTCTGGTATGGGAAATCATCAACTGAACTCTCCCGCTCTGGGCGGAGCGGAAGGGCGTGTCAGGCTTTTACTGACTAAACCCACCCGTGTTCCTTCACTTGTCTGTACCCAAGCAGCTACGGTTTTTTTTTCGCAAAATCCGCAGCTCTGGCAGGCTTCGAACATCGTGGACTCGGACACGATGTGCTGACATCTCTTTGAGGCGCGCGTGAAACACAACCCGCCGTCGACCTAGGCCTGGGCACCCAGCCAGCGAGCTGCCCAATGCTCGCCGCTAGCAAAGACGTACCGGTACAATACAAAATGGAGAAAAATAAAAGAAAAAACCAGCCAAGTGCGTGTCGGACTCACGCACAAAGGATTCCGTACCATTGATTTATGAAATTAAAGGATTTAAGTTATTTGTATGAATGATTACGCGGTAATAAGCGGTTTACGATTTACGAGGTATTAAAAAAAAAAAACTACTTACTAGATCTCGTTCAAAACAATTTTAAATGTAGGTACATCATATGTTTTTTTTAAGATTTTTCATTTTCTTATAACTTTCTTACACTTTGGAAGCGTCTGTCACGCAAACTATTCGGTTTAGAAAAAAAATATTTTAGAAACCTCGATATTGTTTTTGAAGACCTATCCATAGATTCCCCACACGTATATGTTTGATGAAAAATAAATTTTTGAGTTTTAGTTCAAAGTATGGGGAGCCCCCAATATTTTTTTTTTTTTATTTTTCATCAAAAACTTAATGCGGTTCACAGAATACATCTACCTACCAAGTTTCAACAGTATAGCTCTTATAGTTTCGGGAAAAAAATGGCTGTGACATACGGACGGACAGACGGACAGACAGACATGACGAATCTATAAGGGTTCCGTTTTTTGCCATTTGGCTACGGAACCCTAAAAAGACAGAAAACTTCAAATACTTTCAATCTGCACTGCAGAATTCACAACCCCACCATATCGTGCTCCCATAATAACCTCGAACACCTACAAAACATTATATTGCTAAGTGTAACGTGTTGATATGACAAATGGTGCCGTATGCAATTTATTGTTCATAATAACTCTGCGCCTTACGCATTTGTTATCAAAATATTTTACACAGTCGGTGCCTTTAAATATTTTTATTGGGGAGGTGTGGCGTATGGAGGTTTAGAGGGTGATACGTGGTGTTATGGTGAATGGAACGTGTTTTTATTAAAAAACGGGTATTTAGAAAGTTATGGAGAGAGAGAGGGAAGAGGTATGAAGTGTTATAAACAAATCCTACGAAGATAGGAAAAACTTGGAGTGCAATTCTCTAACCGTCTCATCGGGAAAACTTAGTTGAAGTGACCATGGAGTGAAATGTCATTCCACATAACGCTAGGTATTGATTTGACGTCGTGGTTAAAACACCAGCCTCTCAAGTGCGGGTTCGATCCCTGGTTCAGACAAGTACCAATGTAATTTTTCTAAGTTACTAGTTTTTTTAGTTTTCTAGTTGTACTTTCTAAGTATATCTTGGAAACCAATGACTGATTAGAAGGTGAAGGAAAACATCTTGAGGAAAGCTGGACTTTAAGTCTGAAACTCCAACCTGTATTGAGTAAGCGTGGTGATTAAGCTCAATCCTTTTCTGTATAAGAGGAGACCTGTGCCCAGCAGTGGGACGATAAAAGGTTGATGATGATGATGATTGATTTGACTATTGATGGCTCATTACTAGCTCACTTCACTCAACTTTTCACGGTGACATATTTACCGAATCGATCGTTTGGATTGACCTAGTGCGTCGGATTGAAGATATTTTTTTTTTATTACATATTATAAACCAGCGCTTGACCGCAATCCTGCCTGATGGTAAGCAGTGACGCAATCGTTGATGGTAAAGTGCACTAGTTTATTAAGAGCCTATTCACTTTAGCCTTGAAGACACTCAAATTGTAGTCCGACGGAAACACCGCCGCTGGCAAATTGTTCCAGTCCCTCGATGTACGCGGTATAAAGGAGGAGGCGAAACGCTTCGTCCGGATCGTAGTGGTGTTAACAACGTAAGAGTGGAAACCAGCCGTACGACGGGTCGTCCGCTGGTGGAACGGAGATGGGGGAATTAAATCATGCAATTCCCTCGCACACTCCCCGAAATGCATCCTATAGAACACCGAAAGGCTGGCTACTCTACGCCTGTGCTCTAGGCTTTGGAGACCAACTCGAGTATTGAGATATTTTTATAGGCGATGTTATTTATTTATTTATTGAAACTATATGCACAGACATTACACAACGGCGGACTTAATGCCTTAGGCATTTTTTACCAGTCTAACTTATGGCCTTATAGCCTACCACCGAGGATTACTCACTAGAAGTCGAGAGAAACACCTGGATGAGGTAGATATATACGGAATCTGGAAGTATGGCACAAACAAGAGGTGGCTTATACCCAGTAGCGGATAATTCCAGGCCAAATGATGTTGATGATGAGCTACTTAGAAAGAAAAAAAGAAAAAGTATATTACTTATACAGGAAGAACTCAAAAGTAAATGAAACAAAACAAATATTACAAAAACACAAACAAGATTTATCCTTACTTAGATTTTAAATCAGAAAATGAGTTTGTTTGTTTGTTTATTCCGCTTTCACGCCGTAACTACTGAACCGATTGCTTTGAAAAATTGCAGTCGTAAAGTTAGTAGTCTGGATTAAATAATAGGGTAGGTACTTTTTATCCCGGAGAAATTTGACATTCCCGAGGGAAACCTAAAAAGCGCGATGTAACCGAATTCCACACGGGCGAAGCCGCGGGCGAAAAGCTAGTTAAAAATAAAAGCGCCCTTATTCATCTTGCTCATTTTTATTGGAATGCATCTCAAAATAAAGATTTTTCAAAAATTTATAATTCTACTAGACTTACAGACCAATGTACTTTTATCTCATTTTCTTAATGACTCGCCAAGATAAATCATCTACATTCAAAGGTAGGAAAGAATTGAGATACCATATTTTCCTTATAATAATTAAACTGTATTATAAAATTCATATGATTTCCACCCTCTTCACTTATCTGATGGAAAACGCAATAAAAACATGATGTACCGGGGGAAATCTCAATGGCTGTCTTTTTATTCTTTCTCGACTTCGAATTATGATATCTCACCCTGTGGAGTTTTGCGTTTTTTTTGTGTCGTTTTCTTTTTAAATTTTATTTTTTCCTTCTTTATTTAGGTTGGAATTAAGGCGATGCGGTTCTGTTTACTGCTTTTGGTTTTGTTTTTTCTATTGTTGTGGTGACTGATGAAGAGTGAAGGAGTGCTGTGTAATCAAGGTGTGGTACAAATTTGGTTTTTATTTTGAACTAGCTTTCCGCCCGCGGCTTCGCCCTCGTGGAATTCGGTTATATCGCGCTTTTTAGATTTTCCTCGGGAATATCAAATTTATCAATAAAACGTATAGCCTATGTCCTTTCTCAGGGTCTAAAGATTGTCTGTGCCAAATTTCATCAAAATCGGTTGAGAGGTTTAAGCGGGAAAGCGTAACAAACAGACAGACGGAGTTACTTTCGCATCTATATTTACCCGACTGCCAGGAGGGTTATGTTTTCAGCGCCTATCTTGTATGTATTATTCTTTATTACCTAGTATCTCCAGAACCGCTGAACGGATTTTCACATTTGAGGTATCGTTAGATTTGCCTTAATTGCCCAACTGCTACTAGATAGGTGACATTTTAAAAAAACCAAAATGGCGGATGTATGACGCCATATTGTGAGATATAAAGAAATAAATTTCTACCAAGCATATCGAGTGGGATATCAAAATGAAGGATTTTAAACACTGATTCCAAATATGTATATAACTTAATATTAAATGGAACAAAAAAAAAAGAATTACATATTTTTTTCTGCTAAGCATATCGAGTTGGGTATCAAAATTAAGGATTTTAATCACTGATTATAGAAAAAATAAATATGTTAAATATGTTTTATATAAAAAAGTCTTTAAATATAATATTGCCGTTTAATAGGGAAAAAAAATCTTTTGTATTAATTGAAGTTATTACCCATGCAATCAATGTAATTTTGCCAATACAGTGGCAGTTTATTGATTCTTAAAGAAATCAGCTGGACGAGAGGCAAGTGGCAGTCTCCGAATGGGGCAATGCCAAACGTGTAGCATTCAATACCGCCAAAACACAGGCGTGTCTTTTCACCCCCAAAAAGAGCCCGTTCACCTTGGCTCCTACTTTTCGAAATGTATCCTTGGAGGGTACCGACCGCGTTCTGTTTCTACCTTTTCAGTTCGTTAGAATTTTATGCAGGCGGGTTTTTTGTTTTTAAATAATATTTTTTTTATTTTATTTATTCATCCATTTCAGGCATTAAAGCCCATACACACACAAACAATACAATATTAAAATAACATCCAGAAATACAAATACATATAAAACATATTCAACTACAATGTACAAATATATAATGTAAAATTTTTATAATATTAGTATGGATTGAATATCAAAAATACGCTTGTTTTGCAAACTAAATCGTTTATAAGCAAAATGAAAATGAAAGAAAAGGCTACATACGAACATTTTAGTAGTTAACGTACATACAAATAAATCTATAATCATTTAGTCTTTAATAATTAGTCTTTACTCATTAATCAATTAGTCTTTATCACTCAGTCTTTAACAATTCATTTTTAATCAATTTTTAACAATTAGTCTTTAATATTTTAGTCTTTAACAGTTAAGTAGTTTTTTACCATTAATCACTTAGACTTTATCATTCAGTCTTTAACAAGTAGTCTTTAATCATTTAGTCTTTATATTGTTTTTATATATTGTTTTCTTATTATTTTAGTGTGTAATCATTAATCATTTAGTCTTTAAAATCAGTGTATTTATCAAATAAAAATTGAATATCATCATTTCCCAATCACGCAGTAGCTGATTTAACACTCTGCACTCAAACACAATACACTGTCTACCTACCTATGTTAGGCACATAGGCCTTTCAATAAAATCTCCCCCATAACCATCCCTTACTGGCGCGATTTCATTATGATATCTAAAAGAACTGCATGATTTATATTTGTAGGATTATTTTCTTTTATATTCGTTCCTGTCGCATCCAATATCTTATTATGAGTTCTGATCGTATCTACATATTGTTTGTCTACCTGTCTTAGGCTTATTTGAAATGTAATATTTCATTTCGTTGAGAATTTTATATTGATGTCATCAAAGATATCCGAAATGACTGTGATATATCTCGACTTTAGAAGTATTACGTCGTATGTGTAGGTCCAATGCAATATGTTAAGAAAACCCTGTCCGAACCGTGAAGGTATTGTTAGATATCGATAACTGATTCTACTAGTGCCTACAAAGCCGGGCTAAACTTAAAAAAAATACCTAAATATTATTTCGCAAAAACAGGTAAGTTAATACATGTGCGGTAGGCAATGCATGTGCGGGCGAAGAGGGACAGGGCACGCGGCCGCGTCGCTATTCGCTCATAATTATACCGTAAAAAAAGGTGTTGTCACTTTTTAAAAATTACCAAATTTTGGGGAAGTTGGAATTAATACCTACGCGGAAAAAAGATTATTTCAAAATTCATTATTATTGTTACTTTGATGATTATGTAAAATATCATATTTTATTTGGTCATGTGTTTACCTAACCTTTATTATCCTTATGGGTTGGACGGGATTTTCTTATAACTAAATTTCTCTAACTACCTAATAGTTTTTATAATTTTATAAAAACTAGTGCTTGACCGCGTTCCAGCCTGATGGAAAGCAGTGATGCAATGGGGAAGAAAACGCAAAGCTATTTGCAGATGTCGCTGATGGCGTTTGACTCATAACAATTAGCTTTCAGTCGTATCACGTTTTATGTTGAGTTTTTTTTTGTGTTTGGTGAGTTTTTTTTAGGTAAAGCAGAGCAATGTATTGTACATGGACTGTTTCAAGTCAAAAAAGGAGTTAAAAGTCTAGAGGAGCTTCAGTAAAAGGACGGCTTTAAACTGAATGCAGACTTATTAGGGTTTTGAGTTACATTTATTTTGTATCAGGTTTAATGTTTCTTTAGTTATATTTAAGTAAATATTAATGTACTTATTATTGCCACATTTTGAAAGTTTCAACCCTATTAACCTAAAATTATAATCCAGACTTGAATCGAATGACCGAAATTTTTACTTCTTAACTTCCTCAAGAACAAGAAATTCAAGAGAAAAAAAATAATTTACCGCCTCCAGAAAGCTATAGAGACATCAACATAATCTTTACTGAAATCTATTTATATATTCTGTTCTAAATTGAAATGCATAGGTATCTTTAGGGGAAGAGTGATTTCCATTATTATTGCAAGAAATTGCTACACAACGCGGCATATTTTTTATAAACAACGTGAACTCGAACAAATTACAATGGGTTTTGACAGTTTATTTGGGTCAAACGATATCAGCGCCTCTAGTGGCGAGATTTGTCAGTTTTCTTCCCCATTGTGGACGATAAAGCGCACTATCTTTTATTAAGAGCCTATTCGCTCTTAACCTTGAAGATATTTAAATTATTACAAAAACATATTATTTACTTAAATTAAAAGTTATTGCTAATGGAAATTTCGGTAAACGAATAGACGCAAATATTGACAAGGATGCTTCTAAATATGAATTTTATAGCTTCGTTTTATAATCTTATCTATCTTTAGAATAATAAAATATAACGGAATACACTTGATTATGTACGATCACCAAATAAGTTACCAGTATTGTCGAAGTTTAGTAAGAAATTAATAAAAACAAACAGTACATTTTAAAAAATAATAATTTGAGAATGTCTATCGGTTCCTTACTAAACTTCAAATATATCCGACGACCCTGGTTCCTATCCTTCCTGATATCCAGTTTAGCGACTATACACCATAAAATTTATAGAACTACACTAGAGAATAAATACAGAAACTTTACAACTGAAAACACATTAGACGGTGTTATTGCTAAGAGTGAAAAACACCAATTAATTCCTCACTCCCACACTTTTATCTCATCAGCGGCTTTTTATAAAACCAATGTATTGCCTCATTAAATTCCAATACACCCATGACACTTGGTAATAATTGAAAACAATATACTAAACAAAAGAAAACCGTCTCGCTCAACCCCTTTATGCTCATTCCCATGAAATAAAAACAGGTGTTAAAGGGTTACCTTTTGTTCCCCCAGCGATCTTATAGTGGAATTACCGGAACTAAGCACTGTAAAGCTATTGACGTGAAGTAGACTTATAATAGATCATGCATTTGGCCTAACAGTATTTGCTGTTATTAATGAATAAAATAATGGGTCGACGATTTGCGTATCTAATTAAAAGGCGTAAATTTTGGATCAATGTAATTATTATAGAGCTCATATTGGGGTGAGTCATGGTGTTTCATGTACCTACTCATGTGTGCAGGTTCGATTACAGGTCAGGCAAGTACCAATGTAACTTTTCTAGTTATAAGTACTTTCTAAATCTATCTTGGACACAAATGGCTGATTACAAGGTGAAGGAAAACTTCTTGAGGAAACCTGGGCTTTAAGTCCGAAATCGCAAACCCGCATTGAGCAAGCGTTGTGATTACGCTCAATCCTTCCCTGTATGAGAAGATATTTTTCTCCAGCAGTGGGACGATAAAAAGGTTGATAATGATAATGATGAGACACATGTTGAAAAAAGTGATTAAGTTATTGTGATATGATCTTTAATATTCTTTTAGATAGAACTAGCAAATAATCTAGTACGACTCAATAAAACCCAAAGTAACACTGTACATTTACAAAACTAAATTCTAAATTTAGTTTTTACTATTGGGTATTGTTGTAGCAGAAGGTGAGGATTCATAAGTATGGAGTTGGATAACTTGCCAAAAAGACAAAGTAATTTTCAAAGATTTTATGGTATCTACATCACCACACTGAAGTCATGCATAATCCTGCAGCACGCAAGCTAATTAACCCAGCAACTATCATATATACCTAGAACTTTCCACCACTGACATTAACCGTTGGCACTGCCCAACGCCCGCCAGGAAAAACACTCATCTGATCAGAGGATTCTCCTTTTTCTATTAACACCCTATTTCCGCAAAAATTTCACAAATTACCAAAATAATTTACATTTTCCCACTATTTTCAAACATAAGTTGACACCAAGAGGATGCTGTCTCCCCAATTAATTCAAGCTAAGCGAATATTAAGCACGTCGAGTTCACCTCTCAAAAATCTGAACGGTGACACCACTCACTTTTTTCATAAATAAAGAAAAAAGATTAACGTTAAAAAGTCGAAAAAATCCACCATCCACTTCGAGTTAATGATACGGCACGCCGAGTGGAGAGAAACAAAGGTCTGGGAGTAGCTCACACCGAAATGTGACAGGATAGAGATGGAACAGATTTTATTAACACTCGTATTAAATTAATTTGTTTTCATGTTTTTTTCTCAAGCTTCCTTCTACTTCAGACTCCCGAAACAACAACATTTAGCGCATCGTACCCGACACACGTCGCAACACAACAGCTCAGATCGGTCCTCCGCGCCGTACGGCTTCACCGCACATCATGCCGGAACACTACGAATTGCTTGATGGCAAGACTTTGTCTGGCGGTTGGTAACTTCTGCCAGCAGCAACACAACAAGATAGTAAGCATAGAAGAAAAAAAAAACAATTTCTACTTCAGCTATAAATTCACAAGACTGCAATACGTCTATCACCGCATTGTTGGATATAAAGGCAATCCAGCCTGTTGGTGATCATCACGAGGACTCTCTAATTGCACAGTTATGTGGCTTGATGATACCAGACACGGATGAAATGAAAGACAAAAGTTTCGATTAAGATTTCTAAGGACGATGGCAACAATATAGGAAAAGAAATAGATATCTACTATGTAGTCTTAGTATAGTTGAGGTACAAGTGATTATGCTTCGTAACATAAACTTTATAAGAGCACTCAAGACTTACTAGCAATCAATTTAATCGTATTTATAATGTCATAAACAGAGTGGTGCTGACAATACGACAATAAATTAAACATCGTGTACCTCAAAACATTCTCAGTCTACACATAAATAAAAACATATTAATACGTCGATTAGTTTAGTCACAGGAAATTATTTTTCGTTTTTCACATTTTCTACATGATGTACATGTTGATAAGGAAGCGCTTACAGGTTAATGGTCGCCGCATCCTACGGTACCAAACGTTAATAATAATGGCCCGAAAAAAGCAAGTGGATACAAGATCGCGCTGTCGCCGATTGGAGGTCAGTGAACTAATATTTTTAAAGGATGTTCTATTCCGTTTGTAATTTCATGCGATTTAGTTTGTTTCAAATTTTATTTTATTTTTTTTATTTTTGGTGCTAGGTTTTTTCTATGGTTTAAGATTATTCCTATGAACCAGCATTATTCGTGTTTTCATTTATTGTCGTATTGTCAGCACCACTCTGTATATGGAGAGTATATTAATAATGTTTTAGTAAAAATCAAAGAAAAACATAGTAAATCAGTATTCTTTTATTTGACGCTTTATCATGGGTTAGTTGTTGAATCTTGCAAAGGCAGATAAATCGTAACCCACAACGTAACGTATAAAAAACTCAAACAGTCAGACCCGGAATAACTATCTGTAGGCAATAAAAATATTTGTTTCGTGCGGGAATCGGTAGCAGTCGGTGGCTCAGCCACTGTGTCGTATCGCCAAAATTACTTTTATTTCTATATCAAAAATCACGAAACAAGCCTTTTAAAAAACACAGCTAATAACAGCAGCAGCTCCAACTTTATCACTGCTGGTAGTCAAATGCGCAAAAATTTAAATTTGGAAAATAAAAATTTCAAACTAGAAATCTTATCATCTTGGCCGTCCCCAGTTCGGTGTGATAGAATCTCTCTAAGACTTAGGTACAGCGCTTGAGACCTCGCTAGACATGTCTCGATTTTTTTCTCCTCTATTTTCGATTCGTTTCCCGAAGGTTTTCGAAAGCGTCTGGCGTTCCACTTCAGGGTATGACTTCAAGGCTCGCCTTGGACTGGCGAAGGCTTTGTGTTGCCTTTTTGCCTTCTTTCAGCATGAATATTTATAAGAGTGTGAAGATCTTTTGGTTGTTTGGCATCTGTTTCGGTATTAGGTTTGGTTTGGAATTTTTTCTTTCTTAAATTTTTGGAGGGTTTATACATGCTTATTTAAATTGATCTATTAGGTGGATTACTGTTGACTAATATACTCTCTTTGTTGAATTTTGAATCTCCGGATTTAATTTAGTTTTTTTCATTCGTAGTTTATCCTTAGTTATTCCACAGTAATTTGTGGTGCGTTTTTGCCGACATGTGACCAAAGCAAATGCCAAATACGACAGCCAATTACCTTAGGCAAAACACCTCGCGTTATTAGCCTTGAACTTCGAGACTACCTTACAATGATTATTATTCATAGCGTATTAGCCCTCTCCTCAAATCTTATCCCCTAATTAAAAATTCAGTCCAATCCAAAAATTCATTTCGACGTCTCTCTTGACTCGTCCAAGTTTCGCATCTACCCTCAAAATAAGTATTAAAAAGAAAATGTCATCCCATTGTAAGACCCACTTATACACAGAGCAATCATCCGAGACGCCGACGAAACATAGCTGCATAGGTAAAAGATATAAAAGAAAAGATATGGGGGTAAAAGAAAAAGAAATGAAATGGGGACTTTTAAGAGAAGTAATGGAGATCGCAAAAGACGTGAGAGCTCATTACTGTATGACGTATTTCAATGATTTTAATGTGTTTGTAGTGGTGCAGGGTTTTTGGTAGTAACAGAGGAGAAAGTACAAAATGACAAGTACGGACTACGACATGTCAAGCTACCCAAAACTGTCAAATGTTCCCACCCGACTTTGAGCCTTAATGCTATAGCTATAAAGTTGTACATCTAATAAATAAATTTAACAAATTGTAGTAGCTTGACGTGCTGTCGTCTACACATATAAAAGGAGCATGACTTTGAAAAGGATAGCGAAAAATCCAAAAAAAGTAATTTGGAATGTCACGGAATAAAATCATGGCTGCAGGTTTAAAATACTTAATATAATTTATATTATACTATGCATATAACAATATTCTATGTTTTACCACTGATACATGGTCATTGGATGGTTGTGAATTATCAACGGTGGGCTCAGCGCTGAAAGCCGAAAATCTTTTACAATAAGGTACCACGGTATCTATGACACCTTGCCTTCCAGAAATCACAATAATTTCGGATATATTTATTCCAGAAATCTTCAAGACATTTCCCGATTACTTTCCTCCTTCGAACACAAAGACGAGGACAGAACCATTCTGCCAGGATTGTCGTTGAAATCCGATCCCCAAAACGGAGTAATTTACTTATGAATATTAATACAGATGATGCGAAAATAAAAAAGGAACTCTCAAGACCGAACACGGTTCACAAAAAGATAGAAGGGCCCTTCACTGTTACCCAAAATACGAAAATACATTAGACGGATGACGGAACACAAAAGGTTATAGAAATTGTTCAAGTAATTTTATGCAGGTTTTAATATTTGTAAGTGGAAAAGGTACGAACTTTGGAGACGTTTTTCCTTGAGTTTGGTTTACTTCAGCTTGTGTTAAAGATTTTCTTGGAGTGGAGTAGATCAACGGTGAAAATTTTGCAAGACATATACGTTTTGTGTTAGGAACAAATAACTACTTTTTTATTTTTGTTTATTGTCAAAATTGATAAATACCCACTTCTATGGACTACTTATTGTCCTTATAGATTAGTGAAATTTTTCCTTCTTTATAATGTACTAGTAGCTGCCAGCGACTTCGTTCGCGTGGAATTAGTTATGCTCCACTCTTATTGGTCGCAGCGTGATGTTATATAGCCTAAAGCCTTTCTGGATTAATGGGCTATCCAACGTAAAAAGAGGAGAAAGAATTTTTCAAATCGGACCAATAGTTCCTGACATGGGCGTAGCCACACTGGGGCAAGCTGGGGCGCTTGCTCCACCTTGGCTCTGATCTATAAGGTACCTAATTAAACAATAAAATTTTTAAAAATGAGCCAACCTATCCCGCCTCCCGGATGGAGGCGGGATAGGTTGACTCCTGCCCCACCCTGAGCCCAAGGCTGGCTACGCTCATGGTTCCTGAGATTAGCGCATTCAAACAAACAAACAAACTCTTCAGCTTTATGTATTAGTATAGATTTCGTCTATTCGAGTTTATTCTTTTAAACATCTTTTACATTATTATTTTTTATCTGAGTGGCTACCATGACTTTTCATTAAGGAGACTCGAAATCTCGGTTGGAAATCAATCTACCTAGCCTTTCCTCAACTATGTTGGGTCAGCTTTCAATCTAACCGGTTGCAGCTGAATATCTCTTTTTTGGATGGGAAATAATCAAATGACTCTCCCGATCTGGGCGGAGCGGAAGTACCTGTCAGACTGTTACTGACTAAACTAAAACCGTGTTGCTTCACTTGCCTGTGGTCTCTTTCAAACAATCCGCGGCTCTGGCAGGCATCAGTCTATCAGTCGTGGACCCCGTCAATATGTGCTGTCGGTGTTAATTCCCCCATCTCCGTTCCATCATCGGACGACCCGTCATACTCGTGATTGAAAGTTGGCAAGTATTGACATATTGATGTTCATAACTGAACGTACAGTACACGCGTGTTCACAACGCCCCCCAATATCCCCGCTGTGATTCAGTCGGACGAGAATACCGTAGCGTGATACAATAATATTAGAGTTTATTTTGTTTCGTCGGGATGAAGTATACTGGCCTAAATTATAGTGGGCCGTGTATGTTGATACTTGGTTCGTGATAGTAAATTTCGTTTTCTGACTTAGACACAGGAATGGATTGGCTGGAAAAAGTATTAAAATCATTTTATTATTTTTTAACTTACCGTCTTTAATTTTGGGTACGGGACCATAAAAAGGAAAGAAAAGAAAAACTGTAAACAAAAGACGAGCATTACAATAAAAATGACAATCTTCTTCTGCTTCTCAGGCTATAGAGGTCCACTGCTGGACAAAGGCCTCCCCCAAGGCTTTCCATGATGACGGAACTTGTGCTGCTCGCATCCATCGGCTTTCCGCTACCTTCACCAGGGCATCGGTATCCTTGTTGGGGCCTCCTAAGTCTTAATACTGCGCCTTCTGGTACGTGGCCGCAACTCCAGAACCTTACTGCCCCATCGACCGTCGGTTCTACGAGCAATGTGCCCTGCCCACTGCCACTTAATTTTTGCGACTTGAAGAGCTATGTCGGAGATTTTGGTTCTTCTGCGGTTCTCCTCATTCTAATTCGATCGCGCAGAGAGACTCTGAGCATAGCTCTTTTCATCGCCCTTTGTCATCGACTTTGCCTTCATATGAGGCCCATTGTGAGCGGCCACGTTTCAGTTCCGTAAGTCTTCACTGGCAACACACACTGATCAAAGACTTCTCGACTAGAAAGAGTCTTGAGATTGTGATATCTTGGATGACGAGAAGATATAGATAGCGTAGCTTCCCAGCTGAGCTGGATTCGACGAGACACCTCTGTCTCGAAGTTGGACTTACCAAGTTGGACTGTTTGTTCCAGGTATATATACTCGTCAACAACTTCGAGTGCAGAGCAACTAACTAGAACTGATATTATACACACACTAATAGAAAATAGCTAAAATTATGCCATCGATTCAAGGAAAGCAGAGGAGAGCAAAGCATCGAGCAATTTTGCATTGGTGATGCGACTTTTAACTGTCACTTTGACTTACCCTGTATGTGACCATGGTCACACAAAACATTCTTACAGTTCGTTCAATCGATTTAGATTTATATTCCGTTACCATAAAGATGGCTTTAAAAGCAAAACAGTGGTTACAACATCAACTACTTACAACAGCTGCCAATTATCATGCGGCCAATGCAATAGAAGTCAAAATCGGTCATACGGACTTTAAAAAAGGTTTGTTTAAATATCGAATCTTATTTTAATTGGAATATAGTAGCCACTTCTCTTAAAGCCAATAACACACCATATCAAAGCTTGGTCCGCAGTTAAAGAACCCACTAAACCCTGCACCGGGCTGTGTTGTTACAGTTGGCTGAAACCAACTTGGGCCAGTTTATTGCCGCCAACATAAGTATGACTATATTTGTGACCAACAAGGTCATGAGTTTAATGTATGGACAGATAACCGTGAACTGTATGTTCTACTTGACTTTTGAATCTTTAGTACTTCTTCAAACATTTTTATAATTAAGAATTTTACACACAAAAACAAACAAATAGCGTAGAGTCATCTCAACAACTCTTTCTCTTGATATATTATTGTATATCTACATCATACTACATCGAGGGATTGGAACAGTATAAATACCAAGTCTACTAGTATGTCTACCTAGACATCAGTCCTTGCTCGCTCCTCATTCGCTCCTCAAAAAGATGTCAGCACATAGTGATGTGCTTTTTTTTGTTGGGATGGAAAATCATCAAATGACTTCTCCCGTTCTGAGCGGAGCGGAAGGGCGTGTCAGACTTTTAATGACTAAAACCCACCCATGTTTTTTCGTTTGCCTGTGCGACGGCCAGGGCCACGGTTTCTTGTTTAACCAACCCGCAAACCTGACCCAGGAGGCATCGGTCTTCGTGAACCCCGTCACGATGTGCTGACATCTTTTTGAGGCGCGCGTGGAACACAACGCTTTGTGACCCGGCACTGGTCCTCACCGTGACCCGAGCTGCAATCTGCTCGCCGACCGCAAGCCCGCGTCTACGGTAGCCAGGAGTGCCATATTGTCTCCCGACAACCAGCGCGCCTCCTGCGGTGGCTACGAGCGTGAAGGTGCTGAGATTGCCTCCCCCTCACGAGGCCGCCTCCTCCTTTGCCAGCATTACTGCTTCGCAGAAGGAGGCGATAGCTCACCATGCACTACTACACAGGACCATGGCTTAAACCACGCCGGAGGCGAGAGATCGTAACCGCCAATCGCTACCACGAGAACACGGCTCTGCAGAGGTCTGCCCACCTCACCCTTTTACAGAATCACACTGCAGTTGCATTTTTGCATCATAGCTCGTGCAATATTATCCATTTCATTTCATATTATTACTTAAGAAGATGCCTACTACTTTCTACTCAATCCCCATCGAAACGCCTGACAATAAAACCAGATTTATTCATCACTCAATTGTAAAGAGTATCGTTAATTTTATTGGTAACATTACTTTTTGACTCATCCTCTTTTCATGCTGGGCTAATAAAACTCATCGTTCGACGCTCGACCGGGCAATAATGTGAACACTAAATAGTGAATGTTCATTTTATGTGTAACCTAAAGTGTGAAGAGAAATAATGAAAGAATAGCCTCACATAGGGATCTGTATATCTCCTTAGGTATAGAGATCAGGCAATCTACTTTAGTCTGTCTAATTTCTTAATTACATTATGGCTAAAGCATTAGGTTCAAGGTTAATTTTTTTGACTTTTTTTCGACACATTTCCCACCCGCTGCAACTCTTGAAAGCCAGAAACAACAATGGAGGCCGCCAGAAAAACGCCGAGCAACGAAGCTCGACGAGTCCCGGAGAAACGATTCAACTGTCTTGGGTCCCGCAACGAAATTAATCAGAAAAGAATAGCGAAGGAGTAAGACAAAAGATACTTTTTCCACTTCCGTTCAAGGCTGATTGGGAAAATTGGACAGTTTTAAGTGGCTTAACCAACTGGCATTTGTACAGAAGGCCACGAGACAATGGTAATAAAACCAGTATAACTGACTTCTATTTCGTTTAAATCTTTAGTTGATCAAAACGTAAGTTATTCCTTTTTATTGAATTATTATCATCTCAGCGTTAATCCCAGTCGCATCCGAAGCTTTTCAGCTTTGGAGTCTGGGGTCCGCTTTACCAGTCTAACTGCTGATTTTGGCTAAACTTCTATATTTTCCGTGAAGCGACTGCTGTCTGACCTCCACAACCCGAAGGCGATAACGAAGCATTGCAGTTAGACCAATTGTTGGACTTTTGACGACTCCAACAACCCATAATGACTGCAACTAGTTGTTCGAATGGCAACCGGGAATTCCTGCTCCCGAGTCCTATCACTTTGAATTTACAAAAAAAAAAAAAATGATATTAGAGTAGCAACTCCACAAACAACACCAATTTTTGAGGATTATAACTGGACCTGTAGCCAAAGTAACATCGCTTCCTAGCGAAGCGAAATCGAAGACTAAACCAACCAATGGCGGGAACGATTGACCACGTGATTTATCGCGTCGCGTGGTCAATCGTTCCCGCCATTGGGTGGTTTGGTATTCGATTTCGCTTTGCTATGAAGCGATGTTACTTTGGCTACAGGCCCTGCAATGAGTTAGATTAGAAAACGATCACTTTAATTCAATCGTAGAGCTAAAACCAATACATTCTTCTCATCTTAGAAGAATTAGGTCGCATAATAGGGCGTAGGACCTATATAATTTATAAACTAGTGCTTGACCGCAACCCCGCCTGATGGTAAGCAGTGATGCAATCGTTGACGGTAAAGCGCTCTAGTTTATTAGGAGACTATTCACTCTAGCCTTGAAGACACTTAACCTTTTGAACGCCCATCTATATAATACGCGATGTGTCCTCCTGCGCCACGCTACAAATGTATAACGTATCTATAGTAAAACGTAGGGATGGGATTAATGTCTTATCGACAAATAATATCATAAGTTGAAATTAATGTTTATTCACCAATTTACGAAGCTAAAATAAAAACTGTAACTGATTTTCATATTTTATTTTATTTCATGAAAAGATCAATATGAAAACCTGGATATATTTCCCAAAATAAAGAAAGGAATTGTTAATTTATTAGACGTGTGTTCTAGGAAGGCACATCCCTATTTGTCTCCAAATGTAATCCTTTTACTTCATATCAAGTAGTTGGCGCTCGAGGCACATGCAAAATCCTTTCTGATATAAGGATGTCTGGTTTACTATGGTATTTATTTTTATATTCACTGTGGTCGAGTTACACGTGCATAAACTCAACCGATACCTGCTTAATTTATTTTATTTACTTACAACAAATACAACCGATAGAAGCTAGATACGTGGTTTTCTACATGTTTTTTATTAAAATGGATGGTGACGGTTTTACGCAGATGTTACAAATCTTTTTTAATGGTGTCGCAAAATACTCGCCATGATTTTTCTTGTTTGTAGAAACTAATAGAAAACGGAAGTACTTTCCTGAAACGGAAATTGACGAATAAACAGAATGTCAAGACGACGAACTTTTCAAAATTCTGGTTCAGACTTGAACAACTGGCAATAATTCGTCATAATCACAGTCCCATTTTTTTTTTGTAAGAACACGTGCGCAAAGTCAAGATGTAAACATTGCACTACACTAAACTGCACAAAGTCACTATGACCTTGAAACCCGTCCGCTTATGACGTCACAGAATTACTTCTATACACGTCGGTGGCGTGTGCGTACTGATAACTAACTAACTTTGTAGAGATGGGTTTTTCAAACGGTGTTTCACTATCGACAATGATTAGAAAACCTATTTATTCTTGATTAAGGTGAATAAAACCTAGTTTATAGTTTACATTATTTATAAACTATTATTTATTTACGTCATTTTCTTGCAATAATAGTATTTATGACCATTTCGACGAGATGAAATATAGCGAGGTCTTCATCGTGTCCCATCACTGGCTTACTTGATATCAAGTAATTGGCGCTGGTGGCATTAAAATATTTTTGGAGTTTTTGTTTCTATTGAAAATAAAACAAATAGGAACTTATTATGTGTGAAAAAGTTAAAAATATGACTGATAACAGGGCAATTTTCCATAAAAACAAAATAAAAGTTCTTGTAAAAGTCGTAAATTTATTTTATACTGTGATTACTTCTAATCAAGTAGTGGCGCTGAGGGCACGAAAATCTCGAACTTGTATAGAAGTGATTGGCGTTCAAAAGGTTAAATTGTAGTCCGACGGAAACACCGCGCGGTATAAAAGATGTGGCGAAATGCTTCGTTCGGATCGTTGTGGTGTCAACAACACAAGGGGGGAAACTCGCCGTATGACGGGTCGTCCGATGATGGAACGGAGACGGGGGAATTAAATCATGCAATTCCCTCGCACACTATCTAAAATGCATCCTATAGAAAACCGACAGGCTGGCTACTCTTCATCTGTGCTCCAGGCTTTGGAGTCTATCACCACCATCAACCTTTTATCATCCCACTGCTGGGCACAGGTCTCCTCTCGTATAAAGAAGGATTGAGCGTAATCACCACGCTTGCTCAATGCGGGTTGGCGATTTCAGACTTATACAAGTCCAGGTTTCTTCATGATGTTTTCCTTCACCTCCAGTCACCGGTGTCCAAGATATACTTAGAAAGTACATATCACTTTAGAAAAGTTACATTGGTACTTGCCTGACCTAGAATAGAACCCGCACACTCATACTTGAGAGGCTGGTGTTTTAACCACTAGGCCACCACGACTTTTGAGTCGGAGTCTATACATATGGTCTAATGCGTCAATCAATGCGTCTAAGGTCTAGATTTTGTAACCTATTTCGTCATATATTACTCATAACAACTTAAACCTTATCTTCTCCTCCATTTATATAACGGTTATTTTATCCAAGAACCTAAAAACACATTAAACTGTCCACGTCCAATTTGCCATCAAAATAATCAACAAGAAGGAAGATTTATTACAAAATAAATCATCACACAATTTCTGTCAACCGGCGACCCAAATGCGTAGTCAAATAAACTAAGTTTATCGATACGCAGTTTGTAAACGAAGTGAGAACTATTTATATGAAGTACAATTGCACAACTTTTAGAACGATTAACAACGGAATATAGTTTTGTGTTTGTTTTATTTTTAAACTAGCTACGCCACACGATTTTACCTGCGAAAGTGTTGATCCCATGCGGATATCGTGATAAAAAGTCTTACAAATTATTCCTGGTTATAAACCACTAGCGGCCGCCAGCGACTTCATTCGCGTGGAGTTAGTTATGCTTCACTCCTATTTGTCGCAGCGTGATATTATATAGCCTAAAGCCATTCTGGATTAATGGCCTATCCAACGAAGAAAGAATTTTTCAAATCTGATCAGTAGTTCCTGAGATTAGCACGTTCAAACAAATATACAAACAAACAAACTCTTCAGCTTTATATATTACTATAGATTTGTGTGGCATATTTCAGCCAAATCCGTTTAGTATTTTTTGCCGGAAGGAGTAACGAATAGATATACTCAGAAATTTTCGCATTTATAATATTTGTAATGTTATGCTTTTCTCAATTCAGTTGTTTAGTCTTCAGTAAATGTAGTAAACCTGGTGAAGGTCGCGGGAAGCCGATGGATGCGGGCAGCATAAGACCGGTCGGAGTGAATAGGAAGGAAGACAGCAGATGAGCGAGGTGATGCAATGTTAAACCTAAAAACACGACCAACGATGTTGCGCCAGAGGGAGATTGATCTGGAGACCCTCCACGATCAAACTCCTGACACATTTGGCGCATCGTACCCGGCAAACATTGCAACACAACTGCTCAGACCCGTCCTCCGCACGGCTTCATCAGACATCATGCCGGAACACGACGACTCGTTTGGCGTCAAGACTTTATCTGGTGGGTGGTAAACCGAGAAAATTTTAGGAATTACTTAGTTCTAAGACGTTCTCTAATTGCGCTTAAAAATTGTTTCAACTCTATAGATATTTACGATGTTACGACACACACTAGATATTTACAAAATAATAAAGGCACAGTGTATTAATAATATCCTTAGTTGGAAAACACAGAAAAGTAGGTAGGAAGAATTTGGCGGCTTGCCAAGGAAATGTCCCTTGCAAGTATAAAATATGATCTGCCTATATTTGTTTTAGATATTCTATTACGAAATCTGCAAGCTGTGGGACCACTTTAGTTTGTTATTTATGAAGTTCTAGTGTAAATAGTCGTAAACAATGAAGAAAATGTTCCAAAATACTTATATCAACTGACTCTGATGCTAGATTCTGTGTTTTACATTCATATCTTGAGGTAGAAAATTCTAGATCTAAATGTTTGAAGTTACAATAGTGAAAATATTTCATTTGGTATTTTACGAAAATTTATAACATTATTGCCAAAACGTGTTAATGAAGAAAAATGTGACTTTCTTAATCAATCGTTATTATAATCCTTTTATAAAATACTTTAGCCCATAGGAGGCCACTTTGACGAGTCAAAATCATTTGCTTTTTATTTACTTTTGTAGAAAAGAAGGGTACTTAGTTTGTCTATCTACTGTTTTCGTCCTAAAATAGTAACAGCGCATGTTTCTTTTTTAATGCATAAGCGCTGGTTCTGGATATAGTGTTAATTAGAAAACTTAGCCATACTTTAAACTTCGTAACAAGAAAATCTTCCTAGCGCCTGACAGTTTTTAATAGCAAAGTGCTACGCGCATGCAACTTTTATGTTTTAATCAGGCGTCACGTACAAGTTTGGCATGGAAAAGAACTGTGCAACAAAGAATCGGTATGGCACGTGTTTGTTTCCTTTTACTTTTGTAACTTCGTTCAATTCCGTTTGGAATTCTGTATCAGAATATCCAACAAGAAATTCTGTTTCACAGTTTTGGCGTTTTTGTACTTTCATTTGAAAGCTCTAGTGTTACATTTAGAAAGATCGTGTATTTTAAATAAACGTGTATGTGTATATTGCAAAAAACACTTATTTCCGGCAAATGAGAAAAGTTAGTATCGTTGTTTGCTTTGTGTCATGCCACAATTTATCAAAGTTTTGTGTCTACTTTTGTTAATTCCAGAACATTTCATATAGAGGCTACAATATAAAAACATTACAACATTTTATACTGTTATGTATTATTATATTTTCACACGTCTACAACAGTACAATGTATATCTAAAAATATATAGAACAGTACTTTATGAATCATAACAACGTAAACAAAGATTTATTGAACACGTGTCATTGTTTTTACAAAAACATCTATTTTATTTCAACAATTAATTTTGTTTTTATGTTAATGCGCAATTACTTTAACAATAGCGATTGATTTTATTGCTATCGGTTATTGGGACAGTTTTTTTGGGGTTATATAGGTCACTTAGTTATTGGCCTTTAAATAAATAAAATAAATATATACGGCCAAATCACACAGATTGAGCTAGCCCCAAAGTAAGTTCGAGATTTGTGTTATGGGATACTAACTCAACCATACAATATTTATAATAGATACATGTATAGATAAACTTCCAAGATCGTTTTCCATCATGACCTGGCCGGGGATAGAACCCGGGGCCTCCACGTCGCAGGCAGGCGTGTTGACCGCTGCGCCACGGAGGACGACAAAACTTAGTAAGTACTGACAACAACTTACAACAACAATCTCCTGCATTGTGTATTTGCATTTTTATATGATGGTTCATTGGGTACAATTAACATCACCTTGCAGTGAGTGAAGTAGGCTCGTAGTGAGCTGTAGAGGTTAGCACACTTATACGATTCTGCTACAACGCTGCTCCCACCCAACACCACCCTAAACTAAAACGACTGCTCGCAGTCCGCGCGGTGACAGCTAGCAGGCAACCAGCAGTTCACGCGGCGACAGCTAGCAGACGGCCAGCTGTCCACTCGATCGGTTGCAACTCGTATTTTTACTACCAATGTCACCATACCCAAGATACCCAGATGAATAAAATGCTGAAAGCAAGCAACTGAGAGGCGACGGCGCGCAGACTGCTAGCATTGAGCGCGCGGACACCGTGCGAACCGCGTACCGTAAGCTCGCTAATAGCTAGCTTTCTGCTAATTTATGATGATAATGTAAAATATATCTAAAGAGAAATATTTAAAGCCCATATTTATATGACTGATGTTCTTTTTGTCGAGTAGGAGCAGAGTCGTGCAAGTGGGCTTTTTTGTTGTTGTTTTGGATGGGTAATCATCAAATGACCTCTCCCGCTCTGGGTGGGACTGCCGCTGGCAAATTGTTCCCGTCCCTCGATGTACCCGCGTACCTACATCGAGGGACTGAGACAATTTGGCAGCGGCGGTGTTTGCGTCTTCTTCTTGAAAAGAGGAGGCCTGTCTCTCAGGGGTGGGAACAGTCTATACTGATTACCGTAAAACGGGGTGAATAGAATTCGCGGGGGGAATAGAGAAAAATTTAAGGATTTTTTGAAACCTTTTTTTATGGCAAACTCGGTGTCTCCAGTAAAAACCCGAAACTTTACAATTTTTTTGATAATATGTTTCATGGTTTGGCAACGTTTAATTTGTGGCAACATCCCAAAAAACGTCAAAATATAATCTCAAAGTTGTCAATACAACATTGTCGGTTGGCATGCGTAACTTTGAACGTCCATATTTCGGTTTTGGTCAAAACTGGTGAAACTATCGTCAAATTACAGCCAGCGCATTTTTAAAACAAATATATGGTGCAGTAATTATTAAGGGAGGTATACATTACTATACTTATTTGTTATTATTTCGAAAGCCTTGTTTTCTTTTAAATAGAGTAACTATAATTATCAAACTCACTCACCTCATCTGTTTCTCTTCCATTATCAGAATCACTGATGCGGTTACTTCGAGTCACTCCATCAGCCACGTCCGTCCCTCCCTTGTCCCTCCAGTGTTTCTCACTGGTCACCGAAAAAGTAAACTTCCTCTCTCTTCTAGGACTTAAAAGAACTCCAGCTGGAGTCCTGGGACTTCCATAGCCGAATATCTCCAGATTTCTAGTCGAGAACAGGTCGTTGGTCCTGTCGGATCTTGGGGCGAAGACATCATCTTCCAGATCTGAATCCAGGGTTAGGGTGAGGGGGGGTGATGATGCTGATCGTCGACACTGCTGGATTTGAGGTGGGGCTGTTTGCGGGATGTCTGATTCGGAGTAGGGGCGTTCTGTGGACAAGAAGATAACGTTAGAGAAGAAATAAATGCTGTTGTAAGAATTACAAAACATGAACAGTAATTTTTATGCTCAACACCTCGCAAAGACAATAGTACCTACCTATAGCGTGTAATCACTTCATAATTATAAATTATATTCTTACTTTATATTATCATTGCTATAGATTATTATTCGATATTATAAAGAAGTTGTTAGTGTACCTTTATTTATTTATTTACCTGAGGCTACAAAGGCCATAATAAAATAAATACATATTGAGAAATTGAGAATACATATATATGAAATACTATACATATTAAGTCCGCATCAATGTCTGTTATAAAGATCGCGATTAAAAAGTTTTGTATCATATTTTGTATGGCAACTTGAACGGTTTGTATGCATGAATATGATTACCTACTTACTTCGGCATTTGTACATTGTATTCCTTTAACAATTAGAAGCTTCTCAATCGATTCAACCAGCTTGCGTAGAATTACTTTTACCCTTTTTCGTTGACACAGTTAACAATAAAACTAATTAAATGCAGCCTATCTCCGCAAACCAGGCTATTAAACTAAAAAAGCACATTAAAACCAATATCTCTTGCTATAAATCAAAATGTTTATTAGCAAGATCGCCTACGTTGCGCCTGCGCATAATGTTCACGTGGGCTGTGGAACTGGTGACTTAGTTTTGGGTGTTTTATTTTAAGCGAGGTTTAAGGTCCGAGGTTTATTTCGGTTTCTCGTACTTCATTCTATCTTTTAAATAATTCCGATAATACTATTCCTAATATTTAATGTCACATAATTTTATTTTAACGGATTTAAAAAAAAGGAGGTTATAAATTCAACCCGTATGTATGTAAGCCAAATTTCAAGTGTATATTTTTATGTTTGTGCGCGCATTTGTCCGGAACTACAAGTCCGATTTAAGTAATTCTTATTTTGTTGTAGGTAAGTACTATGTATCTTTCAACTTAGGAATACTATAACTTTTATCAAAATAGGTTCAGTAGTTTTTGAGATAGGAATTTATTTCGTATTGATGAGAAATTATTCTAACATGGGTTATGGCTGCCACCATTGCTGAGGTGAAAAATATAATTTTCGAATATCGACAAAAAAATCACTTAAAAGAATAATATAATTTTACTTTTGTCATGGCTCTAGAAGTCAGTTTCTCGAGGTTTCTGTTGTTTAGCTCGCTACCTACGAGACTCAATGACTTCTAGAGCCATGACAAAAGTAAAATTATTTTTTCCCTTTAAGTGTTTTTTTGAAGTCGGTTTCTATTTTTTTTTTGTAAAAGGTTTATTATTTTTTTAATTTATAGGTGTAGTGTGAGGCTGTGGTATATTGGTTAACCCTTTTAAGTTCATATAAACGGACGATAATACATTAAAAAAAAACTATATATATATATGTAGGGTGACTAAATGCGCGATCTTATCGCTAAGAGCGATTTTTTAGAGACAACTTTTCAAACTGATCACATTCTCTTTAGTATACCTACATAACGTTAAAGGTCTTTTTCATCATTTACTTTCAGCAATGACATAGAATAAAGAGAGGGAAGTAGGTTATCTTCATACAAACGGACCGCGCGCGGCTTGTATGTGTGCGCCATCGTATATATGCGTCGCCGCACGCACACCTAAACAAAATATTAGAGTGCCTATCACTGCGCTAGTCGCGGCTAGCACCGAACGAGGTTCGCGCGTCACGGCTTTTTGGCACATTGGCTAAATCACAGATTACAGAATATTACGTAGTTAAATTAAAGAACAATGTGTGATTATCGCAGGAGAACGTATTGCTGTGTGTTTGGGTGTCTTATTAATTCATCGATTTCAGAATTGTCTCTGTTCAGATTACCTACTGAGCAGGAAAGGTAAGCAAGTCACTTATTATTTTAGCATTATAATTTTTACTTGATGATGAGATAGGTATCTACCTAGGAACTTACTTATTTCTTGTTGTAAGTATTAGTTTTCTATCAGATAGGGGAAGTAGGTAGGCCTGTTTTCGTACTAGAATTTATTATTCACACAAATCAATGATTAGAGGTACTTTTGATCTGTCAGTTGATTTGCCGCCAGCGCTACTGCTTTGTTTACATTTAGTTATGCCGATTTCTCAGTACCTATTGTAGGTAGGTATAGTAACTACCTACTTACAGTTATAAAATCGTTATTAAAAATAAGTAAGTACCTAATTGACTATTTGTGAATCAGATAAATAAAGTTCAGATCTTAACAACAGAAATGATTAGTCAAAGAGGCAGTTGTTAGTATTTTTATGTTGTTTTACGATTTTTAGGGTTCCGAAGCTAAACAGCAAAAAACGGAACCCTTATAAATTCGTTCTGTCTGTCTGTCTGTCTGTCCGTCCGTCCGTCTGTCTGTCTGTTCGTTTGTCTGTCTGTCTGTCTGACTGTCTGTCCGTGTGTCACAGCCATTTTAATCCGAAACTATTAGGACTACACTGTTGAAACTTAGTAGGTAGATGTATTAAAAATAAAAATAAATAATATGGTCCTTTATGTGTACAAAACTACTAATAAGTAAATCCTAAATTATAATTCTCAATACTATAATATTACATATTTTTACAATATATATTATAATAAATATCTATACTAAATACTAAGCAAATAATTTAAATATAAGCTCTTAGTCTATAAATATTTGTTAGCGGTTTCGGTGACAACCGAATCCGACGAAGCGCGAACAGTCGTCAACTTTTAGACCTTTGCCAATTTATAAACACTGAATTAAAATTTTGCTAAACGTGACAACCCTAAGACAGTAGGCAATTAAATCGCGGATTGGGTCGGAGATAACCTACTTCCCTCTCTTTATTCTATGGCAATGAGGACATCATTAAATTCGTATCATCACATTCTTTCATACTAAGAATTTTTTTCTCGTATTGATGAAAACTTATGTGTCTCGAGGTTTCTTTTGTTTAGCTCGCTATCGACTTCTAGAGCCATGACAAAAGTAAAATATTTTTTTCCTTTTAAGTGTTTTTTTGAAGCCGGTATCTATTTTTTTTTGTAAAAAGTTTTTATTTATATCCATTTTAGAAATATGTAGATATTCTTCTCAGTCTGTCGATAGCAAAAGAACCACGATATTTTTAATTATTTTGCTCAAAATTCAGCAACAATGCGATGCGATACGTGCACAAACTCCCGTCACAATGGAGCAATGGGGTTTCCATTGTAAAAATGAAAAACATCATGTCAAATTGGCATAGCCAACGGGTGGCGTGAATGTTCATGAAAACCCTCATTGTGAGCAGCTATTGTAGGACTTGTTCTGTCTGTAGCAATATTTCTTTACCTGATTCCATCTCCAAGTAAATCGTAACCCAACACCACACATCCCGAAGGAAGACAATGACAGCTTAAAAGTTACAGATTCTTAAATGTATGGAAGCTATAATCTTCTTCAAAAACAATTGTGGTCATTTTGTAACATAAAGCCTCTTTGTTCGTACGTGTGGTCAAAACAATAAGATTTTGACCACAGAAATGTGCAGTAGCTAATGATTTTGTTGGCCAATAACTTTTTATGAGTGGTTGGTAGATGGATGCGGAGTGGGAGAAGTGTATGCCTGGTGTATCAATGGGTTTTGTGATGAACTAAAAGCGCCTTGACCGTGTAGAGTGAATAGGCTCTTAATAAACTAGCGCGCTTTACCGTCAACGATTGCATTACTGCTTAGCAGGCGGGGTTGCGGCCAAGCACAAGTTTATAATTTCTAAAAAAAAAAAATAGTGATCTTGTGTCCTTTTCTTAATTAAATAGAAATAACTAGCTTTCCGCCCGCGGCTTCGCCCGCGTGGAGTTCGTTTATATCGCGCTTTTTAGATTTCCCTCGGGAACATCATTTTTTTCCGGGATAAAAGGTAGCCTATGTCCTTTCTCAGGGTCTAAAGATTGTCTGTGCCAAATTTCATCAAAATCGGTTGAGAGGTTTAAGCGGGAAAGCGTAACAGACAGACAGACAGACAGAGTTACTATCGCATTTATAATATTAGTATGGATAAGATGCACTCGATGCAGTGAACTTAATATTTAGATTGTGATTAACGGAATGGGGCTACTAACGGACAATTGATCCACATGCCTTCTTTTTTTTTGTTGGGATGGGAAATCATCAAGTGACTTCTCCCACTCTGGGCGGAGCGGAAGGGCGTGTCAGACTTTTACTGACTAAAACCCACCCGTGTTTCTTCCATTGCCTTTACGACGGCTAGAGTCACGGTTTCTTGTTTAACCAACCCGCAACCCTGACCCAGGAGGCATTGGTCTTCGTGGACCCTGTCACGATGTGCTGACATCTCTTTGAGGCGCGCGTGAAACACGACGCGCCGTCGACTCGGTGGCTGGGAGTTCGGTATCGTCTCCAAACCAGGACGTCTCCTGCGGCGGCTAGTGGCGTGAGGGTGCTGGGATTCCCGCTACCTCACGAGCTCCGGCTCCTCCTTTGCCAGCATCACTGCTTCGCAGAAGGAGGTGACGGCCTGCCATGCACTCTCGCTCCGGACCATGGCCTGGACCAGGGCCTTACAATGCAATACCGCCACAAAAGATATCATTACTAAATTAAGTTTTCAACCATGATTTATAACCAAATACCAAAATAATACCTATGTCGAAAAATAAAAGCTTTCAATCGAAGTCTTTTAACATGATTAAAAGGGATTATAAATATTGGTAACAAAATGCTCCGGGCCATATCCTGATGTGCGCGACTCGAGATTAATATTTCAAAAACTTTTGTAACTGTTGCATACAGGGTGTATGTGAAATCGTAAACTTCGCGAAAAAAAAAATATGATAGTCATATATGTCGTTGATGAGCGGTTACGGAAATTACAATGTTTAAAAAAACGTGTCGGCTCGGCCTTTGAACGTTGCAAGCTTGCCGCCGTGCGTATTTGTAGGTATGAACTCTAGTAGACGAAGTGAACGCTAGTACATCAGCTGATAGGTATTTGCGCCTTTTTGTGTAATTAGCGAATCAATTATTTTTTACTTAAAATATTATTGGGTTATAGAAGTACAGAAATTATAAACGGTCTAAAGTGAAAAAGACTGCATCTTCTTCAGCCTATACATGTCCACTGCTAGACAAAGGCCTCCCCCAAGGCTTTTCAAGATGACCGGTCTTGTGCTGCCCTCATCCATCGGCTTCCCGCGTCCTTCACCAGATCATCGGTCCACTTTGTTGGGGGGCAGGGAGCCCCCCAACAAAGTGGACCGATGATCTGGTCTTCCGCGCGTCTTCCGGTACGTGGCCGCCACTCCAGAACCTTACTGCCCCATCGGCCATCGGTTCTAAGAGTAATGTGCCCTGCCCACTGCCACTTAATTTTAGCGACGCGAAGAGCTATGTCGGTGACTTTGGTTGTTCTGCGGATCTCCCCATTTATGTTTCGATCGCGCAGAGAAACTCCGAGCATAGCTCTTTCCATTGCCCTTTGTGTGACTCTGAGCCTTCTTATGAGGCCCATTGTGAGCGACCACGTTTCAGTTCCGTAAGTCATCACTGGCAACACACACTGGTCAAACATATTAGTCCTGAGACACTGTGATATCATGGACGACGAGAAGACGAAGCATAGCTTCCCGAACGCTGCCTAGCCGAGCTGGATTCGACTGCATATTTTTTTTTAATCAGGAAAAAGCCGACGATAAATTTCACCATTGGGAGGTTCAAAATCATGTACCTACTAGATTCATGATCCTAATTTGTGCGTCGATGCCAGATACACCCTTTATTTCAATTTTTTTTTACCGTTCAAATAGGACGTGTGGCAGATTCGTTTATTTTTGTCTCTCGCACTTTGTCTGACCTGCGTCACAAGTTTTGTTTGGTGGACAACGTATCCGATATCGCTAAAGTTTGTTTTTTTTTTAATTTTTTGTTCGGATATTTTTTTCTGTTCTATCTATTTTCGAGACTCATTCCAACGTTAATGATGGTCCAGTATCAATAGCAAAAATATTTAAGTCCACATACAAAGTCATTCGAAGTCCGTGGACCAATAGGACGCATGCATTAAAAAAAAATTGGTCCTGACAAGTCAGACTTTATTTTATTTTGCTTAACATACATAACCATTGTATTTTTTTATGATTCACGTTATGTACTTAGATACCAACAATGTTAAAACTTATGTAAGTAAATTCTTAGTATAGTTAAGAGTGGAATAAAATATTACTATAGGCACTTTTGATATTCACAACTCATCTCATCAGCTGAACATTATAATAATATAACAATGACTATGCTTCATCAACATTGCAAAAACTTAGACCCTATCATTCAAAACCGTCCCAATATAATTCATCACATCAGGTAGCATTCAGACAAGTTTTATTTGACCTTATTTATAACAAAACAAAGACGCCATGACAGAACAAAGAAAAGCAATTTGTTATCAACAATATCGATGGAGCGAGTACCAGGCAAACAGGAGCTACGAAGAAGTAATACACAAAATATATAAGAAACACAAATTAATAAAATCTTGGGTCCGTCCGCGAGCGAAACCCGTTTCCATGACACACGTGCAGCGAGCGAACGATGGGGGACCGAGATGGATAATTATACAGCTGTCTTGCTCTAGTGCAACGGTAAGAATTGTGTGGACCTTGCAACTTGAAAAATATGTTAGTTTACTTCCAGAACTAAAACAACAACACTAAAACTGTGAAAGTATTACCTCGCTCAGGGAAAACTTTGATCATGTTGCACATCCCTAAATTCAGATTTGTGATAAGTGAATGAGAATATCTCACTAAAGCAGGTATCGTTCCGACTGCCTTTCGTTACTAAATTTTCATTTACTTCAAGTTGATTTTTGTACTGGTTGATGTATTTATAAATAGCACCATTATTAATATTTGATGTCGCACTGCAGGGCAAAGGACTCTACACTTCTTTACGTTATTATAATTATTATTTCATGTCCCAATGTAAGGAAAAGGACTGTCTACCGTCTACAGGTCTTCCATTTCTCTCTGTTTAAAACATCTGAGCACGAGTTCTGATTGAAGAGTCCGGCTCATTTCACCCATCTCCGTATTCAGCCGAATTCTGGATCCAATTCCATTTCAGTATGACAGCTTTCCGAGTGATGTCAGTTAACTTTATAACGCAACCAGCTTGCTTTAAAATTATTAACATTTGCATTAGTTTCCAGATCGACAATAGCTTTCTTTATCCTCTTGACTGCTGGATTACAGTAATTCATTTGCCTAGATTCTGATAGCTTGATATGAAGGGTTCTTCAATACAACTTTATTTTTTTACTTTGATTACTCCTTCAGGAACTTTTACTAAAAATAAACAGATAAAAATCCATACTATTCCAGCACAATGCATCGATAGAAGAGCCTGTTCTTTTTTTTTTATCTTATCCATGCTGGGTGCGTAACACAGGTGTCTCTGGCTTACGCCTATTTACAACATCACAGCTATCTGTATTATTGTTACCTGCTACCCTGGCCATTGCGGGGGTGGAATGGGTTTTGAAGGGACAGGTACATGCCAATGGATCAGTGTAAATGGTTTCACTATATACGGGTTGAAGGACCAATATATAGCTACTCGAATAACTTTCAAAACAGGCAAGTTTATTCCTTAAAGTCGAGTTGATAAGGATGACTACAAAACTACTGAACCGATTGTAATGAAATTTGGTACACAGATAGTCTAGAGTCTGAAAAAGGATATGGGCTATAAAACGTCTCGCTATGACCATTAGGAGCAGAGCAGTAACAAAAAATGTTGCGAAAACGGGGGCAAACCCGGACGTACATATTGCTCCCATTATTTTAACAGGCGCTTATTTTATGTCAACACGCGGACGGAGTCGCGGGCAACAGCTAGTTTGTTATTATTGATTTTTGATTTTTTTTCAGTAAGATTGTTTTAATTTTAATGGAGCTTCGATACTTAGAAAAATGACACCACACTGGTCTAAAAGATTGGTCAACACACACAAACCATAAAGCAAAGTTAGCCAAAGGTAATCCATCAAACCAATCTGCAACAAGCACAAATCATCCATCAATTTACAAACAGCGTTGACAATTTCTTCACCTCTTCTCCTAACACCCGCCTTTAATATTTCACTTAAAGACAATAATTATTTGTCTACAAACAAGTAATACTTGTTTTGGTTTGACTTAAGCTGTGGTTTCACTACGACGACTTTGAGGAGCGATAGTCTATCGATGCTTGATTTATGTCTGTCGTAAAGCTGACCGTTTTATTGGCTTTGGCGTTTGATGCTACTTCTATGTTTACTTTTGAACAAAGTATTATAGTCGTTTTAAATGTTTTTATTAAACCTCAAGTTAGTGAGAAGTTTTCTGTGGTCTTACAACTACTTGCAACTTCACACTTTCCCATTCCTGCCCTGGAGTTGTCAGTGAACGAAATTGAATTAGCTTCAATTTATAAAATGTGATACTGGCCAAGGACTTTGCTTTGTTTCACACAGATAGATGTGATCTTTTTTTATAAAACAGGTATTTAGTATATACAGAGTGTATCTGACATCGTAAGGCAAACTTTGCGAAACGGCTAGATCGCATGTCACTAATAAAATTATGATAGTAATTTATGTCGTTAATGAACGGCTACAGAATTCGCAGTGTTTTAAAAAAAGTGTCGGCTGTGCCTTTGAACGTTGCAAGCGTACCGCCGTGCGGGTTTGTACGTATGACGTCGATCCCGATATGAACTCTATGAAATCAGCTGATAAGACAGTTTTTCGATTGTAATTAGCGAATTAGTTAATTTTTACTTTAAAAACTTATTGGGTTATAAAAGTATAGTAATTACGAACGGTCTAAAGTGAAAAAAACTACATATATTTTCTTTTATATCATGAAAAAGCCGATGAAGAATTCCACCACTGGGGGTTCAGAATAATGTACTGGATCCATGGTACTCGTTTGTGCGTTGATGTCAGATACACCCTTTATATTACAAAATAACTCCAAAATCAATATAATGGTGTAAATAATAATCATTGAACAGATTCTAGAGACATACAAAAAGGATCAATGAAGGCCAAAAATTATATAAGTTAAGTTTATTTAATGTAAACCTTAGCAAACCTGGTTGAAAAAAACAATTGGGACACAGATGCTGTCTTTGTAAATTCTTAAAAGAAATCCCTACAGCTTTTTCAATCGCAGCCCATCTCATAATTAATCATTTAGTCGTTCTAATGAAATCCCCCTCACTGACCAAAGACTTGCTCAAACCCTACATTAAGCGTTTCCAGTGAACGCTGTTAGCTGTCATTAGTAAGAATTACATACAAATTAGCGAATTTATGTACCGCAAGAGTGAAGGAGTGGTGAAATTAGTACCGTTTGGGTTTACGTGCTGAAGTTAGCCTTTTTTCTTAATCGAGATTGGGCCATTTTATTACCTTCTTCAAGGGTTGCTTCTCTATCGCTGTCTTGTTGTGTGATAAAACTATCATTTTGTTTTTTTTTTATGTGATTTAACACTTCAACTGATCTTTGTTATTTGTTTATTTAAATTTTTTGCACTAAAAGTTACAAAAACGGACTTAATGTTTTAGACTTTCTCTACAAGTCTACCATGAGAAGAAAAGATTAGATTACAGGTATTTTGGTACACAAATATCTATATGAGTTCTATACAAATACATACGACATAACACTGTAATATATAATCATTAAATTGCTCATTGCTAGTTACTTTCCTATTTTAGACTGATAAAAAATTCATATCTTCAGTAACCGTTCCATTCTCTAACCTTGGCAACTTTTAAGATCAATTATTTGGTATCTTCATCATCCCAGCCTATAGAGGTCCACTGCTGAATAAAGGCCTCCCCCAAGGCTTTCATTCCATTGGGGGCCATTGCCATAATTCCCACGCTTGGCAGGTGGTAGAGGATCGCACTAATTTGTTATTCCACAGGAGAAGCGCTGCTGCCCGCTCCACTGGTGAGTGTTCCCTTAGTCGCCTCTTACGGCTTAAGGATATGGGTTGGTACTATTCTATGCCCGGTAACACACGGAATATTTTATATTGGGGATATTCTATATCTAAAGTAGTAAATTCTGCTGAGAACCCGAAAAAATCAAACCCTATTCAATTCAAGACTGGTACTGGACATACAACATCCAACAATTACTCACTCTAACGAACTTCAAACAGATTCCCATATAATCATGTTTCAATTCCACACATCACTGACCAATGACAAAAAACATTCGTGATTTTAAATCTATTATGTCTCAGTCCCACAATGTTTTGTCCAGAAACCGTCTGTTTGACAACGATTTTTCCCGAAGTCGTTTGTCTCAGAATCGTTTAAAGGATTATATCAAAAGGACATAATGACTCAACATAACTGGCCATCGCCAGTTCAGTGATTAATCGTTTGTTGATTCCAAATTTGAAATCACGTTTCGACTTAGGGTTCAATGCGTGATTGAAACATTATTTTTTTGAGGGTCGAGAAAAAGCGTGGAACAAATATCTAAAGGGTTTGAGTAAAAAACACGTGTTTGTTATAGAGATGTGTTGAGGAATTTCAAGTATTTGAGAAAAGAGAAATTGATAGAATTTGTCTTAGGTAATGTAATAAAAAAAAAACGCCGAGACAAATAAAAAAACAACCGACTTCAAAAACTCTACTAAGTGATATACATACCTATAACTAATTTCGGAAGCCGGTGTCTTTGGTTTGTGTATTATCGTTTTTTACCATCGACTTCCGAAAAGAGTGATTTTTCACTTGCTATTTGATGTTCTTTTAAACATAAAAAATGCTGTTGAATTGGGAAACTTCTCTTTTTTTTTAAATCGGCTATAAAGAGCTGAGGCTAAACAACAGAGTACCCTGATGGTGAAGGAAAACATCTTGAAGAAACCTGGACTTTAAGTCTGAAATCGCCAACCCGCATTGAGCAAGCGTGGTGATTACACTCAATCCTTCTCTGTATGAGAAGAAACCTGTGCCCAGCAATGGGACGACGGGGTGTCTAAGATATACTTAGAAAGTACATATAACTTAGAAAAGTTACATTGGTGCTTGCCTGACCTGGAATCAAACCACACTCATTTTTGAGAGGCTGGTAGTTGAACCACTAGGTCACCACGACTACTATATACTTCTAATGGAAACTTTTATTACTATATCCTAGATAAGATCACCTTTACCCTCAAAAATCACCGTAGATTTTTCTATAAAGTTCACACAATGAATAGCAGTACACTAGTCAGCACAAAGCTGTATATACTTCACATATTTACTGCTCAGTTCTCCAACTCCTCAAACGGTCCTAAAGGACGCAGAAATCCCTAAGGCAAAAGCAATCATCCATAGAGTGTTTAGCGAACCGCAAACATTAGTTGGTGAGACTGCTCAGCAGCCTGCACCTATTCGAATCACTGTGATTACACGAACAGGTTACACACAGGTACAGTTACATCGGAGTATAGGATTAAGTATTTAACAATAATTATTATGTATATAATAATTTCTAGTAGAGAACCTATTGCAAGTAATGATAACTTGAGAAATGGCTTCTGAGATTTTTGATGCAAAAAAGTAATTTGTGTTTTGCTTGGTGCTACTGTTTATAATGGCAGGTTCAATTTTGTAATTTATGGGTTCCTATTGAAGTAAAATGATCTCCTTCGTCTTTTTTAGGCATTCTTATTAACTGCATGAGGAGTTATCTATGAAGATATACCCAATAACAGCCCAATATATCTGTTTCTTTCACATTGTGGAACGTGGAAAATTTCCGTATATAATCACAAGCATCAATAGTCAACTTACAATTGTGATTTTTCGAAGAATAACTAACGTAATTTTGAAATACGACACATCACAAAAACCTGTAGGATTGTAAATGCTATGTTCATAACACAATAAAATTTAATTCAAAAATGAAGGAGCAAATCCCTTTTGAATACCTTTCCTCTTCACCGAACGTATTCATACGTACTTTTGCTCATGCCGTATACAAGATTAATAAGCTTATTACAGGTATGTATGTAAATATCTCGTAAACAAACAGAAAAGCTAACAACTGCCTTATTGCTTCTAGACAGAGGTTCTGCTACAATTAACCCAATAAAACAGTTTCTGACTAAGCAATACACTCCTGCAATTTTATTAATACAACCACTACTACTAAACTCCCTATGGCTACTAACTGTAACTCAGTTCAAAACAGAAGCGGTCTTGTAAACCTCCAAAGATAGATTACTCTGAATTACACCTAACCTGATGATCTAATACCAGAACATGGTCCAGACCATTTCCTCTCAATTAAACATAATTAAATAATTGATTTACAGCAACACAAATAATTTTCTAAATGACTCCAAATAAGATATAAAGATATAGTATAAACGGTTAGACAATTACCTATTATTAAAGTTAATTGTTTAACCCAATGCTGTGATACACGAAATGATACAGAACGAACTATTAAACCATACACTAACCATCACTTTGACCATACCATTCGGCATTAATATTTTACTTAATGACTTTCGAAGATGTAATTTCTAGTATCGAATGTGTTTTGATGTTACTATTTTTGTTTGCGTCTATCAATTTCGGGAGTGCTGTCAAAATTTTTGAAATCCATTATTTTAATAGGTTCTGTTGTTTAATGTTTTGAGCTGTAATTTGAATTTTGATTTAGGTTTGACAATTAATTTATTGGCTGTGAAAGTTCTATCTTTCTTTAGTTTTATGATCTCTATAAAATTATACTAATTTAATACTTTACAATAAATACTTTTAATATGCGATGATGATATCTTTAAAAAAATACATATACTAATTAAAAATATTTGCCGTTTTTAATAACATTCAGATAACAGATTTTCTTCATTTATTTAACAATTAGCTGCGCCTGGCGGTGTCACCCGCGTAGGTTTCGATATGTTTTTTTTTTATATACTCTGCTCCTATTGGTCGCAGCGTGATGTGATATAGCCTAAAACCTTCCGTGATTAATAGGCTATTGGACGAGTAGTTTCTGAGATTATCGCGTTCAAACAGTCAAACAAACTCTTCAGCTTTATATATTAGTATAGAAAGTCAGATTTAGCAGATTTTTTGATGTAGGTATTATACATAATCTACCGTCACTGCCAGTAGAGATTTGATGTATGTACAATTAAATGTAGCACACCATTCAATGAACACCACCTCAACAGAATCCCGCTCTATCCCGAACGACGACTAGATTTATTGATAATTCAGTGGTTTTACTTTAACCCCCAAAGCCCCTATAAGTGATTATAGTGAACAACCATATTGGCGAGGCAGTCTTTGATGGTAGCTTAAGTATAATAGCTACCTCAAAAAATCTGCCAAAGCTAGCAAAAATTGATAACCATCTAAAAGACGTGCCCATCCTAATTAATAAAACCCTTCGTTAAACACAGTGACGAAAAAAAATAACATTACATGAACTGTATAACAAAATGATGGGTATTTGAGAACGCACTCGCGTCCAGACGAGGCATTGTATGCAGATGCAAGTCAAACCTCAAACTTATTAATTATCATGGGTGAGTACAGTACTGAATAATAATTAGTTTTCTACAATTTGCCCAAGCAGACGAGCGATGGCTTCGTGACGATTTAAAGTTATTGGGTTCTGACCCAATAACTTTGATACTAGGACCACTTTTGCTTCGTGATATATTTATGAATCGTAGGACCAAAAAACTGCTCCTGCCGCTGCTGGAAGTTGGTGGTATTTTGTGTGCATGTTACCTGTCATGCATCGACCTCAAGTCAGTTTAAATGATTGTTTTGTTTGTTCTGTGGAGGTCAGATAGGCGGCAGTTCTATGTAACATATACTAGTATAGTCCTATCCCAACATAGTCATTAGTCATCATCTCAGTGTTAATCCCATTTGTATCAGCTTTGGTGTCTGGGGTCCGCTTTACCAGTCTAAACTGCTGATTTGGCTAAACATAGATATTTTACCTGAAGCGACTGCCACCTGACCTCCATAACCCGTTGGCTATATCGAAGCCTTCGGGTTTTCTTTTTGGAGGCTGTTCGATTCCAAGATAGCATATTAGGGAAAGAGTTTAGTGGATGATGGCAGGCCTCTCAAAAACTGTAAAACTTCACAGTCAACCTAAAATGACTCCCCACTCATTATTCCCCCCACTTTCGCATTACACATCCACTAAAGCCAACAATCCCTTTCTTACCTCCAAACAAACGGAAGATTAATGATGTCAAATTTAAAGCCAGTTCACGGTTGCCGATAAAAAATCGCTGGTCTGTGTTCACATTTTACTTAAAAGAGTAAAAACGTCTGGCTACCGTATTACGCTTACCTTTCATATGGTAATTCGTTCAGCTATTGTTGGTCTGATGTATGCCAAAGATGAAACGTAAAGCATTGTTTGGCTTGTACTTATTGTTGGTACTTTACTCTGGTCTATTTGGTAGAGGTGTGCTTATTATTGTGAAGAGTTTTGTGCTTCATCACAGTTATGTGTTGCTACTAGAACAAAAATCGTTGGAAAGGGTAGGTTCTTATTATGAAATTGGTATTTTATTTAAACTCGAAGTTATATAAACTTGCAATCACGTTTAAATCTCAATAATTAGAAAAAATAAATACAGCCGTGGCGTAGGGGCAGCGAACGCGACCGCTGCGCTAGGAGGGCTTCGATCCTGCGCAGTGCAAATATTAGTATGCATGAATATGAATATTTGCACAGGTTTGGTCATGCCTCCGAAAGCACATTAAGCCGTTGGTCCCGGTTGCCATACAAATATCTATTGGCAGTCGTTATGGGTTGTTGGAGCCCTCAAAAGTCCAACAATTGGTCTAACTGCAATGCTTCGATATCTTCTTCGGGTTGTAGAGGTCAGACGGCAGTCGCATCACGGAAAATATTGATATAACCGAAATATCGATTTATCAGTCTAACCAGACATAGGTGAATAGCAGTATTTTACATGGAGCGGTTTCCTTGTTCAGGGGCATTTTGTTTTTGTTTTAATTTCATTAAGAAATGGACAGAAGATCCTGTTAAAAATTGACGTTTTACTTCCTGTGTTTTTATAAAAACATCTTTACTAATACTATAAATCCGAAAGTGAGTTTATTTGTTTGTTTGTTCCGCTTTCACGCCGTAACTGCTGAACCGATTGCTTTAAAATTTTGCAGTCGTAAAGTTAGTAGTCCAGATTAAATAACAAGGTACGTTTTATCCCGGAAAAATTTGAAATTCCGGGGGGAAATCTAAAAAGCGCGATATAACCGAATTCCACGCGGACGAAGCCCCGGGCGGTAAGCTATTAGGATATAAAATACATCAATTTATTGCGATTCACTTGTACATATGTAAATTAAACTAATTTTAAGTTTCATGTTTTGAGTGTAGCTTTTCTTTTCAATTTCATTATAAAAGGAGAGAATATAAAAGATATTAGTGTAGTGTGTGACTCGTTTCTTTTAACAAGAAGTCCATTCACTTCAAATTCCAAGATCAGAATATGTTTAGTTCGGATGATGTTTAGTTCTTGACAATATGTTGAGTAATATTTGGTAAAGGGGTTAGTAATCGTCGGCCATCTGACATAAAAGACTGTGGGAATAATCAGCATATGATTCTGTTTGAATTAAATTCAAATAAAGAAAGGGGTTATTTCTTTGAGTTTAATTACATAGATATTAATCTATAATAATATATAAAGCTGAAGAGTTAGAACGTGCTAATCTCAGGGACTACTAGACCGGTTTGGAAAATTCTTTTTGCGTTGGATAGCCTATTAATCCAAGAAGTCTATAACATCATATTGCGACCAATAGGAGTAGAGCATAACCAACTGCACGCGAACGAAGTCGCTGGCGGACGCTAGTCGCTGATAAAAAAAAGCGAAAGCCGCGGATGCAACTGAGATTATACGCTGAAATGATAATGATGATATTAATCACTGATAAATCAGTAAAAAAAAGAATAGTTTTAGCAAATGCATTAATAACACTTTTTGTGATGTAAGTAAAATACTACTATTTTTTAAAACATTACGCCTATACAGAAGTGTATAGGCGTAATGGATAGATCGTTTAGTTTAAAATTGCACGCCCCTCCACTGCTCGTCGCACATACAAATCAATTTCTTTTTTGTGTTGTTGTTTAGTTTTTATTTTAGAGGATTTCTACTTGTAGTGCACGTATATTTTGCCAGGTATGTTCAAGCCCCACGTAACAGTGGACGAGCATATTTTCATCAACCGGGCACAAATCTAAAATCTTACTTCGGAAGCGCTTCGCGGTTTCGCCTCGTCTTTTTATCCCGTACATCGAAGGACTGGGCCAATTTGCCTGAGACGGTCTACCCGTCTGATTATAATTAAGGTATCTTCAAGACTAGACTCAGGTACCCATCCCTAAATAAACTAATGAGCTTTATCATCAACGATTGTATCATTGCTTTCCCTATCAGGAAGGATTGCGGTCAAGCAATATATAACACTAGCGGCCGCCAGCGACTTCGTTCGCGTGAAGTTAGTTATCTTATGCTCCGCTTCTATTGGTTGCAGTGTGATGTTATATAGCCTTCCTGAATTAATGAGCTATAAAAGTAAAAAGAATTTTACAAATCGGACCAATAGTTCCTGAAATTAGCGCATTCAAACAAACAAACTCTTCAGCTTTATATATTAGTATAGATTGAAAAAAAAGAATTGCCACCTCGTGCATAGCAGTAGCCCTTGCTTCCACTAAAAATACATAATTTAGTACCTCAACAGTACAATTTAAGTTATTTTATTGGTCCTTTCATTCGCATTCACATTTGAAAGACCAAACTCAGTGAACACACCCCTACAATGCCCTATACAACAGAGAAGCAAACCACAAGTTACCAAAAATTGGCCCGTATGAATAATATCAATTCAGGTAGCTGTGGTTACAGTCAAAACAGTATTTTAATACAAGTATTCTTGGCGATGATGAATTACCTTCATATTTTAAAAGATTTTTTGGTCCAGACTTTATAGCTCCTATAGGTATTATATTTTGAACCCGTATTCTATACAGAGAGCTGCGGTTTTTCATTTATTTTAAGCATTAAATCTTTGAAAGCTTTTATGCACATTTTTGTCGTATTTATGGTTAAAAGGTTTATAGTAACAAATTACTGCAATAGATGCAGATGTAACTCATCGTATAAATGCCGGGTGGATGAAATGGAGGGAGCTCTCTGGGGCCCTATGTGATAGACGAATGCCCATTCGCACTAAGGGCAGAGTATACAAAGCAGCAGTGCGCTCGTCTATGACATATGGCGCCGAATGCTGGCCACTGAAAAAGCAGCAAGAACAAAAACTACATGTCGCAGAAATGAGAATGCTTAGATGGGCTGGTGGGGTAACAATGCTGGACCACATCCAAAATATCCACATTCGCGGCAGTTTTAAAGTAACACCTATACAGGAGAAGGTTTTGGAGAGCCGCCTAAGGTGGTACGGTCATGTCATGCGGCGACCATCGGACCACATGACAAGAAAAGTACTTGACATTGGTACCCAGCCCAGAAGACGTGGAAGACCCCGCCTTACATGGATGTCCGTTATTGACAGGGACCTAAAAAGGACGCAATTAACATCTGAGACGACCCAGGACAGACCGTCCTGGCGAAGATTGACCAGAAGGGCCGACCCCAAATAAATGGGATTAAGGCCAGGAAGAAGATATTAACAAATTACTGAAAGTATTCTCTAATTTATCAACTTGGCTTTTGTTCGGCTTATTGGTCTTGCCAGGTTACTCCTTTCCTATGAGTATTCGGCAGGGTAATTGTGTAACACACTCTCAGTAGCAATGGGTTTCATTTTTACATGCTTTTTACTAGCTTCACTTGTACAACTGTGAATTTGAACAGTCCACACATCACATCTTGTGGGAGTGTATTCTTTGGCAGAATGAACGCAATATTATGTTGGATAGTGTACAAGTTACATCCGGAGTTGTTTATTATACGGACCTTGTAGAAACTAGAACTAATTTCCGTGCGTTCAGGCGCTTTTGCCATACCTATTATTGGAATCAATTGTAACAGCAAATACCTACTTAGGACCCATTACTTAATCAAATGTTATTCCGTGGTGCTTGGCAATCTGGGCTTCTCCCAGTTGCAATAATGTCCCTTTGTGCCGATTGGCCTAGTTCTGTTCTGTCTCCGTGTCTGTATTATGGAGGGAAGTGGAAAAAATATCTTTTTTCTTACTCCTCCGCTATTCTTTTCTGATTAATTTCGTTGCGGGACCCAAGACAGTTGAATCGTTTCTCCAGGACTCGTCGAGCTTCATTGCTCGGCGTTTTTCTGGCGGTCTCCACTGTTGATTCTGGCTTTCAGGAGTTGCAGTGGGTTGGGAACAGTGTGGCAGGTTTTAGCTTCACTTGTATGTTTGCTTGCTTGCTTGTTTGTTTGTCCGTCTCTAACTCTTTGGACTACGAGTGAGCGGCTTATTACTGTAAAATGTCCCACCGTTTTCATTCGCTCCGCTTTTCACCGTTCGTTCGTTCGTTTTCTTTAAAAAAAAAAAAAGAATATCGAACTAAAAAGTTGAAAATATAGTTTAAAAAACTTAAAAAAAAACATGCTTTTAAAGAATATCAAACTAAAAAGTTAAAAATAATTTTAGAAAAAGCGTGAGGCGCTTAAATATAGGTACAAAAAATATGGCACAAAGCGCCTCACGCTCTTTTCTTAAATTATTTTTAACGTTTTAGTTTGATATTCTTTAAAAGCATGTTTTTTAAGTTTTTTAAAGTATATTTATGACATTTCAACAACATTCATTGCGTTGTTTACATTGTTGAGAAGACACATTTTTCGATAATATGGAGGAATGGTTTAGTGATATGCCTCAAAATAGTAATAGTGTACCATGCAAGAAAAGTAATAAAGGAAAAAGGAAAGAAAGACAACACAGCCTCCATAGCGTAGCGATGGCTGCGTAAGCAGGCACGGGTTCGATCCTCGCGCAGTGCAAATATTTGTATCATTCATCATCAACCTTTTTATTCCACTGCTGGGTACAGGTCTCCTCTCATACAGATAAGGATTTAGCGTAATCACCACGCTTGCTCAATGCGGGTTGGCGATTTCAGACTTAAAGTCCAGGTTTCCTCAAGATGTTTTCCTTCACCTTCAGTCATGGTGTCCAAGATATACTTAGAAAGTACATATAACTTTAGAAAAGTTACATTGGTACTTGCCTGACCTGGAATCAAACCCGCGCACTCATACTTGAGAGGCTGGTGTTTCAACATTAAGTAAATATTACCATATATACCAGTAAATATTTGTATACGTAAATATTATGAAGATTTGCACTGGTCTGGTCGTGTTCAAATCACGTTAAGCCGTTTTTCCCGGTTGCCATACTAACATCTAATGGCAGTCGTTACGGGTTGTTGAAGCCCTCAAAAGTCCAACAATTGGTCTAGCTGCAATGCTTTGATGTCGCCTTCGGGTTGTGGAGGTCAGATGGCCGTCGCTTCACGGAAAATATCGAAGTTTAGCCAAATGAGGAGTTAGACTGGTAAAGCGGACCCCAGACTCCAAAGCGGCAAAAGCTTCGGATGCGACTGGGATTAAGGCTGAGATGATGAGGAGTATGTTATGCAATGAGTGTGGTGGTTATGTACCTGCTATATCATTATTATTACTGAAAAAGTCAGGTTCTTATTATGAAATTACTATTACTTTACTACCAATGATTAGAAAAAAATCTTTTACTGAAAGGATTTTTTTATGCAATTTCAACTATTATTATTTTCATTCGTTGATTGTGGCTAAATAATAGACAATTCTGGACTTCATAAGCTGATGTTCATCGTGATCGTGCAGTATAATTTAAATTATACCAATCCCGCCTTTATCTGAATAATTGGTATCTAGTTCCCACTTCCCAGTATTAAAATCTGCAGCGATATGGTCTCATTTTACGAGTGTTATAAACTTTAAAAGGGAGAGTCAATGTCGTGATTTGTGATGACGGTGATCGCGTAGGCGTTGCGCTGGCTACCGTGCTGAGGCATAGTGTTGTGACTGCGTAATATCGATAGACGGGGCAAAGGTGCCGATGACAAGCAGATACTGAGGCCATTTGCAATAGTGCAGATGTTATTACAGTTGCAATGTTGTACAAAGGCTCCGTTTGATATAAATGTAAATACGTATGAATTTTGTAGTGAGAAAGTTTAAAGATAGGGACAATGAATTCTGGTTTTATGTTCCTTACATATGAAACAATTTTTTAGAACGAAAAATTTGAATCGATTCATTTTTCGTGTAAATCTTTACGCTTGAGAGTACCTTTCTTATACAATATGTAAAGAAAGCCCTGTCCAATCGGTGAAGGTATTGTTAGGTATCGTTAACTGATTCGAATAATGCCTACAAAGCCGGGCTAAATTTAATAAATAACCGCTAAAAAATAAATATTATTTTAAAAAACGAGGCAACTTTATACATGTGCGGTAGGCAACACGGTAGGCATACATGCACAGGTGAAGGGGGAAGGGGCACGCGGCACGTGGTTGTATCACTCATAATAATACTGTCTCAAAAAATTACCAAATTTTGGGGAAGTTGGAAATATTCGTGGAAAAAAAAGATTATTTCAAAATTCATAAGTATTGTTACTTTGATGATTACGTAAAATTTCATATTATATTTGCTCATGTGTTTGCCTAATCTTTATTATCCTTATGGGTTGGACGGCGTTTTCTTTACATATTCTATATTTCTCAACTGCATAAGGTTTGGTTTCCAGTTTAACCAGCACGGTAATTGCGTAACACATTATCAGTAGCAATGCATATCATTTTGACAGTTCAACAGCATTCATTACGTTTTAGAGCAGACACATTTTCGAACATACAACCTTCACGAATCGGACAGGGTTTTCTTTACATATTGTATATGTAATATATGTAACTAATTTAAAAAAAAATAGGTTTAAAAATATTTCTTTTTGATCAAAAACCTTTTATTTCTCATTGGAGATGAGTTTATTATTATTTTAATTAAGTAGTGGCGAAATTTCACACACTATAGCAAAACTAGCTTTTAGAACCAAGGTGTTGCCAGTCATGTATCTGGTTGAATTCAATGATACTGCTCTGCAAAGCCAATCAAACAGGATAACAAATCATGATAAGCCAAATCGATAGATCAAGCCAATGAATAAAGATTAATTCATATAGCTAAATTAATCGTACTTAATAAATAATTCAAACAAACTGAATAAAACAAGAAACTAGATCGCGTTGAACTCAATAATTAAATGATAAGACATCGTAATTTGCTGAAGAAAAAGAGACAAAAAAACAACATTCAACACATCAGGCAGACGTCATCGTTTCAAAGGAAGAAATGAATAAAAACAAAAAAGCATCGATATCGGCACAGCACATCTCTAAAGGCCAGTGACCCAAAAAAGGTACAGAGTGAAAAAAAAAAGATTATATTTTATTTTCAAGATACAAGTACTATCAAGGCATAAATTAAAGGTTTTATTATTTTCTCTTTTTCTCGCACCACGTGTATCGATGTAAGCACGGAGGCTTGGCGACTTGTAGGGTCAGCAGAAAAACTTGATTTTGTTTTTTATTTTAGTAGTACAAGGTAAAGCTTTGTGCTGGTTTTCACTGTTTTTAGGTACAAGTAAAGTATTGTGAAGGCATTTTTAAACGTGGGTTGTAATTGGGTTAAAGACATTATAAGATATTTCACCTCACTAAGCAGATAGCGATCTGTAAAATATCAACGTTACTTAGAATTATTTTTTGTGCATGTCGGTAATCTAATTCAATTCCTATTATCTAAGCACTATATTGTTAACCAAACAATCAGGACACAAAAATGCTGGAAGCTACATTTTAAACATGAAAAACCCCCACAACTCCAGTCCCAAAATGAAATGTCAACCTTACATGATATTGCACCGCAATAATTACTTACATTTCAACTAACAAGCAAATTGCTATCCGTACTAAACAATATCACGATTATTACCGTTGAGTTACGTATAAACTGGCCCACTACTGGACTTACGCAGCGCGCATGTGCGTGTACAGATACATGCGCATTTATCCGAACGCACACATAAGTAGCGCATGTGTGCGTAACAAGAAACTTGTTGTTCGCTGCGCAAGAGCATGCGTACGTTGTTTTTAATTTTCTATTAGATTTATTTGATGTCAGAGGTTTTATGGGTCCATGTCTATATTGGTAGGTTTTGGTAGTTACTGATAGGGATTTAAATTCATTTGGGATTTTGTTTTATTTTAAGGGTTCTGGTAGTTGATTCAATTACGTGATTGTACGGTAAGCAGAGTCCTTCTCATAGAGAGGAGGTCTACCATGGCTTATGTTCTAGCAGTGGAAATATTATAGGCTAAACATGTACGGTAATCGCCAAGTTTTTTTTTTAAACTTTGCCCTCTGGTAATTGGCTGTAACATTGTGGGACTTTCTAAGTATATCTTGGACACCAATGACTGATTAAAAGACACCAATGACTGAAGGTGAAGGAAAACATCTTGAGGAAACCTGGACTTTATAAGTCTGAAATCGCCAACCCGCATTGAGCAAGTGTGGTGATTACGTTCAATCCTTCTCTGTATGAGAGGAGACTTCAACCCAGCAGTGGGACGATAAAGAGGTTGATGACGAATTGGCTGTAGATGATACAATAACTGTGTCATTAAAAAATAAATGTATTTACTAACATGTTTTTTCCGTATGTTGTTATTCTTTGTAAAATATGGTAATGAAATGATTTACACAAAGTAACTGCTTTGCTGTCAACGTCGTGGTGGCATAGACGTTAAAACACCAGCCCCTTAAGTATGAGTGTGCGGGTTCGATTCCAGGTCAGGAAAGTACCAATGGAACTTTTCTAAAGTTATATGTACTTTCTAAATATATCTTGGCTAACAATGGCTGATTAAAAAGGTGAAGGAAAACATTTTGAGGAAACCTGGACTTTAAGTCTGAAATCGCCATCCCGCATTGAGCAAGCGTGGTGATTACGCTTAATCCTCCTCTGTATGAGTGGAGACCTGTGCCCCGCAGTGGGACGATAAAAGGTTGATGATGATGATTATGATGACTGCTTAGGGTTCGAATCGCATCCCTTACCACTGGGCCACCACTGCTTTGGCAAACAGCAATATGTATTTCAATTTACAGACAGAATTACCTACAGTCTCTTTTAAATGCAAAGATCTCTCGTCATCTACCTACCTAAAACTGGAAATAAGTTATAAAAAACTATTACAAACCCCATTAAAACATTTTACCATGGAACATTATAAAAATGAAACAGTCAAAATAATCTAAATATACCAACAACTGCACACAATTATACTGTGACATGTACCGTTAGCAAAAACAAAAGACGTACCACACAAACTAAAAAAAAACTGTCACATAATTTCCCGTTACGGTATTTTGTGCTTTATTTCCTCAAACATAAGTGTCGTATCTCAGTTTTTTGTTAGTAAAAAATAATGGTTTTTAAAGTAGGTATAATCTTAAAACGAGAGTGTGGCAATACAAAAATAATTTAATGACAGCGATATCGTCTCTAGATGGTTGTGATTATGTTATGTTGGTCGCCGTTGCATGAGTTCTAACTCGCATATGATTGTTTGAAGTGGGACATTAGTGTTTTGAATTATATGTTCTTTTTTCGTAGTAGTCCTTTGTTTTTTCTTTTTTTAAATTATCGCTTTGGAGACGCAGTGATCACTGGCCAGGTACAGGCGGTACATAATGTGAAATTCTCCTCATAAACGTAGGTGAACAGAGCTACTATTTGACCTGGAGCCCTAGTCTGTTACAATAGTGTCAAAATGATCAATCAGTAATCAAATTATGATCGATTTTGACAAGTTTCGCATTCTACTAGCAAAATGGTGTCACTATGACTTTTCATTGGTCAATTCTATTAGTCGATCGAACATTATGAACTTAGCAGATTACGAACTTTTTAGCACAATGACAATGAAATTGTGTAGGAATGACAAATTTATAAGAAATAGCAGACTATAGTCGTGGTGGCCTAGTGGTTAAAACATCAGCCTCTCAAGTACAAGTGTGCGGGTTCTAAGTTATATGGACTTTCTAAGTATATCTTGGACACCTATGACTGATTGAAAGGCGAAGGAAAACATCCTGAGGAAATCTGTCTTTAAGTTCGAAATCGTCAACCCGCTCAATCCTTTTTTGTATGAGAGGAGATCGGTGCTGTGAAGGTTGATAATGAGATGAGGGCCCCCTGATGCTAGGGATTGACACTATGGATAGTTTACTTTAAGCTCTCTGTACCTAACTTTTAATTCTAAGCGTTTTATAGAAGGCAGAAGACCTGCCGTATCTTTGTAATTATACATTAAAATTAAAACAACTCAAGATTTGTTTTGTAGGTCAAACAGCAGCTGCATCGTAAAGGGCCGGTGGCTAGCCATAACATAATAGATGGAGTACTTTACTGAGCTTACAATTGCGCACAAACGCGTAGTAATTCGCTTATTATGTTATGTTACAATTGTGATTTCAATAATCATATAAATACTTAATATGAAAAATTTATGTCATATTTTGGCAAAACATTAAAGATTGATAAGTATGGAAAAAATCTATGCATGTATGACAAAAAAATTACAATGACGTGAGTACTTAAAGCTACCCGGAACTGTACAATTTTTCCAATTAACCGTAAATGCTCAATCAGTCAATCAATCAAAAGGTCATTTATTTAAACTAGACTGAGAATCAACACTTTTTGAACGTCAATATTACCTGAAGGAAAACGAGATGCTTGTATAGTTTAATGGACTGTAGTTGCACTGATAAATTAATAAAAACCACGAGCTACGATACAAGACGTGCGGTTTATTCAGAACTTGACACAAGAGAGATATGACAGACAAAACACCATGTTGCCATACATAAATATACATTAAATGTTGCCATACATAAACACAACAGAAAATTAAAAGGTTAATGTTGGGTTCCCAACATTACCTACTTAAGACAGTCTCTCCAAAACGCCCGCCCTTCGCCACTTCCTAGTGCTTTCGCTGGGAAGAAGCAAGCAGTACAGCTGTCTGTTAATATAAAAAAAAAAAACACATGAATTTGTACAATACTATTGTTACTGTAACGACTTTAGACTTTAACCTCTCCTACTTCACGCCATTCAAATCGATTTTCAGGAACTCTCATCCAGCTTTTACTAACCATCCTGTAAAAATCGTAGACTAGACCAAGGGCGTCCCATAATACTTAAAAAAAATCGCGTTCACCATGCAAGAATACGTCTAGCCCAACGTTGAAAAATCATCACTACGAACACGTCCAGTCTATCGTTGAAAATACATTAAAGATTTGGGAGTACTGGCGTGCCGGGGGGGGAGGCTGTCTCCCTTGCACGGAAAACCCGTAATTACTAACTAAAGTATAAACGAGGACTTATCTTTAACTTTTAAATAAACTACGCAGTAGATACTGGCAAACTGTACGATGTAGTTGCCAAAAAAAAACGCGTGCGCACACAGATTAGGTACCCACTTTAAAAATTTGTCTTGCTCCCCCCTCAGGCCTAACTTGCCCCCCCTAAGCCAGAAGCTGGATACGCCCACGTTTAAAGACATTTTGACAGATTGAAGTAACTTGATATGCAGTTGTCAGTACACCAAAAACAAATAAATATCTACGTAAATATAATTAAAACTCGACATGGTAAGTCTGTTATTACAAAACCCGTATTTAAAACAAATGTTCATAAAATAATGATAACTGTAGGAAGAAAATCCTAATAAACTAATCATGTATAATACGATTTTACGCCAAAGTATCATTAGGGTGACGTAATTCTATTCTATCCCCAAATAATAGAAGATAATGCTGTGTTGATTATGTTACACCGCCGTGCACACGGATCGTATCGTGGGCTTACTGTTTATTTTATTTACGAGTAGGAAAATTAATCGTATGCTCGTACGTTTATTATGACGAAAAATATCAAGATTTTAAGTTTCATTTTAATTTTTAGTATGATTGTAAATTTATTACAATAATACTTAAAAAAGAAAATAAAAAAAAATCGATTAAGTTTTTAACCAGTGTAAGCCAATTAAAATTTGAAAAATCTAAATAAATAAGATGAAATAGCAATGAAGACGATATTATGATGATGTGGGCTGGACACATTGCCCGTAGGACCGATGCCCGATGGGGCCGACGGGTTCTCGAGTGGCGACCACGCACCGGAAGGCGTAGCGTGGGTAGGCCCCCGACAAGGTAGACCGACGACCTGGTGAAGGTCGCGGGAAACCTCTGGATGCGGGAGGCGCAGGACCGGTCGTCCTGGAGAACCTTGGGGGAGGCCTATGTCCAGCAGTGGACGTCTTTCGGCTGAAATGATGATGATGATGATGAGCAATGATAATTCAGCTGTTCAGAAAATTTAAACAAAGGAAAAAAAAACAGTAACTTACCTCCTCAAATCCACCTACAGACAGCGTCCACAAAAAGATAACAAAAAACTGCGCAGGCGCATCATAACATTCGTAACCTACGAAAACCAAAAATAACAACTAACCTAATAACTTTAATTGGTAAGTTAGTCAAAAATATAGCTAAAAGCGACGAAATAAACTAAAAAGGTTGTACAAGAGCAACAAAACGAAATAAAAAAAAAGATCCGTCACGAGCATAGGCGAGGGAGAGCAAAAAGAAAAAAAAACAACATAAGTTCAACGTTTATTTTGGTTGCGTCCTTTTCGCGCGCTTACAGTTACGGTATCTCCGTCTCTTTCTATCGGGCCGAGCGTTGGACACCTGTGCTTTAGTTTCCCCTGAGTACCAACGACCTCTGCGGGGCAGCGAGACGAAACGTCATATGTAGAAGGGCCGTTGTATACAATATTGCACCTTAACCTATTTACTGACGGTACATTATAAATGCAAGCTGTCATAATTACAGATGCGTCGTATTTCGAAGTAAAGCAATCATTGTCGTATACCGATTTGATTCGTAGCAAGATGGAGTATTTTTTTTTAGTTTAATACGCTATACTAATGTATCGTCATAATAACGAAAGTGGCACACCTGTTTAGTAAATCCTATTGTTGAAAACTCAAAGGAAGTAAATTACGGAGTTTTTGGTGCAAAATTGTAGTTTTTTTTTATGGCTTTTGTAAAAGAAAAATAGGGCGTGATGGATTTTGCGTTCTGTAAAAAAAAAGGTGGATTTTGTGTGTCAGATGTTGTTTGTGTAGTGAAGGGTGAACATTTGTCAAAATTAATGGCGTATATTCTTTGTTTACTTGCTGAAGCTTCAAGAGAACCACTATTGGAAATCGATAACATGACTATAATAATAAATACTACTAAATTTAATACATTATATGGATTGGCAGGAGAAATACAAATCTCTCACTTAGTAATACATTGACATATCTGCAAAAAATGTAAAACTGAGTTCATTACATATCCTAATATTTATTAGCGTCTTTACTAGTATCTCAAACCCGATGCATAGCTAAGAGCCTCGACCAACACCTCAAGAGGCTCTCGTTAGACAGCTGGGTCTAGGGCTTAATTCAGAAAGCGGTATTTCTGGCCACGGCTCGCATTGTCAGGAGGTTTATTCCTTTCTCTGGAGCCCTGACCTGTAGCTTGGACCTTGTTCCGGATACCGGTGGGCTAATTTATTATATTTTTAAATAGTTTTTATGTTCTTTTTGTATTTAAAAATGTAAATTAACATGTAATGATAAAATTTTAGGACACACATAACGAAGATAGCTATAAAAGTTAAAACTGTGGCGCAGCTGTGGCTATAGCAAATATCTGGACTCAAACTGCCTACACTCCTAAAAGACTCAAAATCAAGCTAAATAGAAGGTTTTTAAACAGTATCCAGCCAGTATATAGATACTGGAACAGCTGAACACCGTATAGGCATATAGAGTCTATACGGTTTTCTGCTCAGGTACACGACCAGTTGTTCAGTTGATACGGCGAGTTCTGGTTTTACGCGAGACGAATGGTGTTTGGCCTCCATAGCCTTTGCCCTTGGCCAACCAGGTTTAGCCGTTTAGTATTTTATACAAGTTACTATAGTTTGCTCATAAAACTTTACGCCTATTGGCATATATGTATACAGTATAGGCTATCTAGCTAGCAACTATCTATGTATCTTCAATTTTTCAGTGCAGAATTGGTGAATATTTCTCAAAGTACAGCTAGATCGTAGCACGTAACGTACTACTTCGTGTGAATCTCAATACACTGAGAACACGAAGTGGAGTATTTACGCATATAATAAAACACTATCAATAGCAATAGCTTTCATTTTGAAAGCTCAAGAACATTCATTACGTTTATTGTTGAGCTGATAAAATTCCTGGACAAGTATAAGTGAAGGGATCAGCGATATAGTTCAAAACGATTTAAAACAACATTCAATTCAAATTAAATATCGTTTAATTCAATGAAAATGATCACGTTTCGAATGTCCATATTTCATAAAACGGTCACCTAAAACGCCCACTTTTCGTCGCTTCCTAATGCTTTCGCAGAAAAACGAGAGTAACCGACATAGCCCGAAGAATTGCAACACTTAAGTGGCAGTGCCATGACATGAAATTGCCCGTAGGACCGATGCCCGATGCCACGTACCGGAAGGCGCAGCGTGGGTAGGCTCGAGAGAAGGTGGACTGAAGACCTGGTAAAGGTCGCGGGAAACCGCTGGGTGCGGGAGGCACAGAACTGAACTTTTTCTTTTCTTTCTTTTTCAGTAGGTAAGATAGTAGTCGTAGTAAGCAGTAGATAAGTAGTTCACTTATAACTCAAACATTTCGCCAAGATTTTGTCTGATAGGTGCTAACTTCTGCCGGCAGCCGATGTTATGGCCTACCTTAAAATCTTCCTTTGACTTCCCAAAGGACAACAGTTTTTACCCATAGCCCCCATAGGATTTCTAACAACGAAATCATCACCATCTGTCTACCTCTAAACAATATATCAAGCTAACAACCATCTCAATCCCCATCCCATCTATCTAACACCCCTTCCGTCTCCACCATCCCCAATCATCCTATCTTTTCGAACATCCAAAAATAAGAAACTTAGACATTCAAACATGCACAATTACGTGTCTAAATCGAACAAGTCATTGTTTATTGTTGTATAGCCGAGAATATGACCAGCGAGCTGTCACTACAGCGTGACGGATTTAGACACGGCGCCTCTCGGGATTGTCATGAGCCTATAAGGTCGGTACAGTTGGTCCAAAATAAACGTAAATGTAATATAGCAGTACCTACAACGCAACATGCGAACAACGCGTCATACTGACGTCACGCGAATCCGCGGGCAAAGTGCCCGCCAGACAATTCCAGTCTGCACCCTAATTACGTAACAGTATTAATCGGAATCTACATCATTTTGAAGCAAATTTCTAAACCATTGCTTCATAACCTCGAAATATTTGTCTACACAACACATAATCACGCAATGAATATTGTTAACCTGTAAACTTGAAACCGATTCCGATTGATATCCTTTTCTATGTGAGAGAGCTTTTGCTCCTCATACTTCCACAATAGCAAAATAAGCTGTAGGTTGATTGTGTTAAACACTATCAGTAGCAATGGGTTCCATTTTGATAGTTCAATAATACTCATTGTACTATTTACATTATTGAGCAGACAGATGTTTCGAACATGGAACAATGGATTAACAATATGCAATAGTGCAATAGTGTGCAATAGTGTGTTACCCAAGCAGGGTGCCGAAGAAATTTATTTTAGTTTTTTAGAGACATACACCGCTTAGTAAACCGTTTAGTAAATATCCTAGAACTGGTATAAAAAAATGACAGGAGTTAATATAGACTCTATTGTATTCTGTGTAACGCAGAAATATTGAAATGCGTTACATAGACAAAAATAACTTGAAAAAAATAATATGATGTATCCATTGATAAAATATTAAACAGATACGATATATTCTAACAAACTGACCAAAAAAAATGTGCCGAACACAGCAGCAGCACACATGCATATTTTTATTCGGCATAGATTGGTACAGTGTGAGTGAGATGGGGCGCAATCTAAAGCATAGAGAAGAAAAAGATGGCTAGTGTTTGTCGTTTGCGCTGTTAGTGTTTGTCGTTTGTTTTTACGAGTGTATCGAGAGTGACTAAAGCGAGATACAGGACTTACTTCCTTTTGTACGCTTTATTTTTAGTGCGCTAGTGACATATCTACCTTAGTTTAATATTTTATCAATGGATGTATCTTAACAAACAGTTATATAAACGAAGTACTAAAAAAATTTGTGACAAAAGTGTCATACAAGTTTATCACTTAGACTTAGTTTAAAATTCAAACTAATTCCTTCACTTCCAACACTTCATTTTTGCAGAACATAAAATCTTGGTATTTTCAAACAATAATTTTGTCACCGGGACGTTTACGGCCTGCCACGACAGTGATGAGCTATCAATTTATTTAATGACACTGAGTGAACCTGTCACTACGGGCGATAAATTTAAAGCAGTCTAGTTATACGTTTGTAAGCTAAAAACATAATTAGTGTACGTTGTTACATTTTATGTCTCTGTTTTGTTCGTTCGTGGTTTAAGATTTAATTTTGTTATTCATTTTGTGATGATTTTCAGCAGGGTATTTTGGTACAGACGACAGCACATCAAGCTACTACAATCTGTCAGATTTCATTATTAGATTTTCGACTTTATCTCTAAGGCTCAAGGCTGATTGGGAATATTTGTCAGTTTGGTGTAGCTTCACCTGCTGTCATCATCATCATCACAGCGTTAATCCCAGTCGCATCCGAAGCCTTTTAAGCTTTGGAGTCTGGGGTCCGCTTTACCAGTCCAACTGCTGATATGGCTAAACTTCGACATTTTCCGTGAAGCGACTGCCGTCTGACCTCCACAACCCGAAGGCGACGTCGAAGCATTGCAGTTAGACCAATTGTTGGACTTTTGAGGGCTCCAACAACCCGTAACGGCTGCCACTAGATGTTCGTATGGCAACCGGGACCAACGGCTTAACGTGCTTTCCGAGGCACGACCAAATACTTGCACTGTGCGGGGATCGAACCCGCGCCACCTTGCCCTGCCCTGACCTGCTGTCGTACCTATAATAGATAAGTATTGAGTCAGTGCGGGTTAATACATGTCACATAATATCTTCGAAGTTTTAGTTCCAGGACACGGCCTTCACGATGTTTACCTTCACTGTTTTGAGAGTCACATAATCAGCCTATAATGTTCCCACTTCTGGAACACAGGCCTCCTCTCGATGAGAAGGAATGGGCCGTATTTGGCCGTGTTGCTCTACCCACCCGGTACCAAGACCCCGTGGTAGATTACAGGCAAAACTTCGAAGACATGTGCCATAGATGTCGCATGTTTTCGAAGTGTTGCTTCTCTGACATGCCGGTGTCCTCACGATGTCTTCTTTTCACCGTTTTGAGAGCATTATTGATGAAATTGTTTATACTGAGTGCCTTCTTAGGGTTCGAACTCACTACCTATAACTCCGTGGTGCTCCGTTTTATTCCGTGGTGCTTGGCAATCTTCTCCCAGTTGCAATAATGTCCCTTTGTGCCGATTGGCCTAGTTCTGTTCTGTCTCCTGCTTATTATGGAGGGAAGTGGAAAAAATATCTTTTTTCTTACTCCTCCACTATTCTTTTCTGATTAATTTCGTTGCGGGACCCAAGACAGTTGAATCGTTTCTCCGGGACTCGTCGAGCTTCATTGCTCGGCGTTTTTCTGGCGGTCTCCACTGTTGATTCTGGCTTTCAGGAGATGCAGTGGGTTGGGAACAGTGTGGCGGGTTTTTACCTATAACTCATAAATTATGTCCCTTGGGGAGCGTTCAAGTATTACGTGACGCAATTTTTGAATATTTTTGACCCCCTCCCCCATTGTAACGCACCGTAACGGTTTTTGGTACCCCCCTCCCTTTCTCTAAACGTTACGTAACACTCAAGTGATCAATTTTATCCTAAAGTCGTAAAAGTTATGCAGTAGTTTTTACATTTCTCATAGTTTTAATTTACTAAATATATTTTTTTTAGAAATAATGTTACGTAACGTGTTTTAAGAATGACCCCCTCCCGCACCTGTAATGCATCTTAACGTTTTAGGACACTCGCTCCCCTCCAATTAGCGTTACGTAATACTTGAACGCTCCCTTAGCACAGGGCTACCATTGCTTTTGCAGATAGTTTCGGCATTTGCCACTAAACCATTGCTGCTTATGCACTACTGCCTACAATATTCATTTAATTTATACTACTTGCTGATATTTTCAAGATGGTGAACTTGAACATCAACAAACATACAAGAGGCAGTCTTCTTGAACTTTTGACTGTTCACATGTGCATGTCTGAAGCCAGTGCTTTAATTTAGAACAATAGCATTCTATTTTGGTTCATCGAAGAGTATATTGGGTCAATATTTGAACTCAAGAAGTCTCGAAAGTCAAGAGTCAACGCCTTGGTGACTTATGTTTATTGATTTTGACAATACCATACTGAAATCTGTTTCTTATATTCTGTTCGACTATTGATTTATACCTATGAAACTAGCTATCCGACCGCGGCTTCGCCCGCGTGTAGTTCGGTTATATTTTTTTTTTTTATAGTTATAAACTAGTGCTTCACTGCAATCCCGCCTGATGGTAAGCAGTGATGCAATCGTTGATGGTAAAGCGCACTAGCTTATTAAGCCAATTCACCCAAAAAAACTGAGTGAATAGGAAGGAAGACGGCAGTTGAGCGAGGTGATGCAATGTTTAACCCAACGACACGACCAACGATGCTGCGCCAGAGGATGATTTGGAGACCCTCCACGACCAAACTCCCGACACAACAACATTAGGCACATCGTACCCGGCACACATCGCAACACAACTGCTCAGACCCGTCCACCGTACGGCTTCACCAGACATCATGCCGGAACACGATGAATCGCTTGGCGGCAAGACTTTGTCTGGTGGGTGGTAACTTATGCCGGCAGCTGATGTTGTTGCCTACCACCGATATCGCGCTTTTCTGTATTTCCCTCGGGAATATCAAATTTTTCCGGGATGAAAAGTACCCTATTATTTAATCCAGACTTCTAACTTTACGTCTACCAAATTTCAAAGGAATCGGTTTAGTGGGTATGGTGTGAAAGCGGAACAAACAAATAAACTCACTTTCCGATTTTTAATATTAGTAAGGATAAATGCTTTGATTTTGATTTTTAAACTGCGACTAGGTTTTATACGTTTTAAATTGAGCATTGGTCTTCAGGTCTTCGGTGTATAACTCCCCCCCCCCATACCCCCTTCTATAACAGCGGTCAACACGCCTGCAACGTGGAGGCCCCGGGTTCGATCCCCGGCCAGCGGATAGAAAACGATTTTTCCTGATTGGCCTGGGTCTTCCGTCTTGGATTGTTATCTATTATAAATATAGTATCGTTGAGTTAGTATCTCATAACACAAATCTCGAGCTTACTTTGGGGACAATTTGAAGCTAGATTGACAAGCATTTCTATCAACAACCCTTTTCGTATAGGGTCGAATATCAATCACTATTATTGCAAGAGTCTTCACGCTGTTTGCAAGTTCGCTACTTCTAGCATGACCTTATGGACTCCTTGAGGGTGCCCTACCCTACATCTTAGGACATAGTTCTCGAAAATTTTGATAATTTTAATCAAATAGAAGACTTACTCTTCTGAGAGTTGATAGTTATTAAGAGTAAGTAGTCTGTCAGATGGTTGCCAGCCACGTTGTCATGGACAGCCTCCGTGGCGTAACGGTAGCGGACGCGGTCGCTGCGCAAGGTGGCGCGGGTTTGATCCCCGCACAGTGCAAGTATTTGTATGCATGAATATGAATATTTGCCCTGGTCTGGTCGTGCCTCGGAAAGCACGTTAAGCCGTTGGTCCCGGTTGCCCTACGAACATCTAGTGGCAGTCGTTACGGGTTGTTGGAGCCCTCAAAAGTCCTACAATTGGTCTAACTGCAGTGCTTCGATGTCGCCTTCGGGTTGTGGAGGTCAGACGGCAGTCGCTTCACGGAAAATGTCGAAGTTTAGCCATATCAGCAGTTGGACTGGTAAAGCGGACCCCAGACTCCAAAGCTGAAAAGGCTTCGGATGCGACTGGGACTAACGCTGGGATGGTGATGATGATGAGTCTGTCAGATGGTTGTGAATAGCTGTGCAAAAACATTTTAGCTACTCAAATTACTCTTTGAAAATTAGTATTCGCATTAAAGTCATTCAGGATTCAAACAAATCTAATCCTTTGATGTTATTGGCACGAGTGTGCGAAAAGCCCAATAAATCCAGTCTTATACATTACTCAAACACTTATTGAGAGCACTGTGAAGCCGTAAACGATTACTGCTTCACATAAACAAATATACTGAACATTGATCTGAAATAGCCAGGATGCTAATGTTTTGGTGGGTTTACATAGAAACTGTTAGCAGATTCATTTTGTCCCACAAACCTCTGAAAAATCTGGTTTTTATGTCAGTGGAGTCACCATTATGAAGAGCAACTTAGAAATACATATATTATGTCCGACTGTCCTCGGCCCTTTATAACATAGGTACTAGCGGCCGCCAGCGACTTCGTTCGCGTGGAGATAGTTATGCTCCTCTTGGCGAAATGTTTGAGTTATAAGTGGACTACTTATCTACTGCTTACTACGACTACTATCTTACCTACTGCTGGGCATAGGCCTCCCCAAGGATCTCCAGGATGACCGGTTCTGTGCCTCCCGCATCCAGCGGTTTCCCGCGACCTTTACCAGGTCTTCAGTCCACCTTCTCTGGAGCCTACCCACGCTGCGCCTTCCGGTACGTGGACGCCACTCGAGAACCCGTCGGCCTCATCGGGCATCGGTCCTACGGGCAATTTCATTTCATGGCACTGCCACTTTAGTGTTGCAATTCTTCGGGCTATGTCGGTTACTCTCGTTCTTCTGCGGATCTCCTCATTCCTGATTCGATCGCGCAGTGAAACCCCAAGCATAGCCAGCTTTATATATTAGTATAGATTCTTGCCTTGCAAAAAATATTATTATGCCACATAATTTTCTTACTAACCTTTAACTTGAAATACTTTATTAACCTTACTTTTATTGGTTCTATTATACTTTTTAGTGCTAGACCACAAAAGGAAATTAAAATCCTTTACACATACATACATACAACTACGTCATAACAAAACGTAAGCTAATTATGTCCTGCTGAGTGATAGGGCTTGGTAATGCCGCGCTTTTGACATGAGTTGACACGACGTTCAATGATTTATGATCGTGTTGAAAGTGTGCTCGTAAGTATGATTTTATATGCAAAATATTTATGAGTACGAAATTAGATATTTGTAAGTTATTATGTAGGGTTTCTTGTAAGATATTGGTACTCCAGTTTAACGGAATAATATTCTTTTTACTTACTGCATGGTAAATTAAGGTCACCTCTTTCAAATACCACGAAGCTTCTTGAACCACGGAAGCCTCAAAATGTTAAAAATATAAAGTCACTCCCTAACTAAATGCTCACCAATAATAAACTTCTAAGTTTTTATACCAAAAAAGACCTATCACCCGACACTTATGGGAATGATGTCCTAACAAAAAACCACGACCCCATAGGGTCTCGAATACAAATTAGTTTTTTTTTTCTCGAATAAAATTTGAATAAATTCCTTGATACTGTGATTATCACAATTTGATTAATGATAGGCTACCGATATGCATATCGTTGACATACCAAGTGTTAAGTCTAATTGATTATTTCCAAAAGAAATATTTTTTTACTAATTTTAATATGAATGGTGTGAATATTTCCCATATATTTTTCGAAGTATCAGATTTCAATTCTGAATTCTGAATATGTTAATAATAAGATTTCAACAGGTTGTCGTAAGTTAGATTTTGTGTAAAAAAAGCATTTAATTTGGGCATTTACAAAGGGTGAATGAGTGAATGTGTATAAGAATGATTAGTTTCTTTCAATTTAGTGACAGACAAGAGGTTATTTTATAGACGAATGCAAACCCTTTGTCTAAAATTTATGAGTTTTGTTATGAGATTTATACTCTTATAATATTAGGTAGATTCCTACACTTAATTTGTGCCCTACATCTTTATTTCTATACTATTAAATATCACATGGTCAAGTCGTGGTGGCCTAGTGATTAAAACACCAGCCTCTTAAGTATGAGTGCGCGGGTTCGATTCCAGGTCAGGCAAGTACCAATGTAACTTTTCTAAAGTTATATGTACTTTCTATGTATTTCTTGGACACTAATGACTGATCACAAGGTGAAGGAAAATATCTTGAGAAAACCTGGACTTTAAATCTGAAATCGCCAACCCGCATTGAGCAAGCGTGGTCATTAATTACGCTCAATGCTTCTCTATATGAGAGGAGACCTGTGTCCAGCAGTGGAACGATAAAAGCTTGATGATGATGATGAAATATAACCTATATTTGTGTGTAATGTGTACAATGTAACGAAGAAATTTAATCCATACTATGATTTTAAAATAGTATCCATGGAGTTTCTTGCACGTTCTTCTCCATAGAGATCTACGCTTTGGAACGTGCAATTTAGCTTCACTTTTCTTGGACTGACCGACATTGACTATTCAAAAGTACCAACAGATGGTTAATTTGAAATAAACAATTTTGATTTTGATTTTTAACGCCAAGCACCTTTCTATACGCACCTTTATTTTATTCCAAATTCAATTAACGAAAAAAATCCATCGAATCACACCCAATTTACAAAAGAACAAAATTATTTTAAATAATTAAAGGTAGCGTTCGATCCAAATCATAGATTAAAAATAAAGATCGAAAATGATAACTGTAGCATTATTTATACTATATTAAAAAGGTACGTGTATCATTATTTATATTGTATTAAAAAGTTATACGGCTACCGGGCGGAGTTGATTGACCCGCCGGTCACTCGGCGCGGCGCAAGCGCAACTCTCTAAGTTTTTTGTACCACGACACATGAAACCTATTGTGTGATAGTTTCTGATGGGATATTATATTATGGTGTGAGATATAAATGTTCCTTCGACACGGACGAGATTTGATGATAATTTTATTTTGTTTTACACATGTTTTTCATAAAGAGAGAACAGAGACTCATTATTTTATCCTCTAAACATATTATAACACAACTGGCATTAAAACTATGCAGGTATCGGCTGCCGGTAGAAGTTACCACCCACCAGACAAAGTCTTGCCGCCAAGCGATTCGTCGTGCTCCGGCATGATGTCTGGTGAAGCCGTACGGAGAACGGGTCTGAGCAGTTGTGTTGCGATGTGTGCCGAGTGCGATGTGTCAAATATTGTTGTGTCGGGAGTTTGGTCGTGGAGGGTCTCCACATCAATCTCCCTCTGGCGCAGCATCGTTGGTCGTGTTTTTGGGTTTAACATTGCACCACCTTCTTTTTTTTTTTTGGGGTGGAAATCCTCATAGGATGTCCGCCGCCCTGGGATGGGCGACGGGGTCTGTCAGACTTTTACTGACTAAAACCACCCCGGTGCTTCTTCTATCACGAGCGCGCGTGGGCCGTGGGAGTCTAAATTCTTCCACGGCCCCACACTCTCGTGCTGGCCCGGTCTGTCCGGGCCTCGTCTCCTGCACGGGGTAGTGGGGTGTTAAACTACCCCGTGCATCGCCTCAGAGGCGCGCGCCGAAACTAGCGCGCACCTCCGCCTCGGGGTCCAACAAATAGGGGGCGGGGACTTCCCCATGTCTCTCGCCCCTGGACCCATTCATGGGGGACGGAAGAGGGCGTTATCCGCCCTTCCTCGACGCCCGGTGCGTCTTCTGCGGCCCGGGAAGGGAGTTGAGATCTCCCTCTCCCGTTCCGCAGCTTCCTTCTGCGACATCACGTCCTCGCAGAAGGACACCACCGCGTCCCACGACACTGCGCTACCGACCATCCTCCGCATTACTGCCAGCAGCGACAGGTCGCCTCCTGCTTCATTTGTGAGGACATGGCGCTGCTCCTTCCAAGCTACACACTCGGAGAGCGTGTGCTGCGCCGTGTCCTCCCCGCATTGAACATTGCACCACCTCGCTCAACTGCCGTCTTCCTTCCTATTCACTAAGATTTTTTAAGTGAATGGGCTTAATAAACTAGCGCGCTTTACCATCAACGATTGCATCACTGCTTACCATCAGGCGGGATTGCAGTCAAGCGCTAGTTTATATTAATAAAAACTTATTCCATACAGCAATTAACAAGTTCACAAAAATGACTTATTCACTTCACTTTGCAACTCGAATAACATTTAAACGTGAATTTTAATAATATAATTGTCCAGACCACGTGTCCCGTTTTATATTATGTTTTGTATAAAAACAAACCGTAAACATGGCGCCTGATAAATTGTCTGAGGTAAGTGCGACGTATCAGGTCGAATGGTCCAAGGTAAAGGCTGTACGATCACGAAAGTATTTATTTTCTTAGTACATAATCAAATTCTATTTTTTTTTTAGTAATTATAAACTAGTGCTTGACTGCAATCCCGCCTGATGGTAAGCAGTGATGCAAACGTTGATGGTAAAGCGCACTAGTTTATTAAGCTTATTCACTTAAAAAACTTAGGAATAGGAATAAAGATGGCAGTTGAGCGAGGTGATGCTATGTTAAACCCAAGACCAACACGACCAATGATGCTGCGCTAGAGGGAGATTGATCTGGAGACTCTCCACGACCAAACTCCCGACACAACAACATTTGACGCATCGTACCCGGCACACATCGCAACACAAATGCTCCGACCCGTACTCCGTATTTATTCAAATTAGTAGTAGTAGAAGCATTGCAGTTACATCAATTGTTGGACTTTTGAGGGCTCCAACAACCCGTAACTACTGTCATTAGATGTTCGTATGGCAACCGGGACCAACGGCTTAACGTGCTCTCCGAGGCACAACCAGACCAGTGCAAATTTTCATATTCATGCATACAAATATATGCACTGCGCGGGGATCGAACCCACGCCTCTTTGAGCAGCGCCCGCATTCGCGACCGCTACGCCACAGAGGCTGTCTGCCTTAAAATTGGGCCTTTTCTTTGTGCCAAGCGAATCTGGGTTAGCGAAAAAACCGGTAGCATACAATTTGCAATTAATTCGCATGAGATATTAGTAATTTTATCACGTAATTGACTTTCATTTATATCATCTGAATTATGGCTGTAAAAATCATAAGTGTTCATTTTCTTAATCTGGGTGAGTTGTGTTTGAGACTCCGTTATTTCCTCTCATATTTAGCACGTACGTATATGCTCACGCGGTGTACGGACGACAGCAGGTCAAGGTACTTGAAACTGTCAAATATTTCCAATCATTCTTGAGCTTTAATAACTTAGCGATAAAGTTGAAAATATAATAAAGAAATTCGACAGATTGTAGTAGCTTGATTTGCTGTCGTCTGTACAATGAACATTATGTAAAATAATTTCATATCTAAGTTTGAAATAAGAAATTTTATTTAGTTGTAAAAAATAATCTCATTTTTTTTTTATTAGTTATAAACTAGTGCTTGACTGCAATCCCGCCTGATGGTAAGCAATGATGCAATCGTTGATGATAAAACGCACTAGCTTATTAAGCCTATTCACTCAAAAAAACTGAGTGAATAGGAAGGAAGACGGCAGTTGAGCGAGGTGATGCAATGTTTAACCCAACAACACGACCAAAGATGCTGCGCCAGAGGATGATCTGGAGACGCTCCACGACCAAACTCCCGACACAACAACATTAGGCACATCGTACCCGGTACACATCGCAAGACAACTGCTCAGACCCGTCCTCCGTACGGCTTCACCAGACATCATGCCGGAACACGACAAATCGCTTGGCGGCAAGACTTTGTCTGGTGGGTGGCAACTTATGCCGGCGGCTGATGTTGTTGCCTACCACCGAGAAAAAGAAAATTCAAATTAAGATGTTAGCATTTTCATAAAATTCGTGGTGGCCTACTGGTCAAAACACCAGGCTCTCAAGTATGAGTGTGCGGGTTCAATTCCAGGTCAGGCAAGTACCAATGTATCTTTTCTAAGTTATATGTACTTTCTAATTATATCTTGGACACCAATGACTGATTACAAGGTGAAGGAAAACAGCTTGAGGAAACCTGGACTTTAAGTCTGAAATCGCCTACCCGCATTGAGCAAGCGTGGTGATTACGCCCAATCCTTCTCTGTTAGAGAGAAAACCTGTGCCCAGCAGTGGGACGATTAAAAAGTTGATGATGAGGTTGTGGAGGTCAGATAGGCTGTCGCAACATGTTGTAAAATGCTAGTATTCAGCTAAATCCGGTCAGACTGGAAACTGACTCCAACATATAAAGGAAAAGGCTAGGCAGGTGGTGATATAATTATGTAGATCTCACACCAACTCAACATAGGGACATAAAATAATCTTACCCTAACCTATATCACTTCACCACGACCACATATTCTGAAAATAGCAGCGCCGTCATATATTTTACGACAATGCGCTCAGACACTACGCAGACCGTACCGAGCAGACCCGAACATACACGAATATTACCGAGAGCGGTACAAAAACTGACGCCAGATGGTCATGACCTGCGACAACGTGTTACGAACTCACAGTTCTCGTGATAATAGGTTTGGTTACCAAGTTGGACTAAAAAACTAGGACAGTACCAAAAGGTGAAAAAAATCACTACATTCTACAATATTTTTCGTTTAGAAATATTGAACTAAGTAGGTTCAAGGATGATAGGAAAAAAAAATCACCCTTTTTCTTTCCGATCGGCAATTCAGGGTGCTTAAGTGATCTCATACCAGATAATCTCTTTTTGAGGATGGAAAATCATTAAAAGACCCCTTCCGCCCAAAGAGGATACGTCATGTCAGACTTATACTGACCAAAAACCACCAGTGTTCCTTCACTTGCCTTTGCGACAGGGGCCAAAGTATCTCCTTCATATAACCCACAGCTATGACAAAGACAAGTGCTTTTCTTTTAATTAGTCTGGTAGGTTATTCCAGAGATAACTCTCCAGCCTTATTGTCAGTTTATAAGATAACTTAAAAAGCAATATGTGTAATTTCAGGACTTATTTATTTATTAAAACTTCATGCACAATGAAAAATTGCACAATGGCGGACTTAATGCCTTAGGCATTTTCTACCAGTCTACCTTAAGGTGATGCAGAGACAAAACATGGTAGGTGCAAAGATATAAAAGAGAAGTTAAGAGAGAAACATAAAAAAAAATATTATAATAAATACATACATACAAAATATAAACAGTCGAGAGAGATAAAAAAATATAGATAGAGAAAAAGAATAAATTATATGTTTGATGAATCTGCCAATTTCTTGCGTAAGTATTCCCGAGCTTTAATTTTAAAAGTGTACCGACTGGTCACACTTATCCACAGCTACCTATTAGTTCAGTCACTGAAAATAAACAACGAAACGCCAGTCCCAAAGAACTGCCCGCTGTATTTATTAAACTGGAAATAACTTTCTTATTGTAAACAGAAATATTATTGTTTACTACAAACGTTTCGCTTCGTTGAAAGTTGACACGTAAATTAGACGGTAGTTTCATGCAAATTGAGTTCTTGTTGAGAAAATGGGGGGAAGTGTTGATTTAGTTGTTGGTAATGGTATTGAAGTAGCAGGTCTTACTATGAAGTCTAATGAAGAAAATGTTTAAGATATTCGTCCATTTAATGAAGCTGATGTGGAGAGTTTTAACACAATATGCCTAATATAAAAAGTCGTGGTGGCCTAGTGGTTAAAACACCAGCCTCTCAAGTATGAGTGCGCGGGTTCGATTCCAGGTCAGGCAAGTACCAATGTAACTTTTCTAAAGTTATATGTATTTTCTAAGTATATCTTGGACACCAATGACTGAAGGTGAAGGAAAACATCTTGAGGAAACCTGGACTTTGGGTCTGAAATCGCCAATCCGCATTGAGCAAGCGTGGTGATTATGCTCAATCCTTCTCTGTATGAGAGGAGACCTGTGCCCAGCAGTGGGACGATAAAAAGGTTGATGATGATGATGTCTAAAATAAGATCTAAGCGTTTAAATTATGGGACGTCGTCGTGCAGATGAACTGCAGGAATTAGTCTTGCATAAAACTAGAAACAATTAGGATTCAGGCTTATATTTCTTCTGTGAAAAGTTTAGAAAGTATCTTTATACACTTCTCCAGGTCTCAGGCTAAATAAATTATCAAATTTCCTAACGACTGATTCAGTGATTTATGCGAAAACTTGAGAAGCTTGCTAGAAACAGTTTAGACAGCTACTAGCAGTACTTTAGCATTCATAATTTTAGTATGATGTGTTTATTTTGCTATGATAGTATTAGATGATCAAGAACGGATATCAAGGATGAAAGTGATGAAAGTTGTATGGCATGTTTGGAACTGAACTGATCAAATCACCAACGATATACCTGGACATAAACAAATGATGAAATTGCAAGACTTGAACAATATATAAGAAGTTCATCCTTTCAATATTTAAAATAAGTAAACACTACTACAGTTTTGAACAAAGCAATCAACTCAATAACGAAGATCCAGCCAAAGTTAATTTTAAACAAATTGCTCACAACATTGTCATAAAAACCAGTATAACTACAGCCATCGATGTAAACACTAACTTTGAAACTAAAGACCAAATCGTACTGGTCATATTACTTCGAACACCATTTTAAGAAGAACCGTTGTTATTGATTTTATAGTTGAAGTTTGAAGGTCAAATTACGCTGGTAACATTAAAGTATTTTATTCACGTTTTGACACAATCGGTCATTCGCCTTACGACCATGTACGTGGTCGGACGTGCGTATGCATGCATATGAGACATAAAATGAGAAAGCCAATATTTTGCTTTGTTTAACAAAAGGCACTATAGTTAAAATAGTAGTTTATTACGTTTTATGTTGTTGCAATGTAACTGTTTAGCCTCTGTAAACAGAGTTCCTATTAGCATACTTGTATATTAGCATGCCGATTTCAATGTATATTATTGTGTCTGGTCTTGCTTTGTTCATTGACTGCTTCACTGTTATTTACTGTAGTCATAATTAAAAGTTCAATGAATAAATAAAAAATACACTATCATCCTTTGTATCGTTTGGATTACATAAATATCTTACTTGCTCTAAATTAGTATCATCATGTTAACGAACATTTAAGAAGTACAAGGCTCAGTGGAGTGGAGACCTCGTGGGACGCCCTCAGGCTAAGTGGTAGCAGAGCTGGTTGTAACTGGACGAGAGTTGCCGAAAATCGAGTTGAATGGCGTGCAATAGGAGAGGAATATGTCCAACAGTGGACTGCTATAGGCTGATTATGATGATACATAAGTACCACTGCACCAGTGGTACTTATATCCACTAGTACCACTGCACCATCTGCTTCTTGAAATTACCCTTTATCATGATGATCTGTCACCCCTTCAGCAAAGCCCAGATTTATGTGAAAGCGTAGTCTAGTGCTAAAGCACTAGACAAACAAAAAAGCCCCTTAATTTTTATCTTCTCATTAACAGAGTGGATTATTTATGTTACATTACTACCAAAATATGTTTGGTAATAACACGTCATTGTAAAGTGAAATTCCGACACTAAATACCCAGATAAAAACACAAATGAAATTAAAGATACTAATGAAGTACATAAATATGTAAACACGCTTATACTACTAACTTCTTGATGAGCATAATCAAAATCAATGCGCTGTCGCAAAATTTATATCCTCCTTAATTAAAATCACAAAGACATAACTTCTGAGGTTTTTAATATTACAAAACCCAATAAAAACTCAGACAGAATAATAAACATTTGGCTATGATCGTTTATCTTCGATTTAAAAATCGTTCCCATTGCTAAAAGACCTGATAAATTGTATAGGGATAATCAAAATGTAATTTTGTATGTACAATTCAGGCAGATATTGCTAAAAATAAACAGTAAACAAACGTAAAGGTCGCCAATATAGAACCTGTTTGAGACGCATAATATTTTGGTATAATTTGTGAAAGAGAAGCGACCTGGAAAGCTTGACCTAATAAAATATCTTAATCATATAAGAGAAAGAAGAAACAGGAAAAACCTAAAAGTTAAATGGACTCTTAAACATATTTAAAGAGAATCAAATATTTTTTGTCAACGATCAACGACACATTGAAAAAAGTACTATGGTCGACACTATTGCAAGCGAAAAGTCTACAACATTGCAAGCGAGCCTCGTACATAGGTCACCAGTATGTTCTCCTTCATCGCTTTCTGCACATGACTTATACCACAAAACCTGACCAGACTGGCAAAGATCCCGTTAATTTTACAGTCCCTGCACAAATAACACATTACGATTCGGCCTGGGTCGCCGAATTCGATGGTCGATAATCCAAAAATGGTACTCCAAGACAGTTAGGTTGGTGTCAATATAACACTTTTAACATTAACGCAGAAGCTTCTGAACCTAAAAAACCCAAAAAATCTAATGAAAGAAAATACTAACGTAATTACAGGTTGATGAACTTGGGTGGGCTGGTGATGAACGGTAGAAGGAATAAGCTCCTTAGATTGAAGGTATTAATGGCATACGGACTAGGTGGGTAGAAGCATACACCTGTGTACAGATAATATCAGACTGTGAAAACCAGATTAATCTAAGGGTAAAAGAGGTAAGACGGCAGACGGTGTGCGTAAAACAAGTACGTCTAAAAGATAAAGAAACCGGTCAGGCGCGTGCTGACGAGCCCAAGACCAGTTTGCTTACTTTAAAATAATATAATATGGCTGAATGCTAAGAAGAGAGAAAGCAAATGGTAAATAAATTGTAGCAAATAAATAATTGATGAATGATTTGATTTAATGAAGAAGTGATGACAGAAATGAGGAGATTCGCAGAAGACCGAGAGTGACGGACATAGCCCGAAGAATTGCAACACTTAAGTGGCAGTGGGTCGGACACATTGCCCGTAGGACCGATGCCCGATGGGGCCGATGGGTTCTCGAGTGGCGACCACTCACCGGAAGACACAGGTCAACCGACGACCTGGTGAAGGTCGCGGGAAACCGCTGGATGCGGGAGGCGCAGGACCGGTCCTCGTGGACATTCTTGGAGGGGGCCTATGGCTAGCAGTGGACATATTCTGGCTTAAATGATGATGATGATGATGGAATGAAGACGCCATACAGATGACAAAATTTAAATCTATTAGATTTATCACACTAATGTTCCAAGAGACGATAGCTTTAAAATAGATTACATACTATAATAAATATAATATGCACATGCGTGTAGAAATGTAAACATAATGTTGACATTCAACTTGTGCAGACTTGTAGGCCTTGATTACTATAGCTTTACGCAACAGTACAAGCGCAGAAAAAACTATAGCACTGCCAAACTCTTAAGAAAATACAACCTTATCTCATTCGCAACAAGCCTCAAAATCACTAATTCATTCACAGTTGATTGAGACGAAACAGAATATAGATCCAAGCGTACTTACATACATGTGTGACTTGAGTGTATGAAGCATGTTTTTACTGAAAATGGAAACTGGAAAATCGTTTGTCGATACAACTGCCCTTGGCATTACTTGAGCAGAGTTTATTTAAACGTATATAGATAAATATGATTATATCCTTATACGTGCATCATATAACACGAGAATAATCTGCATTAGTCATGTTCGCAGATGTTACGCAATAGAATAGAAAACACAATATTGCCGAGAAGGATACGTTACTTGTTCTGAAGGGTAATTGACACTACCAGTGACAATGGGTTTTATTTTGACAGTTCAACAACATCCATTGCGTTATTTACGTTATCGAGCAGACACATTTTCCGAACATATAGTGCAATGGATTAGGTAGTAATCATCATCATCATTATTAGTATTATTGTACACTGAGTGGCTACTGTATTTTTTTCACTTCCCTCTTTGATTACCAAATCAAGACCCGAGTCTTGGAGATTGAAAACAAAACTCCTAACACCCACAATCTTGGAGAGGTTTTACACTTTTCGTGATGTAAACCAAGCAAATGATAAAGCTACTTTTTAATCACACTATGTATTTCAAAGTACCACTATTAGGTGCTAGTTGGGTCCTCCTACCATACCAGTGGATGACATCCATAAAGGTTTTAAGATTAATGAATCTAGCGACCTCAAAATGATAACTTAAACATTTTCTCACAGTTTTTTACACGAACTTAATGTTATTTTATAATAACATCCACTTCACGCCATTACTCATAAACACGTGTGAGCAGACAGCTTGGCGTCAGAGCTCTTTGTTTGCCATAAACTCACATTCAGCTTATGAATAACAGCTTGTATTCCTCAAGGCCCAAACACGGCCTTTGCAAATACATAATATTGAGAACATGTGTTTTCTGGGTGATTTGAGTAATTTTATTTAAATATTTGCACTGAACTTTTTAACTGTATCTTGTAATAGCTATTGCTATCGACAGTATATGTAGTAAAATTGATGGATATTAGATCCACAACTAAATTACCGAATCATATTTTGTAAAAGCAATATACAGGTGATGACGTATAAAATAATATGAGCCATATTTATAAAGTTAAACATATAAATAATACAGTCTTTATTTCTATATCGAATGTTTTTTAGCAAAATTGTAATCATGGACTTTCTTGGAGGGCACTTTGTAGGTAGTAGTCACTAGGAAGATAATTAAGGCAACTTGGGCCTGCCCATACAGCCTTTTCTGTCAAATTAAACTGTACCTATTGGCATCCATATTTAACAACATTCAAAACTACCTGATAAGGGTGTTCATAAATCTCCATTTTAGTAACCAAACCACCATTAGTGGTGAATTCCATTACGACAGATCACGACCACCAGCTGCGTGCGCGCATGTGTCATTGTACCACAGAAATAACTGGACTAATCTTGCTAGACTTTACGGCGTCGACGACCAAAATGGTCAACGGGAGTACCAAAGTTGGGCATGGAATTTTCTACTTAGCTGGTACAAAAATAGAGGCTGAAGTCCTGTGAACTGATGTTGCTGAAGAGTATAATGTGAAATGAGGTCTACGGTTTGAGGATTAAGGTGGAGATTTCATTGGATTTTGAATAAATGTCCCCTCTATTGTCATTGATGCTGTTAAAGTCGCAGCAAAAAGAACAATGCGTACAGTTCTGTTTGAATTTGTATGGTTGTAACGTTTTGCGAAGTAAATTGAAGAAAACGTTGGACATTTGTAAGCTGATACTAAATTGTATTGCCTTCAATGTTGTTGGATACGTTTACTTAGAATTTGAAGAAAACAAACTGTTATGAGCTACTTAGGTAAGACTCGTATTTATGTACAATGTGTAACCTTATTATAATCCTTAATCACTTTTACAACTCAAAATATAATGCTCTAAGAATAGTTAGCTACCAAATATGCGGTTGTTTCCTAAATTCAAATTATAACAAGCGTGTCATCACACTACGTATTTCAGTAAATTTCTATGTTATGTACCTACCAATATCACAAATTCTAATTGGTAATCTTTAGAGTCCTCAATGCCTCTAGTGACAAGACCTTCTAAAGAACAGGACATCAATTTCTTTACTTCGAAATGGAACTATAATCTGAGTATCCGATTAAGTACTTACCATAGCTACCCATAGCTTTATAGAGATAGACAAGATATGCATATAACACCTCTCCTACTGTATAGTTCGCATCCACGAAATGCATTTGTACGATTTTGCTACCAATTAGATAAGTTTTCAAAATTTATCTCCGCCGTTGAAATTGTATTTACTTTACTGTTTAGATAACAATCGTCATTGTTTCAAAATCTGGTTCGTATTTAATTGAATCTATTGTCATTTAATGTAGCTATTTTGGCAGATGGTAGAAATTAGTGTTTGAATGGATCTGTAAAATTATTGGTATAGTACATTTATTTTTTATTTATAATTTTATAATTCACGGTGTACTAACGTGATTCACAGAGTTGTGAACTTTACATATTCATGAATTGGAAGCTCTTTGGCTTTCTCTTCATTCTTAGTACTCATTTGCAAAGAATGTAAGCGCTTACTGGTTTAAAGCAAAAGTATGTTTTTTTTACCTTATGAAAAAGATACTCTATAAGAACCCCTGAAACTTTGATTTTTTGTTTAAAAAAATAGGGATCTATAAAACACTTATTTAAAAAAATATTTTTTGCCACTACTCCCATTTCTCAGTTATTGTCAATGCCAAATACCATTACAATATCTCAAAATAAATGTGTAATCTAAAATTATCTCTACAAACAAATACCATTTAAAAGCACGTGTTCCGTCAAGATCTTGACAAATACGTGGCATTCCTGAATGAACTTTGTAGCTTTAAGAGTGATCCCGAATTTCTACCAAAAATACTTTAGGGGACTTCTGTCATTTAACCTGAAATTAAAGTGTCTAAAATCAATGTCTCTGTCTAGTTGTCAGACAAGGGAATGTAAATCATGTTCTGGATTTTTTCCCGAAATTACGGAATTATTTGACTTTCTTTTTTTTCGGTTTCGTTATTGGGGTTCTTCATGTCGGCAGTTCTTGAAGGGCGATGACTATTGACAGGCTAATTGAGTTCTAATTTTGTACTTAAAAGTGAGGTTTTATGTTTTGGGTAAATGGAGATTGTTTGTCATTTGGCTATTTGTTGTGGTTTAGATATCGAGACGCCTATTATATAAAAAGGATCTAGTAAATATAACTTTCTTTTATTTACACTTTCGCACAAAGAAATGTACAAAGTCAGACTTAATGCCTTAGGCATTCTCTAGCAGTCAACCACGGGTAGTGAAGAGATTTAATTGAAAGGAAAAAATATCTTAACGCTATTTAAACAAACACTTAATTAGGCTATATATGTACACATACATACTATTACCAAAATATATACGAGTAAAGGTGGTCTGAAGATCGCTCTTAGCGTTAAGACCGCGATTCTGTAATCTATATGGTATACATAATAAAGAGTATTCTATTCTTTACTTATACATATATATATATAAAACTGAGAGAGGTAATTGGCCGTAATCGTCTAGTATTAAAAAACCCTATGTTGAAAATAAAACATCGTTATTTTAGTCTTTCAAAAAATGAATTCTTCGACCCTTTTTTAGCATCGTCATATATGTCAACATCTCATTCACTATATTCTTTTGTTTTATCTAAACACAGACAGACAGAAGTCACCTAATTAAAATATCGAAACTCATTATGAATTCTAACTAACACCGTCTCAATTATACCAAAATAATTGCAATAATTTATCAAACTAACTTTAAACACAGTTTCTATTACAAAGATTTTATTATGAACCCTCAAAATAGTACAAAAGAATTAATCTCAAAAATCTTCACAATTTAAAATGAATATTAATTGGGTGGGGACAAAAACCCCAAAGACTTTAGGGGAGAAGAGGGTGAAGGAACCAATGCTTAGCTGTGAGCTTAAGGTAATTAATAATCGCATTATTAAAAGCTTAGTTACACTTGCATTATTTTTTCTGCTTACAAATATCAAAAAGTCAAATCAAGATTAGAGTGAGTCGGTGTGGGCGCGGTCGCTAAGGAAGCGACCAGCCTGATGCCTGACCGCGTCCCAGAGGGTCATGGCCGTTCGGCTGATCCGGGGATACCGTAGGGTCTCCGCTGAGCCGGCGAGCCTTCTTGCCGGATTGCCGCCATGGGATCTGGAGGCCAAAGTCCTCGCCCACATGTGGGAGTGGCGAGAGGAGGCAGAACGCCGGGGCATAACTCCGCTGCCGCGAGAAATTGCGGTATGGTGGACAGAGCTCCGGCGGGATCTCATGGCGACATGGAGAGTGCGATTGTCGCAACCCAGTGCTGGGCACGCCACAATAGCGGCGGTAAGTCCTCTCTTTGAGGAGTGGCTGGAGAGGCGCCACGGCGCCCGTCGGCCTGACGCAGGTGCTCACCGGACATGGTTGTTTCGGGAGGTTCCTGTTGCGTATAAGGCGGGAGAAAACGCCAGGGTGTTACCATTGTGTGGATCGCCCTGAGGACACGGTGGAGCATACGGCTTGGGTAGAGCACCGCCGTGTCCTCGTTGCGGCAATCGGCGGCGACTCTCGAGATCTCGCGTCCGACCCTGGTCTAGGCCATGGTCCGGAGCGAGAGTGCATGGCAGGCCATCACCTCCTTCTGCGAAGCAGTAATGCTGGCAAAGGAGGAGGCGGAGCGCGTGAGGCAACGGGAATCCCAGCGCCCTCACGCCACTAGCCGCCGCAGGAGACGCCCTGGTCGGGAGATGACACCAAGCTCCCAGCCACTGTAGGCGCGGGCCTGGGGGCGGTAAGCAGTGGGCAGCTCGCCGCCCGGTAAGGACCAGGCCCGAGTCGACGGCGCATCGTGTTTCACGCGCGCCTCAAAGAGATGTCAGCACATCGTGACGGGGTCCACGAAGACCGATGCCTCCTGGGTCAGGGTTGCGGGTTGGTTAAACATGAAACCATGGCCCTGGTCGTCCCACAGGCGAGTGAAGAAACACGGGTGGGTTTTAGTCAGTAAAAGTCTGACATGCCCTTCCGCTCCGCCCAGAGCGGGAGAAGTCATTTGATGATTTCCCATCCCAACAAAAAAAAAAAATGTTAGAGTGAGTATTATTATACTCACTCTAACCTTTTTTTTTTTTAGAATAAACTAGTGCACTTTACTATCAACGATTGCATCCCTATTTACCATCGCGAGGTTTTTTTTTATAATGTGCTTGGCTGATGGCCAGCTGATGGTAAGCAGTGATGCAATCGTTGATGGAAAAGCTAGTTGATTAAGAGCCCATTCACTCAAAAAAACCTGTAAGTGAATAGGAAGCAAGGCGGCAGTTGAGCGAATGGATGGATGGATGGTTGAACACGATCAACGATGCTGCTGGGAGATTGATCTGGAGATCCTTCAAGACCAAAACTCCCGACACAATAACATTTAGCGACCCGGCACACATAGCAACACAACTGCTCAGACTTGTCCTCCGTACGGCTTCAGCAGACATCATGCCGAAACACGAGGAATCGCTTGGCTGCAAGACTTTGTCTGGTTGGCGGTAAATTAATAGTCAAGTACTAGTTAATAGCATAAAAAAGAAGAACTCATTTTTACTAAAACTTTTTTTTAAATATTGTAGCTCTAAGGTACCTTATTACTGTCACTTAGTTTGCCAACATACATTCTCATTTCAAAATATGTTGGATGAAAGTTGGTTGCGTATGTATGAATATTCGTTGTTAGGTACATAAACCTAAAACCCCATTTACTTGTGGCAAACTGTTCTTGTTTGTTGCATACAATTTTTTTGCGGCCTTGACTTATGGTATACCACTGGCAATGAGATCGCATCATGTAAATCAGATCTAAAAGACATGTACTAAATCATGCTGCAATATTCTAATGGTATAAGACCTTTAATTATCATACCAACCGATGATATGTATCTTCTTCAGCCTATAGATGTCCACTGCTGGACAAAGGCCTCCCCCAAGGCTTTACACGCCGACCGGTCTTGTGCTGCCCGCATCCATCGGCTTCCCGCGACCTTCACCAGGTCATCGGTCCACCTTGTTGGGGGCCTCCCTACGCTGCGTCTTCCAGTACGTGACCGCCACTCTAGAACCTTACTGCCCATCGGCCATCGGTTCTACGAGCAAAGTGCCCTGCCCACTGCCACTTAAGTTTAGCGACTCGCAGAGCTATGTCGGTGACTTTGGTTCTTCTGCGGATCTCCTCATTTCTGATTCATGCTATGTATACGCCTCTCTAATAAGAATAGCAAATAGGTAATCTTGTAGGACAAAGAAAAATAGTCTCCACGAGACAGGGAAGTCTAGAGTGTAGCCTAGTGCTATTTGAATATTATAATGTTTTTCCTGCACAATAGTATTTTTTAATTATTATTCTAAACCTGTCAATACAATGAGGACTGGTACTCGCAAAAGAAAAAAATATGTGGAAAAGGGTTATGTAGGGCTTTGCATAGAAAATCTAATTTAAATCAAGAGAATGCCACTATCACACAACTTTAGCACACATTACAAACACGAACCACCAGCTGATACAAAAATCCGGAAAGCCAATAATAACCACTAACCAACAATTGGCTCAGCCACCCTACCTAGAATAAAATAGAAAGTCAAAGGACAAAACACTACTTAAGCCTGACACCCGACATTTAGATTAATGTTTCTCTTTTTGCCCCGTTTTTTTTTCTTTTCCTCCTTTTTTTAGTTTTGACAAAAGACTCCTTGGTGTTGCTAGACAGTTAATAAATATCTGTGTAATTATACTCTGTAGAATGTTGTTGAAAGCTCATTTGAAGGTTTTCTGTCGATTTATTGGTGTGATTCTTTTACATTGAAGACTGATTGGTTTTAAATTCTTGTCTTTGGGGAACGGTAATTAGGAGAAGTAGAAACAGGAGTTTAGGGAGATTGTATTGACGTTTTATCAAGTGTCAGTTCTGTTAGAGATTTCGATGTAAGAAAGATTCAAGTTAATTCAATTTTTTCAACATTACATTGCTTATTGTTTGCAAATGCTTCCAAAACAGTGAAAGAAAGTGCTCACATATTGATATATTGGCACATATGCAAAAAATGTGAAACTGAGTTTATTACAATCTATATACTCTATCTATACTAATATATAAAGCTGAAGAGTTTGTTTGTTTGTTTGGACGCGCTAATCTCAGGAACTACTCGTCCGATTTCAAAAATGCTTTTTGCGTTGGATAGCCGCTTAATCTAGAAAGGCTTTAAGCTATATAACATCATGCTCCGACCAATAGGAACGGAGCATAACTAAATCCACGCGAACGAAGTCGCTGGCGGCCGCTAGTCCTTAATATATTTTACTAGCGGCTAGTTACTTTTAGTTACTACTTAGTTATGCTCCATTCCTATTGGTTGCAGCGTGATGCTATTAGCCTAAAGCCTTCCTGGATTAATGGGCTATCCAACGCAAAAATAATTTTTCAAATCGTACTAGTAGTTCCTGAGATTAGCGCGTTCAAACAAACAAACAAACTCTCTCAGCAGCAGGAGGCCGTGTCCCTACCGTGGGATCATATTAATATAGCCAGCAGCTCCATTTAAAATACTGGTATTCAGTTGTGTCCGGTCAGACCGGAAGCCACCGTGTGCTGGCCAGGCTTAGAATAGTACCAAACCATATCCTCCCGTGGGTGTCGTAAAAGGTGACTAAGGGAACTTTCATCAGGAAAGCGGGCAGCAGCACTTCTCCTGTGGAATATCAAATTACTGCAATCCCCAACCCGTCTGCCAAGCGTGGGGATTATGGTAAACCATTAAATGTGATGGAAAACCTTAGGGGAGGCTTTTGTCCAGCAGTGGACCTCTATAGGCTAAATAAGAAGAAGAAGAAGACCAAAAGCCGACCCCAATATAGTTGAGAAGAGGATGATGCTACTATAGATGCTACAATCATTGAATATTAGATTTAACCACATCTGGAACAAAAATACCTAATAATGAACTTCTAAAAGTTATTCAAACCTCACCTCTCTCTTAATAAACCCATAACTTTTGATAGCAACATTACGAGCATTAAGTCTAGTTATTAATGAAATTAATGAGCTCTTAAAAGAAGTTCCAAGTTAGCTTATATTCTCAGGCTTTGCTTGATAGTCTGAAGTACCGATTCCACAAAGTTAACTCCATATAGATGACAATTTACCATCTTCGGTCATAACATAAAATGTTACGATGAAACTTGACTTGAGTGCAGATAGGAACTCAGTGGGAAAGGATTTGAAGAAGGGTATTTTTATAGGTAATTTTTTGGGTAATAGTGATCTTGAGGTATTTTGGTAAAGCTGGGGAATGTGGTCGTATATTGTAAGTTATTGAGTAATACTTACGAAATACTATTTATGTTAAAGAGACCTATAATTGTATTTAAAAAAATAGGATTTTAATCTTTAGTGTGATGTTCAGCCCATAATAACTTCACAGTAATAATAATAAAATATTATTTAGTTTAGAATATCAAAATCTTATACAATATGTTAAGAAAACCCTGTCCGACCCGTAAGGATAATAAAGGTTAGGTAAACACATGACCAAATATAATATAAAATTTTACATAATCATCATAGTAACAATACTAATGAATTTTGAAATAATCCTTTTTTCCGGGGAATTAATTCCAATTTCCCCGAACTTTGGTATTTTTTAAAAAAGTGACAACACCGGTATTATTATTAAGCGAATAGCGACGCGACCACGTGCCGCTTGCCCTGCCCCCGCCGCCCGCGGAATGGGGTTGCTTACCGCACATGTGATAAGTTACCTCTTTTTGCGAAATAATATTTATTTTTTTAGGGGGATTTTTTTTTTAAAGTTTTGCCTGTCTTTGTGGGCATTATTAGAATCAGTTATCGATACCTAACAACACCTTCACGGATCGGACAAGGTTTTCTTTACATATTGTATATACAATTCTCATGTCACGCTGTTTAGTAGTCGTCGCAGCAACGATTGCATCACTGCTTACCATCAGGCAGGATTGCGGTGAAGTACTAGCTTATTATAAATATATATAAACAAACCAGCTCATAAGCTAGCGATTCCTCTGCTCATAATAATTTATATGTCCTTATACGTTCCTTAAAGCACTAAGCATTATCTAAAGTGAGCAGTAACTTGGACACAACAGCTCACTTTGTTTCATCCAAGCTGTTCCGTCCAATGAGGTGGAAAGCAGTGTTTATTAATCTTCATAGCATCTTGAGAAGGTCATATTTTAAGCTTATGTTACATTATGAGAGAAAATGGTGTGAGCTTAGGTTACACTGCAAAGGATTATTATATTAGATTATAGTTTAAGTCGTGGTGACCTAGTGGTTAAAACACTAGCCTCTCAAGTATGAGTGTGCGGGTTCGATTCCAGGTCAGGCAAGTACCAATGTAACTTTTCTAAGTTATACGTACTTTCTAAAGTATGTCTTGGACACCAATGACTGATTGAAAGGTGAAGGAAAAAATTGCTGAAACCTGGGCTTTACGTCTGAAATCGCCAACCCGCATTGAGCAAGCGAAGCGTGGTGATTACGCTCAATCCTTCTCTGTATGAGAGGAGACCTGTGCCCAGCAGTGGGACTATAAAAAGGTTGATGATGATAGGTACCTATGAAGAAGAACGATCTTTTAATCTTACGACAACATTTACCTTATGTTCTAAGTCTGGTTCTTTTTTTTTTTTTATTTGAACACCAGTTTCTTTTTTTGGCACTTACGCTGAACTAAACCTTTTTGACGCAACCATAAGGTATACTTTCCTACTCAGGTCCTGTTGATATATAGCGTGGGGCTCTTGTTGTTTGGCATTTACGCTGAACTGAACCTTTTTGGCGTATTTTCCTACTAACTTATTTTATTGGACTTTATACTTTTTATTTTGTTTTATCTGATGTATTAAGCCTTTGCTAAATAAATGTATTTGGTTTTTACTCTGGAGTTTTCTTGTTCAATATAGGGCACCCATAGAAAGCAGAACAATTAATACTGACCAGTACACAAACTGTAATTTTGACTTAATTTAATTTTGATTTTGGTCATTTCAAAATTATAGTTTGTAAATCTTTAGATATCGGTTATAACAATCTATGACACAGTTGTTATATTTTTAATAACTTTCGTAATATTTCTACACTAAGCGTCTAGAATGTTATGTTTATAATATATGTAGTAACAATTTGCGCATTTGTCATAAAAAAAAATCCAGAATATTTACGAATACGACCAATCTACAATATGTAAAGAAAACCCTGTCCGACCCATAAAGATAATAAAGGTTAGGTAAACACTTGACCAAATACAATATATAATTTTACATAATCATCATAGTAACAATACTAATGAATTTTGAAATAATCCTTTTTCCCGGGAATTAATTCCAATTTCCCCGAAATTTGGTAATTTTTAAAAAAGTGACAACACCGGTATTATTATAAGCGAATAGCGATGCGAACACGTCACAGGTGCCGCGTGCCCTGCCCCTCGCCGCCCGCGGAAAGGGTTGCTGACCGCACATGTATTAAGTTACCTCTTTTTGCGAAATAATCTTTATTTTTTTAAGGGCATTTTTTTTAAGTTTACCCTGTCTTTGTGGGCATTAGTAGAATCAGTTATCAATTAATACCTAACAATACCTTCACGGATCGGACAGGGTTTTCTTTATATATTGTACTAGCGGACCCGGCAGACGTTGTCCTGCATATGATATTTCAAGCGATTAGGGTATTAAAAAGTGTGTAAAAGGAAAGATCAATAATATTATTATTATTCAGTGGCAAGTGTTGTTGGGTCATTTGGTTCCCTTCAAAATGGTTGAGCTAAGTGGGGCTGATGCGCGCGTCATGCTCATGAACGGGGGCCGTCAGTGGAGACTGGTCATCTCTTAGCTGCCAGTGGACTTAATTCATTTTCTATCTTTTCATTAATTTTTATAATTATACATTGTGCTCACATGATAGAAGCAACTGAAATATGTAACGAAGACATGTATTCCATATTATGATTTTAAAAGAGTGTCCATGGAGTTTCTTGCACGTTCTTTTCCTTAAAGATCTGCGCTTTGGAAGGTGCAATTTAGCTTCACTTTTCTTGGACTGACCGACATTGACTATTCAAGAGTACCAACTGTTGGTTAATTTGAAATAAACAATTTTGATTTTGTTTTTTTTTTTTATTTTGATTCTTTATTTTGAAATAACATCAATTTTTCGAAAACAATTCGTTATAATCAATAATTGCACAAAATCTTGTTTAGATGCGAGGAATATTTTACAATAACCGCTGAAACCTTCAACTTTTGCATCAAGTGCGCCAATTTGAGCACGAATTAGTAGGGCTAAGGAACAAAAAAAATCGAGTGAAGCAACTACTTGTTAAACGGAAATACATCTCAACAATGTCACCATCATCTTCTGAGGGAATAACATTTTCAGAGCTTAATTTAACTGCCGAAGAACTAAACGATTTGAATGAGGTAGAAAAAAAAGTCAGGAGCGCAACATCGGCAATATTCTGTTCAGCCAGACTTGTCCGAGTCATCGAGGCTCCTGCCACGCCGTCAAGTTCGGCGAGCCAAGTCAAGACATCATCAGCAAAGCCGGGTTCACCTGTGATGTTTGATTAATTACTATATGTTGCCAGAGTGATTAATATAGTCTTAGATATAATAAAAAAAAAAAACATGTATCAAATAAAAAGAATAAAAAACCTTCAAATCGGTCCACCCGTTTAGTTGCAGTATAGATAAATAACCTAAATACTGACTACACAGCGCCATCTGCCGCATTGTGTTTTTGTGAATGTCAATTTTCCAAGCCCCCACTTAAATGCATAAACAAAATTATTCAAATCGATCCAGCCGTAAGGGATAAATAACATAGATACCGACTGCAATGCCATCTGCCGGGCTGATTTGTGAATCTAAATTTTCCAGGCCCCCACTTGAATGTATAAACAAATATTTATTCAAATCAGTTCAGCCGTTTAGGATAAATAACCTAGACACCGACCGCAACGCCATCTGCCGGGCTGATTTGTGAATCTAAACCATCGAGGGCGTCTCACCCAAACGCAAACAAAAAAATCTATTCAAATCGGTCCAGCCGTTTAGGTGCAGTAGGTATAGATAAATAACCTAGATACCAACTGCAGCCCCATCTGCCGGGCTGATTAGTGAATGTTAATTTTCCAGGCCCCACTTGAATGTAAAAACAAAATTCATTCAAATCAGTTCAGCTGTTTAGGATAAATAACCTAGACACCGACTGCAGCGCCATCTGACGGACTGATTTGTGAATTTAAAACAATCCAGCGTGTCACTTAAACGCATAAAAAATTCATTCAAATCGGACCAGCGCTTTAGGAGGACTTCAGTGGCGTACACACGTATAGCAGACTATAGAATATACCCACGGAAAGTATTGTCATCTACATTATGTAACAAAGAAATCACACCTCTTTCTCACCCTAGAGCTCTTGGTTCAGTCTCTCTTATAGTTAAATAAAAAAAATTAAAATATTTATTTATTTTTATTCTTTCCTCTTTTCAGTCCTTATGTACAATTTTCTTTTAAGTGACTCCAAAACTAAAAAACTATAAACTTGTCTAAAACAAAAAAACACATGATTCTGCCCGGGTTTGAACCGAGGAACACCAGCCATCGCGAGTACAACAATACCACTATCGGCTACGCCACAGCCGCAATGTCAAGCTACGCGAAATTAGCGCCCATGTTATGCGTGAAATATTGCGAAAGAGAAAATTCAAAAACATGCGCTTCCGCAGACCTAAGACTGAGATAGATCGATTTCTCGTCCCCGAAAACCCCCACATATCAAATTTTAGCGAAATCGTTAGGGCCATTTCCGAGATCACATGCTTTTTCAAGCAATCAGCGCCATCTGCCGGGCTGATTTGTGAATCTAAACCATCTAGGACGCCACTCAAACGCATACAGAAAAAATCATTTAAATCGGTCAAGCCGTTTAGGAGGAGTTCAATGACATACACACGTACAGCAGAATTATATATATAAAGATAAGCAACTTTATAAAGTAATCAAGTTAATAATAGTTTTTAAAACACCAAATAATATCTAATTCACGATTTCTAAACCACATTTCTATTTCTTTTCTAATGCAATATAATAAATAGGTTGACTTTGCAATAAATAACTTAAAACTATTAACAATACATTAACTCCCTGAACTAACATAACATATCAAACAAAACAAATCAAACAAAACAATTGCTACTCACAATTCGATCGTAATCAATACAAAAACACACACTTCAAAATTTTCGGCTACCAAAACATTCCCACAGTATAAAAATAAATTAAAAGTTATAACAAGTATAAAACACTATTAATTCTATAAGGGGTGTTCGTAATGCGTAAGAGCATACGAGACGGCCACTTACCAAACTTCGAGTGGCTAGAAAAGTTCCCATAATGCCAAAAATAGATGGATGCCTGTATGAATTAATGTATTTATTGACCAATATGGCGATGCCCAAAGAAAGTCTTATGAATATGTACGTAAGCTCACGCCAGCTGAATTCGTATGTGATGTGACTGCTTTATTGGTTGCCTATTTAAATAAGGTAGCTTTTAGCAAAGACCTCACATTATATAACCTTATGAAGCCCTCAAAGTTTCTGATGTTATTTCATTGGTGTACAATATAACAATATCCTCTATAAGTTGATCTAGAAGTAAGTTGTCGTCATCTTCGTTAGTACCCATTGCTGGAGCATATCTATCCAATGTTTGAGGTCTTGGGTTCGAACCAAACAAGCGCTTAAGTAAACCATTTTATTATTACTGCTCTCAAAAATGGCGAAATCAATATAGTGAGGAAATCGACACCTTCTTTTTCTTCTTCCCCTTCACCCTATAGAGGTCCACTGCTGGACAAAGGGCTCCCAAAAAGACTTTCCACAATGACTGGTCTTGTGCTGTCAATCGACACGTAGTATAACTAAACTATCGAAGACATGACTATGACTTCTAAGCCATACGTAATACTCTATTATTATCTATTTGAATCATTTTGAAGGATCATGCTAATCCATTTTAAAAGGTTTAAAAATGTGTTTGCTCAACAACGTGAATAACGCAATGAAGGTTGTTGAACGGTCAAAATGAAACCGACAGATACCGGCCCACTCAATCTCACCGAGAGGAGGCCTATGTCCAAGGAGTGGGACATTAGAGGCTAATTATGTTATGTTATGTCAGCTTCGTCTCAAGACCCTCAAGAATAAACAAGAGACTGGCGTTACCAGAAACTGCAGGGGTTTATTAATAATTGAATTATGAAATTTCCATAAATTCAATAATAATCGTGCAGAAACCTCATAGTCGACAGCAAAACAAATTAGTGCTTATACTGTATCTATTTAGTTGACGCCACGCATAGTACTTGAAATGTCAGTTCACTTCAAGCTCATTACTGAAACGCTTGACTTGTTTCTTCAGGTTTAAGTAAATATTTGGATCATTGTAAGGTCAATCCAGATTGTAATATTAATTTTGATATCATTTATCAGGAGTTCATAAGCTTCTGTATGTGTGTTTGTCGTCAACATTGTTTGGCAGTCTTGTTCCATTCACTGCTGAGTTACGGCGTCTTCTTTCTCGTGTGCCATGCTTTCCTGGTATGTGTTACACTCAACCAGGTGTGATCAATAATCTTCTATATAAAAGCCTTAATATTTTTACTAGAAAACTTAATTGTGGCTGGACTGTATGAATGGTTAGAAATGGGTGATAGAAATGGGTGAAGACGATTAAAATAGAAAAATATGGACGAAAACCTCATGATAAGCTGATCTAGTAAATAAGTTGGTATTCTTATCCCAACTTATTTAGGCATCCATGCATGAACGTAGGCCTGTCCAATATTGTTTGATCCATCCTCCTTACATCAGGTTCAGTTGAAAACCAGCGTCAGGCACTAGTTCTCTGACGGGGTCCACGAAGACCGATGCCTCCTGGGTCAGGGTTGCGGGTTGGTTAAAAAAGAAACCGTGGCCCTGTCGCACAGGCAAGTGAAGAAATACGGGTGGGTTTCAGTCAGTAAAAGTCTGACACGCCCTTCCGCTCGGCCCAGAGCAGGAGATGTCATTTGATGATTTCCCATCCAAACAACAAAAAAGGCACTAGTTGTCTTACATTTATGCTGAACTGGACCTTTTTGGTAGAGCCGCAAGGCAGACTTTACTGATATTTTTTACATCTGGAGTTTTTACTTTCTATTTGATATTTGTTGCTGCCTGGTGTATCTTTATTTTAGATGTCTTGTGTGTCTTTATGTCTGTGCTGAATGTATTTTCATTCTTTGTTTCTTTGTTAAACCGGGTGTTAATTGAAATCTATTTACAGTTTAATTGAGGAACGTCATCTATGCCTTAAGTCCCGTCTACACGCTCCATCTTGCCTGGGCAGTCCAGGCCTATGCAGTCATGACTGTACAAAAAGACGGAACATTCGGGACTGCGCGCGCTACCCTCGTGCCCGCAACACACACGCGCTTGCCTGCTCAAACTGGTTTGCACAGGCATGCTCGCAGGTAAGACGGTGCGTGTAGACGGGTATTAGATGAATTACGCATATTTGTGCAGAACTTTTTTAATATACAACGTTATTTTTCTTTATACGAAATCTGATTACAGTTTGTTCAGAATAAGCAACTGAATCGATTTCAATAATTTTTACACCAGGTTATATTTTTTCCCAATTATATTAAAAAAATGGAGCAGTGTGGTTACCGAGCGCATGACTCAATTCACAGCGGATCATAGCGTCCTAGGGCCCCCGCCGTACGAATAATCGAAAATCGAATGAAATGTCGAGCAATAGGAGAAGACTTTCTGCAGCAGTAAACTGCAATAGGCTGATGATATACAACGTGTAACAAAAAGGGTATATACATAACAAGGGCATGGCATCTTTACACAATATCAATCGATATTGGAAGGGTTTTTTAATCCTATTTCTTTATTTTAGGAAGTTATGAGGAAAAACACCGCCTGTGATAGGCTACTACCATACTAGGCGCACAGAATTATTGAAGACATTTATCGGATTTTGCCAAGTAATGTGACGTGTAACGAGTAGTTATTAACGTATGTAGTGTAGTGCCACGTTCGTTATGATTTGATTTTAAGAAACACACGAAACCGAAAATTTGGTATCAATTTTTTGAGTATTTTATTTTGAGTTGAAACCCTTCCCATATCGTTTGATATCATCTAAAGATGCCATGCCCTTGGTATGTATATACCCTTTATGTTACACGTTGTATAATAATATCCCACTACTGGGCAAAGACCTTCCTATTATCTTCTACTGTCAACAGATGAGCCTAGACCAATAAAAAATATTAAAGGTTTAAATAAACTTGATTCTATCAGCATCATAATTTGTTTTTCATTCAGTTTATAACATATTTATGTACCTTTTAAACCACAAACAACTCAAATGAGGTGCAAATCGTTATTTTAAAACTGTATTAAAAATAAATTTTCCGAAGCTCAGCTAAGCTGGTGGCAAAGATACCTCATTATAACGGCTCAGAGGCTTAGAGCAAATCCCTCGCATACATCTAAAAAATCTCCCTGTAAAACATTATAATGAGTTTTATAATCCCTGTTACGGGATTCGGCGATTTATTCCTTATTTGTCTTATGGTGCTCTCTATGAAGATACAGATCAAAGGGATTGGTATAATGCCACATATGATTGATATAATGTTTATTGATATTGACAAGTTTATTCGTAAATTAGCACTTTTTTGATAAAGAAAGAAGAAAGAAAGAAAAATGTATTTATTGACATTACAGTAAAAACATAAATTTAAAACTATAAAACTTGGCGTGTAATGCCAAAAGGGCCTCAGCTCAGCATAATGTCAGATGACAACACAAAGTGTACCATCTGACGCTGATTTTCAGCTGCAACCCACGAGTGCCATACACTAGAGTTACAAAACACAGTCCGATGTATTATAATAATAGTTATCCAAATGATAGAAAAACTAAACAGAATCTCATGAAAATGTTGTGACATGCATAAATGAGTGTGTGTGTATATATATGTTAAATATATTGTAATTAATCAAATATAAAATAAGCATTCAATTTACATTAATTTAATAAACAAATACGTTAGATAAATATTAATACCTAAATAAATACTTAACAACATTAAAATTCAATAAATCCGGAAAATAGAAAAACCCCCTCCCCACCAAACATAGATATGAATAGTGATATATGATAGTGAATTATCTGAATTTCATTGGTTATTGAATATTTTATTTATGTTGTGAAATAGACAACAATCTGGTTCTGAACAGGCTGATTGCGTAACATACTATCATTAGCAATGAATTTAATTATGAAAGATCAACAGCATTCATTACGATATACGATGCGGCAAAAGTTGTTGTGTCATGAGGTTTGGTCGTGGAGGGTCTCCAGATCGGCGCTTTACCATCAACCGCATCACTGCTTACCATCAAGCAGGATTGCGGTCCAGTTACCAGTTACTCCTGTAGTCATTATACGTCACAGTTATCCTCTGATTCTGTTCCCAATAATTCGCTGTGATTGATTCAATCATCAGAAGGCTTCTCCCAAAACTAAAGGACATTCAGAAATATTTTGTCGGAATGCGAGTATTTTGCGGTCAAGCATTAGTTTATAATTATAAAAAAAAAATACAACATTTAAATAAGACAACAAACAAGCGACCGATAGCAATAAATATTACAATGCTATAAGAAACCGCCGGTGCAAGGTTAGCGCGCCGGCGCGACGCCGACATTATCTAGCGATTAGCGAATCAGCTAACGTTGTGGTGCTCAAAGTTTGCGATTATTATCTTCTGTCCTTTTCTTAATGAAATAGAAATTCCTTCTTCTTCAGCCTATAGAGGTCCACTGCTGGACAAAGGCTCCCCCAAGGCTTTCCACGATGACCGGTTTTATGCTGCTCGCATCCATTGACTTCCCACGACCTTCACCAGATCATGAGTACACCTTTTTAGGGACCTCCCTACGAGGCGTCTTCCGGTTCGTTGTCGCCACTCCAGAACATTACTGCCCCATCGGCCATCGGTTCTACGATCAATGTTTTTTTTTATTATTATAAACTAGCACTTGACCGCAATCCCGCCTGATGGTAAGCAGTGACGCAATCGTTGATGCTAAAGCGTACTAGTCCATTAAGAGCCCATTCACTCTAGCCTTGAAGACACTCAAATTGTAGTCCGACGGAAACACCGCCTCTGGCAAATTGTTTCAGTCCCTCGATGTACGCGGTGTTAACAACGTAAGGGTGGAAACTCGCCGTACGACGGGTCGTCCGATGGTAGAACGGAGATGGGGGAATTAAATCATGCAATTCTCTCGCACACTCACCAAAATGCATCCTAAAGAACACTCAAACGCTGGCTATTCGCACTCCTCTCCACTGAATACAAAGTGGCCAGGTGACACTTAACAGCACCAGCCCAATGTGCCCCCCTCTGCCACTTAATTTTAGCGACTCGAAGAACTATATCGGTTGCTTTGGTTCTTCTGCGGATTACCTTATTCCTGATTCGATCGCGCAGAGAAACTCCGAGCATAGCTTCTCCGTCGCCCTTTGTGTGACTCTGAGCCTTCGTATGACGCCCATTGTGAGGGACCATCTTTTCCGAAATTTAGTTTAGTTGGTGATAAAGGAAGACAAAAGTCTTCGACTAGTGTGTGTTGCCAGTGATGACTTATGGAATTGAGACGTGGTCGCTAACAATGGGCCTTATAAGAAGGCTCAAAGTCACTCAAAGGGCAATGGAGAAGGCTATGCTTGGGGTTTCACTGCGCGATCGAATCAGGAATGAGAAGATCCGCAGAAGAACGAGAGTAACCGACATAGCCCGAAGAATTGCCAGTAGGTCCCATGCCCGATGGAGCCAACGGGTTCTCGAGTGGCGACCACGTATCGGAAGACGAAGCGGGGATAGGCCCCTGACAAGGTGGACCTACGATCTGGTGAAGGTCGCGGGAAACCGCTGGATGCGGGAGGCACAGAACCGGTCGACGTGGAGAACCTTGGGGGAGGCACATGTCAGCAGTGGACGTCTTTCGGCTGAAATGATGATGATGATGATGAAGAGAAGCGACGCTAATATTCCGTCAAAATACTTCTGAATGTCCTTTAGTTTTGGGAGAAGCCTTCTGACGGTTGGATCAATCACAGCGAATTTATTAGTAATGTAGTGTCACACCTCTAATCAATTTTCTTGGCAACACAATCCGTTCCAAAATATAACGTTGCTAAATTGAAGAGGGTAACTGTGACGTATAATGAATACAGAAGTAACTGTTTTACGTTTAGTCGGTTAACCAAATCACGTGGTTTTTTTTGTTTACATTTAGTTAACTTTCGTAAAGAGAGAGAGAGTATAATATTTTCAGGAAATTTCGTCAATTTGTTTGTATCTTAGTTTTTAAAAAAAACGTTGGCCCACACTCCTGTATCGTAGGTGCATTTATAAACATTTAAACACACATACACAAATAGCCAGACCCGGAACAACTACTTAAAGGCCATACAAATATTTGTTCCGTTCGAAATCGAACCCGCGACATGCAGCGCAGTAGTCAATTATCTCAGCCACTGCACCAAACGTGTCGTCATTTCTTTTCATTTTTTTAAGCTTGTCGCTTAAATACAGCCTAACATGTAATGTAATGTTCACCACATAACGCTGGCAGAATACTTGTCGTCCAAATCGGCTCACTTATCAATGAAAAAAAAAAATAATGTTGCATCTAGGAGATTTTTGGTTCGTATATTATGACTTTCTGATTAATTTTTCATTTTGTTTTTTTTTTTCAGATTATATTTTGGCTTTCTTAACTTTTGATTGTATTTACTTGAGTTCTTCTTCTTTCTTTATTTTTTGGCTTCGCACGGTTTGTGCATTTAGCCAATGTCACGTAATTATGAATTATTAGGTATTCATGGCGAAAAAAGACGGCCGCGTGACCCGTCTTACGAGTGAGGTTTGGGGAAAAGTCTTGACGTGGCCACTATGCTGCGATATTTCACTGTTCTTAATGAATTATTCACTGAATGCACTTTTTACTACATAAATCACGCGCTTTTATTTAGTAAACGACACTATAAATAATTTTAAAAGTCCAATGAAAAATGAGCGTGACACTCATCTTGACATTCCGCCAAAAAAAAAAAAAAAAATCTATCAAAACCCTCATTTATTTGAGTTTCATTCTTTCCTTTCTTTAAGGTCTGCACCCATTGCATCGAAATTGCATAAAAAAATATAAACTTTCAGTACCACAGTCACAAACAAACCATAAACAGATCCAGTATCTATCTGCAAAGCAATCTATCGTAACACGAGAAACGTTCATTTTTCAGTATGCGTGTGTGTGTGTATGTTTTTATTTATGTGTTAGTGTTTGTCGCATACGCTGCGCTGTGTGCAAATTGTTATATGAATAAGTTTCGTATTAGATTGTTTTGTTTGATTTTGTGTTTTTAAACTATTTATATGTTTGATTTATTGGTATTTGTGTCGTTTAAAATTGAGGTGACAGGAGAATGAAAAAAACAATTTTTGCGTTCATAAAATCTCCCTTTTTTCTCTTTAGCCTTGAAAGGAAGATTTTAAGAACATTGCACCAAAAACGATTGCTTTTATTTTTTAAGATATTTTTTATACGATCACGATCTATAAAATAAAACAGAGCCGATTTAGATACAGCGTTTGTAACTCCAAAAACAGTGATAGATTTTTATGGTAGTTGATTTTGTTGTTTTTTTCTGACCTGAATAGTAGAATAGTTATTACTTTGGGGTAAATTAAAAAAATATTGTACTATCGCCAAAATTTGTATCTATTTTATACAAAGTTTATGCCTTTATGTACGGGAATCTATAACCTACAGCTCGTAAATCGCATCCTTTACAACTAGACACTACTACCCTTCCTTTATAGAAAAAAAAAACATGATTTTCAATCACGTCCAGTTTGTTTCATAAACTCGACCATCCCAATTTGCTAACGTCGACCTCATTGTCGCCATGTTCAATAATAAATTCTACCTTTATAATTTTAATTATCATTACAGATTATGCGCATGCCATAAAATAATCATTAATTAGCATTTTGAACCAAACATTTTACAAGTTTAATGAGAATTTTATTACACATAAAATACGACCCACCTGAACTCTATAAATTAATTTTAAACTATTAAAACCTGTGACAAACAAACGTACAGTTTTACTCCAATCTATTTTCTTAACATTTTTATGCTCATCTTGTTTAAGCTTAGTGTACACTAACCACACCAGATGCACAAGTTCCAAAAATTTTTATGACAGTGTAACACGTGCCTGTATTATTTTGTTTATAAATAAATATCGCGCGCGTCACTCTAGTGTAAACATACCCTTCGGTAGGGTGTTTTTTGGGTACCGTGTATTCTAAAAACCTAGTACAGGAAAAAGAGTAATATGAATGTTCAATTAATGTGATGTGTTCAAAGTGTGGTCAAAGGCTGACCACACTTCGTTCATGTTAATATTATTATTGAAAAATTCAACTTAATGTGTGTTTTTTTTCTCTTTTATTTGACGACACATGAATGACTTAATATAGATGAAGAAACTTTTGATTAAAAACAAAAAACAGGCAGTAAGGATGTTGGTACCCATTACTACCTATTCAAAATCTCTATTTGATAAGCCAATAGGTAATTGTTCAAGATAGGTAAGTATTCTACATACGTATAGTAGATTTTTGACAATTTGACTAAAATCTAAATAAAACCATTTAAAAATTATTATACATGTTAGCCGGAACCATCGTCTTCCTACCACCGTCATTTACTAAACGCGGTGTGGGGCACACTTTGATGTTCAACTGTTTATGTTTTTTTTTTCAAAAAATGACGAGGTAAGGCAAGGGAGCACACATGAAAGGCTCTCAGTTGCCAGAGAATAAACATTTGAGCATTGATGAAGGGGGGAGACAGCTGGTGATGGTGTGGCTGATCGACAAAGAATGGGTTGGGAGTCTTTGTTTAGGGTTTCTTTCTCGGTGGTAGGCCATAACATCGATTGTCGGCAGAAGTTATCACCCACCAGACAAAGTCTTACCGCCAAGCGATTCGTCGTGTTCCGGCAGATGTCTGGTGAAGCCGAGGATTGGTCTGAGCAGTTGTGTTGCGACGTGTGCCGGGTACGATGTGCCAAATATTGTGTCTGCTCGTGGAGGGTCTCCAGATCAATCTCCCTCTGGCGAAGCATCGTTGGTCGTGTTGTTGGGTTTAACATTGCATCACCTCGCTCAACTGCCGTCCTTCTTCCTATTCACTTAGTTTTTGTTTTTAGTGAATAGGCTATTAATATACTAGCGCGCTTTACCATCAACGATTGCATCACTGCTTACCATCAAGCGTAATTGCGATCAAGCACTAGTTTATAAGTTTCGATTTGCAGTGGTAGAAGGTAGGTCTTCATACCCTTGCTCGCTAGTTTTGTAATCCTGCCGAAAATGAGATTTTTAGATAAAAAATCTATACCAATTGTACAGTATGTCGCTTTAACGGGGACATTATTATGTAAACGACATCTCGTGTTTATTTTAAAAACATATTTTAATTCCATTAAACAAATTAATTTACAATTTTCTAAAATCTCATCTTAAGCAAGCAGTTTTAAGGACTGCAATGCAGGGCTAATTATTTCCGTTTTCACGGTTCATAATATCGCATCAAAGCATTTAGATTTAAAAACGAATAATGTGCAAAGAATGGGCGAATTGAAGGAAAGAGAAAGAGACATGTCCGCGAGCGTCGCTAGCGATGGTTTTCAAATTTCGAATTACATTTATTTTGTTATAGCTTGCTTGGGGTTTCACTGTGTGACCAAATCGGTAATAATGATATCCGGAGAAGAACGAGAGTAACCGACATATCCCGAAGATTTGCAACACTTAAGTGGCAGTGGGCCGGGCACATTGCCCGTAGGACCGATATGCGATGGGGCCGACGGGTTCTCAAGTGGCAACTACGTACCGGAAGACGCAGCGTGGGCTGAACCCAGACAAGGAGGACCGACGACCAGATGAAGGTTGCCGGAAACCGCTGGATACAGGAGGCGGAGGACTAGTCGGCGTAGAAATCCCTGAGGGAGGCCTATGTCCAACAGTGGACGTCTTTCGGCAGATATGATGATGATGACAATAATAACTTGTATGATTACTAACCACTAGTTCAACTCGTGTGTTAAATTAATCTCGCTAATGTAGCACCATATTGTATACGATACGGTCTACCGTATCGTACTGCGCAACCCTCTAGGGTTGGGCAGACGTCGCTTATTGAACTATTTAAATATACCCTCTCGATGTTTCTCCCTCAATTAAACTTACTAAAACCGCATAAACTGGTTAACAAGACTTTAATTAGAAACAACTAAAATAGATTTAATAAACGTCAGAGTTGACAACCAGAATTTACGACAATATAAAGTACTTTTTATAACTAATGAACTTGTTGCTAAATAGGTTGAAAACGTTGACCATGCTGATTGCTGGTCTATAGTTTGAGGGACTAAGAAGCAAAACTGTGAATGTTGCAATAGTCGAGCGGCGGGTATTAACAATTTAATGTTTGGCGTAGGCGATGTACAAACCTGTCCTTAATTATTGTGCAATATGAAAATCTAATAGTTTTGGTTCAAGATTAATGGCGGGTTGTGTCCTTCGAGTCAACGCGGGCTTAGGTAATGCTTCGAAATAATGTAACAGGAGAGGGATTTCTTAATCCATACTAATATTATAAATGCGAAAGTAACTCTGTCTGTCTGTCTGTCTGTTACGCTTTCCCGCTTAAACCTCTCAACCGATTTTGATGAAATTTGGCACAGACAATCTTTAGGCCCCGAGAAAGAACATAGGCTACCTTTTATCCCGGAAAAATTTGATGTTCCCGAGGGAAACCTAAAAAGCGCGATATAACCGAACTCCACGCGGGCGAAGCCGCGGGCGGAAAGCTAGTTTTAATATAAAAGTAAGAAATCTTTATGCAACTATTGATTTTGATAATAATATTAATGGTTTTGCTGCCATTTGCATTATTCTCAGTGTGTTCGCGGATAGATGGGATTCTCCTATGTTGCAGAGGTGGATCCACGCCAATTAGACTGATTGACGATACGATTGGCGCAGTGGCTGAGCGATCGACTGCTGAGCTGCGTGTAGCGGGTTCGATTCCCGCACAGAACAAATATTTGTATAGCCTACAATTAGTTGTACCGGGTCTGGCACGATACAGCACGAATTCCTAGTATGGGGCAACGTTTTTAAGAAAACAAACAAGACACAATTTTTAATTTTATGTATCTACATCTGTCTCTTATACATATTTGTGTCTGTTACCCACTGGAAGTTAAGTAAAATTGTTACTAACATTATGGAACTCCTCCTCCGGCGCAGCATCGTTGGTCGTGTTGTTGGGTTTAACATTACATCACCTTGCTCAACTGCCGTCTTCCTTCCTACATCTACAGTAAGTTTTTTTGAGCGATTAGGCTTAATAAACTAGCGCGCTTTACCATCAAAGGTTGCATCACTGCTTACCATCAGGCGGGATTGTGGTCAAGCACTAATTTATAATTATTAGAAAAAAAAACCAACAAAGAACCAAAGTCACTAAAATTCACCAAAGTCGCTAAAATTAAGTGGCAGTGAGCGGGGCACATTGCACGTAGAGCCGATGGCGGATGGGTCAGTAAGGTTCTGGAGTGGCGGCCACGGACCGGAAGACGCAGCGTAGGGAGGCCCGCAACAAGGTGGGCCGATAACTTGGTGAAGGTCGTGGGATGCCAATGGATGCGGGCAGCACAAGACCGGTCATCGTGGAAAGTCTTGGGAGAGACAGGAAGAAAGACGAAGAAGAAAAAAAATCCTCTCTAAAATTATTTTCTTCTATTGATAGTGTGTCATACAATTAAGGTGTGGACTTGTCAAGTACGCCATTTTAAATACTTGATACATGAAAATAAATGTATCCCACCCCCCACCCCCCTCTCCGCTAATATATAAACACCGATTATTTGTAAGCTCATCTTTGTTCAAACAAATCCCAATTTAGCAGCTATACAGTTGTGAAAGTATTGGCATATCACGATAACGTATGAGGATGGAGCCTCAACAGGGTTCGTCACGACACCATTGACATTTGATCGTGGCGGGACCTGGAATGGATATTACAATGCCCTAATTGTGTGAATCTTCATACCCTTCGAGGTTCTTTGTACTAAGATTTGGTTTCTGCCCTCATTCTGTCAATTGGACAATAGGGTATTTGATTAAAAAAACTAATTAGTCCGTCGGTCAGATTTCCAAAAAATACTAGACACGTATATTTTTTCTTTTTTCATATAAACAAAAAATGAAGACGACACAGTGCGTTGCAAACTCGCATAACGTCACTGCACGCTACACTTTTTAGCGAGCAGTGACGTCACCAGCCACCTCTCCTGATCTTTGATGCCTTTCATATTTGTCAATTTTTATTGATTTGATAAAACAAAATATACGTATCCAATATTTTTCTATAATCTGAATTTTTTTCTTATGGGACAAAACCCGCCACACTGTTCCCAACCCACTGCAACTCCTGAAAGCCAGAATCAACAGTGGAGACCGCCAGAAAAACGCCGAGCAATGAAGCCCGACGAGTCCCGGAGAAACGTTTCAACTGTCTTGGGTCCCGCAACGAAATTAATCAGAAAAGAATAGGGGAGGAGTAAGAAAAAAGATATTTTTTCCACTTCCCTCCATAATAAGCAGGAGACAGAACAGAACTAGGCCAATCGGCACAAAGGGACATTATTGCAACTGGGAGAAGCCCAGATTGCCAAGCACCACGGAATAACATTTGATCAAGTTAATGGGTCCTAAGTAGGTATTTGCTGTTACAATTGATTCCAATAATAGGTATGGCAAAAGCGCCTGAACGCACGGAAATTAGTTCTAGTTTCAACAAGGTCCGTATAATAAACAACTCCGGATGTAACTTGTACACTATCCAACATAATATTGCGTTCATTCTGCCAAAGAATACACTCCCACAAGATGTGATGTGCGGACTGTTCAAATTCACAGTTCGATGTAGAACACTGACACAAAGGCGAAGGAACAAGTTTAAAAGAATACAGTTTACTTTTAAAGTTGCCATGACCTGTGAGAAATTGGGCAACGCAGTGGTCAACCTCCAGCCATGTCTTAGCCAGCCGATCGCCAACGGATGGAAAGAACAGATGGAGGTGCCGGCCCTTGATGGAATTATCCCACCTACTTTGCCATTCGGATAAGAGGTCCTCCCAGACGTCAGTCTGAGGTTTAAATAATCTAGAAATTCTATTGAGGTCGCGTTGTGTAACAAAGTTAGTGTCCATGGCCTCCCCCCTCGCGGAGTAATACATTGAAGCACGTCGCTGTACTTCAAGATCGACTGGAAGTACACCTGCCAGAACGGGTAAGGCTTCAGTACTGACTGTTCTATACGCCTTACATAAAAATATCAATGCCAAACGTTGGCTTTGAAGCAGTTTACGTCGCGCCGCCCCTATGCTGGCCCTATCGGCCCAAACAGGTGCACCGTAGCACATACATCCTAAGTAGGTAGCTCCATATATAGTTTTTAAAGTTAGGAATGATAGACCCCAAGTTGCTTTGGATATTCTAGTTAGGGCATAAAAGTTCCTTTTAGCTTTTTCGCCAACTATTTTTATATGTTCGATAAATGAAAAATTCCTTTCTAAGACCATACCAAGGTAGCATACGGATTGCTGTTTTTTAACGGGAACGTTATTAAATTTAATAGTAGGCAATGATTTAAGATTACCTTTTAGTAGAAGTTGATAGGTTTTATGCGGCGCAAACGCTAGGCGGTTACGATCACCCCACTGAGATATTAGATTTAGGCAAGTATGGGCCAAGTTCTCAAGTCCGGCTCGGGTACTTGACTGAATGAGCAGTAGGCCATCGTCCGCGTAACCAGTAAGTGAACAGCCGCAAGGAAGCGGGATCGCGAGAAAATCATCAAAACCCAAATTCCATAAATAAGGACCGACAACTGAACCCTGAGGACATCCCATGGTTAGTGCTTTAGTACTAGAAAAATGACCGAGCTTAAGTACCGCGGAACCGTTTATAAAGTACGAGTAAACGAGATTATATATGTTTCTATAGCAACCGTGGTTTTTTAATTTTAACAACAACATAGGCCACCAAGCGTTATCAAAAGCCCCAGAAATATCCAAAAAGATACCAATCACGTACTTGTGTTCCGACTGGTTAACGGTTCTTCTGACAGAAAGCGCCGCGTCGACTGTTGATTTACCGATGGTGAAGCCATATTGATTACTATGAAATTTTGGACCGTTCGGTAGTAAACGTGGAACGATGAGGCGCTCAAGAAGTTTCCCCAAAGATGGTAGAAGCGTGATAGGCCGATATGACTTCGGATCATCCGGTGGTTTATCACCACACTTTGGTATTATTCGTATGAAACCGCGTCGCCATTTACGAGGAAAAACGCCTTCAGCAATGCATCGGTTATATACAGTTAAGATGGCAGCTATAATCTGAATGTCGGACTAAATAGAATCATTTTTTTTTACCCAGGAAACATTCCTATTGTGCGTGGACCATGCCGGTCGTCGCGTCGGTGGTTATTCCACCCAGTACACCTCCTTACAAAATCTGATTACGTTTCCTGGACTGCTGAGAATGACTGCAAGATCTGTGTCCTTAAAAATGTTATAAATTGGGGTCATTAACTGTGAATCCAATAGCAGGTATTGTGAAAAAAAAAAAGCTAGCCAAATTGGAATCCATACATATCTATAAAAAATTATACGAGTATTATCGAAATATAATGTTGCTAAATTGAAGAGTTGACCTGTGTGGACCGGACTTAGAATAGTACCATCCCATATCCTCCCGTGAATGCCGTAAGAGGCGGCTAAGGGAGCTCTCAACAGGGAAGCGGGCAGCAGCGCTTCTCCTGTGGAATAACAATTTACTGCTATCGCCAACCCGTTTGCCAAGCGTGGGGATTATGGCAAACCATGCAATGTAATGAAAGCCTTGGGGAAGGCCTGTCCAGCAGTGGACCTCTATAGGCTGAAGAAGAAATTGAAGAGTGCAACTGTGATTTAGAATGGCAACTACGTTACGTTATATAGAAGTAGAAATACGTTTAATTGGTTAACTTAGCCACGTGGTTTTTTATTTACTTTTATTAACTACTTGAATTGACATGTGCATATAGTCACATAAATTATAATGAAGTATAGCGGGATTGCTGGACGGACTAATATTTTAAAGTTTTGCTATCCGTGAAGTCAATTGTTTTGACATGCCAATAGAGAAGTACTTAATTACATAGCAAATTTGATATCTTCGATACTTTGTTTTAAAAGGTCAGATGGCAGTTTACTGTAGGTAAAGGTGTACTGTTAGGTAAGGTACCGCCAATTCTAAGCCGTATTATTGAAGCTCAGAGAACAGGTTAAAACTACAATCATGACGAAATACAAAGTGCCTATAGTAAGGTTGCAGCTTGCTAGGAAGACTCGGCGCGGCATACACTGGCCCCGTATAGCTTGTCGCTTGGGAGGAGTCACGCCGAGCCCTCATCTCAGGATTTGCAGTGACCTGTTGTTGCCAACCGCAAACGAGTAAGTGGGCGAAGGGTCCTGGAAAGTGGTTGTTACCTTTTGTGAAACAGTCGTCTCGTAGAAGGAGATTGCGTAAAGGAATAACGAAATCTGCATCTCTTAGACGTCGCGGGGATAGTCAACCCTTCCGTGGAAAACCGCAGTCACACGTTATCAAAGTGCTACGGTAGGTAGGTATATGTAACGTGTGACTACGCCTTTCCAAACATGAAAATTTATCTCTACATAGTGAATATTGCATACTTCAGAATAGTATTGTAAGACATTATTGTCAATTTACAACGAAGGCATCTTGGTAGAGTCTACTGTGTCCATTTACTTGCAACTACATTAGCAACTTTGTTCAGTTCAGTATTCTGAAAATCTTGTTTTATACTTTTTCAGCGTCGTTTTTTGTCGTAGTTGGGTTTTAGTTTTTTTACTTTTTATTATTTGTACTATTTTGGTGTTAAAGTGTATTTGTGGCGCATAATATAAAAGTTAAATTGACGAACTAAAAACTAGGTAGTTAACATACGACATCTCTTTTGACTTATGTATCGGCGTATAGTAATATGTAGAGATGTCCTATTTTACTATTTCGTAGCTTTTGGATCGTAGCGCGTATAGCAACGGTTTCCGCGTATGAAGCTCCCGGTTTTTCGTAGTAGCGACGCACATTTGCGTCGATGGCACCGAATGGGTCATGAATTAGTAGATGAGGTCGTTAGTATAAATAGATTGGATGGTTTTCTAACGGTGGTAGGCCAAAACATCGGCTGCCGGCAGAAGTTATCACCCACCAGACGAAGTCTTGCCGCTAAGCGATTCGTCGTGTTCCAGCATGATGTCTGGTGAAGCTGTAGGGAGGACGCGTCTGACCAGTTGTGTTGCGTTGTGTGGCGAGTACGATGCGCCAAATATTGTTGTGTCGGGAGTTTGGTCGTGGAGAGTCTCCAGATCAATCTCCCTCTGGCGCAGCATCGTTGGTCGTGTTGGTCTTGGGTTTAACATTGCATCACCTGGCTCAACTGCCGTCATCCTTACTATTCCTAAGTTTTTTAAGTGAATAGGCTTAATAAACTAGTGCGCTTTACCATCAACGATTGCGTCACTGCTTACCATCAGGCGGGATTGCAGTCAAGCGCTAGTTTATAATTATTAAAAAAACATATATTAAGAGGACCTGGGAAGATTTCTTAATCTATCTAATTCTGCTAACGATCGACTGTCATGTGGATTTTTAAGTAATTTATTATGATCCAATGCACTTATAAATAATCCCTCTATGGTTTTAACTCTACTGAGAGCGACATAGGCCTGTCCTTTAGCAAACAATGACTTTCCTAGATCTGTAACTTTTTTATCTAGAGTACAACCTTTTAATTTATGTACAGTACAACCCCAAGAAAGAATCAGCGGGAGCATTTTACGCTGAATTTGCCCAGAACCCCTCAAGCCGTCAAATTCAGTGAGGCAAGGCTCGATTTTGATAAGTCCGTTAATATTTGCTTTTATGGATGCGTCGTCAAATTGTATGAGAACAGCGCTTGGCTGTTCTCCTGTTCCAACTGATCGCGCCGAAGAGCAGGCCATTCAAAGGCCTTCACCACTCCCATCGCTCCGTTTACTAAACCCTGGTTTACATTCAAATTTCTACGAAGCATTACTAGGGATTATGTACAAACATAAAGTACTCGTGAAGCTCTTTTAGATGATACCAAATACGGTATATTTATTTTAATTTTGTATTAACATAGAACTTTTTGTCCGCTAGAGGGCGTAATACTAAATTTGGTGACAAGCTTTATAGCTCATAACCAATAGAATATCAAGGCCCTTCTAATGGTTCTGCAGTGGTCTTATTCTGATAAGTAGTAAAGAAGCTATCTATGAACGAAAAGATCTGAATTATATGCAATCAGCCGATGAATACAGGTAAAGTCACAAGCAAATGCTAGTAATATATATATATTCAAAATGTACAAGTTAAGCCCTTTCAAATGATACCAAACACGGCATATTTATCTTAACTTTTTTTTTTTACTCTGTATATTTTGTCCGCTAGAGGGCGCCACGTTAGATTTTGTGAAACTCCATATAGCCTATAACCAGCAGACAATTAAGACGCTTCTAATGATATGTCATTTATCGAATTCGAATAAGTAGTTTAGAAGTTACGAGGGAACAGATGATACATACATACATACATACATACATACATACATACATACATACATACATACATACATACATACATACATACATACATACATACATACATACATACATACATAGCCTGTCAAAATCATAACCCTCCTTTTGCTTTGCCGTAGTCGGGTAATAAAACTAGTGCGCTTTACCACCAACGATTGTATCACTGCTTACCATCAGGAGACACCGCGGTCAAGCACAGTTTTATAATTATCCAATAAGGCAGTTTTATCAAATTAGCGACCTTTTTCTACTAAGTTCTCTTTATGAAAATAAACCTCAACAATATGATTTATAAATCCAAGTTTACACAGTAAGTATTTTCAGATCATATTAAAGCGTTATCTCAAGTTTATAATTACGTCTCGTACAGTCATGCCGACGCCTCTTGGTGTCAGGTTGCAACTCAAAGAGGCCGTCTGTTGTGCCAGCAACAAGTGTGTGGTGGAAGTTATAAGATGTTATTGTTAAAAAAATAACAACAGAGCGCATAAGCATAATTTACCTCCTTTTTACAAACACTCCTTTTTACAAATATATTATCTTATTAAGAAATACTTTTATTATATGGTCTCAAACTTTTTCGTTTACGTGTTGCATGTCGCGTGACGGTCCGCGGCAGAGTAGAAATAAAGAGAAAAGGCGCTCAAGAGAAGTCAAAACGAACATGGCAGCGCCTATAGTTCGCAGCAGCTGACCGTGTAGTGTATAGACTACACTCATTTGTGTAAGTTAAATGTCTATAATGTGAAAAAAAAGTTTCATTTTTACCATGATGTCATAAAACCACACAATTCTGTTTTTGAATTATGAACCTAATCGTTATAGAAATGTAGTTTGTTATATAAAAATTACAGCTAAATTCGGTGCCTAAGTTGTCACTTTTGTATTAAGAACTTTGCCTTAATCTAAATAAAGTTCGAAATACAAATACTGACTCAAAAGTTAAGACTGGAACTAGATTTCGTTTTGTAATAAGACGGATAATATTCTCACAATTAGGACACTTAGGTACCTCTTTTTGGTAAGAGAGTGGCCCATGCGGAATCAGTGCGGGTTGGTAGAAGTCACATATTTACCAATCTTTGGTTCTACGACATGACAATTTCCTGAAAATGTTTTTGCTTCACCGCTGAGACGAGTAGTGATGAAATATTTTACATAAGTAAACTAGGTAAAACTCGAACTGAGACTCGTAACCCACTGCCACTGGGCTACCATTGTTCTTAACAATCAAGTTACATAAATAAAATACCATCGGAATAAAAATAAGGCATTTTTTAGAGCGAACTAAATGCTCATTAAACAGGAAATTTAATGTCCATTAACAAAGAAATTAATAATGTTCATTAGACAGGACATTAAATGTTCATTAAATATGAAATTAAATGTCTATTAAACAGGAAATTCTTCACAGCCAGGCCAGGACCGATAAGAAAATAGACCACATACTAATTTACTCGCTATAAGCTTTTGTCTTACACAACACACTATCTAAACCGCAGGCTGCGAACGTTTAATTCGTCGGTAATTATCTGTAAGAAACGCCAGGTTCTAAGACTTTAGTGTTTTACAAGATTTCTATCTACAGTAACATGATCTGATAAAAATATTGCAATTAAATATTTTGTAAATACTACTGGGAGTGAAGAAAAATACGAAAACCACAGATGGAGTGTCATTGCGAACATTATCAGTAGTAGCATCGTTTTGACAGTTCAACAATATTCACTGCGTTACTTACGTTGTTGAGCTGACATATTTTTCGAACATTTGGAGAAATGGATTATCATTACTAGTATTAGTAATTATAATACTAACTATAAATATTATTAATGGACGAAATCACTAACACATAAAATACCAATTAAAGCACCATTTTTAACAAAATATAAATACATAGTATTAATTATGTATGAATAGAGACATTGATAAAAATATATATTTACCTACTAAAGATAGATACTTAGATATAAATATTAATAAAGTCACAATAGATAATTCATAAATTCATAGCATAAATAAAATTAATACTTAACGAATACTTAAAACATAATTATGTAGGTAATTTAGGTAGGTACTTATCCACTTAGCCGTAAATATTATGCCAACATGTACGGTAAGTATCTACTTAAATTAATAACTTATTTATTATAAAATATGTAGGTACTACAATGTTGGCGAGCTACTTTGAGCAATTTTGTTTTAAAATACTAACGAAAACTAATAAGACTAATGTTGTATAAATAAATAAAGTTGGTATTTATGTATCTTAAATTTAAATGAAAGCAATGGACGGAAAATAGACAGACGCTCCCAAAATAGTGAAATGAAATCGTGTATTATGCAAGTAGGAACACTGATCACTTTTACACGTCATATTTTTTTAACTAGATGGAGCCGGTATTTCCTCTGAGAAGAAAAGCCGAAACAAACTCAGGGATTATCGTCTTATTTCAAGTCCAAATATTAAAAATGAAAATGTTTACAATAACAATACGTGTTTGCATTGTACTTATCAATCAATTTACGCGATTTAAAAAAAAAACAGTGAAGGAAAATATTATGAGGAAATCGGTATTTTTTCTAGAACAAAAAAGAATTGAAGTCAGAAAGGAATGCCGTATCGTAGGCATTTTGCATGTAGGCATTAGACACGAAGAGCAGGATGTAAAATTCAATTATTCGCCAATAAAAATGGAATATCCTTCGATGATAACTCTGCTTGCGCGATGCAGAATTTTGCGTGTAGTTCGCTAGTGGCGCTGTAGATGTCACTACAAGAAAGCCATTTTGTTTATGCTATGCTACAATGATTAGGCGATTTGGGGTAAATTGAAGAAAGAGAAACACTTTTTAGTACTTTTAAAGCAAAAGGGGATTAGGTAACACTTTCAAATTAAACTTATTAACTTTTTCCTAGCCTTCCACCATCCACAAAATAATGTCCACTGTCAATCACTTTTAAACAAAAAAAAAAAAGAAAATACAAAGCCAAAGAAAAGCTTTTCTCTTTAGTTTCTTCAAGTTTAGTAGCAAAAAGTTTTAAGTTTAAAGAGTATAGTATAAAGTTTAGTACAGCTTAGTAAGTACACGTTTGCTATCGACGATCGTTCGTGGCTCGTGACTGGCTCTTGAACCGTACGGTAGCTCTTGTGCTATTGAGTGGCAGGGCTGACCGTACGAGATTTTAGATATTTATTGTGACTACTGTTGATAATGGCGCCGAATTCCTTGTTCCCAAACTAAATTAAATTTAAATTCAATGCATCTCTTTCTTCATCGTCATCATCATCATCAGCCTCTACTCGTCCACTGCTGGACATAGGCCTTTTCCATGGCACGCCAAAAAGCTCGATTCTGAGCAGTTCTCCCCTAGTCACTACCTTTATGATGTCGTCGCTCCATCTCGCCCAAGGGCGTTCTACGCTACGTTTGCCGAGACGCGGTCTCCACTCGAGGACTCGCTTACCCCAACGGTTGTCGGCCCTGCTGCATATGTGATCAGCCCATTGCCACTTCAGCTTGCTAATCCTCTCAGCTATGTCGGTAACTCTGGTCCTCTGTCGGATCACCTCATTTCTGATGCGGTCCTTCAGAGAGACGCCCAATATAGCCCGCTCCATAGCCCGCTGAGCAGCTTTAAACTTATGGACTAGTCTGACCGTTAGTCTTACTATTGCAATAAGAAAAGGACAGAATTTATTTGCTAGTTTGACAGACAAGGAGGTGCAAATATTTGTATGCATGAATATGAATATTTGCAATGGTCTGGTCATGCCTCGGAAAGCACGTTAAGCCATTAGCCCCGGTTACCATACGAACATCTAGTGCCAGTCGTTAAGGGTTGTTCAAGCCTTCAAAAAGTTCAACAATTTGTCTAACTGCAATGCTTCGATATCGCCTTCGGGTTGTGGAAGACAGACGGCAGTCGCTTCACAAAGAAAATATCGAAGTTTAACCAAAATCAGCAGTTAGACTGGTAAAGCGGATCCCAGACTTCAAAGCTGAAAAAGCTTTGGATGGGACTGGGATTAACGCTGAGATGATGATGAGCTACCACGAGGGGCAAGTGCGGGTTGCTAAATGTCACATTATCTTCTTTTTTTTTTCTTTTTTATATATTAAGTTCTGCTGGTTTCATTACATTGCTTTTCTTCTCCGTTTTGGGAGCACCAGTACGAGATACAATCAGATACAGAGTTATATATTGTAGACTAGCGTGAAAGTTTTACATGAAGACAGTAAACCATTAAATGGGATTTTCGTATCCCAAAGGTTAAGTATTTTACAGAATTATTTTTCTATTTTTTTTTTTATTAAATAGAAAAAGAAAAATAAACAATATTCTGCTGTGACTATAGTTTTTTTCAAGTAATTATAGTAACTTTAACTTTTTATAACTTAAAAAAATATTATTCTGCATAATAAACAATCCATCTTAATATTCAAAGAAAATTGCTAAAATAATCTCTTTAAAAATTTCCTTTTTTTTTTTTTGGAATGTTATAAAGTTTTTATTCAGAAAGTCTTAGAACTAGTAAAACCTTCTGAGTTCATTAAGAAAATTTTAAAACTACTTATAATTCCTAAAATGTTTTGACCCAACTTTTTAAAATGACTAATAATAATACAATTTATGAACTCCGCCAGCCCTAAAACCAGCCCAGATCACCGACACTTTTTACCTCCGATATCTAATGACAAAAGCATCATTATCTAATCACGGGTTGTCGGTTTTTTATAACAACTAGCTACTCATAGACTAGACGTACTCTATGCTGCAGTGATTAATCTATGGCTATTATAAATAGTCTATGGTTTTGTTGCGTGCTACTCACTTAAATGTTTGGTGGTATGTGTAAGCTTTTTATGTGAAGTTCTATTACCTTAAAGGTATGTAGTTTAGAGGTATGAAAAGCATATAGTTCACTCATCTTCCATAGAAAAGGGAGGATCCTCCGACGGATTTGTGTCTGGCGGGCACTTACCCCAATGTTGATATTGGGAGGTTGTATACAATATGTAAAGAAAACCCTGTCCGATCCGTGAAGGTATTGTTAGGTATCAATAACTAATTCTAATAATGCCTCCAAAGCAGGGCTACTCTAAAAAATCAATCCCCATAAAAAAATAAATATTATTTCGAAAAAGCGAGGTAACTTAATACGTGTGCGGTAGGCAACACGGTAGGCACACATGCGCGGGCGAAGGGGGGCAGGGCACGCGGCACGTGGTCGCATCACTAATAATAATACAGTCTAAAATGTTGTTTTCACTTTTTAAAAATTACCAAATTTTGGGGAAGTTTTACTTAATTCGCGGAAAAAAAATATTATTTCAAAATTCATTATTATTGTTACTATGATGATTACGTAAAATTTTATATTTTATTTGGTGATGTTTACCTAACCTTTATTATCCTTTTGGGTCGAACGGGGTTTTCTTTACATATTATATGTGCAAGTTGCACGATAAAGCATCTAATCTCCTCACCACCGGTGGTTGACTGTGGTGGGATGATAATGCCTACAGCGTTCTCAACCTTTGTGCGAAAGAATAAATAAATAAAAAACTCTACTTGCGAGATCTACATCTCGCAAGTAGAGTTTTTGAACTGAAACTGAGTGAATAGGAAGGAAGACGGCAGTTGAGCGAGGTGGTGCAATGTTAAACCCAACAACGCGACCAACGATGCTGCGCCAGAGGGACATTGATCTAGAGACCCTCCACGACCAAAATCCCGACACAACAACATTTGACGCATCGTACCCGGCTTAAATCGCATCACAACTGCTCTGACCCGTCCTCCGTACGGCTTCACCTGCGTTTATAGACACCGCTACAGTAGTTTCATTACGAACAGACTTAATATCAAGATAATAATTATATTTCAGCATTACATGACAAGTTCCGCATGATAGAGTCCGCGGCTTAATACTAATTATGGTTAATTTATTAACAAATTTAATAATTAAATTTAATCGTATTTTTTCATGATTGTATGACTAATGCTGACTGATAACTTGCATCTGTGGGGGAAATCTGTGTGGAAAAAAAAATAGCAGTCGCACAGTTAATCTCAGGTTAAGCTACACTTGTCGCGGTTGGTTTGTGTATGGGTGACTATCTTTGCATACGGAGACCCCTCCGTACTTCGATTAGCACATTAATCCTTTGGTGCCGTCTGGTATTCGTGGATCACTTGTGACGGATAGTCAGATGCTAGAATGAATGAGGCAGTCGCTCTATTGATAAATATAGTTTAAAAAACTAAAAAAAAAACACACTTTGTGCCATAATTTTTGTATACATATTAAGCACCTCACTTTTTTTTTCTCATTTACACTAGTATTGTTTATATACTATTGTCATAAATTAAATTTTGAAATTATTTTTAACTTTTTAGGTTGATATTCTTTAAAAGCGTGTTTTTTTTTAGTTTTTTAAATTATATTTATTTTTAACTTCTTAGTTCGATATTGTTTTTTAAAATAATATACGGATAACACGAACGCTTAAGTAGTGCTCATTTGTTTTTACCAAACTTTTCTTGATCTCCAACAGACAGAATAGGAAGTCCTAAAATTCTTAATGATGCGTTACCCACGTAACTAAATCTAAATCTAAACTAAATACTTTGCCTGCACAAATTAATACCACTCGGCCAACGAATGTATTGAAAACGGTGGGAAATTTTACAGTAATGAGCCGCTCACTCTTAGTCCAAAGAGTTAGAGACGGACAAACAAACAAACAAGCAAACAAACATACACGTGAAGCTAATAAAAAAGCATATAAAAATACTGGAACTCCGATATATCTGATTCATTCCGGTTAGACTGGAGACTGATCCCAACACTGGGATTAGAACAGTTGGGATAACGCTTGGCAGAAAAACACAACACACAACTGAGTTTTGCATTTGAAACAACAAAAAACCTAAAGGTTTAGAATCTATGGTTCAGATCATTAGTCATTAGATAAAATACAGAGAATTAAACAATTTAATATTAATATTAGCATAAAATTATTAGTTGCTAAAGCCATTGTATCACGACTCAGCCATAGACAATAATTTGATATATGGGTACAGTCGGCAGAAATGTGAGTACCACAAGTTTCGACGAAAAAATGACTCAAGTTGGGATTCTGTTTTTTAACAGATTCTTGGAAATATTATGTGAGTAGTATCATACGTAAGTAGTGTCATATTTTGCTAATGTTTGACGATTGGGTCGACGACTTTGCTACTTGGTATTTTTTTTAATTTCCTTTGCTAAGCAAAATAAAACAAAGGTGCTTTTTGAGGCATTAGTTACTATTATTTTTTAGGTTTAAATTTTTATATTCTATGTAATATCAAAACCCGCCACACTGTTCCCAACCCACTGCAACTCCTGAAAGCCAGAATCAACAGTGGAGACCGCCAGAAAAACGCCGAGCAATGAAGCTCGACGAGTCCCGGAGAAACGATTCAACTGTCTTGGGTCCCGCAACGAAATTAATCAGAAAAGAATAGCGGAGGAGTAAGAAAAAAGATATTTTTTCCACTTCCCTCCATAATAAGCAGGAGACAGAACAGAACTAGGCCAATCAGCACAAAGGGACATTATTGCAACTGGGAGAAGCCCAGATTGCCAAGCACCACGGAATAACATTTGATTAAGTTAATGGGTCCTAAGTAGGTATTTGCTGTTACAATTGATTCCAATAATAGGTATGGCTATGTAATATCATCATCATCATCATCCCAGCGTTAATCCCGTTCATTCTATGTAACATATTAGGTATCCTTACTTATATTATCTACTAGCTTTCCGCCCGCGGCTTCGCCCGCGTGGACTTCGGATATATCGCGCTTTTTAGATTTCCCTCGGGAATATCAATTTTTTCCGGGATAAAAGGTAGCCTATGTCCATTCTCAGGGTCTAAAGATTGTTTGTGCCAAAGTTCATCAATATCGGTTGAGAGGTTTAAGCGGGAAAGCGTAACAGACAGACAGAGTTACTTTCGCATTTATAATATCAGTATGGATGAATGGGAAAATGAGTTTGTTTATTCTACTTTCACACTGTAACTACTGAACCTATTGCTTTGAAATTTTGCAGACGCAAAGTTAAAAGTCCGGATTAAATAATAGGTTTTTCTTTATAATACACGGCCCCACACTAGGAATTTCTCCTGTGGGTATTGTGGGTGCAGTTACAAACATATAAACTCACATACACAAACATCCAGACCCGGAACAACTACTTGTAGATCATACAAATATTTGTTCCGTGCGGGAATCGAACCCGCCACACGCAGCGCAGCAGTCAAACATTTAACCACTTTATCAACCGTGCCGTCTAAAGGTTTCTTTGTGTCTAAAGGTTACTTTTTATCCCGGAAAAATTTGATATTCCCGAGGAAAATTTTAAAAGTGCGATATAACCGAATACCACGCGGGCGAAGCCGCGGGCAGAAAGCTAGCTATTTATAATTTTCATTATATATGCAAAAAAAAACCTCGGTGGCGTAGTGGTAGCGAACGCGGCCGCTGCGCAAGGAGGCGCGGCTTCGATACCGGGCACTGCAAATATTTGTATGCATGAATATGAATATTTGCGCTGGTCTGGTTGTGCCTCGGAAAGCACGTTAAGCCGTTGGTCCCGGTTGCCATACGAACATCTAGTGGCAGTCGTTACGGGATGTTGGAGCCCTCAAAAGTCCAACAATTGGTCTAACTGCAATGCTTCGATGTCGCCTTCGGGTTGTGGAGGTCGGACGGCAGTCGCTTCACGGAAAATATCAAAGTTTAGCCAAAATCAGCAGTTACCTAGACTGGTAAAGCGGACCCAAGATTCCAAAGCTGAAAAAGCTACGGATGCGCCAAAGAGATTAGCGCTGAGATGATGATGATGATTTATGCAAATAAATCCTTTTTAGTGTTTATTTTTATAGCCGCAACAGAAATACAAAATGCGTGAAACCTCTCCAGCTACAATAGTTTATGAGATACTGCCTAGTAACAGACCGATACACATACAGTGGTTTTTAAGTGATGTTTTTGAGTGCCGTTTTTACCTCACGTCACCTCACATAATTTTATGCTCTTATATCGTCCTGTAGGTACAATATGTAAAGAAAACCCCGTCCGACCCAAAAGGATAATAAAGGTTAAGTATACACCTGACCAAATAAAATATGTAAATTTACTTAATCATCATAGTAACAATACTAAAGAATTTTGAAATAATCTTTTTTTTTTTTGTACAAATTAGTTCCAACTTCACCAAAATTTGGTATTTTCTTAAAAAGTGACAACACTATTTTTGGCAGTATTATTATGAGTGATGCGATCACGTGCCGCGTGCCCTGCCCCTTCACCCGCGCACGTATGGCTACCGTGTTTCCTATCGCATACGTATTAAGTTACCTCGCTTTTCGAAATATACATATTTTTTATTTTTTAGGCGTGTTTTTTTAAGTTTAGCCCGGCTTTGTAGGCATTATTAGAATCAGTTAACGATACCTAACAATACCTTCACGGATCGGACAGGGTTTCTTTACATATTGTATACGTTGTCTGGTGGTTTATATGACCCATCCATTTTTGAACATGGGCCTGTAGTCTAGTAAGGAACCTCTTGAATTTTATAACCCTAAACTTCTCATAAAACCCAACATCTTCCTCCGAAGCTGTCCGTACATAAAAATGCACACACGGACAATTATTTATCAATTTGACGTAATGATAGCTGCAGTTAAGTGCGCATACTCGTCGGTAATGACTTCAATTAGTATTACTACCAACGGATCGTTACAGAACAAAATCATTTCTGACACATAAATTGTGAGACGATTATATCATTTTTGTTGTTCTATACAGGCCTACAACTAGCTAGCTAAACTTGGTAGACGTGTTAGAGTCGATATTTTTTTCGTGTTTGAGTACGAGGCTTTTGAGGTGTATTGTATTTTTATGTTTTTTATTTTTTATTAGGTGTTATTTATTTGTAATGTGCCTTTTATTTATGCGGAATAAATATTTTTCTTTTTGTATTTGAATATTTGATAAAAGAAAAGATGTTAAATTATCTTGAGGTCTACGACCGTATTTATGTTACTAAATGACAGTGGCCACTTCGTTAGGCGGTAAACGTGTTTAAAAAACACTGCGTTCTATTTTAAAATCGCTTCAGAAGACCCAGAGATTACGCCATACAAAACTAAACAAGGTTTACCAATTTATAATATTCGTATTGATTATTTTTGCAGCTGAAAGCAACACTATTTAATTATTTAAACAATGTATGTACTTATATAAAAGAAAAAAAAAAACTGAGCAGAAAATAAATAGAACTGATGCTTAATTTATATCAAATCTCTTTCAGCATATATGCGATAAGATAATAGATAGAGGTGTAGACAGCGTATGAAAGAGTAAGGGAGCCAAAAAATATGTAAAATCATGAAAATCGAGCAAATGTTATGAGAATATAATTTCATGCATACAAATAAACATACATACATATTTCTGAAAATAAATATCACTGAGAACAATTGCATTGTTAAAGTATCATCAAACCAAGATTTTTTTTTTCATTAATCTATGTTTAAATATCGACATTTCCCATCACTTCTGCTACGTTTCACTAGCTAATTTAATTCGAACATCTATATCTATAGTACATACTAATTCCATGCATTGTTGTAACTTGAAAGATTAATTCGATTGGCTGCTGGGCTTATTTTTTTATTGACTGTACGTTCGAATTTTGAATGTGTAATTTTGTGTGATTTGTTTTGTATTGTCTTTTAATTTCGTCTTGGATGGGTATATCACGCTTTTCTCATTGTGGAGGTAGAAATTATTTTATAAGTGGGCGAAGGTAGCTAGAGAATATGGTAGTACTTATTTACTTTTATAACTTTTTATGCTACTAGCTTTCTCCCGCGCATGTATACTTCCGTTTGGATGTATTTTTGAAATTACCACACGGAAATTTACTGTCGGTATAAAAAAAAAACATCTCAAAATTTTCTAATCTAGGTCATGTACTAACTGTGTGCTTAATATTACCCGCAAATACGCGAAAAGGTGACAAAAGAAAGTTACTTTCTCATTTATATTATACCTAAAGTTGATGGTAAGATGGTCAGATAGACAGTTGCATGTAATCTACTGGTATTCAGAGACATAGGTTAGACTGGAAACCGACCTAAATATAGATGGTAAAAAGGATTTTTTTTTTCAAATTTTTGCTTTTTTTCTTAATTCTAAAAAGAACTGCTGATTTATAATTTACTAGCTTTCCGCCCGCGGCTTCGCCCGCGTAGAGTTCGGTTATATCGCGCTTTTTGGATTTCCCTCGGGAATATCAATTTTTTCCGGGATAAAAGGTAGTCTAAACCTTCCTTAAGAATCACTCTATCTATTAAAAACCGCGTCAAAATCCGTTGCGTAGTTTTAAAGATCTAAGCATACATACGGACATACAGCGAAAGCGACTTTGTTTTATACTATGTATTGATTAGCTGTGCCCCGCGGTTTCACCCGCATGAGCTTCGAACCGAAATAACTCAGTTAATATAAAACAGTGCCTGTTAAAATAATGGGAGCAATATGTACGTCCGCATTTGCTCCCGTTTTCGCAACATTTTTTGTTCCTGCTCTGCTCCTATTGGTCATAGCGAGATGTTTTATAGCCTATGTCCTTTCTTATGCTCTAGACTAAATTAATTTAATTTTATTAATTAATCCGAATTTCATTACAATCGGTTCAGTAGTTTTAACGTGAAAGCCGGACAGACAGACAGACAGACAGACAGAGATACTTTGGCATTTATAATATTAGTATGGACTAGCTGCACCTCGTGGTTTCACCCGCGTAGGTTTCGATATGTTTTTTTTTTTATATGCTCCACTCCCATTGGTCGCAGCGTGATGTTATACAACGTGTAACAAAAAGGGTATATACATACCAAGGGCATGACATCTTTAGATGATATCAAACGATATCGGTAGGGTTTCAACTCAAAATAAAATACTCAAAAAATTGGTACCAAATTTTCGGTTTCGTGTGTTTCTTAAAATCAAATTATAACAAACGTGGCAGCACACTACATACGTTAATAACTACTCGTTACCCGTCACGTTACTTGCCAAAATCCGATAAATGTCTTCAATATCTCTGTGCGACTAGTGTGATAGTAGCCTATCACAGGCGGTGTTTTTCCTCAAAACTTCCTAACATAAAGAGATAGGATTAAAAAACCATTCCAATATCGTTTGATATCATGTAAAGATGCCATGCCTTTGTTATGTATATACCCTTTATGTTACACGTTGTATAGCCTAAAGCCTTCCTGGTCCTGGCTGGTAAAGCCCACTGCTGGGCATAGGTCTCCTCTCATACAAAGAAGGATACACAGAATACTGCATTGCTATTGACTAGGTACTTTCATACGCATAGCAGTATACGCTCAAGTTCTAGAAAAGTTTCCTCGCACCCCAATTCCCACACCAGAAATAGGACACACATAATCATTATACACATTTCAACCAATATTATTCACCTCAGAACCAAAAACAAGGCACATCGTCACGACATAACGGTGCTATTATTATGCCATCCTAGTATCATAGACACGGCCTAGGTAAGCTGTTTGCATAGCTGATTGTGTCACGAATACAGCTAGAAACGGTTAGAATGCAAGTTGTTTGATTGGACGATGGTTTGTTTTGATTTTTTGACCATAGATACATTGACAGGTGTCAGAATAGCGCGCCAACCACTGGACCACAGATAACATTTAATTTTGTTTTTCTTTTTTTTTAATGGCGATGAATAAAGGCTTTTTAGTGCGTTATAAAAGAGTCCAAAAGTCCCTTGAATATCCCATGAGATTTTTAGCATACTAAGATATTTGGAATTATAATGAAGAACAGTGAATAGTTTATTATAGTATTGCCTTTCGGCATGGAACTGTGGAACATATTATTGGTATTTGAATGAATATAATGTTAGTAAGTACATATCCAATACTGTTGAAGGCAGTTGGGGCTTTAAAATATTTTAAAATAAAGGTTTTAACAAATGAAGAAAGATTATAATTAGAACGTTTCTTTTATTTTTAATAATATAGGGAACGTTCTTATTCTAATCTCTTTCTGTCAAAAATATCACCAATTTACTATCATTTTTGACATGTTTTTGACACTAATTGTTACTGGGGCCCATGGCCTTTGGTCTTCAGAAATACTGACACAAAAGATATCAAATAGAGTTGTTTTACATATCCACGACACTTACTACAACTTAGTACACACGTCAAAAAAGCACAGAACCAGTTGAAGTGGAATTGCTTGTTAGAGCCCTATGTCCAGTATTGGACGTCTTCCGGCTGAATTAATTATGATGAATAAAATCAAATACAACATAAATAGCGTCGCAAGTAAAATAATAATAGTATTAATAATAACAAAGCAAATAAAGCCATCATTGCCTAAGCCATCTATCTAACGATGATCGTAGGAAAATGATTCACATCTCGTACTTGACCTAAATGCATTCAAGCGCGTGCGCATGCACTAGGAAATCGTTCGGTTTGCATGTTTCCCTGTACAGTTTTTTAATGGTTCTATGTTATTAACATTTTACCTGAAATTAATGATTTATTGAACGTTTTTGGTGTAAAATAGGATATGTGATTTAAAAATATTCATAATGTTTAATTATTATTCATAGTGTTTTTTTAAAAGGAGAATTGGGATCCTGGGAGAAGGTCAAAATAAAAACGTAACTCATAATTCCAAATGTTGAAGACTAGCTATTGCCCTCGAGTTCATCTGAGTTCTAGGAAGAAAGTAAGTAGGTTATTGTCTTCTTCATGTCAAGGTCTATTCATGTGCCAAATTTCATTAAATTCCATTCGACCGTTTTAGCGTAAAAGCTTATCAAACAAACAACAATCGCAATTATAATATCGATCAGAATAATGAAGAAATCACAGGATTTTAATGAGACGAGCAATATTTCCATATGAAAGTGATTTGGCACTGGGAATATCACGCAGATTAATTCCGGTAGGTAAGCTGCAGCATCCACAACACCTGATTACCATTCGCAATACAACCATCCGAGTTCATTGCTAGCGTGGTAAGCAGTGCTTCCTATAAAGTTCCCATACCACAAATACATGCCCAGAATGTGTTATTACGGTTTTCCCATAGTATTTTCTATCACCGTTTGAACTTGATATAAATTTAAATTTAAATTGCAAAAGCGTTTGCAGTTTCGATGCATGCTTGGACTTTGCTGACGCGAATTGAGATTCTGTAGGATAGTAAATTGAACGGTAACAAAGGGATAGGCTATTTAAATCGTTAGCCCTTTGGTTTTCAATGCAGTTGTTTTAGTTTATAGCATCTTGACTAGCTTTAAATGTACCTGGGAGTGAATGATAGCGTGAAGATTGAGAATTTATCGTCAATCGTTCGTCAAATATCACGCCTGGAATCTCAAAAGGATCAGGTAGAGGTGTATCTCTGTGCGAGTGTACTGAGGTACACCTCACAGCAGATGAGCACCTTTTGACTGTTACAGAATAGCCTCTTCTTTTATATTGCATACATCGAGGGTTTGGAACAATTTGCCTGCGGCGGTGTTTCCATCGGGCTACAATTTGAGTGTCTTCAAGGCTAGAGTGAATAGGCTCTTAATAAAGTAACTCACTTTACCATCAACGATTGCATCACTGCTTACCATCAGGCAGGATTGCGCTCAAAGAAAATAGAACATTGTAATTTCAAACAGACGTCCATAAGGTTAGTAATAATCTTACTTAACTTCTAGTGTTAGTATGTTACAGACACAAATGTATAGATACAAGTACATTCCATGTAACAGGGAAAAACCTAACAAACCTAACTCTGATGTCATGATGGAAAACTTCTCGGTGGTAGGCTATAACATCGGCTGCCGGTAGAAGTTACCACCTAACAGACAAAGTCTTGCCGCCAAGTTATTCGTCGTGTTCCGGCATGATGTCTGTGAAGCCGTACGGAGGAAGGGTCTGAGCAGTTGTGTTGCGTTGTGTGCCGGGTATAGGGTTGCCAGATAGGAAGTTACAAATCCGGGACACGACTCTCGGAAAAAGAACGGCTAAAAAAAAAAAAAATCTCATTCGAAATCAAATATCAAATCCGGGACAGTCGGAGGAAGAGCGCTAAAAAAAAAGAAATCGGCCACTCGTAAATTCTTACTATCATCTTTCTTACTATGTTCTATACAAGATTGATAACTTTTTAAAGATAAAATTACAGCATCTGCTAAAAACCCTAGGGCATTGTGGTCAACCATTAATGAAATTACCCATTATAAACCACCCAAGAGCTCAAATGCTAACCTACTTAAGATAAAATCATGTCCTCAAGCCTCAACCAACCACGTAAATAATTTTTTTATTAACATTGGACGAACCCTGGCTCAGAATATCTCAAATAGCTTTGTACCTCTGGAACCAACTGACATGTACACCGATAATTTGTCCTCTTTTGTTTTATTAGACACCTCTGAGATGGAAGTTGAATATACCCTGACGTCTCTAGACTCGGGCAGTGCACCAGGTTGGGATGGAATTCCTACCCTTTTCTTAAAACAAGCTAAAAAGATCTTAGTTCCTCTGATCAGAGACCTTGCCAACCTAAGTTTCAACTCCGGAATCTTCCCCTATCTTCTTAAGCGCTCCATTGTCACCCCTGTGTATAAGGGAGGAGATAGTGACGAAGCTAACAACTATCGGCCTATCTCTGTGCTGACCTCTATTTCTAAAATCATTGAGAAGCTTTTGAACTCTAGAATAATAAGCTACTTGACTAAGTACAACATCTTATCTACCTCTCAATATGGATTTAGGAAGGGTATGTCGACCCAGGACGCCACCATGGATCTTGCATCCACAATAACAAAAGAAATAGATAAGGGAAACAAATGTCTAGTGGTCTTTCTTGACCTCAAGAAAGCGTTTGACACTGTTTCTATTCCAAAACTGATACGCAAGCTGGAGAGGATAGGATTCCGAGGCTCTGTTCTCTCCCTTCTCAGCAGTTACCTACAAAATAGAAGGCAGGCGGTAAAGATTGGCAATTTTCTCAGTGATGAAGAAAACGTCACATTCGGTGTCCCGCAGGGCAGTGTTCTCGGCCCAACGCTCTTTTTGATATATATAAATGACCTCTGTAAGCTAAGCGGCGTTGGTGGGAGGATTCTGTCATACGCGGATGACACCGCCATTATTTTCACTGCCAAGACATGGGAGAGTGTAAGGTTGGTGGCTGAAGGAGGTCTAGCTAGAGTTAGTCATTGGCTCAATGAGAATCTTCTCACGTTAAACACCCAAAAAACTAACTACGTATGCTTCGCCCCGTACTTAAACGCGCAGCCTTCGCCTGACTTTGAAATTAAAATTCACTCCTGTCGTTGCCCCTGTAATTGTACTCACAGTTGTCCGACTATTCAGAAAGTTAGCTCTGCTAGATACCTCGGAATTGTCGTGGACCAAAGGTTAAGCTGGTACCCTCACCTTGAACTAACTATAGGGAGGGTAAGAAAGCTTATATGGGTTTTTAAAAGTCTTAGACACGTTATGAGTACTGACCTACTGAATAAAATATACATTGCACTAGCCCAATCAGTAATTATCTATTGCATTTCGGTATGGGGAGGTGCAGCTAAGTCATATTTTATAAATCTAGAGAGGGCGCAACGATCTTTGATTAAAGTTATGTACTGTAAGCCTTTTAGGTTTCCTACTAAATCCTTATATGCAATTTCTAAGCTTCTTTCTGTCAGGAAACTATATATCCTACACATGACACATAGGTATTACAAAATATTACCTTTCGACTATGCCAAACTTAGGAAAAGACGGTGCGATATAGTTGCCCCTACACACCCCACTCGTACTGTCTTTGCTAGTCGGCAAAATATAGCTCAAGCCCCCCGTGTTTATAATAAAATTAACCGTATCCTTAATGTATACCCCATGCAATGGTATGAGTGCAAGAAAAAACTGACTGAATGGCTCCTTACTCTAAATTATGAAGATGTGGAGGAGATCCTGCTTACATTACATTAGCTTGAATTTGATACATGCTTGATGTACTCACATACCACACGTAAAGAATTTATAGGGTTATGTGGCCAAAATAAACTACCATCCACACATACACACACGCGCGCACACTCACACACACACACACCCCACACTCACACACACACACCCCACACTCACACACACACACCCCACACTCACACACACACACCCCACACTAACACACTCACACAAACAAACACACACTTCTCGCTTCTTTTTAATCTTTTTAATTTTTAAGGAACTTATATTATTGTTACTCATGGTCTAGTAAGTCTAAATTTATGTTTCCACCGGTAGAGCGAGGCTTTCCCAACACAAGTATCATATGATTACTTTCTGGGAAGCCCCGGCAACTTATATGTAAAACTTACCGTAAATAAATGCATTTTTATTTATTTTTTTTAAAATCCGGGACAATTACCGCTCATTCCGGGACAAGAGGCAAGATTCCGGGACAGTCCCGGATTTCCCGGCGGTCTGGCAACCCTAGCCGGGTACGATGCGCCAAATGTAATAGCACGTTGTGCGTTGTTGCGTTGTGTGTGTTGTGTAGCATCGTCGGCCGTGTTGTTGGGTTTAACATTTCGCTTCGCTCAACTGGCGTCTTCCTTCCTATTACTCAGTTTTGTTTGAGTGAATGGGCTCTTAATAAACTAGCGCGCTTTACCATCAACGATTGCATCACTGCTTACCATTAGGCGGGATTGCAGTCAAGCACTAGTTTATAATTATTAAAAAAAAGTTCAATGACCCTCATCGTCTGCTTCATCGTAATGAAACAAAAACTAATTCTTTTATCACCTATCGATCACCAGAACCCCTTTAAACTAAAACTCACCAACATGTTGCCATATTTTTACAATGGAAGTCCAGTTCAGCCTTGTTTATGAACATGTCGCGCCTACGTACGTGTGGGGAGACCGGTCGCAGGTTGCCAATTCGACTTGTTGCTTAAGCTGTTAGCAGACTGTCGTTTACCGCTGTGGTTTAGCCGCGAAAACCTATACTTTTTCCTACATTTTGTTCTGTTAAGCTTAGCAAGCTACGAACTATGTAGCACCTCGCATTGGGCCCACGTGGTAGATTACGGCCCACTCACTGTTACTGAGAGGAGGAATGCATCTCAGGAGTGGGTTCATTATAGCCAGATTATGTTAGGCTTAACGATATACTCCTTTATTTCTGAGTTCAGCTACAAGAAGACCACAACAATTGCGTTGTCATATGTCCACTCAAATCTTCGTGGTTCTTTCTTTAAAGGTTCACTGCAAGCATAAATCTAGATGGTTTTTACATAATCTTATTACACTGAAACAAATTCTTCTGGGTTTGTTTCGGTTCTTCTTTTCTAATCGCCTGCTGTCTTCTTCTCAGAGTAAACAGTTATGTAACAAGGAACTTTTTGATTTTATGTAATATTTTTTTGTGTCATTCACTTTTTCATACATTTTCTACATCTCTGTATCACATCACAGGTATGCTGGAAGTAATTTATAAAATAAGCATCCTCTGTACCTTTCTGCTATGTTTATTCTCGTCTGTTTAAATAATTACGTCTAACTGCATTGCTTCGATATCGCCTTCGGGTTGTGAAGGTCAGACGACAGTCGCTTCACGGAAAATATCGAATCAGCAGTTAAACTTGTAAAAGCGAACCCCAGACTCCAAAGCTGAAAAAAGCTTCGGATGCGACTGGGATAAACGCTGAGATGATGATGATGATGATGTTTATAATTATATTACGTGTAATATATTTTACCATATATGATAAAATAAATACAATATTAAAATCATATTTTATAATTAATCGATATAGTAATGTTTCGTTAGTGTGCAAACAGCATTATAGTCTACTAGAACGTAATGAAGTTAAGTTTTTACGGTGTTTTTGGCTGGGGATGTTAAGAAATATTCACTTCGATGCTACTTTAACCTGATTTGGATGATCAGCTGCCTCTTCTTGTACATGTATTGACATGGTAATTCGATATTGTAATATATATAACAGCTTTTGTGGATAAAGGAATGCCTGATGAGCCTCAAGACTTGAGACTTCTTTTAGGTTTTGTAAAAGTATTCGCAGTGACAGATTTCAGCTTTTTTATTCTTTGAAACGCTAAAATGATGAAGATCTTGAGGAGAAAATAATAAAGCAAGCTGTAAATTTGCTATAAGTACTGTGTTTAAACGAGGAAGAGGTAGAGGAAGCCCAGAAAGAAGATGACTGACTCGCGTGAGGAAAGATGTTAAAGAAAATGGAGTGGATGCCAGCAAGACTAGCAGTTGAAAGGGAAGAATGGAAGTAAAGAACGCGTTGCGTCGACCTAATAGAAAACGGGGCAATGTCATGGAGATTACAATACTTAAATGATTTTAATTCTATAACTTGGTTGGATTTACCTCAATCATATTTTGATAATTAGATAATTGATTCCGTCCTATCGAAGTATCTATGAAAAGTGGGAGAAATAAACTCTGAGGTCATAGTCTCTTAAAATCCACACCTAGTCTTTTGGGCAGATCTTGTGAAGACCATAAAGGTTGATGTCAGAAATGAGCTTATGAGAAAAGAACCCGACAGATTGAGTGGAGACAACTCACGTTCACAAATCACTTCATTCTTCTTATTTATAACGAAACCACGGTCAATTCAAAAGACCCAATTTCAAATTAAATATCATCTAGCATGAGCCACATACTTAGTATTCAGAACTAGTTTATGACAAAATGATAACAATTTGTATATATAATCAATGCAAAATTGCCATTTTCCTACGCATGATGCCGTTAGCGGTTGTTGCGAAACTTGCGCGGCGCTGCCGGTGACACACTGGTTTCGCGGATGAAGGATAACAACACGAGGATGAATTAAAAATATAGTTTAAAAAACTAAAAAAACATGCTTTTAAAGAATATCAAACTAAAAAGTTAAAAATAATTTAAAAAAACGCGTGAGGCGCTTTGTGCCATAATTTTTGTATATTAAGCGCCTAACGCTTTTTTAAAAATTATTTTTAACTTTTTAGTTTGATATTCTTTAAAAGCATGTTTTTTTTAGTTTTTTAAACTATATTTACTTTCGATATTCTTTAAAAAAAAAAAAACGTACGTATTGAAAACGGTGGGGCATTTTACAGTAATGAGCCGCTCACTCGTAGTCCAAAGAGTTAGAGACGGACAAACAAACAAACAAGCAAACAAGCAAGCAAACATACAAGTGAAGCTAAAAGAATGTAAAAAATAAACTGAAAGGGAAGAATAACTTAAAAAGTAATACCTCAAGAATAAGACAGAGGTGCATCTATACCTCACTTAATACGGAACAAGCCCATCACAATTCACTAGGAATGAATCCAGACTTCGACAAATTCAAAAATTTACAAATTTGTATGAAGATGCCAAATTACACTTCTTTCGACCTAGCATTCAATGCAGGAGTACGTATATGTTTCGGGGGTCAACAACCGACTCCCGGTCACCGTAGGAGCAGACTTGCCGACATCGAGCTACCCATTGTTCGGAAAGGATCTGGCCCGAGTTGATGGCGGGTTTTTTGAAAAAAAGATTTAGGCACACAGTGATGGGTCCGCTAGGGACGAGGCCTGCTAGGGCTGCAAGTTATTTAAAACAGATACGTAGCCCCTGGCGTGAGCAAATAACAAAAACACGGGTGGGTTTTAGTCAGTAAAATCTGTTACACCCTCACGCTCGGCCCGAAGTCTTTTTTGATTACCCAAACGCATGTTCTTGCTGGCCAGTCCAGGCCAGGGTCCTTTATTGGTTAAAGCACAAGCCTTTCAAGTATGAGTGTGCGGGCTCGATTCCAGGTCAGGCAAGTACCAATGTAACTTTTCTAATTTATATGTACTTTCTAAGTATATCTTGGCCACCGATGACATCTTGAGGAAACCTGGACTTGTAATTCTGAAATATGCAACCCGCATTGAGCAGGCGTGGTGATTACTCTCAATCCTTCTCTGTATAAAAGGAGACCTGTGCCCAGCAGTGGGACGATAAAAAGGTTGATGATGATGATGTTCTTGCAAAGCTTAAACATCATTCTGTTATTAGTTGCGCATAATTTTAGTCACAAAGTATTTGTCGCTACATATAATCGAGAAGAGATGGACCATTCTATTTTTAGCCGAACTGAGTATGTCGACCATATTAAAACTATCCGTCTATTTCTTCGTTGAACCAATTTGTAGTCAGTTGTTCAAATTAGTCAAGCATGAGTCCTCTAAGTAGGTCACCCTTGATAGATGACCGGACTGGTTTAACTTTAATTAGTGCTTTAACACCACTATTTAGACCTCTGGATGGATAGCTTGAATATTTTATGGACTTAGTTATGAAGCAATATTATTAAATACTGGTCGCTCGGTGTAGCTTGTGAATTATCAAGTTTTAATTGGTTTCAAATTATAACTTTGGCTTAAGATAATGGAATTTGGTACTTGGTTTATAGGTACAGGTTTGTTATCCATACTAATATTATAAATGCGAAAGTAACTCTGTCTGTCTGTCGGTCTGTCTGTCTGTCTGTCTGTCTGTCTGTCTGTTACGCTTTCCCGCCTAAACCTCTCAACCGATTTTGATGAAATTTGGCACAGACAATCTGACAATCTGTAGACCCTGAGAAAGATATGTTCTTTCTCAGGGTCTACAGATTGTCGACCTTTTGTCCCGGAAAAATTTGATATTTCCGAGGGAAATCTAAAAAGCGCGATATAACCGAACTCCACGCGGGCGCAGCCGCGGGCGGAAAGCTAGTAGCCCATATAAGTAATTTTTTTTTGAAGTTCTTCATAAATTAAAAATAGAAAACACCATTGAAATTATCGGTGTTCTAAGAAACAGAGTAAATACAGCAATATTTTAAAGCGAATAGTAATGCCTTCGTTATGGATAATCAATTAAATAAACCAATAAACGACACCAATTATTGAAACAATAACAATTAAAACTAATAACAGACCATTAGAGCAAATTTTACAATTACAATAACAATTATCAGATATAATACAAAACAGTAAATCAAGCATTACGCAAACCAAAGACAAACTGAAATAGAACCTTACATTGAAGACACAAAGTTCAAAATTGAAAGAGTTGAAGATCAAAATTAAGGTGAGAGATATAATATAGTTTTATGTCATAGCAATCTCTTCAGAACTGATATTTAACGACTATTCCATTATTTATGCAGAAGAGGTTAGAATAATCTTGGTACTCTGATGAAATCAAGTTTGATGAACATTGTTTTGGAAGGTAGAAATAAAGATTAGATAAGTCTGTTTTTTTTTTTCTCAGATCAAACATTTTAACAAAATAAAAAAAAAAACAGGGCGTTCTGAAAAAAATCTACTAAGTGAAAATTATATTAATTTTAGTCTCAGATTTTGTTTTAACAGCAAAAAAAAAAACATACAAAAAAAACTCACTCACAAGAAATCTACCGAATTGAGAACCTTCACTTTTTCCTTTTGGAAGTCAACTAAAAAAACTTTGAAGATTTTAACTAAACCCTTGCTAAGACAAAATAGTGTCGAGTTATAAGCAGCAAGAAAGATTTTACGACACAAAAACACTGGGTAGACACATTTAGATATTTATGATCCTGAGTCGACATCTGCTAAAACCATTCAGTTAATACCTTCTTAACAAAGTGGTCAAAATAAACCAGCTTGCACATTTTACTAACGCTCCTACAGCTTAAACCTTCAAAGAAGTCAACAGTCAACTTGAAGCTATTAACCATGAAGAAACCATTTCTTTAGAAAACAATATAAACGTAACCACTTCAACAATGCTAGAAGTGTCGAAGATAAACATAAAAGCAAGAAGCACAATGTAAGAAACGTGTTTTATTTGAACCAGGAAATAATATGGACACAATATAGTCATAGTAAGTGATTGTAGGCAGCGCGATACTATCTTAGTATAAGAAGTAATAAAGACGCCTCACAGTTAAATCTAGCCTTAGAATAAAAAAAACTATGGAGTAAATTCAGCGAAGCAATGGTAGGTAAGACAGTCCTTTATAGGTACAACTTCACAGTGAGGAGAAAACAAAAAGAGAAGGAGGCTAACAGTGGGACTTATGGTGGTAGTGTTTGAAAAGTAACCAATAAGGGCTATAAAAGTAAGGGCCGAGGAGGGAGGGAGGAGGATATTAAGGAAGTGTTGTGTGAGCAGTGGGCAGCTCGCCGCCCGGTAAGAACCAGGCCCGAGCCAACGGCGTGTTGTGTTTCACGCGCGCCTCAATGGGATGTCAGCATACCGTGATGGGGTCCACGTAGATCGATGCCTCCTGGGTCAGGGTTGCGGATTGGTTAAAAGAGAAACCGCGGCCCTGGCGCACAGGCATGTTAAGGAACACGGGTGGGTTTTAGTTAGTAAAAGCCTATCACGCCCTTCCGCTCCGCCCAGAACGGGAGAGGTGATTCGATGATTTCTTGTCCTAAAAACAAAGGGAAGACTAAGAAAATGATTGGTTATAATGATAGGTTTACTACCAAAATGGCGACTAATAAATGGGGCTAAATGTAAGACAATGATGTTGATGAGTTAAAAAACAAAGTTAGGAAAAGTTTCGTTTAGTTTCTTGTCCGTTCTTCTTCATATGAGAACCTCTCTATTATTTACCGTTGGCAATACTGGTAGTCAGACTTTCGGGATTATAACTACTATAATGAATTAGAACCGGGATCATAACCAGGAAATTTACGAATTACAGCCTTGACAAATTGGTGAACATAAGAGTCCATATCTTGAAAAATATTATTTTTCAATACATGGACTCTATTACATCTACGGTTGGTGGTTGCTGAGTGCTGATGGCTCGACCGTCTGTATTCTGTATAGGTATTGTAAAATTCGTGTATATACAATATGTTATGGTAAGTCACGCACTGGAAGACACACTGGAAGACTTGGGCAAAATGCTCAATGACCTCAGCAGAGCTTCCCAACAAGTGGGTCTAAAAATGAACATGGATAAGACGAAGATCATGTCGAACTCTCATGTCGCACCCACTCCAATTGTAGTTGGTTGCTCTGCACTCGAAGGTGTTGACGAGTATATATACCTGGGACAGAAAGTCCAACTAGGTAGGTCCAACTTCGAGAAAGAGGTGTCTCGGCGAATCCAGCTCGGTTGGGCAGCGTTCGGGAAGCTACGCTACATCTTCTCGTCGTCCAAGATACCACAGTGTCTCAAGACGAAAGGCTTTGACCAGTGTGTGTTGCCAGTGATGACTTACGGAACTGAAACGTGGTCGCTCACAATGGGCCTCATACGAAGGCTCAGAGTCACACAAAGGGCAATGGAAAGAGCTATACTAGGAGTTTCTCTGGGTGATCGAATCAGAAATGAGGAGATCCGCAGAAGAACCAAAGTCACCGACATAGCTCTGCGAGTCGCTAAACTTAAGTGGCAGTGGGCAGGGCACATTGCTCGTAGAACCGATGGCCGATGGGGCAGCAAGGTTCTGGAGTGGCGGCCACGTACTGGAAGACGCAGCGTAGGGAGACCCCAACAAGGTGGACCGATGACCTGGTGAAGGTCGCGGGAAGCCGATGGATGCGGGCAGCACAAGACCGGTCATCGTGGAAAGCCTTGGGGGAGGCCTTTGTCCAGCAGTGGACGTCTATAGGCTGAGGAAGAAGTCACGCACAGGAGGTGACACCTGCTGAAGAACAACGGCTCGAGGGCTGCCAGAGGAGCGATAAATTCTTATAGGAATCCTGCACCCGCCCTATGGGTAAAAATTGTTGTAGCCAATAAGAGCCTTACTCCTCTGTCACCACCACGGTGGAGGGAGTCAATGAGAATTACCACCACGACCTAAAATAAGAAGGATATCCATCCATGGCCGAAACTTGGCAAACGTTGCTTAACCTTGTAGATCGACGTTCATGCTTTTTTAACCGATTTCCAAAAAAGGAGAGAACTTCCTCCTTTTTCTGTTTTTAATCTTTTTTATATGCATGTTCACCGATTACTCTAAGATGCCTGGACCGATTTTCAAAATTCTTATTTTGTTTGATAGGGTATACTTCCCAGGTGGTCCCATAGCCATCTGGCCAGGTCATGATGATGGAAGACCAGAGAAAACAAAAGGAACTTTCAAAAATCGTAGTGGCGACCAGCGCATTTGTAATTATTATATCAATAAGTATTTTAAACAATTCAATATAGGTCTGGAGTAGATCTAATGATGGAGTCGGTAGACAGTCGAGGGAACTCTTCAACTCCTCAACGATTCCCAGTAGCTACCTTGTGTTTGTGCTTGATTACTTTGTATTCATGAGTACTTTACACCTAGATGGGTTGCGACTGTCATTAGGTCTCTGATAATAAAGACAAAGGCCAGTTCAGGGAACAGTAGTTACATTGTATTTGGACTTAAGTTGGCGTCAGAATCCGTCTAACCGAATGCAGCTAAACTGCACATACTTTTCACAACTAAAAAGTGTAAAATAAAAACTTTTTACAGAAACAAAAAAAAATCTTCCAAAAAAAAAAACACTACAGAGTGAAAAATAACTGATTTCGGAAGTCGATGTCAAAAACAAATGCACGTACTTTTCACAACTAAAAAGTGTAAAATAAAAACTTTTTACAGAAACAAAAAAAAATCTTCCAAAAAAAAAAACACTACAAAGTGAAAAATAACTGATTTCGAAGTCGATGTCAAAAACAAATGACCAAGAGAACCATGGATTAACATGGACTTCCGATATGAGACGGAAAGACCGCTGTTAGAAAATTGTTCAAGTCCTTCGATGTATGCGGTATAGAAAAGACGAGGCAAAAATCAACATAAGGGTGGATTGGGTGATTTAATTGCCCCATCTCCGTTCCACCATCGGACGACCCGTTGTACGGTGAGTTTCCACCCTTACGTTGTTAACACCACTACGATCCGGACGAAGCGTTTCGCCTCCTCCTTTATACCGCGTACATCAAGGGACTGGAACAATTTGCCAGCGGCGGTGTTTCTGTCGGACTACAATTTGAGTGTCTTCAATGGTAGAGTGAATAGGCTCTTAATAAACTAGTGCGTTTTACCATCAACGATTGCGTCACTGCTTACCATCAGGCGGGATTGCTGTCAAGCGCTAGTTTATAACTTATAAAAAAAAAGGATACTCGCCCCTGTTAATATCAAACCGCAGGCCTCATCATCATCAACCTTTTCATCGTCCCACTGCTGGGCACAAGTCTCCTCTCAAGCAGAGAAGGATTGAGCGTAATCACCACGCTTGCTCAATGCGGGTTGGCGATTTCAGACTTATAAACCGCAAGCCTTCCTTCCTTCCTTCCTCAGCCTATAGACGTCCACTGCTGGACAAAGGCCTCCCCCAAGGCTTTCCACGATGACCGGTCTTGTGCTGCCCGCATCCATCGGCTTCCCGCGACCTTCACCAGGTCATCGGTCCACCTTGTTGGGGGTCTCCCTACACTGCGTCTTCCAGTACGTGGCCCGCAAGCCTATCTGACAGAAATCAGCAAACAATGCTTTTTGGCAATGACAAGAACGTTACTAAATAGCATTGTTTATTGATTTCTGTCAACAAAAATGCTCTTTTTGGCAAAGCACTTAACAAAATCAATCCCAAAACTCCGTATCTCTTCCAAAAAGTCATGCCATCATCACTTCGATCACTTGCCTAAGGAGTAACGTATTATAATGATCCTAGTTAATCTCATGGAGTCTCAACAGCTCTGTTCGAGTTAAGTCACAGTACATTGCTGTATTGAAACCGGTTCCAGAACCGCTTCTGCCGTTGCCCACTGCGAAAGTTCATACGTGTATAGCGCACTATAATGTTGTAGCAAATACTATAGTTTAGATGAGGATCAAGTTATAAGCTTACTAGCATCCGCCAGCGACCTCGTTCGCGTGGAGTTAGTTATGCTCCGCTCCTATTGTTCGCAGCGTGATGTTATATAGCCTATGGCCTTCCTGGATTAATGGGCTATCCAAGGCAAAAAGAATTTTTCAAATTGGACCCGTAGTTTCTGAGATTAGCGCGTTCAAACTGATAAACAAACAAACTCTTCAGCTTTTTAAATTAGTATAGATGATTTGAAGTAAAAGGAACAAAAATGTTGAAAGAACATAAGCCTTCTCAATACATGCTGCGGGTTGTTCGAACTAGGTACCATGACCCATGACTATTGGCACGGGCAAATAGAAAAACCCGGGTGGGTTTTGTCAGTCAAAGTTTGACACGCTCTTCTGCTTTAGCGTGGGAGAAGTCATTTGATGATTTCTCAACCACAATAAAAAAGCCTTCACACTAAACATATAATTCTTTGATTTTCTGTACAAATAAATAAAATTGAATGTTCTGTTGTTGATGTCAAAATAACAGCTTTTCACCAAATATTTTACTTTATTTTTCGTGTTTAATTACATCACTACTGCTATCAAAACAGTGAAGAATACCGTCATGAGGCAATCGAGATCCGTCGATATCGTCACGAAGACATGAGATCTACCAACCTACACTGGGTTCATCTGGTGACAGCCCACTCCCTCTTGCATCTCACATATTTTGTTTTACTTGTTTATCAAAGATTCGGATCTTGATATTAGTTTAAAGAAGATGTTTATTCATTTGTGCATTAGCATTGAAGCCATACAACGACATATAAAAAAAAAACCCTTCATTAGGAATTTCTCCTGTATCGTGGATCATCATCATCATCAACTTTTTTATCGTCCCACTGCTGGGCACAGGCCTCCTCTCATACAGAGAAGAAGGATATCTCACATACACAAACCTAGACCTCACATACACAGACCCGGAACAACTACTTGTAGGTCATACAAATATTATTTCCGCGCTGGGATCACCCGCAACACGCAGCACAGAATTCAATCGTCTACTTTTACGCTTACTTCGCCAACTGTGTCGAATGTGGGTATAACCCACGGAATAGTTAATATAAGACTGGAAAGGCCGAGTAGGCGTAGCCGCCGTGCCACACATGTGAGACGCAAATCTTATGTCGACTGAACGTCCGAAACATTCATTTAGTATTCTTAAAAGTACTTCACGAGTCGGAGCTCCGCTTTAAAATGCCGTATTGTGCAATTATAACATGCAGGGCAAAAAGCCAGACCTCAACTATACAACGAAGTGGTATATCTTTCCATCGGCAAGTCGAAAATAATATTATGTTGTAGTAAAATTTGTAAAAACACAAAAACATACTGAAAACAATGATATTCCAAACATCCATGATATTATTGCTTCAAGGAAGAAAAAAATTACATTGCTCGGTTTGTCTTCGCTTTGGAAAAACAATAAGAAAGTCCGCGTACGATGTAGTGAATCCAATGCGTCCTCTACACTTTACTCATTGTCATTTTGTCCTTTGCCCTGATTGGCTGAAATGCAGGGCGCCATGTTTATTTATAGTGAGGTGACCATGTGGTTAATTAAAATTATCGATAGAATTCAGAAATATACGAGTATGATAAATATATTGTTTGAATCATTTTATATTAAATTAATAATATTTTATTTTTAATTAGACATATTTAAATAATATATTACTAATTGTTTAAGAAAAGCCTTCGTAATTTTTATGTGATCAAGGCTTATTATTATAGTTTTGCAGACTTTTTGTTTTAGAAACATCTTGGTTGACTATTTTATATAATTTAATTATTAGAAACTGACATTAATTATATTATTGACTGATGAATTTGAAATAGAATTATTATATTAATTGATGGAATTATATTATTAAGCAAACAATGAACTAGAACTACTTATATGATTTAATTTGTGTATATGTTGTATGTGATATGATGTATTTTTAAATTGTGAACATTTTAATTGTGCATGCCTTTTAATTGCCGAAATATGGCTGTTCGTATTAATATTATGTACCGCCATGTTTGCACCCTTATATGCAAAATAAAATATCTTATCTTATCGAATAAATGTAATGGAATGATATAAATATTAATATTTATTTTAATAAATTGCAAATAAAAATAAATAAATTATAAATTTTAGGTTTCCTAAACAACCTAGCGTTATAAGAGAGCGATGGATTGACGTGACGGGTAGAGTAAATAGGATTGCGACAAAGACTAGTACTATTTACTCTAAACATTTTATCGAAAATGATTATATCATTAAAAAACCGGGTAAAAGGTACCTAAAACCAGGTATGGTCCCAAGAGAGCAAATAGTTCGGATTTGTTCTTTGGTAAGTTTTGTCATAACCGTTGTGCTGATATTTGTTGGACTTAGGTTCCGTATTTTATTCCTATTTTCTACTATCGTTAATTATGAACAAATTTGGTCCTTAAGGTTAAACAGACACAACACAACTTTTAATAAATTATTTTTTATAGGAAATATATTTATTATAGGAAATATATATTATAGGAAATATATATTTATAGGAAATATATATTATAGGAAATATATTTGTTTATAGGAAAAAATATTTAAAATAAGTAAAGTTAGGTAGGTACGACATTTTATTACACATTTTTGCTAAAATCTCGAAAAGTCCTATCACCTCAAAACTTCTTGTAAAACTGTTTTACACCTAAACCTTTCATTCAACTCTAATTTTATGTTGATAGCACCATAAACCAAAAATCACATTATCAAGTTACGTAAATTTATAAGTACATTTCTTTTTTTTAAATCCCCTACAAATTACTTAAAAATCATATAACTGAAATCTCATGTATACTTATATGTAAAGATCCTAATTCTTACGAAACTACATAATGAGAACACAATTAATCCTTTTCTGTCAATTTTATCGATATAAACTATCGATATAAATATCGACCTTTTGGTCGCCATAGCGTGTATGAGAAATTTGTGAATGCAGGAGTGTACGTCAAATGCACTGTTTACGTTAGTGTGATCACCAATTACAAACTTATAATCGAAGTGCGAGTATTTATTTGTGTGCGTAATGCGCTTCCGTATTGGTCTCTTAACAACAGGCGAGTTATAGAGGGGAATCAAGCGGCGACACGCGTTCTAATACTGATTCCGAGCTATTTCCATTCTAATTACTTCGTCTGTTCTGTGGTATAACCAATAGATTTAAGCAGCAGTTTCGTGGTAGATTACAGTCCATACCCTCTTATGGAGAGGAAGCCTGAGATCATAGAGCTAGAATATTATAGAACGATTGCAATGATACGTTTTACTCACATGCTACAAAATCGCTCATCGCTTATCGCTCGCATCCCTACGTCAGACAGTAGTTAACCCTCAAGCTAGCTATTGCTTAGCGAATTATGCTCAATCTCGACTTACGGCTCAGGTTTATAGGTTACAAACATAAAAATACTATTGTTAGCGTTGTTTTTACATAGATCTATTGAGGAGTGAATATTTTATAAAGGCTACAAGAGTAAGCCTGAGCTGTGGTTAGATTATCTACTCCATCTGTCTTGCCTTTTCTTCCCAACTACGTTTTTTTTTTGTTTTTGGACAGGAGTGGGATATCCTCAGACTGCCTCACTAGTGAGCCAGTCTGGGCAGTGCCGGACTCTTACCGTCTAAAACCAACTGTTGCATGACGCAAAAAAAAGGCATCAGCCTTTTTTTTTGTTTTTGTTAGGATGGGAAATCATCAAATGACTTCTTTCGCTCTGGGCGGAGCGGAAGGGCGTGTCAGACTTTTACTGACTAAAACCCACCCGTGTTTCTTCACTTGCCTGTGGGACGGCCAGAGCCACGGTTTCTTGTTTAACCAACCTGCAACCCTGACCCAGGAGGCATCGGTCTTCGTGGACCCCGTCACGATGTGCTGACATCTCTTTGAGGCGCGCGTGAAACACGACGCGCCGTCGACTCGGGCCTGGTCTTTACCGGGCGGCGAGCTGCCCATTGCTCACCGCCCGCAGGCCCGCGCCTACGGTGGCTGGGAGTTTGGTGTCATCTCCCGACCAGGGCGTCTCCTGCGGCGCCTAGTGGCGTGAGGGCGCTGGGATTCCCGTTGCCTCACGCGCTCCGCCTTCTCCTTTGCCAGCATTACTGCTTCGTAGAAGGGGGTGACGGCCTGCCATGCACTCTCGCTCCGGACCATGGCCTGGATCAGGGTCGGACGCGAGAGATCACCGCCGATCGCCGCTACGAGGACACGGCGGTGATCTACCCAAGCCGGGCAGACCTCCACCGTATGCTCCACCGTGTCCTCAGGGCGATCCAACGCCTGATGCCTGACGTGATCAGAGCCCTCGTTAGACGTGATCTGTTTGCGGTAACAGTTTTAGTTTTAGTTCCAGCAATTCATATAGAACGTTGCTTTTTCTTTAGGTATACGAAACCTGAATACAGTTTGTTCAGAATAAGCAACTGAATAGATTCCAATAATGTTTAAACCAATATATAATTTATATTTATTCATTATTCAATATTTCATTTTTTATTTTTTTTAAGAATGTGAAGGAAAATTCAAAACTTGGAAAAACTTTGAACACCTCGAATTTCATTCCTTTCCAATTGAGCTTTTCAATAATCTATACTAACATATAAAGCTGAAGAGTTAGTTTGTTTGTGCGCGCTAATCTCGGGTACTACTGGTGCGATTTGAAAAATTCTTTTTCCGTTGGATAGTCCATTAATCCAGGAAGGCTTTAGGCTATTTTAACAGCACGCTGGGACCAATGGGAGCGGAGCATAACTAACTCAACGCGAACGAAGTCGCTGGCGGCAGCTAGTTATAAATAAATAATAATAATAATAAATAATAATATTAAATAAATATATACGGACAAATCACACAGATTGAGCTAGCCCCAAAGTAAGTTCGAGACTTGTGTTATGAGATACTAACTCAACGAAACTATATTTTTATAATAGATACATATATAGATAAACATCCAAGACCCAGGGCAATCAAGAAAAGATCGTTTCCCATCATGACCTGGCCGGGGATCGAACCCGGGGCCTCCACGTCGCAGGCAGGCGTGTTGACCGCTGCGCCACGGAGGACGACAAAGTTGTAGTTGTTTCTAAAGTACGTACCAATAGGTAATAAAATAATTATCTCCTGCAAACAACTCTGTTTCCCACACTTTGATTGCTAAGGTAAGTGCACCAGTTGTTGACTTAGATAAAATATTTCATATTGCAAAATATTAAAGTGGATTATTAATATACTTGACATGGCGTTCATATCAATTTCACTGACTCACATCTTGAAGTGTTAAATTATTAATATTATTGTGCAGTTTCTTTTATCTCCGATTGTTGAGTGGTCGGGGATGCTTCTACTGGGTATGAGGCTCTGGGTTCGAATCTCACATCAGGGAAAAACGAGAAAAAAAATATCATTATGAAGTTGTAAGTTACAGTCCGGTGTAAGGTTAAGTTAAGGTTTCATGCTCGGTGGTTGGCAATGCCTTGGCTGTTACTTGGGACTTTAACATAACTAATAAAATAAAAATAAAGAAAAAAGGAGACGTACTTATTACGAATCTAACATCTAAACTAAATCTCTCAAATTCTCATAAAACTAAATTAAATACAGTTAAAAACTAATTATAAAAAAGTACAGGCCTTGACTTAAGTCGTTTCGATTTACGTCGTTTCAAGTTACGTCGAACAATGTTTTGACACTATTTCTCAAACATAAGTCAATTGTTTCAATTTATGGCATAGAAGAATTCACTTGTCACGAGGTCAATGTCTGTGGGGCCGACTATTTAGCACTTACTTTTGATAATGTAAAGCTCACTCATACTCCATAGAAAAGGGAGGATCCTCTGACCAAACTGGGATTATCTGGCGGGCACTTGCCCGCTGGTTGATGTCGTTAACTTGTATGCGTGCTAGTTGCACAGAAAACTCTGCTTGCGAGATGCAGGATTCCCGTGACGTCAATATGACGCGTTGTTCGCATGTAGCGTTGTAGGTACCGGTACGATAATAATGGAAGTCTTTTGTTTTAAATGCAGTTTTTTTTTTATTCCATGTGGATCCTAACCCTTGACGTTTACATCCATACTAATATTATAAATGCGAAAGTAACTCTGTCTGTCTGTCTGTCGGTCTGTCTGTCTGTCTGTCTGTCTATCTGTCTGTCTGTCTGTCTGTCTGTTACGCTTTCCCGCTTAAACCTCTCAAGCGATTTTGATGAAATTTGGCACAGACAATCTTTAGACCCTGAGAAAGAACATAGGCTACCTTTTATCCCGGAAAAATTTGATGTTCCCGAGGGAAATCTAAAAAGCGCGATATAACCGAACTCCACGCAGGCGAAGCCGCGGGCGGAAAGCTAGTGTATACATATTATGAAAAAGTATATCTCGACTTACGACATTTCGATTTATGTCGCATATTTCAACATGCCGTAAGTACGAGGACTGTCTGTATCAACAAGAAAAACTAATTAGAAAGGGAAATTAACTCATACGGGGCCAAAAGGCTCCTATCTCAGTTTGATGCCTCGACAGTTAAAAAATAAATGTCGCAGTGCTGGTATTGTGATAGGGTCCGTGTCCAAAACAAACAATATAATGTATGTTTAATAAAACTTTTAATAATTACGTAATTAATAACCCGTACGGAGGACGGGTCTTAGCAGTTGTGTTTCTATGTATGATGGGTACGATGCGCTAAACGTTGTGTCGGGAGGTTGGTCGCGGAGGTCTCCAGATCAATCTCCCTCTGGCGCACCATCGTTGGAAGTGTTATTGTGTTTCACATTGCATCACCTCGCTCAACTGCTGTCTTCCTTCCTATTCACTCAGTTTTTTTTAGTGAATAGGCTTAATAAACTAGCGCGCTTGACCATCAACGTTTGCATCACTGCTTACCATCAGGCGGGATTGCAGTCAAGTACTAGTTTATTAAAAAAATAAAATAAACATGTAAAAACTGTAAAGTATTTAAGTGTAATAATAAACTTGTGTAATAATAGAATTTACGTTTTACAACAAAATCATGTATCATTAAAACATAACAAATTGTATAATATGATAACATAATTATGATATCATAATTTTCTGTTTATATTATATATACGTAAAGAATATTGACATTCAGACAATGAACAACTTGACCTTATAAGTAGCAACATTAGATAAAACACAATTATCAATAATATTATTTTAGCGTAACAATTTGTCATATTATAACAATAATTACCAGGGACCCGCGGTTACATGCACATAAGTTTCGACTCCGTAAGAATATCGGTATGAAAAGTATTCTTTATTTAAATACTAGTTTAGTAATCTTTTTTGTGAAATTTCATTCAAATCCATCTAGTGGTTTTTGCGCGAAGGAGTAATTAACACGCATTCTTATATAAATTCGCGTATGATTTTATAATTATGATGTTATAATAGGACACATTATGATAAGAAAGAACTGGAAGAAGAGGTCAGCTCTGAGCAGTTGTGTTGCGATGTGTGCCGGGTACGATGCGCCAAATGTTGTAGTGTCGGGAGTTTGGTCGTGGAGGGTCTCCAGGTCAATCTCCCTTTGGCGCAGCATCGATGGCCGTTGCAGCAGCATTCTTGGGTTTAACATTGAATCACCTCGCTCAACTGCCATCTTCCTTCCTATTCACTCAATTTTTTGAGTGAATTGGCTCCTAATAAACTCTCTCGTTTTACCATCAACAATTGCATCACCGCTTACCATCAGGGGGAATTGCGGTCAAGCACTACACTTGTAATTACAACTACAAACTACAATAGTAATTATAAAAAAAGAAAAACTTGTATTTTCATTGACACGTTACTTTTAAATTATCCATACTAATATTATAAATGCGAAAGTAACTCTGTCTGTCTGTCTGTCTGTTACGCTTTTCCGCTTAAACCTCTCAACCGATTTTGCTGAAATTTGGCACAGACAATCTTTAGAACCTGAGAAAGAACATAGGCTACGTTTTATCCCGGAAAAATTAGATGTTCCCGAGGGAAATCAAAAAGCGCGATATAACCGAACTCCACGCGGGCGAAGCCGCGGGCGGAAAGCTAGTTATAATTATAAAAACGAAATGCAATATTTGAGGAAAACAATAAAATAAAATGTAACACGCAGATCAATTCAATGAACTCCAATTAGGTATTATTTCCATATAATTTATCATTATATTACCTATCTTATTGTGGTCATGTTGTGGTTTACAAACATTTACGTCGTAAATATTTATTATATTATTACGTTTACTATTTTTTGTTTACCTCCCTACAATTTAAAGGTTTTATTTTAATTGAAGTTTTCCTAGTATTTTAGCAGGCAATTAAAATAATGTCGGTTTTGTAGGCTTGTAAAAATATTGTTCCAGGAAAATAGAAATGAACCAAATAACACTATTTTTGACAAAGAACGACAGATACGCTTCTTGAGCGCCCATTGTGTCTGCCTTTGTAAAATCTTCATATTTATGTTCTCTAATTTATATGATAGTTATAATAAAGAGTAATTAATTTTGTTCTATCATCATCATTTCAGCCGAACAACGTCTACTGCTGGACATAGGCCTCCCCCAAGGTTCTCCACGACGACCGGTCCTGCGCCTCCCGCATCCAGCGGTTTCCCGTGACCTTCACCAGGTCGTCGGGGGCCTACCTACGCTGCGTCTTCCGGTGCGTGGTCGCCACTTCGAGAACCCGTCGGCCCCATCGGGCATCGGTCCTACGGGCAATGTGCCTAGCCCACTGCCACTTTAGTGTTGCAGTTCTTCGGGCTATGTCGGTTACTCTCGTTCTTCTGCGGATCTCCTCATTTCTGGTTCGATCGCGCAGTGAAACCCAAAGCATAGCCCTCTCTATTACCCTTTGAGTGACCTTGAGCTTTCTTATAAGGCCCATTGTTAGCGACCACGTCTCAGTTCCATAAGTAATTACTGACAACACACACTTGTCGAAGACTTTTGTCTTGAGACACTGCGTTATTTTGGACGAGAAGCTTCGTGTTCGTCTCAGTTTGTACATTAAAGGCTGATTATGTTATGTTAAGGTCATGCGTCTATCTACACCGCTTTGTACGCAAACAAATAATATAATATACAGCATGCCATATAATATTATATAACAGAACCTATATAGACACAATAATACTGTGATGGGTAGGTACGTGAGCATAAACAGTGGTGTGTAAGATAATTTTACAACTGAGCGTAATACGTACGAGTAACATGCAGCGATAAGGGCGTAGGTATACAATACTTTACATAAAGAAACACTATACATTGCACTATTACAGTTAAGGGGCAGCGTTCGGTATGATTGATGTTTATTTTTATCAAAACTAATAAATGAATAAATATATACGGACAAATCTTACTTATGGGGCCAAGACGTGGACACTAACTGTCAGACTAGTCCATAAGTTTAAAGCCGCTCAGCGAGCTATGGAGCGGGTTATGTTGGTCGTCTCTCTGAAGGACCGCATCAGAAATGAGGTGATCCGACAGAGGACTAGAGTCACCGACATAGCTGAGAGGATTAGCAAGCGGAAGTGGCAATGGGCTGATCACATATGCCGCGGGGCTGACAACCGTTGGGGTAAACGAGTCTTCGAGTGGAGACTGCGTCTCGGCAAACGTAGCGACATCAAAAAGGTGGCTGGTAGTGGCTGGCGGAGAACTGCTCGGAAATGAGCTTTTTGACGTGCCATGGAAGAGGCCTATGGTCCAGCAGTGGACGAATAGAGGCTGATGATGATGATGATGATACGGACAAAACACACAGATTGAGCTAGCCCCAAAGTAAGTTTGAGACTTGTTTTATGAGATACTAACTAAATATTGCTTAGATGTAAGGTTTTATGATATGGAACTTGTAGTAGAATCCCGAAGATTGTGTTTGTACAGTTTGGGGTAGCTTGACCTGTTGTCGTCCGTACCTACACCTGATTGTCGGTATGCAGTTTTTTATTTTAATAATTATAAACTAGTGCTTGTCCGCAGTCCCGCCTGAAGGTAGGCAGTGATGTAATCGTTGATGGTAAAGGGCGCTAGTTAATTAAGCCTATTCACTTAAAAAAAACTGAGTGAATAGAAAGGAAGACGGCAGTTGAGCGAGGTGATGCAATGTTAAACTCAACAACACGACCAACGATGTTGCGCCAAAGGTAGATTGATCTGGAGACCCTCTACGACCAAACTCCCGACACAACACATTTGGCGCATCACAACTGCGTCCTCCTATGGGTATGAGGAATAGGGTGCATAGTTTACTCATCCTCTGTTGAAAAAGGAGGATCCTCCACCACATGGGTGCTCTGTCTGGCGGGCACTTGCCCAACAGTTGATGTTGGGAAGTTGTATTATGCTAGTCAAACGATAAACTCTGCTTGCGAGACGGAGATATGTGTGACGTCAGTATGACGCGTTGTTCGCATATGTTTCTAGATACCGCTGCAACGGCATTAGGCTTGCCCCCCTTTTTTTTTTGTATCCCAGTGGAAATCTCTACCAGACCGTCCTCCGTCTGGGGGTCGACGGGGGTGTGCCGGGCTCTCACCGGCTAAAACCACTGGAGCGTCCCTCTTCTTGCCTATGGCCGGGGATGCGGGTCCTAGTTTGCCATTCACCGCATCTCCGGCAGGAGGCTCGCTCCAAATATGGGTGTCTGTTGCTACATCTATGCGAAAAAACAAGCGTAATGTTAAGTTACTAATGTTTATTCTTTGTTAGAAGTAATTTCTGGAAGCAGTGATCCGATTATACAAGGATTCTTGTACTAAATTTACGATTTTTTTGGTTGCTTATTGTTGTTATTTGTTGTTGTTTTTCTAAAAAAACTTCCACTGAAATATGGTATACTATTGAAGAGTGCTAAATGATAATACATATTAATCTATTTCAGTTCCAAGAGACAAAGTCTACGCGCAGAATTCACGGGCAAAAGCTAGTTGGAGATAAGACATTATGAATCTCTTTAAATCTAGATGGATGGTTACATCAGCCTTTAAGTACATAATAATTAATACATAGTATTAAAGATAATTTTACGAGTAAGTACTGCGCACTAGTATATTAGAGCGATAAGGAAGTATGTATAGCGCTTGGTCAGCGTAAGAAGAATTTGATAGGCTTCTTGGTATTAATTTGAACAGTTGGTAGTTATTTCATACTAGCTTTCCGCCCGCGGCTTCGCCCGCGTGGAGTTCTGTTATGTCGCGCTTTTTAGATTTCCTTTGGGAATATCTAATTTTTCCGGGATCAAAAGTAGCCTATTATTTAATTCGGACTTCTAACTTTACGGCTACAAATTTTGAAAGCAATCATTTCAGAAATCAAATCAAATCATTTATTTCAAATAAACCAGTAGTTACGGCGTGAAGGCGGAACAAACAAACAAGCAAACTCACTTTCCCATTTATAATATTTGTGTAAGCATTAACTATCCTAATAATTTATCCATGCATTTCCATTCCCCATCCTTGTTGCGTCAACGACGATTTAAAGAAGCGCGAGTTTCTCTTAACTCGTGCTGGTGGCGCCCTCTCTCAAGAGTGGCAAGAAAAAGAACTAGTACAAAAAAAGATGGCGATCTCAGCTCATCCGACGCCGCGTGTATTCTAAATAATATCGAATATCTGACTTCCTAAGGGCTTCGCTGGCCAAATAAACCCTCAGTTTCCATATTGGTGGTGTGTTTGTGCTTGACAAGTGTAGGCAGTGAACAAGCAGCATCAAGTCCACGTGAAGGAGATAGCTGACCGGCCGGCGCCTGCCCCGTCGTTGGTGACTCCTTTCCTGTCCAGCTGGATCTAGGTTAGTGTTTTGCATGTTTGTTTTCCCTGCTTTGAGACCCTGGGGTTGATAGGAGAATGCAGCGACCCTTCCAGGAAGCGTCAACATTAATTATGGTGCCTCCTGTGAGGAATCTTCCTCGCGTAATTATTTCAAAAATACCTACTATCGGAAATTAAATCCTTCCATTCTCGTTATTACGTTAAATACGTAATCCCAATTCTAATTTATTCGTATACTTACCTACTTAAGGCAATTTCAATTTGCCTTTCAAGTTCTAAGTGTCTAAATAAAACCTAGGTTATTCCATGATACCTAGTTATTGTTTCTTATTTGAGACCGGTTGACTATTCAATCGTACATTCATACCTCGTTCATTCCCTTGTAATAAGCTGCATTTATTTGTATTCAATAACAAATTGCATAAATTACTAAAAAAAAAAAAACGTGAGTTCGAAGTTTCTCGAATTTAGTACCGAGGTACCTACACTCGTCGTACTTATCTCCGGCGGGAGACGGATTAGCTTTGCACTACCTCAAAGTCAAAACTTATATTCTAACGAATAGCTTTGAGACGTGTGTGCTTGTATTTCATTCAATACGTTCGCGCGTGCATTGCTGCCTACCTACCGGCTTACGTTCTTTCCGTTTTACCTACTTTTATAACTTTTATCTTTTTGAGCGTGCGGATATCGTATTCCACGTGAACTATGAGCGAGGTGGAATTAATAACCGCTATTAAAAGGCGGGAATATGAGTATACAAGTATGCAGATACTTTACGATTTAGCCAAAACAGTTGAAGAAACTAAAACTAAATTTGCAGCTTTTCGAGCTAGGTACAAAAAGATTGACGAGATTCGTAATAGATTTTTGGAATGCAACGATGATGTTAACCAGTTGCAATTAAAGCTTAAACCTTCGTTTGTTATCGATCATAAAGTGTTACTGTCATTCGATGAATTGTATTACTGTGTTATCGAGTTTGCGGATTCTCTCGATGCGAGCGCAGGTAGCGACTGTCGCCCGGAATTAGGTCAAGGTCACGTGCGTTCGCAGGTGAGGTTGCCCAAGCTGGAACTCCCAAAGTTTGATGGTAATCTAGAGAAGTGGCAAACATTTAAAGATAGTTATACAGCACTTGTTCATAATAATAGTTCATTGTCCGACACTGAGAAATTTCACTATTTGCTGTCATGTTTATCTGGTTATGCACTGACATTAGCGAAGGGCGTGCCTGTGACATCGGCAAATTATTCAGTGGTTTTTGCAACTTTACTGGACAGATATGACAACAAGCGTATTCTTGCAACAGCTTATTTAGAAAAATTAATTAAAATTAATCCCATACAAAAACCATCTCTGTCTAACTTATCTGAGTTATCTAACACACTTTATGAATGCGTTAGTGCCTTGCGCGGTTTGTGTATTGATGATTTATGCGAATTTATTTTATTCTACATTGCGTCTAGGCCTTTAGATACAGAAACAAAAAAAAAGGTTTGAATTACAAAACACTGAAGAAATTCCGAAATTTAATAACTTCATTACTTATTTACAAAATTACATAAAAGTATTAGAAGTTAGCCAACCAGTTAATATTCCATCATCAAATTCTACAAGTACACAAAATCGGCCTAATACAAATAAAGATTATTTATCGCGTCAACCAAAATCATCTCTAATTTCTTCCAACAATAATAATAAAGTTAGTCAGTTTGTTTGTGTGTGTTGTAATGAAAATCATTCAATCTACCGTTGTAGTAAATTGCATTCTATGAATATGACACAGCGACAACAATTAGTTAAAGATTTAAAATTATGTCAAAACTGCTTAAGGCCGGGTCACACTGTTACCGATTGTAAATCTAAGTCAATATGTTTCATTTGTAATGCAAAGCATAATACTTTGTTACATGAAGAGCATAAGAGTTTACTGTCTCATACTAGTGAACTGGATTCATCCCAGCATCCCGATATGAACACTACTCTAACTAGTGCTACCCAGTCAAACATTTCAAATCAACCTATTAGCAAAAAAATCCTTGGTACAGCAGTAGTTCGTTTGAAGCGATCGGATGGTTCGTGGCAGTATGTCCGCACAATTATTGACAGTGGCTCGATGGATTCATTTATTACAAGTAGCTGTGCGCGACAATTAGGTTTACATATCAAGAAATGTAAATTAAATGTAAGTGGCATCGGTCAAAATTATGGGTGTAGCATTAAAGGTCACACCTTCGGTTCAATAAGACCTCGATTGAGTGACACTCCTCAGTTTGATATTCAATTAGTGGTTCTACCTAAAATCACATCCCTGATTCCTTCGATGTCGTTGCCGACAATCGTCAAGGATAAGTTTACACATCTGGATCTCGCCGACCAGGACTTTGATAAATCCGGTCCGATCGATCTGTTGTTAGGAGTAGACTGTTTTGACCAGATATATACTGGCTCACGTTTCAGTCCAGGCCCAGGCTTTCCATGCGCACTCTCTAGTGTATTCGGCTGGGTGATAAGTGGTCAGTTTCTTCAAAACGTGGTAGCTAAAACTCCGGCTACACCCGTTACGCTCCTCGTCGCGTCTTCTAGTGCGCTCGACGAGATCGTTCAACGGTTTTGGGAGTCCGAGGAGCCGCCGAAATGTAAAATTTCCGGCCCCGAGGATGAAAAATGCGAACAAAATTATAAAGAAGGCACGTATCGCACCTCCGATGGGCGTTACGTTGTACCAATTATGCTTAAAGATGATGCTCCAGCCTTAGGAGAATCATATAAACAAGCGTTTAATCGTTTTCTAAATTTGGAAAAAAGACTAGCTAGTCAAAATGAGTTAAAAACTGAAGACAAAGAATTTATGCAACAGTACGAGGATCTCGGACATATGCAGCCAGTGCAGTCCTCGTCTACTGACTGTTATATAATTCCCCACCATTGTGTAATCCGACCTGAGAGTACCACGACACGGTTACGAGTGGTCTTCGATGCTAGTAGTCGGACTTCGAGTGACCTGTCACTACATAATATTGTTCATGTGGGTCCAAAACTTCAAGTAGACATCGTTGATCTAATCACAAAAGTCAGAATTCACAAAGTTGTTTTTACTGCGGATATTCGTCGCATGTATAGACAAATATTCGACAGCCTCCGTGGCGTAGCGGTAGCGGACGCGACCGCTGCGCAAGGTGGCGCGGGTTCGATCCCCGCACAGTGCAAGTATTTGTATGCATGAATATGAATATTTGCACTGGTCTGGTCGTGCCTCGGAAAGCACGTTAAGCCGTTGGTCCCGGTTGCCATACGAACATCTAGTGGCGGTCGTTACGGGTTGTTGGAGCCCTCAAAAGTCCAACAATTGGTCTAACTGCAACGCTTCGATGTCGCCTTCGGGTTGTGGAGGTCAGACGGCAGTCGCTTCACGGAAAATGTCGAAGTTTAGCCATATCAGCAGTTGGACTGGTAAAGCGGACCCCAGACTCCAAAAGCTGAAAAGGCTTCGGATGCGACTGGGATTAACGCTGGGATGATGATGATGATAGACAAATATTAACAAGACCGCAAGAAAGATGTTATCAACACGTTCTTTGGCGTAATGACCCAACTGAGGTTTTAAAGGAATACGAGCTCAATACCGTTACGTACGGAGTTAGTAGTTCTCCTTACTTAGCCATTCGAACACTTCATCAACTTGCTGAAGACCACAGTGCTGAGTATTCTAGTCGTGCAGCACAGGTTATCTGTTTAATCATACCTTCAAATCATATTCAAGTACATTTAGTTGGCTTTTGTGATGGATCTTTGAAAGGTTATGGTTGTTGTGTTTATATCTGTGTAGTTACCAATGAACCCGGTAATGTAACCACGACCAGTTTGTTAATAGGGAAATCTAGAGTTGCCCCCTTAAAACCAACAACGGTGAATCGACTTGAGCTAAGCGCAGCTGTGCTTCTAGCAAAGGTTCTATCACACATGTATAATTTACTTAAAGATAAAATTTCCATCGATTCCACTCGAGCTTATTCAGACAGCAGCACTACCTTGTCTTGGCTTAACACTGACCCTCATTTACTAAAAATGTATGTAGCCAATCGTGCGGTTCAGACAACTGATTTAATTGGTCGAGATCGCTGGTACTATGTATCAACAAATGATAACCCCGCCGACTGTTGTAGTCGCGGAGTATCATGTCCAGAGATTCTAGATCACCCGCTTTGGTGGACAGGGCCTTCTTGGCTGAAAGAATCACCTGAGCAATGGCCTAAAAGGCAGGTATTACTTCCGAAGGAGAACTTGCCTGAACTTAAATCAATAGAAAGTAAAAGTCTTCTTGTTACGGATGATGAGAATCCACTGTTGAACTTAATGTCTAAACATTATTCATTTACAAAAATTCAAAGAATGGTAGCATGGTGTAATCGTTCTGTTTCTAACTCTAAAACGGCCAGGCAAGACCGAAATCTCTCTCCTCTTAGTGGTGCTGAGCTTGAAAAAGCAACGAAAGTGCTGGTCAAATTCCGTCAAGATAATTACATGACTTCGGAAGTTGACCGGGTGCGTAAAAACGAACCTAATACTCCGCCGATGTTTTGGAAAATGGCTCGTATCGTGCAAGTGCATGCAGGTTCAGACCAGGTAGTTAGAGTCGTTACTCTCCAAACTGCTAACGGAAAGACGTTTCGTAGGCCAGTGGTAAAGGTTTGTCCCTTACCAATTAATTAGTTTATTTTCCTTTTATATACCTAACTAGAGTATAAGTACACACTGTCTTTAGGTTATTTAAAATAAGCCACCAATTATTTACACTTATTGACTAGATTTTATGCATTTTTTCGGCAGTAGCTCATAGTCCAGCTATTGCTGATTTCACTCTTAATTTTTCGCATTCTTCTTGAAACCCTTGTGGATTTCAGGTGGGGGGAAATATGTAAGCATTAACTATCCTAATAATTTATCCATGCATTTCCATTTCCCATCCTTGTCGCGTCAACGACGATTTAAAGAAGCGCGAGTTTCTCTTAACTCGTGCTGGTGGCGCCCTCTCTCAAGAGTGGCAAGAAAAAGAACAAGTACAAAAAAGATGGCGATCTCAGCTCATCCGACGCCGCGTGTATTCTAAATAATATCGAATATCTGACTTCCTAAGGGCTTCGCTGGCCAAATAAACCCTCAGTTTCCATATTGGTGGTGTGTCTGTGCTTGACAAGTGTAGGCAGTGAACAAGCAGCATCAAGTCCACGTGAAGGAGATAGCTGACCGGCCGGCGCCTGCCCCGTCGTTGGTGACTCCTTTCCTGTCCAGCTGGATCCAGGTTAGTGCTTTGCATGTTTGTTTTCCCTGCTTTGAGACCCTGGGGTTGATAGGAGAATGCAGTGACCCTTCCAGGAAGCGTCAACAATATTAATATGATTCGTTTATTATACCTTCATCGCCTAGTTCTTCATTACTGCTTCTCTAATCATGGACCAGTCTGGCTGTTTGTGCATGTATGTAAGTTTAAATGTTTGAAAACGGAGGCTTCCGTCGACTGGGACCGCAATTAACTCGGACCGCGGTCCCAGTCGCCGGATTCATAAAAATTAAATAATTTTCTTCCGGCGACTGGGACCACTCATAGGTAACTTAAAAAAAGTCTACTATACAAGCCGAAATCGGTACAGTCAAACGAATAAACATCTAAATTATTGATATCATTGACTCGTTCTAGATAATGTTCATGATTTTATCCTATGCGCTTATAAATTGACCTAGCCCGTTTTTATATAATTCACACATGCAGGTAAACACACACATAGGCAATAGCATTGTATGATAGTATATTACTATTTCTTTCTAACTCGTAAAATTATTCATACAAAATATTTACGTAGTTCGTATCGAGTATCGACGAATACTATTGCTTTAGGGCTGTATTTGACCGGAAACCTTAAAAAAAAAGAAGGATGTTATAAAATAATAACATTATTTATAAATTTTAACACAGTTAATACTGATTTTGTGTGAAGCCATAACGGCCATTGTTAGGGTTCTGTAGCGAAATGGCAAAAAACGGAACCCTTATAGATTCGTCGTGTCTGTCTGTCCGTCTGTCCGTCCGTATGTCACAGCCATTTTTTCCGAAACTATAAGAGCTATAGGTACTGTTGAAACTTAGTAGGTAGATGTATTCTGTGAACCGCATTAAGATTTTGATGCAGAAATAATAATAAATATTGAGGGTCCCCATACTTAGAACTGAAACTCAAATTTGTTTTTCGTCAAACATACGTGTGCAGTATCTATGGATAAGTCTTCAAAAATGATATCGACTTTTTTAAAATATATTTTTCTAAACTAAAAAAAAGTTTGCGTGACAGACGCTTCCAAAGTGGAAAAAAGTTGGTCCCCCCCCCCTCTCTCTAACTTTTACAATAAGAAAATGAAAAAATCTAAAAAAGCATATGATGTACATTACTATAAAAACTACCAACGAAAATTGTTTTGAAAGAGATCTGTATGTAAGAGATCGGTATGTTTCTTTAATACCTCGTAAATCGTAAACCGCTTATTGACGCGTAATCTTTCATACAAATAACTTAAAACCTTTAATTTCATAATCAATGGTACAGAATGTACTAGTCGCCTCTGCGATTTTTGAAAGCTCCCCTTGATTTCCCTGGTCTTCCATCATCAGATCCTGACCTGGTGACTATGGGACCACCTGGAAAGTATACACTTTCGAAAAAAAAAGAGAATTCTGCACATCGGTCTAGAGTGATCGGTGAACATATGTAAAAAAAAAGATTACGAAGAATTGAGAACCTCCTCCTTTTTTTGGAGTCGGTTAAAAAAAGATTTTTACTCAATTATTACTTTGTCGTTTGACTGTACATTATTTGATTTCAGTTATCATTTATGAGTGGTCCCAGTCGCCGGAAGAAAATTATTTAATTTTTATGAATCCAGCGACTGGGACCGCGGTCCGAGTTAATTGCGGTCCCAGTCGACGGAAGCCTCAAAAACGCACCTACAAAACACGATAATTTTTTTCTTAAAAAGAAATGACTATAAATTATTATTTAAGAATTGAAAAACTTAGTACTGGACAAAGTTTATTAAAAAAAAACTACTTCACTTTGTCTAATTCCATCTTCACCGTTATAAAAAAACAGTAATATCTACGAGTCTGGACTGGGCTCGCGTAGTGAATTATGACCCACCTCCTATCACAGAGGAGAAGTCTAAGTCCAGCGGCTCCAGTCTGCTGCTATTTTTATAAATCTGTCATTCCAACACGATTTCATTGTCATTATGCTAAAATATCGTAATCTAGGTTAGTTTAATTCATTAGGACCGATCAATTATCGGTCAGTCGTCTCGTAATAGAATGGTAATAGAATGACATTGCCGTATTCCCATTATTATAAAACCCGTTAAATGATTTTCTAAAAAAACTACTCTATTTGAACATTTATTAATATGGAGTGGAGTGTTGGTGATTGACCACTGGAAAGTCATAGTAACGTCATTTTGTTAGTAGATTACGAAATTTGTCAAATCTATCTTTATGAGATGACTGATCGATCATTCTGACACAATTGTTGTTGAATATCTCCTCTGATTATTGTGTTTATCGGCAGTGAACGCTGCCAAAAACTTAAAGGAAACGAAACGCGACCATTGTGTGACCGCCGACCGTCGAAAGACGTTTCAAGCGCACTTCTTTTCGAACTGGCAAGCTAGCGATTCATAGCCACGATCTTTTAACGGTCACAAAAATTTAATTAGTTTTAAGTATTTAAAGTAACTTAATTTAGGCCTTAAAATTCAAAATTGATGAAGTTAGGGAGTCTGCCAGTGAATTGTGTCGTTGTGGGCCTTCTCGTGATCTGGTCTGGTGGTCTACGAACTCCGCATCTGAAGGTTGGAAGTAAGTAGTTTGCCGCTTATAGCACTTTAATCGGAGGGATAAACTCCGAAGGCTTCATTCTATCACATATTTGCATATAGTTTCTGTAGTGTATGCGTTTTATCTTTCGTCTCAGACCAGCACTGTCTCGAGTGCACCGCGTCGGTCATTCTTACGAGAGCCACAGGCGAGAATAGACGTGTCGGTAGTCTGTCCTTTAAGTGCTTGTACGAGCCTGTGATATTCAACGATCGACGAAATACAGTTCACTTGAATCTTTTTTATCTTTTTTCGTGGTAGCACGTTGCCTCCACAATTTTAATAGCAGACTAGGGCCCCAAGTAGTAAGAATGTAATAGTTATGCACGATATAATTATATTGCATTGTGCGAGTAAATAACTAAGTATTGAATAACATTATTGTAACTAAGATAGGCATATTTATTATTATGGTTGACTTATTGACCCAGGAATGTGACAATGTATTGTGTCAGAGTACATGATGTTTTGACGGGATAATGGGCTTCTTGTCAGAAGTTAGTTCAAGTTGGTAATTTTATACTAGTGTCATTGTGAAAATGTTAGATTATATTATTTACGTTGGTATTTGTGTGATTCATTGTTTTAGTAGTAGTGTAGTAGATTCATCATCTGCTTAGATTTTTCATAAGGTCAGCTTGTAGTCTTACCGGTTGCAGCTGAGTACTATTATTTTACACGAAGAGATTGCCTATCTGACCTCCACAATCCAGTCACTAGGCAAACCATCTATTTTAGTAACTATAGTTTTTGGAGTGTTGGTCACGAAAAAAGATTTCAATTTGGCGACGTTCAAAGAATTTGTACATATTTATTGCTTCTCTATATCTGGTGATTAGATTTAGAAATGTAGGCTTCATTGCTACACAACTGTAAACTTCTGTATTCGACAAAAAAAATTAAAAAAGAAATTTATGGTGAAAATAAGGTAAACTATCACTTTACTCAACGCTATGTGAATGACAGATCAATTCACCTAAGTTTGCGGAGGTAAGATCAAGCTGAGATTTACAAAATGGCATGGCTGGTATAGACAAAAAATCCAATATAGGAATTATACAGTAATAATATGTACAAACTAATGATATTATTTATAGTATTTAGAAAAAGAGGCAGACAAGGCAGTCGTGGGACTGACCGCCAGAAATGAAAACTGAAATAATCATTATGTTTACAAAAAAAAAGAAGAAGAAAAGGTTATAGGGGGGGGGTTATAGGTTATACTATACATACACACTATACAACATACATAGTCTATCTCGCTGTAGCAATCACGGTGTCGGGTCGGTGACGCTCACGCGAATTCAATGCTTTTTCCCAATCCAACAAAAATGCTCAACGTCCCTAAATAAGTTTTCACTTCAAAAAACTGAACCTTAACTAAAAATTAAATATATACAAAATGTAAACTGACTCCATTGTTATCAGGGGAAACCGAACGGCGGTACCCGATAATAAAATAGAAATTTTATTCGAGTATAACGCGAACTGATAAAAAATATACCTATTTATTGATACCTACTGAAATACAGACAGTGGGTATTGTGTCTGCCTATTGGGAGAATCCGTGAGAACTGTAAGTCGTGGTGGCCTAGTGGCTAAAACACCAGCCTCTCAAGTATGAATGCGCAGGTTCGATTCCAGGTCAGGCAAGTACCAATGTAACTTTTCTAGAGTTATATGCACTTTCTAAGTATATCTTGGACACTAATGACTGAAGGTGAAGGAAAACATCTTGAGGAAACCTGGACTTTAGGTACGTCTGCAATCGCCAACCCGCATTGAGCAAGCGTGGTGATTACGCTCAATCCTTCTCTGTATGAAAGGAGACCTGTGCCCAGCAGTGGGATGATAAAAAGGTTGATGATGATTGGGAGAATCAAACGACAGGCCAGTGTCGGTCTACGTTAGACAAGTTAGATGAAGATGTCACCATGACAGCCTTCGACAGACAGGGTTCGATCCCCGCGCAGTACAAATATTTGGATGCATGAATATGAATAAGCCGTTGGCCCCAGTTACCATACGAACAGGTAATGGCAGTCGTTATGGGTTTCTGGAGCCCTCAAAAGTCCACTATATTGGTCTAACTGCAATGCTTCAATATCGCCTTCGGGTTCTGGAGGTCAGACGGCATTCGCTTCACGGAAAAATATCGAAGTTTAGCCAAAATCAGCAGTTTGACTGGAAAAGCGGACCCTAGACTCCAAAGCTGACAAAGCTTCGGATGCGACTGGGATTAATACTGAGGTGGTATAGATGTCACCTATTTGTGACTAAAGTAGCACTGACTTTCTACCTGCTACCGTATCAATAATATCAATCAAAGCAATACTCCATAATCAATGTTTCTTTATTTCTGTAATGTTTCCATTGCTGAGACACAGGCCTCCTCCTCTGAGAGAGAGAGAGAGAGAGTGGGTTATAATCCCCATGTCACATGTCTGCGAATTTTTGCTTTTAGGACAGTTCTCACGACGGTTTTATCCACCGTATTGAGAGCAGTAGTGATGAAAATATTTCATAAGGTTAAGCATCTGCATGGATCCGAACACAGGAGCTGAAAGTCGACCCCAAGGCAACAGGACGACACTTATATTGTAATACTTCTTTTTCTTCCACACTTCTCTAAAGATGTCATCTCCTTAATCACCCTTTCTTGACCATAATTATCATTATCATTCACACAAACTTGCTTATAAGTACTGTTATTAATTAACCATAAGTAACCTGTTCAGGAAGCTATGCCACATCATTTCGTCGTCCATTATATCACAGTGCCTTAAGACTAAAGTTTCTGACCAGTGTAAATTGCCCGTGATGACATACGAAATTAAAACGTGGTCGTTCACAAGGGGCCTCATACCAAGGTTCAAAGCTATCTAATCAGAAATGAGGAGATCCGCAGAAGAACCAAAGTCACCGACAAAGCTCTTCGAATCGCTAAAATAAAGTGGCAATGGGCGGGACAAATTGCTCGTAGAACCGACGGCCGATGGGTCAGTAAGGTTCTGGAATGGCTGCCACGTACCAGAAGACGCAGCGTTGGGAGGCCCCCAACAAAATCAACCGAGGGCCTGGTGAAGCTCCTGGGAAATTAATGAATGCGGGCATCACAAGACCGGTCATCATGGAGTATTGGGGGAGGCTTTTTATGCCTTTGTCCAGTAGTGGAACTCTATAGGCAGAAAAGAAAAAGAAGAAACTTAAAAACAATACTCTTATTACTTCAAACAAAACAATTCCTCAAACCACATAATTTTCTAACACTACCTAACCATTACAAAACTCAATATTACTCAATAGCGCTACTGTAAAATTACTATTATCATACACTCTACTATTGAATTGTAATACGCGGCCGAATTCGAGTTGAACCCGCATACGAAAGGTTTTTAGTAAGTACTACCAAGGAATTATAAAAAACACAAAATATTTCAGGGATCACTTAAAATACTATGAATAAAATTCTTGCGAAATATTCGTGCGAATTTAGCCCCCACTTACACAATTTGATCTGAAATTTCATGTGTATATCTAAGTTTAATAAGGTTCATACGATACAATTATCATCATCATCATCATCAGCAACCTTTTATCGTCCCACTATAGGGCACAGGTCTCCTCTCATACAGAGAAGGATTGAGCGTAATCACCACGCTTGCTCAATGCAGGTTGGCGATTTGAGACTTATAAAGTCCAGGTTTCCTCAAGATGTTTTCCTTCACCTTCAGTCATTGGTGTCCAAGATATACTTAGAAAGTACATGTAACTTTAGAAAAGTTACATGTACTTTAGACACAATATTATAGATGAATTAATAATTCTTAACATGTATTTCTGAGTTTTTGATTAAACCATTCAAAAATATTCGTTTATAAATCAACAAGGAATTCCAATTTACATTTAAAGGATTTTTTAAATTAAAATTGTACAACGTGTAACGTAAAGGGTATATACTTATCAAAGGCATGGCATCTTTACATGATATCAAACGATATTGGAAGGGTTTTTTAATCCTATCTCTTTATGCTAAGAAGTTATGAGGAAAAACACCGCCTGTGATAGGCTACTATCATACTAGTCGCACAGAGATATTGAAGACATTTATCGGATTTTGGCAAGTAACGTGACGGGTAACGAGTAGTTATTAACGTATGTAGTGTGCTGCCACGTTTGACATGATTTGATTTTAAGAAACACACGAAATCGAGAATTTGGTACCAATTTTTTGAGTATTTTATTTTGAGTTGAAACCCTTCCGATATCGTTTGATATCATCTAAAGATGCCATGCCCTTGGTATGTATATACCTTTTTTTTGTTACACGTTGTATAATTTCTGTGATAGACAAATGGACGATTAGTGGAGCCTAACAGACTCTGGGACTACATCATCATCCGCCTAGCCTTTTTTGTTGCCGGTTAGACTGGAAGCTGATCAACTCTGTTGGGGTCAGCTTCCAGTCTAACAGGATTCGGCTGAATACCAGCACTTTACATGGAGCGACTGCCTATCTGACCTCTACAACCCAGTTACTGGGTAATGCGATACCCCTTGGTAAGACTGGTGGTCAGACTTTTGGACTACTGACAACCAGTAACGCCAACCGTTGCCAACTGTGGCAAGCGCAGCTTAACCTGATTAATCTACCGGTGTGGCTGTTATTATTTTAACCATGAACCCCTCATGCACGAGGTTTTGTTAGTACAGAACTATAAAAATTCACAGATCTCGGCCTTACACGACCTTTGGTGTATATTGGAAATGAATTTACCAAAACCAATATTTTCTGAATATATTTATTAAAAAACGGAGCGTCTCACTACAGCCTAAAGTATCATAGATAATCACATTTTGTTTTTTTTGCAAAATATTCTACTTTATCGACCTCAATCAACCTTTTATCGTCCCACTGCTGGGCACCGACTGGGTCTCATGCAGAGAAGGACTGAGCGTAATCACCACACTTGCTCAATGCGGGTTGGCGATTTCAGACTTAAAGTTCAGGGTTCCTCAAGATGTTTCCTTCAACTTGTAATCAGTCATTGGTGTCTAAGATATAGAGGTTAGAATGTACATATAACTTAGAAAAGTTACATTGGTACTTGCCAGACCTAGAATCGAACCTAGGTCACCACGACTTCTTCACGACTAGGGATATTGAATCGACTCCGATTCAATACCCCGAGTGCTTATTCGAATTATGTCTCTACCTAGTATATCCTACCTATATTATCCAAGTACTTATCGATTCAAGTCAAAAAGTCCCGTAAAAATCGCATCATCTTTCGCCAGTTTCGCATTTTTTTTCTCGGTGGTAGGCCATAACATCGGCTGCCGGCAGAAGTTACCACCCACCAGACAAAGTCTTGCCGCCGCAAGACGTGTTCCGGCATGATATCTGGTGAAGCCGTACGGAGGACGGGTCTGAGCAGTTGTGTTGCGATGTGTGGCGGGTACGATGCGCCAAATGTTGTTGTGTCGGGAGTTTGGTCGTGGAGAGTCTCCAGATCAATCTCTTTCTAGCGCAGCATCGTTTGTTAGTGTTGATCTTGGGTTTAACATTGGATCACCTCGCTCAACTGCCGTCATCCTTCCTATTCCTAAGTTTTTTAAGTGAATAGGCTTAATAAACTAGTGCACTTTACCATGAACGATTGCATCACTGCTTACCATCAGGCGGGATTGCAGTCAAGCACTAGTTTATAATTACTTTAAAAAAAACGACTTCCAAAAAATTTTAATACCATTTTGTAGATCTCATGGACACAAAACTTTTGATAACCGACTGAACCGCGTAACTTCAAAATAGACGAAACCATAGCGAGATTTCACTATCGCTAAAAATGACCCCCTACCAACACGATTGAAAAAACATTACCAATGTTAAAACATCGATGTTATTTCAATATTAGATTAACTTAGCGTGGTCGGGTTGTATTCACCATCGCCGTGTCTTAACCGCATAATATTACATTTAACATAGGTACACCGCAACACCGTATGCCGATAGGACAAACTGGTAACGCCTAGTGATGTGTCTGATTGTGACACTTTGTTGTCGATAGTTTTATTTAATTTTATATGTAATGCAAAAGATAAGCTGCATAGTAAAGCGTATTTTATTCTACAATCAAGAAGAATCAAATGGGTCTAAATTATGAGAGGTTTACTATGTAAAACCATGTAAGCATTATGATATTAGATATAAAGAAAATATTAAAACTGGACCGAAAAAAGAAACTAAAGATATTTATAATAATACTAGCTTTCCGCCCGCGGCTTCGCCCGCGTGGAGTTCGGTTATATCGCGCTTTTTAGGTTTCCCTCGGGAACATCAAATTTTTCCGGGATAAAAGGTAGCCTATGTTCTTTCTCGGGGTCTAAAGATTGTCTGTGCCAAATTTCATCAAAATCGGTTGAGAGGTTTAAGCGGGAAAGCGTAACAGACAGACAGACAGAGAGACAGAGTTACTTTCGCATTTATAATATTAGTATGGATAATCAGTGTTTAGTTTACCACTCTTCTCCAATAATATTAATAGTTATATAATATAATAGGGAAAAGAGCTTATTAACTTTAGCCTTGAAGACACTTAAATTGTTGTCAGAAGGAAACACCGCCGCTGGCAAATTGTTAGTAGTTAATAGTCCCTCGATATACGTGGTATAAAAGACAAGGCGAAACGCTTTGTCCGGATCGTAGTAATGTCAACAATGTATCGTCCAATGATGCGGGAATTAAGTCATGCCATTTCCTCGGACACTCTCCAAAATGTATCCCAATATATAATTAATTCGAAAAAAGAAATGACTATTTCGTGGTTGTCGGATTTCATCATAAGTAAAAATGTTTACCGACCAACGAAGTAGACTCGGATCAGTAAGTGACCTATAACTTATCGACATCGACACATTCCATCCCTACTCGTTGAGACGATGCATTAAAACCGATGGTAGATTTGATGTGCGCACGCGCGTCGAAATACAAGTTGTAATGTAATACGAGCGTATTTATTGCGGGTTCGAGACAGTTCTTGGACCACCGGGTACTCGTGATTAGCGCGGTTTTCATAGAATATTATGTATTAGGAATTATGTAAAATGATTTGGTTTGAAGTTTTGTTTTTTTTATTATTATTGTTATTGTTTTAGAGAGTAGCTGTAACCTAATAGTTAGTGGTACCAATCGCAGCTCCACAAACAATATCAAAAATGAAGATAAATGATTGTATTTCTGAAAGTTTGCGGCTGATGTTAGAATACGAACGTTTGTACGGGAATTGCCCTCCTGTTCGTATGATTGTTGACACTGATGACGGGGAATCTCAGTCCCAGGCCCAGAAGTGGGAAGGTCTTATTCTTCTTCAGACTATAGAGGTCCACTGCTGGACAAAGGCCTCCCCCAGGGCTTTTCACAATGACCGGTCTTGTGCTGCCCACATTCATCGGCTTCCCACGACCCTCAACTGGTCATCAGTCCATCTTGTTGGGGGCCTCCCTATGCTGCGTCTTCCGGTACGTACTTTACTGCCTCCTCGGCCATCGGTTCTATGGGCAATGTACCCCGGCCACTGAAACTTTATTTAAGCGACTGATCACTGACACTTCTTATATTAGATGACTAATACTGCTTCATTTGTTTATCCGGTTTTATAACAACTCTTGAACCCGGAAGAAATCCTTCCCAATCCAATAACCTTGTCATCCACTAATATTTCAATAAACGGTGTCATTAACTAAGGCAATCTAGAGAGAATTAACCCCATGTAGTGAACCGTTAGTTAACCAATGGTTTAATAAATCAAAGTTAAACGTTGGCTAACTTGTTGTTCCTCCGCGTTATGTGGCCACTTAGCGAGGTCGTGTTTACACCGTGGTGATACGGCGAATGTTACGGCGAGCAGAGATTGTGCCTAATACCTTTCTTGTTTGATACAAAGTCATACAACTTGTAATGGAAAGGGTGTATTATACAATGTTATTTTATTTTAATGCGAAACCTGAATAGTTCAACCTGTTCAGAATAAGCATCTGAATCGATTCCAATCATTTTTACATCTTGTTTTATTTTTTACCAAATACATTTAGAAATTGTTGCAGAGTGGTTACCGAGCGGTTACAATAGATCATAGTACATGCGGGCGCGCCACAGCTGACGCCAGAGGTCAACGCCCCGTGCTCCCCTGCCTGATCGGAGCTTTGACCACATTTTTGATGGGACAACCAAGTAGTATAGCAAGCTCTAAATTTTGTAATAGACACGTGTCTCTGGTTTCACATAAACTAAAATAATATAGTTTACACTCTTTGTCACTCTCTTAGTACTCTTTATACACTCTTTGTATAATTTCAAACAAAATTAGAAGGTTTCCTTAACTATATCTCTGCATGTTCTTGAGATAAGAGAATTTTAAACCGAAATTTAATATTTTAAAGAAATACATCACATTATTGTGATATTGACGCCAACTCTCTTGTTTTAGTCATCACTGACACTTGACAAACACAAACTCAACTAATTTTAAGTTAAGTGCATATTTTTCTTTCAATTTCATTAAGATAATGATAGAAGATATCATATTAATTCAGTCTTGTTAAATTAAGATACTCTATAGACGGTTTAAACGCGATTATAAACATGGCGACCAACTGACGTCGATTTACGTCAATACGTGCTTAAAACAGTCATGCCTTCTACTCGGTTATGACTACGTTTCGGGTACCTAATAGTCCCCAAATTTAACTTACTATGTTTAATAATTAAATACAAAAATACATGAGAGCATTCTTAGTGAACGTTGATCGCACCTGTTACACTTTGGTGTAACAAATACCTTCACTTAAGAAACGAGAATATTTATAGTACGCACGGAGACATAACAAGCTATGTACCTAAAAGGAATAGATGATAAAAAATTGTTTAGCCCTGTCAAATTAAGATATTCCATAGACGTGATTAAAAACACTGCGACCAAAAACACGTTGATTTGCGTCAGGCGTTGACTAATTTGACATTATATTATGATATTATCCCATGTGGTACCGGGCTTAGAATAGTACCAACCCATATCCTTCCGTGGGAGTCGTAAGAGGCTACTAAGGAAACTCTCATCAGGGAAGCGGGCAGCAGCGCTTCTTCTGCGGAATATCAAATTACTGCGATCCCCAATCCGCCTGCCAAATGTGGGGATTATGGCAAACGCACCTAATGACAGCCTTGGGGGAGGCCTTTGTCCAGCAGTGAACCTCTATAAGCTGAAGAAGGAGAAGAAAACTATTATTATCTTCTGACGTTTTCTTAATAAAATAGAAGGAAAATGATGCACTGAAATTAAATTTAGGTTTATGAACAAGAGATTCGGTGTCAATATTCACATGCCCCACCTAATGTTACACTTCGGTGTGAGACGAAGCCCCAAGCTCAATGCTATGCTCGCTACCGACTTTATGAGCACAGCTTAGAGCAGTTAACTTGACTTGACTTTGAGTTAAGCAATTCTAGATGATTTAGCTGACCTAAACACCGGTAAGTACTTTACGTTTAAGTATAGTCTTTTATGTACCATTTGTTATTTATTTGAGTATAACTATGAACTGTACTAAAAGAAGCAGTTAAAGAGGTAGATGAGGCGAAGTTTGTGTAGTTTTCGTGTAGTTGAGAGCTTTTGAAGACACAGTTAAGTTCTTAGAAGTTCACTTTTGAATATAAGATCATTCGTCATCTGCCTTTTTGCAAGAAATCAAAGCATTTATTTTAAACTCGCTGCGCCATGCGGTTTCACCCGCGTAAGTTTGGACATGTTTTTTTTATATGCTCCGCTCAGCTAGCCTAAAGCCTTCCTGGATTAATGGGCAATCCAACGCAAAAAGATTTTTTCTATTCGGACCAGTGGTTCCTGAGATTAGCGCGTTTAAACAAACAAACAAACTCTTCCGCTTTATATATTAGTATATAGATAATAAAATTAGAGGTACTTTCGAATTGTCAAAGGGTCTGTAAGTCAGCAAGATCTTCTTCAGCTTATAGAAGTCCACTGCTGGACAAAGGCCTCCCCCAAGGCTTGCAATGAGCATTGGGTGAGTTTGCCATAATCCCCACGCTTGGCAGCCGGGTTGGGGATCGCAGTAATTTGATATTCCAGTCACCTCTTACGACACCCAAGGGAGGATATGGGTTGGTACTATTCTAAGCCCGGTACCACGCGGGTGATTTAGGAAGACACTATAAGAAACTACATAATATGTTGGGGTTGGCACTAAGGCTTCCTGCGACTGGGACCGCAATTAATTCGGACCGCGGTCCCAGTCGCCGGATTCATAAAATTAAATAATTTTGTATCCGGCGACTGGGACCGCAGACCGAGTTAATTGCGGTCCCAGTCGCCGGAAGCCTTTTGGCACTTACTACACAAAACGCGCGTGCGACAGTAGCTCGAGAATAAAACAAACAATCGCTAGAAACAAAATATAAACAAACTAAATAAGATTTGCTCTTCGTTTTCCTAAAGCCAAAGTCCCACTCAGTATAAAACAACCGTAATTTATAACTAAGTTGGTTGCAATAAAAACTGCATTAAAGCTAAGAAAAAGCTTAGTTAATAATTAACTGAAGATCATTATAGACGTCATCAGATCGAGCTTATTGCGTAGTTGACGAGAAATGTGACACACAGGTGAAAAAGTTGTCCAACTCATTGATGATATGTTGGGGAAAATTGTTGTAAACAATCGTCTCGTATTTTTTTGTGTTGGTCATTAACACCTCACTAGCCCGTGCAGAAGGCGAGGCCCGGACAGACCGGGCAGGCACGGGAGTGTGGGGCCGCGGCAGAATCAAGGACTGCCGCGGCTCCTTGACACCGGAGTGGTTTTTAGTCAGTAGGAGTCTGACAGACCCCGTCGCCCGCCCCAGGGCGGCGGACATCCATCAAAGATTATCCATCCCGGAACAAAAAAAAAAGCTCAAAGTCGCAGGTTAAGATACGTTTAAACGGTCATTAGTGGATGGGTTAACATCTGTTATATTACATTCACATACCATATCGATACTCCTGCCTCGGAAATGGCGCTAAATTGTTGGGTCCCGACTGTAATCCATAGATTTTGACAATCGTTACATGTAGTGAAAAGCTGAAATTGACTGAAGTTGACTGAAGTCTGTTAATTAGTATTATTAAGGGGTACTTTGAAGATAGATGATATAACATTTCATGGAAAGTGCAATATTTGTTTCCTTAACATAGGCAGTCTAGAAATTGACAAAGACATATCAATACATACGAACGTGTAAATGTAAATACAAAGGTAAATAGTATAAAGACAAATTTGCATAACAATGAATGTGTTAGTATATATTGACGTGGTCAGCTTTCCAGGGTAATAGTTAAATTGATTGTTCTGTCTGTAATATTAGACACAGAACATTCAAGTTATCTTAGTCTTATGTGATTTTAAATTTGACAGCCGCTAAGAGCTGATTCTCAGCCGAGTTTAAATAAATGACTGATCTCATTCGATTTACTTGCAAATCGCGTGCTCGATGAAAATTGTTATCGGAAAAATTCGTAAATCTATCATGATTTACTTAGAATCTTATATTAAAAATCTTAAAGGCTCATTTTCATATTGGGTAGTTTAGGTTGTACGTTATCTGTCAGTAAATTAAAGAATATTAAGTATAGAACCGTTTGCTGTTTTCAAAACACATTCTTCTCTGTCTACATCAGTTACTTTTTCAAAGTATCTCAGGCTAAACAATAATCTTATAAATCAAACAAAATAAAATAATAAGCTAGTAATCCTTTCCAACCGTAAACCACATCGGTCCATTCAATGGATATAAAAATTATTTCGTTATTCTACAATCAAACGCAGTTACAGCTGTGTGTCATGATGACGCTGCGCAGGCGACGCGTGTGGTTATCCATACTAATGTCATACTATTATTTTGTTGTTGTGGTTTCCAACTGTGGACACGGTAGGTATCTACCTAGTTTTATTTGTAATGGAGTTTAAAGATTGTGTAAAAGTTGTGTTGATTTTCTAGTTGTGTCAGTTCATTTGTTTTAAACACTATTAAATTGGTAATTTTCTCATTTTGCTTCGTTGTAACCTAATAAATTCATCATCATCATCATCATCATCAGCCCCTACTCCTCCACTGCTGGACATAGGCCTCCTTCATGGCACGTCAACAAGCTCGATCCTGAGCAGTTCTCCGCCAGCCACTACCAGCCACCTTTTTGATGTCGTCGCTCCATCTCGCCCAAGGGCGACCCACGCTACGTTTGCCCGTTTGCCGAGACGCGGTCTCCACTCGAGGACTCGTTTACCCCAACGGTTGTCGGTCCTGCGGCATATGTGACCAGCCCATTGCCACTTCAGCTTGCTAATCCTCTCAGCTACGTATGTCGGTGACTCTGGTCCTCTGTCTGGATCACCTCATTTCCGATGCGGTCCTTCAGAGAATAAATCCTAATCAGTGGTCCTAATAAATTAATCATAAGTAATGTGTAAGTCAATAATCGTGGTCGGCCTCTCGGTATGAGTGTGCAGTTTCGATTCCGGCTCAGGCAAGTACCAATGTAACTTTTCTAAGTTATATGTACTTTCTAAGTATATCTTGGCCAATGACTAATAAGGTGAAGGAAATCGTCTCGAGGAAACCTGGACTTTGAGTTCTGTGGAGGAGACCTGTGCCCAGCAGTGGAACAATAAAAAGGTTATGATGATGAAATTACTCATCTAATGGATACATGGAAGGCTCAGATCTTCGGTGTGTATGTCTCTCCACAGACAATGACTAACCTGTCAACGTTGCACTGCACTCATTGCACACTTGAGGAAATAAATGCCGTGTAAGCGAATGTCACCTCCGTTGCTGAATTTTGGACCAAACAAATACAAAAACAACCTTGCAACTACAGAAAGCATTGCTGCCAACATTATTTCAAAATAATATGATGTTAATCCAAAAAAGAAAATATATATATACCGTTGGATTCACCTGATTCTGTAATTATGGAACCCAAAATTCACAATAATCCATGAATATCGGCGTGTGGATCGGGCTTAGAATGGTACGATTCCATATCCTCCCGTGGGTGTCGTAAGAGGCGACTAAGGGAACTCTCATCAGGGAGGCGGACAGCAGCGCTTCTCCTGTGGAGTATCACATTACTGCGATCCTCAACCCGACTGCCAAGCGTGGAGATTATAGCAAACCCCCCCAAAGCAATGAAAGCCTGAAGGAAGCAAGATAGGCTGATGGAGAAGAAGAATGAATATCACAGAATCGGCCCTACCTGTTCAAAGCGCCCTCATCCCATGTTACTTGAAATCATTTCTTGTTTTGACCAAACAATAAAGACGCCATACCCAATCAAAAAACCCTCTAAAAATAGACACAAAATCACAGTGTCTGTCCGTGTCAATTAACAAAACATTGAGAATGGCCACGTGCTATGTTTTATGGTAGTAATCAATTAATGTTTTAACAAACCCATGAAGGAATGATTTACAAGAGCGTGCCCATAAGTGCTGTGATGTCATGTCAGATAAGGCTTGAGCAATAAAGAGATGTTAAGTGAAATTGTTGGTTGGTTCTTAAATGTTTTTGGGCACGTGTTGAAGCTGAAGTACTAGAAGATCAAAAACAAAAGAATGGCGAAACTAGTTGATTTATAATTTGACATAATATAAACATTATGCCTGTGTTCTCAGAAGCTATATCAGGTACAATATTTCACTAGTTAAGTCTCATTTAATAGGGAGCTCCTATTGCCACTATATTCAGTCTTTAATGTCCCCATTCTTGGACACAAGCCTCATCTTGGTGACAGGGAATGGGCTGTATTCTACCACGCGGGCTCATTGCGGATTGGTTTGCCATCAGCCGGGCAGAAATCCAGCCTTCGTAATGCTACAGAGATATTCTAGATGGAAAAAAATATTCTAAAACACTTGCGTTGTTATAAGTTGTCTCGGTGGTAGGCAACAACATCAGCCACCGGCATAAGTTACCACCCACCAGACAAAGTCTTGCCGCCAAGCGATTCGTCGTGTTCCGGCATGATGTCTGGTGAAGCCGTACGGAGAACGGGTCTGAGCAGTTGTGTTGCGATGTGTGCCGGGTACGATGTGCCCAATGTTGTTGTGTCGGGAGTTTGGTCGTGAAGGCTCTCCAGATCATCCTCTGGCGCAGCATCGTTGGTCGTGTTGTTGGGTTAAACATTGCATCACCTCGCTCAACTGCCGTCTTCCTTCCTATTCACTGTTTTGTTGAGTGAATAGGCTTAATAAGCTAGTGTGCTTTACCATCAACGATTGCATCACTGCTTACCATCAGGCGGGATTGCAGTCAAGCACTAGTTTATAACTATTAAAAAAAAAAAAAGTTTAGTTGATTAATATTTTATGTTATTATGTTCAAACCAGTGGTAATAAACATCTTTTTCTTTTTTTTTTAATGTCTGACCATTGAATCGTAGCCTGCAGGGTAATTGCGTAACACACTATCATTGATAATAGGTTTAATTTTGACAGTTCAACAACATTCATTACGATATTTACTATGCTAAAAACACAATTTTTCGAATTCATGGAGCAATTGATTAGCAAAATGCATGAAAATGTTTTCAATGGATAGAAATATTGTGTTACTTACTTAATAGCAATTAGGACGCAGTATCACATGTTTAGCGACAACGCTTGCCAATACTTGACCAAAAGAGGTAGTCGAAATTGAAACCCTTATCAATCAGTGATGGCAGTAATATTGGATTATACATAAAAATAGAAATCATAGTTGATTCTATACTACCAGTTTATCGACTGTCACCAGTCTAAGCTTAAGCAGGATTCTGCATACATATGTCACACTCTAAGATAGATCAGCTACATCAAATACCTACTTAAAGCCAATGAGCCGACACATACAGCTTTTATGTCAGATTGGCTCCTATCAAACCACTTTCCGCCCACTAAAAGCTCATCCCAACGCATAGATATGAAATATTGCTAATTACCAATGAAATATTACAACCGGACAGCACTAACCACAAAAAGACGTGTCATATTTTAAATCAGAACGCTAAAAGCACCATAAGTAGCTGGCCATCAGCGTTATAATATCATGTCGATAATGTGTCACTAAAACATAATGCACAGTCGTGACTATTTATAAACATTGCGTCCATTACTCGTGGATAATGAACCCAGAGAGAGATAAGCATTTTGACAAAGCAATAGATGGCATTCATATTGCAGCACTATGAATACGTGTGACAAAGTAGGAAGGTGGTTAAGGTAAAATATGCAAGGCACGTCGGGAATAAAGAAAAGCAATTTGTATTAGTCAGGTTGTGAATATTTATAGGTAGGCAATTACTTAGTAACTAATAAATGTGTGTAGTTAATCACACTAGCATAAATTAGGTTAATTCCTCGTTAGATATTACAGATTCCTTACAGTTATTGATCGTCGAAAAAATTAATCTTCTTCATCTGAATAAATGATTAGACTCATAGGTAGTTGGAAAAAACTTAGCATAAAATATGAAATCTTTCATTCTAAAAGTCAAAGAGATAATGCTATTGGAAATAAAGAAGATAATATAGATAAAAAAAAAAACGAACTCATAAATCAAAACTCAACTAAAACAGCAAATCTAATCAGAATGACGCTTGGTTACAATTCATATTTTCTAGAAAGCGCTTAGCAACATTATAACAAAGTACCATTATCGGAGCGTATGCCATCAACTTTAAACGACGTCGCAGTACCATTACGTCGTACAATTTTTAATAAAAACACACAACACAGACGTTACACATGATGAATTCGATATACTTTTGCTAAATGAAGCGCAACGCCCATAAGCCTTTGATACTAGACAATTTCTTACTACCATTTATTCTTATTTTGTTGGTGCATCACCAACTTTTATTTGCTGTCCTACAACTATAACTGCAACAGATTCTGATCCTTATTCTTTCTTATATAAGTTTCTACTTTCAAATTTTGATTAGTTTCGATGGTAAATGTAACATTGTCAAGTACAACATCAGATATTGTCTATTGGAGTTTGCTTATGGTGTTACTTGCGATGATTTATGGTTTTGTTCCGGTTGCATCAAAGTTTTGTTTGTGCCGATAAAGGAAATTACTATCAGATCAAAAACGAATGCAGTTTTATTTCAAAGGATTGATGATTTAAGTTCATTGCACTCATTCTATATATATATCTACATAACACATACATACATATATATATCTGCTACATATATATATCTGCACAATAGCAGTAGACTTCATAAATATTATCAGAAAATAGTTATTCACTACACATAGTGTTAACTTCATAAACACATTTCCCAAGAGTTTTAAATAGTTGTCGTGAATTTTAAATTCACAATTATTTTGATGTATAAAAGTAGTGAAAAAGATATGTCATAACTAGGGTTGTAACGGAGGCTTGTTAGCGGAGGCGGATGCGGATGCGGAGGCGAGGAGTCTCACCTCCGCGGATGCGGAGGTTAACGGAGGCGGAGGCGGAGATGAAAGTACATATAGAAAAAATTGAAATTTATGGTTAATTAAAACAAAATTTTTATTTTAAATACGTAAATTAATAGTAGTATACTTGGTAAAAAATATTACCTTCTTGTAATGAAAATTAAGGAGAAACAAATTGTGTTTGGCGCATTCCCGCCTCGCACTAGTTGATTCTTGACCATTTCGCGGTCAAACGCGGCCGGACGGTTGTCGAGCGTCGCAGTTTGCGCGTTATTTATTTTATAAATACGTAAATAAACCTCCGTTATAACTCCGCAGAAATTGTGCGGAGGCGGAGGCGGAAGCGAAGATACGATTTCTTGCGGAACTTCCGCAGTAACGGAAGCGGAGGCGAAGCTCCGTTACAACCCTAGTCATAACCACATCAATATATAATATTTATGTGGTTATAAACATACTTACATAAAAGTTTAAATATAACACCGCGTATATAAAGTGCGCATTATTTTAACTTCATTTGACCTCATTTTGTGGTTGTTTTTGACGTACAATCACATTAATTTTAATCCCGTTTTCTCGTAACACTTTCTACCTTATCCTGTATTATCTCATTATCTAATAAGGGTTGTGTCACCTTACTGACTCCATCTGGAAAGTTAATCCGACGCTTAATAAACTTAGTATGATTGATCGGCCCTGTTAGTACTGATATATATTTACCGTTACCATCAGCGTCGACATCTTTGTTGGTGTCCTTATTTATATAGAAATAAGGATCAGTTTTGAGGTCAACCTTTGTTAGGCTATTGAGAGCGTTATCGTCTTTAAATTAAAGTTCAATTTTTCGACTTTTGTATTTAGTATCCGCAAACTTTATTTGGTCATTGGTTACGGTCAGTGTCATACTTTTTTTAAGGTTGAGTTTGGCTGTAACAAAAGCGTTTGAACTTTATGGTTGAATTGATCCGAAGATTCAATATCAGGTGATAGAAAGTTTTATACGTATCTTGATGTTAAAGGTATCGTGTGAACTAAATACGATAATATCATATTAAATGAATCATTATGAGACTTACCAAATCCTTAACAGCTAGGAAGAACTATTATTGTTAATAATAAAATGCATTTACCTGAAACAATAAGATACAAATAACATGAAATAATTGTTTTAAATATGATTTACATTAAGATTAATTAATATACAGCAATATGTATATATTAAAATTTTATTAATCATATAACAATGTTTCCAATAAATAGTAGTAGTCAACATTCTAATCATTTAATTTCTACTATTTATTGTTATCAATGTTATTTGATTAATGGAATACATATTATTATTATGTCAAAATTAAATTTAAAGGTCATTAATTTAAATTTGGCTAAAAATTAACACATTTTGAATGCCAAAAATACAAAAGATAGTGCCCAAAAAGGGTCGCTCTTTGCTATTTCTTTGTGTTTTCGCTGGGTTGTTAATATAATTTAAAAAATAAACTATACTTAAGTGAAGAATAGCCAGAATTACTATTGAGTATAAATATAACATTACCTTTATAATTCCTGAAGAATTAGGCAGGGAATTAGAAATGTAACTATTGTAAGGCCCACATTTCACCAGCTAAATTCCATGTAATAGGAGACAAGCTAAGTGGGCATAAGTCCACCCTCCGGACTGAGAAATTCCTAATGGAAAACCCCAATGACACTTTCTCCGACCTGGGAAACGGACTCGCCACCTCGTGCTCAGTAAGGACCACTGGAGTAATAAGGCAGTTTATTTAGCATGTAAGTTTTCCTCAATTCCTCAACGCCCACTTTGCCTAAATTTCTGGAAGTGTTCACTCTTGGAAGCTCAATAATCACGAAGATTCTTTGCCAGGAAAGGATAGGCCATCTAAAAGGATTCCGAGAAAAATATCAATACAATGGACTCGTTTTCCTTATGAGAGGCATTGGAAGGAAGTCGTCTCTTGTGGTTTTTAGTAGAAACCGTGTCTATCATGGTTGTTAATGACTTTTATTATAGCTACGAGTACCTCTAAGTTTAGTCATTGATCTTTCTAATTTGAAATCCTGTGCTCCAGATTGAAGTTGTGTTTTTAATAAGTTTTAGAGTTTTTCGGTGAAGAATAGGGTAGTTGACTAAAAAAAACACGAAAATAAAACTCGTGTGACGTCACTCCTTGCTACACTGTTTAGCAACGAGTGACGTCACCAGCCTACACTCCTGATCTTTGATGTCTTTTATAATTTCATTTTTTATTGATTTGATAAAACAAAATATACGTATCCAATATCCTTACTTAATATTATAAATGGGAAAGTAAGTTTGTTTGTTTGTTTGTTCCGCTTTCACGCCGTAACAACTGAACCGATTGCTTAGAAATGTTGCAGACGTAAAGTTAGAAGTCTGGATTAAATAATAGGGTACTTTTATCCCGGAAAAAATGATATTCCCTAGAAATCTAAAAGAGCGATATAACCGAACTCCACGCAGGTGAAGCCGCGGGCGGAAAGCTAGTTTTTCTATAATCTGAATGACGGGCTGATTTTTTTTTACCCAAGATACATCCCTATTTATGTAATCTCATATCAATGTTAGTTCCTCGCTCCTATTTCTGAAATAAATCAGAACAGTTATATAGAAAGCTAGATAAAAGTCTCCCCAAATATTATTAATTAAGGAGGCTGTTGCAATGGTCATTTTGCATGTTAAAACTTTTGCCTAAGCTCGTAAACTAAATCACCATAGAGCAACACAACAAGAGGCAATGCTGCCCGGATTTATGGCGTCGTAAAAACAGGTTTCTGATTGGCTCCAAAACCTTCCTTAATGATGGGTTTACGTATTATAACTGTGTTTACAGTAATTTCTCAACAGGGATCTTATCACGACTCTGTTAATACCCAAAAATGATGGGAACTGCGAGTTCGTTTGGTCGCGTTAATCTCGAAAATTATTGCATCGATTTGTGTGTATTTTGTTGGTCGGGTATTTGGCTGCGTTTATGTTGCGAAAGTTTGTTTTTTGTTTGTATGGTAATGCTGCAATCAATTTGGTAACACTTGTATTTAATGTTTTTATGTGCTTCTTAAAGTTGTGGTAGCCTAAGTAGTGGTAAAAACACCAGCCTCTCAAGTATGAGCGTGCTGGTTCTATTCCAGGTCAGGCAAGTACCAATGTAACTTTTCTAAGCTATATGTGCTTTCTAAGTATATTTTGGACAACAAAGATTGATTATACGGTGAAAGAAAACATCTTATAAAACCTGGACTTTTAAGTCTGAAAGCGCCAACCCGCATTGAGAAAGCATGGTGATTACGCTCTATCCTTCTCTGTTTGAGAGGAGACCTGTGCCCAGCAGTGGGACGACAAAAAGTTGATAAGGATGAAGACGATGATTAATAATAAAACAATCATTTCTAGCATACTATTAGGTACTAATATAATTGAAAACTATAGATACCATCACTCAAAAGAATACCAAGATTCCAGCAAGTCCTTAAACTGAAATAATAGCCCAAGAGGTCAACATCAACACATGACAGAAGAATGATTTTAATAGTTATAACGTAACATCCAAGTAATGTTAATTGTGCATATTAAATGATAATAAAACAAAACATTTCATTAATGTGCAATGAACTGTGTTATTCCCACGTTTATATGTTTATTATTGTTATAAAGTTATTATACTTTGTGTCTAATGTTATTATACTTTCTATGAAGCTATTAGGAAAATTAAGTATTGTTACTTACGGGATGGGCATTTTCTCGTGTTAATAAAACACGTGCACTAATTTCGTGGTAATTTTTTATTCTCATGGGATTTACAAGGCTCTGACTTGTTTCATCATCTTCAGCCTTTTTATCGTGCCACTGCTGGGCACAGGTCTCCTCTCCTACAGAGAAGGATTGAGCGTAATCACCACGCTTGCTCAATGCAGATTGGCGATTTCAGACTTAAAGTCATCATCATCTCAGCGTTTATCCCAGTCGCATCCGAAGCTTTTTCAGCTTTGGAGTCTGAGGTCCACTTTTACCAGTCTAACTGCTGATATGGCTAAACTTCGACATTTTCCGTGAAGCGACTGCCGTCTGACCTCCACAACCCGAAGGCGACATCGAAGCATTGCAGCTGACCAATTGTTGGACTTTTTGAGGGCTCCAACAACCCTTTAACGACTGCCACTAGATGTTCGTATGGCAACCGGTGTCACGTAGCAAAATGTAGCAGCAGGCGACATCTCGTGGACTAGGGCTGAACTCAGGTCACATATTTTACATCGAGCCGAGAGATGGCGTTGCCCGAAAGGACGGTCGTTAATATAATAAATAAATTTAAATAAAGAACGACCGGGTTAAATAATATAAAAGAAGGACTTAAAATAAAGATATTAAATCATGAGTCTGAAATAAAATACAAGTCGCGGAACGCACGAGTCTATGGTTCAAGAAAAGACAATTGGGAGTGGTCGGTCGGAACAGAGAGAAATTTCCAGAAGGAAGTACGACCGAAGCTTGCGTGGTGTCGCGAGGTCTTTTGTGGAAATAGCCGTTACCCAAGGCCGGCGTTTGGTGCAATAAGCCCCATGGGGCGGTGCACATGAAGTCTGGCTCATCTCTCTGTGAGTATTCATTCCTGTACCCGGAATATTTTCTCCACGTGTCTCCGTGATTCTGTAGTACTAAATTAGGTTAAATGTTGTTCTAGATTTGGCTTTATTGGCGGGCCTAGGGTGGGAACCCGTTTTGGGAGGCGTCGCGTTAATTTATCTTTGGTGGCCTTGATTCCCATTGGATCAGGCTTGTTGGAGTGGATGTGGCTGAACCCTGATGGTACGGCACATCAAGTTCTCTTTCGACGACGACTAGACAGGTATAAGCTGTCATGATTATTTTGCCTATGGTGTTCCCGAGATACCTATTCCCGCAGGCCGCGTTCAACCGTGCATTAATCTGACACCCGTCAGTTAGTGAAGCCAAGGGTCTTTGTACCGTAATCCAGAGGCGTTAGGCAGGAGAGCTATCGTAATTTAGAAGAGTAATCCAGTAACGTAATCTAGGAGTAATCTAGAAGTGTTAGTTAGAAGCGTGGACTCCCTGTCCTTGTTTCTGTGTTTTGATGTATCTAGTGATTGAGAGTGGGTTTCCGACAGGTTGCATTTAAGTGGGCTATTGGCTTGATATTGTGTGCATAACCTGAGATACTTTGGTAACTACTGAGCCGTGATCACAACGGTTCACCTCACGAATCCTCATCAAGCGACCCTGAGCTCGCTGAATTGTCTCATGTGGATTCCCTGCCCCACTCCGACCCGAGACGGAGTGAGTCAGGAAATCGGCTAGGTAAGTTAGGAGTTTGTTTTGTCATATATTTATGACACAGGGTAATTATAAAAATAAATTTATAATTGTAACCATTTATTGTTTTATTTAATGCTCCTAGCTACCAAGTATTTATTTATATAATTAAATTTACTGTAACTGCCGGGTAGGGTGGAGTTAGACACCGCCACTTTTATTTTTTTTAAAGCGTTACACCGGGACCAACGGCTTAACGTGCTTTCCGAGGCACGACCAGACCAGTGCAAATATTCATATTCATGCATACAAATATTTGCACTGTGCGGGGATCGAACCCGCGCCACCTTGCGCAGCGGCCGCGTCCACTACCGCTACGCCACGGAGGCTGTCAATGATTTCAGACTTAAAGTCCAGCCCCCTAATCGGCGAACATATTTTTGTCAAATGATTGCGACTAGTTGGCATCAGTTGAGATCGTTCGGACCGCCCATTGGTCCGTTCGGTCCAAACGATCCCAACTAGTCGCAATCAGTTAACAAAAATGTGTTCGCCGATTAGGGGGCAGGTTTCCTCAAGATGTTTTCCTTCACTCTTTAATCAGTCATTGGTGTCCAAGATATACTTAGAAACTACATATAACTTAGAAAAGTTACATTGGTACTTGCCTGACCTGGAATCGAACACTCATACTTGAGAGGCTGGTGTTTTAACCACTAGGCCAGCACGACTGATTTGTTCAGTCATTGATAAAATCAGGCATGTCATTCGGTTCGCATGTTTCATGATACCTACGTACCTATTCGTATTTTTTTTAAATATTATGTTAGTAAGTTCTGTGGAAAACCAGCGTCAAGCACTAGCTGGCTGTAATTTTTGCTGAACTGGATCTTTTTGGTGCAGCCGCAAGGCACACTTTGCTCACATTTTTTTTTTTTAATAATTATAAACTAGTGCTTGACTGCAATCCCGCCTGATAGTAAGCAGCGATGCAATCGTTGATGGTAAAGCGCACTTTATTAAGAGCCTATTCATGGTAATGATATGATGACCTATTGATGGTAACACGCGCAAGTTTATTAAGCTTATTCACTTAAAAACTTAAAAATCTTTGTGAGTAGGAAGGAAGACGGCAGTTCAGTCACCTCGCTCGGTGATGTAATGTTAAACCCAATAACACAATCAGCGATGCTGCGCCAGAGGGAGATTAATCCGGAGACCCTCCACGATCAAACTCCCGACACAATAACATTTGGCGCATCGTACCTGGCACACATTGCAATACAACTGCTCAGACCCGTTCTCCGTACGGCTTCACCAGACATCATGTTGGAACACGACGAATCGCTTGGCGGCAAGACTTTGTCTGGTGGGTGGTAACTTCTGCCGGCAGCCGATGTTATGGCCTACCATCGAGGTTTTTACTTTGTATTTGTTGCTGCCTGATGTATTTTTATTTTAGATGTATTGTGTTTCTTTATGTCTGTGCTGAATAAATGTATTTTCTTTCTTTCTTTCAACGCTCCACGGTTTCAATCGTATAAATTTCAAGCCCGTGGAAATATAGAGATAAAGGCCCGATAAATATCTCTTATAAGTAAATTCTGGTTATAAACTGTGTGCCAAATTCTCAAAAACTGTTTAGTAATTTTGCGTCACAGAGTAACAAATTCTCAATCCTTCTCTGTATGAGAGGAGACCTGTGCCCAGCAGTGGGACGATTAAAAGGTTGTTGATGATGATGATAAGAAACAAACATCCATCTATCCGGCCTTCCATCCTCACAAACTTTCGTGTTTATAATGTTAGTACGATTTTAGTGTAAAAATCAAAATATTCCAATTCATATGAGTCGCCAATAATAAAAAAAATAAATAAAAAAAACTGACGACTCGCCTGTTTTGGGAGAAGCAACTAATAAGCCATCAACATTTTTTGTATGTTCTTGGGAATAAAGCTGACCTAATCCGTAATAACCATCATTAAAATTTGCCATAATTCTAAGAATCTGCAGTGCAATTATGTCACCATCACCATATCTCCGTAAAAAATTAGGCGAATGAGCGTGGAGTGACCACTAACGCTAGGTATTGACACAGTGACTCGTCGAACCGATGGCCGATGCTGTAGTAAGGTTCTGGAGTGGCGGCCACGTATCGAAAGACGCAGCGTAGGGAGGCCCCAAACAAGGTGGACCGATGACCTGGTGAAGGTCGCGAAAAGGCGATAGATGCGGGCAGCACAAGACCGGTCATCGTGAGAAGTCTTGAGGGAGGCCTTTGTCCAGCCGCGGACCTCTACAGGCTGAAGACCTTAGTACTTTGGGGAGGCCTTAGTCCTATGGACGTTTTTCGACTGAGCTGATGAACACCTAGCTTGACTTTACCTAAAAAATAATGCCTGACAGCCACATATATCAATGCCTTTTTTTTTGTTGGGTTGGGAAATCATCAAATGACTTCTCCCGCTCTGGGCGGAGCAGAAGGGCGTGTCAGACTTTTACTGACTAAAACCCACACGTGTTTCTTCACTTGCCTGTGCGACGGCCAGGGCCACGGTTTCTTGTTTAACCAACCCGCAACCCTGACCAGGAGGTATCGGTCTTCGTGGACCCCGTCACGATGTGCTGACATCTCTTTGAAGAGCGCGTAAAACACGACGCGCCGTCGACTCGGGCCTGGTCCTTACCGGGCCTGCGCCTACGGTGGCTGAGAGTTTGGTGTTGACTCGCGACCAGGGCGTCTCCTGCGGCGGCTATTGGCGTGAGGGCGCTGGGATTCCCGCTACCTCACGCACTCCGCCTCTTCCTTTGCCAGCATCACTGCTTCGCAGAAGGAGGTGACGGACTGCCATGTACTCTCGCTCCGGACCATGGCCTGGACCAGGGTCGGACGCGAGAGAACACAGCATAATATCAATGCCTGACAGTTAGATAAAAAATATGACACTAAACTGAAACCAACTATGTACAACCCGGCAATGCACAATTACAATTAAGTCGAGACACAATGAGTCTTCGTTGGCCTTTGTTTCACTATAATTGCTAACACGTGGTTGTAGGTACTTAGGACATGTTTTATCAAAGCACATACATAAAGGCAATTATGGCTTTAGGGATTTTTAATGTTACTGAGAGGCAAATAGACGCCTGTGTGATAAGAAGTGGTTACCGTTAACTAAAAACAAAGTATCACAAGTATCTCGGTACCCTATTCATGAGACTTCGTTGTCCGTTCGTCCGTCTGTCACCAGGCTGTATCTCATGAACCGTAATAGCTAGATAGTTGAAATTTCCAGAGATAATGTATTTCTGTTGCCGTTATAACAACAAATACTAAAAATAAATATTTAATGGAGGCCTCCCACCCCGACTTCAAAATATGGAGGTTATTCAATCCGACCCGAATGTATGTAAGCCAAATTTCAAGTGTATGTATTTATGTTTTTATGTTTGTGCGCGCATATTTCCGGAACTACAAGTCCGATTTAAGTAATTCTTTTTTTGTTGTACTATAAATAGTTCAACTTAGGGAATACTATAAGTTTCATCAAAATCGGTTCAGTAGTTTTTGAGAAAGGGCTTTCTTTCGTATTGATGAGAACTTATTCTAACTGCCACTATTGTTATGAGGTAACTTTCAAATTTTGACTAAGACACTGAAACGCATGTAATAAAAATTTAAAATCTTCAAAAAACATTTTACTTTTGTCGTGGCTCTAGAAGTCGGTGTCTCGAGGTTTCTGTTGTTTAGCTCGCCACCGACTCCTAAAGCCATGACAAAAGTAAAATTATTTTTTCCTTTTAGGTACATGTTTTTTAAAGTAGGTTTAATTTTTTTTATAAAAACTTTTTTTTCTAGAACTGTATTGATATGTCGATTATCTAAGTCTTATTGAGTAACTGATTATTTGACAATTCAAAAGTACCTGTAATAGATTAATTTAAGTTAAATTTCAATTAAATGCTATGATTTTGATAACCCCTGTTAGAAAGAGATATATGAGTTCTATCATGAAACGAATGTAGCCAGAAGATGCCTGTCGACTTTTGCTTAAAACAGACAAACGGTTTTAAATGTGGTAGGAAACAATGTAGAGACTTTCATACTTTGGCTGCGCGCATAATAAACTTAGAGGAGGAGCGCTGAGTAGGACTCGTCGGGATATCAATCAAGTGTGGAAGTTACCTTTGCAATACAATGTCCCATTATCCAGTGGTACAATGGTGGGTTCCGGTTGATTGGTTTTGATTTTAAGACAAGCTGAAATTACTGACACAGCGAGACACCAATGTTGCCACTTTTGCTTGCACTTTTAAAACTACCTATGACAAAAAAGTACTTCCTCTCTCTTTAAACATATCACCATTTTTGATTTGCTCTTGTATGACGTTTATTAATTACATATTTAAATTAGTATGATACACTGAAGCTACATATTTATTGTATAATCTACGTAAATAGTAAACTGTAGACTACCTACATTATTTCTCTCTCCTTTCCCTTAGTATTCCATCCAAAGGTTGTCTGTAAAAGATCGCTCTTAGCGATAAGGCTAATGCTGATAAGGCTGCCCATTGTGTCATCCTGTGTAAAATCGTTGTATATGTATTCTGTAGTCTATATGGTGTACATAATAAAGAGTATTCTATTCCATTCTATTTATCTCTCCTTCCCCTTAGTATTCCATCCAAAGGTTATCTGTAATAGCGATCTATTACATAATAAAGAGTATTCTATTCTATTCTATTTATCTCTCCATCCCCTTAGTATTCCATCCAAAGGTTATCTGTAATAGCGATCTATTACACAATAAAGAGTATTCTATTCTATTCTATTTATCTCTCCTTCCCCTTAGTATTCCATCCAAAGGTTATCTGTAATAGCGATCTATTACATAATAAAGAGTATTCTATTCTATTCTATTTATCTGTCCTTCCCCTTAGTATTCCATCCAAAGGTTATCTGAAATAGCGGTCTATTACATAATAAAGAGTATTCTATTCTATTTATCTCTCCTTCCCCTTAGTATTCCATCCAAAGGTTATCTGTAATAGCGATCTATTACATAAAAAAAGTATTCTATTCTATTCTGTCGTGTGGTATGGCAATACACTTTACTTATATTATATAGCGGTGTATACAACGCATGGGAATAATGCGTCATACTGACGTCACGCGTAATATTGTATCTCACAACCTGAGTTCACAACTTCCTGACAAATCAAATCAAATCAAAATTGTTTATTTCAAATTAACCATCACTTGGTACTTTTGAATAGTCAATGTCGGTCAGTCTAAGAAAAGTGAAGCTAAATTGCACGTTCCAAAGCGTAGATTTCTATGGAGAAGAACGTGCAAGAAACTCCATGGACACTCTTTTAAAATCATAATATATGGGTTATATTTCTTCGTTACATATTTATGTTGCTTCTATCATGTGAGCACAATGTGAAAAATATAAAAATGAATCAGCCGTCGGGCGGTTGCTCGCCAGAGACAACACCCGTATAGTTTGAGGATTCTCCTTTTTACATGCTTTTAATTAGCTTCACTTCTATGTTTGCTTGCTTGCTTGTTTGTTTGCTTGCTTGTTTGTTTGTCCGTCTCTAACTCTTTGGACTACGAGCGGCTTATTACTGTAAAATGTCCCACCGTTTTCAATACGTTCATTCGTTCGTTCTTTTTTTGTTAAAGAATATCGAACTAAAAAGTTGAAAACAAATATAGTTTAAGAAACTAAAAAAATAATTTTTAAAAAAGCGTGAGGCGCTTAATATACAAAAAATATGGCACAAAGCGCCTCACGTTTAAGATAAATATAGTTTTAAAAAATAAAAAAGACATGCTTTTAAAGAATATCAAACTAAAAAGTTAAAAATAATTTTAAAAACTCAACTTTACAGTCAAGTTCCTCACGCCTCTATACTTATAGGCAAAGACAATAAAATTTAAATCTCTTTGTTTATAGGCAAAAGAGTTCACGATACACGCGGGTGACACAGCGAGGCGCAACTAGTATAATTTGAAGGCAAATCGTGATCTTATTTATGTGTAAGTAAGTCTGCTAATTGAGTTAGCTCGTCATATAAATTTGCACCTGTTGTTTTAAACTGATATGACAGGCTTCACGTTTCACGCAAACCCATTCTGACGATATTGTCATTTGTTCTTTTGTGACTCATACTAAAAATTTACTCATACATAATTTAGATTGATAGCTGCGTGTTGGGTTAGATTCCAGTCTGATCAGCACCCTAATTACGTAACAGATTACTAATAACAATCTGCATCATTTTGAAGCAAATTTCTAAACCATTGCTTAATCAGTTTAAAAATTTATCTGCCCAACACTTAACTAACGCAATGAAAGTTGTTAAACTGTCAAATTGAAACTGATTCCAATAGGCTATTTGACAGATTTATAATTTTTATCTTGAATTACTTGGTTGCGGTTAAGAAGTTCACCGAAAGTATTGATGTTAATTTTAAATACGTATTTCGTAAGAAATGTGCAAATAAAAATTCAAAATTCAAATAAGCCGCGAAAACGATATATATATAGCAATATGGCGTCGCGCTTTAGTGACGTCACAAGCGGTTTTCGGTTTTCAGTGGGGTTTGTTTTTATTTATTATTTGTTGTTGTTATCTAATAATATGGTTTACAAGTGGTGTGCTGTACTGGGTTGTACAAATAAATCGATTAAAACCCCCCGAAAAACAGTTTATAAGTTTGCCGAAAATAAGCGTTGATGCGCGTATGACGTCATAGCGACATTAGCCAATCCGGATCGTTTCACAATGTGTGGCACGATATACAAAAAGCCAATCATATGTTTGTGTTTTGATATATAATTGTTATTATTTTTTATTGAAACTCATGTAAATGACATAAAGAACCCTCATTTTATGCAATTAAAGCAAAAAATCACAAAAAATTGAATACTGTCAAATAGCTTATTGATAATCGTAATTACCCCGCGGGTGAAATGTTTTATTTTTTTACTTTATAAACCAGCTTTACTTTATAAACCGTTGGACTCACATTTTTTATTGTCTTTTTTTATCTGTTACTCTTTTTTTTTGTTATTTTTTCTTTCTTTGTTTAAAATTATTATTAGTGTACCACTAGTGTTACTACATATACTGTATGTATTTATAAGGGTGTGCCTGTGCGCCAAATAAACGGTTTCTTTTCTTTCTTTTCTTTGTAACCAGCTGCTTCGCATCATTATAACGCAATCCCGCCTGAAGCTAAGCAGTGATGCAATCCTTGATGGTAAAGCGCAATAATTTCTTAAGAGCCTATTCAATCTAGCCTTAAAGACACTTAAATTGTTATCAGACGGTCTTTCCTTTCTTCAATATGTATCCTTTCACCATTTTGAGAGCAGTGCTGATGAAATCGTAGTGTTTACAAAGAACACAACCTTAAGTCGGGGCCTTAACTACCGGACTCTTTTTTTATATAAACTAGTGCTTGACTGCGATTAATAAAGTAAGCAGTGATTTAATCGTTGATGGTAAAGCGCACTAATTTCTTAAGAGCCTATTCAATCTAGCCTTGAAGACACTAAAATTGTAGTCAGATGGAAAAACCGCTTTATCGGTTTTGTGTCCCACAGCTTACGCCTCCTCTTTTGTCTCCCAAACCTCCCTATCTTGTACCATATCTAGCCATGTAGTTCCTTCAATGATATTAGATTGTGACACCATCTTTGCCTTGGTATACTTCGACAGTGATGTTCTGCCTCTGATGTCCAGTTAGTGAACATATTTGCAAATCTCTTCTGTATAAAGAAACCAATATTTCACATAGAGCCATTGCCTATCTTCTATTTCTTCAGACTATAAAGGTCCACTGCTGGACCAAGGCCTCCTCCAAGGTTTTCAATTTCATTTGGGGGTTGTCATAATCCCCACGCTTGGTAGACGGGATGGGGATGGCAGTAATTTGATATTCACAGGAGAAGCGCTGCTGCCCGCTTCCCTGGTGCGAGTTTCCTTAGTCGCCTCTTACGACACCCACGGGAGGATATGGGTTGGTACTATTCTAAGCCCGGTACCACAGTGCCTATCAAATTTTAACAATCTATGTAGTTACTTTGATGATTCTTGGACAGGATTAGTCACTCAAATGTAAGAAGTAATCATTTAACAAACAAACCTTAAACTAAATCTAAATTCTAAATCTGCTCAAAAAACGTCAAAAAATATTTTAGAAGTGGATAATAATCAATCTGTATAAAATTCGATATGGATATTCTTAAATCTCCCAAAAACATAATCAAAATGCTATAAAATGGGCTTTTGGCTCGTACCACCGAGGTAGCAACGGTTTTGAGGTCAAAAAGGTTAAACCAGTTTTACTTGACCCCCTTGACAGTATTAAATGTTATTGTGTAGTTGCACATGAAAAGGTCTAAGTTAACAGGGCAGTCATCCTAAGTGATGTTGTGTAGCCAAATTATGTATTTTATGATTAAAACAATATCAGTTTTCGTAATAAAGTTTCTTTTAATGTCTGAGAAATTTATTGTGGTAGGATTATGGTTACTTGAAGGAGAAATATGTAAAGAAGATTATAAGTTATTATGATTTTAAGTAAAATGAGTCATTATAATTGTAATTGCAGATGAGAAGATTCGTGATATACCTAATTACACGACATTATATAAACTCTTTATGATTCTTACATTATTGTTATGCTCAATCATTTTTGTTTCATATTTTGAATATAATAATTACATTAAGTATTATTTGTAAGAATAATAAGCTTTTTATTTCCCAAATGCATTCTCATCAACCTTATTATCGTCCCACTGTTAGGCATAGGTCTCTTCTCATACAGAGAAGAAAAGTAGAGAGAGAGCGTAATCACCACGCTTGCTCAATGCGGGTTGGTGATATCAGACTTAAAGTCCAGGTTTCCTCAAGATGTTTTCCTTCACCTTGTAATAAGTCATTAGTCTCCAAGATATACTTAGAAAGTACATATAACTTACAAAAGTTTCATTGGTACTTGCCTGACCTGAAATCGAAGCCGTACACTCATACTTGAGAGGCTGGTGTTTTAACCACTAGGCCACCACGGCTCGACCTAATGCTATAAAATAAGATAATATGAGAATATTTACAGAAAAGATAACGGAACTGAAACGTGGTCGCTCACAATGGGCCTCATACGAAGGCTCAGAGTCACGCAAAGGGCAATGGAAAGAGCTATGCTCGGAAGAACCAAAGTAACCGACATAGCTCTTCGAGTCGCCAAACTTAAGTGGCAGTGGGCAGGCCACATTGCTCGTAGAACCGATGACCGATCGGACAGTAAGGTTGTGGAGTGGCAGCCACGTACTGGAAGACGCAGCGTAGGGAGGCCCCCAACAAGGTGGACCGATGACCTGGTGAAAGTCGCGGGAAGCCGATGGATGCGGGAGCACAAGACAGGTCAGCGTGGAAAGCCTTGGGGGAGGCCTTCGTCCAGCAGTGGACATCTATAGGCTGAAGAAGAAGAAGATAAAATGTTCTATTTGCAAAGACTGCTTATAATAGTAGTAGAAATGAGCTAGTGACAGAAAAGTGGAACGTGATGCGAGCGAATGAGAAAAATGTCTCCAGAAAAGTTTATCTAGTCAGAATGTGAACAGCTATAGCAATAAGAGTAAAGGAAGACCAGAGGAACCATACATGGGTTGAAGAATGGAAGAAGTCATGCTGTGCCAACCTCAAAATAAATGAGGAGTAGAAGATAATGATTAGCTAGTTACAACAACAATACAGGCGTCTGGCGCCGAATCTCTTGTCTTTTTCTAACCAAAGTATTTTTTTTTTATTTTAAGAAAAAAAAAAAGATTGTTCTCTATTTCATTAACAAAAGAATAGAAGATAAAAATCAGTTAATTCCTGTCAAAATTTTCAGCGCTTGACGTAATTTGACTTATTTTCATTCTCCATGTTTTACTCACGATTATGCTGTCTATCATCATCATCATCATTTGAGTCAAAAGACGTCCACTGCTGGTCATAGACCTCCCCAAGGATCTCCACGACGACCGCTCATGGTCCTCCCACATCCGGCAGTTTCCCGCAACTTTTAGCAGGTCGTCGGTCCACCTTGTGGGCCTACCCACGCTGGTTATGGAGAAGCTTAAATTGACAGGACCAAACTAATATACATATATCTTCTGTCCTTTTCACAATGAAAGAAAAAGATGCACTTAATTTAAGCCTTTTAGTGTATTAAGATACACAGTTCGACTTAAGTAAAAATGCTCCAAATGACTCAAGTCGATAGGGAGGGACGGTAGGGGTTTAGTCGTCCAGGGATATTTGTCGACCAATCGTAACCAAGCCCTTAAGTGTAACTGTCCGACTTAAGACATTTGGAGCATTTTTTTTATGTCGAACTGTGTTACTTAAGGCAATCAAAAGGTTAAATTTAGTTCTGGTTGTAGGGAATAGCCGCTAATTACGCTGTTACTATTGCAACAAGTTCAGACAAGTTGTTCGACAATTGCTAACTAGAACGCTAAGTTATCATTTTTTCCAGTTGAGTAACTCATTAACGATACTCGTGTGGTAAGCATTTATGCATATTTTTCTATTCCGCATTGTTTTTAGCATAAGAAATTTTCTTCAAACCTTAAAAAAAAAAAAGAATTTTTTGCAGTAAAAATGACGCAAAAAATTATAACAAAAGCATAGAAAACAAAGAAAACACAAAAGAAATGGTTTGGCAGAGGTGGACGAATATGGCGGCGGCCTTTGCCTAAAAGCAGGATTATGTGGGCTTGGAGAAAAAAAACAGTAAGCAGAGTTATGCCTACATACATACAGTCCACCCCCATACTGTCAGTAATGTTTTAAACCAATGGGGGGCAAGTTTAGAACCATCAACCACTGCTACAGAGTAACCTAAGAGCGGTAACATACTAATACGCCATGGCAACGTCACAGGCTCCGTACTAGAACAATTCTTGCTGAAATGTATGACAGGACATAGGTCTTCCAAGGATCTTCACGACAACCGATCCCGCGCCGCCCGCATCTAGCGGTTTCCCGCGACTTTCACCAGGGCATCTGTCCACCTTGTCGGGGGCTTACCCTCGCTGGTGCGTGGTCGTAACTCGAGAACCCCATTGGGTATCGGTCCTACGGCCAATGTGCCCGGCCCACTGCCACTTCAGTGTTGCAATTCTTCGGGTCGGTTCAGTGACTCTCGTTCTTCTGCGGATCTCCTCATTTCTGATTTGATCACGCAGTGAAACACCAAGCATAGCCCTCGCCATTGCCGTTTGAGTGACTTTGAGGTTTCTTAAAATGCCCATTATTAGCGACCACGTCTCAGTTCATGGCTCAAGATTGATTGGGAATAGTAGCTTGACCTGCTGTCGTCCATACCCCATGGAATAGATATGTCTTTTATCTGTTCTGTTATGTAGACTATTTAGGACATGCTAGCGTTACCAGGATCCCCAGAGACTGAGGGTAACTTGCAAAGTCCTCTAGCAACTCTTTTCACTTACAAATTAGAAATAACGAAAGCCGTTAAAAATGCAACAAAAAACTCACTAATTAAACAAATTCACACTGCATAATATTTTCACCAAAATATTCTAAATAAAATTAACCACAATAGTGAGAAAAACCAACCTGTTGACATTTATTATGATAATAATAACATCTAACTTGAATGTCTATGAATCTTATTACACGACCCATAAAGTTTATATAAAAGGAACAATTTGACCATATGAACCACCAAAAAGGTTCCCTTCGTCTTGTTTTGCGGATGAAAAATACCCTCGTCCCTTTGAGCAGGTGCCGTGCATTATAAAAAAAGAGTATAACAATTTTGTGTGAAACGGACAGACAAACGGATTAATTCCTATTGTCAACGTAAAATTTGTGTTGTCTATGGACTTGACCCTGACATCATCGACATATATACTAATGGACATGCCTTAGAGATGATAATTGTGGCACTCCGAAAGGAAGAGAGGAAACGAAGTTTCGTCTATCTTTATCTCTCTCAAAATCAATAATCATCTAGGAAAGAGATAGTGCTAGACCGAAAGCATAGGCCATCTTTTTCACTCTTTTCAAACCAGAAAATTATTGCAGATTAGACGCGTACGGTATGTCCATTAGTTATATGTCTATGATTTCTGTTAAGCAATGGGCAAATTGTCAAATTTTATTTAAGCCTTGAGTACGAAGCTGCTTATAATGTACTTTATTTAAAAAAGCACGAACGTAGTCCGTTTTGTTACATTTTAATTGCTGATTTTTTCTACGTGTGGTACCGGGCCTAGAATAGTACCAACCCATATCCTCCCGTGGGTGTCGTAAGAGGCGACTAAGGGAAATCACCAGGGAAGCGGGCAGCAGCGCTTCTCCTGTGTAATATCAAATCACTGCGATCCCCAACCCGCCTGCCAAACGTGGGGATTATGGCAAACCCCCCCAATAATGCACACGATACAGCCCAGGCCCCTGGCCCCCAACAAGGTGGACCGATGACCTGGTGAAGGTCGCGGGAAGCCGATGGATGCGGGCAGCACAAGAACGGTCAGCGTGGAAAGCCTTGAGGGAGGCCTTTGTCCAGCAGTGGACATCTATAGGCTGAAGAAGAAGAAGAATAATTATGAATTTTTAACGGTTCTTCCATAGACAATTTGTTAGACATAAATTACCAAAATTATTATAAATATTACCTGTCGATTGAAAAATTAGGCCCTATTGCGATCAAATGAACAAATTGATATCAGTGTAGCCAGTTTACTTTTTAATACAACACTAGCGTATCTTTAATCTTTCTAAGCAGTTTTAAATACTTCAGCTCAAAAACGAAAAACAAAATTCAAACATTCAAACCCATTAAAACAGCTACTGGTATAAAGTTCCCAACAAAAAAACCATTCAAATCACATAAAACTCTTTAAAATTCAGAGTCCGTTGCAATAAATTATCATTCGTTCCACGGTTCCTCCATAAAATATAATAAAAAAAACATCAAAATATACCAAATCGGGGCTAGGAGCGAACTCAGACAAAGCTCTATTGAACTTGTCTGAACTTGTCCTTAAAAAAAAGAACCCAGGCACCTGTTTGGGACACCACCTGTGGAATATATTAAGTCTCTTTGGAGAGAGGCTTTGAAAAAAAAAACTTGGTAGTACAGTTCTGTACGGGACACGGTTTTTTCTTTTTTTTTTTTTTAAGTATTGATTTACTTTCGTTTAGGCGTATTGTTATTGCCCATTTTTGTGTTAAAATGTATTTTGAAAGTTTTTGTTTTGACCCTTTGTAGGAAGCTTACTTAATATGATGGATGTCAACTAAGAAGGTGTGTTTGAGTGTTTAAACGAAGATGACTGAACAATATCAAAATTAAATATCTGTACAAATGTGCCTTAATTTTGGTTAAAAGTAAAAGTAAAGTTATAAGAAATCAACAGGTTGTTGGAGCCCTCAAAAGTCCAACAATTGGTCTAATTGCAATGCTTCGATATCGCCTTCGGGTTGTGGAGGACAGACGGCTGTCGCTTCACGGAAAATATCGAAGTTTAGCCAAAATCAGCAGTTAGACTGGTGAAGCGGACTTTAGACTCCAAAGCTGAAAACGCTTCGGATGCGACTGGGATTAACGTTGAAATGATGATGGTGAAGTTATAAGAAATTATAAGTAAGATCTCTTATATTGTAAATGGTGGAATTGGGTATGGAACTGGAAAATTTGTGGTTAGATTAAGATTAAGAACAAATATTTGTATGTAACAAATAGTTGTTCCGGGTCTGGCTGTTTGTGTATGTGACTGTTTATAAACGCACCCAGGATACAGGAGAAATTCCAAGTGTGGAGCGACGTTTATTTAAAAAAAAAAAAGGAAAAAAAGCGGAATTTCAATATTTATACTTTATTGTATGGACGACAGCAGATCAACCTACCTGAATCTGTCAAATATTCTCAATCAACCTTGAGCCTAAGATGAAAATCTAAGAAAGAAATTTGACAGATTGTAGTAGCTTGATGTGCTTTCATCTGTACATAAAAAAAGTATGTACATATTTCTAACACTACAAAATATACAATGAGCGGTCTTATCGCTTATGCAATCTCTTCCAGGCAACTACAGAATGGAAAAGGAAATAATTTAAATGAATATGAAGTTATTAAAGGCATAAAATCTTATTCTCCTATTTAACCACAGGAAAGTTACAAAAATATGGATATTGACTAACTCTTTGGTCTAGTAGCCGAAAGCGATCCTGCTGAGTATTCAATCCTGCATTCGGTTGCCGGGTCGGTCCTTGATTTTGTACCCAAAGCTGGATTTGTGTTCATATTTAGGGCCTATGTAATAAATACCTGTTAAAAGGGAGAGTTTATAATATTTAGAAATTAAAAATGGGATTAGAAAACCCGTACTTACATGCCAGGTATGCAGTTTCAAAATCAAAGAAAAGTTTCAAAATGCCGGTTCAAATTCAAAACAATTCAACATTAGTTTATTATCCTACAACACAGACAAAAAAGGCTAATGTTGAGATATAATCAAAAACAGATAAAGATAACGAAGAAACAGCTAAAGACAGTTTTAATATGAACAAATTAGAATCTAAAGCGGGTGTCGAATCTATTCAGTTTGAATAATTTATTCAAATCTGAATTTGAATCGTAACGTATTGTTTGTTTGAATATTTAAGTATTATTATGAATAGTGATTTTGAAACCAAATTATTTTATTGAACATTAACAACGTACATACCATCAAGCTCTATAATATGTCAGATCTCTTTATTGATTTCAAATTAATCTCTAAAGTATTAAGATTAAACTCCACTCATGTTCCTCCAGGTGCCTCTGCCAGAAGCTACGGTACCTTCTCCGAACAACAAGTAGCCCTAAATTGCGTAACTCACTACTAATTCCAAACTGACCGATTTTGAAGTAAGTATATTACTAAACCGTTGCTTCATATGTTCTAAAAAATCTACTCAACAACTTAACGCACTGAACGTAATTGAACTGTCCAAATGAATCCCATGATGAAATGTACCGAGGACGGCCCGGAGCAGTTGTGTTGCGATGTGTGCCGAGTACGATGCGCCAAATGTTGTTGTGTCGGGAGTTTGGTGGACAGTCTCCAGATCAATCTCCTGGCGCAGCATCGTTGGTCGTGTTGTTGGGTTTAACATTGCATCACCTCGCTCAACTGCCATCTTCCTTCCAATTCACTCAGTTTTTTTGAGTAACAGTGCGCTTTACCATCAACGACTGAATCACTGCTTACCATCAGGCAGGATTGCGCAAGCATTAGTTTATAATTATAAAAAACCCATTGGTACTGGTTTTAGCGTAACGTAATTAAGGGGAATTTACGAAAACAAATTCAATAATCTACCTCGATCTTCGACACGTTTATAAACCTAAGCCAGTATTGTAACCTACGCACATAATGTGTGCATTATTATTCCTATCTTTAAGATGTTACGTCCGTTATTTTAGCTCGGGAGCCATACTCACTCAAGTAGCCATTCCAGTCCTGTCATATTCTGGAGAGTTATAATTTCCATAACTATCGTTTAAGCAGCCATTACCATGTGTCCTGAAGGGTAATTGCGTAAAACACTATCAGTAGCAATTGGGTTTCGTTTTGACAGTTCAACAATATACATTGCGTTATTTACGTTGTTGAGCAGACACAACTTTGGGACTATGGAGTAATGGAGCAAAATGCTCAAAATGATCCAATTGATAGTCTCCCCAGCGCAGCATCGTTGATCACCTTTTGCTGAGTTTAACATAACATACATTCCGTTATTTACGTTGTTGGGCAGACACAATTTTGGGACTATGGAGTAATGGATTAGCAGAATGCTTCAAAATTATCCAGTTGATAGTCCCTCTAGCGCAGCATCGTTGGTCGTTTTGCTGAGTTTAACATTGCATTACCTCGCTCAACTGCCGTCTTCCTTCCTATTCACAAAGTTTTTCTAAGTCAATAGGCTTAATAAACTAGCGCGCTCTACCATCAACGATTGCATCACGGCTTACCATCAGGCGGGATCGCGGTCACGTACTAGTTTATAAATTATAAAAAAAACAATCTGTTACGCAATTAGGTGCTGTTTTATCTAATCTACAAATTGAGCAATTTGATTTAGTCAGTATTTGGGGGGATGAGATCTAAAGAGTCAAAAGGACTATTATCCATATATTGTTTTTAATATCTAAGATTATATTTACATAAGCTAAAAAATGGTAACATAAAATATGAAAGAGTCTATAAAAAAGAGGCGAAAAAATAAAAGGTAACCTAAAGTATAGTTTGGATTGCAGGTTAGCTTATAAAAGACTAGTAAAACATTGAGTAAATTAATAAGGTATACATATAAATGTGTTGTTAGTTTCAAATCTGACAACATTAGCGTAGAGCCAGTGGGTAATAAATCTAATTTAAACAGAATTCGACCACAGAGTGTAAGTAACACTACCAAAGAGCTAATTTTTGAACATAAATAGACCTAAATTAACATACAGACGGAGCCAAATTATACGCATTTAACTCTTGACTTGCTTTGAATGTTATTTAAAAGTTTTGTCATCTTAACATCGTTTCTGCCATATAAGATTCAGTGGTAATAGATACCATAGTGATAAGTTATCATCATCAACCTTTATCATCCCACTCTGGGCACAGGTCTCCTCTCATACAGAGAAGGAGTGGAGCGTAATCATCACGTTTGCTTAATGCGGGTTGGCGATTTCTGACTTAAAGTCCAGGTTTCCTCAAGATGTTTTCCTTCACCTTTTTTAAAACCAGTCTTTAGTGTCCAAGATATAGTTAGAAAATACATATAACTTATTAGTGCAAGTGTTATGGTATGTCTTCTTATAAATCCCTTTGTGAAAGGGAAATTATCAACTGAACTCTTCCGGTCTGGGCGGAGCGGAAGGACTTGTCAGACTTTTACTGACTTAAATCTGCTCGTATTCCATCCACGCGATATGCCACGGTATCAAACAACTCACAGCCCCAGTAGCTCTCAATTAGCGGTCTTATCGCTCTTAGCGATAAGACCGCTCATTGTGTAACCCTTTGTAAAATTTTTATATGTATTTATGTTCTGTAATCTTATCTAATTCTATTCTATGTTTTCGATATTCTCAAGTTTTCTGTACTACACATGTATTTTCCTAGGTTTTACCAAAGTTGTAAATGTTCTATCATATACATATACAAATGTATATTTCAGTCTGCATTAAATTCTATTTTAAGCAATATATCGGCACTATCGACGGCTTTGAAAATTCTTATAAGAAATTAAACGAGCACCTATAAAATCTGTGAAAGTGCAAAATAGCAGTAAGTAGCAGCAATCAAATGGATGAATGTCATCCATTTTATTGCTGCTACTGGATTTATTCTGCCTTCAATGAGACATCAAAACTATTAATACTCGATTACTTATCCAATTGCTTCACCAAAAAAGAAGCAACCGATGCTCACAAAAGCCGACGGCGATATCATTGACAAAGAAAAAAACTTCAAAAACTGTTGAACCGTCTCTTTCCACTTCAATAGTAATCGAAAATAAGTCACTTCTTCAAAAGCGTGACTTACTTTCTCGACAATATTGTACTTACCGTTTTTGAAGTGCACGAAGACGGGCTTCTCTAAACCTTTGGGATGAAAGGTATACACATTTCGATTTAGATAAGGGCAAAACACAATTTTGTTCTTGCTTTCCTAAAGACCACACAGATTATACATGAATTTTGCTTTTTAATTTACCATTGATTGAAGTTCGATGTTCTTTTGTTTTTGTAGCTTTGTTTCAGTAATAAGGTTTTAATGAAAACTACCAAATCACCATATCAGTGCTTTCATTTCATTGTTATTTTTATTACAATATTTTTTGTTACATCGTCATACACTAGGCTAGTATTTAACAACTAAGATAGCGTCGGAATTCTAACAAAAGTTGCCTCTGCTATATGAGATCCTAGTTAGAGCAGAAAATATGCATATATACGTACATATAGCTGCCGAGTTTACAAGTGTGATTCGTAATGTAATATGCAATACAATTCTTATGGTTTTCGATTTCTTCGTACACGATCCGTCTAGTTGCCATCGATTTTCGCTTTCGATTGTCGAGTGCTTTGCATCGAGTCCATTGCCAACGCTTAGTCACGGTATAATGTATGAATTGCTGGCGTTCATTATTTTTTGTTATCTTTTAGATCAGCTATCTTGAATCTGATGCTATGAGTAATTAAAATGGATTGATACAGTTGATACTAGTTGTTGTTATAAGATTTTTTTTTGTTTGTAGCTTTTCATTATTATTGTTCTAAGTGGAATAATATGTTCTCACAATTTCATCTCCATAGTTTTGTATCCTATAAGATTTATTCAACTAAGAATCTATTTTTACTAAGATATACCCCTTGTGGGCATCCAGTTTCAATTCATTTTAGAGATTTTCTTTATCTATATTACTTACTACCACTGATTTATTCGAATTTGCATGTTTAATTCTTATTTATTTTTTTCAATAGCAGCACCATCATTTTCTTTATAGGTTAAAAAGAGAATATTTTTGATTACTTTCATAATCTTTTCTCTTTTAACATAATCTGCTTTAACATAAGTAAATAATATTATCTAAGTTTCAAGTTTATAACTTGGACCATGTCGATTCGTGACTACAACCACGATTTAGAGCGTGCCAAGTTTACGTCCTGCGAAGCCTGAACTAGTTCATGTTTCTCTTAACGTTTTGAACTTCTTTATGTAGTTATGTAAGCTGAATTTTAAGTATCTATGTGTTTACTTGACTTACCGCTTCTAGTGCTACATTTACTACGAATGTATTTAAAATTAGATCAAGACATATAATAGCATTGCTTTTTATTCTAAATTGGTGTAGTAACGTCGTAAATTTGATACGAAATAGTACAAAAATTCCCAGTCTATTATATACGGTGGCATTTTATACATCAATTTGAGAAACATTGTGATTTTCTGGAACTATATCTACAAGAAGAATAAAATATGTTTTAAATAAAATTGTATTATCTTGCTTTATAAACCACATCGTAGGTGTTCAACGCGTGTTATTTATCCTGTCCTCACAATTCAAAACCAGTCGGAACATGTCCCTCTGCTGAACAGCGATGTAGCGTAAACAGAGGATATTTTCGACTTGATTGACGAGAAGCTCTGACTCCTGAGTCTAAACACGGGTTTATGAGTTATGTTAGCGTCCCTTTTGAGTTTAGTTTTAGATTTTGTTGATTTGTAATTCATCTGTATTTACAGTATCGACGTTACCAAAAACAAGAAAAATATTATGCCTCAGCAATTATACTAACCGAAATTTTTGTATAAAAAAATTTTACTTACATTTTAATTGATAGTTATTTTTTAGGAATACAATGTCTTGTTCATGTTATTTTATTTCGATGTGTCACATCCTATATTGTATCACTGCTAGACAAAGGCTTCCCCCAAATCCTTTCAGGAAAAAAATTTCTGTGTCCCATATTGCACAAAATTGTGATTTAGTTACTAATTTAAATCTAGTTGAAAATAAAAATGAAACAGAATATCTACCTGAGAATTATTTTGGAGTTTAATTTGTAAGCACTTTGAAACTTGCGATACTTTATTTTCCTTTTACGTTTAATTCTACTGTATTTCTATAAGACCTGATTTTAGTATTTTTATTTTGTAAAATTTTGTACAGCACTATTGGTCGGGTTCAGGAAGTATTGCACAGAAAACAAACAGAATTAAATTTTTACAAAATAATATTTATTTCACAATTATTTGCCCCATTAAATGTTTGGGTGATAAAAATTAACACAATCCAGGTTATACGATTCGATTACATGCGGTATACTTATCTAGAGAAGGTACTTGTAAAAAAGTATTAATCCTTAGCAAGAAAAAAATCACAAATCTTTTAAATGCAATATTTACATGTCAATTAATTATTACTATATCATATTTTTATACAAATCAGGAAACAATTTTTTTTTTTTAGTTTCATACATATTTTTGAAAACAGATCATTTTAAAAACAAGTTGTATGGCTAACAAAATTAATTTAACCTCATAAAAATACATCAAAATATGTACAGTTGTCTTAAGTTTACCTAGGTTAAGGTTATTATTAATATTACATGCATTAAAATAAGGGGACATTCTTATAATTTTCGTCCTCCTTAAAATGATTTCCATAAATTTTAGGCTTCCTTTACGATTTCGTAAATTTAACTAATATTTGGTATCTAATTGATTCCAATGAAAATAATCAAATGATAATGAATCTATTTATGACTATCGAAATTATTTGGAACTAAACAATAATTGAGATCTAAACGTGTCTAAAAACAAGCAAATTAATCTAAAACCTTATTTTCCGTCAAATAAATGGAATAAATTAAACTAGATTTAAATGAATCTAAAAATGATAAACAAGAGATCAAACGGAAAATGTAACTAAATCAAAAACTTAACAATACTAAAATAATAATTACAATACCTGTTCATTATTATTATTTGTAAAATTTGAAATCACTAGTAAAACTATTTTGTAAATTGTAGCAGATATTATTGGCAAAAGCACATAAAGACAAATTTATAGAAAAATACTTCCGTATGTTAAAAAACATTTTATGAAATGCACGACATAAGAAAATATCACCTAATATTTTTTTTTAATAATCTCGAGGCGTTTTGTCGAACTTCACTCAAATTTTAAAAAGCAAAATTCAATTTTAAAAAGCGGAATAAATGTTATAATTGTAAAATCGAATTATATCGAGTTGCGGGAACCTCTCGATTTAATTCGGACGTAACCACCATTTACAATTTAAGTGCAGTTGGACACAACATCTCTTCCAGTAAAAACAACCATAAAATAATATACGGAGGGACTTAAAAATACGTAACAACAGTCCAGATCTGCTTTGCAGTATCACTGTCAACAATACTTATCTAGTACAATCTTCATTTTATCTGATGGTATTGAAGAGAGAGGAGGTGAGGGAGACCTTTATGATGGCCACGACCATCACTAGGTTGACGATGTAGGTCGAATTGCATCTTAAGTGGAAAGGTGGTGTGTTATGCTCTCGAGGACACTCACCTCGCCTGTTGTCCTGGACTTCTTGACCAGGCTGTCGTGATACCAAGATGTGGCACAGAACTTCGTACAGCTCGGCTAGAAGCCGGTTCAGCCGCGAAAAGTTCTCCTCTGTTGCCTCTCTCTCACTCGGTAAGTTGAATGCTATAGCCATCTTTGTCTTTCGTTACGTCTTTTTCTGCGGAAGAAGCGTGGACAGATAGCTGTTTGTTTGTTATGCATAAATGCTGTGTGACTATTTGTGTGAAGTTCCTCTCCGCTTTTGAATCCACTTCTTCGTTTTTATAAAAAATTGGAATCAATCAAAGATGTTCCTCGAAACTTTCAAAATTGTCCTCCAAAAATTTTATAAGTATGTTCGAAAAATTCTATCTCAGATTTTTTGTGAGTTTTTTTTCAACTGGTACAAAAGTTTTCTCGGTGAAAAAAAGTTCTCGAAAGTCAATTTTGCGAAAATATCACTCAAAAAGTTCACTTTGACACACAAAATGGCACAGGGTCCAAAATAAAAAATAATATACACAGTTAAATTTGGCGATAATGAGATCATAGGTAAAGTTCCGACCTCAAAAGTTCACAAGTTCACAAAAGTTTTTGTCGCAAAAAACTCGCGCGGAACATCGTCCGTAAATCACTAGTAATTTAGGTGTAACAAGCTCACGGTCGATGACACAATTGCGCTAACTAACGCACTATGCATCGCTGTGGCTAACCGTCGTAAACAAACTGAGTTCGCACGCCGCTCTACAAAAGAGGTCGACAGACGACTATTGCACGTGCGGCCGGCTAAGGAGCGAATCGTGTAATAGTGGATAATTCTTCGTGCACATCATTGCCTCGCTCGACGCGTCCCACTGTGTGGGTGCGCTGCATAACGTGTGCACACACGCACACTAACAGAAAACCATTTGATTATAAATAGTCGAACGCACGGTAGCACGCTCCCTTCGCACTCCACTACTATAATCAACATCCACACTGCTCTCCCCGTCCTTTTCGCTCTTTCCTTTTCTACATGCATCTATCTCTTTTGAATCAAGTTACATCATGTTACAACAGCTATCGACAAAGTGTGTCTCTCTCGTTTTGACGGTACAAAACCTTCCCTAAGTGGAAGGGGAGGAGATGGTAGTGACGATTTTGTATTTGGGTAATAGAAAGCGCGCCAAAGTGAACTGGCCAATCGGAGGCCTTGATTCGTATGGGGTGAGGTGACGTAAGAACGGAGGACTCGAGACAACGGGGTTGTTAAACGGAAAGCGTTCACTCGACCACTGGCTCTCGCCGTAAACTCACTATATTTTGTTTCGCGATATTTTAACAGCTCTTTGTTCAGGAGATAGACGTAAGCTTGACTTCGATAGCCTCGGGGCCTCGGTACTACGACAGGAGTTAGCGCGTGTGTTTTATTATTAGTAATTCGGTAATACGTTCGTAAAAGCGATATAAAATTGTTTTAATGATCGTGGTTTTGCCATACGTGGGTTTGTGAAATCAAAAGGTGTTTTTTAGGTTTATTGGCGTTTAGGGTCGAGTGGAAACCTTTGTTTAGATTGAATACCGGCAGTAAAATTGATAACCAAAGTTAAACATAAAATGGTAAATAAAATACCTATTTGCGTGATTTTGTAAATCTTTTGTGTTTATATTTTTGTAAGTTTTGAAACTGACTTCAGATTTTTTGCCAAATTAAATTAATGACTATATTTCTAAACCAAAGAACATGTTTTGTGAAATGGAACCTGTAGAAGATATTTTAATTTTAGAAAATTAAATTAATTTAAAAATATTTCGAATGTATAATAAAATTATGTGATAAACTATTCGTTGGAAAACATCGAAAAAAATCCAGGAATTTTCGTTCTCTACAAATACAAAATAAAATTATTTTTTGCACGAGCAGATAAAAAAATAAAAATTTTATTTTTTTAATCTATATTATTTTTGTCATCTAATTTCATCGATTTAGGGAAAACAGTTTCAGTGGTCGAGTTCTACGTACCTATGTAAAAAAATATGAATGATTTTCAGATTACTACGACGCAGTGCAAAAAGCAATGTATCTATTTAGCCAGACTTTTTTTTTTCTATAGGTAGGTACTGTTATAGAAAAAAAAAATATTCTTTTACAACACAGCTCTTTAACTGTACTGTAAAAAAATATTTTTGTAACATAACACTTAACATTACTATCACTTTTTTTTACTTTTGATGGTTTTAATTTATTTTAATCACTTACATTATCAATCCCCTCACTTTCACAGTTCAATATTATCACAGTGCATATTATATCTAACACCACTGCCTTCATCAAACATTAAATAAGAACTAAAATGTCAAAATCTCAACGTTTTGGCTCTACCGTAATATTAGTCATAGCAAACAAAGTCAGACCAAGGACTGTCCGGATGATTCCTGACTCATTTTTGTTAAAATAATTAAAGAACACGAACATCTTGGGAAATTGAAAGTAAACAAAGACTTTGATGAAGAACAACAAGATTTTTATCGTGATTTTGAATTTTATTCAATTGAGCGGGGTAATTTTAAATAGAAGGTGGTTATGAAAGCATTACTACCAAAGTAGGTGAAAGAAAAGCTGGTATGATGCCATTAAAGAAACTGGCTAGGAGACTCTATAAATAATAAATTATGAAATACTATCTACAGACTACATGGGTAGAAAGAATATTCAGGACAATAATATAGAAATTAAACTATGTTTTCGTATTGGGGCCAAAATTAAAGCTACAATGTATAAGTGAAATCTATTCCGGAAGCTTTAGCTTTGACATTACATATATGTATCTAATAACTACATCAGCCAAATAAAAATTATCTGGAAGTCTTCAAAGCAATCCTAATTATAAGATTTGAAGGGATTTTAATAAAATAGAGGTTATTTTATAGAAATTATCAGAAGCTTGACGAAATGCTACATTAAAATTACTTAATATACAATATGTCCCAAAAACCCTGTTGTTCCTTCTGCTTACGTTTTAAGAATCGGTATACGGATGTAATAAAACATATCATTTATAAAAATTTGTTCAACAAAAATTATAATTGAAATAATTATTTAATTATTAATATTTGTAATGTTTAACTAATTTCTTACCTTTGCAATTCTGCATGAAGAAGACATAAGTAGAACGTTCCCGGCAATCTCTTTAACTTATAAAATCAGACATTCTAAACATTTTGTCGAATGTGTCGATTATGTTGAACCCTCGACTAGACAATAATTACTTTTTTCAATTATAATTTCATTAATAATGTGCTTGTAAGTAAATATATATGTCCCTGAAAGGAACAACAGGGTTTTTGTTACATAGTGTATAATTAGTAATTGCGCTCACAAGATTACAAACGACTAAACAGATATTCGAAGAAATAATATCATGCTGATACGTTCTGGACCATTCGAAAGCTATAGAAGAATTAACAGATTATAATTTCGCTCGATGTAATGTAATCATTGCCCGAAAACTTATATATATCATAAAATATGGTTCTTATTGAACAATGATTCATAGAAAATCCAATTATTTAACAGACTTTTAACAGCTACATAGCCAAACCAGTAGCACGTACAACTATACAAATATTTAGCTCAGAGTGACGTGCTAAATAATTTATACGTGATTTATCATTAAGAGTTTGCAAATAACGTCTGGTACGATAGCATATTAGCTCTGGGCGAAGATGTTATTGGATTCCTTAAACAGAAGGAAAATTCTACTAATTTTAAGAACGTTCACAGTCTGCAGGGTAGTTATCCTGTGTTACGTTATTATCAGTAGCAATGGGTTTCAGTTTGATAGTTCAACAACTATCATCGCGTAACTTACGTTGCTGAGTAAACAATGTAAACACCTTTTTCGAATGTACGAAACAATGCATTAGCAAAATGCTTCAAATTGGTGATAATATTGTCGTAATTGGGGTGCTGATCTCTATCTCATTCTGTGAAAAAAAACTTCTAATGTACTTAATTTTTTACAAGTGTTTGACATTCGTTTGTCGCTGAGATCAGACAGTGACTATTTTTTTAAACATTCTATAATACAAGAATTACGCTTCAGGTAAAGCATTTGATTACTCTTCATAATTTCCAGGAAGTGAGCACATTGTGGTACACTAATAAATAGTCTTTGAATTAAATAGATGGTAAAATTAATTGCTTGTAATCTTTCTTTTTATAATTATACACTAGTGCTTGACTGCAATCGCGATTGATGGTAAGCTGTGATGCAAGCGTTGATGGTAAAGCGCGCTAGTTTATTAATAAGAGTCTATTCATCTGAAAACAAAACTTATTGAATAGGAAGGAAGACAGAAGTTGAGTGAGATGATGAATTGTTAAACCCAACAACACGGCCAACGACGCGCGCTAGAGAGAAATTGATTTGACACAACAACATTTGGCGCATCACACCCCTCACACATCGCAATATAACTGCTCAGACCCGTCTTCCGTACAGCTTCACCAGACAGCATGCGGCGACACGAGGAATCGCTTGGCAGCAAGACCTTGTCTGGTGGGTGGTAATTTCTATTGGCGGCTGATATAATTTATGGCCTAACACCGAGGCTTAGGCGATATCGTGAGCTAGTGAGGAGAAGAAACATGAAGTTCTTTTATGTAAATAAGCCACGGACAGAACTACAGTGTCATAAAGACCAGTAAAATTCAAGTCATAAGGGGAAAAATTTGTAGAGAAATACATGTTTCTCTCTCAATAAAAAAAATAACAGAAATGTCTATAAAGCAGTCCTTTAGCCTACAACTGATCAGATCACCATCTTTAACTAAAATGAAATAATAAGTAGAAGAAGATGATGATAAATAACAGACTAAAAAAGCTCATAATGATATACAACCAGCCAAGCATAATCATAAACGCTTTACTATCGACGCAGCAAGTTCAAACGTGTCCAGTGAGGCGATCGAGTGACTTAACATATTGAAAGTAGGTCACACGCGAGATGACTAACTGAGTTGCTATGAGAGACTACGTGGTACAACTCCTGACTGGAGACCATCTTTTAAAGAATAATTTGTTGAGTCAAATGCCAATTCTATAAAATTTTATGCGAAATTTTTTTATTGTTAGTAAGGTGGTCTATTTTTCTAGATATAATTATAAATAAGAACATGGCGTAGAGTTCTAGAGTTTCGACCACGCACCGGAAGACGCGGCGTAAGTAGGGCCCCAACAAGGTGGACCGACGACCTGGTGAAGATCGCTGGAAACGGCTGGATGCGGGAGGCGCAGGACCGGTCGTCGTGGTGATCTTTTGAGGCCTATGTCCAGCTGTGGACGTCTTTCGGCTGAAATGATGATGATGAGAATATGTTTTTTGAATTAATTTATTTCACCACGAAGTCAAAAAAGAACAGGCTGCATAATTTTTCCGTATTTTTCAAATTCACACAACAATTTAAAATGTGACTATTAAAGATTACTACGTGATGTGTATTTTGTGTTGTTGATGTATTCTAAACAAAATGTATTCAGGTTGTTGATATTTCGATAAAATGATTATTCTATGAATTGAAGACTGGATGTAAGGTATTTATGTACCTATACGATATATCAAATATTTGATTTATTAACCATTCGATATTAAGATCATTTGAGTATTGATATATTTAATTTATAGTAATCGATCAAATTGTATTCGACTATTTGGCATTAGATTGGCCCTTGTAGATACACCCAAAAAAAACTATGCAGGCAATCCTTTTATATCACGCCCGTTACTTCAGCTGGTAAATCTTTAGATATATTAATATTTGCATAAGTTAGAACAACTGCACAAGAAATATTGTAGAATATAAATCGTGCAGAATATCTCAAAAAATTTACAGACACTACGCTATAATTAAGCAAGTCTTCCAAACTATCCATAACTTCCACACAATAGATGGCGCTACTAGTCACTAACTCTAGAACTGGAGCAAGTTTTCACTTACTTTGGCGAACAAAGTCATATTATTTTGTTGTATATTTGTTGATCACTTAACTGTATTTAACTTTTATGTAATTTAGACATCTATTTAACAGCCCAGGATAAAAATAGTAAGTAGTATGTAGAAACCTAATTACAACTAAAACATTTCCATCAATACGAAATTGCAACTGATTTTGTAATACATAGAAAAATTCTGTTAAATATGGGAAACACAAACAAAATAAATGCAACCACAGGTAAATAATTCAAAATATTAAATAATCAGACATAATGCACATAAAGTTTTACAATGCTGTGGTAGAGCTGGACGTAATAAATATTAAAATTGATATGAATGCATAATACGGTAATGGGAAAAAGGAATAAATTCGTGTTAATGCGATTGACAACCGCTACTGTAATGGTCGCCAGTCCAAATGCAACGTTCTTTGAGATATGCCTCAATATGTAGTAGTTAGCGGGGATAACATTTTTGTGGGGTGACAATGAAAAGAAGACGGAAACGCATAGGAAATATAAAAAATAACAATGGAAAACCTTTTATCGTTATCTAATATATAATGAGAAAAAATATATATATATATAGATGAAAATTGGGAAAATTGTGAAAAAATAATAAAGACGCTTAGAAGGCTGTCGCCGGTTGTTCAAACGAGAAACCGCGGCCCATGGCGCACAGGAAAATGAAAGAACACGGGTTTAAGTGAGTAAAATTCTGACACGCCCATGATTTGATTACCATCATTTGATTACTTCCCATCCAAAAAATAAGTCACGAAATTTGAAAAATTTTAAACAACATTAATTGTTGAAATAAACCAAGCGTTAATTTCCAAGACTGTTAATTCATTGATTATAATTAATAATAATAATAATAATAATAATAATAATAATAAATTTTTATTTATTCGAGTAGTTTTATTCGAGTTTCGAGTGTTAATAGTTTTGATATAATTATTAGACCTGAATGTTCATTATTTCTACTTTGTAAACCCTGTTGGCTTTTGTTTTTTAATTACCTTCTGTTTTCCTTATAATTATGTTATGTATATTTTTCTCTCTCTTTTGTGCTGTCCCCGACAGCCAGATGCACGAATATAATTACGAATAGTATATAGAAAAATTGCCTGTTTTTCAAAGGATATTCCACAATTTATTTTTTCTTTAAAATCGCTGCTTTTTCATTCTTAAACCACTCCATAACCACGACAAAGAGTAATCAGAACCAGCCCAAAGCCGTGAAATCGGACAGTAGCTGCCACGGCAGATTACGATTTAAGTCCGAATCGGGACTCCTTGGTCAATGTGTAAAAGTGAAGATAACACAATCAATGTTTTTTGTTGACCAAAAAATTTTGGATATATTATTTCGTATTGTTGTTTGCTAGAAGGACTGGAAATGAAAGATGTACCAAAGTAGGAGAATATTTAGGCTCTTTTAAATCACGGTTTTTTTTAAATAATATTATAAAAGCCCTATGATAGTACTTGACTGCGATTCCGCCTGATGGCAGGCAGTGATGCAATCGTTGATGGTACAGCGCACTAGCTTATTAAGAGCCTATTCACTCCAGCCTTGAAGATAATTACATTGCAATTAGCCTGACCTCCACATGTAAATTGTTCCAGTCCTTCGATTTATGCGGTATCATCATCATTATCATCTCAGCCATATAAAGTCCACTGCTGGACATAGGCCTCCCCCAAGGATTTCCAAAAAGAACGGTTAGACGCGGCCTGCATCCAGCGCTTCCCTGCGTTTTTGGTCAGATCATCCGACCACCTAGTCGGTGGGCGTCCGACGCTGCGCTTGCCGGTACGTAGTCGCCATTCAAGACAAAAGTCTTTAAACAATGTGTGTAAAAGACAAATATTATGTATATCAGATTTATTTTGTGTTGATGAGTTACTAATTATAATAGTGTACAAGAAAATGAATAAAAATGGCTTTTCTTTCTCTGACCTCCATAACCCATTTACGATACCCCTTGGTAAGACTGATGATCGGACTTTCAGACTGATTCGTAACGACTGTCAAAAATCTAAACGAAAACATCTTGGTGATTACTTTCATCATCCATCTCTATATGAGAGGAGACCTGGGGGTAAACTCTTGTTCGTATCTAATCCAGTTAAGTTAGGGTTTAGTTTTGATCATATTTAGTATCGCGCTAAAGTTTTAACTTCGATTGAATTGAAATCAATGGATGAGTGATACATTTCATCAGATATAATAATTAAAACTAAATAAATTAGAAGTAAATGTAATCATTTAGACGTAAGTTTGTCAAATGGCATAGAAAAAGTTAGCTTTGTTTCAACTTTTTAATTTGACAGCGGTTACGTTCCAATTGCGATCCAGTTATGGTTAAACCATTTGTCAAAAGGTTAGCGCAATACGTAACATAACAAAATTTATTGTTGGTTGCGATCCAATTCTGTTTTGGTTGAATTATTTTAGCGCGATTGCCCCCCTGTGCCCAGCAGTGGGACGTTAAAAAGGTTGATGTTGAAACAGAAATTATTGTTAATAACCGCAAGAGGACCACGGCTAAGCGGTGCATTGACCATTGTTGGGACAACCAAGTAAGATAACAAGCTCATAACTTTTTCATGTTTTTAAACTTTTGTTCATAGATTCTTTACTGAAAAATACCAGACACGTGTTTCGGGGTTCGCATATACAAAAAGTAACGTTGTAGGTAAGTAAGTTTCTGAAGTATATGTGTCCTTTCTGCCGTATAAAAGTGAATAAACAAAATAATATCCATTAGCAACCAATACGGGATCATCATTAAAAGTTCATGTAATCATAAATTCCTTTGCATCAGCAATTTGGTCCGTTAATAGATTGAGTGCATATTGATTGGTTGCAGTGAGGGCGCATGGCGTGTAATAGTTTCAATGCAAAGAAAGGGTTGTATGTGTGGTTAGAGGTTATAAAAAAATGCAAATATTTTTTTGGTTTGTGTTTTTTTCGGTGAAGAGGCGCGCGAAAAGCCTTATTGGTGATCCAGATCTGGTATAGAACAAGGAACAAAGCCTGGAATACAGACGTAAACTAGCCAACCCTTCGGTATTCCAAAGGATGCATTTTGGAGAATGTGTGCCGGAATTATGTGACTTAATACCGACCGCGACACCACCGTTCCATCATCAGAAGACCCTATGTACAATAAGTAGCCACCGAAGGACGGTCTTCCCATCTGATGAGAATTTAACTTGAATGCTAGAATGCTAGAGTGAACAGGCTCTTAATAAGCTAGTGCGCTTTACCAGCAATTATTACATCACTGCTTACCATCAGACGGGATTGCCGTAAAGCACTAGTTTATAACGATATAAAAAAATTAACGGTACGAGATATTTCAGCTAGATATACTGCGATCTGGAGACCCTTCACGACCGAACTCTCGACACAACAACATTTCGCGTATCGTACCCGGCACACATGGTAACACAGCTGCTCAGACCAATCCTCCGTACGGCTTCACCAGACATCATGCTGGAACATGACGAATCGTTTGGTGGTAGGACTTTGTCTAGTGGGTGGTAACTTCTGCCGGCAGCCGATGTTATGGCCTTCTTCTTTTTCTTTAGCCTATAGATGTCCACTGCTGGACAAAGGCCTTTCCCAAGGCTTTCCACGATGACTGATCTTGTGCTGTCCGCATCCATCGGCTTCCCGCGACCTGCACCAGGTCATCGGTCCACCTTGTTGGGGTCCTACCTACGATGCGTCTTCCAGTACATGGCCGTCACTTCAGAACCTTACTGCCCCATCGACCATCGGTTTTACGAGCAATGTACCCTGCCCACTGCCACTTAATTTTAGCGACTCGAAGAGCTATTTTGGTGACTTTGGTTCTTCTGCGGATCTCCTCATTTCTGATTCGATCACGCAGAGAAACCCCGAACATAGCTCTTTCCATTGCCCTTTGTGTAACTCTGAGCCTTCGTATGAGGCCCATTGTGAGCGACCACGTTTCAGTTCCGTAAGTCATCACTGGTAACACGCACTGGTCAAAGACTTTAGTCTTGAGACACTGTGGTACCTTAGACGACGAGAAGATGTAGCTTAGCTTCCCGAACGCTGCCTAGCCGAGCTGGATTCACCTACTATCTAAGTGTGTTTGGTATGATATGGTCTACCACCGAGATATTACAGTGTCCTTTCAATATTTGGTCCTTGTAATAAATTCGTGATACCCTTTTACAAGACATTTACAGTTAAACTATCAACTAATTAACTATTCACGAGCCGTGTACCGACCTCCGGACAATAGTATATTACAGCCTGACATCAGGTGTCCCTTTGACTGAGTTACTGCCAAAATATATAGCCATTAAAATTAATTGTGTCCCAATGTTCGGCCAATTGCTTCGTTGTGGTATTGACTTATTGCCAATTAATTGGTCTCGGCTAAGAGTTATTGCTGGATTTCGATAGTAGAAGTGCTAATTTTTGAAGTGAAAACTTTTCTTTTGGGGGGGATGCATTGAATTCACTTATGCATGACCGGGCCGACACTGTAATAGTTTTTTTGATTTTTACTTTTTATATATTCTGTGCTTTTTAATAATTTGTATACTTAACAAGGTGGACCCCAACAAGGTGGACCGATGACCTGGTGAAGGTCACGGGAAGCCGATGGATGCGGGCAGCACAAGCCCGGTCAGCGTGGAAAGCCTTGGGGGAAGCCATTGTCCAGCAGTGGACATCTATAGGCTGAAGAAGAAGAAGATTGTATACTAGCTTTCAGCCCGCGGCTTCGCCCGCGTGGAATTCGGTTATATCGCGCTTTTTAGATTTCCCTCGGGAATATCAAATTTTTCAATAAAAGATAGCCTACGTCCTTTCTTAGGGTCTAAAGATTGTCTGTGCCAAATTTCATCAAAACCGGTTGAGAAGTTTAGGCGTGAAAGCGTAACAGACAGACAGACAGAGTTACTTTCGCATTTATAATATTAGTATCGATGGATAGTATGGATGTAATAATAACTGCCTCGTTGCTCTAGTGGGCGTAAACGCTAAGGCTGAGCAAGAGGTTTTCTTTTTTTCTTTCTGAGCAGGAGGTCTTGCGTTTGATTCCCAGAAAGCAAAGTGTTATTAGATTTCACAGTTGTAGCATTAGATTCAAAATTAGGAAGCTGTTTGAAGTAGATAGTAAACTTTTAAATCAAATCTTACTTGACAAATATGCAAATCATTCTCATAAACTTTCATCTATTCATTTAAAATTATTCAGATTCATCTTTCCGCCGCCCAAAATAGAAGCCTCGACCCGCAGTTATTACCAGCAATTTCACAACCACAATTTTGATGTGTATCAGGAGGGGTGGCTGCACATCTATTAAATATCGGCCGGGGATTAAACTATGCATGGTAAACTGAAACAAACCCTTTTTCAATCATGAAGACTTACAGCTGACGGATATGAAATAGTTTTCAGCAGACATTGTGTAAACAGTTGACTGTACATATTGCCGTTTTGTGTGGATAAATGATGGAAATAGTGTGTTTGAGGGAATACGTATTTTTTCGCATGATGGTAAGCAGTGATGCAATCATTGATGGTAAAGCGCAGTAGTTTTTAAGAGCCTATTCACTCTAGCCGTTAGGTGAAAAATATCTTCGCGATCTAGCTTCCTTGGCCAAGCTTGGTGTCTTCTGTTTTACGAAGAGGCATTTGCCCTGCATTGGGACTACTATAATAAGTTAGGTAGAGGGGGGTAGGTGGTAGTTAGGTAGTATTTGGTATGTGTTTTGTTTCTGTGGAATAAATTATTACTGTTTCTTTCTGTTTGACTCTTTCGAGTCACTCTTGAATTGGGTTGTATCCTAAAAAATAATTTAATGTCCATTGAATAGATTTAAAAAAAAATATTGAACACGTATTTTTTCTTTCATTTAAATACTTAGGAAGATAATATATTGATTTGAAATGTTGCATGACGTCACGCCGTGGTACATAATATACCACGGTGTGACGTAATTAGCCCCCACTTTAATACGTTAGATCTCAGTAGTTTTTGGACAGCCGCCGTGGCGTAGCGGTAGCGGACGCGGCCGCTGCGCAAGGCGGCGCGGGTTCGATCCCCGCACAGTGCAAGTATTGGAGGTGCAAATATTTGTATGCATGAATATGAATATTTGCACTGGTCTGGTCGTGCCTCGGAAAGCACGTTAAGCCGTTGGTCCCGGTTGCCATACGAACATCTAGTGGCAGTCGTTACGGGTTGTTGGAGCCCTCAAAAATCCAACAATTGGTCTAACTGTAATGCTTCGATGTCGGCTTCGGGTTGTGGAGGTCTGACGGCAGTCGCTTCACGGAAAATGTCGAAGTTTAGCCATATCAGCAGTTGGACTGGTAAAGCGGTCCCCAGACTCCAAAGCTGAAAAAGGCTTCGGATGCGACTGGGATTAACGCTGGGATGATGATGATGATGATGAGTGTGGTTGAGGGAATATTTTTTTTTATAGTTATAAACTACTGCTTGACCGCAATCCCGTCTGATGGTACGAAGTGAATCAATCATTGATGGTCACAGAAATCGTAATAACATGACTTGTTATTACGATTTCTGTGTTGATGGTATAGCGCGATAGTTTTTAGAGCCTATTCACTCTAGCATTGAAGACACTTAAATTGTAGTGTGCCGGAAACACCGGCGGGGGCAAATTGTTCCAACCAATTTATGTACGCGGTATAAAAGATGAAAATTTCTAAAAGAAAGGGTGAGTTTTATGTGGGTGAAAAATTTCTGCGCGATCTCGCCTCCTTAACCAAGCTTGGTGTCTCTGTTTGTAAGAAGAGGCATTTGCCCTTCATAGGGATAATCATCATCATCATTATTATCTCAGCGTTTATCCCGGTTGCGTTCGCGTTGGAGCCCGGGGTCCGCTTTCTTGCTCGATATCCTCCATTTCACCCGATCTTTAGTATACTGTGGTGTGAGATTGACAATAATAAGTTGTATTTTATATATTTATTTTCTATTTCTATTCCTATTTCTATTTTTTTTTCTATTATTGATTCTAGCGAATAAACTACCTACTACTGTTTCTTTCTGTTTGTGACAAATTTTAAGTTCTCTAAATATAATCATGACTCTTTCAAGTCATGATTGAATTATATTAGAATTTACTGCGCCTCGCGGTTTCATCTGCCTAAGCTTCGATCCCCTGGGAATATCGGCTTAAAAAATTTTTTTTTAATGTTATTTTTGATTATAAACTATCTGTGTACCAAATTACATCCAAATCCGTTCAGTAGTTTTTGCGTGAAAGTGTAAGACATTCATTCATATGAATCGTCACAAACTTTCGCATTTATAATATTAGTAGGAAGTAATATAAGTTTAGTAACATTTCAGTCATGGGCAGAAGCTAGTAACCCAATAAACCACAACAATACAAAAACCCTCCTACATTTTAAAACTGAATTGGCAAAAAGTGTTGCGTGGTCAACCTGGCGGACTGGACACATGCCTACGAGGCAGTTAATAAATTGCAATCTGAGTGATGCGGACAGATTAGCGAGCACCGCGGACAGTTCAATGCACTGGATTTGTATAGAGCTGTTTGTACGAAGTGAGGATACGGTGAGCTGTAAATGGGCTCAGCATTTGACTCAAAATAGAAGAGGCTTCTGTGTAGCAGTGATCTAATGATGGTGATGGACGGAAAACATCGAAATTTAGTCAAAATCAGCAGTTAGACTGGTAAAGCGGACCCCAGACTCCAAAGCTGAAAAAGCTTCGGATGCGACTGGGATTAACGCTGGGATGATGATGAGTGTACTGGTGATGCTTATGATGAAGAGTACGTGTATTGAGGATTGTTAGGGTGTGTATTTTTTGCATAATTATCGCATATTTTAGTTTGTTGCTTTGGTGATAATGGCAAAGCTGAAAAAAGCTTCGGATGCGATTGGGATTAACGTTGTGATGATGATGATGATGAGATGACTGATGATGCTAATGTTGAAGAATACATGTATAGAGGATTGTTCCGGTAGAGTGTTTATTGTTTGTATAATTATCTCATTTTTTTTGTTTGTTGCTTTGGTGAAATGAAATCGTTTATTAAGCAAGTAGGATCACTGATCACTTCTACACGTCATGTTTATTTTTTATTTTATTTTTTTAACAATCTAGTTAAAAAAGAAGCCGTCATTTCCTAACTGACTACCTCTGAGAAGAAATAGCCGAAAAAAACTCAGGGATCGTCTTTTTTCAAGTCCAGACATTAAAAATGAAAATGTTTACAATAATTTACCTTATAATTACGCATATTGCTTAATAACAATGCTTAACAGAGCGAGCAGCTCAGTCCCAAGCTTTTTTGTCTTCTAAATAATCTGTGATTTTATAATACCCCTTTTTGCAAAGTTTGGCCTTTATATGGTTCTTAAATCGTTTAATGTAATTTGGCTGGGAATTTTAATCTAATATGACTGACTGCAAAGACGCTGGTCATAAAGCTGAAAGGGTTGAAAAGCGAGCTGATTTAGATTTATTTTTGGAAATTATCTTGGTTTTTAAAATCAACTTAAATTGATACACAAATGAGATAATTTCTGTCTAACCATTTCAAGTTTTCATAACGTCGTCGACTTCATAGACATAAATTTGCAGCATATATATAAATATATATATATATTTGCAGCATAATTACGTAACACACTATCAGTAGCAATGGGTTTTATTTTGACAGTTCAACAACATTCATTGCGTTATTTACATTGTTGAGCAAATACATTTTACGAACATATAGAGTAGTGGATTAGCAACTTGCTTCAAAATTATTTTAATTGATAGTAATAATGTGTTGCGAAACTTATTGCGTAATACGTCATTTATTATCTTGATTCATCATCATAATCAGCACTTTTACCGTCCCACTGCTGGGCATAGGTCTCCTCTCATACAGAGAAGGATTGAGCGTAATCACCAAGCTTTCTTAACGCGGGTTGGCGATCTCACACTTTAAGCACCTTTAAGTCTAGGTTTCCTCAAGATGTTTTCCTGTATCTTTTAATCAGTTATTGGTGTCCAAGATATACTTAGAAGGTACAGTTAAACAAGTCGTGGTGGCATAGTTAAAACACCGGCCTCTCAAGTATCAAGAGATTATCACACCAAAAACATCACAATCACACCTTCTCAATCAACTCCATAGCCTCCACTTGATCTGCCACGTTTAGCACGAAAGGCATATTGCGCCATCGCACCTGTTATTTTGAGTACATATTATTTACCATGATAAACCCATGGGTTATCCACCATAGCGTTTCATTAACAACTTTTGCTCAGCTCTTTGTTATGGCAGAGTGAGTTTGAGCGAGAAAGCCGTGGGAAGTTGAAAATGAAAGTTTTTGAGGCAGAGTACCTCGTAGATTATAGTGGTGTTGAGGAAATGAAGATGTGAGGAAGACTTAGGGTATTCCTACAGAAAAAATGCTACACATTATATGTCATGAACACAAACATCATCATCATCATCATTATATCAGCCGAAAGACGTCCACAGCTGGACATAGGCCTCCCCCATAGATCTGCACCGGTTTTGCGCCTCCCACATTCAGAGGTTTCCCGCAACCTTCACCAGGTACACCTTGTCGGGGGTCTACCCACGCTGCGTGTTCTCGTCCGTGGTCGCCACTCGAGAACCCATCGGCCCCATCGGGCATCAGTCCAAAAATGCAAAAAAATATGAATAAAATGGAAAAAGAACTTAAATTTTTACACGATAAACTTCAGTTTACGTTACAACTTAAAACATTTTTATAACTTTTTCGGTAGTATTCGGTAGTATACACTAAGGAATCAGTTTAATTGACATTGAAATAAAGTTGATATTTATTCTAACTTGAAATAAGATGGGGGTGTACACCTGCACCTGAGGGCAAATACTTGTAATTTAAAACGTTCAAAATCTACCTAGTCGCAGTATCAACTCGGTGATGAAAAAATGTCAAAAACTTGTCAAAATGTTGGGAAATCTGACGTACTTTTGACAGATTGAGAGTGAGATCAAACTGTGAACGTAAAATTAGTACAATTAGCCGTCAGTTCTCCTTCTGTCGGCCGTATCGTCTTCTTCTTCTTCTCCTTCTTCAGCCTATAGAGGACCACTGCTGGACAAAGGCCTCTCCTAAGGCTTTCACGATAACCTGTCTTGTGCTGCCCGCATCCATCGGCTTCCTGCGATCTTTACCAGTTCATCAGTCCACCTTGTTGGGGGCGTCCCTACACTGCGTCTTCCGGTACGTGGCCGCCACTACAGAACCTGCTGCCCCATCGGCCATCGGTTCTACGAGCAATGTGCCCCGCCCACTGCCACTTGATTTTAGTGACTCGCAGAGCTATGTCGGTGACTTTGGTTGGCGGTCGTTTATCTCGTAAACTACTACGCTGCTTCCCTGAGTGTTGGGTAGAGGTGTAGTTACAGTGCACCCAAATTTTGCCACACAATTTAATCAAATACAAATTTTGCCACATATTGTAACCGGATACATAATATTTTGGCACATATTTTAACCAGCCAGAAATTCTTCCACACATTGTAACTGGACACAAGATTTGCGACACATTGTAACCGGACACAAATTTTGCGACACATTGTAACCGGACACAAATTTTGCCATACATTGTAACTGGCCACAAATTCTGTCACAGATTGTAATTGTACACAAATTTTGTGACACAATGTAACTAACTAATATTTTGGCACATATTTTAACCAGCCAGAAATTCTTCCACACATTGTAACTGGACACAAGATTTGCGACACATTGTAACCGGACACAAATTTTGCGACACATTGTAACCGGACACAAATTTTGCCATACATTGTAACTGGCCACAAATTCTGTCACAGATTGTAATTGTACACAAATTTTGTGACACAATGTAACTGCTAAAATTGTAAATGCTAATAAGTATAATATTTATTATTCACAAAATCCACAGCTCTCTGAAGTTTTATCCTAAAATATATAAACTAGTATTACAGCTAATTCATCATCATCATCATCAACCTTTTTTATCGTCCCACTGCTGGGCATAGGTCTCCTCTTATACAGAGAAGGATTAAGCGTAATCACGACGCTTGCTCAATGCGGGTTGGCGATTTCAGACTTAAAGTCCAGGTTTCCTCAAGATGTTTTTCCTTCACCTTCAGTCATTGGTTTTCAAGATATACTTAGAAAGTACATATAACTTTAGAAAAGTTGCATTGGTACTTGCCTGACCTGGAATCAAACCCGCGCACTCATACTTGAGAGGGTGGTGTTTTAACCACTAGGCCACCACGACATTACAGCTAATTACAGATTTACAATATAGGTAGGTATGCAGCAGAAACAAATATACAGGGTAGTAGTAGAAGGTAGAAAATTACTACTAGCACCATCTAACATTGCTAAGTGTACAGTGTGGGTGAGTGTGTACGAGTGTGCATGAGGAGTTGCAAATGAGTGTGCGAATATGTTATAGTGGTATATACATATGAACTGATTGTTTAATAATCCCAAAAATAGTACCGATACCGTAATTTTACGTCGATTTAAAAAAGAGGAAATGAAATGAAATCGTTTATTAAGCAAGTAGGATCACTGATCACTTTTACGCGTCATATGTTACAAGTGAAACAATCTACTTCAAAGAAAAGTGCCTAAGCATTTTAAATACTGGAAATGCAATTTTTTATTGTTCCTTATCCAACGAATGATAATGCCTACAACTATCTATCAATCTATCACAAGTATCTATTACTTATTTCTACTAAGATCCACATTGTAGAGTTTAGCTGACCTGACATTATATAGAGTTTTAGGTGACCTCACATTGTATAAAGTTTTCATACAATGCATAGTCAGCTTATACTGGAAAAGCAGATATGCCTTAGTAAACCCGGTATCGGAGGTAATCGGTTTGAAATGATTTCAAACCGATTACCTCTTCCCAAAAAAAGGACTCGTTCCTTAAAAAAGTAGCCCTTGTCCAAAAAAGGTCGAAAGAAAAATGCCGGAGCCTGGACCAGTAGCAACTTGTTGACTTGTTGACACTGGTTGTAACAGGTTAGCAGTCTGTAAAACCTCCAGGTTTTCTTCTGTTTCTATTTATCCCAAATTATCATCTTCTGAGGGTTCTTCTTAGGCTTATTAGAGCGACGATTTTTGTGGGTGATTGATAGCAGTTGGATAAAAGTTGCAAAGAATTGAATTAAATGCTATTGGGGAGGATTATGTCCAGTAGTAGACTACTGCAGGCTGATGATGATGATTCTATCCAACAAACTCTCCATAAGATGGTTAATATTGATTACTACTGACCCAAAAACCAAAATTTACCCGATTAACTATTATACCTACGCAGGCATTGTGCCAGAAGAGTATTTTCATATTGACCCAATTTTGTCCCGTTTGTAAATTATGTCTGATAAATTGTTATTATTAAATCACAACTAAATCAGTTAAACATTTACTTAGACTGTGGCCTTGGTATTTCATCTAAAGTTTGTCTATAAAAGATTGCTCTTAGCGATAAGACCGCCCATTGTGTCACCCTTTGTAAAATTTCTTCAAATTTATTTATTTATTAAAACTTTATGCATATTGAAAAATATGGCACAATGGCGGACTTAATGCCTTAGGCATTTTCTGTCCAGACCAGTCTACCTTAAGGTGATGCAGAGACAACAAAACATGGTAGGTGCAAAGATATTAAAGTTCAAAGAGAAAAAATAATATTATAATAAATACATACATACAAAATATAAACAGTAGAGAGAGATAAAAGAATTATAGATAGAGAAAAAGAAAAAATTACATTTGGGATGAATCTGTCAAATTCTTGCGTACTTAATACACACCAAGGCAAAAAAGGAGTATTATATTCTATTCAATAATATATATGTCGTGGATAACGATTTAATTTTAATAAAAGTTGCTCATTTGATTATTATATTATTTTGTAATGGCGGCACGTGGACAAAGTCGTTTTGGAAAATGGGGATTGTCGAAGGCCAGGCACTTCTCTGGGCAAAACTGTGGGTTTGTCTATATTAATTGTTATTGCCAAGATTGGAAAGTATATTTACACTTCGTGCTTTGATTCAAAACTCCACCTACGAAATGGAGCCCGTACCACCATACCAAGATGCTGAGGACCCTATAGATCCGCCATCGCTAACGTCGTCATATACATATTTGATAATAGGTATTATAATGCAAACATATAGTAACTTCTCGATAATTTATCACCGGCCACCGCGTGTTTGCTGTAAATAAATCATCATCATCACAGCGTTAATCCCAGTCGAATCCGAAGCCTTTTCAGCTTTGGAGTCTGGGGTCCGCTTTACCAGCTTAACTGCTGAAATGGCTAAACTTCGACATTTTCCGTGAAGCGTCTGCCGTCTGACCTCCACAACCCGAAGGCGACATCGAAGCATTGCAGTTAGACCAATTGTTGGACTCTTTAGGGCTTCAAGAACGCGTAACGACTGCCACTAGATGTTTGTATGGTAACCGAGACCAACGGCTTAACGTGCTTTGTATTCATATTAATGCGTATAAATTAGGGTTGTAACGGAGGCTTGTTAGCGGAGGCGGAGGCGGATGCGGAGGCGACGAGTCTCACCTCCGCGGATGCGGAGGTTAACGGAGGCGGAGGCGGAGGTGAAACTACATATAGATAAAATTGAAATTTATGGTTAATTAAAACAAAAGTTTTATTTTAAATATGTACATTAATAGTAGTATACTTGGTAAAAAAAAATATTACCTTCTTGTAATGAAAATTAAGGAGAAACAAATTGTGCTTGCCGCATTCCCGCCTCGCACTAGTTGATTCTTGACCATTTCGACTCAAACGCGGCCGGACTATTTATTTATTGCATAAATACGTAAATAAACCTCCGTTATAACTCCGCTAAAAATTGAGCGGAGGCGGAGGCGGAAGCGAAGATACGATTTCTTGCGGAACTTCTGCAGTAACGGAAGCGGAGGCGAAGCTCCGTTACAACCCTAGTACAAATACTTGACCTGTGCGGGGATCGAAGCAGCGGCCGCGTCCGCTACAGCTATGCCACGGAGGCTGACTGTTTGCTGTAAATAAATAAATAATAATAATCGGTAAACATGATTCACTTTACGCCGCAGTTAATTGACAAGTGGTCTTTCTCGCAAATCTCAAGACATTCCAAGGGCTCTATTTAATTTATTAATAACTAAAGATGTGTGAGCCACACTCATTTAGGCGTCTGCCAGAGCTGTTCATCAATCTTTCTACTCTTGAATTCTCCAGTATTTTGTACAAAGATAAGGCAAAGATAAATGGCTTCCTAAACAGGCTCTTGACTGTCATTTTCTAACAAAAGTTGTTAAACTTTATAATTTGTTGATGTCGTATTCAACATCTTCACTACCAAAAATTCTATCAACAGCCCTGTTACTTACCATACTTGGTTAGCCAAACAACCAAAAGATAACTAATGTTCAAACAGGAAAAAAATCACTACAGAATAGCCCAACTCTGGTTTCTGCCTACCTACTTTTGGGCAAAAAACTCATCCACAGCTGAGGGTAACAAAAAATGTAAACAAAACTTTTTTTTATGCATCTTCGGACATGTTGTGGACTTGCTGATAACCTTTATGGGGTAAAAGGACCAATTTTTGAACATGGCCTTGCATCAATTTGGTATTAAATTTCTGTGCCCGAAACGAAGATCTCAGAGCTATTTTGGTACATAATTTTTTCACTTTGATTTTGACGTCAGAGACGAGTGAAGATGTAATAATATTTTAGTGTTATCCTTGGCAGAAACAGCGTGGTTATTGTATAAGATTGTGCGGACAGCTACTCGTGGAGGATAATCCCTCCTAATATTATAAATGCGAAAGTGACTCTGTCTGTCTGTTACGCTTTCATGTCTAAACCACTGAACTGATTTTATTGAAATTTGGTACAAAGATAGAGTTGATCTTGCGAAATAACATAGGATAATTTTTATTCCGTAATTTTAATTGTAATCACTCATATTTAAGGATTGTATTATGTTTATAAAATGATGTTTTTGTCTTCCTTCCTTAAATGTCGAAGCATGGTGAGATAGAAGCATTTTGGCTTGACTTATTTGGGCTATAGGAGTTGATTTTTTGATACTCTGGAGTTGAGATCGACTATTTGTAAGCTGATTATGAGATGACCTTGGACTTACCACAGATTGAATGTGGGAGGCCTAGGTTTGGCTTAGCCTGGAAGAAACCTATGTCTAGCACTGGCCTGAGGTAAGGAGAGTTGATAAGCTATGCTCTCTTAGTAAGTCTTCATATACATTAGAAATACCAATTCACAAGTACACAAGGACCCGTGTCACATTTTTCTCAAAACTTGTCTATAGGTAATTACAGAAACATTCAAAGAAATTCAGTAACTTTGTGATATTTACGATGCACCAAATATTATTGTGTCCAGAGTTTGGTCGTGGAGGGTCTCTAGATTAATCTCCCTATGACGCAGCATCGTTGGTCGTGTGGTTGGGTTTAACATTGCATCCATACATTTTCCTTCCTATTCACTCGGTTTAATAAAACAAAACACTGTGTCACATTTTTCTCAAAACTTGTCTATAATTACAGAAACATTCAAAGATATTCAGTAACAGAAACAGCATTTTCACCCCACATCAACAAAACTACAACGCAGTAGAATAGTCGTAAAAACGACTTCGCATAAAAAATTGTTAAAAAAATTCTATAAGTTTGTAAAAGTTAAAGCCATTAACTGATAATAAAACCATTAGCTAAAGGAAGATAAAATGAGTTATTGTTATTGAAATAAACAATTATGTGGTACAGATAAGGGATAATGAAATGATTTCACTTGCTTGTGACTATGACACTATACGGGATTTACTTTTTATATAAAATGTAATTGATTGTTTGAACCATACGACCAAAACCTGTAACTGGCCATTCTGCAAACGAAATCCTGTTCACATGATGACCACAGCTGCCTCCGTACGTCAAACATACGAACAATGTGCTGCAGGCAAAAATAGACCTTACAGTAGTCAGGTATTGATTTTGGCGATAGTATTTTGCATCATCACTCTCCTACTCTTCATTAATCAAATTATAATATTCCCACTACTGGCTGACACTTAACTGCATCGAAAGATTGGGAGAGTTGGCTAGTACCATTCTCAAACGTTGTGAACTTACACATATTACTTTTACAGCTAAATAGCTACCAGTTCCAATCCTTAAGGAATCTGTGTTGATAGTCATTTTCATGCAAATAATAATTAAGCAAAGTAAATCTGCTAAACAGCACCAACAATAATAAAACCACTAACGAAAAAAATCCAAAACGTACCAAAGGACCATTTGCATAAATATTGACAGGTTTAGGGAACGAAGACATAAAAAAATTTAAATGACAATACAGATTAACTTTCTGAAGTAAAATGAATAAAAGCAGTACCAAAAAAAGTGATCCCAAACACTTTGGTCGGTACCAAACCCACTCCCACGCTGATCGTTCCTCGCTACTAATCCGACGAACAATAAGACACAGCTGTGTCAATATACAGGTCAGACTAACACGGAGATGTGCGAGAACTTTTGAAGAACTGGTGGTCAGATTTTTGTTTCGGAAATTACTGTAGCTTTTTTTTATATATATTATAAACTAGCGCTTGACCGCAATCCTGCCTGATGGTAAGCAGTGACGCAATCGTTGATGGTAAAGCGCACTAGTTTATTAAGAGCCTATTCACTCTAGCCTTGAAGACACTCAAATTGTAGTCCGACGGAAACACCGCCGCTGGCAAATTATTCCAGTCCCTCGATGTACGCGGTATAAAGAAGGAGGCGAAACACTTCGTCCGGATCGTAGTGGTGTTAACAACGTAAGGGTGGAAACCAGCCGTACGACGGGTCGTCCGCTGGTGGAACGGAGATGGGGGAATTAAATCAAGCAATTCCATCGCACACTCCCCGAAATGCATCCCATAGAACACCGAAAGGCTGGCCTCTCTACGCCTGTGCTCTAGGCTTTGGAGACCAACTCGAGTTAAATCAGGGTCACCAATCAGCCTCTTTGCACGTCTCTCCACTGAATCCAAAGTGGCCAGGTGACACTTGGCAGCACCAGCCCAAATGTGACTGCAGTACTCCACACACGAAACTAAAAGAGGAGGGAAGGATTCGGATGAAAGAAACAGTGTTGACAGTTGCTCACAATTGACTTATCGAAGAATGACAGCCAAGACCAACAGTTTCCATGCTTTCAGAGGTATGGAACCAAGGACCGACCGCCTTAATTTTAGCTTAAACTGATCAGTCATCCAATTTTTTTAAATGTATGTATTTATAAACTGTCGTGGTGGCCTAGTGGTTAAAACGCCAGCCTCTCAAGTATGAGTGCGCGGGTTCGATTCCAGGTCAGGCAAGTACCAATGTAACTTTTCTAAAGTTATATGTACTTTCTAAGTATATCTTGGACACCAATGATTGAAGGCGAAGGAAAACATCTTGAGGAAATCTGGGCTTAAGTCTGAAATCGCTAACCCGCATTGAGCAAGCGTGGTGATTACGCTCAATCCTTCTCTGTATGAGAGGAGACCTGTGCCCAGCAGTGGGACGATAAACAGGTTGACGATGATGATGACTCCACTGCAATCCCGCATTATGGTAAGCAGTGATGCAATTATTGATGGTAAAGAGCGCTAGTTTATTAAGAGCCTATTCACTTCAAAAAACTGAGTGAATAAGAAGGAAAACGGCAGTTAAGCGAAGTGATGCAACGTTAAACCCAACAACACGACCAACGATGCTGCGCCAGAGGGTGATTAATATGGAGACCCTCCACGACCAAACTTTCTACACAACAACTTTTGAAGCATCGTACCCGGCACACATCGCAACACAACTGCTCAGACCCTTCCTTCCTACGGTTTCACCCAACATCATCGAACACGACGAATCGCTTGGCGGAAAGACTTTGTTCTTCTGCCGGTAGCCGATGTTATGGCCTACCACCGAGACCTATGCGACTATTAACACTTAGCCTTGAGTCCCTCATTGCTGTCATCACTATAAGTACTAAAACACACCCTTAGACCTAATTTACAACCATAAAATCTTTACTATAAAGCACAGCTGTTCAACGTAAACAATTCTAAGACCTAGATCGCAGGATAAGGCCTAAATTGTCGTTCAATCAACCTAGTTCGTAACAAACAAATTCCTTTGTTCTGAAACCGGTTCAAACCGGTATTTTAACTTTTAATGCAAAGTTTGATGTTAAGGTTGCTAACTTTGGTTTACTTTATCTGTTGGCAACTAATCTTGGAGCTAATGCATTAAATAGAATTACCTAGATTGAGTTAAGTAAAGATTTGCGCAGAAAGTGATGTAACTTTTACTTTAGAAAGACTATAATTCTAAAAAATGAATTCTAAATTCGAATATAATGTAATCATGATTGGAAAGATATGTAGCACCATCTATTATCATAATAACGTTGTTGTTGTTTTTTTTTTTCGGGAGAAAAGTTATATAGATGTTCTATGTTTGTTTTTGTACATCTAACTATGTACGAATGTATATGCGAAATTTGGATGATCGGTTCAGTGGTTTAGGCGTGAAAAGGTAACACACAAATCAACTTATTTTCAGATTTATAGTTAGGTATAAGTTAAGGAAGATAAATTAATGAACCAACAAATGAAATTTTGTTTTAATAGAATGTTACAGATAGGAGTACATCTGTCCAGTAGGTATATAGGATAGAAACAATATATAGGAACTATAATAATTAGAACTTTAACCATAATATCTTAGCTATAACAGAGGACGAAAATTTATCATCAACAAGACTTACTATTGTGTGCTTACAATATTTTGGAAAGAAAATCAAAAAGGAATTTTTAATATCTGTTTCCTTTAATTCGTAAAATCGTCCTAGAGGACTGGGAAAGTATACAAACCAAGGCCGATGACCTGACAAACATATTGGTTAGAACACACACCTAACAAAGTTAAGAGCAAGGCTTTCTTCAAGGCTAGAGTGAATAGGCTCTTAATAAACTAGTGCGCTTTACCATCAACGACTGCGTCACTGCTTACCATCAGGCAGGATTGCGGTCAAGCGCTAGTTTATAATATAAAAAAAAAAGCAAAATAACCAAATTGAAACCTGTTGAAAAGATACGATGGACAGGAATCAACAGGATTTGCAGGAGTTTGTAACCCTACTGCCTACCCTACCCTTGACCAAACCATCAGGTGGATCACTTTAGCAAAAAAAAAAAATATCGACAATAGCACTTTCGAACAATAACCGTCAATCCTAAACACGTGCAAGTAACACAAAAAAGCTTTTTTTGGCAAACCGACTCGTAGGTCAAATTAGGCAAAAAAATTTTGGAACTAACTTAACGTCTGCGTCTGTTGTGGACTTTATAACAAGATAGCAAATGTCAATATTGTTTATACAAACTGATGCTTTAAGATTGTCGAAGTAGAGCAAGAGTGATTGTTACAAAATTTTCAGTGCTGTCATTAAAAATCTAAACATCTAAGCAGTAGGGGTGAAATTCATTTGTGTTTAAGTTTGATAAATTTGTTGGGCAACACTACCTGTTACGCAAAACAGGGGTGGTTTAGAAATTAGTTATGGTACCCAGCACGATGTTTTGTTAAGCAAAATTGGCTTTGTAGTTTTTGGGCCAACTTTGTACGTGTCTACCAATTGATTAGTCAGTGAACTAGAGTATCCTCGAATAAAGACTTGTTTTTGTAAAGATCTGTAACAGACACCCTTCAAAATACATATATGTATACATGTAGTTTTTCATAATGAGGTAGGCAGGTATTCATTGGACGACGATTGGCAGGATTCCCGCACGGAACAATAAATTATGACCTACAAGTAGTTTTTCCGGGTCTAGATGTTTATGTATCTGAGTTTATATGTTTGTAAACGTTCCCACGATACAGGAGAAATTCCTAGTGTGGGCCAAACTTTTTTTTTTAATAAATAAGTAAAATAAACATCATCAATTTTATTACTAAAACTTTAGCTTCTAAATCTGGTTGACAATTGATTGAGAAAATTTTACAGTTTCGGATAGTTTGACCTATTGGCTGTGCTTATCTTTAGATATTTCCTTTACCCTTTAACCAGTATTCAACAATAAAAATTGACAAATGTAATATTAACGGAACTAAATTTATAAAATATTTTAGTAAGGAACCTTAAATTATTTCCATACATTGAATAATAATAATAATAGATATCATAGAAAAGTAGATGTCATATATCTTCAAATTTTTGGATCTAGGACCATTGAACTATATTACTAGCGTAATACCTCAGTGTCTAGGACATGTCGGTTTTCTCAACTTACATGTAAATCGTCATTGGTTGCACTTATTCACAAGAGTTCTGCTACATTATTAATGAAATTAAAACTATAGGAAATAACTGAACAAAAAGACTTGATTGACATATATGTGACGTAAGCTTCCTTCTATAAACTGCTGCTACTCGTTTCCTGTGTTTGCGTTTCTTAGGATTCAAAATAATATTACTGTCATCAGAATTATCTGAAAATATTTCTTCTATGTCTCCTTTTTCTTTTCCTTTGTTTGCGTCATATTGACCGCGAATTAAGGTTATTTTTTGTTTTTTAATAAAATTTTCGTACGCTTTTTTTGTTTCTAACTAACTTATGCCCATAATATTTCCCTTTGCCATCACAGTCAGCTGGAACTTCATCTGTACATACACTAATGCTCAAATTGCGTGTCGCACCGAAAATGAACAGATAGTGCGGTGCTAAAATAACTGATTGTTGTTTAACCTAATTTATCGATTCGCCCGCAACCAACTTTTTAGTTACGGTTTCATGGTGGAATCAATCTTCATTTTTCATTTACTGCTTTTGGATTTGTTGTGGCGCAGTCTGGGCTCTCCCACAAGTGTCTTCGAATTTTATGTCCTAGGTCATACTGATGTCCATTGTAAATCGAAATTTCGAATTATCGAAACTTTCAAAATTATAAGTACTAAAATTCATATTCGTTTCCAGAAACCGGAAATCTTCTTCGCCAAATAATTATCAGAAAGCATTTAAAGTGACCTCTGCGCTTCCAATGATATGTACAGTAGTGAACGGCAACAGATCAGTTTTGCCATCTTTCTTAACTGGTCTTTAGTAGACTGCTACTACGCTAGCTTTAACTGAAACGTGGTCAATGGAAATGAAAGGACAACGGAAAGAGCTATGCTCGGAGTTTCTCTGCATGATCGAATCAGAAATGAGGAGATCCGCAAAAAAACCAAAGTCACCGACATAGCGCTTCGAGTCGCTAAAATTAAGTTGCAGTGGGCGGGGCACATTGCTCGTAGAACCGATATCCGAAGACGCAGCGTAGGGAGGCCCCCAACAAGGTGGACCGATGACCTGGTGAAGATTGCGGGAAGGCGATAGATGCGGGCAGCACAAGACCGGTCATCATGGAAAGCCTTGAGGGAAGCCTTTGTCCAGCAGCGGATCTCTATAGGCTAAGAAAAAGAAGAAGACGCTAGCTTTATTTTACGTCTTAGTTGGAATATAAATACTTAATATTTTATGCATACAAAAGAGAGCTTTTTACACATTGCACATTGAACTAATTGTACACTTAGCACATACACTTTTTTATTCATAAATGTTGCTCAATGTCAGGTAGTGATTAGAGACGGTTTAACCTCAAATTTTGACTATTAAATATAATTGAACTTTAATCTTAATATTATAAATCGGAAAGTGAGTTTGTTTGTTCCGCTTTCACGCCGTAACTACTAAACCGATTGCTTTGAAATTTTGCAGACGTAAAGTTAGAAGTCTTTTTTTTAATAATTATAAACTAGCGCTTGACTGCAATCCCGCCTGATTTTAAGCAGTGATGCAATCGTTGATGGTAAAGCGCGCTAGTTTATTAAACCTATTCACTTAAAAAAACTTAGTGAATAGGAAGGAAGACGGCAGTTGGGCGAGATGGTGCAATGTTAAGCCCAACAACACAACCAACGATTCTGCGCCAGAGGGAGATTGATGTGAAGACCCTCCACGACCAAACTCCCGACACAACAACATTTGACGCATCGTACCAGGCATACATCGCAACGCAACTGCTCACACCCGTCCTCCGTACGGCTTCACCAGACATCATGCCGGAACACGACGAATCGCTTGTCGGCAAGACTTTGTCTGGTGGGTGGTAACTTCTGCCGGCAGCCGATGTGGCCTACCACCGAGAAAAGTCCGTATTAAATAATAGGGTACTTTTTATCCCGGAACAAATTGTTATCCCCGAAGGAAATCTAAAAAGCGCGATATAACCGAATTCCATGCGGCTGAAGCCGCGGTCGGAAGGCTAGTTTATAAATAAACACAATAGTTGAATAACTTACTGCCTTACTTCTAAGTGTGGCTGTATTCAATTCCTTATATGTATATAAAAAAGCAAATTCAAAACACTACCAAAATCAATATCATTCCCTAACGACGACCAATTAAGTCCATTCTTGAATAACAACCATAACCGGAAACACTAATATAATGTCGCTTACCGTTCATTTTTGTGTTTATAATGAGTCATTTAGTCACATTAGACTAATACACGTCATATCCTGTGCTCTGTTTGATATAGACAAGTGATTAAATAAGTGGATGAACCAGTTCAATTTCTGGTTTTTGATTGAAGGTTTTATTGAATTCTTATCATAGGAAATGTATTTTATTTTTATCATGATTAAACCAGGCATGTTTTGGTATTATTTCCACGATTCGAATAATTAATTTTTATTACCTACTTATTACTTTTTTTATTATTTAAAACCTTTTTAATTTTAAGTTTTTCTCTTGGTATATCCCCTGTTATCGAATATAATCAATGTAGCATACCTACTTGTAATTAGATGAATTTATGTGGAAGTTAGCAATTAGAAGATTTTACTGCAAACGAACAACTTTTCATAGCCCAGTAAAAAAACATAATCAAAATAATTAAAACAAATATATTATATTTGCCAGAAAATACATTGTTCGACAAGGGAAGATCTTAAATACCAAGAAATATTTGTATTTTGCCTGCAAACAAGCCTACAAATGATATTTATCAAAAAAAAAAAAACTTTAAGATGGAAGACTAAAATAATTGTCAAAAATTCAAAAATATAAAATAAAATTAAGAATGAATCATAGGTATTTCCTTATGCATCACCAGGTATAATGTTCTTATTAATGAAACACAAGCCACCTCTCTTAGATGTTAGTCTAGTATCTTATTGGTATATAATTTAGGTAGGTACTTACCAAGCGGACCCAGTGCATAGTGGTAGATTCACATGTCTTGGAATTTTTGGCTCTAGGACATGCAAATTTCTTCGCGATATTTTCCTGTACCGTTTCACCTTTTGAATTCCGAATAAGAAATTGTAACTGAAAAAAATTACAATAACAAATATTTTGGTTCATACATATCTAATATTTTGAATCAATTGTAATTATATCAAAAGCTTCAAAATTATAAGTACTAATAAATCCACTTCCTTTCCCAGAATTATCAAAACACATTTAAAGTGACCTCTCCGCTAGCGCTGACCAGCACAATCTGAATGACGGAGTCATATCAGTAACAATAAGAAAAAGTATATTTAAAATCACTTTACACTTTGGTTTCGCGTTCATTATGTTTAATATCCCCTTTAAAATCCATATGAAATAAACCAAGGGAAAAATAACGATAAAAAGTCTTAATAATAGTATCGCATGGGACATTCAATTATGTAGACATCGTTAATCTAATGAACCATAGCTATGGAGTCCTATTTATATTTTCCCATGCAGGTATCATTTACTATATTATTGCTTCACAAGTGTAAAAGAAATTAACCTCAAAGTGGTTAGAAAAGGATCAAAGGACCAATATTGAAAAACTACTACATCAAATTAAATTAGCTAACATTCACAGATGTAGTGGGTAGAGACTCATCCCGATAAAATGATAAATGATACACAATCACAACCTCTGTTTTTTTTTTTTTTAATTATAAACCAGCGCTTGACCGCAATCCCGCCTGATGGTAAGCAGTGATGCGATCGTTGATGGTAAAGCGCACTAGTTTATTAAGAGCCTATTCACTCTAGCCTTGAAGACACTCAAATTGTAGTCCGACGGAAACACCGCCGCCGGCAAGTTGTTCCAGCCCCTTGATGTACACGGTATAAAGGAGGAGGCGAAACGCTTCGTCCGGATCGTAGTAGTGTTAACAACGTAAGGGTGGAAACTCGCCGTACGACGGGTAGTCCGATGGTGGAACGGAGATGGGGGAATTAAATCATGCAATTCCCTCGCACATTTTCTGAAATGAACGTCTAAATCTGTGATAAAAAAAATAAAAATGCTCGAAAGTTTGTTTTTCTTCTTTTTAGTGGGTAAACTTCTGTAGGTCTCGTGAATGCAACTGGGAAAGCATGTTAAACTATTGAGCAAAACCACCGCCTATTATTTTGATGATGACGATTTTGCCAAGTTTCGTAATCTACTAACAAAATGGCGTTATTATGACTTTTCAGTGGTCAATCACTGACACTGCACTGCATATTTATAAATGTCCAAATTGAGTATTGAGAGTTTATGGAAAATCATTTCTATTGACTGGTTTAATAATAACGGCAATACGGCAATGTCATTCTATCACAATTCCGTTACTAGATGACTGAGATAATTAATCAATATTTATGAATTTAACAGATTACGAACTTTTAAGTACAACGACAATCGCATCGTGTTGTTATGACAAATACAAAGTGTGCAGACAATACGACAATCAATGAAAACACGGACAATGCTGGTTCCTAAGAATAATCCTAAACCATAGAAAAAGACCTAGCATCAAAAATAAAAAATTGAAAACTTAAAACAAACTAAATCGCATAAAATTGCAAACGGAATAGGACATGCTTTGAAAATATTGGTTCACCGACCTCCGATCGGCGACAGCGCGATCCTGTATCGGCTAGCTTTTTTCGCGCCATTATTATTAAAGTTTGGTACCGCAGGATGCGGTGGTCATTAACCTGTAAGCGCTTCCTTATCAACATGTAGATCCATCATGTAGAAAATGTGAAAAATGAAAAATAATTTCCTGTGACTAAACTAATGGACATATTCATATGATTTTTTATGGGTAAACTGAGAATGTGTTGAGGTACACGATGTTTAATTTATTGTCGTATTGTCAGCACCACTCTGTATAGAAATACCAGACTACGGCCCCTGCTCTCTTTTCAGTATGTGGCGTATTGCTATCTCAGACTATGAGAGCGAGGGAAGAGTGTGTGCCTAAGTTTGTGTACTTATAATACATCCCCTTGAGACTACTGGAGGAACATTTCAGCACACGAATGAAACTTTCTATCTTTCTCGTGCGCAATTCCACTTACACACACCAAACAAGACATTGGTCCCGATTCTCTTGTTAAAAACTAACCTAAATTTAAGGTAGGTGCATCTTTTTCTTTTTATTTCATTAAAAAAAGGACAGAAGATAAAATGTTATATAGTTTAGACCAGTCAAATTAATCCACGCCTGATGTAAATTTACGTATTTTTGGTCGCCATGTTTATAATCGCGTCTAAACTGTCTATGGAATACCTTCGGGGGCGTTCTAGTATTACGTAACGCAATTTTTGAAGATTTTTGGCCCCCCTTCCCCGCTTTGTAACGCACAATAACGTTTTTCTGTACCCCCCCCCCCCTCTCTAAACGTTACGTAACACTCAAGTGATCAATTTTATCCTAAAGTATGTAATAGTTTTTACACTTGGTATAGTTTTAATCTATTATGTTTATAGATTCCCGATACGTAAATGAAAAGGGTTGCCAGTTTCTGAATTATAATTCCCAAATTTTTTTGAAATAAATTCTATCTTACAAGATAGACCCCCTCCCGCCCCTGTAACGCATCGTATCATTTTGCGAGACACCCCCCAAATTGCGTTACGTAATACTTGAACGCTCCCTTCATTTGACAGGATTAAACTAAATGTTATCTTCTATCCTTTTTTAATGGAATAGTAAGAAAAAGAAGCAAATAACTTAAAATTTGTTTAGTTTGTGAAGAAGAGAATCGACGCCATTGTGTCGGCAAAAGCTATATCTCATAATGCAAGTAGGCTCTTAATATTGGTGCAATTAAAACCCACCTGGTGCAACCTACCACAGTACCAGCCCAAAATAAGAAGCCCATAAGCACCATACATCTATTTGAAGACAAAGAAATAAGTTTATTACTAACTAATAAAACAGAGTCAGTAACTCAGTAAAAACCCATTACGAGGTTTAAAACTGACAATTATACATTGTGTGTCTTTAAGCATTCTTTATCGGGCTCACACTTGACAAATTGTACACAGGGTGTTTTATTTTAAGCGTTTTATGTGTTTTCACAGCAGTCGGGTCTGGATTTGTTTTGGTATTCTGTGCTTTTAGACGAGCGTACATGGTAATTAATTTTTAGCACATATTCTTCGTGGGGAGACAAATAATGACGCTGGATTTGAGATACGATCATAAAATGTATGTTTGCCTAGCATATTATTTTGCAGCCCACTGGTTTTTTTTTTCTTTTCTCTTATGGCTTTGCACGGTTTGTGCATTTAGCCAATGTCACGTAATGAATTATTCATGTCGCAAAAACGGCCGCGCGAACCAAACACTAGGAGAAAGATTTGGTACAAAGCCAAGATGTGGCCACTATGCTACAATATTTCACTGTTCTTTATGAATTATTCACTGAATATACTTTTTACTACATAAATCATGCGTTTTTATTTAGTAAACGACACTATAAATAATTTAAAAATAAATAGTTTAAATTAGCCATTTAGTTAATTCAACTTTTTAATGTGTGATATTCAATTAGGTTGGAACTGTTACCAATCATGTACGAATCGAATTGGTTGCACTAACTAAGCCAGGGCAACCCAACCAAGTGGGTTACATAGGTAAAAACTCTGCATGTGAGCCGAGAGAGCGAAGCCAGGTGAGCATCACTTCCAAACTGATGAAAACGATTGACTAAACTGCTAATTTAACCAGTCCGTTGCGATACATAAATACTTAAATAAAAATAAAATAAGTTTATTTCATATCAATTTGGCTTACATTGCATAGCAAGGAGTCACCATATAGGCATAGAAATGTAGTAGATGGCTCCGCTCTTCGCAGGGCACGCCACAATAGTGGCGGTAAATCCTCTCTTTGAGGAGAGACGCCACGGCGCTCTCACCTTCGCAGGTCCTCACCGGACACGGTTGTTTCGGGCGGTTCCTGTTCTGGAAAAGGCGGGCCGCGACCATTGTGTCACCACTGTGTGGGTCGTCCTGAGGACAAGGGGGAGCATACGGTGGAGGTCTGCCCGGTTTGGGTAGAGCACCGCCGTGTCCTCGCAGCGGTAATCGGCGGCGATCTCTCGCTTCCGACCCTGGTCCAGGCCATGGTCCAGAGCGAGAGTGCATGGCAGGTCTTCATCTCATCCTGTGAAGCACGGATGCTGGCAAAGGATGAGGCGGAGCGGTTGAGGCAGCGGGATTCCCAACGCTCTTACGCCACTAGCCGCCGCAGGAGACGCCCTGGTCGAGAGACGACATCGAACTCCCCACCGTAGGTGGGGCCGCCCAGTAAGGACCAGGCCCGAGTCGACGGCGCATTGTGTTTCACTCGCGCCTCAAAGATATTTCAGCACATTGTGACGGGGTCCACGAAGATCGATGCCTCCTGGATCAGGGTTGCGGCTCGGTTAAAAAAGAAACTGTAGCCCTGGCGCATAGGTAGGTAAGTAAAGAAACAGCGAAGAGTGTGTCAGACTATTACTGGCTAAAACCCACCCAGGTTTTAGCCAGTAATAGTCTGACACACTCTTCCGCTCCGCCCAGAGCGGGGGAAGTCTTTTGATGATTCCCCATCCCAAACAAAAAAACGAAGGCTGCGCTCTTCCCGTACATTGTACACATGCATATGCACATTTAGTATAACGGATGAATACATTATGTATTAATTTCTCATCTGCTGGTCACAAGCCCCATAACAGGGTTTTTTTTTAATCTCTATCTGTCCTAAGCTGGAAGGACCAATATTGAAGAACTTTTTACAAATAAATAGAAACCGACTTAAAAAAAAAGCACTTAAAAGGATGAAGGAAAGGAAAGGAAGGTTTTTTGAAGTCGGTTCTATTTCTTTATAAACAGTTTTTATTTCATGCTTTTCAGTGTCTTAGTCGAAATTCGAAAATTATTCACCTCATAAAAATAGTGGCAGCCATAACCCATGTTAGAATAAGTTATCATCAATACGAAAAAAATCCCTATCTTAAAAAACTACTAAACCGATTTAGATGAATATTGCAATATTCCCCAAGTTGAACAATAGGTACCTAGTACAGCAAAAAAAGAATTACTTAAATCGGATTTGTAGTTCCGGAAATATGCGGGCACAAACATAAAAACATACATACCTACATACACTTTTGAAATTTGGCACATTGTTCAGACGCTGATATAGACTAACATACACGAAAATCGAGCAGTTCTGGAAATAATACATACATACGAGTCGAATTGATAACCTCCTTTTTTTGAAGTCGTTTACTAAGAATGAATATTGAATATAAGGTTAATAATAGGCTATTTGACAGATTTATAATTTTTATCTTGAATTACTTGGTTGCGGTTAAGAAGTTCACCCAAAATATTTTTTTTTTAATTTTAAATACGTATTTCGTAAGAAATATGCAAATAAAAATTCAAAATTCAAATAAGCCGCGAAAACGATATAATTAGCAATATGGCGTTGCACCTGGTAAGTGACGTCACAAGCGGTTTTCAGTTCTCAGTGGTGTTTGTTTGTAATTATTATTTGCTGTTGTTATCTAATAAAATGGTTTACAAGTGGTGTGCTGTACTGGGTTGTACAAATAAATCGATAAAAACCCCCGAAAAACAGTTTATAAGTTTGCCGAAAACAAGCGATGATGCGCGTATGACGTCATCGCGACATTAGCCAATCCGGATCGTTTCACAATGTGTGGCGCGAGAAACAAAAAGCCAAACATATTTTTGTGTTTTGGATATATTAATTGTTATTCTTTTTTTATTAAAACTCTTGTAAATGATATAAAGAACCCTCATTTTATGCAATTAAAGCAAAAAATCACAAATAATTGAATACTGTCAAATAGCCTATTGCATGTACAAATATGTATGTATGCTTTTTTCAGTATGCCTGCTTTTCTAGACCCAAACACAGCAGCTGCTGATCACCCCATAAACAAAGCATTTTATCTTCCTTTTACGCTTTCCCATTTGAATAATACCTGAAAATCCTACCATCAACGTCTTTTACTAACAGCAGTTATCACCGCACATAATTAAAACCATTGTCTTGCACCAAAAATTACGGTCCCCATAAATAAAAGCCGGGCTTCGTTTAAGACGCCATATTTAAAATAGTGCCATAAAAACCTCTTGTGTTATTACACCAAAAAAACTGGTCCTTTGAGCCGTTATAGTTATAGAGTGACACGGGTCATGTTTTTCTGGTCTTTTGATCCCAAAAAACGTGGAGAACCATCGATCTAGCTTCCTCGGGTACATGTCGGTACTAAATATTTTATTGGTACTTAAAGTCTCTTTATTATTCAACTCAAAGATTAGTGTAATAGGTATAATCATTAGGGTGACAGAGACTGAAGACTTTTTCTAAGGGGGTGTTAATTTTATCGCAAAAGATGGTACAAAGTTGCAGAAGAAAAATCGCCATCTTAGGCATAGTAATTCCACTGAGGTTAAAGCTTTTAGAAAACAAGTCCTATCGTTATTAGATGTAATTAATTCACATTGTCGCACCCACTCCAATTCTAGTTGGTTGCTCTGCACTCGAAGTTGTTGACGAGTATATATACCTGGGACAAACAGTCCAACTAGGTAAGTCCAACTTCGAGAAAGAGGTGTCTTGTCGAATCCAGCTCGGCCAGGCAGCGTTCGGGAAGCTACGCTACATCTTCTCGTCGTCCAAGATACCACAGTGTCTCAAGACTAAAGTCTTTGACCAGTGTGTGTTGCCAGTGATGACTTACGGAACTGAAATGTGGTCGCTCACAATAGGCCTCATACGAAGGCTTGGAGTTTCTCTGCGTGATCGAATCAGAAATGAGGAGATCCGCAGAAGAACCAAAGTCACCGGCATAGCTCTGAGAGTCGCTAAACTTGAGTGGCAGTGGGCAGGGCATATTGCTCGTAGAACAGGGGCTGTAAGGTTCTGGAGTGGCGGCCACGTACTGGAAGACGGCCTTTGTCCAGCAGTGGACATCTTTAGGCTGAAGAAGAAGAAGAATTCACATTAAATCATGATCAATCTGTTACAACTATGTAAATCGTTGTTAACGTTATGACATAATGTAGTTGATATTAATATTATTGAATACTCAGTTTTCGAATTGAAATATGGCGTTTTATGCCCGTGGGTGTCATAAAAGCAGTTAGTAGCTAGTTCAATTATTGCAGATTGTTAGACTATGGACCGCAGCGTTCACTTTTCATTACGATCGTGACTTTATTCCTACAGAAAAACGTGGTACAAAAGTCCTTGAAAATTTACAGGCGTTTCTGGACTTTATCTTGTTTTGAGATTATCATTGGTGTACTATAACAAATTGAACAAACGAGACCATATGGAGAGACGTGCAAAGAGGCTGATTGGTGACCCTGATCTAACTCGAATTGGTCTCCAAAGCCTAGAGCACAGGCGTAGAGTAGCCAGCCTTTCGGTGTTCTATAGAATGCATTTCGGGGAGTGTGCGAGTGAATTGCATGATTTAATTCCCCCATCTCCGTTCCACCAACGGACGACCCGTCGTACGGCTGGTTTCCACCCTTACGTTGTTAACACCACTACGATCCGGACGAAGCGTTTCGCCTCCTCCTTCATATCGCGTACATCGAGGGACTGGAACAATTTGCCAGCAGCGGTGTCTCCGTCGGACTACAATTTGAGTGTCTTCAAGGCTAGAGTGAATAGGCTCTTTATAAACTAGTGCGCTTTACCATCAACGATTGCGTCACTGCTTACCATCAGGCAGGATTGCGGTCAAGCGCTGGTTTATAATAAGTAAAAAAAAAAAAAATCAAAGGAGGACAGGCTATGGATATGTGAATGTACTTTCGTTTCCTCATTATCATATTTCCTAAAACAAACGATGTGTTTTCACCAACTAAGATACCGTTAGAAGCGTCATGTTGTTCCGCGGGTAGGCGCAGGATATAAGCTAAATTAAATCCAACACGGCGCCTTAAAGCGGATGATAAATAATAGATTTTTTGAGATTCATCTAATCTTGTGGTATTCAGCGTTCACAATTTACTTGCCAAAATGTAAACAAATATAAATATAAGCCGTACGAAGGAGGGGTCTGAGTAGTTGTGTTGTGATGTGTGCCGGGTACGATGCGCCAAATGTTTGTAGTGTCCACCATCGGACGACCCGTCGTACGGCTGGTCTCCACCCTTACGTTGTTAACACCACTACGATCCGGACGAAGCGTTTCGCCTCCTCTTTTATACCGCGTACATCGAGGGACTGGAACAATTTCCCAGCGGCGGTGTTTCCGTCGGACTACAATTTGAGTGTCTTCAAGGCTAGAGGGAATAGGCTCTTAATAAACTAGTGCGCTTTACCATCAACGATAGCGTCACTGCTTACCATCAGGCAGGATTGCGGTCAAGCGCTAGTTTATAATATATATAAAAAAAGTGGTCGTGGAGGGTCTCTAGATCTATCTCCCTCTGGTGCCACATCGTTGGTCGTGTTGTTGGGTTTAAAATTGCATCACCTCGCTCAACTGCCGTATTCCTTCCTATTCACCCAGTTTTTGTTTTTTAGTGAACAGGCTTAATAAACTAGCTCGCTTTACCATCAACGATTGCATCTCTGCTTACCATCAGGCGGGATTGCAGTCAAGCACTAGTATAAAATTATTAAAATAAAATAAAAGAAACACAACTTTATTTCTTACATACTAAAGTTCAGTTCACGCTACAACTACAAATATTTTTATAACTTTTAATCAAAATCCAACACAATTCTCAATGAAATAAAGTTGATATCTCGATACTCAGGCAAATAAAAACGAAATATGTACAACTTTTATGATCATATTGAGATGAAGTAAACTGTGACAAAGACATACAAAGATCAAAAGTCAAAGACATTACAAAAACTCTTGTTTTTAATGCCCTCAGACAACCTGCAGTATTGTCTCCTCAAATATGAGTTAGTCTTTAAAAAAATGCGAAGACCGCCCTAACATTTCTCTTCAAAAATTTGGTCTTTGACAAGTATTCCAAGTTCAAATTCAAGTTTACCAACGGGCGATGGAGGTGGCTTGATTGTTTGTTTGAACGCGCTAATCTCAGGAACTCTCTGGTCTGATTTCAAAAAATATTTTATGCTGTAAAGGGCGATATTGATCTATATTAAATCTTCTTCTTATATTTAAGGTAATAAATTGCATAAGGATTAATGCTGTATTGGTTAAAGTCGCTTCGAAAATTAGTCAGTATTTGTTGTAAAAAATAAATGACAAAAAATGTTTTTGTGGGATAGACCTTTTCAATGTGTACAATATTTAGTACATTATTGTCATAAATCTGGTAGGATTCAGCCTGCGTTTCACTGCAAACGCGATAAAAATGAAATTATTTACGACATCACATTAGAAACCTCAAAAATAATAGTGGTTCTCCACTATTTAATAGATGTTATTATACATATATAAACGTCCCTCTTTAATCACTCTATCTATTAAAAAAAGCATCAAAATCCATTGCATAGTTTTAAAGATTTAATCATATATAGGGGCATAGGGAAATAGAAAGCGACTTTGTTTTATAATATGTAGTGATAGTGATAAGATTCCTTGTGTGTATAATCTATACTAATATATTATAAAGTTGAAGAGTTTGTTTGTATGTTTGTTTGTTCGCGCTAATCTCGGGAACTACGAGTCCGATTTAAAAAATTCCTTTTGCGTTGGATAGCCCATTAATCCAGGAAGGCTTTAGGCTATATAACATCACGCTGCGACCAATAGGAGCGGAGCATAACTAAACCACGCGAATGAAGTCGCTGGCGGCCGCTAGTGCATAATAAAGATTATTTTAATGACCAAAGTTCTTTAAATACCTCTTCTTAAAACAACAGGAACTATCAATATTCCTGTTTATACCAATCAAAATTAATGTTCTCATAAATATTAGATTCCTTTGTCAAATCTCAAGGGGTTCGGTAGCTGAGATGTTTGGACATAAAATCAATCACACGTGGTATTGACGTAAATACGGTTAAACTGGGATTTCGACAGTTATTGGTCTATTAAATGTGTGAAGTCCCTTGACGGTCGGTATGTTTGTTTGTTTTTAAACATGTTATAGTAGAAGAGATCATCGTCTGACAGCCTCCGTGGCGTGGCGGTAGCGAATGCGGCCGCTGCGCAAGGAGGCGCGGGTTCGACCCCGCGCAGTACAAATATTTGTATGCAGGAATATGAATATTTACACTGGTCTGGTCGTGCCTCGAAAAGCGCGTAAAGCCGTTGGTCCCGGTTGCCATACGAGCATCTAATGGCAGTCGTTACGGGTTGTTGGAGTCGATATCGCCTTCAGGTTGTGGCGGTCAGACGGCAGTCGCTTAAAGCTGAAAAGCTTCGGATTCGACTGGGATTAACGCTGAGATGATGATGATGAGTAGAAGAGATCATCGATGCCCTAGTAGTATTGGCCGACTTACAAGTTGTAGTTCGTAGGTTCGAACCCGGTCAGGGGTTTTCATCATCATCATCATCATCAACAACCTTTTTATTGCCCCACTGCTATGCACAGGTCTCCTCTCATACAGAGAAGGATTGAGCGTAATCACCATGCTTGCTCAATGCGGGTTGGCGATTTCAGACTTAAAGTCTAGGCTTCCCCAAGATGTTTTCCTTCAACTTGTAATCAGTCATTGGTGTCCAGATATATTATGTAGAAAGTACATATAGCTTAGAAAAGTTACATTGGTACTTACCTGACCTGGAATCGAACCCACACCCTCATACTTGAGAGGCTAGTGTTTTAACCACTAGGCAGCCACGACTACAGGTCAGGGGCTTTAATTGGTGTAAATTATTCACCTCATTATCCATCATCACCACAGCTCTCAAAACGGTGAAGGGAAACATCTTGAGGAAACCGGCATGTCCTACAGACAAAATCTTTGAAGACATGTGACATCTACCAATCCGCACTAGGCCCGTGTGGTGTTATGGCCCACTCCCTCTCACCGAGAGGAGGCCTGAGTCCCAGGAGTATAATGTTCCCACATTATAGGCTGAATATGCCCCCCAACGTGGTCGCTCACAATGGGCCTCATATGAAGGCTCAGAGTCAAACAAAGGGCAATGGAAAGAGCTATGCTCGGAGTTTCTTTGCGTGATCGAATCAGAAGTGAGGAGATCCACAGATGAACCAAAGTCACCGACATAGCTCTTCGAGTCGCTAAAATTAAGTGGCAATGGGCAGGGCACATTGCTCGTAGAACCGATGGCCGATGGGGCAGTAAGGTTCTGGAGTGGCGACCACGTATTGGAAGACGCAGCGTTGGGAGGCCCTCAACAAGGTAGACCGATGACCTGGTGAAGGTTGCGGGAAGCCGATGGATGCGGGCAGCACAAAACCGGTCAGCGTGGAAAGCCTTGGGGAGCCAGCAGTGGACATCTATAGGCTGAAGAGGAAGAAGAAGATGCCCCAAGAGTTAGTTGGTGGCCTAGTGGTTGAAAACACCTGCCTTCCACGCAAACCTTGCCACCTTATGACTTCGTGGGTTCGATTCCAGGTCAGGCAAGTACCAATGTAACTTTTCTAAAGTTACATGTACTTTCTAAGTATATCTTGGACACCAATGACTGAAGGTGAAGGAAAACATCTTGAGGAAACCTGGACTTTAAAGTCTGAAATCACGAACCCGCATTGAGCAAGCGTGGTGATTACGCTCAATCCTTCTCTGTATGAGAGAAGACGTGTACCCAGCAGTGGGACGATAAAAAAGGTTGATGATGATTATGCCCCAACAAATATATTGAAATATCAAAACTGAAGCTGTGTTTCGATCCAAATCGAATTGAGACAAAGACAATAGACTGTAAACAGGTCTCGGACCTTGACAGTGTAATTATAAAGAGCCATTTGCGCTGTAATCACGAAGCGAAGGGACCGCTTTTAAGAGATAAAGGTGGCGTTTGATTTGCGCGGTATGGACTTAGGTTTCTCTGTAGGCCATTTTAACCGCTGGGACTAATAGTACAACATTATACTCAGGACATAATAATTAGGTACTCTACCTAATAATTTTATGTCAGAAAGATTTATAAAAAATATTGAACACGTATTTTTTATATTTTCTTTCATTCAAATACTTAGGAACATATATTGATTTAAAATGTCGCATGACGTCACGCCGTGGTACAAAATATACCACGGCGTGAAGTAATTGTTCCCCACTCCGTAACTTTAATACGTTATATCTCAGTAGTTTTTGGTAATTTCGACAAAATAATATTTTATAAATACAAAATATTATTATAAAGTCTTATTTTTTATTTAATCTACTAATTATTTTTTTGATTTTCATACCTTGGATACATCCCTATTATTTCATTATCTGCCTAGCCTTTTTGCAACTATGTTGCGACTATGTTGGGTGTCTTAGAAGCAAAAACTTCGATGACATGTGACATTTACCAACCCGCACTGGGCCCTCGTGGTAGATTACGGCCAACTCACTCTCATCGATAGAAGGCCTTATCATGGCACATCCCAGAAGTGGAAGCATTATAGGCTGAATATGTTGGGGTCGCCTTCCAGTCTATCATCATCTTCATTATCAGCCTCTATTCGTCCACTGCTGGACATATGCTTCGTCCATGGCACGCCAATAAGCTCGATCCTCAGCAGTTCTCCGCCAATCTAACCGGATTCAAATGAATACCAGTATTTTACATGGAACGACTGCCTACCTGACCTCCGCAACCCAGTTACTGGGTAATACGATACCCTTTGGTAAGACTGCTGGTCTGACTTTCGGGCTTCTGACTCTCCGTAACGACTGTCAAAGATCTACAAATGACAGCCGGGACCAACGGCTCTACGTGCTTACCGAGGCGCAACCACACATTATCTGTGTTCTAATAAATGTAAGATATAATAATCTAATCAAAGTGAAGTTATTGAAAGTTAAACAAATACCAATTTTTTTTCAACTGTAAATGGGTTGAGATCACAGTAACTAGTACTAAAAAAAGCTATTTTTATTTTATTTTGTTATAGCGTAAACCTTACTTTGATGTGTAGGAATAAAAAATTATATTCCATTCACTCTATAGGTACATCTTCATTTAAAAAATACTTCTGCAAAACAATTACGTAACACACTATCAGTAGAAATGGGTTACATTTTGACAGGTCAACAGCATTCATTGCGTTATTTAGGTTTTTGAGCACAGAGCAGACATATTTTTACATGGAGTAATGGATCAGCAATAAGCTTCAAAATGATTCCAACTGATAGTAATAGTGAGTTACGTAATTATTATAACCGGTCTATAATAATTAAAAAAAAAATAATATCAATGATATTAAAATATTTAATATCATTTTGGCTTACATTGCATATCACAGCTTCGCGATTTAAGCATAGAAATATCGGTAGTTGAAGGCTCCGCTCTTCCTCTACATTATAAATGCGTAAGCATGAAAAAAAAAAAACAATAAAAGCAAACTTATTACAAATAAGCTCTGTGATAAATAAATGATTTAGAAACGCGTAAAACAAACTTAGCCCTAACAGATTTGTCGCCGGCGGGTGTGGCACAAATTCAGTTTTTACTCATAAATATATTGTTCCAGTCGCTACAGCTGCTCTGTTGCGTGCGCCGGCGCAGAACAATAGCTGTCATCGATATACACCAATCATAGTTTATTGGAAATTAACTTTGATTGTTAGATTAACTGTGCACGGAACTAGTATTTTTATGCATTATGTTTGAAACACAAACTTAGAAATATATGCACATTAGATAAAAAAAAAACTACATCATATTCATTGTAATTTAAGTAAACTGAGTCTTAATAATATGTACAGTCGACAGCACATCAAGCTTCTAAAATCTGTCGCATTTCATTTTAAATTGTCATCTTTATTGCTGGGGATATTTGACAATTTCTAGTAGCTTGACCTGCTGTCTTCCGTACAAGTCAAAGAGCATCGATAAATTCAGATTTTTCAGGCTTCTTAGTGTTCGTAACGACTGTCAAAGGCGGTTCCGGCTGTCATGCATGCTATACGTATACGGGACCAACGGCTTAACGTGGTTTCCAAGGCACAACAGGTCTTCGCGTATAAAGGTGACCCATCTACGGACCATCCACGAGAAGCGTGGCTTAACCTGATTGATTGACACGAGCGGCTGTTTTTACTCAGCTTCTTCAATTCAATAATGATCATCATCATCATCTCAGCGTTTATCCCGGCTGCATACGCGGCTTTCGCGTTGGAGCTCGGGGTCCGCTTTCCTGCACATTCTCCTCCATTTCGCGCGATCTTTAGCATCCTGTGGTAAGAGCTTGTTGGCTTCTTGACTTCAATTCAATAATTATATCTGCCAAAATGGGCAGAGATTATTTGGCAACTCTTACGCAAGGCAAAAAGGGTAAGTGATAAAGTGACACATCAAGTCAATTATGGGAGAGGTGCAGTAGTTCGATTCTATAACTATCTCACCATGACACACACACACACACACACACACACACACACACATCACACTTTGGTGAAGTAAGTGTGGAATGTGTATGTTGTGGTGGCCTAGTGGTTAAAACACTAGCCTCTCAAGTATAAGTGTGCGGGTTCAATTCCAGGTCAAGTAAGTAGCAATGTAACTTTTCTAAGTTATATTTACTTTCTAAGTATATATTGGATACCAATGATTGATTACAAGGTTACGGAAAACATCTTGAGGGATTATGGACTTTAAGTCTGAAATTGCCAACCCGCATTGAGCAAGCGTGGTGATTACGCTCAATCCTTCTCTGTATGAGACGAGACCTGTGCCCAGCAATTGGACAATAAAAGGTTGTTGTGTGGAAAGAGCTGTCATAACAATTAATGCTAGAGATTAACAGCTCACTCTTACACGGGACAGCCTCCGTGGCGTAGCGGTAGCGGACGCGGCCGCTGCGCAAGGTGGCGCGGGTTCGATCCCCGCAGAGTGCAAATGTTTGTATGCATGAATATGAATATTTGCACTGGTCTGGTCGTGCCTCGGAAAGCACGTTAAGCCGTTGGTTCCGATTGCCATACGAACATCTAGTGGCAGTCGTTACGGGTTGTTGGAGCCCTCAAAAGTCCAACAATTGGTCTAACTGCAATGCTTCGATGTCGCCTTCGGGTTATGGCGGTTAGACGGCAGTCGCTTCACGGAAAATGTCGAAGTTTAGCATGGCTAAACTTCGACGCTTATTAACGCTGGGATGATGATGATGGTGATTAACAGCTCACTCTTAGCTTGCTCGAAATGTCGAAGTTTAGCATGGCTAAACTTCGACATTTTCCGTGAAGCGACTGGAGTCTGGGGTCCGCTTTACAAGTCCAACTGCTCATATGGGAGCAGTTGGACTTGTAAAGCGGACCCCAGACTCCAAAGCTGAAAAGGCTTCCGATGCGACTGGGATTAACGCTGGGATGATGATGATGGTGATTAACAGCTCACTCTTAGCTTGCTCCATCTTACTTTTCACCGTTATATTTTTACAGAATAGGCTGGTCAAGCTACCCAGGACTGCCAAATTTTCCCAATCAACCCTAAGTCTTAATGCTTTAGCAATAACGTTGAAAATCTACCAGCTAAGCAAGGTAAAAAGTGGGACTGATATATTGGATCAAAAGACCGAAAACCGGCAAGTGCGAGTCGCAATATACAAAGTATTTTATGTTTTAGCGGGAATAGATATACATTATTTGTGAAAGTTTTCAACTGTCTCGCTATCACAGTATACATACATCTTAAAATCATCAAATGACCTCTCCCGCTCTGGGCGGAGCGGAAGGGCGTGTCATACTTTTACTGACTAAACCCACCCGTGTTCTTTGCTTGTGGGCTGGGGCTCTGGTTTCTTTCAACCAACCCGCAGTCTTGAGCCATGCATCGGTCTTCGTGGACCCTGTCACGATATGCTGACATCTCTTCGAGGAGCGTGTGAAACAGAACGCGCCGTCGACACGCGCCTGGTCCTTACCGTCGTCTGTGGCGGCTAGATGCTTAGGGCGCTGAGAATCCCGCTCCCTCACGCGCTCCGCCTCCTTTTTTGCCAGCATCACTGCTTCGAAGAAGGAGGTGACGACCTGTCATGCACTCTCGCTCCGGACCATGGCCTGGACCAGGACAGGACGCGACAGATTGCCACTGATCGCCGCCACGAGGACACGACAGTGCTCTATCCAAGCCGGGCAGACCTCCACCGTATGTCAATCCCCACAGTGGTGGTACCCTGGCGTTTCCTCCCTCAAAAATAGGGTCCTCGTTACCCTTTCGGTTCAGATCCTTAAAAAAACACAAAATTAAATCACTCAAACCCCTTGTTTAATAAATACTACTAATAAACATCCATCCAACCATTTGCACAAAAAACAATAGTACTAGTAAATAAACTAAATACAGTTAGCCTCGTTAATGACCTAGGATAGTACGCTCGAATTGTCTGCCTGTCTGAACTTGACCTAACAATTCATCGGCAAAAAATATCTCATTCTAGAACACCTTTTGTAGTCTGCTGAAAAACAAATGCCGGTAGCATGGCACTTAGTCGTTAAGGAATAAGGGTGGATTTTGAATGGTATGGTGGAAAAGTTAAGTTTGTAAGCAAAGGCGTGTGCCGTTACGGAATATGTGCACGCGACTGCAGCCGGTAAAGACGAGGTTATACGTTTGGATTTAGGCTTTTTGGGAAATGTGTATTTAAAAAAATACAATATATCATTTTATTGTTTTCTATTAGTCTAAATATTGTGGATGAAATTTACCCGAAAGTCGGAAATTGAGCTAACAACTGACAACACGGTAAGCGCAGTGGCTGAGCGATCGACTACTGCGCTGCGTGTCGCGGGTTCGATCCCCACACAGAACAAATATTTGTATAACTTACAAGTAGTTGTTCCGGGTCTGGATGTTGGCGTTTATATGTTTGTAAACGCACTCACGATACAGGAGAAAGTCCTAGTTTGGGTCATCGCTTTTTTATGTTATGCTTGCTTAGGAGTTCTTATAGAGAATGTGAGTAATAATACAAACCATTTCTGGTTTAGTGGTTCAATAAATACTTTTCAAATCCGGCTGAGTAGTTCAAGAGATTAGTGCGGTTAAACAAACAAAATAAATTCTTCGGGTTTATTGTTAAAACAGCCAATCGATTATGTATAAATCTCTTGTACGATTGTAGAAAACGAATGTATCGTTGAGTAAAGTGAGCTTAGAGTGAGTTGTCATATGCCTAGCATTAGTTGTCATATGCCTAGCATTAGTTGTCATATGCCTAGTATTAGTTGTCATATGCCTAGCATTAGTTGTCATATGCCTAGCATTAGTTGTCATATGCCTAGCATTAGTTGTCATATGCCTAGTATTAGTTATCATATGCCTAGCATTAGTTATCATATGCCTAGCATTAGTTGTCATATGCCTAGCATTAGTTGTCATATGCCTAGCATTAGTTGTCATATGCCTAGCATTAGTTGTCATATGCCTAGTATTAGTTATCATATGCCTAGCATTAGTTGTCATATGCCTAGCATTAGTTGTCATATGCCAGTATTAGTTGTCATATGCCTAGCATTAGTTGTCATATGTCTAGCTAATGCTAATGCAATTCTGTAATCATCTCATAGTGAAAACTTAGGTGGAGAGAGATGTCATTCCAACTTATGCTAGGCATATGAATAGATTACTATTCATATGCCTAGCATAAGTTGGAATTACATCTCTCTCCACCTAAGTTTTCACTATGAGATGATTACAGAATTGCTTCAGATATCGCTGTGAACAGAATAATAAAAATGTATCAGAGAATTCTTAGGTTGTTCCATTTTCATACCTGGATACTGGTATGAACAATCGATAACTTTTTGCTTTCTCGCTACAGTTAGCCAGATATTTTCCCACGACCATTCTGTCTAATAAAAACAATAAAAATTATACAATAACCATATAGTTTGTACTGTATAAGTGCGATATTGAACTCTATTTCTAAGTAGATAAAGACTAGAGACAACAATAAGAAATCCGAATCCGTATCGGGTTAATTGGTGTTTTCTTTTTAATTTTTTATAATACAGGCCGCATCCGCATTCGGTTTTTGTAATTTAAAAATAAGTAAGTCAGCAAAGTGGGCTTCTTCAACAATGGGGAAGAAAACTGACAAATCTCGCCACTAGAGGCGCTGTTATCGTTTGACCCAAATAAACTGTCAAAACCCATTGTAATTTGTTCGAGTTTACGTTGTTTATAAAAATGTAAAAAATATGCCGCGTTGTGTAGCAATTTGTTGCAATAATAACGGAAATCACTCGTTCCCTAAAGATATGCATTTCAATTTAGAACAGAATATATAGATTTCAATAAAGATTATGTTGATGTCTCTATAACTTTCTGAAGTCGGTAAATCAATTTTTTCTCTTGAATTTCTTGTTTTTGAGGAACCTCGAAGTCAAAATTCCGGTCATACGATTCAAGTCTGGTTACCTAATAATTTTACGTTAATAGGGTTGAAACTTTCAAAATTTGGCAATAATGAGTACATTAATATTTACTTAAATATAACTAAAGAAACATTAAACCTAATATAAAATTAATGTAACTTAAAATTACTAACAAGTCTGCATTCAGTTTAAAGTCTGGGCATTGTTATTTGCCTTGTAATTAGATCAGCTTTTCGTCCTTTTACTGAAGCTCCTCTAGACTTTTAACTCCTTTTTTAACTTGAAACAGTCCATGTACAATACATTGCTCTGCTTTACCTAAAAAAACTCATCAAACACAAAAAAAACTCAACATAAAACGTGATACGATTGACAGCTAATTGTTATGAGTCAAACGCCATCAGCCAAATCTGCAAACAAATAGCTTTGCGTTTTCTTCCCCATTGCTGATCGATGTTGTAAAACACCTCACTGTAAAAGTATTTATTTATTTGTGATTTGTACAGGAAGATCCTAAATCTAAACTAAATTAAACACAATTAAAAATAAAACGCATATTATAGTCGACGACGGCTGGTTGTGTTTCATGCGCGTCTCAATGAGTTGTCAGCACATCCTGACACGATGAGCTGACACCTGAAATCTACCCACGAAGACCGATGCCTCCTGAGTCATGGTTGCGGGTTGGTAAAAAAGAAACCACGGCCCTGGTGCACAGGCAAGCAAAGGAACATGTTGTTAACACCACTACGATCCGGACGAAGCGTTTCGCCTCCTTCTTTATACCGCGTACATCGAGGAACTGGAATAGTTTGCCAGCGGCGGTGTTTCCGTCGGACTACAATTTGAGTGTCTTCAAGGCTAGAGTGAATAGGCTCTTAATAAACTAGTGCGCTTTACCATCAACGACTGCGTCACTGCTTACCATCAGGCAGGATTGCGGTCAAGCGCTAGTTTATAATACAGTATGTTAAATAACAGAGGGCGTTCCCTTAAACTCGTTAATATATATCATTAATAGATTAAAATAAAAATATCAGCATAGAAAAATAAGCATAAAAAATCCGAATAAAAAAAATTCTAATTGGAAATAAATTTGAAACCTCCTGTTTTAAATCAAAATAGTAGTCGTCATGTATAAATAAATTGCGACGTTGCCGTCTTTCATGTTCGCGTGTACAGTGTGTTTCTTTTACATGCCAATTTAAAATTTTTATTGAATATTTTCTTATTGGAAAAAATTTTAAAACATTTTGTTTTCGAATGGAAATATTTTTTTAGCATGTATGTATGCTATACTATTTCGGGTTAACGGGAACGCCCTCTGTTAGTTAACATACTGTATAGATAAATAAAAAAAAAAAAAGAACATGGGTGGGTTTTAGTCGGTAAAAGTCTGACACGCACTTACGCTCCGCCCGACAGCATAAAAGGCCTGAAATATTGTATGATTTACTGTCTAAATTTTCTAAGCTGCAAAGGAGCTTTCACATAAGTAATTTCATATTGAAAACATTTTAGAACCCCTAGAAGTGCAAAATCTCTATGCCAGTACCATATTGCAAGATATAATTTCAAAAAACCAATTTAACCGTCAAATTACAAGAGAAATTACAAATTTTCCAAAAGAATTACAATCATTGCTTTTTTATTACGGCAATACCAAATACTTGGTACATTTTTTACGATAGCAACATTTGAATAGACGTAAGGTTTGTAGGGGAAAGCGAAGTGCAAAAATACGCGGTTTTTATCATTAAAATTAATGTTATTGTACAGGATAATATCTGTGGAATTACTGATGGAGCAGTTTGAGGCAACCCCAATTTTTGCGCAGCTCTCATTTTATATGCAATGTGGATGTATGAAAACTACCAAGATGATATCGAAAGGAATTTCTGTATGATTTATTTATCGAGAAATATAAGTGAAGTGATTGTAACAAGTGTTATTTTATTGATATAATGTATTAATCAAGTGTTATTTTATTGATATAGTGTATGTTATTTTATTGATATAGGTAGTCATCATCATCATCTCAGCGTTTATCCCAGTCGCATCCGAAGCTTTTTCAGCTTTTGAAGTCTGGGGTCCGCTTTTCCAGTCTAACTGCTGATTTTGGCTAAACTTCGATATTTTCCGTGAAGCGACTGCCGTCTGAACTCTACAACCCGAAGGCGATATCGAAGCATTGCAGTTAGACCAATTGTTGGACTGAGGGCTCCAAGAATCCGTAACGACTGCCATTAGATGTTCGTATGGTAACCGGGACCAACGGCTTAACGTGCTTTCCGAGGCACGACCAGACCAATGCAAACATTCATATTTCATGCATGCAAATATTTGCACTGCGCCATTTTATTGATACAGTGTATCAATAAAATAACAATGATTACAATCAATTCAGACAGCCAGTGTCCGATAATTCACCCCCACCTAAACATGGAGAACATTTTGGATGAAACTTGAACCAGCAGGATAATTGCGTAACATACTAGGTACCAGTAGCAATGGGTATCATTTTGACGTCCTCCGTGGCGCAGCGGTCAATACGCCTGCCTGCGACGTGGAGGCCCCGGGTTCGACCCCCGGCCAGGTCATGATGGTAACCATCTTTTCCTGATTGGCCTGGGTCATGGATGTTTATATCTATATATGTATCTATTTTAAATATAGTATCGTTGAGTTAGTATCCCATAACACAAGTCTCGAACTTACTTTGGGGCTAGCTCAATGTGTGATTTGTCCGTATATATTTATTTATTTATTATTGTGATAGTTCAGCAACATTCATAGCGTTATTTTTATGTGGTTGAGCAGACATATTTTTCGAAAATATGAAGTACCTAATAGATTAGTAATTTGCTTTAAAATGAATCCAATTGACAGTAATAATGTGTTACGCAATTAGGGTGCAGTTTAAATTTTAATACATCCATTCAGTAGTTCTCACGTGAAAGAGCAACTAACATACAAATTAGGGTGCACTTTAAATTTTACTAGATCCATTCAGTAGTTCTCATGTGAAAGAGTAACTAACATACAAATTAGGGTGCAATTTAAATTTTACTACATCAATTCAGTAGTTCTCGCGTGAAAAAATAACTAACATGCAAATTAGGGTGCAGTTTAAATTTTAGTAGATCCATTCAGTAGTTCTCGCGTGAAAGAGTAACTAACATGCAAATTATGGTGCAGTTTAAATTTTAGTAGATCCATTCAATAGTTCTCGCGTGAAAGAGTAATTAACATACATATTAGGGTGCAGTTTAAATTTTACTAGATCCATTCAATAATTCTCGCGTGAAAGAGTAATTGACATACCTACATATTAGGGTGCAGTTTAAATTTTACTAGATCCATTCAATAGTTCTCGCGTGAAAGAGTAATTAACATACAAATTAGGGTGCAGTTTAAGTTTTACTAGATCCATTCAATAGTTCTCCCGTGAAAGAGTAATTAACATACATTTTCACATACTTTCGCTTTGCTTTGATGCTATATTTCACAAACTAAACTAATATTTGAATCCTGTCAAATTAAGATACTCCGACCGTTTAATATAGACGAGATTATAAACATGGCGACTAAAAATACATCAATTTACGTCAAGCTCGGACTAATTTGACAGGTCTCAACTAACATATTATATCTTTTTTTCAATAATTATAAACTAGTGCTTGATTGCGATCCCGCCTGATGGTAAGCAGTGATGCAATCGTTGATGGTAAAGCGCGCTAGCTTATTAAGCCTATTCACTAAAAAAAACAAAAAAAACTGAGTGATTAGAAAGGAAGACGGCAGTTGAGCGAGGTGATGCCATATTAAACCCAACAACACGACCAACGATGTTGCGTCAGAGGGAGATTGATCTGGAGACCCTCCACGACCAAACTCCCGACATCATCATCATCGGACCGGTCATTTGGCGCATCGTACCCGGCACACATCGCAACACAACTGCTCAGACCCGTACTCCGTACAGCTTCACCAGACACCATGAACCGGAACACGTCGCATCGCTTGGCGGCAATACATTGTCTGGTGAGTGGTAACTTCTGCCGACAGCCGATGTTATGGCCTACCACCGAGAATATATCTGTCCTTTTCTAAATTAAATATGATCAAAAAGACGCACAGAAATTAAATTTAGTTTAGTTTTAGAACAAGGGAATCAGGGCCTTTGTCATAACAACGAACACTCATTACTGTTAATTACCAAAACTGTAATAACCAAATGTAATTTTCTGGACCCAAATTATGATAACAACTCATCATAATAAAACTCGTCAAAAATCTCGACGTTTCACTCAACCCTCAAATGCTTACAGGTTATTTATACCCCCTCACTCTTCCCCCTAAATCGAAACCGTAGCTCGTTCAAATGACCGAAAATAATGACCTAACTATTGTCCTCGCCCCAATGTTTGCGAAGCCTCATTTATTTTTATAACTGTACGGGATTTTTAACAGAAAAAAAGTTGAAAATAATGGTGGACATCACCGATGATGGGCAGAATTGATGTGTCGTGACGGTATTCGAAATTTAAATGTCTCGGACATTTTTTTTTGGCTTTAAATGTGACCCATTTGGCAGTTGGCCGGGTATTTTTCTGTGATGTTTTGAAAATGGCTGCGTTATCTTTTTGAGTATGTGTGATGACACATGACAATAGATGAATGATCATCTGTATTCGTTCTATGTCATGATTTTAATGATATAATTTTAACAAAAATGCTTAATATTGTCAGCTTGTGTGATTGCTAATAGCGTCGCTTCTCTCGTTCACAAACTAAACTTTTAGGTTACATGCATATTTTTCTATCTATGTCATTAAGGCGGCTCCATAGGAAAAACACACCGCAGGCCGTTTTTATGTAGTTTTTCGGAGCTATCCACTCTTTATCCAAAAGAAATATCAACTTATTAAAAATACATAAATTTTCTCCATAATCTTGGCTCCAAAATTGTAGATTTTTTTTTTTTACTAAGCATAATGTTTAAATAATTCCTTCACAACGAAACCTCTGACAAGAGAAATAATTATCAAAAACGTGCATCTCCTCGAAAAGTAAGCATTATTTAGATTTCGTTCTTACACTAATGGATAGGCAATTTCATGACGAACATTATTGTAGAAATATTTTTTTTAAACGACTAAAACAAAAATTTTATTCAGCAATCTGAGCGTATTCCCCGTCATTTCTCTTGCCCGAGCTATTGAGATTCAGTATGCCACAAGCTCTCGAAGGGGGAACCCGTGTCGTTCGTCATCGCGCGGTCCGCTAGCATAGCGGGCGGCGCGTGAGCGAGAAAGCATCTGCTTGCTCGCTCACGCACCGCATGTCGCATAGAGTATAACACTATCATAAAGTGTCTCTGTTATTGATGTTCATTTTGGTGTTCGTTTTTTTAACCGATTTCAAAAGGGAGGAGGTTATATGTTTTTTTTATGTTTGTTTGCGGATAAATTTACTATAATATAAATAACAGGGTATTTGACTAAAAAAAACTAATTAGTCCGTCATTCAGATAAAAATTGACAAATATAATAGGCATCAAAGATCAGGAGTGATGGCTGGTGACGTCACTGGCCGCTAAAAGTGTAGCGTGCAGTGACGCCACACGAGTTTTCAAAGTACTGTGTCGTATTCATTTTTTGTTTATATGAAAAAAGAAAAAAATATGTATCTAGTATTTTTGGGTAGGCCCCCGACAAGGTGGACCGACGACCTGGTGAAGGTCGCGGGAAACCGCTGGATGCGGGAAGCGCAGGACCGGTCGTCGTGAAGAACCTTGGGGGAGGCCTATATCCAGCAGTGGACGTCTTTCGGCTGAAATGATGATGATGAGTAGTTTTTGGAAATCTGACTGACGGACTAATTAGGTTTTTTTAAGTCAAATACCTTATTGCATAAGTTGATAAAAAATGCTATGCAATAGCTTTACCGCGGCAGTTCCCCAGTGCCACATATTTTTTTTTTAATTAGAAAGATTATATCTTCAAGGTAGTCTCATGTTAAGGAAATTAGGGTCTGATGATGGAAGACTAAGGAAACCTAGGAGACATTTAAAAAATCATAGGGGCGCCTAGGGCATTTCTATGTTTTTTCATTAAGTGTTTTAACGCACTACAATTTAGTAAAGTTCGGACTTGATGATGGAGCCGGGAGACAGCCGAGGGATCTCCTTAACGATTCACATCAGCTGCCTCGTGGTTGTGCTTAATAAATTTATATTGATAAGAACTTTACACCTAAATGAGTTGTGATTGTCATTAAAGCTCTGATGATGAAGACAAAGGCCAGTTAAAGGAACTCCTCAAAGGTTTACAATAGTTACCTTGTGTTTGGACTTAATTCATTTATATTGATGAAAACTTTACACACATATAGGTTTAAATGAAGGTCTGCAATAGATCTGATGATGAAGCCCATAGACAGTCGAGGGAATTCCTCAACAATTTACAACACTGTACTTTAACATAGTACAAACACTACCTACTCGTCATGCTAATGCAAAAATCAATTAAAATCAAGAGACTGAATTTAATTTGTGTTATTTCATTGCGTTATTTCTAGAAATGCTCATACTTTCATTGTGGTCTTATAGGAATTAAAGCAAACGAAATACGTCGTTTGCTTGCACGCCTTTTCCAAATATGCTGCCGTCAGCGTCCAGTCTGACCGGATATTGTATTAGTCAGATGTTTATTATTTTTCTGCAAAAGGAAGCTTTGTGTAAATAATATTATAGTATATGTATTTGTTTTTTTTATACGATAGTTTTGTTTTTTACAATTTACGTATTTGTTTTATTAAACGAGAATAATAATATAATATCAGTCTTGCCTGAGCCCAAAAAAAAACATCAAATCTTTTTTTTATGTAGGTTTCCTGTCTGCAGAAATTTATTTGACCCTGATTACGTTTTCCCTTAAAATAATAAATAATGACAAATTAACCTTTATTATATTATTTTTCTATCCCTTTGACCATCTGACTTAGCTAACTTTCAATCTACAAAACTAACTTCCAACCCTGAAGTTACAGTCATAACATATTTAGTTGTAAAGCTCTAATCAATACAAATTAAGTGAGCCCAAACACATTACAGTTGCTTCCGATGTGGATTCCCTTAATTCTCTGTCATCTCCATCATCAGGTCAGGCACAAATCTTCACGGTTTTATAGTATCATCCGATATAAATACGAGTATCAAGTTTTCACCCGAAGCATGCCTACAATTTTCGATAATTGGCCTAAATTTCTTAGAATTGCTATTATCGACACTGACGTGGTAACAATGAGATTACATAGGCAGCATACTCTTTCATATAAAAAAAGAATGGTCAAAATCGGTTCATTAACGATAAAGTTATCAGCAAGCACACATAAATCGAATTGAGAACCACACTTTTGGGAAGTCGGTTAAAAAATAAAATACGCAAAATTTTTATTATGAAGTATCGTTAACATTTGTTTCAGTCTATAATAACCAAAAGTATTTGGGCGCACCAATAAACAAAAATAAAAGTGCCATGTCTGTTACTTCTGTGGTCTATGAATTTAACTTGTATTTGTAAGTACTTCGTCCGCCAGACGGCGCTAGTAATATTTTGCGAAGTATTGTAGAGGTGGGGCGCGGTGAAGAGGGAGCAAATGCTCGAGGTCATTTGGTGAGGGTACGACCTTAAGAAAAGGATAAAAGACAAAAATTTGCTTATTTCTGTCTAATTATTAAATACGGAGGACGGGTCTGAGCGATTGTGTTGCGATGTGTGCCGGGTACGATGCACCAAATGTTATTGTGTCGGGAGTTTGGTCGTGGAGGGTCTCCAGATCAGTCTTCCTCTAGCGCAGCATCGTTGGTCGGGCTGTTGGATTTAACATTGCATCACCTCGCTCAACTGTCGTCTTCCTTCATAATCACTAAGTTTTTTTAAGTGAATAGGCTTAATTAACTAGCGCGCTTTACCATTAACGACTGCATTACTGCTTACCATCAGGCGGGATTGCAGTCAAGCACTAGTTTATAATGATTAAAAAAAAAGTGATTATGAATGTAATTTGACGTATTTTTAGTCACCATCATTTTCATTACATCTAAATTGGGAACATTTTAGTTTGAAAGGATTAACCTAATATTTGCCTTCTGTCCTTTTCCCAATGAAAAAAAGTTGGACTGAACTTTTTAGTTTAATATGTGAACAAAGGAATCGGCACCCTAACGTCCTATCGAAAATTGATATATGTAATGCTAAACTAACTTTTTTATTCATACCCAGAGCATTAGAAAAATATTTTAGCATATGTATCTACTTATTAGTTTATTCACGAGCACCTACCGTGGTTGATAAGTATTAGTATTAGGTATTAACTTGTATTTCTCATGATAAGTAAATTGTATTCTTTTAGAGAAATAAACGAAAACTTTAAAAAGTTCAACCATTTATCTTACTACCTGCAAATACACACGTTTTACCTCCCTAAATAAATAAAAAACAATAATCCCAACTAGCCGCCATCTTTAAAACGGGACTGGTCAAACAAAGGCAAATTAACCGCTACTCATCTGCAAGCCCACTCTTGGGGTACGTACGTATCCCAATTATTTTCTACAGTCGGTGTTTGCGGAGATCTTAACAGAGTGCACCAGACTTGGATGGCCACTCGAATTTTGCATAACCAATTAGTTTTGCACAAACTAAAACAGACGTCTTTCGGATGACGGTCGAACAGACCCGAAGTGGAGTTGGAAGGGTTATTTTTTTGTGTCACTTAAGGCTGATTTTTTCAACGCCAAATAATTTTAAAGGTGTTTCGTGTAAATTAAGTGACAGTGGGCGGAGAATTGCTTAGGATCGACCTTGTGTGCCATGGAAGAGGCCTATGTCCAGCAGTGGACGAGTAGAGGCTGATGATGATGATGATGGCCGCGGCACCTTGCTTGTAGAACCGATAGCCGATGGGGCTGTAATGTTTTGAAGTGGCTTCCACGTACCGGAAGATGCAGCGTAGGGAGGCCCCCAACAAGGTCGATTGATGACCTGGTGAAGTTAGCGGAAAGCCGATGGATGCGGGCAGCAGAAGACCGGTCATCGTGGAAAGCCTTGTGGAAGGCCTGTGTCCAGCAATGGACCTCTATAGGGTGGGCAGAAGAATAATTTCTGAAATTTTTGACAGTTCTTCGATATAGAAAAAAAAAAAAATAAAAATAAAAAAAAATAATAAAATAAAATAAATAATAAAATAAATAGAAACTGTCAGATGTTAATTTTATTCTTGCGATAAAAAAATCTGGCGATGGAAAATCAACTCTTATGCTAATTGTATTTAATTATATGAAGCTTAGGATTTCGTAAGAAAAGAGCTGGTTAACTAAATGGTTAAAAAAATGTGATTTATACATTTTTTTATATTTAAATTTTGCGCCTTAATAGTGTTGACTGTGAATTTTACCGTGAACTGATATCAAACTGATGGACAAAATATTTTGTAGTCCTAATTCAACTCCATAGCTTTCAGAACACGGTCTTCTAATTAACACTACTTAACAAGGTATCCATAAGTCGTTGTCGTCTTGGTCGCGTGCTTAGTGATGTTTATATCTTATTATTCCAAAATGGACTCTATGCTATTGGTTTTAAGATTGATTTTATAGTTGAGTGGTTGAAACAATAACAAATATGTGGTCTCTGAAATAAGGCATTACTTTGTATTTGGCAAAACTTACGAAGTTCACACGAAATGTTTACTCTACAACAATGGCTTTACAAGTAACAAAAGTTCTGGCAAAATAATAACAGTCACATGGGGCGATATTCAAGGTTAAGCAACGTTTAAAGGTATGAGGAACAACATCATCATCTCAGCGTTAATCGCAGTCGCATCCGCAACTTTTTCCGCTTTGAAGTCCGGGGTCCGCTTTACCAGTCTAACTGCTGATTTTGGCTAAACTTCGATATTTTCCGTGAAGCGACTGCCGTCTGACCTCCAGAACCCGAAGGCAATATCTAAGCGTTGCAGTTAGACCAATTTTTAGACTTTTGAGGGCTCCAACCCCGTAACCCGTAACGACTGCCACTAGATGTTCGTATGGCAACCGGGACCAACGGCTTAACGTGCTTTCCGAGGCACGACCAGATCAGTGAAAATATTCATATTCATGCATGCAAATATTTGCACTGTGCGGAGATCGAACCCGCGCCTCCTTGCGCAACGGCCGCGTTCGGTACCGCTACGCCACGGAGGCTGTCACGGAGGGTGTAAAGTTCACCCATCCTCCATAGAAAAGAAAATATCCTCCGACCAGACGGGTATTGTATCTGGCGGGCACTTACCCAATGGTTGATGTTGGGAAGTTTATATAAGCTAGCTGTACGGTAAACTCTGCTTGCGAGATGTAGTAACTTTGTGACGTCACTATGACTCATTGTTTGCATGTGGCATTCTATGTTCTGTGTTACTGGTTTGGTTTCCGCACTCAGTCCCTATAATGGACCATTGTGCGTGGACCATGGCGGCCTTTGGCGGTTATTCCAGCCAGCCCACGTCCCTCCAGAAGCTCATCAGGTCTCCTAGCCTGTTGAGAACATCTGTGTAAGATCTTGGTGCTCCTATAGTTTTGCTTCTAATTTGGGTAACGCCTGTACACTCGAAGAGTACATGCGCAACTACCTCGTCTCTCTATGCAGGCTCTGCACAGAGGACTGTCCGTGATGCCTATTGTGTGGAGATGCTTATTCAGCGAGCAGTGGCCCGTAATGATCCACGTCATGAATCGTAGGACTTTCCTATCCAGGCGTAACAGCCTTTTGGTTAGCTTGTCATCCAGGGATGGCATAGCCTCCTTGGTCTGCCTGCAGCCCGGTGACGAGGACCACCAAATCTCCACTTGTTCGTTGCAAGTGGTGTTTGTAGATACTACTACAAACGCTTGCCAAGGTGAGTTTGTAGATGTGGTGTCTACTGTCTATCCATAACTTACTGACATCCCCCTGGGCCTTAAAAAGCATGTGTAGCACTGCTGTCATTTGTATATTTTTGACAACCGCCGTCTTGTAGACAGGAGTATCGTGGAAAGTGAGTTGTGGAGGTCAGATTGACAATCGCTACATCTAAAATACTGATAACTATTTGCACCTGGTTTCTATATTATATATTATGTTTTTGTAAATAACATTTGTTCACTGAGTTTTGCAAACGGAAATTATTCCAAGTCCTGCTGATAAAATCAAAATCAAAAGTCATTTATTCAAATTAGGCTGGGAATCACCACTTTTAGAACGTCAATATTACATAAGACAGTCCCCCAAAACGCCGACCCATCGACACTTCCTAGTGCTTTCGCTGGGAAGAAGTGACGGAACAAACTCCCCAGCAGCACAGCTGTCTGCTCATTTAAAACAATACATGACTTTATACAATACTATGTAAGAAAACACAACAACGACGAAATTATTTAACACATGCCAGCTAATCACGCCAAAATACCAGCAAAGCGAAAGCCAAAATTAAAATATCATTAAAATAGAAATGTAAATAAGTAAAAACTTATTACCTATTTATGCGTTGTAAAAAGCAAATTACATGAACTCATATAACGTGTCAGTAAGCAAATTGAAAGAAAGAACACAAACATTGTCTAGAGTTAATCAGAGCGACCAGATATTCTTATCATAGATTCTGTAACTCCTGATGATTCTGTTGCCCCCTGAATACTTATGCGAAGTGACCTTAGACTGAGCTTTTATTCCCAACAGGAATTGACACCATTGACATCTCACTCTAAACTCTGAACTTTACTTAACTTTTCACGACGAGATGTCGGGTGGTATGAACTCGAAATTATTTCCTCAAACTACACACATCAAAAGTGTCTAGGGATCAAGCATTTTTATGCGGATTTCTTGAGATTGAGATGTGGCTTTGTAATAAATTTATGATTTTATAAATTTATATGGATCCTTTTTGGTGCATTTCATAATTTGAATCAGGAACTGTGAATCAAATTCGAGTAAAAGATGAAAATCAGCTGTCAATATTTTCCCTATAAAAACATACAACGCATTGAAGACATTATTAGTGCTACTGTTTCCCTACTACTGATTAAAACCAACGTTATTATGGAGCGGCGACGTCATTTAAGCAGGGAAGAAATGCTCAGAGCCGTGGGAATGATAGAAGCTGGTTCCCGGCAACGTACTGTGGCTTTAGCTCTGAATACAAGTCAGAGTGTTATCAGTCGACTTTGGACACGTTACCGAAGCACTGGTACCGTGGCTGAGCGCCATGGAGGACGGTATCGCTGCACCACACGGAGACAAGACCGATACATTCAAATCTTAACTCGAAGAGCTCCAACAATAACCGCCATGATGTTAGCCGTGAGGCTTCATCACTCTTCAGGGAACTTAATTAGCGACCAAACAGTCAGAAACCGCTTGCATGAAGTGAACCTTCATTCCCGAAGACCGCTACGGGTACCACCTATAGCAATGCACAATCGTAGGATTCGATATCAATGGGCTCTTGAACACAGAAATTGGGCAGAAGAACAATGGCGTTTCGTGTGCTTTTCTGATGAGTCTCGTTTTGGTATGAGACCGGATACAAGACGTATACGACACTGGAGAACCCCTGGACGCCAACAGCGATTAAAATCCTGCCAGGAAGTCCATCCTTATAGTGGTGGAACCATCATGGTATGGGCGGGTATTTGGATCGGCGGAAGAACTGAGTTGATTTGGATCAGAGGCAACCTCAACGCTCAAATTTATGCTGAAACGATTGTATCAGACGTCATCGTTCCTCTACAAGTGCAAATCGGTCCCTTATTTCAGTTAATGCATGATAATGCACGACCGCACACCGCAAGAGTTGTAAGACAGACTCTCGCCGCAGCTAACATCAATGTCCTGCCCTGGCCTGCTCAGTCGCCAGACTTGAACCCGATTGAGCATGCATGGGATATGCTACAGAGAAGAGCTCGGCCGAATATGGAGGGTATCCAGTCGCAAGAAGACCTTTTTTTGTTGTTGCAACGAACATGGGCGGCCATTCCACAGCGTGATTTGGATGAACTCATTTTGAGTATGCCAAACCGATGTTCTTGTGTTGTTAGTGTTCGCGGTAGAAACACGGATTATTAATTGTTTAAGTTACCCAATAAAATTTTAGAGAAAACTGTTATTTCAGTCTTTTTTTCGAACTTTTGTGTTAGTGGTTCAAATGTCAAATATCCCTTTATTAGGAAAATGGCAAATTTCTTTATTAATGCAAAGGTGACTTGGTTTATCGTTACTGTGACAAACGAAAACACTTTATTTGATGAATCCTTAAAGAAAATTTTAATTAATATCAATCAGGAGAAAAGTTATTGCAAAAATATATGTTGATCCCTAGACACTTTTGATGTGTGTATTAACTCATCTCAATTAAATACGTTTTCAACAGTTCCATTCCAAGTTCGCTACTAAAATATGTCTTTAAAACGCCAAACCATTATCGGCCTTAATCACCATAACATCCAATGAACCCTTAGGGTTAATTTACCATCACAGGGGTAGTTTCCAAAGATAATGCCAGGAGCAGTGTTTGCTTATGCAAAAGGGTGCTTAGAGTTGTTTTTCCTACTGATTAAGCTGATAGCGATGGGACAGGCGAGAACAGACGATGTTAGTATAAAACAATAATTTTAGCTCTTCATCCATACATATACTAGTATTAATATAAATTCTATATTATTATATAAATTCGAAAGAAACTCTGTCAAGCTTTCATGCTAAAACTTCTTCTTCTTCTTCAGCCTATAGATGTCCACTGATGGACAAAGGCCTCCCCCAAGGCTTTCTACGATGACTGGTCTTGTGCTGCCCGCATCCATCGCCTTCCCGCGACCTTCACCAGGTCATCGGTCCACCTTGTTGGAGGCCTCTCTACGATGCGTCTTCCAGTACGTGGCCACCACTCCAGAACCTTACAGCCCCATCGGCCATCGGTTCTACGAGCAATGTGCCCTGTTCAATGCCACTTAATTTTAGCGACTCGAAGATATATGTCGGTGACTTTGGTTCTTCTGCGGATCTCCTTATTTCTGATTCGATCACGCAGAGAAACTCCGAGCATAGCTCTTTCCATTGCCCTTTGTGTAACTCTGAGCCTTCGCATGAGGCCCGTTGTGAGCGACTTACGAACTATGACTACGACTGTGACTATACTGCTATGACTACTACTATGACTTACGGAACTGAAATTTGGTCGATCACAATGGTCGTTAAAACGTATTTGGATGAAGTTTGGCCCACAGATAGACCTTGATTCTGGTCTCCGTTTCTAATTAGTTTTACTGTTTTTTTTTTTTTACTTTATTAATATATTTTTATGCTATTTTTAACAGTTGCGGGGGCCTAGTGCTTAAAACACCAGTCTCTTAAGTATGAGTGTGCGGGTTTGATTCCATATCAGGCAAGTACCAATGTAACTTTTCTAAGTTATATGTACTTTCTAAGTATATCTTGGACACCAATGCCTGAAGGTGAAGGAAAACATCTTGAAAAAACCTGGACTATAAGTCTGAAATCGCCAACCTGCACTGAGCAAGCGTGGTGATTACGCTCAATCCTTTTCTGTATGAAACGAGACATGTACCCAGCAGTGGGACGATAAAAGGGTTGATGATAATGATGATGCTAATGATTAGTTTAGTTTTATGATCTTTCTCTTTAAGTCAACAGCAAACTCTACTTTTTAGTCCATACTACGAAAACCGTACAATAAAAACCCCAATTTAAAAAAAAAATATTTTATAACCATGGTCTACTCGCCTGTACTCCCAAAACCAAATATTTAGTTGGCAGATACTATTTATTCAAATCGCCAAAACTATCGGACTAAAACAACTTCGGATTGTCAATTAGCTGCCTGCGCGGAGTTAGGGTTATGTGTTGAACTGTCCTTTGCATACATAGCCTGTTTATCTGGCCTGTCTAAATTCTAAGATGTTGTTTCAATAAATAGATGGTGTTTGAATTTGCTATGTTACACAGTGCAGATATTAGGCTTGGTAATTTAATGGGCAGTTTTGTGTGTTAATGGCTTTATTAGCATTCGTTTTACTGTAGCTGTTTATAAACGCTTTAGAGCTTTGTCCTATTTCGCGATTTATTTTATACACTGGTATGTGTACCAGCTTGATGTGTTAAGCTAAAGTATATGTATAGGCTGCTTCTAATCCATACTAATATTATAAATGCGAAAGTAACTCTAGGTCTGTCTGTCTGTCTATCTGTCTGTCTGTCTGTCTGTCTGTCTGTTACGCTTTCCCGCTTAAACCTCTCAACCGATTCTGATGAAATTTGGCACAGACAATCTTTAGACCCTGAGAAAGAACATAGGCTACCTTTTATCCCGGAAAAATTGATGTTCCCGAAGGAAATCTAAAAAGCGCGATATAACCGAACTCCACGCGGGCGAAGCCGCGAGCGGAAAGCTAGTTACCTATACAGATGACAGTACATCAACCTACTACAATCTGTCAAATTTCTTTATTAGATTTTCAACTTTATCTCTAAGGCTTTTATAATTATTTATAATTATTAAAGTTTGGTAGCGCAAGATGCGTTGTTCATTAACCTGTAAGCGTTTCCTTAACAAAATGTACATCATGTAGCAAATGAGAACAATGAAAAATAATCTCCTGTGACTAAACTAATGGATATATTTATATGATTTTTTATGGGTAGACTGAAAATATGTTGAGGTACACGATGTATAATTTATTTTTGTATTGTCAGCACCACTCTGTATAAAGATATTCACCCATCCACAGAGCAACCGCGGCAAGTGTAGCTTAACCTGATCAATCCACCTGTGTGGCTGTTATTATTTTAACGACTGTGACACAGTTTATACAAGTATAGTCGTCCACGTTATCCATACTAATATTATAAATGCGAAAGTAACTCTGTCTGTCTGTCTGTCTGTTACGCTTTCCGCCTAAACCTCTCAATCGATTTTGATGAAATTTGGCACAGACAATCTTTAGACCCTGAGAAAGAACATAGGCTAATTTTTAACCCGGAAAAATTTGATGTTCCAGAGGGAATCTAAAAAGCGCGATATAACCGAACTCCACGCGGGCGAAGCCGCGGGCGGAAAGCTAGTCTCTAATAAATACACATGTATTCATTGTCATGATTTTGTACATAGACTAAGAGAAATATGTAATTCTTGGAGTGATCAATAAACTATTATTATTATTTCCTTTATTTAACCATATTTACATATTAATTTACATTTTTTTTAATATTTCAAAAAAAAATACATGACAAAAGTTAAAAAAAAAAGTAACCCCCGGTATCGGGAACAGACAAGATCGTGGTTAAAACCCCAGCCTCTCAAGTACGAGTGCGCGGTTTCGATTCCAGGTCAGGCAAGTACCAATGTAACTTTTCTAAAGTTATACGTACTTTCTAAGAATATCTTGGATACCAATGACTGATTACAAGGTGAAGGAAAAGATCTTGAGGAAACCTGGACTTTATGTCTGAAATCGCCAAGCCGCATTGAGCAAGCGTGCTGATTACGCTCAATCCTTCTCTGTATGAGATAAGACCTGCGCCCAGCAGTGGGACCATAAAAAGGTTAATGATGATGATGATCCGGAACAGGGTCCAAGCTACCGGTGGTCAGGGTTCTAGACAGAGGAAACTCCTGACAATTCGTGCCGTGCCCAGAAGTACCGCTTTCTGAATCAAGCCCTTGGTCCGGCTGCCTAATTAGAGCTTCCTGAGGTATTGATCGAGACTCTTGGCCATTAAGACATTGGCTGTTACGGTGATTATTATTATTTAGCCACGAACTCCTCTGTGAGGCCTTTTTTTATAAATTATAAACTAGCGCTTGACCGCAATCTCGCCTGATGGTAAGCAGTAACGCAATCGATGATGGTAAAGCGCACTAGTTTATTAAGAACCTATTCACTCTAGCCTTGAAGACCCTCAAATTGTAGTCCGATGGAAACACCGCCGCTGGCAAATTTTTCCAGTCCCTTGATGAAAGAGGAGGCGAAACGCTTCGTCCGAATCGTAGTGGTGTTAACGACGTAAGTTCAAAGTCAATGCAGCAATCCTCCACCACATCAAAGATAACAAACTCAAAATACTTAAATCCGCCACTTTATCATAAATGTATATTTGAATCTCAACAAAACTATTAACCAGGCTAATGCCGCACACATTATATTTACGACTCATTATAAACATAATATACCATCACCATACATCAAGGTAATGCATGAAAACATATAAAACTGACTCACGAACAATATTTTCAATCGTAGCCAATAAATTCTGTGTGTAATCCTAAAGTTGTGGGGCAAGTTATAAGAATTTGGATGAGGGATGGCCTTGGAAGCTCACCATTTTGAAAAAATATTTATGTTTTGCCATTTTAAAAAAAAGAGCAAGAAGAAAAAAAAAATAGAATTCGTGGAAGTGCCCACAGAAATGAAAACTGAAATCATGAAAAATCAAAAACCTGGCCAAGTGCGAGTCGGATTCGCGCAAGAAGAAGAGAGACGTTTGTTGTATGGAAGCCCCCCTTCAATGTTTAAATTATTTTAATTTAATTATTTATTTTTAATTTTAATATACAAACAAATATAGGTACTCTGCACATTTCAAGCGTCTATCTACATACTTCCGTTATTAATATGGAGCAAAAAACCGCAAAAAAACACATTTGTTGTACGGAAGCCCATGTCGTATGGGTTCTGTTTTACCTTTTAGGTAAGGAACCCTAAAAATCGGTCAGGTCGCGGTGTCAGGTCGGTCCCGCTCATTCGAATTCAATGTTTTTCTCACACAACAACAACAAAAGTGTTCGAAGACGCTAAAGAAGTTTCAATTTCAAAACAATCAATGGGCATCCCGGGAGTGCAGTCAGAAGTGAAAACTTGAAACTCGAACATTAACATTATGCATTTTTGAATATTTTGGAATGATTAGGAGATAATGTGGCGTCAATTGCTTTATCACTTTATACAATAGGTATGTAAAGAAAACCCCGTCCGACCCATAAGGATAATAAAGTTTAGGTAAACATAAAATATAAAATTTTGCGTTATCATCATAGTAACAATACTAATGAATTTTGAAATAATCTTTTTTTTTCCGCGTATTAATTCCAACTTCCACAATATTTGGCAATTTTTTAAAAAGTGACATCATCATTTTTGGCGGTATTATTTTGAGCGATGCGACCGCGTGCCGCGTGCCCTGTCCCCCTTTTTTTTTTTTTTTTTTTTTGTTCTCCCAGTGGAAATCTCTACCAGACCGTCCTCCGTCTGGGGGTCGACGGAGGGTGTGCCGGGCTCTCACCGGCTAAAACCACTGGAGCGTTCCTCTTCTTGCCTATAGCCGGGGGTGCGGGCCCTGGTTTGCCATTCACCGCATCCCCGGCAGGCCTTGAGCCGCCACGCGCGAGATTGGCGGGTCCCTCTTCCTCCCCTCCTTCCATCAGGTAGGCGTGTAGGAACAGCCACTACACGCCTACTCCGGCCCTAGCGACAGACGTCGGACTCCCCCGGTCCTCGGCCCGTCGGCCTCTCGTTATGGAGGAAGCGGATCGACCTCGGCTTCCCTCCTCCTCCGGCCAGCGCGCCGTCGGCGGGACGGGAGAGTGCTCAGTGCTTCCCTCTCCCGTTCGGCCGTCTCCTTCGCGGAGATTGCCTCCTCGCAGAAGGAGACGACCGCGTCCCATGACTCCTCGCTGTCGATCATGGCTCTGACTACGGCCGGCAGCGAGAGGTCGTTTCCCCCGATCGCTGCGGTGAGCGCACGGCGCTGCTCGTCCCATGCGGGACACTCCTCGAGGGTGTGCCGCGCCGTGTCCTCTTCCCCGCCACCGCAGTGATGGCACGCCGGTGTCGGCTCCCGACCGATATGACACAGGTAACTGCCGAAACACCCGTGTCCGGTCAACACCTGCGTCGCACGGAAGGTGAGCACCCCATGCCTCTTCGGGTCGATCCACTTCTCCATGCAGGGTCTTACTGCCGCTATGATAGCGTGCCCCGCACTGGGTTGCGCAAGTCTCGCACACCACTCCGCCACCAGGACTTGGCGGAGCTCGGACCGTTTCGCCTCGATAACTCTCGGCGGAAACGATCTTTCGCCCCACTCTCGTGCCTCCCTGCGCCACTTGTAAAGCGACGCGAGGGCTCGAGCCTCGAGATCCCAGGGCGCCGATCCAGCTAGGAAGCAGGCCGCCTCATAGGAGATCGTGCGGTATCCTCTTATCACCCTGACTGCCGCCGCTCGCTGCGGCCCGTGAATGACAGCAAAGTTGCGAGGCGTCAGGTGATCCGCCCACACTGGGGCCCCGTAAAGGGCCATTGACCGCACGACTCCTAGGTACAACCTCCGGCACGATGAGTCGGGTCCCCACAAGTTCGGCAGCAGTCGCGATAGCGCGGCTGCGGCCGTCCTCAGTTTGGGGGCCACTTGCCGGAAGTGCGGCCCGAAATTCCACCTGCCGTCGAGGACGAGACCGAGGTATCTCATCGTCGCCCCGACGGCAATGTGAACGCCTCCTACCTCGATGTGTGAGCCCGCAGGTGGACCCCGCCGAGCCCCGTGGAAGCACAGGGCCTCGGATTTGTTGAGGGCCACCTCCAGACCCAGACGCCGGATCCTCTGAACTACTTGCGCAACCCCTGCCGTCGCTAGGATGGCTGCGTCGCGATACGTCGTCCCTCGCGCAGTGACGAGCGTGTCGTCAGCGTAGCACGTGACGACGACGCTGTCCCCCTTCGCCTACGCATGATAATACATGCGTACACCGCACATTTATTAAGTTACCTCGTTTTGCAAAATAATAATAATTTTTTAGAGATATTTTTTTTTAAGTTTAGTCCTGTTTTGTAGGCATTAGTAGAATCAGTTATCGATACCTATCAACATCCTACCTTCACGGATCGGACAGGATTTTCTTTACATATTGTATACACGAATTTTGGAAATCGCTTAAATCAATCATTTAAAAAAGAAAGATGTTCAATATTGTTACAAGTACAGAATACAAAATAAATGTAACTTTCATGGTATCCTTACCAACCAGCACCCTAATTGCGTAACAGACTATTACTAATTTTAAACGTTTTGAAGCATGTTGCTATGCCATTGCTACATATGTTCAGAAAATATGTCTGCTAAACAATGTAAATCACGCAATGAATGCTGTGGAACTGTCAAAAAGAATCCCTTTGCTACTCTAATTATCTAACACACTATCAAGCTTTTGTTTGTTCTTTAAGGGAAACCATCAAATGACCTCTCCCGCTCTGGGCGGCGCGGAAGGGCGTGTCAGACTTTTATTGACTATAACCCGACCGTGTTCCTTCACATGCCTGTGCGCCAGAGCCATGGTTTCTTTTTTAAATAACCAACAATCCTGGCCCAGGATGCATCGGTCCTCGTGGATCCCGTCACGATGTGCTGATATCTCTTTGAGGCGCGCGTGAAACACAACGCGCCGTCGACCCGGGACTGGTCCTTATAAAGCAAGCCGCAAGCCCGCAAGCCCGCGCCTACGGTGGCCGGGAGTTCGATATTGTCTCCCGATCAGGGTGTCTCCTGCGGCAGCCAGAGGTGCGACGGCGCTAGGATACCCCCCCAATCAGCACCCCCATTGCGTAATACACTATTAATGTAAATTACTTAATGAATGCTGTAAAACTGTCAAAATGAACCCCATTGCTACTATAATTCCATAACACACTATCAACCTCAATTTGAAACATTTTGAAGGATAATATGACTTACACCGTTATGTTAGAAAAAAAAATGCTTGCTCAGGAACTTGAACTATCAAAATGAATGCATAGTTACTAATATCGTGTCATCCCGCATCAGCTTATCCTATAAACCAAACGTCGTTAACTTTGAACCAACTGACGCATATGTAAATGAGTGTCCATGTTTATTATTCCTAGTTTTAATTGAAGCTGGCACAGCCACCATACTGCCATCACAACACCAACACCTGTGCTCTGTATTGTTCCATCGTTTATGAAGATATTGAGTTACAAGATTTTTTTTAGTTGGGGAGCGTATTGACTATTGTGAGATACCAAGTGGGGTATAGGTATGCTGGCTATTGTCTATGTATAATAATTTCATTATAAAATAGTATTTGGAGAAGAAAAAAGTGTTAGGGGTTCTGAAAATTACCCTCTACATACATACATACATCTGTACAGTTGGGTTAATATTTGGAACCGAATTAAGAGAATTCGATTCAATATTTACTCTTTCACTAATGAAGCTACAGTATCATCAAGTATCTTAGGACATAAGTTATATTAAAACAAGAAATTTTATGTAAACAAACGCAATAGAGGATAACTGGTACTTTTGAAAATTTTTCGATGATTTTATAGATATATAACAGACTATTACGGATTATTATACAGATGATCACAATAATGTCATGGGTGGTGCATGAAAAGCATTTGAAATCCTTGGCGCCAAGCTTGAAGTAAGTAACAATGAGAGTGCGAATCAATTGGATGAAGCAATAAGTGTAAATTTTACCCCATTTAAGGAATATATAGGAATACTAGCTTTCCGCCCGTGGCTTCGCCTGCGTGGAATTCGTTTACATCGCGCTTTTTAGATTTCCTTCGGGAATATCAAATTTTTCAGTAAAAGCTTGGGGTCTAAAGATTGTCTGTGCCAAATTTCATCAAAATCGGTTGAGAGGTGGTGGGCAAGAAAGCGTAACAGACAGCAAAACAGAGTTACTTTCGCATTTATTAGATTAGTATGGATAATGGAATAAATCTATATTGAAGAGGAGTTCATATAGTTAGTAATAAATTTACCAAATACCGTTTGAATTAAAAAGTTTGATAGTGTGAGACTTTGGAAATGTCACTATAAGACAATTTATACGTCCAATTATCACAAGGTAAGCTAATAATACAGTTTTGAAGGGGCCAGTCAATTATTATTTCTAAAATGGTGTCAAAACTTCAAAAGAAATATTTTATTGACACACACCACTTATTACAAAATTAAAAACTTCACACTTTTAATTTTACTTTCCTTTGACTTTTTCTAATAGATGATCACTCATAACTTTGGAAAAGTTTACAAGTTGAAGCATTTGATACCATAAAGATAATATAAAACCATCAATTTCACTTTAAACTTCTAATAAGGTATTATAAAAGAAAATTGATGGATTTCGGAACAAGATAATGATATAGGAAAAGGAAATATTTTTCTATCCGTTCCGCTGAGGCAAAAGTCAAATACCTAATGAAATAGAGGGATAGGTAATAAAAAATGCTTGCGTCCAGCTTGAATAAACATTTGGCTTTTGGCACTGAAAAAATATAGTTTAAAAAACTAAAAAATAATAAATAAATTAATATACAAAAAATATGGCACAAAGCGCCTCATGTATTTATTAAAAATTATTTTTAATCTTTTTAGTTTGATATTCTTTAAAAGCATGTTTTGTTTAGTTTTTTAAACTACTTTTATTTTCAACTTTTGAGTTCGATATCCTTTAAAAAAAAAAACGAACGAAGGTATTGAAAACGATGGGACATTTTACAGGAATGAGCCGCTCACTAGTAGTCCAAAGAGTTAGAGACGGACAAACAAACAAACAACCAAGCAAACGTACAAGTGAAGCTAATAAAAAGCATGTAGCGCTAGTTTATAATATATATATAAAAAAAAATGTAAAAAGAAACAGAATTGACCAAGTGTGTTAGATATTATGTCACACGGTACTGGTATAAAACTGTAATTGGGTTGTATCCTAAAAAATTATTTAATGTCCATCAGATAATTTTATAAAAAATATTGAATACGATTTTTTTATTTTTTCTTTCATTCAAATACTTAGGAAGATATATTGATTTGAAATGTCGCATGACGTCACGCCGTGATACAAAATATACCACGGCGTGACGTAATTTGCCCCCACTCCGTAACTTTAATACGCTATAGCTCAGTAGTTTTTGGTAATTTCGACAAAATAAAAAATACAGGTCTTAATTTTTTTATTATCTATAAGACGGACTAATTGTTTTTTTTTTTTTCATACCTTGGATACATCCCTATTATCAAAAATTTTATTTCCCTGCCAAAGATCCTCCTATGGCCGTGTTAATCACAGAAATTCATGTATACCAAAGTTCAACTTTATCCCCCTACATGGATTTTATTTAGGTCTGGTTTAAACCACCTGAATGTTTATTGAATTATGCACCTAACCTTTATAGAAATACAGTTCTTTATATAAAAAATACAATTTAGTTCGGTACTAAGTTGTCACTTTAGTATTAAGAACTTTGACTTACCCTCAATAAAGTTCGAAATACAAATATTGACTCAAATGTTAAGTCTGGAACAAAAGTCAGTTTTCGTTGTGTAATAGGGAGGTCGTTTCATTAGATTCAGAACAATGACTGTGACAGACATATGAGTGATCCTGTATGGGTTCCGTATTTTCATTCAGAGGTATGGTATCATAGAGAGGATTATATTGCTTTCATAGGTGCTGAGGCAAATATAATCATCATCAAACTTTTTATCGTCCCACTGCTGGGCACATTTCTAAACTCATACAGAGAAGGATTGAGCGTAATCACCATACTTGCTCAATGCGGGTTGGTGATATCAGACTTAAAGTCCAGGCCAAGATGTTTTCCTTCACCTTGTAATCAGTCATTGGTGTCCAAGATATATGTACTTAGAAAAACTAACTAACAGGTCAGGCAAGTACCAATATAACTTATAAAAGTTACATTGGTACCTACTTGCCTGACCTGGAATCGAACCCACACACTCATACTTGAGAGGCTGGTGTTTTAACCACTAGGCCACCACGACTATCGAGGCAAATATAATACAGATACCTGCTCAATGATGAAGCAGAAAATCTAGTGGTTAAAAGGTCGTGGGCCTGAAAGTTGATACTACGTGACAGAGGAATACAACCATGACGTAACATGTCCACGTTACGCTTCTATTCCTCTGTAAGATTAGAAGTAAAAGATACATAATCCGAAACTGTGGTTAACTGTGGAGTAGTTACTGTTGCTTAGATGGTCTGATTGCTTGAAGGTATTATTTTTCCACAGGCAGAGCAGTGGTGGCCTAAATATATATCGACCGCGACTTATAATTTGTGGGTCGTAGGTTTGAACCCCATCAGGCGTTTTTTGCTTCAGCCTATAGATGTCCACTGCTGGACAAAAGCCTCCCCCAAGGCTTGCCACGCTGACCGGTCTTGTGCTTCCCGCGACCTTCACCAGGTCATCGGTCCACCTTGTTGGGGGCCTCCCTACGCTGCGTCTTCCAGTACGTGGCCGCCACTCCAGAACCTTACTGCCTTATCGGCCATCGGTTCTACGAGCAATGTGCCCTGCCCACTGCCACGCGACTCGCAGAGCTACGTCGGTGACTTTGGTTCTTCTGCGGATATCCTCATTTCTAATTCAATCACGCAGAGAAACTCCGAGCATAGCTCTTTCCATTGCCCTTTGTGTGACTCTGAGCCTTCGTATGAGGCCCATTATGAGCGACCACATTTCAGTTCCATAAGTCATCACTGGCAACTCACAATGGTCAAAGACCTAAGTTTTACTTTGTGTAAATTATTTCATCACCACTGATCTCAAAACGGTGAAGGAAAACGTCGTGAGGAAACCGGCATGTCCTAGAACCATAAACTTTGAATATATGTGTCATCTGCCAACTCGCACTGGGTTTAGCGTGGTAGATTACGGCCCACTCCCTCTCACCGATGGGAGGCCTGTGTCTCAACAGTGGGTATATTGTAGACTGATTAGGTATGTATGTGTAAATCTAGTTTTAGACAGCACATCGAGCTACTGCCTCCGTGGCGTAGCGGTAGCGGACGCGGCCGCTGCGCAAGGTGGCGCGGGTTCGATCCCCGCACAGTGCAAGTATTTGTATGCATGAATATGAATATTTGCACTGGTCTGGTCGTGCCTCGGAAAGCACGTTAAGCCGTTGGTCCCGGGACTGTACGAACATCTAGTGGCAGTCGTTACGGGTAGTTGGAGCCCTCTAAAGTCCAACAATTGGTCTAACTGCAATGCTTCGATGTCGCCTGCGGGTTGTGGAGGTCAGACGGCAGTCGCTTCACGGAAAATGTCGAAGTTTAGACATATTAGCAGTTGGACTGGTAAAGCGAACCCCAGACTCCAAAGCTGAAAAAGGCTTCGGATGCGATTGGGATTAACGCTGGGATGATGACGATCAAGCTACTACAATCTGTCAGATTTCCTTATTAGATTTTCAACTTTATCTCTAAAGTATTAAGTCTCTAGGTTGATTGGAAATGTTTGACAGTTTGGAGTAACTTGACCTGGCTATCGTCCGTACATTTATAGAATAGTGACTAACATCACTAAATTCCTATTTTTTTAAAATATGTATATTATTAACTAGTACCTACTTGACCAAAATCCCGCCTGATGGTAAGCAGTAATGCAACCGTTGATGGTAAAGCACGCTAGTTTATTAAGAGTCTATTCACTCTAGCCTTAAAGACACTTAAATTTTAGTCAGACCTAAACACCGCTGTTGGAAAATCGTTACAGTCCCTCGATGTACGCGGTACAAAAGACGAGGCGAAACACTTCGTTCGGATCGTTGTGGTGTCAACAGCGTAAGGGTGGTCACCTCGCCGTACGACTGGTCGTCCGATGATGGAACGGAGATGGGGGAATTAAATCATGCAATTCCCTCGCACACTCTTCAAAATGCATCCTATAGAACACCGATAGGCTGGCTACTCTTCACCTGTGCTCCAGGATAAGTAACTTCTAACTGTTAATCATTTTCTATACAATATGTTAAGAAAACCCTGTCCGACCCGTAAGGATAGTAAAGGTTAGGTAAACACTTGACCAAATATAATATAAAATTTTACATAATCATCATAGTAACAATACTAATGAATTTTGTAATAATCCTTTTTTCCGGGGAATTAATTCCAATTTCCCCGAACTTTGGCATTTTTAAAAAAAGTGACAACACCGGTATTATTATAAGCGAATAGCGACGCGACCACGTCACAGGTGCCGCATGCCCTGCACCCCGCCGCCCGCGGAATGGGGTTGCTAACCACACATGTGTTAAGTTACCTCTTTTTGCGAAATAATATTTATTTTTTTAGGGGGATTTTTTTTTAAAGTTTTGCCTGTCTTTGTGGGCATTATTAGAATCAGTTATCGATACCTAACAACACCTTCACGGATCGGACAGGGTTTTCTTTACATATTGTATAAAATTTTACTTACAACTGTTAAAATTGACAGTTTCGATTGACGATCGGAGTCATCTTTCGGATTATTTGATGTGGATTCACGAAGGAAATAATGTGATACATTGAAAGCGGCTTTGATTTGTAAATGATAACAATATAGAATTGAAACTGTTGAGTGAATGAACATTTGAATGTAATAAACATTGTTTGTAAAGCTAATATTTATTGATGCAATCTAAAACTTAACGGCGAAGTTGTAATTTGAATTATATGTTTTTGTAATGATTGCATTCCTGGAATCATTTTAATGTTCGAGAGTATTCGAAGGAAAGGCTTATCTCTCGGTTGGGACATAGGTCTCCTCTCGATGAGAGGGAGAGTGCCATGATGACCACGCTGGTCCAGTGCGGGTTGGTAGATGTCAAATGTCTTCGCAGTTTTTAGCTCTAGGACATGCCGGTTTTCCTCAAGATGTTTTCCTTCACCGTTTTGAGAGCACTGGTGATGAAATAACTGACGAAAAATAAAGTACCCGATGGGATTTCAAACCTACGACCTACAACTCGTATATCGCGGCTAATACCACTAGGCTACCACTGCTCTCACATCAATTATTATAAAAAAGTATGTGTCTCAGCAAACTTAACACAACAAGTGATTCCAGCCATCTAGTAGGACTTATAAGATTCCACAAACTATACTTTTTCTATACAAGATCGAGGCAGCTCTTTAAATAGCTTAGTCTCTAGTAGCATATAACTGACTGATCTTTTCAACATTATTATACAAGATCGAGGCAGCTCTTTAAGTAGCTTAGTCTCTAGTAGCATATAACTGACTGATCTTTCCAACATTATTATACAAGATCGAGGCAGCTCTTTAAGTAGCTTAGTCTCTAGTAGCATATAACTGACTGATCTTTTCAACATTATTATACAAGATCAAGGCAGCTCTTTAAGTAGCTTAGTCTCTAGTAGCATATAACTGACTGATCTTTTCAACATTTTTACACAAGATCGTGGCAGCTCTTTAAGTAGCTTAGTCTCTAGTAGCATATAACTGACTGATCTTTTCAACAGTTTTACACAAGATCGTGGCAGCTCTTTAAGTGGTCTCTAGTAGCATATAACTTACTGATCTTTTCAACATTATTATATAAGATCGAGGCAGCTCTTTAAGTAGCTTAGTCTCTAGTAGCATATAACTGACTGATCTTTTCAACATTATTATACAAGATCAAGGCAGCTCTTTAAGTAGCTTAGTCTCTAGTAGCATATAACTGACTGATCTTTTCAACAGTTTTACACAAGATCGTGGCAGCTCTTTAAGTGGTCTCTAGTAGCATATAACTTACTGATCTTTTCAACATTATTATATAAGATCGAGGCAGCTCTTTAAGTAGCTTAGTCTCTAGTAGCATATAACTGACTGATTTTTATATAATGATAAATGAAGACTCCGTCGTAAGTAAATTTGAAGGTAATTCTCCTTTTAAATACGCTTAGTAAAAAATTACTTCATAACAATTCCCTGCTCAACCACAGAATCACAAACATTAGGACGCTTATGTTGTAGAAATAAAACAAAATCCTGTAGTACCGCTAGACGCACGTGCGCTCACGCCTAACGCGCTAAGCGTTCACTTGACTGCGCATATCTCTTTGATGAATACGTTTGTGTATTACGTTCATTATGGTCTCTACGAATAGAACAATCTATCAATTAGCATAGTTAGAGATGGGTGAAGAAATAAACTAGAATGGTTTTAGCTTTGTGTCCACTTTTGTCTTCACAATCTTTAATGGTTTTTGTTAGCTGTTACAAATATGCTTTTATTTTTTACGTGTGTTCTTATAACAGCATGCCCAACTACATCTTGATAATTATAACATACAGTATAATGCATATCTTGATAAAATATTTGCACCTATTTATTGCAAATTGATTTTCCTATTAAGATGCTGGGACCATTGACTGAAGTCTGAACTACGATAGTTGGAAATCTGTAGATAAAAGTTATAACCATACACAAAGAAATTTTTAGCTCGCCGTGGACATCATTTTTTATTTAATCTATACTAATATATAAAACTGAAGAGTTTGTTTGTTTGTTTGTTTGAACGCGCTAATCTCAGAAACTACAGGTCCGATTTGAAAAATTCTTTTTGCGTTGGATAGCCCATTTTTCCAGGAAGGCTTTAGGCTATATAACGCCACGCTGCGAACAATAAGAGCGGAGCATATAAAAAAAAACAATTGAAATCTACGCGGGTGAAACCGCGTGACGCAGCTAGTCATTTATATACACACTGTAAAATACATATACATAACATATATTTCAAACGCTATCATAAAAGCAAGATTATTGATAAAGAATCAAGTATCAAAATTACACTCTCTCAACTAAAAATAGATCCCTCCGTAAGGCATATTTAATCATATTCTATCAACTTTGAAACTGGAGTACTGCAGAAATACACGTACTGGGAACTCGATGCCAATCTATAAATGCACTGTGTGTACAAATTGGCGACAGCATAAATAGTGCAGATGCATGTATATACATAAATAAACGTCTGCACGTAAACACTCAGTTCAAATGCTCCTGAACGCGACACTGGCGCCGATTATTGTTCATACACTAAACTAATTTTACACGCTTATTATTAGCTTCACTTGTATGTTTGCTTGCTTGCTTGTTTGCTTGTTTGCTTGCTTGCTTGCTTGCTTGCTTGCTTGTTTGTTTGTTTGCTTGTTTGTTTGTCCGTCTCTAACTGTTTGGAATACGAGTGCGCAGCTCATTACTGTAAAATGTACCACCGTTTTCAATACGTTCGCTCGTTCGTTTTTTTTTTTTTTGTAAAATAGAATATCGAACTAAACATTTGAAAATAAATATATGTAGTTTAAAAAACTAAAAAAAAACATGCTTTTAAAAAATATCAAACTAAAAAATTTAAAAAAGCGTCAGGCGCTTAATATACAAAAATTATGGCCACAAGACGCCTCACGCTTTTTTAAACTTTTTAGTTTGATATTTTTTAAAAGCATGTTTTTTTAGTTTTTTAAACTATATTTCTTAAGTTAAGTGCATCTTTTCCTTTCCATTTCGGTAAGAAAAGGATAGAAGATAACATTTTAGCTAAATCCTGTCAAATTAAGATACTCCATAGACAGTTTAGACACGATTATAAACATGGCGACTAAAAATACGCCAGTATACGTCAGGAGCGCGCTAATTTGACAGGTCTAAACTGACATTTTATCTTCTGTCCTTTTCTTAATTAAATAGAAAGAAAAAGATGCACTGAACTTAAAGTTAATTTAGTTTGTATGCAAGGGAATCGGGGCCAATATTTCCGTGGATATGATCAAAATGGTTCGATCTGACTATCATGAAATTATTCAGACAAATTTTTGCTACCAATTTCTGTTCTACTTTACCAGACAAATAAATTTAGTCTAAAGATTCCAGGAACAGTTCGTGTTCATGTTATCTGGTGACGCCGTACGGAGCACGGGTCTGAGCAGTTGTGTTGCGATGTGTGCCGGGTACGATGCGCCAAATGTTGTTGTGTCCGGAGTTTATTCGTGGAGGCTCTCCAGATCAATCTCCCTCTGGGGCAGCATCGTTGGTCGTGTTGGGTTTAACCTCATTCAACTGTCGTCTTCCTTCCTATTCACTTAATTTTTTGAGTGAATAGGCCCTTAATAAACTGGCGCGCTTTACCATCAACGATTGCATCTCTGCTTACCATCAGGCCGGATTGCGGCCAAGAACTAGTTTATCTAGCATCTTTAGATGACATCAAACGATATCGGAAGGGTTTCAACTCAAAATAAAATACTCAAAAAATTGGTACCAAATTTTCGATTTCGTGTGTTTCTTAAAATAAAATCATAACAAACGTGGCAGCACACTACATATGTTAATAACTACTCGTTACCCGTCACGTTACTTGCCAAAATCCGATAAATGTCTTCAATATCTCTGTGCGACTAGTATGATAGTAGCCTATCACAGGCGGTGTTTTCCCTCATAACTTCCTAACATAAAGAGATAGAATTAAAAAACCCTTCCAATATCGTTTGATATCATGTAAAGATGCCATGCCTTTGTTATGTACATACCCTTTATGTTACACGTTGTGTATTAAAAAAAAAACAAAGATATATTATAAGTATAATTTCTCAAAGTTGGAAAAGGTATGGTAGAGGATCCCTTTTAACATATCGCATGGGCGAACTGCTAATATATGCCAATATATGTCACCATTTGTATATATATAGTGTTATCTTATGCCAAGCGACTTTGATTATGTCTTTTGCATGTCTTTGTATTGCTGCAAAAGCTTCTTGTACGGACGACAGCAGCACAAGCTACCTGAAACTGTCAAATATTCCCAATCAACCTTGAGCCATAGTACTTTCTAAGTATATCTTGGACACCAATGACTGAAGGTGAAGGGAAACATCTTGAGGAAACCTGGACTTTAAGTCTGAAATCGCGAATCCGCATTGAGCAAGTGTGGTGATTACGCTCAATCCTTCTCTGTATAAGAGGAGACCTGTTCCCAGTAGTGGGACGATAAAAAAAATAGGATGATGATGATGATGAACCTTGAAACCTTATTGATAAAGTTGGAAATCCCATAAAAAAATCTGACAGATTGTAGTAGCTTCATGTACTGGCGTCTGTACATTCATATTATGTTCCACAGTACCCCTATTAGCTTTCATATTATTATTATCTCTAATATTAAATGCAAACACTTCTTCAGCTCTAAACACTTCAATAATACCAATGTGTAGTCATTGAGTCCTATTTTATGATTCTAAATAAATATGCAAACTATTCTTCTTAGCATAATCAACTTGCTGGGACACATCACACAGGTCTCCTCTCGGTGAAAGGCAATGTGCCATAATTCACCACGCGGGCCCATTGCGAGTTGATAGATGCCATATATATTAGTATATTTGTTTTTAAGGCTTACCACTTTCGTCATTATATTTTTTCCTTCACCGTTTTGCCCAGCTGTGGGACGATAAAAAGGTTGATGATGATGATGATATATATTTTATAATTGTAACCTAGTGCTTGACCGCAATCCCGCCTGATGGTAAGCAGTGATGCAGTCGTTGATGATAAAGCGCGCTAGTTTATTAAGAGCCTATTCACTCAAAAAAACTGAGCCGCCGTCTTCATTCCTATGGAATGAAGACGGCACTTGAGCAAGGTGATGCAATGATACACACAACAACATGATCAACGATGCTCGCTAGAGGCAGATTCGCAGCAGCCACCTCGCATCACATCGTACCCGGCACACTTCGCAACACAACTGCTCAGACCCGTCCTCCGTACGGCTTCACCAGACATCATGCCGGAACACGACGAATCGCTTGGCGGCAAGACTTTGTCTGGTGGGTGGTAACTTTTGCCGGCAGCCGATGTTGCCATAACATCGGCTGCCGGCAAAAGTAAGTACAGACCACCGATTATACCGCCGCGATACCACCGAGTAAGTACAGAGTAAAGAGTACATAAAGTAAAGAGTCTGTCAGGGTTTAAACCTACGATATAACCCGAAGTTGGAACTGTTTCCACTGCTCCTTAACCTTCTTATTCTCTATAAAACAACTACTAAGGTACTACATCAAGTTGTGTACTAACATGACGCTTAACTATAGTCATGACCTCGATACGATTGAATAATATCTATGTATAGTTAGCTATACGACAATAAACAGTCGCCGTATACTACGATATACATAGTATACAATATATATACAATAATTATGGCTGTGTTGTTAGTATAGTGTAAGTTGCACGTACGTTGTGCCACTATAATACTTGTATAAGCGAGATGATTGCTAAAGGCTTGTCCACGTGTAATTATTGTTAGAGATTATTTTGTACTATATTTGGTCTAGCTGCAATGCTTTGATGTCGCCTTCAGGTTGTGGAGGTCAGACGGCAGTCGCTTCATGGAAAATGTCGAAGTTTAGCCATATCAGCAGTTAGACTGGTAAAGCGGACCCCAGACTCCAAAGCTGAAAAAGCTTCGAATGCGACTGGGATTAACGCTGAGATGATGATGATTATTTTGTACTATATTTTCGTTTCTTATTACGTGTTTACTTATTAATTGTTTATGCTCTCCATACTTTGAATTGGCAGTCGAATTTCTTTTTTTTTTTTTAATTATAAAATATTGCTTGACCGCAATCCCACCTGATGATAAGCAGTGATGCTATCGTTGATAATAAAGCACGCTAGTTTTTTAAGTGAATAGGCTTAATAAACTGGCGCGCTTTACCATCATAGTAAATAGGATGGAAGACGGCAGTTGAGCGAGGTGATGCAATGTTAAACCCAACATCACGATCATCGATGCTGCGCCAGAGGGAGATTAATCTGGAGACCCTCCACGACTAAACTCCCGACACAACAACATTAGGCGCATCGTACCATATCGTATTATACATCGCAACATAATTGCTCAGACCCGTTTTCCGTACGGCTTCACCAGACATCATGCCGGAACACGACGAAACGCTTGGCGGCAAGACTTTGTCTGGTGGGTGTCAGTGTATCAGTTTTCCCTCCCAAATCTATTGCCTGGATTCAGGTATATCCCTGTCAAGTTATAAGTCCAGATCAATCTCCCTCTAGCGCAGCATCGTTGGCCGTGTTGTTGGGTTTAACATTGCATCACCTCGCTCAATTGCCGTCTTCCTTTCTATTTACTCAGTTTTTTTTTGAGTGAATAGGCTGAATACACTAGCGCGCTTTACCATCAACGATTGCATCACTGCTTACCATCAGGCGGGATTGTGTGCAAGCACTAGTTTATAATTATTAAAACCAAAGCTTAGTGTTACGAGACTAGCTTTGAGCATAGCTTTCATCATGATTGATTTGTATTAATTTGAACTAGTCTTTTAGACAGAATGTTTATACAATTTTCTTGACAAAAGGACACAGCTTCTTCTTCTTCTTCAGCCTATAGATATCCACTGCTGGACAAAGGCCTCCCCCAAGGCTTTCCATGATGACCGGTCTTGTGCTGCCCGCATCCATCGGCTTCCCGCGGCCTTCACCAGGTTATCGGTCCACCTTGTTGGGGGCCTCCCTACGCTGCGTTTCCGAGTACGTGGCCGCCACTCCAGAACCTTACTGCCCCATCGGCCATCAGTTCTACGAGCAATGTGCGCTGCCCACTGCCACTTAATTTTAACGATTCGAAGAGCTATGTCGGTGACTTTGGTTCTTCTGCGGATCTCCTCATTTCTGATTCGATCGCGCAGAGAAACTCCGAGCATAGCTCTTTCCATTGCCCTTTGTGTGACTCTAAGCCTTTTGAAAAAGGACACAGCTGCCAATAAGAATATAAAACTAATCAAACTATGATGATAATGAATTTTAAAATGGATAGATATTATAAATTGTATGATTCATGTAACTAAACTTTAGAAGATACTTCAAACCCTTGCCACTCCCCTGTGATCGATACATTGGAAACTAACCTAGACGTGTTCAAATATTAATCCTAATTCGTTCATGTGACACGCTGAATTAGTAGTTAGGACTAACATGGAAATGAAAGTGATTCACTTACCAAGAAAAAGCACTGAATTAGTAATTTGAAACACTGCAACACTGTCCGATGTCCATTTAAATTAGGGAAAAGGTATTTGATATTCAAAGTGATTTGTTACGTATTTGTGACGCCTTTTTCGATTGAGGATTGGACGTCGGGAAGTAACTATTTAGTTGTCAAAATGATTTGTAGCCAACTGTATCACAATAATTATAAAACTAGCGGCCGCCAGCGACTTCGTTCGCGTGGAGTTGGTTATGCTCCGCTCCTATTGGTCGCAGCGTGATGTTATATAACTTAATGCCTTCCTGGATTAATGGACTATCCCACGCAAAAATAATTTTTCAAATCGGTTCAGTAGTTCCTGAGTTTAGCGCGTTGAAACAAACAAATTCTTCAGATTTATATTAGTATATAAGTATAGATTTATGTTTCCTTCACCATCAGCGTGATTTTTTTTATCGTCTCTTCTGAACTAGGTCTTTTATAGAAACAGCTCAATGTTTTAAATTAATTCAATTTTGTCCACTATGTTCTTTCGTGCCTACTGAGCTCTATAGATCTACCATCTCTCACATAAAATCAAGCCTTAAACAATCCCCAACATGCAACTTCAAAAATAAATCCGTCAACGTCCTTTTCCATTATAAACGTGCCTTAACCAGTCGCAGGCGCAGCTGCGCGATGCGCACTCGCTACCGGTTCTGCGGGCTTACGACCCCCCCTCCGCGCCCCTCCCGCCATCGATACTACCAAACGGAAAATTTTATAACCACGACATTAGATTTACGTTTTCATTTTATAGCAGTAAATAGGTTTGTTGTCATAGTAATAGGGAATTAATCATTGTAGTCGTGTTTAGTTGTTTATTGGATAATAATTTACTAATATACGCTGGTGTCGTTAAAACTGGGAACGATGCTGCAGATTGATTTCATAAAAACACATACTAAAAGTAATTCCCATTTTCCATTATTAAACCTATTAACTTAAAAAACTTAGGAATAGGAAGGATGGCGGGAGCTGAGCGTGGTGATGCAATGTTAAACCCACGACCAACGATGCTGCGCCAGAGGGAGATTGATCTGGAGACTCTCCACGACCAAACTCCCGACACTACAACATTTGGCGCATCGTACCCGGCACACATCGCAACACAACTGCTCAGACCCGTCCTCCGTACGGCTTCACCAGACAAACTCGACGAATTGTTTGGCGGCAAGACCTTGTCTGGTGGGTGGTGACTTCTGCCGCCGATGTTATGGCCTACCACCGAGAAACAAAATGAATGAACATAGTAAAATAATTAAATGGATACAAAACAACTCTTTTTTATATTTATTTTAAGTACTCTTAGGGAGTCCTTTTAAAGATAGTCCATTAGGTCCTAGGAGACCTCTTTGCAGCAAGTCTCCTCTTCATAGGGAATGAAATGACATATAAAAAGGTTCTTGGTTTAGACCCTGAATCAAAAACAGCAACAGTGGCAGTTAGTGGTGTTCACAGCACTTCTAGAGTTGTTACTCTAAAAGCTACTTCAATATTGATTACAGTTTAACCATTGGTTTGTGAGACCTCAATGCTAGTTATCTCTAAACTGATTAAAACAGAAGAGAGAAAAAATGTGCTATTGTAATAGCGAACTGACGTGAAGTGTGGCAGTGCAGGTTTAAGATAATCAAGATTTTTCTGACCCTGATTACAATAATATCTATGATTTTGAACTGTGAGATGTATAATGTTTTTCTTACTTAAACTAACACAAAAAATTAATACGGTTTTTTAAATTTGTTTGGCCCAAAATTTAGCAACGCAGATACTATTCTCTGACACAGCCATTGGATCCTCGGGAGATCAAGTGACATTTGCTGCAAGATTGAAAGTGAGTAATTTCCTGTGGAACCAAAGCTTATACACACCAGAAGTATGAGCCTTCCAGGAACACCTACTTGTAGAAGCTGTCCTTGCTTCCTTGATGCGTCTCGGATTTGGCACATTCAGCCCAACACTGAAGACCGAAAGGCTGGCTACTCTACGCCTGTACTCCAGGCTTTGGAGACCGTTTCGAGTTAGATATGGGTGGCCAATCAGCCTCTTCGCACGCCTCTCCAATGAATCCAAAGTAACCAGGTGACATTTCGCAGCACCAGCCCAAATGTGACTGCAGTACTCCAGACACGAGCGGACCTATGCTTTGTACAAAGTTCGAAGCTGCCTTGGTGTGAATTACTACTGGACCTTTGCGATAACGCCAAGTGTTTCTGGCAGCCACCTTGGCCTTGTACTCAATAAACCGCCCAAAGTTTAGGTTCGAGGAAATCTCACACTAGTTATTGTTGGCCATCTAGCTCAGATCAACTATCCTTATTAGGAGACCATACATTGCTTACTATAAACGTCAGACATTCTACTAAATTAAGCGATCTCTTGGTAAGATCACGTTAACGTAGTTGCTATTTCGCAATATCGTAGATTCTGATCTGACTAGGTGGTCCGGTTCTTGTCTATCGGGTTGGTCCATCGTATTCAGTCAGCCTGTAAACCTATCAATTAATTGTTCTATGTCGATGTAATCTTTTCGAAACTTGTTCAGGGAGTTTGGCTTTTGACTGTTTTGAATTCATTGCGAAGGGGTTTTAAGTACCATTGAGTGTTATTGAAGTATCATTAAAAGTTTATGAGCTATGATGTAATCAACTGTTTGTTTCCAAGATTTATTTTCCTTTGATATCTACAGCTTACGGCATTCTATTTCATATACCATATAGGCTTCCCTAATTGTATGCCATTTAGCTCGATTTTTGGCAACTGTCATCCAGTTACTTCTAACTACCCTCCGAAGATCGTCAATCTACCGAACTTGAAAACCTACCTTGCGTTTGCCGATTCGCCGTTTTCACTTACCTTGATTTGACTAAATTGTTGTATATTCTAATATATGTCAATCAAATATCAAGATTTACTATAAATAATTAAGTGATATGTCGTGGTGGCCTAGTGTTTAAAACACAAGCCTCTCAAGTATGAGTGTGCGGGTTCGATTCCAGGTCAGGTAAGTACCAATGTAACTTTTCTAAGTTATATGTACTTTCTAAGTATATCTTGGACACCAATGACTGATTACAAGGTGAAGGAAACAACAACAAACGTGGTGATTACGCTCAATCCTTCTCTGCATGAGAAGAGACCTGTGCCCAGCAGACAATAAAAAGATTGATGATGAATATAGTGACAATCCCATACCATTACTTGGAATGACATTTTACTCCACACACCCTTCACCTGTGTTTTCACAGTCATAGTGGTTCATAGTCAAAAGACCTGTTTTATAGTGAATATTCCCCATTTGCTTCTACAATACTTCTGAAATCTTGAAAAATACCAAACAGGCGGTCTTTTGCTGATTATTATTTACGGTCATTAATTCCAATGTTGTGGTCAGATAAAATTAATCTTTTAACCAACACTATTGATTTAGACTATAATTTTTGACAATCCACCTTAATCCCTTCAGACACTTTTACAATACTTACTTTACGAATCTGTTAATATTTTAACATCATCGAATCCTGTCAGAGATTCACAGCAGCTACGATCTAATCTTTTACGATCTTACGTGGTATTAAGCGTACATCTGAGCGATTTACTCGTGGAACATCGTCCACAGCAAACTACTGTGTACGTTGCAAATCGTATAACGTACAAACGCGATTCTAAATTTAAATATCGACGAGGGAACGAGACGGAGAACGTGCTCGTGCGCATGCATTGGTGGTGGATTATGTTAAGACTGGATATGAAATGCACTTAAAATATGAGTTTGTTATTAATTTCAACTGACTAGCAAGTATAGTTCTTCTCGTTGAGATAATTGTTTTATAGTAAATCGAAATGAATAAGTGCTCTTGCTTGATTGAAAACAACAGAGGGGCAATTTTAAGAACGCTCGCAGTCAGAACACCAATTCCCATTACTAAAAGCGTGCAAAATCTAGTCGCAATCGATTTTGTACGTTTTTTGCCGACATTAAAATATTAATAACTTGTCACAATGTAGGAAAGGTAGACGTAGTTTTGATGTACTGAGACTAAGATCAGACTGAGAACATTGTCAAAGTTAAGATAATAGTGACTTTAACTTCAGTTTGATAAAATACCCCTAATTTGTCTACATTTTGACAAGTTTTTGACATTTGTTTGTTACTGAAATCAAACTGCGAATAGATTTTGAACGTTTTTAATTAAGAGGATTGGTCTTCTGTTGGTTGTCAAAGATTAATCAATAGATTTATTATACTACCCACACATCGCCCCATTCATTCCTTAAAGTAGCTCCAGTGTATGAGTAAGCTAAATCAATATACATCTTGGCGACTTTTATGATTCATATCATAGAGTCTACATACGAAATCAATATTCCCTTCAGTGTATTTGGGACCTTTGAATGTTTGTAACTAATACTTATGTAAATTCATTGCATAAGAAGGGTGGTAAATAACGTCTGCAATTTAACTAACGATGACGTCACTGAAACAATTTATGAAAATAAGTTCGTGTGTTTTTCTAGAGAGTAGTTTTAGCCGCTTTACCGCCATAACTCCCACAACAGCTGACATCTGTCATAAAAATATCTGCGGCTACAGTTCTAGAAAACCACAGCTAATATAGTGTATCGGCATCATCATCATCATCCACCTTTTTATCGTCCAACTGCTGGGCACAGGTCTCCTCTCATACAGAGAAGGATTGAGCGTAATCACCACGCTTGCTCAATGCGGGTTGGCGATTTCAGACTTCAAGTCCAGGTTTCCTCAAGATGATTTCCTTCACCTTGTAATCAATCATTGGAGTCCAAGATATACTTAGAAACTACATATAACTTAGAAAAGTTATATTGGTACTTGCCTGATCTGGAATCTACCGCGTACACTCATACTTGAGAGGCTGGTATTTTAACCACTAGGCCATCACGACTTCATTGTTATACAACTCAGATCCCACGACATCACACCCACATTAGGACATTTTATTTTAATTTTATTTGGTATGATGTTATTTTATTTTATTTCATTAAATTTAATTGATTTATTCTATTTTTGAACATGTAAATTTACAAAGTGTTGACTGTACTCAATGGCTCCCTACATATATCTAGTGTCTTCTTTTTAAGGGATTGGGCGCTGATAACTGAAACACAGGCTTTTGCCTAGTTCGGTTATAGGTGTGTTATCCGATAGTAACAATAAATTATAGCCTATAATATATTTTGTGTAGCAATGTAAATAATTTCTGAATAAACGTTATTATTATTATTATATTAGGAAAACCTACTGGTATTTGGATTAACAAGATAAGACCATTCAGCAGACTTTTAATGCAGCTCTTTATCTGGGTTCCAAGGTCATATTTGTTTACTAAGCTTTTTCATGCCTCAAGATTAAATATGATTATATTATCTTACAGATTATGAACTACTACAATCTGTCAGATTTTTTATAGGATTTCCAATCTTATCACTAAGGTATTAAGGCTCAAGGTTGGTAGAGAATATTTGACAGTTTCGGGTAGTTTGACCTGCTGTCGTTCGTACAAGAAGGTTTTGCAGCAATACAAAGACATGGAAAAGACATAATCAAAGTCGCTAGGCATAAGATAACACTATATACAGGGTGGCCCATCGATTGACGTCATAAAAAAAAAGTTAGGTCCGGCATTTCGTGGGGTATCCGAAACACCCCCATGTATGTTCCGCGATATTTCATAGTTTTCGAGTTATGATTTTTTTTTACTTTTCGAGGAATTTCAACCGGACAAGTATAAAAAATTGTTTTATTTTTTTTAATTAAGACTTCTTAAGATTTTTTTTTTGCAACAGAATCCTCATGTGCTGTACTTTAATACATAAAATAACTAGCTTCGTAACTTTGATGAAAGGTACGAAAATGTTGGTCAGAATTTAAAAAAATACGTTCCGTGAATTAAGACTTTAATTTTCAACTTTACATTAAAAATCTAATCAAGTGTTATTTCACTTCTTATTTACTCTCAAAAATGCGCCAGACTCTCAGCTTTCATAATCAGAAGACAGAAGTAGTACTTTAAAGCAAGTTTGGCTAAAACCGGGCTTTCTAAACACCAAGGTAGCAAAATTCATAAAATTACGTATCTGGTTACAATTGTTTTTTTTTTGCATTAACTATTATTTCTGAGGCAAATTAATGATTAAGAAAGCTGAAAACCTATCGTGTAAGTAAGATAAGGAAAAAAAAGTAGAATTTTATGTACGAATCTTTATTTAAATTTACAATAAATTTTCAAAGTGGTCACCGCCAGCGCCAATGCACATTCTACATCTGCGTAAAAAATTGTGTTTTAATCTGCGGAACGCCTGTCTGTTTTCATTCACTACCCGTTTTGCTTCTAAAATCTTCTGCCTCAGTTCTTGTTCACTGGAATACTCCCGGGCGTATGCTGTTGTGCGGTCTGGTGTTCTCAATACATTATTCGTGGATTCTGAGAGAATAAATTTTTTTGTCTGGTAAAGTTGAATAAAAATAAGTAGCAAAACCTGACTAAATAATTCAATGACTGTCAGATCAGGTCATTTTGATCATCATCATCAATCTTTTTATCGTCCCACTACTGGGGCACTGGAGAATAAATTTTTTTGTCTGGTAAAGTTGAATAAAAATAAGTAGCAAAACCTGACTAAATAATTCAATGACTGTCAGATCAGGTCATTTTGATCATCATCATCAATCTTTTTATCGTCCCACTACTGGGCACAGGTCTCCTCTCATACAGTGAAGGAATATGAATATCATACAGAAATAAAATCAAATACAAATATACTTCCTTCCTATCCAGTCCCAACTCAATCCACGGTAAACAGACTTGTCTTGCGCTCGCGCGTCGCCCTCCCCACTCCTCTGTAATACCCCCCCGTGCGTAAACGTGACCCCGAGACGTGAACTCAAACTACTTTGTTTTTTTTTTTTGTTTGTATCTCTTCTCTGCCACGGATCGTTATTGTATCAGTGTTGGTCACTTTTCTTGTACTAAGAAATGTTTAGTGGGGAGTATGTATATGTTGGGAGTATATGTATATGTAATTGGGCGAAATTTTCGATTGAATGGCTTTGCCGTTAATGTTCTCATTTTTGGGACATAGGACTCCTCGTCTCAGCAGGTTAATAATCTTTATTCAATAATAATCCAGATCCATCTCCCTCTGGCGCAGCATCGTTTGGTCGTGTTGGTCTTGGGTTTAACATTGCATCACCTCGCTCAACTGCCGTCATCCTTCCTAATCCTAAGTTTTTTAAGTGAATAGGCTTAATAAACTAGTGCGCTTTACACTCAACGATTGCATCACTGCTTACCATCAGGCGGGATTGCAGTCAAGCACTAGTTTATCCATACTAATATTATAAATGCGAAAGTAACTCTGTCTGTCTGTCTGTCTGTTACGCTTTCCCGCTTAAACCTCTCAACCGATTTTGATGAAATTTGGCACAGACAATCTTTAGACCCCGAGAAAGAACATAGGCTACCTTTTATCCCGGAAAAATTTGATGTTCCCGAGGGAAACCTAAAAAGCGCGATATAACCAAACTCCACGCGGGCGAAGCCGCGGGCGGAAAGCTAGTAATTATACAAAAAAAAAAATATAAAATCTTTATTCAAAGAAATAATAGTAATCCTTATTCAAAAACTTTACACGACATTGTAAAATAAAAGCTACAAAAATATTCTTATACGAATACATAAATACATATCTTATTGCCTAAATAACAGCTAGGTATTATATTGTGTCACTAAAAATATACATAAGGTCATACAGAACGTATTTTGTTGTGTAGGTGTTGCACGCAGGCCTAGTGCGCGTTAGTAGAAGTCACATGTCTTCGAATTATTGGTGTTAGGTGATTCTTCTACAGCCTACAGAGGTCCACTGCTGGACAAAGGCCTCTCCTGAGGCTTCCCACAATGGCCGGTCTTGTGCTTCCCGCATTCATCGGCTTCCCGTAACCTTCGACAGGTCATCGGTCCACCTAGGTGATTCTTCACCGCTTTTTCTTCAGAGCTTAGGGAGCAATGGTAATGAAGTACTTTAAACAAAATATAATTCTAACTTTCGACCTACAACTATCAAGTCGCTGCCATTATCACTAGGCCACTTGAGCAATGAGATTAAAATAATAATAAATATATACGGACAAATCACACAGATTGAGCCAGCCCCAAAGTAAGTTCGAGACTTGTGTTATGGGATACTTAACTCAACGATACTATATTTTACAATAGATACATATATAGATAAACATCCAAGACCCAGGTCAATCAGGAAAAGATCGTTTTCCGTCATGACCTGGCCGGGGATCGAACCCGGGGCCTCCACGTCGCAGGCAGGTGTGTTGACCGCTGCGCCACGGAAGACGACGATTATATAACCATACCTAATCAGCTCATCAGAAATGAGGAAATCCGCAGAAGAACCAAATTCACCGACATAGCTCTGCCAGTCGCTAAACTTATGTGGCAGTGGGCGGGGCACATTACTCGTAGAACCGATGGCCGATGGGGCAGTAAGGTTCTGGAGTGGCGGCCACGTACTGGAAGACGCAGCGTAGGGAGGCCCCCCACAAGGTGGACCGATGACCTGGTGAGGATCGCGGGAAGCCGATGGATGCGGGCAGCACAAGACTGGTCAGCGTGGAAAGCCTTGGGGGAGGCCTTTGTCCAGCAGTGGACATCTATAGGCTGAAGAAGAAGAAGAAGAATCAGCCTATAATGTTCCCCCTCCTGGGATACAGGCTTTCTCTCGGTGAGATGTAGTGGGCCGTAATCTACCACGCGGGCCCAGAACTTGTTGGTAGATGTCACATGTCTTGGAAGTATTTGGTTCCAGGTCATGCCAGTTTCCTCCCGGCTTTTCCTTCACAGCTTTGAGAAAAATAGTAAAGTAATAATTTAAACAAAATAACGTTTTAACTTATGACCCAACTCGCTGCCATTACCACTTAGCCATATCAGCAGTAAGATTCTGTAACCATTCCACCGTGAAATCTTAGGTGAACTGAGCGTGAAATGACACTATTGACAGCTCAGTTAAATTTTCACCCTGAGTTTTTTTGCAGAACCTTGCCTCATCATCATCATCTCAGCGTTAATCCCAGCCGCATCCCAAGCTTTTTTCAGCTCTGGAGTCTAAGGTCCACTTTACCAGTCTAACTGCTCTATTTGGCTAAACTTAGATATTTTCCCGTAAAGCGACTGCCGTCTGACCTCCACAACCCGAAGGAGATATCGAAGCATTGCAGTTAGACCAATTGTTGGACTTTTGAGGCCTCCAACAACCCGTAACGACTGCCATTATAGGTTCGTATGGCAACCGGGATCAACGGCTTAACGTGCTTTCCGAGGCACGATCAGACCAGTGCAAATATTCATATTCATGCATACAAATATTTGCACTGCGCGGGGATCGAACCTACGCCTCCTAGCGCAGCGGCCGCGTTCGATACCGCTACGCCACGGAAGCTATATTGGAGACATTAATACTTTTTCCAAGAAACCTTATATTAGCGAAATGTCGAAAAAAAAATAATATGGTTTTGACACACTCTGTCAAATTTGTATTAATCAGCATGGCTTAAAACGTCAAAATGATCACCCGACCACTGGTTTCACATCAAAATTTTTCGTAGTTTTCACACCCATTACAATACATTCCAATTGCTTTCTACAAAAATATGTGCAAAAATTAATTCCGTCAGAATCTCCCCAAACCGAAATGATCCTAAATGATTTAGTACTCTGGGACATTATACTGTTACCATATCGCAAAGGAGGATAAAAATAAATGTAAGTTAAGTATACTTAAGAGGTTTTCTTGATTTTGGTTGGTTTAGAAATAAGTTCGTTGTGGTGGCTTTTAGCACTGGCTCTAGGATGCACCAAATTCTTAACGCAACAAGCAGCACCAGACTGAATTTCAAATCGGCAAAAATGATGAACTTCCATATAAATTTTCATCCCTTATTTACCATTTCAAAGTCACTATCTTAACAAATCGTTTCTTCTTGCTTACCTTTCCCTTCCTACTAATATTATAATTGCGAAACTAAAAGAAGATAGATGGATATTTTTGTTTGTTAGGTATTCCTTTACGCAAAAAGTATTTAACGCATGCAAATGAATTTTGGCATACAATTTTATAGCTAGGAATAACACACATGTATTTTATCAACAGACCAACATTTATAAAAATATAGAGACCTAACTAGTATTTATACAAATAAAGCAGTATTATTTATAAGGATTATTCTATTCTCATAAGGTAATTTAATAACATCACAAGATGTAGTAAAATAATAGAAAGTAGTGTCACTATTATGTATGAAAAACCTTTAGTTGTACTAACGCAAAATTGTTTCTTTACAGCGGCTGCAATGGATCAAATCTTCATGATTGAGGTGTTCGTCAAAAAGATCATACTAAAAGTCGAACCACCTGAAAAGGATGCATATGAATTGGCACAGGAAGAGGAAGAGAGAAGGAGAGAAGCAGAACTACTTGCCGCTCTTGAAGCTGCTAAGAATGCAAAACAGAAAAAAGGTAAAAAGGGCGCCAAAACAGGTGGCAAAAAAGGTAAAGGCAAGAAGAAAGGAAAAAAAGAACCACCTGGGCCGTCTGAAGAAGAAATGAAGTTTATGCAAACGTGCTCAATGGAGATGAACTGTCTACCCATTTTTGATTTCATTGTAGCTCATGATAACTTCATTGCACCGCCTCCACCCCCTCCTCCCCCTAAAAAAGGTAAAAAAGGCAAACAGAAAAAACCTAAACCTAAAAAAGGGAAGAAGGGCAAAAAAGCTAAACCTATACCATGGAAGATTGTGCTACCATCAGAACCATTACCACAACCACCATACTTTGGCGTCGGTAACTCAATCATGTTTCTTGAAAGACCTTCAAAACTAGAGGAGACATTAAGGAAAACTCCAATTTATATCACTGTTTGGAACAGAGATCAAAATTTCAGCTGCACTGGTTTCTGTGTTGTAGAATGGCATAAATCATTTTTCGAATGCCTCCAGAGAGCTGCGGAAATGAATCCTGTTAATTTCGACATAGCAGAATACAGAGATACTAGCAAGCCGGAAATGGTGACAAATACAGTAGAAATGGTGCGACCATTGCAATGTGAGGAAGACCTGAAAGCATCGGGTGAAGTTGAATTTTACATTCGACTATCGTGTTTAGGCAACAAAGTGGTCAGTTTCTTTGTAGCATTACCAGAGATGGATCGGATACCAGGACGCAAATATCTATACGATGATTTGAGAGTGAAGGACCTTGAGGTTGTCAGACATTGGGATGGTACCGTAATTGATGAAGTACCTCCAGTGGCATATTTTTTCACTGCTCCTGATATAACTAGAGAGCCAATTAGGCCAGTGGAAGAGTTAGTACAATACGAAGAATTCGTTGCTCCGTTTACACGTAGTGAACTGGCGATTCTCGCCATGGGATTCCCGAAGGGCCCTTGTGGTGGAACTAATTGCTTAAAGAGAATGGAGTACAGAGGCAGTCAACACCAGTTCATTCCAGGTGAATATGCTAAAGGGAAATACCAGCATGGTCAGTTTGTTAATAAGCGTGATGTACATGGTCCTTGTGGTAGACTTGATTGTCCACTTGCAAAGAAAGTTCGTAGCTACCTGTGCACCGAAGGCAGCTATAAACCCTGCATGAAACCTTGCTGCAAAGATTACTATTAGCTTTGGAAATTTATAGTTACTTAAGTTTTTTTTGATAATGACTTTAGAAGATATACACGACCAGATTTACTTTTGTGAGGACACTCCATAGACGTGATGGTCGATATGGGATTGTGAAACTTAAAAAATAAACATGGATTTTATTACTAAAATTTGTCTGAGATGTATTAACTTTGGAAAATTATGCTTTTTATGGTTTAGTTATAATAGGATAATTAACTATCTGGCTATGGAGTGTTACCAGTTAAATACCCCATTTTAGAAATAAGGAAAATGAAATAAACGAAACAGATAGACAAAATAATAAAATCATACAAAATACAATTGCTTGCTGTTTTTATTGATTCCTTTTTTCGTTTGACTTGGGCTCATTATTTATTAGATACATAACTTATAAGTGAAGAACAAACAGTTTAACATAATGTTCTATCAAAAATCTGTTAAACTGTAATACAAATTCTTCTCTTTCGATGATTCTATAAAAAAATCTGTCTAACTACGTTCCTCAAAATATCGTCTGAAAAATCGTCCATTGTGAACAAAAATGTGAAATTCACACTATTATAGTGTCAAAAAAATGCAACTGTGATTTCTAAATCTTGCGGTAATTTATGACTGTGTGAGGTATGCTCGCATAAAATACGTTTGGACTAATAAATTCATTCTTATAAGATAGATATTAGAACCGTAGACAATTGTTACCTATTGTAATTTCTTTTATTTTTGTCTATTGGGAAAAAAGACAGAATTGTGTGGAGATGAGAAGGTTTTGGTTTTTGACGGGAAAGCTAAGATGAGTGTCACGCGCATTTTTCATTGGACTTATATAATTATTTATAGTGTCGTTTACTGAATAAAAGCGCGTGATTTATGTAGTAAAAAGTGCATTCAATAAGTAATTCACAAAGAACATTGAAATATCGCAGCATAGTGGCCACATCATGCCTTTGCATTAAACCTTCCTCATAGACGGTTCACGTGGCCGTCTTTTTCTGTTCTCTCCAGCGACGCCCTAAGCCGAGGTTCGTACCCCACAGAGGGTGCCCTTAGCGTGTAGTCGCTTACTTTTTAGTTGCCCTGGCTGGAGCCCATAGATTCATTTAAGGCAGCCACAGGATAGTCCGGTTAAGTAGTTACGACCTCTCAAGGTCAACTACGAGAATCCATATAAAAAAAAAATTGTGTGGTAGTCCACAACGTCGGCTGCCGGCAGAGCTACCACCCACCAGACAAAGTCTTGCCGCCAAGCGGTTCGTCGTGTTCCGGCACGATGTCTGATGAAGCCGTACGGAGGACGGGTCTGAGTAGTTGTGTTGCGATGTGTGCCGGGTACGATGCGCCAAATGTTGTTGTGTCGGGAGTTTGATCGTGGAGGGTCTCCAGATCGATCTCCCTCTGGCGCAGCATCATTGGTCGTATTGTTGGGTTTAACATTGCATCACCTCACTCAACTGCCGTCTTCTGTTTTTTTTTTTTGAGTGAATAGGCTTTTAATAAACTAGCCCGCTTTACCATCAACGATTGCATCATTGCTTACCATCAGGCGGGATTGCGGTCAAGCGCTAGTTTTTAGGCTTTGGAGACCAGTTTACTATATTTTTTTTCTATATTTATACCTAGAAAACTAGAAACAATATCAATAGCATTTAAATTTAACAATAATATCGAAAATATCAATCATTAGTCATAAATCATACTATTGATGAAGAGCATTTGTCACTACTAATGGATGGATCGTGGTGGTCTAGTAGTTAAAACATTAGCCTCTCAAGTATGAGTGTGCGAGTTCGATTCCAGGTCAGGTAAGTACCAATGTAACTTTTTTAAGTTATAATATGTATTTTCTAAGTATATCTTGGACACCAATGATTGATTACAAGGTGAACGATAATATCTTGAGGAAACCTGGACTTTAAGTCTGAAATCGCCAACCCGCATTGAGCAAGCGTGGTGATTCCGCTCGATCCTTCTCTGTATGAGAGGAGACCTGTGCCCAGCTGTGGGACGATAAAAAGGCCGATGATCATAATTGGATGGATCAACACACTCCTCACTATACTGTTGATACTATCGATATTATTATAACTATCGATATGTTTACCATCTATAGTAGTATTAAATACTATCGAGACTCAATCGTTAGTTGAGCAACACTACCATGCGAATCTCATCCAGGTTTACACTTCACTTTAGCTCGCCTTCCCATCTGGCTATTGGTCTACTAATGCTCCTCCCGCCTCTGTCAAGGTCTTGTACTTTCCCCTTTTGTATATAAACTTGCGAGATTCGGTGGACAAAAACATGTAGGTAAGTAATGATTCATTTAGTACACTTTCTCTTTTAACTTCGCACCCAAGGCTAATGGGGGCAGAACAATTATAGCATGAGATCATCGTCAGGTCATTATTCTGAATTGAAATTTAATAAAATATCAACAGTATTTTTGAATCGACAAAATTTCAAATGAGAATTTCGAGAGAGAGAAACAATTGGGTTGTATCCTAAAAAATAATTTAATGTCCATCAGATAGATGTATAAGAAATAATTAACACGTATTTTTTATTTTTTCTTTCATTCAAATACCTAGGAAGATATATTGATTTGAAATGTCGCATGACGTCACGCCGTGGTATATTTTGAACCACGTAATTAGTCCACTCCGTAACTTTAATACGATATATCTCAGTAGTTTTTGGTAATTACGACAAAATAAAAAATACGGGTCTTAATTTTTTTATTATCTATAAGACGGACTACTTATTTTTTTGCTTTTCATACCTTGGATACATCCCTATTGAGGGCTATGGATTGAATTTGATATTTGCCGGAAAATGCAGATATAGCCTTCAAACTGTTTTAGTTTTCAGTTTTACTAAAATGGGATTAGCAGTTAGGACAATTTATTTAGCTGTTGTAGTAGTGTTTCTTGCTATCCTTTGCTATTTGTTTCTTCACAGGGTAGGATATTATTGTGTTAAAATTACTAATATCTACAATGTCGACCTAAAATGTTCAATGTTGGGATACAAGCCTCATCTCTGTGAGAAGAAGTTAGTCTATTGCGGGTTGATGGATGTCAGAAATCGCTTTTGGTTCTAGGAAGGACATAAACGATTTGAGAGCAGTGATGTTGACATTAAACACAGAGCTAAAAAAACCAAGTGCATGTCGGACTCACGCACAAAGGGTTCCGTACCATTGATTTATGAAATTAAAGGATTTAAGTTATTTGTATGAAAGATTACGCGGTAATACCTAAGCGGTTTTTTTTTTTTTTTTTGGTTTCATTATTAAACTAGGTAAACTAAAGTAAATAAATAAATTTAGTTTTTAAATACATAAATATACAATAATCATGTAAGGTCATAAAAAAATTAGTAAACTTAAGAAAACAATGTAAAACTAATTAGTAGGAAATAAAAGGCTTTTTATTTTATTTATTTATTTTACCTAAACGGTTTACGATTTACGCGGTATTAAAAAAAAACTACTTACTATATCTCGTTCAAAACAATTTTCGTTGGTAATTTTTGTAGTACATGATTATGTACATGATATTTTCTTTTTAATTTTTAATTTTATTATTTTAATAGTTACAGGGGGATCAACTTTTTTCCACTTTGGAAGCGTCTGTCACGCAAACTATTCGGTTTAGAAAAAAAATATTTTAGAAACTTCGATATCATTTTTGAAGACCTATCCTTCCATATCCATATACCCCACAAGTATATGTTTGATGAAAAAAAAATTTTTGAGTTTCAGTCCTAAGTATGGGGAGCCCCCAATATTTATTAATATTTTTTTATTTTTGCATCAAAATCTTAATGCGGTTCACAGAATACATCTACCTGCCAAGTTTCAACAGTATAGCTCTTATAGTTTCGGAAAAAATGGCTGTGACATACGGACGGACAGACAGACATGACGAATCTATAAGGGTTCCGTTTTTTGCCATTTGGCTACGGAACCCTAAAAATGGGGCCCAACTTAAGTGGGCGGTGGGTTTTAGTCAGTAAAAGTCTGACACGCCCTTTCGCTCCGCCTAGAGCGGGAGAGTTCATTTGATGATTTCCCATCCCAAACAAAAAAAAGGACAGGTCTGTTGAATAGCGGATCAACTATGAACCCAAATAAAACAAAACCGGTGTCTGAGAGAGAGAGAGAAGCGGGGTTGCGGTAGCCCACATAGGAGATCGCGGATGAGCTTGATAGGCTCCATCCAAGGAGGGAGCGCGGTATCGCGATAGATTGAGGAAGTGGAGGAAGGACTGTATTCTTTTAAACTTGTTCCTTCGCCTTTGTGTCAATGTTCTACATCGAATTGTGAATTTGAACAGTCCGCACATCAAGTATATTCTTTGGCAGAATGAACGCAATATTATGTTGAATAGTGTACAAGTTACATCCGGGGTCGTTTATTATACGGACCTTGTAGAAACTAGAACCAATTTCCGTGCGTTCAGGCGCTTTTGCCATATTCCTGGTTAGTTTTTCAGTACTCTTGTCCTAAGACCAGTCAATGCCAAACTTTTTAGCCTTTGAATCATTAAAATCAACACATTAGTTAAGTAAGATACCACACCTCATAACAAAATATGTAAACCCGAACAAATACGCGAACAAAACGAAGTCAAACATTCGTAATAACACGTTTTTAAGAACAATGGCCATTTAAAATACCATAAAAAATCCTTCGTATCCTAATTGCATTTTTATCCTCACCCACGAAGCGTGACTCTGTCCAAATCTCACTAATGATGACAATGATTGCCAAAACCACTTTAACGTTACCGTCAACAAATATTATATCAATCTTTATGTTGAAGGCGTCAAAGTCTTCGTTAATAGGATTAAAAGAAAACGTAAGTATGTATACATGACATGATATGGGCCAAGGAAATTGAGCTTGCAAATCTTGCGTGTTGGTAATTTTCTTGGAAACAGATTTTCTGAGCCTATTAAGGATTACGATGTAATTTGTTAATGATCGTTTGTAGTTTTGTAATGTCTTTCTAGAGTACTAGAAACAGAAAAGTTTCGTCATTAGGTACTGAGATATACTATGACTTGGTCGAAGTCAACATAATTCGTCCTATTTTTGTCCATTTCTGATAGAAAATAACGAATGCTAAATAAAATCATCTCTATTGACTCGCTTAGTGGCAAATTAACATGGCACACCTCGACGTAGATTCTAGTATTCTTTTCGCTCTGCACATAGAGTGGTGGGAAGAGAATAAAGAGGCTTTTGCCAATATAAATACAATCTCAGAGTTTTTCTTTAAAGTCTAGAATTATAAGGAAGTATTTTGTTATCCTTTGTAATGTTACTGCTATATGGTGCACTTATGAGTGGAGTACCACTTTTGAAACTCATTGTTACAGCAATAAAGTTCAAAAGTGGTAATGCACTTTTGACCCTTAGCTGTAAATCTGCTATACCAACGAGACAGTCCAAGCAATGAAAAAAGCAATCTCGTTTACATTTTACACCATTGTAATTATCATTATCTGTCATTGTAATTATCATATCAGTGTATTTATAATTATCTGAGGTGCTCATCATCAACCTTTTATCGTCCCACTGCTGGGCACAGGTTTCCTTTTATACAGAGAAGGATTGAGCGTAATCACCACGCTTGCTCAATGCGGGTTGGCGATTTTACCTCAAGATGTTTTCCTTCACCTTGTAATCAGTCATTGGTGTCCAAGATATACTTAAAATGTACATATAACTTAAAAAAGGTACATTGGTACTTGCCTGACCTAGAATCGAACTCGTACACTCATACTTGAGAGGCTGGTGTTTTACCCACTAGGCTACCATGACCCAGTGTCGTGCTGAGGAGCTCATGGTTTAGTAATTAGAGCTGCATGGGTCGACCCAATCGGCTTATATTTAGGTCATTAAAATTTAAATGACTTGCGATCGATCAGGTTAAGCTACGCTTGCACAGTAACTACCCGCGGATGGGTGAGCATCTTTACATACCGAAACTCCTCCGTGTTTTGGAAAAGACTTCAAGCGGTAGTCATACGCGCTTACTGCCTCCAACTCCTAACTCGGAGTGGTTACTGCTAGGCCATGACTACTCAATGCTACTAATCCCTTTACACACATAATAACATAACGAACCAGACGAGGCATACCTAGTAATTATTTTTTATCAAAAAGACCTTGCAACTACATATAGTTGCATACAAAAGCGCATAATGCAGCATTGTTTATGCCAATTTGAATGCATTAGACTAATCGTCGCAGTCGGTTAGAGCAGCGAATCTTAAACTATTGTATGTGAAATGAGAATGCTGTTTAATGTATGTATTTCGAAAAGTTCCAATGTCAACATAATCAAGCCTCGATTCTGAATTAGTGTTTCTTTGATTTTTGATAAAGTACATAATATGTTATATTTCAATGCCTCCATGAAAAATTTTTATTGCGCATAATTTACTCACAGCACTTTCATTATCATTTATTCACTGTCATTTACATATATCATCCTCGAATTCGGTATGTCTATAAAGGCGATTTTTGACCATTAGCTTTTGTTGAGAACTCATACTACAAAGTTCACACAACTCGACTGACGGCGACATCTCGTGCCAGAGAACGACACCATACACTACGTAAAAGCAAATCTTTACCGTGATTGATTTACCAAAGATATTGTTCCCTTTCCCCTATCCTCGAACGTTGTATATAAGATGGCGAATACATAATTTAAACAAAATCCTCAACACTATAAAACCTAAGTTTTCACAAATCTCACCGCTGCCGCTACAGCTTTTTATCAGTATACTATGCGTTCACCTAAGAATTGTACGGAAAGGCTTTTGATACTAGGCCAGGTGGGAAGAAAATGCCCTTAGCAAAGCAGCAGCAGGATGGTCACATGCGATCAAGAAGGCCGTTGAAGGTAGGATTTACCAAACCACTCACTGCAGAGGACCGCATCACTTGATGACACGATACACTATTTCCTTCATTGCGACCACATGGTCGCAATGAAGGAAATATTTTATCAAGTTTTGCAGAATGTGTGTTTTGCAGAAACTTTGACTAACACACCAGTGTGTACCAACAGTATAGATAAACCTATGTTGAGCTGTGATGTATGATAATTAAAGTCATTGTGGAAACTTCCTATAAAAAAATGTTAGTTTGCTGTTAGCTTTTATTAGTTAATCAAGTTATGAGTTATTACTGCTGGTTCGTAATGACTGTGCTCGTGTATGTCAATGAAGATAATCTGCGAATGAAATTATCTGTTGACGTTAACAGATATCTGAAGTGGAGATTATGAATATGTTTCTTGAAAGAGTAGATATGCACTTGATCTGTGTTTATACAGTCTAAGTTTGGGCTAGCCTGTAGCTAGTCATTATCCAGGTGTAGTCAGAGAAATTAATTAGGAGCTCGTAGTTAATTAACCCGATTTCACCGAAGGCAAACGATCGCGCGGTCGTTCACCAACCAGATGGACCGATCAAGTCAAAGACTCATCGTCTGCTAAATTCTACGCGGTGGTGAGAGACGCGCTGGATCGGAACCGATGGAGGCAGATTATCCGCTGGAAATGCTGCCCCAATGCTGACCACGATCCTCAGACATGATGGACCGACTGCAGAGAGAGAGTTAATTAATCTAACAGACCAAGTTGAACTACGATTGCCCAGGTCAGTCCATGGATAGGACTATCCTTACATATCTGATCTCTTCCTGATTGGCCTGAGTCTTGGATGTTTATCTATATATGTATCTATTATAAATATAGTGTCGTTGAGTTAGTATCCCATAACACAAGTCTCGAACTTACTTTGGGGCTAGCTCAATCTGTGTGATTTGTCCGTACATATTTGTTTATTTTATATCGTATCTGAGCATGGCTATCCGAGGTACGGAGGGGTTGCCTCAGACATCGTGTAAGACGTTGGTCTCGGCTGTGATTCTTGATGTCGATGTTAGATTAAATTGTGTTGAAGTACGTAGTGTGGAGTATGTGTTTTTGAGGAGAAACAAATGTTTATGTTGACCACTATTTATTGACCAACTCACAAACTGTTCTTACTGTAAAATGTTAAGAAATGTTCAAATACGCACGGCTACAGCGTGAGACCAAAGTATATATAATATTAACTGCTTTAATTAATAATTGTAGGTCAACGCATTACGCCGATACTGCTAACTAGGTGAGCAGTGGACAGCTCGCCGCCCGGTAAGGACCAGGCCCGAGTCGACGGCGCGTTGTGTTTCACGCGCGCCTCAAAGAGATGTCAGCACATCGTGACGGGGTCCACGAAGACCGATGCCTCCTGGACAGGGTTGCGAATTGGTTAAAAAAGAAAACGTGGCCCTGGCCGTGGCACAGGCATGTGAAGAAACACGGGTGGGTTTTAGTCAGTAAACACGCCCTTCCCAGTAAACACGTCCTTCTCCGCCCAGAGCGGGAGGAGTCATTTGATGATTTCCCATCCCAACAAAAAAAGGTGTTCGGTGAAAACACTGAACATTTGGATTTTTTACAGTCATTACAAGTTGTCAGAAGGTAATAAGACTGATCAGTCCTGACAAAGTACAGTACAATAATACTACTCTAAAGAGATTCATTCATCACCGCTGCTCTCAAAACGCCAAAGGAAATTAAACACCATGAGGAAGCCGGCATGTCCTAGAGCCAAAAAAACTTCGAAGACATGTGGCATATATGTACCAACCTGTATTGGCCCCCCATGGTAAATAACGGCCTACTCCTTCTCACCTAGAGGAGGCTTGTTTCCCTAGGAGTAGTAACATTATAGGCTGATATTATGTATGTTATGTAAAGAGATCCATTTGTAATTCAGACGGTGTACCACAAAGAATATGTAATATTTACTTCGTAATATAACGTACGTAAGTCATTAATAAATTTAGTTTTCTGTATTATTCTTTGTCTTTGTAGTTGATTAGCATACCTACATCTATCTATAGGTACTAATATATAAAGCTGAAATAGCTATATGGTAGCTTATATAATATCTTATATGGAGTTTCACAAAATCTAATGTGGCGCCCTCTAGCGGACAAAATATACAGAGTAAAAAATAAAGATAAGATAAATATGCCGTGTTTGGTATCATTTGAAAGGGCTTTACTTGTACATTTTGAATATATATATTACTAGCATTTGCTTGTGACTTTACCTGTATTCATGGGCTGATTACATATAATTCACATCTTTTCGTTCATAGATAGCTTCTTTACTACTTATCAGAATAAGACCACTGCAGAGCCATTAGAAGGGCCTTGATATTCTGTTGGTTATGAGCTATAAAGCTTGTCATCAAATTTAGTATTACGCCCTCTAGCGGACAAAAAGTTCTATGTTAATATAAAATTAAAATAAATATACTGTATTTGGTATCATCTGAAAGAGCTTCACGAGTACTTTATGTTTGTACATAATCCCGAGTTATGCTTCGTAGAAATTAGAATGGAAACCAGGGTTTGGTAAACGGAGCGATGGGAGTGGTGACGGCCTTCGAATGGCCTGCTCATCGGCGCGATCAGTTGGAACAGGAGAACAGCCAAGCGCTGTTCTCATATAATTTGACGACGCATCCATAAAAGCAGATATTAACGAATTTATCAAAATCGAGCCTTCCCTCACTAAATTTGACGGCTTGAGAGGGTCTGGGCAAATTCAGCGTAAAATGCTCCCGCTGATTCTTTCTTGGGGTTGTACTGTACATAAATTACAAGATTGTACTCTAGATAAAAAAGTTATCGATCTAGGAAAGTCATTGTTTGCTAAAGGACAGGCCTATGTCGCTCTCAGTAGAGTCAAAACCATAGAGGGATTATTTATAAGTGCCTTGGTTCATAATAAATTACTTAAAAATCCACATAACAGTCGATCGTTAGCAGAATTAGATAGATTAAGAAATCTTCCCAGGTCCTCTTAATATATGTTTTTTTTTTAATAATTATAAACTAGCGCTTGACTGCAATCCCGCCTGATGGTAAGCAGTGACGCAATCGTTGATGGTAAAGCGCACTAGTTTATTAAGCCTATTCACTTAAAAAACTTAGGAATAGGAAGGATGACGGCAGTTGAGCCAGGTGATGCAATGTTAAACCCAAGACCAACACGACCAACCATGCTGCGCCAGAGGGAGATTGATCTGGAGACTCTCCACGACCATACTCCCGACACAACAACATTTGGCGCATCGTACCCGCCACACAACGCAACACAACTGCTCAGACCCGTCCTCCGTACGGCTTCATCAGACATCATGCCGGAACACGACGAATCGCTTGGCGGCAAGACTTTGTCTGGTGGGTGGTAACTTTTGCCGGCAGCCGATGTTATGGGCTACCACCGTTAGAAAAACATCCAATCTATTTATACTAACGACCTCATCCACTAATTCATGACCCATTCGCTGCCATCGACGCAAATGTGCGTCGCTACTACGAAAAACCAGGAGCTTCGTACGGGGAAACCGTTGCTATACGCGCTACGATCAACGTACTACGAAATAGTAAAATAGGACATCTCTACATATTACTATACTTCGATACATAAGTCAAAAGAGATGTCGTATGTTAACTACCTAGTTTTTAGTTCGTCAATTTAACTTTTGTTAATATTATGCGCCACAAATACACTTTAACACCAAAATAGTACAAATAATAAAAAGTAAAAAAACTAAAACCCAACTACGACAAAAAACGACGCTCAAAAAGTATAAAACAAGATTTTCAGAATACTGAACTGAACAGAGTTGCTAATATAGTTGCAAGTAAATGGACACAGTAGACTCTACCAAGATGCCTTCGTTGTAAATAGACAATAATGTCATACAATACTATTCTGAAGTATGCAATATTCACTATGTAGAGATAATTTTTCATGTTTGGAAAGGCGTAGTCACACGTTATATATACCTACCGTAGCACTTTGATAACGTGTGACTGCGGTTTTCCAAACATGAAAATTTATCTCTACATAGTGAATATTGCATACTTCAGAATAGTATTGTATGACATTATTATCAATTTACAACGAAGGCATCTTGGTAGAGTCTACTGTGTCCATTTACTTGCAACTATATTAGCAACTCTGTTCAGTTCAGTATTCTGAAAATCTTGTTTTATACTTTTTCAGCGTCGTTTTTTGTCGTAGTTGGGTTTTAGTTTTTTTACTTTTTAAAAAATATTTTTACGTTGGATAGCCTCTTAATCCGGAAAGGCTTTAGGCTATATAACATCACGCTGGGATCAATAGGAGCGGAGCATAATTAACTCCATTCGAACAAACTCGCAGGCAGCCGCTAGTTAATAAAACTAAAGAGTTTCTTTCTTTAAACACGCTAATCTCAGGAACTGCTGTTCCGATTTGAAAAAATCTTTTTACGTTGGATAGCCTCTTAATCCAGGCAGGCTTTAGTCTCTATAACATCACGCTGGAATCAATAGGAGCGGAGCATAATTTAGTCCACGCGAACAAAGTTGCTGGCGGCCGCTAGTATCACATATTAGGACATCGTTAATATTTTAATCGATATTGATATTCATCATCAGCCTTTTTATCGTCCCACTGTTGGGCACACTCTTATACAGTGAAGGATTGAGTGTAATCACCACACTTGCTCAATGTGGGTTGGCGATTTCGGACTTATAGTCCAGGTTTCCTCAAGATGTTTTCCTTCACCTTACAATCAGTCATTGGTGTCCAAGATATACCTACTTAGAAAGCGCATTAACTTAGTAAAGTTACATTGGTACTTGCCTGACCCGGAATCGAACCCTCACACTTGTGCTTGAGAGGCTGGTGGTTTAACAACTAGGCCACCACGTCTTATCTATATAATATGATATTGATATTGTTGTGCTGTATTTTAGAAGCGCCCATAGCTAAATGTTAACTCTATGCTTGCCGCATTACTCCTTCCATAAATAATCTCGTCATTAACCAGGCTATATCCTTTAACAAAAAAATTAACCTTCTTTTACCTAAATCTCTATAAAAAATACCAACAAACCAAGGTTTCAATTTCGGATGAGAAATGTACCATACGCCTACTAAAGTTGAATAGCAAGAACACTCCTTGCGTTAAAGCCTTCTTGTATAAAACTTTAGGAAAGCTTCGCTCCTACTTGAAAGATGGTGTTTTAGACGTTGTTTCAATTTTTGTTAAAATGTATTTGGTTTTAGCGCTGATTTTTTAATGGAATATATTTTTTAAACGTGGAATAAATTTTTAACGTATGACAGTTTTTATATGAAAGAACTGTAAAATTTTCAAAATTGTTCCTCGGACAAAATTCTCTCAGCCGGCAGAAGTTACCACCCACCAAACAAAGTATTGCGCCAAGCGATTCGTCGTGTTCCGTTATGATGCCTGGTGAAGCCGTACGGAGGACAGGTATGAGCAGTTGTGTTGCGATGTGTGCCGGGTATGATGCGCTGAATGTTGTTTGTCGGAAGTTTGGTTGTGGAGGGTCTCCAGATCAATCTCCCTGGCGCAGCGTTGTTGGGTTTAATATTGTGTCACCTCGCTCATCTGCCGTCTTCTTTCCTATACAATCAGCTTTTTTGAGTGAATAGACTCTTAATAAACTAGTGCTCTTAAGTATCAGCGATTGCATCACTTCTTATCATCAGGCGGGATTGCGGTCAATCACTAAATTACAACTATTGAAAAAAAACTGTTGTCGGAAAAATCAGTTCTTAGGCCTCTACCCGCCATTCCTATCATAATCAACCTCTTTCAATTTATTTTATGAATGTTCCATAGAATACGAAGCCTTTTTTATGTCAATATGTTTAAAATACGAGTGAATTTTAGGAACGACTATGGATTCAGAGTTGTATTTATCACCTATTAGATATTCGGCCTTATCTTAAAACTATATATAGATTAGACTACTCTTGTCAATACACATAACAATTAAATACAATACAATAACAAATAAATACAATAAAAAACACAACACAATTGACAAAAATATAAAGTTGTGGTTAATTTTGGTATTGTATTTAATTGTTTATTGTATTTTAAAGTTTGAATAATATAAATTGGTAGGCACTAAGTTAACTCGCTAGTAATTTTGTGGTATTCAGTTGCAATCAGTTAGACTAAAAGCTGACCCCGTCATACCTAAATGTAATTTAAAATACAATATGTTTCGTTTTTACATTTCTTTTTTTTACGTTATTTTGAAAGGTTGAGACTGAGACTCGGCTGTGACCGTTCCTAAAATTACTAAAATTCTTCCTCATAATTCCCAGTCCCAGCACGTCTTTTGTCTTCCTCAGCATGACTCAACGCAGGGCAATGAATACTCGATAGCGTTTATAGGTAGTTTAACAGCCCATCATTACCTGTACACTTTATTCCTAGCCCTTTGGCTGTGCCATTAGTTTCAATTGCATCGGTAAAATGTCTTGTTTCAGTGTTGGAGTCACGTGTATTGTGTAATTGAATAGCACTGTTTTATTTCTTCGAGGCTGTAATAGATAATAAAATAGAAATAGTGTATTGTCTACTATTTTAATTGCGAACCATGCTACCAATAACTATTTGAATGATTTTGAATGATAAAGCATAATCTATTGCTTTGAATTGTTCGAAAAATGTCTGCGTTCAGGAAGGGCACTAGCACTACGCAATGAATGTTGTTGAACTGTCAAAATTATAGCCGCTGCTCTTAGTGTGATTAGGCAATTATTAGTGTGTAATATAGAAATGACGGATTGCGACTCGTTATTGATTAATAGTAGATTAGTAGCCAAGGGCTGTAATGTAAGGCATCAATTGCAGACCAGACATTTGGGCTGGTGCTGCGAAATGTCACCTGGCTACTTTGGATTCAGTGGAGAGGCGAGCGAAGAGGCTAATTGGTGACCCTGATTTAACTCTAGCCGGTCTCCAAAGCCTAGAGCACAGGCGTAGAGTAGCCAGCCTTTCGGTGTTCTATAGGATGCATTTTGGGGAGTGTGCGAGGGAATTGCATGATTTAATTCCCCCATCTCCGTTCCACCATCAGACGACCCGTCGTACGGCGAGTTTACACCCTTACGTTGTTAACACTACTACGATCCGGACGAAGCGTTTCGCCTCCTCCTTTATACCGCGTACATCAAGGGACTGGAACAAGTTGCCGGCGGCGGTGATTCCGTCGGACTACAATTTGAGTGTCTTCAAGACTAGAGTGAATAGGCTCTTAATAAACTAGCGCGCTTTACCATCAACGATCGCATCACTGCTTACCATCAGGCGGGATTGCGGTCAAGCGCTGGTTTATAATTAATAAAAAAAAAAAGCGAGGACGCCTATAGTTCAAGGGTGCAATTGATGCATACAACCGAGCTAACTCTGCTTTACATCTCCATTGTGAGGTAATTAGAAAAACAATGTTCAAAGTAAAAGTTTTCTATTATCGCCTTTTTTTAAATTATTTTTTCAAGAACGAAATTGAGCTTCGCTGTTCGATATTTAAAATTGGTGACTATTATACTCATACGAAGACAAGGCTGAATGTCTATTGCCAGTAAGATGTTAGATATACGCGATTTTTTTCGAAGAGTGAAGAGTTTTTTTTTTAATTACTTTCCGCCCTAGGGTTTTTCTAGCTACATTATTGTCCCAGAGTGCTAATTGGTCACCTACAAGTCCCATTTGGGGGTAATAAGGACCTACTTACCGAATATGAGATATGTAAAATTAATATTCTTATATCTTTACTATTAATGAAGCTATGACTGAATTATTTAATAAGACTACTAACAAACCACAGTCACATAACTAACATAACGCCAAACAAACATGACTCACTCAATCAGACAGTTTTTCAAGCTGATGAAATTTACGAAACCATTTCACTATCCATATTAAATCGTAACCGTTATAAAATAAGGTCGATTCTCGCTTAACGGAACATGATACTGATGAAATGGACGTGTTCCTTTACATAGATGATTCATCACTGATCTTTGTAGGTGTGGCTTCAACAGGTTCAACCACTAATTATTTGGCAGTTTGAGTGTGATTCTGAGTAAAAAATATTGGTTGTGGTAATTTTTCTAGGTGATTAAGAAAGTCCTGTTAGTTGTATTTGATTTAGATTTACGATTTTAATAGCTTGTTGCTGAAGTTATTGTTGTTATAGTTTTTTTTCCTGCCAAGGCGTAATTCCAATTCTTCCATAGTTTGTGTACCTAGTAGTGTGAACTTGTCCCGCTATTTCCAACGTCTGATGTCACCGTGTTTCCGTATAAGGCGTGAGGAAACGCCAGGGTGTCACCATTGTGTGGATCGCCCTGAGGACACGGTGGAGCATACGGTGGAGGTCTGCCCGGCTTGGGTAGAGCACCGCCGCCGTGTCCTCGTAGCGGCAAACGGCGGCGATCTCTCGCATCCGACCCTGGTCCAGGCCATGGTCCGGAGCGAGAGTGCATGCCAGGCCGTCACCTCCTTCTGCGAAGCAGTATTACTGGCAAAGGAGGAGGCGGAGCGCGTGAGGCAACGGAAATCCCAGCGCCCCACGCCACTAGCCGCCGCAGGAGACGCCCTGGTTAGGAGATGACACCAAACTCCCAGCCACCGTACGCGCGGGCCTGCGGGCGGTGAGCAGTGCGCAGTTCGCCGCTCGGTAAGGACCAGGCCCGAGTCGACGGCGCGTCGTGTTTCAGCTCGTGATGTCAGCACATCGTGACGGGGTCCACGAAGACCGATGCCTCCTGGGTCAGGGTTGCGGGTTGGTTAAACAAGAAACCGTGGCCCTGGCCGTCAAGTGAGCAAGCAAGTGAAGAAACCCGGGTGGGTTTTAGTCAGTAAAAGTCTGACACGCCCTTCCGCTCCGCCCAGAGCGGGAGAAGTCATTTGATGATTTCCCATAAAAACAAAAAAAAAATGTCACCGTTTCAGGGCACTAGTTCTGTGTTATTTGGGCCAGTATTTGGTACATATATCTCTCCTAGTTCCATTTAATTTGGACAGCCTTATGAGTCATCACAGCTATTATCTTTTTAGAGGATTTTACACGTAATGTGAAATCAATAGTTGATTTTAATCAAAATAAATGAGGCTCTAACGCTCTTTGTTCTACTATTTGCCTCTTCTGAAACTGAAAACGTGTGTTCATCATACGTTTATATTTTCTCTTATTTGAAAAGCGTGTCCGAGATTATCCTACAATCGAAATACTTACATATAAGCAAGAAGTTTTCATAGTTATTTTACCAACATCTCTAGATAACGGGGAAACGTCTGGTAGCCTACGAGATTCGAATTTTCTCAGGTTTTTTTTTTATTTGAAGGATAATAAATTATAACCTTAGGGAATTTGCGATCTTATACGCCCACGAACCACATTTTATGAAACGGTCAGGAAAATGGTCAGAGACCGTGGCCTTGGTACACTGGCAAGTGAAGAAACACGGGTGGGTTTTAGTCAGTAAAAGTCTGACACGCCCTTCCGCTTCGCCCAATGAGCCGGGAGAGATCATTTGACGATTTTCAATCCAGAAAAAAAAAGTTTTTATACTGAATACTAGCTTTCTGTCCGTGGCTTCGCCCGCGTGGCATTTGGTTATATCACGCTTATTAGATTTCCCTGGGGAAAATCAAAATGTTCAATAAAAGGAAGCCTATGTCCTTTCTCAAGGTCTAAAAATAGTCTGTGCCAAATTTCATCAAAATTGGTTGAGAGGTTTAAGCGGGAAAGCTTAACAGACAGACAGACAGAGTTACTTTCGCATTTATAATATTAGTATGGATGAGAAAAACATTTTAAATATTGTTGGCTTCCCTGGCACTTATTGATATCTCCATACGAGCATCAAAAATATGCTTTAACTAAAACTATTGGGGGAGGCCTTTGTCCAGCAATGGGAGATCCATTACAGGCTGAAAAAGAAGACTATAATTATCAATATATCCATACTAATATTATAAATGCGAAAGTAACTCTGTCTGTCTGTCTGTCGGTCTGTCTGTCTGTCTGTCTGTCTGTCTGTCTGTTACGCTTTCCCGCTTAAACCTCTCAACTGATTTTGATGAAATTTGGCACAGATAATCTTTCCACCCTTAGAAAGAACATAGGCTACCTTTTATTCCGGAAAAAAATGATTTTCCCGAGGGAAATCTAAAAAGCGCGATATAACCGAACTCCACGCGGGCGAAGCCGCGGGCGGAAAGCTAGTATACACATATAAAAGTAAATATTACCAGCTAATAAAACCAGTTTCATTACTCAGGTCAAGAAATGAAAAACACCTCGTTACTAGATTTGGAAGACAGGTTAGTGAATCATCAACTTTTAATAATAACATAACTAATATTTAATTTGACTAACGTGACCTGTTTACTAATTTGACCGTTGTTGGCACAGTATGTTTTGACATAACCGGTTGTCGATGCGGTTGCAAAAAACGTAAACAATGAGTCACTGTCCTATTAGCGGATTGGCAACAAGTTTCGCTATTGGTTACTATGGTACTATACTACTTACTATACTATACTATACACTTGGAATTGGCGAAACAACTCATCTTTTTGCGCTGGATTTAATGGCGTTTAGGATATTTGAACGGCAAGGAATTATCCTTGCCGTTCAAATCTCCTCGTTCAATCTGCTTGTAGGCAAAGATCAATGTATTAACATTGATCTTTGCCTACAAGCAGATTCACAAAATTAAATATTTTGTTTTTATCTATACTAATATATAAAGCTGAAGAGTTTGTTTGTTTGAATGCGCTAATCTCAAGAACTACTGGTCTGATTTAAAAAAATATTTTTGCATTGGATAGCGCTTTAATCCAGGAAGGTAGCTTAAAGCTATACAAAATCACGCTGGGACCAATGGGAGCGGGGCATATAAAAAAACGCGGGTGAAACCGTGTAGCGCAGTTAGTATAATTATAACCCGCTAGTTTATTAAGAGCGTATTCGCTATAGCCTTGAAGACACTCAAATTGTAATCCGACAGAAACACCATAGAATAAAGAGGGGAAGTAGGTTATCTGCGACCCAATCCGCGATTTAATTGCCTACTGTCTTAGGGTTGACGACTGTCCGCGCTTCGTCGGTTACGGTTGTCGCCCAAACCGCTAACAAATATTTATAGACTAAGAGCTTATGTTTAAATTATTTGCTTAGTATTTAGTTTACATATACTAGTCAGTTTTTTTTTTTGTAATTTTTATTTTTAGTTTTGTACACATAAAGAACCATATTTATTTTTATTTTTAATTAATACAAATATAAATAATACAAACATAACATCTATTGAATCACACATTTAATACAAAATTACAAATTAGCTACAGAAAAATACCTACTTTCTTCGGTTTCGACTATTACGAAACGCGTTGTTATTAAACTTTAATGTGTAATATATCCGTATCCTTGTAAATAACTTTTAGAAATATAATTTGAAAAATATAAGTCTTTTATTTGTTCATAAATAGACATACCAACTTTGCAGTTTTAGTGATCATTTTTTAAAAGCTAATGTGCCGAAAAGCCGTGACGCGCGAACCTCGTTCCGCGCTAGCCGCGACTAGCGCAGTCATAGGCACTCTAATATTGTGTTTAGGTGTGCGTGCGGCGACGCATAGATACTATGGCGCACACATACAAGCCGCGCGCGGTCCGTTTGTATGAAGATAACGTACTTCCGTCTCTTTATTCTATGGAAACACCGCCCCTGGAGAATTGTTCCAGTACCTCGATGTACGCGGTACAAAAGACGAGGCGAAACGCTCGTTCGGATCATTGTGGTGTCACCAATGTACTTTCTACACCTGCAGCCAATTAGTCAGTTATTCGCAGCGGGCATACAGCGACCTGCGTGTCCAATATAATAATACAATCAGGGTACTGTTGGGGTTGGCATGGCGTTTAATGCATCAGGGATGTTTGCTGAGACGCAGCAATGGCTTTGCTGCTAACATTAAGATGCGCAATCCCACCTGATAGTAAGCAGTGATGCAATCGTTGATGGTAAAGTCCGATAGTTTATTAAGATCCTCACCAATCAAGGAAAAACTGAATGAATAGAAAGGAAGACGGCAGTTGAGTGAGGTGATGCAATGTTATACCCAATAACAAGACCAACGATGCTGCGCCAGAGGAAGATTGATTTGGAGACCATCTACGACCAAACTACCGACACAACAACATTTGACGCATCGTACCCGGCACACATCGCAACACAACTGCTCAGACCGGTCCTCCGTACTGCTTCACCAGACATCATGCTGGAACACGACGAATCGCTTGGCTGCAAGACTTTGTCTGGTGAGTGGTATCTTATGCCGCCAGCCAATATTATGGCCTACCAGCGAGAAAAGTAAATAAATACCGGTTGTTTTCACTGATATGGTACGGGAGACTGATCGCAGGAAGTCTCTCATGCTGCAAACAAGGGTGCAGCTTCATGTCACTATTTAAAGTTGTTTACCAATACTAACATTAGTCTTTTAAGTTCATTGTTACTAAAAACTTATAGACTGTAGTTTGAAATAAATGCTTTGGCATTTTGTATTCATATTTTTGTAGAAGACGTATTGAGAGTGTATTAGTTGTCCGTTGTGGTTACGGACATAGAATAGTACCATTCCATATCCTAGCGTGGGTGTCGTAAGAGGCGACTAACGGAACACTCACCAGGGAAGCGGGCAGCAGCGCTTCTCCTATGGAATAACAAATTACTGCGATGCCCAATCCGTCTGCCAAGCATGGGGATTATGGCAATGCCCCCCAGCGGAATGAAAGCCTTAGGGGAGGCCTTTATCTAGCAGTGGACCTCTATAGGCTGCGAAGAAAAGAATTTTGCAGACGATGCTGATTCATATCCACGACCACGCTGGAGTCTACGCAAACTAAGTCAATCTACCCATATAGTTCTATATCTCTATATACAAAACACATGCTTAAATTATCAAAGTACATTTATGTTCATCATCAACCTTTTTATCGTACCACTGCTGGGCACATGTCTCCTCTTATACAGAGAAGGATTGAGCGTAATCACCACGCTTGCTCAAGGCGGGTTGGCGATTTCAGACTTATAAAGTCCAGGTTTCCTCAAGATGTTTTCCTTCACCTTCAGTCATTGGTGTCCAAGAAATACTTAGAAAGTACATATAACTTTGGAAAAGTTACATTGGTACTTGCCTGACCTGGAATCGAACCCGCGCACTCATACTTGAGAGGCTGGTGTTTAAACCACTAGGCCAACACGACAACCACCATTTATGTTGTCTGTGCGTATCCTCGCGTTATCGCGTCTTTTATAATTTCGCGCGATATAATACAGAATTCAGCTACTAAAGCACGAAGTTCCAGAAGTATCCAGGGCCAAACTTTGGAATATTGTGTCCGTGATAAGCTGTGAGTTAAACTTCAGGCACCACAAGTAACTTGTTTGAGTCACCGTGTTTGAAATTACTAAGTTATGAACTCGTATTAAGATTAAAAGCACATAAAGCCTGGAGTCGATAATGTATGACTTTATCTGGTGTGTTATTTATAATTTGGTAGTTCATTAAATGTTAATAACACACATGTACAGTAAGCGTCAAAAGCGGAGTACCACTTTTGACACTTATTGTTACTGCAATAAAGACATAATCAGCGTACAGTGTCCTACTCCTGGAACACAAACCTCCTGCCAGTAAAAGGGAACCATAATCTTCTACGGGAACACAGCGTGGATTGATAGATAGCACGTCGTTGAATAACATTACGAGAAAGACAACGAGTTTTCTTACTATGTTTTCCTTTACCATTTTGAGAGCAGTGGTGATGAAATAATTTATACAAAGTAAAGCACCTGATGGGTTTCGAACCTACGACCTACAACTTGTAAGCCGCGTCCGATATCACTAATTCATATCTGCTCTCAGGTCACCATTGCTAGCTAATGTTAACCTCCAGTATTAACATAGTTGAGTGAAACCGGAAAGATACATTGTCTGGTATAATTGGTACAAAAAAAATACATGATTTGTGGTTGAAACTTTAGGTCCATTCAATATTTTGGGACATCTCCAAGATGTTGGTTCTTCATATGGTGGCTGGCCTATTTTTAGCTCAAAGGACCAGCATTGTCATTTAACTATTTTGGGTAATTACCCGATTTACCGCTGTAAATCGGGTAAATCGAGGACGAAATACATGCTATTCAATAATGCTCTCTTTTATTTTATTTTTTATTATTTCGCACATGAATTGTACAGGGAGACTTAATGCCTTAGGCATTCTCTACCAGTCAACAACAAGTTGTGAAGAGATTGGACGGGAGGTGCTTTAGTTGAAAAAATAATAAAGAAAAAAAAAAGCTCTTAACACTATTTAAATAAATACTTAAAATAAGAGAGAACAAATAATAAGCTATATATATACATACTATTATCAAAATAAATACTTATAATATATACCTACTAGCTGACCCGGCGAACTTCGTTCCGCCTTAAAGGCAATATCACATGACTACTTTTTAAATTAGGATAATTTTAAATAAATAAATATTATTATTCAATGATTCTTTATTTGGGAGCACAATCCTGGCGGTTCTCCGGAAATCTTTAATGTGCTACAATACTCGCAAACAACATCCATTGGCCCAATGCGAACGCCATTGCGCTATATTATATGCGTATTGAAACGCTGCCAGATTCAAATCAGTATTTGATGAATTTCTTCTTGTGCTTCGTAAATTATCTAGCGCTTGATCTCTGAGGTTTGCTCGACGATTTCGCATTGCCAACCAGGCCGTTTCACGGGCTGCCTCCCTGTGCTCTGGTGAGTGAGAAGCACGAAGTCGAGCCATACTAAGGCTGCGCTCTTCAAGTGCAATTTCTTGCTCTTCTTCAGTTGTTTTTTTTTTTGTTTTGTATGGGAAATCATCAAATGACCTCTCCCGCTCTGGGCGGAGCGGAAGGGCGTGTCAGACTTTTATTGACTAAAACCCACCCGTGTTCCTTCACTTGCCTGTGCAACGGCCAGTGCCATGGTTTCTTTTTTAACCAACCCGCAACCCTGTGAACCAGTCCTCGTGGACCCCGTCAAAGTGTGCTGATATCTCTTTGAGGCGCGTGTGAAACACAACGCGCCGTCAACCCGGGCCTGGTTCTTACCAGGAGGCTAGCTGCCTGTCGCTCACCGCGCGCAAGCCCGCGCCTACGGTGGTCGGGAGTCCGATGTTGCCTCCCGACCAGGGCGCTTCCTGCAGCGGTTTGAGGCGTGAGGGTAGTGGGATTACCGCTCCCTCACGCGCTCCGCCTCCTCCTTTGCCAGCATCACTGCTTCACAGAAGGAGGTGAAAACTTACCATGCACTCTTGCTCCGGACTATGGCCCGGACCAGGGTCGGACGCGAGAGATCGCCACCGATCGCCGCCACGAGGACACGGCTGTGCTCTACCCAAGCCAGGCAGACCTCCACCATTTGCTCCACTGTATCGTCAGGGCGATGCACACAGTGGTCACCCTGGCGTCAAAGAAAGGACTTACCGCCGCTATTGTGGCGTGCTCAGTGCTGGATTGCGACAATCACACTTTCCGTTCACTTCGCCATGAGATCCCGCCGGAGCTCTGTCCGCTGTACTGCGATTTTTCGCGGCAACAGAGTTATGCCTCCTCTCGTCACTCCCACATGTGGGCGAGGGATAGTGTTTCTCCACAAATATACGTTTCTTTTTAATTACTCTATCTATTAAAATAAACCTCATCAAAATCTGTTTCGCAGAATTAAAGATTTAATCAAACAAAGGGACAGAACGGGACGGAACGGGATAAAAAGTATCCTATGTGATATGTCCTTCTACCAGTTCTTATCTACCTCCCTAACAATTTTGAGCCATACTGGTTAAGCGGTTCTTGAGTTATAAATAGAGTAACTAACACGACTTTCATTTATATACATAGACTTCATTCAAATCGGAGCAGCCCTTTAGGAGGAATTCAGTAACGTACACACGTACAGCAGATTTAGGAATATACCCATGGAAAGCATTGTCATCTACAGTTGTAACAAAGATATCATACCTCTCTCTACCCCTAGAGCTCTTGTTTCAGGCTCTTTAAGTTAAATAAAAAATCTTAAATATTTATTTATTTCTATTTATTTTTTTCTCTTTTAGTTCTTATGTACAATTTTCTTTTTAAGTAACTACACAAATTTAAAAAACTATAAACATGTCTAAAAACGAAAAAAAAACTTGTGATTGCCCGGGTTTGAACCGAGGAACACCAGCCATCGCGAGTAGACCATACCACTATCGGCTACGCCACAGCCGCTATGTCAAGCCGCGCGAAATTAGCGCTCATATTATGCGTGAAATATTGCGAAAGAGAAAACTCGAAAACATGCGCTTCCCCAGACATAAGACTAAGCTAGATCGATTTTTCGTCCCCGAAAACCCCCACATATTAAATTTCAGCGAAATCGTTAGGGCCGTTTCCGAGATCACATGCTTCTTCAAGCGATCAGCGCCATCTGCCGGGCTGATTTGTGAATCTAAACAATCCACGTCGCCACTCAAACGCATACAGAAAAATTCATTAAAATCGGTCAAGCCGTTTAGGAGGAGTTCAATGACATACACACGTACAGCAGAATTATATATATAAAGATATTAAAAACAAAAAATTGGGAGAGAGGTGTTGAAATGACTCTACCCTAATTGTTGCCAAAATAACTCTGCAATATGCAAACCGACTGGCGGCCATGCTGCTGATATCAAGAGGAAGCGCATTCCATTTTCCATTCCATTTGTAATTTGCTTGTATATAATATATCTGAGTGTTTCTTTGTGTACTTTGCTTAATTAAAGTTTTACTTAGTAAACCTAAAAATCAATTGCACTTGGTAGAAAGTATCAAATTATAACCGCACCCTCATCGCGTATCACATTATTGCTATCAACTGGAATCATTTTGAAGCATATTTCTAATCCATTGCTGTTGATATTTGAAAACTATATCAATCCAACAATAAAAATAACTTAATGAATGTTGTTGAACTGTCAAAATAAAATCCATTGCTACTGATAGATAATGTAGATATTACGCAATAGGGATGTTTCCTGGGTAAAAAATTGATTCTATTTAGTCCGTCATTCAGTTTATAGAAAAATATTCGATAAGTATATTTTGTTTTATCAAACCAATAAAAATTGACAAATATAAAAGGCATCAAAGAACAGGAGTGGTGGCTGGTGACGTCACTGGTCGCTATAAAGTGTAACGTGCAGTGACGTCACACGAGATTTCAACGCGCTGTGTCGTCTTCATTTTTCGTTTATATGAAAAAAGAAAAAAATACGTGTCTAGTATTTTTTGGAAATCTGACTGCCAGACTAATTAGTTTTTTTTTTAGTCAAATACCCTATTACCCTGCCGTATTCTCTGCTAATGGTCTCGTAAAACAGTTTTCAAAGCATATGTCCAATCACTTGTTTAAATAGTAAATACACTTTAAAAGAGAGAGAGGCCTACTTTTTGTCTGTTTGTCATGATATATTTGTTCTGTAACAGTTCTATTTGACGGCGAGAGTTAAATTGTTTGATTATGGCTACATAGGACACTTGTTACTAATGTTGATACTTATTTGATTAGAGTAGTATCATCATGAAAGGTTGGTAAATGGTGAATTGATCTGAAGCAAAACATGATTTAAACAAAAAAAAAATACTGATCAAACTATCCAGGAATTAGCGACACGGTTTAACGTTACCTTGCCCACAATATTGACTCATTTGCGTCAAATCGACAAAATAAAAACATACGAAAAATGGATGCGTCATGATTTGACTGACCTACAGAAAGAAACGCTTGTTGAAACTTTTGTTGCCTTGTTGAATCGGTACAGAAATGAAGGAATAATAGATCGAATTGTGACATATTTATTATGATGAAAAGTGGATAATGCAATGGCTGCCCTTTTCTTGGTGGTAGGCCATAACATCGGCTGCTGGAAGAAGTTACCACCCACTGGACAAAGTCTTGGCGCCAAGTGATTCGTCGTGTCGCAAGAAGTCTGGTGAATCCGTACGGAGGACGGGTCTGAGCAGGTGTGTTGCGATGTGTGCCGGGTTCGATACGAAATGTTGTTGTGTAGAAAGTATGGTCGTGGAGGGTTTTCAGATCACGCTCCCTCTGGTGCAGCATCGTTGGTCGTGTTGTTGGGTTTAGCATTGCATCATCTCGCTCAACTGCATCTTCCTTCCTATTCACTTAGTTTTTTTTTGAATGAATAGGCTCTTAATAAAATGGCGCGCTTTACCATCAACAAGGATATTGCAAGAATAAAAACTACCAAGAGGTATACTCACAGAAATCTTAATTATTATGATTTCTGTGGGTGCACTCAATGACACTCGCCTGGCGAGCAGACATTAGCTGAAACTCTCACATTTGGTACTAACACATCATCATCATCAACCTTTTATCATCCCATTGCTGGGCACAGGTCTCCTCTCATACAGAGAAGGATTGAGCGTAATCACCACGCTTGCTCAATGCGGGTTGGCGATTTCAAACTTAAAGTTCAGGTTTCCTCAAGATGTTTTCCTCACCTTTTAATCAGTCATTGGTGTTCATAGACAGTACATATAACTTAGAAAAGTTACATTGGTACTTGTCTGACCTGGAATCGAACCCGCACACTCATACTTGAGAGGCTGGTGTTTTAACCAGTAGGCCAGTAACACATACCAGCGAGTAATTGCTCACACTCACTCGCGATTTACCAGCAGTCAAAATAGCAATGTGAGTACAAGGAATTTACATAAAAATATACGACAAAAGCCTAAAACATTACACAAATTTCAATTATCTCTGTTTCTATCAAAGGGTTGCAATTTAATAACAAAATAAAAGTCAATAATGTAGTAAACATGAACAAAGCTCTTTGTACTGTCCTCCAAAAAGGATAAAACATTTTCAACAAACACCATCCAGGACATACTAATAAAATTATAATTAAAATTTAGACCACCACAAAGTTTCATAATAAATATATTGTGAAATATTTTGTTCACAAAATTAATAATTTATAATTAACGTTTGTAAACCACAATGTTTCGGACAAAAAGGTGAATTCAAAGTTTTAATTGTTTTCGACTTGTAAGGTCTCATTAGGAACTAATTGTGTGAGGTATGTCTTAATTGGACGGCCTTTTTGTGTTGTGTTCGGACCTTTGGAATAAGTGTGTTTTAATATATTGCATAACATCAAATGGATTTTAGAAAAGGAAACATTAAAAAGAGGGCTCTTGAAAAGGATCAAATTTGATTAAAAATGGTTTTTGTCTCGTGTTTTTGGTTTTTATTTTTAAGTAAAAAGAGTAATCTAGCTAAATACGATGGATCATCGAGCTACTATAGTTATAATTTGTCAAACTTATTTATAAGATTTTCATTAATTTTAAAGCATTAAGGCTCAATGTTGATTGGGAATGTTTTTGACCATTTCGGGTGGCTTGACCTGCTGTCGTCCGTACCTTGGTCATGTATCATGAACTCAATTATTTACATTACACTCATACATTCATTAATACCGTAAAAGAAGATTTTTTTTTCATTTTGTTTTATCATACATCTACTTGCTATTCATCATTCTCCTGCCCTTGTCCCAATTTATTTGGGGTCGGCGCAACATGTCTTTTTCTTCCATACATCCCTATCAGAAGCCATCTCGGCAGTCACCCCCTTCTTAGCCATATCATCCTTGCTATTGCACATAGTTATTAAACGGAGCAGAAATGTCGTCGTCGTTACGGGTTGTTGGAGTACTCAAAAGTCCAACAATTGGTCTAACTGCAATGTATCGATATCGCTTTCGGGTTGTGAAGGTCAGACGGCAGTCACTTCTCCGAAAATATCGAAGATTAGCCAAAATCAGCAGTTAGACTGGTAAAGCGGACCCCTGACTCCAAAGCTGAAAAAAGCTTCGGATGCGACTGGGATTAAGTCTGAGATGATGATGATGATTAAAAGAAGTAAAAAAATCGTGAGGAAGCCGACATGTCAAAAAGAAGCCTGTATCCCAGCTGGCAGTAGGGAAATAATGACCTAGTTATTATAATTAGCTAGCTATGTCCCACAATTTCACTAGCAGCACTCATGGCTTAATGGCTATTCTCAGTTATATCATCATCATCATCTCAGCTACATGAAGTCCACTGCTGGACATATGCCTCCCCCAAGGATTTCCAAAAAGAACGGTTGGACGCGGCCTGCATCCAGCGCTTCCCTGCGATTTTGGTCAGATCACCACCTAGTCGGTGGGCGTCCGACGCTGCGCTGGCCGGTACGTGGTCGCCATTCAAGAGCCTTTCTGTCACATCGGCCATCGGCACTACGAGCTATGTGCCCCACCCACTGCCACTTCAGAGAGCTAATCGGAGGAGGGCTATGTCGGCGACTTAAGTTCTTCTACGGATCTCTTCATTCCTAATTCGATCACGTAGAAAAACACCTACCATAGCTCTCAGGTCAGATATATATATGTATAGTTTGCTAAATCCGTCTTTTGATTCATATTTTACAATACAACCTTATATATTTTTAAGGCACGAATTTTGCAATATGACATCCTACTCAATACTATAAATGCAAGGTTGTAAGAATGGTACATATATGGATAGATGTTTGTTTATTTTTCACGCAAAAAGTACTGAGGGGATTTGCGTGAAATTTGGCACAGAGATGCTTTATAACCAGAACTAACATATAGGAAACTTTTGATCCCGATACTCTTACGGGGTAGAAACTTACGCGGGTGAAACCATAAGGCGCAACTAGTCACGTATATCTTTATTTTTCAAGCTATGTATTTATCACAATATACTTGATGACTCATCTGCGTGTGAGTTCCGTTAAAAGACTTTGTATAAAACCAATGAGAGCGTGAAATCCGAAATCACCAACATGCAATGCGCAAGCGCGATGCCGATAACCAATCATTGCTTGATCCGTCTTTCTATGAGAAGGTCTCGAAGGCCTTCGACCGGGTATGGCACGCTGGCCTTTTGAGTAAGCTTCCAGCGTACGGCATTTCCCCTAGCCTGACTGGCTGGGTAAAAGACTTCCTGACTGAACGGTCCCTCCGAGTTGTTGTCGATGGATGCTCTTCTGAGCCCATGTCAACTAATGCCGGTGTTCCTCAGGGGTCTGTTCTCTCTGCAACTCTGTTCCTGCTGCATATTAACGATCTGCTGATGCCTGGTATCTATGGGTATGCAGATGACAGCACAGTTGTAGAGAGATACCTGCCGGGTGCTCGGGCTAGTAGGGAATCAATCCGGTCCGAAAGAGAGGCCATGGTTGAGCGAACGAGTGTTGCACTGCAGGCAGTCTCCGAATGGGGCAATGCCAATCTTGTAGCATTCAATGCCGCCAAAACACAGGCGTGTCTTTTCACCGCCAAAAGGAGCCCGTTCACCTTGGCTCCTACTTTTCGGAATGTGTCCTTGGAGTGTTCCGACCGCCTTCAGCTTTTGGGAGTTGAGATTTCCTCGGACCTTAACTTTGGGCGGTTCATTGAGTCCAAGGCTAAGGTGGCTGCCAAGAAAGTTGGCGTTATCGCAAAGGTCCGGCAGTGCTTCACACCTGGGCAGCTTCTAATGTTATACAAAGCACAGGTCCGTTCGTGTGTGGAGTACTGCAGCCACATTTGGGCTGGTGCTGCCAAGTGTCACCTGGCCACTTTGGATTCAGTGGAGAGACGTGCAAAGAGGCTGATTGGTGACCCTGATCTAACTCGAGTTGGTCTCCAAAGCCTAGAGCACAGGCGTAGAGTAGCCAGCCTTTCGGTGTTCTATAGGATGCATTTCGGGGAGTGTGCGATGGAATTGCATGATTTAATTCCCCATCTCCGTTCCACCAGCGGACGACCCGTCGTACGGCTGGTTTCCACCCTTACGTTGTTAACACCACTACGATCCGGACGAAGCGTCTGGAATAGTTTGCCAGCGGCGGTGTTTCCGTCGGACTACAATTTGAGTGTCTTCAAGGCTAGAGTGAATAGGCTCTTAATAAACTAGTGCGCTTTACCATCAACGACTGCGTCACTGCTTACCATCAGGCAGGATTGCGGTCAAGCGCTAGTTTATAAAAAAAAAAAAAAAAAAACATGCATTGGCAATGGCGTCGATTACCTTGTTCGCAAACTAATCTTTTTCTTACTATTGCAATAAGAAAAGGATAGAAGATAACATTTTAATTTAATCCTGTCAAATTAAGATACTCCATAGACAGTTTAGACGCGATTAAAAACATGGCGACCAAAAATACGTCAATTTACGTCAGGAGAGGACTAATTTGACAGATCTAAACTGACATATCATGTTTTATCTTTTTATTAGTAAAATAGAAAGAAAAAAACGAACTTAAATTTTAATTTAGTTTAGTTTTTGAACAAGGGAATCGGATCCAACGTACAGCTAAAATTTAACAAAATTAAAAATATAGAAAAAACAAGAAGCAAGAAATGTAATTATTCCTGTACTTTCTTTTTCTATGGATTTGAACATTTTTTGCATCGATGGTACTTTGAATTGACTTCTTTAAATTGTTAGAGATAAGGTAACCCGTTGATTGGGGCATCATTAGAATTCTTCAGCTGGTCAAAGAAGTAAATAAACGGGTACTTGGGACACTTCGGAAAGTCAATGTCAGTGACAGGCCTCCCCTATCGCACGTCTTCCACCCAACTCGATTTTTGGCAATTCTCATTGCCAAAAATCGAGACATCGCCAAGCTTTTCATCGACTCTTCATGTGACCAGAGGGGTGGGCTATTTTTTGGCTAAAGGATCAGCATCGCCATACAACGTGAATTGTCACGTTGTATGGCGATGCTGATCCTTTTGGGCACGTTTCCTGTTGACAGCGGTGCGGATTAATTTTTTGATGCCCTCTAGTTATTTCCATTCCTCTTTTATGTACTTGTACATAACCTTATTTTTTAATATTTTTAAATTATTAAAATATTAGCCATGTATTTGGTGTTGTACCGTAATTGACTGATAATAAAAATTTATATTCTCATTTAGTTCGTCCCTCCATCAAGCCAGTGGGCTTAATACATTACGTAATCTTCTAAAATATTTCAACATTGCCGCACCAGTTAGAATTGAACCCATACAATTCGACCAATAGATAGCAAACTCGATAACTGAACAGTTAAACTAACCAGATGCAATCAACTGTACTGCAGTTTCATGGCAGTCGAAGTTTCGGTTCGCTGATTAAATTTGCAGTTTGCAGTAAGGTGAACCGGCGTGCGAGTTTGTAATTAGAGTAGTCCCCTTAGGGAGATGGGATGAAGACAGCTTGTAGAGTCATATATGTTAATTTATTACTTAACTTTATAGTTAATAGTATTTAAATGTTTATTTTATTTAAGTCTGCATACATTGGGTCTTTAACCAATGTGTGTTACCAGTGATGACATATGGAACGTGGTCCCTCTCTACAGCCTAATATGAAAGCTCAAGGTCGCACAGAGAGCTATGGAGAAGGCTATGCTAGGTGTTTCTCTACGTGATCGAATTAGAAATGAGGAGAATCGTAGAAGAACTAAGGTCGCCGACATAACCCAGCTAATTAGCTCTCTGAAGTGGCAGTGGGCACATAGCTCGTAGAGCCGATGCTCGATGGGGAAGAAAGGCTCTTGAATGGCAGCCACGTACGGGCAAGCGCAGCGTCGGGTCCCCACCCACTAGGTGGTCGGATGATCTGACCAAAACCGCAGGGACGCGCTGGATGCCGACCACGTCCAACCGTTCTTTTTGGTAATCCTTGGGGGAGGCCTATGTCCAACAATGGACTTCGTGGGGCTGAGATGATGATGATATTGGGCCTACGGAAATGTCGTCGGCCCGTTGTTTTCCACGCGCGCCTCTTAGAGATGTCAGCACATCGTGACATGCATCGTGCATCAGTCCTAGTATAACCCACTAGGACTGATGCCTGCCAGGTCTTGTTTGAAAAGATACCGTGGTCCCCTGGTGCACAGAACACCGGTGGATTTTAGTCAGAAAAAGACAGAGATAGGTTAACAAAAAAAAACAGGTCTCCTCTCCTCCTACCACGTGTTTAACGATATTATAGCGACATACAGAGTCTAACTCTGTGGCAATTTATTTACAATTAGATCGTAAGACCACCTTTGCGTGGTCCACTGTGAGGACGTTGACCTCCCTCAGGTATCCAGTGAGTGACAAATGACGATCTTTACCCATCTCTTGGGGTGCATTCATGAGACGTGGCCAGCTCACTCCCACTTTAGCCTGGCGAAAGTGGTAACATACCCAGGGCCAACATGACCAGAGTTAGCACAAGACAGTTTTGGAAAGGAACCGGGAAGACCTTTGTCCAGCAGTGGGACACCAAATAGGCTACAAACAATGTAATAAAATAAGAAGAGATAGTAAAATTTCTAACAGAAAGCGTCTTCTTTTGCAGTATTTTACGCCTCAATTAAAAGTATAAAAAACTTCTTTTAGATTTAATTCCCGACCTACCACAACGCTAAGTCGACCATGACCATCGTAACAAAAAGTGTAATTAAGTTAAATTCATCATTGTCACAGCCTCACGGGATGACTATCATTATATAGTCATCTTAGAATCGGTCAAGTGTGAACTGATCCTCGGTCAAACCTTATTCTTTCAAAGAAACTGCTCTGATAACGGTGAAGGAAAACATCGTAGGGAAACCGTCCAAGAAACAAAAAAAAAAGTAGATCCAACCAACCCACCAACCAACTAACCAACCAACCAACCAACCAACCACCAACCAACCAACCAACCAACCAACCAACCAACCAACCAACCAACCAACTTATATTACACCCGCGTGCCTTAAGGCTTCGATGTACGCGGTATAAAAGACGAGGCGAAACTTCGGGACTACGAACTCGCCGTACTACGGGTCATCCGATGATAGAACGGTGATGGCGGTATTAGATCAAGCAATTTCCAAAATGCATCCTATAGGGTACTAACAAACTGACTACCCTCTTCACTCTTATTATTGTCAATGTTCTCATTTATTATAGTTGTTCAATGCTACCTTTGAACGTTGATTCAGCATTTCGCCAGCAGACGCGCGGCCTACTTCAAATATTGTTAAAATTGCAGATTTCACGTACAGAATAACCAAGACGTTTGTACATTTGTGTGTGTTGGGAAAAAAGTAGTATATGACCTGTAATATTGTGTAAATAAATCAGATTAGAATTTATTCTTGTCTCATTACCCCTCCCTGTGGCCAAGACACTCTTAGCCATCTCTGATCAGTCCTGTGAGTCTGCTGGACTGGCAGTTTACCCTTCACCCTTACCTGGAAATCCTACCCACTATCCATCTGTTACCTTAGGTCTATTGGTGCAGACATCGCGCACATATTTATATATTTATTTAATACGAACTATATGGTACGAACTATATGGCTTATAGGACTTAGGGTCGTAGGGACTGTAGGGCTTATAGGTCTAAGTTTAGGTTCTGTTAATTTGCCATATAGGCGCATGTACTACTGCTACCTTTAATAAGGGTGGTCGTAAAATAGTTTTCACGTTATATATAATCTACTAGCCTACTGCCCGCGGCTTCGCCCTCGTGGAGTTCGGTGATATCGCGCTTTTTAGATTTCCCTCGGAAATATCAAATTTTTCCGGGATAAAAAGTACCCTATTATTTAATCCGGACTTCTAACTTTACATCTGCAAAATTTCAGAGCAATCGGTTTAGTAGTTACGGCGTGAAAGCGGAACAAACAAACTCCCTTACCCATTTATAATATTACTAAGGATTTTTACATCCATTTAATAAAACCTTTGACTTTCATTTGAATACCTCTTCAAAACTCAATTCCGAAGCGCAACTTGAAATGACAGACCAATTCAATACAGTCCATAAATAATAAAATCATAGATTACAGCATAAAGCAATCACAGTCACAATAGGCGACATTACAAGATTAATATTGGTCATTTTGACCATATTAACTATACTAGTGAACCGTAGAATGAAAAACCAACATACGTTTTACCGTCAAATATCTAACTTATCAATACAAAATCTTCTGAAGAAAGACTTTTTCGACCGCAATTTGTAATTGTAGGTTCTCACAATATTCAAAGGTCCTAATTATAATTTGAATCGTTTAGGAGTTAAATATTTTCGGTGTCAAATAGACAAAAAAATGTTTGAAGACATCGTCTCGTATTTGGTCAACAGAGCGGAAGATTAGAAAAACGGTGGGGCTGTGTTGTTTGTAAAAAAAATGTCTTTTTTAAAACTAAGTTCTTTAACGGAGCTCGCAGTAGAAGTAAACTGGTAGGAATTGTCACGTAACAAAAAAACTTTTTGTCTCTATCACTTTTTTGATATACATATAATAGACTAGCTGTTGCCCGCGACTCCGTACGTGTGAACTTCAGTTTATAAGCTCCTGTTAAATAATGGGAGCAATATGTACGTCCGCGTTCGCTCCCATTTTCGCAACATTTTTTGTTACTGCTCTGCTCCTATTAGTCATAGCCGGATGTTATATAGCCTATGTCCTTTCTCAGCCTCTAGACTATCTGTGTACCAAATTTCATTACAATCAGTTCAGTAGTTTTGGCGTGAAAGGCAGATAGACAGACAGAGGTACTTTCGCATTTATAATATTAGTATGGATTATCTCTAGGTCATGGTTTTCGAGGGTGTTAGAGCCAATAGTAAGGTCAAAATGAAAATTTAAGATGGCAGCAGAAAATTCATTTTTGTGTTCTACAACTTCATTGAGCAAGGCGTAATGATGCTAGATGGATTAAGGCACTAATTGAGTGGCGTCCAAGGACTTGAGGACTAAGTCCATGAATGACAGCCCTACAATTTAACGTTTGTTACGTTTCCAAGGTGTGCTTAGTAAGTAAAGATTGTCACCCATCCACAATCCAACCGTGGCAAGCATAGCTTAACCTGATCGATCAAATCGAGCTGTTATTACTTAGACATGAGCCCCTTATAACTATTATATTTTCGCCAAGATGGAGTTAAAAAAGATTTAGGTATAAATTCACAGAGCGTCTCCATAGATTTCCTAGTTGCGGATGACTCACTCGCAGAAGTAGGACGGTGGTGGTGCCACCGATGTAGAAAAAAACATACACCTTATCTGTTGCATCAGATTGTATACAGGATGGTCCTGTCTGGTGGGATACATATGCTGTTTTTTTTAATTGTTTTTTCTCTTTGAGCCTGTAAGAGTAGGGAGTCTTTGTAGTCAGCTAAATAAATATATTTTATTTCTTTCTTCTTATGATTCTCTTCTCATCTTTAATATTATAATTATAATTCTGGTAAGCTGTTTAAATGCTGTCTGGTGAAGCCATACGGAGGACGGGTCTGAGGAGTTGACTGCGATGTGTGCCGTGTACGATGCCGCAAATTAACGTCACGTCGCGTTACTGTGTCTCCAGATAAATCTCCCTCTGGCGCAGCATCGTTGTTCGTGTTTTTGGGTTTAACACAACTGCCGTCTTCCTTCCTACTCGCTAAGATTTTTAAGTGGCTTAATAAAGTTGCGCGCTTTACCATCATCGATTGCATGACTGCTTACCATCAGGCGGGATTGCAGTCAAGCACTAGTATACAATTATTAAAAAAACCTTTTTTACATAGATTGAGTTGTATTCAAACGATTTTTAGTAATACTAATTTGAAATTGAGAGCAATCGGTCCAGTAGTAACGGTCGTGGCATGCGAGTTGAAGTTAGATATTCGAACCTATGTGGCCACAAAACTTTGTGTTAATCATTTCATCACCACTGTTTTGAAAATGGCGAAGGAAAACGTCGTGGGGAAACCGACACATGCCGATCCAACAAAAACCAAAGCTATGCGACATCTACCAACCTACATAGGGACCGCGTGGTAGATATCGGCCCACTGCCTTTCTCAGAGAGAACGCCTATATCTAAGCAATAGGAAAATTTTAAAGTGACTCGACTTTTTTTAAACATTACATTTACATTACATTACAAATGGATTATTGCAGTTTACCTTGAAATGTAAAGAAGAATGACAACTTCCTAGAGTAAAAATGTAATGTTTATATTACAAAAATCTAGCGAATACTTAACCTTATCTTTTATAATTATAAACTAGTGCTTGGCCGCAATCCAGCTTGATGGTAAGCAGTGATGCAATCGTTGATGGTAGAGCGCACTAGTTTATTAAGAGCCTAATCACTCTAGCCTTGAAGACACTTAAATTGTAGTCAGATTTAAACACCGCCGCTGGCAAATTGTTCTAGTCCCTCGATGTACGCGATTGCTAAAGTTGTTGTAAAAATTGATCGTTATGTTTATGTGTTAAAAAGGATTCGACAAACAACTAATCATGATACGGCAATGCTTGCGTACCATGGCTATGTATAGTCCGTACTTCGTTACGGTCTAATAATCTGGGGGAACTCAGTGGAGGTGGATAGAGTGTTTAAATCCCAAAAAAATGCATCCGAGCTATCTGTGGAGCTCATTTTTAGACAGCTGTAAGCCACTGTTTCAAAGATTAAACATCCTGCCTTTACCATGTCTATACATTTTTAAAACATTTTTTTTTTTAAACAAATTATAAACCAGCGCTTGACCGCAATCCCGCCTGATGGTAAGCAGTGACGCAATCGTTGATGGTAAAGCGCACTAGTTTATTAAGAGCCTATTCACTCTAGCCTTGAAGACACTCAAATTGTAGTCCGACGGAAACACCGCCGCGGGCAAATTGTTCCAGTCCCTCGATGTACGCGGTATAAAGGAGGAGGCGAAGCGCTTCGTCTGGATCGTAGTAGTGTTAACAACGTAAGGGTGGAAACCAGCCGTACGACGGGTCGTCCGCTGGTGGAACGGAGATGGGGTAATTAAATCATGCAATTCCCTCGCACACTCCCCGAAATGCATCCCATAGAACACCGAAAGGCTGACTACTCTACGCCTGTGCTCTAGGCTTTGGAGACCAACTCGAGTTAGATCAGGGTCACCAATCAGCCTCTTTGCACGTCTCTCCACTGAATCCAAAGTGGCCAGGTGACACTTGGCAGCACCAGCCCAAATGTGGCTGCAGTACTCCACACACGAACGGACCTGTGCTTTGTATAACATTAGAAGCTACCCAGGTGTGAAGTACTGCCGGACCTTTGCGATAACGCCAAGTTTCCTGGCAGCCACCTTGGCCTTGGACTCAATGAACCGCCCAAAGTTAAGGTTCGAGGAAATCTCAACTCCCAAAAGCTGAAGGCGGTCGGAACACTCCAAGGACACATTCCGAAAAGTAGGGGCCAAGGTGAACGGGCTCCTTTTGGCGGTGAAAAGACACGCCTGTGTTTTGGCGGCATTGAATGCTACAAGATTGGCATTGCCCCATTCGGAGACTGCCTGCAGTGCAACACTCGTTCGCTCAACCATGGCCTCTCTTTCGGACCGGATTGATTCCCTACTAGCCCGAGCATCCGGCAGGTATCTCTCTACAACTGTGCTGTCATCTGCATACCCATAGATACCGGGCATCAGCAGATCGTTAATATGCAGCAGAAACAGAGTTGCAGAGAGAACAGACCCCTGAGGAACACCGGCATTAGTTGACATGGGCTCAGAAGAGCATCCGTCGACTACAACTCGGAGGGACCGTTCAGTCAGGAAGTCTTTTACCCAGCCAGTCAGGCTAGGGGAAATGCCGTACGCTGGAAACTTACTCAAAAGGCCAGCATGCCAAACCCGGTCGAAGGCCATCGAGACATCAAGGGAGACAGCAATCGCTTCCCCATTCTTCTCGAGGGCCTCGCCCCACAAGTGAGTGGCATACACTAGTAGGTCCCCAGTTGACCGATTGCGGCGAAACCCGTACTGTCGGTCACTGAGGAGATCGTTACCTTCCAGGTATGCCAAGAGGTGCGAGTTCAATACACGCTCCATAATTTTGCAAAGTATGGAGGTGATCGAAATCGGCCGATAGTTGGCAGGATCGGCACGACTACCCTTCCTGGGTACAGGCTGCACGTTAGCAAACTTCCAGGACTTGGGCACTATACCAGTCCTAAATGAGAGGCGATACAAGCGCGTCAATACAGGAGACAACTCGGGCGCACATGCTTTAAGAACAATCGCTGGTATACCATCCGGACCACTAGCCTTATTCACGTCCAGACGACACAGTACTCTCAGAACCTCCTTGTTTCTAATGCGAACCTCAGGCATTGAAGCTCCGCAATGAGGTAAATTAGGTGGAGTAGCACTGCCAGTATCAAGACGCGAATTATGGGCAAAGAGAGATGCAAAGAGACCTCCTGCTTTCTCTCTCGCCGTATGAGCCAGTGTTCCATCAGGCCTAACCAGCGGAGGCAGTGAGGGCCGACAGAAGTTCGCCTCAACCGATTTGGCAAGGGACCAAAAAGATCTGCTACCGGATGGCTGCGCAGATAACTTGTTGCCAATATGGGTAATGCGGTCGAAGCGAGCCTTCTTGAGCGCCTTCTTGTAGGACTTGGCAGCACGGTTAAAGGCTCTCTTCTTTGAGCTTAGATCCGGAGCTCCGCGGTCACGAGCGTCAACCCAGGCGAGAAATGCCGTGTGCTTACGCTGTTCAGCTTGGACACAATCGGCATTGAACCATGGGCGAGCCGAGCCACCGACGGGCACGTCATTGAATGGGATAAAATACTCCATAGCTTGACGCACCACATCGGTTATAGCGTCCGCACAGCTCGAAGGATTGTCAGAAGAGAAGCAGACCTGCTGCCAAGGATAAGACGCAAAGAAGTGGCGCATCTCATCCCAATCCGCTGACCTGTATCGCCACATTCGCCGTTCACCACGAGAGTCGTGATCTGGTGGGGAGAAGGACGTTACAGACTTCACCAGACAGTGGTCTGAAGTTCCCAACGGTGAGGAAACTGTTACAACACATTTGTCCGGATCAGTGGTCAGCAGAAGGTCCAAACAGTTGGCAGTATGCCCAACTACATCAGGCACCCTAGTCGCTTGCTCTACCAGCTGGGAAAGGCCCATAGAAAGCGCGAAGTTTCGCGCTTCTCTCCCAGCGTGGTCGGTCCTCTGGTATGGGAAGAGCCAGTCCTGGTGTACATACACCTGGTGTACATGTACCTTTGTAAAAAGAAATTACAATTTATTTGAAACTTTGGAAGACAGGCCAAATAGCTGAACACGACATAAAAACAGACTTCGTTTACCATGAATAATTTTTTTTTTTTTTAAGAAAAATGCATATTGTATGTCCATAATGATTTATAATAAATTACCAAATAGTTTACAAGAATTACCTTTGACATTATTTAAGAAAATGCTTTTTAAACTATTGTTTTCAAAGAATTACTATAGAATTAAGGACTACTTAGAAGATAAATTTATGGAATTTGGATAATGTAATTTTAACAATAAATTTGCACGCCATATATGGCAGGATACGCTGGAAAAAATGTACTGTATACACATACAGCCTGTATACCGTATTTTGGCAAATAAACATTTTTGATTTGATTTGATTTGATACAAAAGACGAGGCGAAAGGCTTTGTCCGGATCTTAGTGGTGTCAACAGCGTGTCGCCGCCCGACGGGTTGTCCAATGATGGAACGGAGATGACGGAATTATGTCACGCAATTCCCTCGCACACTCTCCAAAAATGCATCCTACAGAACACCGATAGGCTGGCTATTTTTGGCCTGTGCTCTAGGTTTTGGAGACCATTTTGGACCAAATCTGGGTCGCTAATTAACCTCTTCGCACGCCTCACCACCGAATCCAAAGTTGCCAGATGCACCAGCCCAAATGTGGCTGCAGTACTCCACATACGAACGAATTATGTGCTTTGTATAATGTTAGAAGCTGCCCTAGTGTGAAGTACCGCCGGACCTTTGCAATAATGCCAAGTTTCCTGGCAGCCACCTTTTTCTTAGGATTCGATGAACCGCCCAAAGTTTAGGGTTCAAGATGAATAAAAAGCAAATTTTCATTCGATTTTACTAGTGCTTGTACTACAATCCTTTTTTAAATCCCCCGTTTGTGTATATTTCTAGCCCTAATAGTTGATTCGCTCCTATAAAGGTAATAGCTAAACACATACATTATCTGAACTAATCAACCGTCTTGTATACATTGTGTCTAGACTCAACTGACACCAGTGAGACACAAACCCGTCTGTGTCAACCTTGGTTATTGTGTTTGACGAGATCGTAAAGTGCTGTGGTTGGAACTGTTAGTCTTAGATCTAATATTGTTAATAGTTTAGTTTAAAAGAAATGAGGAAGTTTGAAAGTGGAACCGGTAATTTAAAAGTTGTGTAGAATTCAGTTGTAATGGTATGCGCATCCCATATCCTTTTTTTTTTTGTTGAGATGGGGAATCATCATATGACTTCTTCCGCTCTGGGCGAAGGGGAAAGGCGTCTCACACTTTTACTGACTAAACCCCACCCGTCTTGCCTGTGCAGCGGCCAGGGCTACGGTTTCTTGTTTAACCAACCCGCAACCCTGACCCAATCCCCCCCCCAGTGGGTATCGTAAGAGGCGACTCTGGGAACTCACACCAGGGAAGCGTGCAGCAGCGCTTCTCCTGTGGAATAACAAATTACGGCGATCCCCAACCCGCTTGCCAAGCATGGGTATTATGGCTTTGCCCCCCAATGGAATAAAAGCCTTGAAGGAGGCCTTCATCCAGCAGTGGACCTCTTATAGGCTGAGAAGAAGAAGAAGAAGAGTACATACGAGGAAGACTTAAAGTGGCACCGGTAACTGAAAAGTTGTGTGGAAATTGGTGGTTATATGGTATGTAGAATTATTTTAATGTTAAATATTTTGGGCTCCTTCCAATTTTGAGGGAAGTCTATCCAAGTTCGTCCCGTCATCTACTATGAATACGGCTTGCTATCTCAATCCTATGTTGTTGTGCCCACAGTTTGACCGGTTGTCCAGTCCAATTTAAGTTGGGTAGCCTGAGGACGCGTTGGCTTGTGGAACTTAGAAGAAGTGTATGGAGGGCGGAGGCTTTAGTCCAAGAATGGGACTAGGCAAGTAAAAAGAAAAATTATTTTTATCTTTGGTCTTCAATAGACTTTGAATATAGGTACCTAGTCGTATTTATCGATTATAATATTATACTATTAAACATACACAAGGTACAGAGAAGTGAGAGAGAGAAGAAATAGAGGTGCTTGTATGAAAAAAAAGTATGTTAATAGGTACCTACGTCATTTATAAAAAAAATGACATGATTATTTTTTCATAGATATTTCCACCGATGAACGGTTTTTATGTCAAACAAAAATCAAGTTCTAAATTTTATCAGGTGGATAAGCCAAACACCCTGTACATCCGGTGCGCAAGCGCCGATGACTCACATCTCGATCGTCAAACACTCTCACGACAAAGGGATAGTGAAAAATAAATGGCGTTGGTATATTAAATACCGACGAATTTGACCGACAACGACCGGGTTCAGATACTAAAGTTTATAATAATTGTTAAGTAAGTATGAATGAGCTTTTGTTGAAACTGGAGAAAAATATTTGTAGAGAGTTCTTTTGTAAAGGCAGCATTAATACAAAAATATAACAGTATTGAATATTCAAGCGAAGCGATGCTAAGAATTACCTACATTATTTTCTTTTCTTTATCCATCATTTTCAACAGTCATCATCATCATGTCAGCGTTAATCCCAGTCGCATCCGAAGTTTTTTTCAGCTTTTGGAATTTAGAGTCCGCTTTATCAGTCTAACTGCTGATTTTTGGCTAAAGTTCGGTATTTTCCGTCAAGAAACTGCTGTCTGACCTCCACAACCCGAAAGCGATATCGAAACATAGCAGTTAGACCAGTTGTTGGAGTTTTGAGGGCTCCAACATCCCGTAACGACTGTCACTAGATGTTCGTATGGCAATTTTCAACAGTATATATCTCGAACAAATAATTCGATACATTGAGATATTGTTAAGCAGTTAGAGAGAAGACCACAAAACCGGCGGCCTGGCCTATTTCTTGGGCAAAAGATTGCCATCGCCATAAAACTGAGCAATGATGTCAGCTTGGCAATGGATATAGTAGTAGATGACCTCGGATGACAGAATCTACTAAAGCCGGTCAATAAAAGCAAAAAAGAGGCGGAAGCTCCGCTCCTTGGTATTGGTCACTCGAGAAAGCCAACAAGAGAAAACCAAGGATGAGGAACACCCAGAACAGGACTTCTCCCGAAGTTTCGAGAGGGGCCGCTACTGCACAATAGCTCGCCACATGCTTTTTTTTTGTTTGGGATGGCAAATCATCAAATGACCTCTCCCGCTCTGGGCCGAGCGGAAGGGTGTTTCAAACTTTTATAAAAAAATATATACGGACAAATCACACAGATTGAGCTAACCCCAAAGTAAGCTCCAGACTTTTGTTATGGGATACTAACTCCACGATACTATATTTATAATAGATACATATATAGATAATCATCCAAGATCCAGGCCAATCACGAAAAGATCGTTTTCCATTATGACCTGGCCGGGGAACTCTCGTTTTACTGACTAAAACCCACCCGTGTTCCTTCACTTGCCTGTAGGCCAGGGTAACGGTTTCTTTTTTAACCAACCCGCAGCCCTAACCCACGAGGCATCGGTCTTCATGGACCCCGTCACGATGTGCTGACATCTCGTTGAGGCGCCCGTAAAACACAACGCCTGGTCCTTACCGGGCGGGGAGTTGCCCACTGCTTACCGCCCGCAAGCCCGCGCCTACGCTGGCCGGGAGTTCAATGTTGTCTCCCGACCAGAGCTCGCCACACGCTGCCCTGAGGATTTCTTACATAAAACAACTAGCCATCTTTGGATTTATATAACTGGAGATTTTTACTTTTATTATTTTTGTAACAGTAATAAAAGATGGCAGTTCCAGGCAGTTTGATTGTAACTAAGACATATAATTTATTATTTCGCACTAAAATTCTAACAGTATAGCTCCCATTATGGCATAGAGAAACATAACTTTTTAATCTTTAATTTCACAGTAAAACCCATTGATACCAACATTGTATTTTATCTTTTTGAGTCCGAAAAAAATTACGATGTAATTCATCATTAGGAAATTTTATTTGAAATAACGGTTTAAAGCGTGACGTTTAGAATGTTGCCCTATTTAACGATTCAAAATGTTAACGGACAATAGTGTTGCCAGTTTTATGAGTCGTAAATCAAAACTAACATAAATTTAGTTTCGACTTGTTATTTATTAGCGTTTTATGATGAGAAAACGTTTATGATCGTACTTTTTTATGGTTTTTATTGAGTTTTAAACGGGCATATGTGAATGTATTATGTCTTCTTCTGAGCATCTGGTTCGTTGTTGCAGCGTGTATGGATGATTTCAAACCATCATCATCTGTCTAACGTTCTTCCAACTATGCTTGGGTCAGCTTCTAGTCTTAACAGATTTAACTGAATACCAGTATATTACACTAGACAGCCTCCGTGGCGTAGCGGTAGCGAACGCGGCCGTTGCGCAGGGAGGCGCGGGTTCGATCCCCGCATAATGCAGATATTTGTATGCATGAATATGAGTATTTGCATTGGTCTGGTCGTGCCTCGGAAAGCACGTTAAGCCGTTGGTCCCGGTTGCCATACGAATATCTAGTGGCAGTCGTTACGGGTTGTTGGAGCCCTCAAAAAGTCTAACAGTTAGTCTAACTGCAATGCTTAGATATCGCCTTCGGGTTGTGGAGGTCAGACGGCAGTCGCTTCACGGAAAATATCGAAGTTTAGCCAAAATCAGCAGTTTAGACTAGTAAAGCGGACCCCAGACTCCAAAGCTGAAAAGCTACGGATGCGACTGGGATAAACGCTGAGATGATGATGATGACCAGTATATTACACTAGCTTTCCGCCCGCGGCTTCGCCCGAGTGGAATTCGGTTATATCGCGCTTTTTTAAATTTCCCTCGGAAATATAAAATTTTTCAATAAAATGTAGCCTGTGGCCTTTCTCAGGGTCTAAAGATTGTCTGTGCCAAATCTAACAAAATATAGTTGTAAAAATATTATTTAAAAACAAAAAACCCGCCTGCATAAAACTCTAACGAACTGATAATCAATATTTTTATTATAATCACTGATTAAAATCCTTAATTTTGATACCCAACTCGATATGCTTGGCAGAAAAAAACATGTAATTCTTTTTTTTTGTTCCATTTAATATTAAGTTATATACATATTTAGAATCAGTGTTTAAAATCCTTCATTTTGATATCCCACTCGATATGCTTGGTAGAAATTTATTTCTTTATATCTCACAATATGGCGTCCTACATCCGCCATTTTGGATTTTTTTAAATGTCACCTATCTAGTAGCAGTTGGGCAATTAAGTCAAATCTAACGATACCTCAAATGTGAAAATCTGTTCAGCGGTTCTAGAGATACTAGGTAATAAAGAATAATACATACAAGATAGGAGCTAAAAACATAACCCTCCTGGCAGTCGGGTAAAAAGATAATTATGCCACTTTTTTAGATTAGAAAGTTGCGCTTAAAATTCATTACTCGTTAGTAGGTTTTACCCCTCGGATTTTTCTCATACCGGGCGCCTTATATATGAAAATCGATTCTTAGGGAGTAAACTCCAAAAAATTTTTTATAAACGTTTTTTTTAAATTATTATATATATTTTTTTAAATATAACATTATCTTAATAACTAACAAAATATAGTTGTAAAAAGATAATTAAGCCACTTTTTTAGATTAGAAAGTTGCGCACCAAAGGTGCGCACTAAAATAGTAACGCTTAAAATTAGTTACTCGTTAGTAGGTTTTACCCCTCGGATTTTTCTCATACCGGGCGCCTTATATATGAAAATCGATTCTTAAGGTGTAAACTCCAAAACTTGCTCCACTCCAAGTTCTCCTTCTCATTTAGCCTGTAGAGGCCACTGCTGGATAAAGGCCTTCCCTAAGGCTTTCCAAGATTTTATTTTATTATTTTTTATTTTTACATTTTAAGGAAACTTACAGCTAGCATAATTATATACAGATAGAAGATAATTAGTGAAAGAAGGCCAATTAAAAGTTTCCACAGATAAGATGACCGGTGTTGTGCTGCCCGCATTCATCGGCTTCCCACAACCTTTTTTTTAAATTATATTCTAGTGCTTGACTACAATCCCGTCTGATGGTAAGCAGTGATGCCATCGTTGATGGTAAAGTGCGCTTGTTTATTAAGAGTCTATTGACTCAAAAAACTGAGTGAATAGGAAGGCAGACGTCAGTTGAGCGATGTGATACAATGATAAACCAAATAACACTACAAACAATGCTGCGCCAGAGGGAGATTGATCTGGAGAGCCTCCAAGACCAAACTCCCGATACAACAACATTTAGCGCATTGTACCCGGCACACATCGCAACACAACTGCTCAGACCGTCTTCCGTACGGCTTCACCAGACATCATTCAGGAACACGACGAATCTCTTGTTGGCAAGACTATGTCTGATAGGAACTTCTGCCGGCAGCCGATGTTATGGACTACCGAACTATACCAGTGCATCGGTTTTCCTTGTTGGGGGCCTCCCCACGCTGCGTCTTCCGATACGTGGCCAGCACTCCAGAACCTTACTGCCCCATCCGCAATTGTGGAAAGCCCAATCATCATAAGAAAATTTAAATAAGGTGATTTAAAATGAGAATATTGGGTTTACCGTCTATGTAATTAGTTATAATCAATCAAAACATATAACTTGTTACAGTACGTATTCTGATTCCATCCATTTGCTTGTAGTTTCGTAATATAATATTGGAACAGGCTATACCATTATCGCAGGCGTATAAATATGTGTTACTATAAAAATCGATGAGATTCTCATTAGTCCAGTTGGCTGGTTCTAAAACAAAGATCACATTGGATACGTTACGAAACACTTAGTTTACAAATGAGTTCAAATATACGTACTGTTTGCTGAAGATAACTGGAGTGTGTGGGAGAAGTTTAACGCTGAAGCGAGTGCCGAGAGACTCTAGTGCCGAGGAATTTGGAAAATAGGTATTTGAAGAAACTATTGCCGTCGCGCCGCTTTTAACCTCTTCCCGTAAAGTCCGAAAGGGACCGTTACAGCTCAGGCTGATTTTACATAAAAAAAGTTGACCAAAAGTAATTTAGTATTCCGCGGTTTTCTTTTTCAAAACACGACTGATCTCAATCATTTTTATATCAAAATTTAGAGGAAAAGTATACGAATGCTTCTATCATTTTATTTTTTGTCAAAAACTTATCACATTTGGATATTCGCGATAAAAATGGGTTATTTTTCGGGATTTTGGTATACCTATCGTTTCTTTTTTTATTAATTAGTTTCCGAAAAAATCAAATAGCACGTATAGTAAAGGGGTAAAAATGTAGAAAAAATAATATTTGCTCTAAAAGCGTTATCCACGAAAAAAAAACAGCGGAATATGTTTGTATAGAGAAAACACCACTAAAGTCTCCTCTTAATGCGATGTGATTCACGTCGGGGTCACCAGTTTAGAGATGTTAGGAACAGGGAGTAAAGTTCACTCACCCTCCATAGAAAAGGGAGGATCCTCCGACCAGACGGGCCTTGTGTATGGCGGGCATTTGCCATTGATGTTTACAAGTTGTATATAAATGGTAGTTTCACGGTAAACTCTGCTTGCGAGATGTAGGATTCGTGTGACGTCAGTATGACGCGTCGCGCGTTTGTAAGTGGCGTTTGGTAGATCATCAGAAATAGGCCTCTCCAATTTTACACCATTAACCGAAGCACGCATTTCGACCGAAGAGAATGATGCCGGGTATTGTGCGAACGCCCGGTTCCATAAACAAAAAAAAAAAAGATTCAGTAAACCGTAACTACGTACGAGATATATGCACACAGCGGCGGGGTCTACAAGGACCGATGCTTTCCAGAGACGCAGAAAGAGATGCCATGGCCCATGGCCCAGAGGCAAGTGTCCAAACACGGTGGATTTTAGTCAGTAAAAGCCTGACAAGCAAGATGATTTCCCATGCAAAATAACCCCTTAGTTCTGTGAAATCAATTCTTCCAGAATTGCTTATACCTTGCACCACCAAATCAACAGATAACAAAGTATGAGCCAACTCGAATTTTAATAATAACCTCTTTGTACAACTTGTACCTACTAAGTTAACAGCTTTTGAACTTTTATGGCGACATCTATCAGCGTTAATCGTGTTGTAAATGATAAGAGGCCAGTTTTTCTTTGTTCTGCGGTATATTGACACATCGGAAATACGATGGTGATTCATTAGTTGCAATGAACCTTTAGAAGTTTCGAGAATATTGAAGAGTATTGTAGTTTTTAGAGATACGTAGAAACTGCTTTGAGTTTTATGATGCTCTAAGTTGGCATCGTAAGAGTTGTGCTTCTGTAGATTGTTAGTAATATTTAAGCAGTACCATTTTTACATTCAAAGTAAAGTAACATTCGGTGAATTTTATGAATTTTATGTGAACTAGCTGTTTCCCGCAACTCCGTCTGCGTAGACTTCCGTGGTTCCTGTTTCCGTGGGAATGTTCATTCCGAAAAAAATTAAGGAAAGCTCAGTTGATATAAAATAAGCGCCTCTTAAAATAATGGGAGCCACCAAATTTCATTACAATCGGTTCAGTAGTTTTGGCGTGAAAGCCGGACAGACAGACGGAGAAACTTTCGCATTTATAATATTAGTATGGATTATTAACGAATGCAATATCACAAAATTTGCAATAGTTGACATCGCTCGAACTCCTTGATTAGATTAAACTTGTACGACATACCACATACGACACCCTCCGTGGCGTAGCGTTAGCGAACGCGGCCGCTGCGCAACGAGGCACGGGTTTGATTCCCGCACAGTGCAAATATTTGTATGCATGAATATGAATATTTTGCACTGGCCTGGTCGTGCCTCAGAAAACACGTTAAGCTGTTGGTCTCGGTTACCATACAAACATCTAATGGCAGTCGTTATGGGTTGTTGGAGTCCTCAAAAGTCAAATTGGTAAAACTGCAATGCTTCGATATCGCCTTCGGGTTATGGAAATCAGATGGCAGTCGCTTCACAGAAAATATCGAAGTTTAGCCAAAATCAGCAGTTATGCTAGTAAAGCGAACCTCAGACTCCAAAGCTGAAAAGCTTTGGATGAAATGGTATTAACACTGAGATGATGATGATGATGATGATGTAAGAACTGAATTGTGTAGGCCCCTTTTTGGGTATAACGACAAATGACCTCTCCCGCTCTGGGCGGAACGGAAAGGCGTGTCAGACTTTTACTGACTAAAATATACCCGTTTTCCATCATTTGGAGCCTCAGACGGCATACAACGTAAACAAGGTATAAATTGTTACAGTCTGGTTTTGATTCAACATTCACAGCTATATGCAATTTTCGAGCTGAACTGTATGATCTGGTGGCGTGTCAGACTTTTATTGACAAAAATCCATCCGTGTTCCATCATTTAAGAGGGACTCTAGTGGCGTTTCCTCCATACAAATGTATTCCGCTGTTTTCTTCGTGGGTCCGTTCAGAGCAGTGGTTTTTTTTCCAAAATTACACACCTTGATTATACGCGCCTCTATTAAATGATTTTTTCGAAAACTTAATTAATCCATATTAATATTATAAATGCGAAATTAACTCTGTTTGTCTGGTACGCTTTCCCGCTTAAACCTCTCAAATCTTTAGACCATGAGATAGGACATAGGCTACCTTTATTGAAAAAAAATATATTCTTGAGGGAAATCTAAACAGCGCGATATCAGCGAACTCCACGCGGGCGAAGCCGCGTTTGGAAAGCTAGTATGATATATTTCAAAATCCCGAAAAATAACCCATTTTTACCGCGATGTTCAGACGACTATTACAGATATATGATAAGTTTTTGACAAAAAAGGAAATAATAGAGGCATGTACTCGTCCTCTAAATTTTGATATAAAATAATTGAGATCTGTCGTGTTTTAAAAAAGAAAACAGCGGAATACATAAACAAGAATACAACAGTCAACGTTTTTGTAAGTAAAATCAGCCTGAGTTGCAACTGTCCCTTGCGTATTCTACGGGAAAGGTTGAAAGCGGCGCGACGGCAATAGTTTCTTTAAATAACTATTTCTCAAATTCCTCTGCACTAAAGTACACTCTTAAGGCCTCAATATTAGTTTCGCATAACTCTACGGCATTTTATGCCCTCTGGTTCTGTGCAGAAGTTACAATCAAATATGCATTACTTTACCATAATTTGATCGATTATTCTTGACCTTTCATTCTTTCGATTTCGCATTCCCAATCTGTTTAGTCATCCTGTCTTCTGGCTGTATAGCTGTCTGAATCATAGGAGTTTGACCTCGTAGACTTTTCATTGGGCGCAGAGGCAAACTGATGATAACATTCATCATTTTAGGTCAGATTGTGCAAGATTGTATTTAAGAAACATTTATTTTCTAATTTATGTACATTGTTTAACATATATAGTATTATAAACTTAATTTAATACCAATTTAATACCCATTCTGCAATAATTTGCCATTATATCAAATTCGATCGTAATCGATTGCCCACTAAAGAGAATTATTAGCTGGCAACATTGTGATCAAGCTTAGTAAATAAGAGTGGAGTCAAAAATAATGACTTGGCATAAAGGTCTAGCAACCGAACCAGAAAAAAAAAAACATTTTTGATGTCTAGCAACACGCTCTCTCTCTTTATTCATTCTTCCAACCGGCAAGTCGATTTTGCCACTTTGTATTTTTTTTTATTGCCTATTTGGCGTCCCTCTGCGGGGCAAAGGTCTCCCCTTTTTCACCCTTCCACTTCAGCCTGGCTGTTTTTTCTGCAACATCTGTTACTTAAGTTATGGAGCACAGCGTCGTGTGATTGATTTTAGTTCATCATCATCATCAACCTTCTTTTTATCGTCCCACTACTGGGCACAGGTCTCCTCTCATATAGAGAAGGATTGAGCGTAATCACCACGCTTGCTCAATGCGATTTCAGACTTAAAGTCCAGGTTTCCTCAAAATGTTTTCCTTCACCGTTTTTAATCAGTCATTGGTGTCCAAGATACACTTAGAAAGTACATTTATCTTAGAAAAGTTACATTGGTAGTTGCCTGACTTGGAATCGAACACTCATACTTGAGAGGCTTGTGTTTTAACTTGTGTTATACTATATATCCGTGTATTCTCGGTGGTAGGCCATAACATCGGCTGCCGGCAGAAGTTACCACCCACCAGACAAAGTCTTGCCGCCAAGCGATTCGTCGTGTTTCGGCACGATGTCTGGTGAAGCCGTACGGAGGACGGGTCTGAGCAGTTGTGTTGCGATGTGTGCTGGGTACGATGCGTCAGATGTTGTTGTGTCGGGAGTTTGGTCGTGGAGGGTATCCACATCAATCTCCCTCTGGCGCAGCATTGTTGGTCGTGTTGTTGGGTTTAACATTGCACCACATCGCTCAACTGCCGTCTTCCTTCCTATTCACTAAGTCTTTTTTATGTGAATGGGATTAATAAACTAGCGTGCTTTACCATCAACGATTGCATCACTGCTTACTGATGGTTAGCAGTGATGCAATCGTTGGGAAGGCGGGATAGCAGTCAAGCGCTAGTTTATAATTAGTAAAAAAAGATATATAGAAAGAAAATTCAACCTACCTATTTCCCACGAATGATTATTATACTATGTATTTTTATTAAATGCGTTTGTTTACGTGGGTTAGCTTGGCACTGAGAAGCACGAGGGTTGATACCACGGTCTATCGATTGATTCTGAAAAATTGGGTGAATCTGTCAAATCAATCGCATAAGTTTGAATGACATCTCACTTCACAGATTCACATTCCTGTTCATGGTTCACTTTACCCTACAGATGTCTCGATGGTAGGCCATAACATCGGCTGCCGGCAGAAGTTTCCACCCACCAGACAAAGCGATTCGTCGGCATGATGTCTGGTGAAGCCTTACGGAGGACGGGTCTGAGTAGTTGTGTTGCGATATGTGCTGGGTACGATTCGCCAAATATTGTTGTGTCAGGAGTTTGGTTGTATTCTTCTGAGATGAACTGAGATGTATAGGTCAGATAGGCTAGGGCACGCCAATATCGTGGCGGTAAGACCTGTCATGGAGGAGTGGATTGGCCGAGGACATGGCGCCCTCACCTTCCGGATAACCCAGATCCTTTCCGAAAGGCACGGGTGCTCCGGCAAGGTCCTACTGCCTCCGTGATAATGGCCGACGGGCGAAGGACGTTGTGAGGTGTTCGCACACGCCACTCATATGAGGAGAGCAGCCGCTGAGGGCTGCTTGCGCGTGAAGAGACCAGTCGAACTCGCGACGACGGGTAATTTTGAGGACTCGGTACCCCGGAAAGGCAGATGACGAATGCTTAGGTGGTTTTTTAGCCGGTAAGAGTCCGGCACACCCCTCTGCGTCCCCGAGCGGAAGATAGTCCATGAGAATTTTTTCACCTTAAGAAAAAAAAGTCAGATAGACCGTCACTCCATGTAAAATACTAATATTCAGCTGCTTCGAGTCAGACTGGAAACCAACTCCAAGATAGTTGGGAAAAGGTTTGGAAGATGATGATGAGGACTATAGTAGCTTAGATCTACACTTTTAAGTAACTTATCAATTATGCTAATAAGTCTAGAACACAAAAATATAATGGTTTCATACCCAGATAAAAATATATACTAAACACTGGTTTAAAACTACTTAGAAACTATAATAGATAATTTAAAAGCATTATTTATGATCCATAATGGTCTATTTTTTCTGGTTTTACTTACAATTAGCATATATTATTGTGCCATTAGACCAACGAGTCGACTAGTGGTCATAATTTTTAAGGCGTGGACAAAATTGTTATCTGTTTTTAAATTATAGACTTTTAGCTAAAACTCGTGTAAATGGTTGTAATTTGTGAAGCTTAGTTAAATTATTATAAAATATGGAATATTTCCGTGTTATTTACGATGCCTCTGTTTTTAGCAAAACATACATTTTTAGTTTCTAATGGAAGCACAACATGTTTGTATGTTGTATGTCAAAATAAAATGTTAACGTGATGTAACATAATGACACGTGTGTATTTTCTGATAGTCCAAACAGAGATATTCCACACTAATTGTAGCACGCTTACATTTATAGTCCCCAACCGGGTACAAATTCCGCCTCGTCTTTTATACCGCATGCATTGAAGGTGTCCATGTCGTTACGGGTTGTTGGAGCCCTCAAAAGTCAAACAATTGGTCTCAAAACATTGGTCAATACTTCGATATCGCCTGCGTTTTGTGGAGAGCAAACGACAGTCGCTTGACGGAAAATATCGTTTAAGTACAGCCAAAATCAGCAGTTAGACTGCCAAAGCGGACCCCAGACTCCAAAGCTGAAAACTATTATTAACGCTGATATGATGATGATGATAACATCGAAGGACTGGAATAATTTGCCTGCAGCGGTTTCCCCTTCTGATTACAATTATTCAAGTGTCTTCAAGGTTACAGTGAATAGGCTCATAATAAACTAGTGCGCTTTACCATCAACGATTGCATCTCTGCTCACCATCAGACGGGATCGAGGTCATGCAATAAAAAAAAGTGTGTGTGTCAGCTCCGACGCACGACTGGAGTTTACAGTACGAGTATCTAACTAAACGCAAAAAGAGTTTAATAAATTAAAAATTAATAATTATTATTTATATTAATAAAATAAATAAATAAATAATAATTAATTAATAATAATATATTATTACAATAATTTTTAATTTTAATTAATTTTAATAATTATTTTAAAATTAATTAACATTTTATTTATTTATTTATTTTTTTAATTAATAATAATTTCTTATTATTTGTTTATTTATATTTTTTTCTAAATAATAATTTTTATGTTTTATTTAGTATTTAATTATTATTTTTTTTATTTATCATTCAATTATTTTCATTAAATCTTTTAATCAAGCCCAATAACATATAGTATATATGTAGGTATAGTCGCCTATACAGCATACCCTATGTACGTCTTAATACACTCACAGCCAGATTAGAAAGTTGCGCACCAAAGGTGCGCACTAAAATAGTAACGCTTAAAATTCGTTACTCGTTAGTAGGTTTTACCCCTCGGATTTTTCTCATACCGGGCGCCTTATATATGAAAATCGATTCTTAAGGAGTAAACTCCAATAAACTCCAAAAATTCAGATAATAAAACCAAGTACGTTTTCCGTGATCGGGAATATATTTCTCACTCAGCAATAACGCTTTGACTACAGCTTTTGCAAGCGATATCATCAATGAGCCCAATTTTGCATTATTAATCTCTGTTTTATATATATTTTTTACTAGCTTTTCGCCCGCGGCTCCGCCCGCGTGGAGCTCGGTTATATCGCGCTTTTTAGATTTCCCTCGGTAACATCAAATTTTTTCGGGATAAAAGGTAGCCTATGTTCTTTCTCAGGGTCTAAAGATTGTCTGTGCTAAATTTCATCAAAATCGGTTGAGAGGTTTAAGCGGGAAAGCGTAACAGACAGACAGACAGACAGACAGACAGACAGACAGACAGACAGACAGACAGACAGACCGACAGACCGACAGACAGACAGACAGACAGACAGAGTTACTTTCGCATTTATAATATTAGTATGGATAGTAAAGGCATGCATTTTTCTTTCTTTAAAGCACTGAACCAAGGAAGGAACATACATACAACTTTGGTGTAGTGCTTGCAATTCGCTCTTGCCGATTAAAAGTAAAATATGATTAAAAAAAGATACTATTCATATTATCAATGTATTTTTTGTATACATACATAAGAAAAAAAAGTTAAAAAACTAAAACCCAACTACGACAAAAAACGACGCTGAAAAAGTATAAAACAAGATTTTCAGAATACTGAACTGAACAAAGTTGCTAATGTAATTGCAAGTAAATGGACACAGTAGTAATGTCATACAATACTATTCTGAAGTATGCAATATTCACTATCTAGAGATAAATTTTCATGTTTGGAAAGGCGTAGTCACACGTTACATATACCTACCTACCGTAGCACCTTGACAACGTGTGACTACGCCTTTCCAAACATGAAAATTTATCTCTACATAGTGAATATTGCATACTTCAGAATAGTATTGTATGACATTATTGTCAATTTACAACGAAGGCATTTTGGTAGAGTCTACTGTGTCCATTTACTTGCAACTACATTAGCAACTTTGTTCAGTTCAGTGTTCTAAAAGTTAAAGTGTATTTGTGGCGCATAATATTAACAAAAGTTAATCTGATGAACTAAAAACTAGGTACTTGACATATTACATCTACACGCACATATAACAACATAAGCCCGAAGGCACATAGTGCAGAGGACATTTTTATGGGAGGTTTAGCCAGTTGTCAAACCGTTTCCGCCTTCACCGCGTGGAATTACTCCCAGCTTATGTCGTTTTCATTAGTGCATTACATATTCTATTAATGTTCACACTGCTCTACATTGCATAAAGCGATTCACAGTTCCCGTGATCCGCGCTTTACTCTTATCGCTCATATTTAACATCATTAAAGCATTCTTATAATTATGTACAAGCATAAAGCACTCGTGAAGCTCTTTCACGTGATACCAAACACGGTATGTTTATTTTAATTTTATATTAACATAGAACTTTTTGTCCGCTAGAGGGCGCAATACTAAATTTGGTGACAAGCTTTATAGCTCATAACTAACAGAATATCAAGGTCCTTCTAATGGTACTGCAGTGGTCTTATTCTGATAAGTAGTAAAGAAGCTATGAACGAAAAGATGTGAATTATATGCAACCAGCCCATGAATACAGGTAAAGTCACACGCAAATGTTAGCAATATATATATATTCAAAATGTACAAGTAAAGCGCTTTCAAACGATACCAAACACGGCATATTTATCTTAACTTTATTTTTTTACTCTGTATGTTTTGGCCGCTAGAGGGCGCCACAGTAGATTTTGTGAAACCCCATATAGCCTATAACCAGCGGACAATTACGACGCTTCTAATGATATATCATTTGTCAAATTCTGATAAGTAGTTTAGAAGTTACGAGGGAACAGATGAACATACATACATACATACATACATACATACATACAAACATACATACATACATACATACATACATACATAGCCTGTCAAAATCATAACCCTCCTTTTGCTTTGCCGTAGTCGGGTAATGACGTTTCATCGCGTATTAAAAACTGCATAACACGAGCGTATCCTTACTATTAGATAAACACCACAAGTATGTCAGTTTTCCATAATTTTCCATGTTACATACCCGCATCCGCATGACTGAATCATTCTGAACAATAGTTGACCTTCATGAAACACAATGACATGCAGTGACATGGTTTTTGTATATGGATTTATGTCTACGAGTACGCGGCCTCGTCACACTGTGCTGTAATTCAACTTGGGACATTTCATTTATTTTCTTTTTTTCTTTGAAAATTGAGCTGATGTCGTCTATTCTGCCAGTGTCATGTGGAGACAGCCGTATGTTGATGTAAACCGTCGAACTTTGCACTTTGTGGTAGTTTTCTAAATATATGTGTTAGTAGTAAAGTATACCTATACATAACATATATACTAATATTTATACATATATTTAAAACATCATAGTGATGCAAACGTTGATAGTAGAAGCAACAGAAATATGTAACGAAGTAAATATGTAACCCTTATTATGATTTTAAAAGAGTGTCCATGGAGTTTCTTGCACGTTCTTCTCCATAGAGATCTACGCTTTGGAACGTGCAATTTAGCTTCACCTTTCTTGGACTGACCGACATTGACTATTCAAAAGCACCAACGGATGGTTAAGTCGACCTCCGTGGCGCAGCGGTCAACACGCCTGCCTGCGACGCGGAGGCCCCGGGTTCGATCCCCGGCCAGGTCATGATGGAAAACGATCTTTTCCTGATTGACCTGGGTCTTGGATGTTTACCTATATATGTATTTATTATAAATATAGTATCGTTGAGTTAGTATCCCATAACACAAGTCTCGAACTTACTTTGGGGCTAGCTCAATCTGTGTGATTTGTCGGTACCTATATATTTATTAATTTGAAATTAACAATTTTGATTTGATTTGGTAAAGCGCGCTCGTTTATTAAGAGCCTATTCACTTTAGCCTTGAAGACACTTTGAAACACCGCCGCTAGAAAATTGTTCCAGTACTTCGATGTACGCGGTGTAAAAGACATTAGGTACTTGACATTATTTTTTTTTTTTATTTTTTTTCTCGGTGGTAGGCCATAACATCGGCTGCCGGCAGAAGTTACCACCCACCAGACAAAGTCTTGCCGCCAAGCGATTCGTCGTGTTCCGGAATGATGTCTGGTGAAGCCGTACGGAAGACGGGTCTGAGCAGTCGTATTGCGATGTGTGCCGGGTACGATGCGCCAAATGTTATTGTGTCGGTAGTTTGATTGTGGAGGGTCTCCAGATTAATCTCCCTCTGGTGCAGCAGCGTTGGTCGTGTTGTATGGTTTAACATTGCATCACCTCGCTCAACTGCCGTCTTCCTTCCTACTCGCTAAGATTTTTAAGTGAATAGGCTTAAAAAACTTGTGCGCTTTACCATCAACGAGTGCATCACTGCTTACCATCAGGTGGGATTGTAGTCAAGCACTAGCTTATAATTATTAAAAAAAAACCAGCTGTCGATAAATTTTCAGCTAACGAATAGTCATCCAGTGTAACAAATGCCATAATTATTTTTATAAGGAATACCTAAAAAATCATCATCCGCCTAGGCTTTTCTCAACTACATTTGGGTCAGCTTCCAGTCTAACCTGACTCCGCGGAATACCAGTATTTTACATAGAGCGGCTGCCATCTGACTTTCACAACCCAGTTACTAGATAATATCACCTGGAAAAACTGATGGTCAGATTTTCGTCGTTCTCACGACCCGTAAGCATTATCAAAAATTTACTAATGATAGCCGGGATCAATGGATTAACGTGCTTTTCGAAGCACGAAAAGGTCTCAGTCATGTTTACCCATCCTAATACTAACCCCGGCAAGCATAGCTTAACCTGAACAATCGACTTGTACCGCTTTTATTATTTAGGATCATAATGAGTGCGCAATATGCTTAGTAAGCCATTATTACTTTAAATGCTGATTCACACATAAAATTAATAGTCAAATATAGTCATTTTTGAAGACTATAGGATGCAACCCTTTACTGCCAAATAATCGACACCCGGGCAAACAAAACCCAAACCTATTTCATTGAACATAAAGTACAAATTCGTAAAGAAATTTCATAAAGGGTATTGGAACTAATCGATCAATGATGGATGTATTGAAAATCGCAGGTGTGCGCATGATTCGACTTTTTTTGTCGATCCTTTACCCTGTAACTATAGTATTGTCATCGTATTGATTTGAATACGTGACATTTATTTTGTATATGGTTCACGATTTTGAGCTCTATTGCTAAGCATCAAAGGTTTAGTTAATTAGATGTTCATAAGGGTTTCTGGTAGACCATGTCGTGGTGGCATCCTAGTTATTTAAACATGATTATAACGCATCTTTGCTTATGTACTAATCGGATTCGATTATTTCTTTTTGCATTTGATAGCATAATTAATTCTTGAGGATGACACACGCGCTCCGTCATCAAAGAGATGTCAGCACATCGTGACGGGATCCACGAAGACTGATGTCTCTTGGGTTAGGGTTGCGGGTTGGTTGAAAAAGAAACCGCGGCCCTGGCCTACAGGCAAGTGAAGAAACACGGGTGGGTTTTAGTCAGTAAAAGTCTGACACCCCAGTCCGCTCCGCCCAGAGACACAAACAAAAAAAAGGCTATAGGCTGTTTCACATCACAATAAATAAATAAATATATATATACGGACAAATGACAGCCTCTGTGGCGTAGCGGTAGCGAACGCGGCCGTTGCGCAAGGAGGCGCGGGTTCGATCCCCGCACAGTCCAAATATTTGTATGCATGAATATGAATATTTGCACTGGTCTGGTCGTGCCTCGGAAAGCACGTTAAGCCGTTGGTCCTGGTTGCCATACGAACATCTAGTGGCAGTCGTTACGGGTTGTTGGAGCCCTCAAAAGTCTAACAATTGGTCTAACTGCAATGCTTCGATATCGCCTTCGGGTTGTAGAGGTCAGACGGCAGTCGCTTCACGGAAAATGTCGAAGTTTAGCCCAAATCAGCAGTTAGACTGGTAAAGCGGACCCCAGACTCTAAAGGTGAAAAAGCTGCAAATTCGACTGGGATTAACGCTGAGATGATGATGATACGGACAAACCACACAGATTGAGCTAGCCCCAAAATAAGTCCGAGACTTAGGGATACTAATTCAACGACACTATATTTTTTATAATAGATACATATATAGATCAGAAAGACTCAAGCCAATCATGAAAATATGGTTTTCCATCATGACCTGGCCGGGGATCGAACCCATCCACGTCGCAAGCAGGCGTGTTGACCGCTGCGCCATGGAGGATGACAAAGTAATACAAAGACTAAGGCCTATAAGAGCCGAGCAAAAAATCAAAAAGAACGCTAAGAAATACAATGTATTGCATAAAATAACCAGCCTATATAATGTTTCCACTCTTAGGACACAGGTCTTCTCTTGGTCAGAGGATGTGGGCCGTAATCTAACACGCCAATTCATTGCGGGTTGGCAGAAAATACGATGTAATAGTCATCATTCTCCTGCCCTTATCCCAATTTATTTGGGGTCGGCGCAACATGTCTTTTTCTTCCATACATCCCTATCAGAAGCCATCTCGGCAGTCACCCCTTTCTTAGCCATATCATCCTTCACACATTCCATCCATCGTTTCTTTGGTCTTCCCCTACTTTTATAGCCATCAACATTCATAATTAAAACTCTCCTCACGACATTCTCCTAATTTCTCCGTAACACATGCCCGTACCATGACAACCGATTTCCACACAACTTTTCAGCTACCGGTGCCACTTTCAGACTTCCTCTTATATACTCATTTCTTATTCTATCCATGTAATAGTAAAGGAGAATTTTATAAAAATGAGGCTAAATATTTTTTATAATTATACACTAGTGCTTCACCGTAATCCCGCCTGATGGTGCAACCGTTGATGGTAAAGCGCACTAGTTTATTAAGAGCCTATTCACTCTAGACTTGAAGACACTTAAATGGTAGTTAGACGGAAACACCGCCGTTGGAAAATTGTTCCAGTCCGTCGATGTACGCGGTATTAAAGAGGAGGCGAAACGCTTCGTCCGGATCGTAGTGGTGTCAACAATTTAAGGGTGGGTATTCGCCGTACGACGGGCAGTCCGATGATGGAAGAGAGAGATGGGGGAATTAAGTCATGCAATTCCCTCGCACACTCTCCTCTTCCTGTCTTATACTCCCTGACGAAGACGAATCCTGTCTTCCTATGCACAGATGGATATGGAAACACAACCGTGGAGTTTCCTGCCAATTTTTCTCTATAGGAAGACAGGCCAATAGGTACCAATTGGAACCGTGCAGCATCGGAAGTTCTATTAGTGCCAATGTTGGTTCAAAGTCACACAAAGGACGAAGGAAAGAGCCATGCTCGGAGTTTCTCTGCGCGATCCAATCAGAAATGAGGAGATCCGCAGAAGAATCAAAATCACCTACCTGCTCTTCGAGTCGCTAAAATTAAGTGGTAGTGGGCGGGGGACATTGCTCGTAGAACCGATGGCCGATAGGGCAGTAAGATTCTGCAGTGGCGGAAGAAGCAGCGCGGGGAGGCACCCAACAAGGTGTACTGATTACCTGGTGAAGGTCGCGGGAAGCCGATGGATGCGGGAGGCGCAGGAACGGTCACCGTGAAGATTCTTGGGGAGACCTATGTCCAGCAGTGGACATCTTTCGGCTGAAACGTTGATTTATATGAAATAAAAATTTAACTGCAGTAGCAGGAAGTAACTACTCATAATAATAATATGACACTACCATATACAACTCCGTACAAATTCAAAACAAAGCATTAAAGTGTCTCGCAGTTCTAATTAAATAGTCTCTAAGTGAGAATCATATTTCAGCAGTCAGGTCTGCGTCGAGATGTAAGCTGACGAGCAAATATTATGCTTGCTAAACAATAGACTGTGTTGTACTGTTGGTAGATAAAGTTTTGAACCATTGATAAAATATTAAACTAAGGTAGATATGTCACTAGCGCACTAAAAATGAAGCGTACAAAAGGACGTAAGTCCTGTATCTCGCTTTAGTCACTCTCGATACACTCGTAAAAACAAACGACAAACACTAACAGCGCAAACGACAAACACTAGCCATCTTTTTCTTCTCTATGCTTTAGATTGCGCACCATCTCACTCACACTGTACCAATGTATGCCGAATAAAAATATGCATGTGTGCTGCTGCTGTGTTCGGCACATTTTTTTGGTCAGTTTGTTAGAATATATCGCATCTGTTTAATATTTTATCAATGTTTTGAACGAAATCTATAGAATATACTTGTACGGACGACAGCAGGTCAAGTTACCCGAAACTATCAAATATTCCTAATCAACCTTTAGCTTTAATGCTTGATTGGTAAAGTTGAAAATCCAATTCCCCTGTTCACCAACTAAACTAAATTTTAGTTCAGAGTGTTAGATGGGTCAGCCACCTTAACTAAATCTGTCGCCCCCCAAACATCTGGACCCGAGGTGGCGGCGCGAAGTGTTCCACGTGCGCCACTCTTAGACGTCATGGGGGAGTTATACACCTCACACCCCCTGACCCGAGGATGCCCACAGTGGCGGGCCAGCACCAATCGGGGGTTGCGGAAGCAGTGTTCGTTCTCGTAGCCCTCGGCGTAGGTGTGAGATGGAACACTGGGGTGATTTTTAGTCAATAAGTGCCTGGCAGACCCCGTCCCGACCCCGATTTGAGCCCCGGAAACAAAAAAAAAATGCAACCCCAACTGCGTCAAGCTGTGTCTGTATTGCCCTACTTGGGTACGTAATCGATTGGGAACTTTCCATGTAGGCCCCTGTAGATAGGCCACGGCAGAGGTGTTCCTGGGGTTAACAAAAGTGGGCAGGTTTTGCATGCTTTTCTTCCCATAATTTACTTCTCTCATTGGGTGGTTTGCCTTGGATGGCCTGCGTGGAGCGTAAGACGCTCTTACTCCTGCCTGAAATCGTTGATTAATCATAGAGGAGTATCAAGTACTTAATGACACAAATTTATTTCATCAACCAATAAAGGCAGAAATAACTATAGCCTGAAGGGTTAGCAGATTTGGGGACTGCCACGGTTATGCAAACTCTTTAAGTAAATCACTGACGCCAATGCCTTGTTCACAAGCTGAGCTAAACTACTATGTATAGTTCAACTTTTTCTTCATATTTCATTACTAGCGACCCGCCCTGCTTCGCACGTGGATAATGATATAGGTACCTAAGCCTTCCTTAAAAAACAGTGGCCCTTCAATAAAAATAATGTCTACTGTGCCGCCCATTAGCCAATATCTGATTCTGCAAGATACATCGACCTTATTGTCCATGGATAGCCAGTTCCACCAGCTTTAAATAGAATGAAAGCCTACCGAGGTAGCAAGTTTCTTCAAAATAATGATCCCCCGCTCCGGCCCACTCCCTCCGTGGTTTAGGCAGAGAAACACTCAAGTAGCAGGCGACCGGCACAGCGCGAGCGGCACGCGGATTTTTTCTGGTGTTTAGTTTTGAATAAATCGTGATATGTCCTGAATGAAACAACCAATTCCAATAATTCAAGAAGAGATCTACTGCTACTGAAATGACCTTTGATATGACGTAATTTATTTGGATAAGGCCTAATAATAAGGAATAAATAGTTGGCTCTGATTTCGGCTGGCATTTTAATTAACTTAAGAAAGTAGTCATAATGAAGAAACTATAGTAGGTAGACATATGATGTCGAAGACTTTTTTGTAAGAATTTTTAAGGTCTACAATACTGTAGTACATTATTTTGATCTATCTGATAGGGTTCAGTCAGCGTTTGCAATATAAACTAAAAAAATGGGTTTATTTTGCGACATATGTTAGAAACCTCAAACATTATCAGTGTTCCTCTTATATATTAATTATGCCTGTTAAATACATAAAAACCTTCCTGTAAAGACTCCGTCAAAATCCGTTGCGTGGTTTTACAGATTTAATCATACAAAGCGACATAGGGAAAGTAAAAGTGACTTTGTTTTGTAATATGTAGTGAAAAAAGGACAGAAGATATAAATATATTAAAAATAAATAATAATATTATTATTATTACTTTAGTCCAGCTGAACATCTTGACATATTTATATGGATTTTGACGTAATAGTGACATTAGACACATGTTGAACAAGTGTCAGTATTTGTATTTCGAACTACTAATGTGATAACTTAGTACCGAACGAAGCTGTCATTTTTATACTAAGAACTCTATTTCTATAAAGGTTAGGTTCATAATTCAAAAACTATGCAGGTGATTTAATCCTTATCTAAACAAAATCCTTGTTTTGCAATAAGGGTAGTTGTTTAAATATCAGTCTTCAGGACAACGCAAAAAGGTAAAAAGTGCAATAAACCTATTTTGCCCGCAGTACACTGCGAGTCAATATAACTGGTATCAGTCACCTCGAGTTTGGCTGCAATATTCATTAAGCGCGGCTTACTGTTGACTATTAATTCACCAACACTGTTGCACGCCATTGTACCAAGGTGTGCTGCAGTGTACTGTGGTTTGGTTTCAGGGCTGCTTACAGAATGTACATTTTTAACATTCTAATAAAGCACAAGAGAAATTTCTAATTTTCACTTTATCGATTTTTAAGTGATTTTTTTGCTGTTCATGTTTTAATTTTTACAGGTGGTAGCAAATGTAACGTAGTGCTTCTAGATCGAAGTTTCGATTAGATGCAGGCGCTTTCATCATCATCATCCACCTGTTTATCGTCCCACTGCTGGGCACAGATCTCCTCTCATATAGAGAAGGATGCGCGCTGATGTAGGCGCTTTACTATGACTAAATTATTTCACCACCACAGCTCTCAAAGCGCTGAAGAATTTTTTCTGGGTGGTTGGCCATAAGATCGGTTGCCGGTAGAAGTTACCACCCACCAGATAAAGTCTTGCCGGCAAGCAATTCGTCGTGTTCCTCCATGATGTCAGATTAAGCCGTATGAAGGACAGGTCTGAGCAGTTGTGTTGTGATGTGTGCTGGGTACGATGCGCCAAATGTTGTTGTGTCGGGAGTTTGGTCGTGAAGGGTCTCCAAATCAATCTCCCTCTGGCAGAGCATCGTCGGTCGTGTTGTTGGGTTTAACATTGCATCACCTCGCTCTACTGCCGTCGTCCTTATTATTCACACTTTTTTTTAGTGAATAGGCTCTTAATAAAATAGCTAGCGCTTTACCATCAACGATTGCATCACTGCTTACTTTTAAGCGGGATTGGGGTCAGCAGTTTATAATTAAAAAACTCGTCTCTGTTTAAAGTTATTCAGAATCAGTTCTTGTTGAAAGGGTCCAGCTTATCCCGTCATCTCTATCTGGATCTGCTGCTCATTAAGAGAACACACAACAGTATGACACGTAACAGTGGGCCAAACTTACGACTCAGTATGGTTGTACTGGGTCGTAATTTTGGCCTACTTGTCGTCTGACATACAGCAGGTGTCTTCTTCTTCTTCTTCTCAGCCTATTGAGGTCCACTGCTGGACAAAGGCCTCCCTCAAGGCTTTCATTCCATTGGGGGGCATTTCCATAAACCCCACGCTTGGCATGCGGGTTGGAGATCGCAGTAATTTGTTAAACCACAGGAGAAGCGCTGCTACCCGCTTCACTTAGTCACCTCTTACGACATCCAGGCTGGAACATAAGAAGACTTTTTCTGGTGGGTGATAACTTCTGCCGGCAGCCGATGTTATGGCCTACCACCGAGGAAGTGGACGACAACAGTGAGTAGAGAGAGAAGACAATATGGAGGCCTTTGCCCTCGAGTGGGACATCACATAAAAGCCTGTGATGTCCCACTCGAGCGCAAAGGCCTCCATATTGTCTTCAATGTATATTTAAATCGTTGACATAAAAAAATACTACGGAGAACAAAATAGAAAAAAAAACAAAAATAAAATAAGACGAAATACACGAAATACTTATGAAATATTCTATACTACCTGCTCTCCCCGGTTTCGTCTGTATAAGTTCCAATTCCGTGGGAATATTTAGATAAAAATTATACTTTATTATAAACCTGGATAATAACCATCTTTGTGCCAAATTTCATCGAAATCCATTCAGTAGTTTTTGCTTGAAAGACTAATAAATATACATACAAACTTTCAAGTTTATATTGTTAGTAAGATGCTGCTGTATGTATGATTCATTTGACATTCTGATCTTGACCCACTTATACAAGATACGCAAACAGTTTTTTGAACTATTGACTAAGTGCGAAAGTATGCAACTCCACTGACGTAACATAGGCAGTGAAAAATTCAAGTTTATAAGATCGCTATGTTATGCCAAGAAGCATACAAATATAGCTAGTATAGCATATGCTAGAGGTAAACACAGATGACTCAGTAGATTATGTCAAATCAAATTGAATGATAATCCATACTAATATTATAAATGCGAAAGTATCTCTGTCTGTCTGTCTGTCCGGCTTTCACGCCAAAACTACTGAACCGATTTTGATGAAATTTGGCACAGACAATCTTTAGACCCTGAGAAAGGACATAGGTTACCTTTTATCCCGGCAAAATTTGATGTTCCCGAGGGAAATCTAAAAAGCGCGGTATAACCGAACTCCACGCGGGCGAAACCGTGGGTGGAAAGCTAGTAAATAAATAAAAACAAAAGTTACAAATGTAATAATATGGAGCTATTTCATACGTAAATGCATAATTAAAAATACAATAAAATATATAAATAAGTCTAGGTATACTAAACTTTAGTTACTTTTTTGTGTGAAATAAGCTAATAAGCTAGTGCGCTTTACCATCAACGATTGCATCACTGCTTACCACCAGGCGGGATTGCAGTCAAGCACTAGTTTATAACTATTAAAAAAAAAAATTACTTCTCCCACTTTGAGCGAAGCGGGTGGTGTTAGACTTTTGCTGTCTAAAACCCACACGTATTCCTTCACTTCCCCGTTTCAAGGGCCACAGTGTCTTTCGAACAACCGCGTAGTCCTGTAGTCCTGGCAAACATCGGCCCCATCACTGTGTCATCTCGCAAAGAATTGAATTAATTCTTTGTTTTTATTTTTTTAGGGTTCTCGCTGCTAATGTAGTTACTTGTAGTATGAGTTGAGAAAAAGTATGTTTTTTTTTCGTGTCACCATTATAGCTTATAAAATTCACACAAAAAACTGATGTTTAAATTTACATTTCAAATAACTATGCCCTTAGCTGTAGTTGATTAAATATTTACAAATAACATCACATATGTACAAATTAATTTTTTTTTTCGTCGTGAATAGAAGACCAATTTGTGTAAGTACAGACGATGGCACATCAAGCTACTACGATCTGTCAGCTTTCTTTATTAGATTTTCAGTTTTATCTCTTAAGTATTAAAGCTCAAGATTGATTATCAAGATGGAATATTTAACAGTTTCGGATAGCTTGACCTGCTATCGTCCGTACTTAAAATCAAGTTGCGAATTCATCTCAGTGACAATTATTGTCGAAGAGTTTTGACAGATAAGATGACTGCCACGACTGTCACGCGCGTTTTTCATTGGGCTTTTAAAATTATTTATAGTGTCGTTTACTAAATAAAAGCGCATGATGTTTGTAGTAAAAAGTGCATTCAGTAAATAATTCATAAAGAACATTGAAATATCGCAGCATAGTGGTCACATCATGACTTTGCCTCAAACCTCCCTCATAGACGGTCCACGCGGCCGTCTTTTTCAACTGTCATTGGCCATATCCACCATTATTGTGAAACAAAATTTTCAAAAAAAATCTATAATTTGTTACACATTTTATTGGCAAAATTGTGGTACCTATTCCACAGAGGCCATTGATCAAGAATTGAGGTTGAATCTCACCTTGAAAAAGGAAGAAGACAATTATTGTCTAAAATTGGTCAAAATGTAGGAAAATTAGACATATTTTTGACAGAGTGTAACCAAGGCCAGACTGTGAACGTGTTTTAAAATTACAAGAATTCTTCTCAGCTGACGAGCGCATGATGATGTCCATGACGATATAGACTCATTTTTTTTATAATTAGAAACTAGTGCTTGACTGCAATACCGCCTGATGGTAAGCAGTGATGCAATCGTTGATGGTAAAGCGCACTAGCTTATTAAGCCTACTCACTTAAAAAACTTAGGAATAGGAAGTATGATGGCAGATAAGCGAGGTGATGCAATGTTAAACCCAAGACCAATACTACCAACGATGCTGCCCCAGAGGGAGATTGATCTTGACTCATTCTTGAGTAAAGAAAAAATAAGGAGTATGGGGACTCCTGGTCCCGATAGTAGGGCAACATAATATGTAGTTTCATAAAGAAATAATAAAATAAAGTATATTTAAAACAATAAGTGACTAGATAGAGAAAGAAAAAAATACGTAGTAGTGTTAAACACTAAACACAAACGCACAGCAACGTATAACCCGCGCAGATAAAGAAAAGATCTGTAAATGGCGTCCGCTCGCATGCGTTCTCACTCACTCTCTAACGCTGTCTATACTCACACAGTGAAGTAAGCGCTGCAAAAAAAGAAAATCATCGATCAGGAATTCAGGATTCGTTTTCCAAACTACTGCAGGTACTTTGACGCACACCGAGTTATCGTTAATTTCGTTCCGCTAAAGTCTCTGTTATTTTGTTGTTTTTGTTGTTTTTGTTGATATTGTTGTTTTTGTTGAGTTTGAACAATTAAACTCAACAAAAACAACAATAAAAACAAACACAACAACCAACAAGTAAAATGTCATATTTACGTTGTAAATAACTATATTTACAACGTAAATTTGACGTTTTACTATCTTAGCTTTTGATTTGTGATTGAACAGTGGCATGTTTTGTCAACCGTACCATAAGTATCCGCCGCCATTTTCAGATCTTTTCTTTATCTGCGCGGGTTATATTTTCTTTGTTTAAAAAACATCTTTATTCATTATGGTGTCTTTTTCAAACCAAGCCTATCTATTAGGCCCACTGCAATATATACAATAATAAAGTAAAATATCACTAAAATAATAATCAGAGGGTATTATTTGTTTTTAATTTTTCGCGCCAACCATATCATTGAACCCAACAAAGTGCACCAGCTATTGTTCAACCCTGCCAATGATTAATAGCATCTATGAAGCCACTGTAATTACCGCAAACAATTGTATCGCGTGAAAAACTATCTGGAACCGCCGCTGCGGTTGAAAACTTTCATTAAATTAACATGTCACCGCCATGGAATTACTTTTAGATGGAGTTACGTATTGTCCCTTGAAATTTTTGCTTCATTATATAAATAAAATGAAATAGGACACATATTTTTTTAAATAAAAGCAGAATATATATTAAATTAAATAAATTACAATATGGACAAAGTGATTACCCACCAGACAAAGTCATGCCGCCAAACGATTTGTCATGTCCCGGCATGATGTCTGATGAAGCCGTACGGATGACGAGTCTGAGCAGTTGTGTGCCGGATAAACTAGCGCGCTTTACGATCAACGATTGCATCACTGCTTACCATCAGACGAGGTTGCGGTCAAGCACTAGTATAAAAAAAAGGGTGCAGTAGTGTAAAAAAAAGAGTTTGATATCATTCGACTTCCTAAGTTTAGTCTCTGCTTCATGTTTTTATTATAAACTTTTAACGCACATTATAAAGAATCATTAGTTTCAAAAGATGCACTTTTTTATCTCTCTTTATTTGAAAAAATCAACTGTTACAAAATTCTATTACAAAACATTATTTTTTTCTATCTTAATTTTTTTTAAACAATTTTTATCTTACACCATTCATTCCCATAACTGCCAAGTAGCGTTAACAAGTTTCTCTCATTATTTACATAAACTAATCCACACATTCATGCTCATCCGTTAGGGGTCCTAACTAACCATCATTTGGCTTATCATTTACAAATATCCCAAACCTGTATCCCAAATCATTTGGGAAACCAAGACGAACAAAATTCACACACTTGTGCTCATTTGAATACGTCGATACTTCAAAATTTATATGCACATATTCGTTGGCACCTTGCAAATTCTCAAATTACTAAATAATACAAACAAATATACTCACACGGTCAATTAGATATTCGTCCATGGGTAAAGAATTACATTATTCTAATGTCCCAACATTTGTAACAAACGAATTATTTAAATTGCAACCAATGTGAGAGAATGCAAGGGACGGATGCAAATTTGCGAATCCCACTATCTCAGTTGATCAGGAACTAAATGAGGATTTTATACAAAAATGCAAGAACAAAATCCTCGTAGTTGGAGCGCTTTTGAAATTGTTGTCTCCTTTTTGAGTGCTTTGAGCGGTACCATAGAAGGAGAGAAGGAATATTTTGAGATAAGGATTATATTTATTTATTTAATCTTTCGCACATGAATTGTACAGAGGCGGATTTAATGCCTCGAGGCATTCTCTACCAATCAACCACAGGTGGTGAAGAGATTTGAAGGCAGGTGTTTTAGTTGAAAAAAATTGTAAATAAAAAAAAGCTCTTAAAGCTATTTAAAAAAATACTTAAATAAGCTATAGATACACATACATATTATTACCAAAATATGTACTTATAATATAGACATACAAAACTAAAATTTGGGAGAGAGATGTTGCAATGACTAATTTTACATTTTGCTTTAATGATTTTGAGATATTTATGATAGTTAAGGTCAGCAGTACAATGTTTGCTTGAATGAAAAATATCTGATGAAGTATATTATGAAAATAGAGCAAATGTAACGTAAGGACTTGATTTACAAATGAATGCAGACCTAGACCTCAGTATGGAATTAATAACTACTAGCAATGTGAATGTGTTATCCAATGTGTCGCGTGTTATGGATGTATCACGTGTCTTCATTAGCCTTTACCTGTAAGAGTTAATAAATAAGCCCCCATATTCATAAACACTGCCTTAAGATAACTAGTGATTTGCGATTCTTTAACCATACATTTTTGACCTTTTAACGTCACTTAACTTGAATCGCCGTTTATGAATAAACCCCTTAAGCACTGTGGTGTTTATTCATAAAGGATGATTTGAGTTAAGTGACGTTAAAAGGTCAAAAATGTATGGTTAAAGAATCGCTAATCATTAGTTAACTTTAAGCAACGTTTATGAATAAGGGGGAAAATTCCTAATGGTAGTGTCATCATCATCTTCCTAGCCTTTTTCCCAACTATATTGGGGTCAGCTTCCAGTCCAACTGAATTCAGCTGAATACCAGTATTTTACCTGGAGCTACTACCTATTTGACCTCCACAATTGAACTTAATTCGTCTAGTGATCGTGAGAAAGGCAGTCGTTCTAACTAAAATTACCCGAAATTCTCTCGTCTACTTGTGAATCGTATTGATTTGAACCCTTGGTAAGATTAGTTATCAGACTTTCAGACTTCTGACAACCCGTAACGACTGCCAAAGATCTACAAATGACAGCCGAGAACAACGGCTCAACGTGCTTTCCGAGGCACGTAATGATGATCACGAATCCGTAGACCAATCAAACATCATAGCTTAACCTCTCCTCAATCGATTGACCTGTGCGGCTGATATAGGGTTCCATTAAATTAGCTAGCAATTCTCCGAAACTCCGTAGACGTTGTGGGCATCTATGTGATTAAATACGAAAAGATTTTCCTGAAAACTTCAACTAAAACAAAGGAAATAAAATTTCTTAACTCATGACTCAAGTAAAATAACTCGATCACCAAAATAATCAATTAAGCATTTATGATTTTTATTTCATCGTAATTGCTAATTTGACTAGACCCAGTGTATAAAAAGAAATTTCAAGAAGGAAATATGATAGATCATTATCACAGTATCAAAATTCAAAAGAGACACAAAAGTTACCAAATCACTTTAGCACAAAGCAAAAACTTACGCGTCAATCACTAGAACCAAAAAAAATAATCACCTATCCATGCCATACTATGCAAACAAGATGGATCAAGTGTAAATTCACACAATGAAGCAAATCCCAACAAACAAAATAAATAAAGGAATACAAGAGTCAAGAATAATATTGCAATAACTTGAATACATTTCATGGTCAATTTGATAAGTAACCACATTGAAGATAAGTAGATGCAATACATTTTGCTATATTGATATTTGATTCAAATAACCTGGCAAAGAAAGAGACAGGATAGATTATAACAAAAGGTAAACGGGGTATGAAGGAGATAGAAGATATTTAAATTGTCAATGCAGACAGGTAAAAAGGGACGAACAATAATGTGATGATGGTAAGAAATGATTGAGTGATTCAATATTAGGCATATAGATGAGAAATAAGTGCAAATGATGAAATGAGTTTTGTTGAAGCCAATGTTGAAGATGTGAAAGGACAAATGAGTTTTTTCCCATACTTAATGATTTGTTTATTTTTAGTTTAATTCGTAGCATAATATTTTCAGGGTTGGGACACCGGCCTCCTTGCTTGGAGGAGTGAGCTGCAGACTTCTATGTGGGCCTAGTAAGGGCTAGCATAAATACTGGCAAATGGGCCTAGTACGAGCCAGTATAAAGGGTGTATCTGACATCGACGCACAAACGAGTACCATGTATCCAGTACATGATTCTGAACACCCCAGTGGTGGAATTTCACGTCGGCTTTTTCATGATTAGAAAAAAAATATATTTGTTTTTTTTTACGTTAGACCGTTCGTAGTTGCTATACATTTATAACCCAATAAAATTTTAAAGTAAAAATTAATTAATTCGCTAATTACACAAAAGAGAGCAATGAAAACCAAATTCGAAAAACTGTCTTATCAGCTGCTTTAATAGAGTTCAAATCAGGGATCAACACCGTACCTATAAACCCACACGGCGGCACGTTTGCAACGTTCAAAGGCCGAGCCGACATTTTTTTTTAAACACTGTGGATTCTGTAATCACTCATTAACGACATAAATGACTATCATAATTTTATTAGTGGCATGCGGTCTAGCCTTTTCGCGAAGTTTGTGTTACAATGTCAGATACACCCTGTATACACTAACTCATCTAGTATCATATATATCGCATAGAAGACTCATACGTCATCAAAATTTTGGTTCTAGAACGTGTCGGTTTCCTTTCAATGAAGGTAGAGCAGCAGTGATGACTTTTTTCGCGTCCTTCATGCTTAATTGTTTCTATAATATCAGCAGGGACGTATTGCAGCTCTGTCCCTTCTATATATACTTCATCTATTACTATAGTAAAATTGTGGGCTACTCAGTTACACCCTATTTCAAGTTAAGCAAATAACAACTTTACTTCAATGAAAGTTAAGTTGATATCAGAGTGACGCAAAAACACTATAAAAATGTTTGAGGTTGTAGCTTAAATTGAATTATATTGTGTTACATTCCATCTCCGGATCTTTTGAGGCGATTTACCAATAGAGATCTACGTTATTTGTGTCTTTTTTAACCGACTTCAAAAAGGAGGAGGTTACTCAATTCGACCGTATATATGCTTTTTTTTTTTTTTTTGTTCGCGCATAACTTCGTCGTTTATGAACCGATTTTGATAATTCTTTTTTTGTTGGAAAGAAGATATTCCAAGGTGGTCCCATGATAAGGACATCAGGTCTGATGATGGAAGACCAGAGAAATCAAGGGAAACTTTCAAAAATCGTAGGGGCGATTAGTGCATTTCTTAGTATTTTCATTAAGTATTTAAAGCACTACAATTTGATAAAGGTCTGGAGTAGATCTGATGATGGAGCTGGAAGACAGTCGAAGGAACTCCTCAACAATTCACAGCAGCTACCTTGTGTTTGGGCTTGATTAATTTGTATTGATAAGAACTTTACACCTAGATGAATTGTGACTGCCATAAGAGCTCTGATGATGAAAACAAAGGCCAGTTCCGGGAACTCCTCAACGGTTTGCAGTAGCTACTTTGTGTTTGGTTCTAATTCATTTATATTGATGAGAACTTTGCACTCATTGGGTTAAAATAATGGTCTGCAGTACCTAAATCTGATGATTAAGACCATAGGCAGTCGAGAGAATTCTTCAAAATTACGGGTAAAAATTAAAGTAAACAAAATTACGTCATTTCCCAACTATATTTGCGTCAACTTCCTGTCTGACCGGATGTAACTGAATACATAGTACCTACTTTTCACAACTAAAAAGTGGAAAATAAAAACTTTTTTACAAAAAAACAACCGACTTCTAAAAACCACTACAAAGTGAAAAATAACTAATTTCGGAAGTCGGTGTCAAAAACTAATACCTATACAAAAACCAAAGACACCGACTTCCGAAATTAGTTATTTTTCACTTTGTAGTGGTTTTTAGAAGTCGGTTGTTTTTTTGTAAAAAAGTTTTTTTTTGTAAAATATAAACTAGCGCAGATAATAAGCAGTGATGCAATCGTTGATGGTAAAGCGCGCTAGTTTAGTCTATTCACTCTAGCCTTGAAGGCACTTAAATTGTAGTCCGACGGAAACACCGTTTCAGGCAAATTTTTCCAGTCCCTCCTCTTTTATACATAAAAGAGGAGGCGATACGCTGCGTTCGGATCCTTGCGGTATCAACAACGTAAGGGTGGAAACTTGCCGTACGACGGGTCTACTGGAAATGACGAAAAGACGGGTCTAAAGGAGTGGACATGGATTAGGTAATCTTTACTTTACTAATATATAAAGGGGAAGAGTTTGTTTGTTTGTTTGAACGCGCTAATCTCAGGAACTACTGGTCCAATTTGAAAAAATATTTTTGCGTTGAATAGCCCATTAATTCAGGAAGGCTTTAGGCTATATAACATCATTCTGCGACCAATAAAAGCGGAGCATAACTAACTCCACGCGAACGAAGTCGCTGGCGGTCGCTAGTGTATTATATGTAAAAAGGTAAAATTTGTGATTGATATATGTGTAATCTTCTTCTTTTGTTTTGGAGACCTGTGCCCAGTAGTGGGACGGTAAAAAGGTTGATGATGATGATGATGATGAATCTTCAGAACTTCTGAACATATTTCGAAAATTCTTTCACTAATGGGAAGCTACACTATTGTTTACTCTCATAGAATGTATGATTTATGTTAAAACTAAAATCTCGCGGCAGAAGCTAGTCTCAGTCAGTAGTAATGAATTAACAATACATACAGTATTTCTAGATCAAGGCCTCTAACACTACATTGACATATTTTTTTAGAAGGTAACAACGGTACAAATAAATATAAGCATTTGTTCGAATATTTATCAGTTATGTACATAATATACATAGTTTTGCACAATGTGTTTTAGCTAAGAAATAACGGAAGGTTCGATCGATCTGAGTAGAATACGCTAGGATATGCTACCATCATCATCATCATTATCATCAACCTATTTAACATCCCTCTCCTGGGTACAGGTCTCGTCTCATAGAGGGAAGGATTGAGCGTAATCACCACGCTTGCTCAATGCAGGTTGCCGATTTCAGACTTAGAGTCCAAGTTTCCTCAAGATGTTTTCCTTCACCTTATAATCATTCATTGGTGTCCAAGTTATACTTAGAAAGTACAAATAACTTAGAAAAGTTACATTGGTACTTGCCTGACCTGAAATCGAACACGCACACTCATACTTAAGAGGCTGGTGTTTTAACCACCATTATCATTAACCTTTTTTTTGTCGTCCCTCTCCTGGGCACAGGTTTCCTCTCGTACCAAGAACGATTGAGCGTAATCACCACGCTTGCTCAATGCGGGTTAGCGATTTCAGACTTAAATTCCGGTTTCCTCAAGATGTTCTCCTTCACCTTGTAACCGCTAGGCCATCACAAATTGCTGTGCTACGATACGTGACCAAAATTACCTACCAAGACCCTAAGGACCTCACAAGGCAAAAACCTTGGCGATTAAACCGTCGCTCCTGAATGTCATTCATGGATCTTGAACAGTCGTTACGGGTCATCAAAAGTGAAAAATTCTGACAACTATTCATACAAAGGGGTATAGTATAAGCATTCACCGGGTTATTGAGGTAAGAGGCATTAAGTCCGCCTCTGTACATGTTCTTTGTGCGAAAGTTTAAATAAATAAATCCATACTAATATTATAAATGCGAAAGTAACTCTGTCTGTCTGTCTGTCGGTCTGTCTGTCTGTCTGTCTGTCTGTCTGTCTGTCTGTCTGTCTGTTACGCTTTCCCGCTTAAACCTCTCAACCAATTTTGATGAAATTTGGCACAGACAACCTTTGGACCCTGAGAAAGAACATAGGCTACCTTCTATCCCGGAAAAATATGATGTTCCCGAGGGAAATCTAAAAGGCGCGATATAACCGAACTCCACGCGGGCGAAGCCGCGGGCGGAAAGCTAGTAAATAAATAAATCGGCCATCGCTCCATGAAAAATACTACTATTCAGGTGTATATTGTTAGACTGTAAGTGGATCCTAATATATCTGGATAAAGCCTAGGCGAAGATGAAGGGCAAGAAAAGAGTGTGCAGACAGTTCGAACCCCGCGCATTGCAAATATTTAAATGTAGGAACATCAATATTTTTACTGGTCTGGTCGTGCCTCGGAAAGTTAAGGCGTTGATCCCGGTTGCCACACGAACATCTAATGGCAGTCGTTACGGGTTGTTAGAGCCATCAAAAGTGCAACAATTGGTCTAACTGCAATGCTTCGATATCGTCTTCGGGTTGTGGAGGTCAGACGGCAGTCGCTTCATGGAAAATATTGAAGCGTCGACAAAAAATCAGCAGTTAGACTGGTAAAGCGGACCCCAGACTCCAAAGCTGAAAAAGTTTCGGATGCGACTGGGATTAACACAGAGATGATGATTATGAGAAGAGTGTGCAGACTTCCTACCTATTTTTAGTAGTAAGTTGCCAGGTATAGTTATTTATCTGCTTAGAAATACTAAACTTGGATTACATTCCAGTAGACTAAAATATCTTTAAGAGCAAAATATTTATTACTTGCACTTTGAACTTGTTGTGACTGAATCTATTTTGTTTGTATTTAATTGTTGTGTTTTTTTATCTGATAATTGATTATTGTTCTTATTACTGTAGCATAATCTTTGCATCATTTAAATTTTGAATGTCCCATCTTGGACAGAATATATGGCTCAACTTGGATTTCTCACAACCTTATTTACCTTTTATCTATACAGTATGTTAAATAACAGAGGGCGTTCCCTTAAACTCGTTAATATATATCATTAATAGATTAAAATAAAAATATCCGCATAGAAAAATAAGCATAAAAAAATCCGAATAAAAAAAAATTCTAATTGGAAATAAATTTGAAACCTCCTGTTTTAAATCAAAATAGTAGTCGTCATGTATAAATAAATTGCGACGTTGCCGTCTTTCATGTTCGCGTGTACAGTGTGTTTCTTTTACATGTGAATTTAAAATTTTTATTGATTATTTTCTTATTGGAAAAAAATTTAAAACATTTTGTTTTCGAATGGAAATATTTTTTTTTTAGCATGTATGTATTCTATACTATTTCGGGTTAACGGGAACGCCCTCTGTTAGTTAACATACTGTATTTTGTAAATACCAACCCACATTGGACGCCGTGGTAGATTACAGCCCACTCCCTCTCACCGAGAGGAGGCCTGCGTCCCAACAGTGGGAACATTGTAGGCTGATTATGATGATTCTGCAAATAAATAATTTGATTTACTATCCAAAACATGTTTCTCCTAAAATAGCAAAAAGCTGCAACAACACTTCAAAACAATCTACTATGCTGACATACAGTAAACAGCAAAAACTGGATTTTTTGAGACAAAAATAAAGTATCATGAGCATAAGAAACCGTCTCACCGGAAGCTTGTAGCATTCTGCAACGCTGGCGTGTTCCTTTTGTTGCTCACCAGAGGAGCAATACTCGTATTTTAAAAAACGTTCACGGTCTCAATTTCAGTTAGCCAGAAAATTTTTGACTACTTTTTGATATTTTCCTGTCGGTTTTCACAAGGATAAGGTTGCGTCTAGATTTTGAACGTATTAAGTTACAGAAATTACATCCGCAGAAGAACCAAAGTCGCCGACATAGTCCTTCGAGTCGCTAAATGGCCGATGAGGCAGATGTTCTGGAGTGGCGGTCACGTGCCGGAAGACGCAGCGTAGGGAGGCCCCCAACAAGGTTGACCGATGATCTGGTGAAGGTCAATGATACGCGGGCACCACAAGACTGGTCATCGGGGAAAGCCTTGGGGGAGGCCTTTGTCCAGCAGTGGACCTCTATAGGCTGAAGGAGAAGAGGAAATTACACGATTAGGCCTTTAAAATTAAAGCATTTATTTTAAATAAACTAATTTCTGCCACTTTAGAAATGATGAAAAATCAAAGGGTCAAAGGTTGACGACTTCAGTTTGACGACCATCTTTTTCTGGCTACTTAAAATAAAACTTTGAAATTATAAAGATGCTTGGACATGATGGCATTGGGTATTGAAACTGGCTTCCTAGAAAGAGAATATCCTCTACATTGTCTAACCCAAATGGGTAGCGTTTTTGTTGGATGAGTCTGCTCAAGTATAAAGAAGTATGGGAATGTAGGAATATTTTTTTTTGTTGGTTTTAATGTACAAATCTTCGCGGAATGGTGTAATCGGAACAGTTCAGCTGCGGCGATGAAAATGCTTGAAGCAGAAAAAAATCCATTATATTAACATAAGATCACATCTGTATTTCACGAAGAGTTGCATAGGAGTTCCTAACAAAACACTTAAACACCATTGATGATTGATGACCCTTTGGAGTAGGGGCCGCTGAAACCAGACACGTTCCAGACTCCGGACTTACTAAGAAACCAAAAAATCAATCATCTAGCCTATTGCAGTCCAGTGCTGGTCTTCTGCCAGAGTGTGCTACAACACCCTGTCATCCATCTTCACCATCGAGTCTAACCCAGCCACCTTTTTTGGGTTGTCTGTTCATCTTGCTGAGGGGCGTCTCACACTACGCTTGGCGAAACTGGACAAATGCCAGATAGAAAGACCTAGAAAAGCAGTCACCGCTTTAAACCTGGGCACTGTTTTACATGGGGTCTCAGCATAATGCTGAGTAAAAGCAGTTTTCGTAGACGTGACGCATGTTTCTGTCAACCATTCGTCAACCGTCATATTTTTGTGTCTATGTAAATTGTTGCACCATTTTTACCCCAAATAAACGTGGTTTCTTTCTTACATTTACTTCTTTCTTTTACTGGATAAGTACTCAGTCTTTTCCTCGCACGGAAATTTGGTTTTGACTCGTGAGCTCATTAGCAACTATATGACGGCATCTTGAGCCAAAGTACTTTACATAAGTGCCGCTGTTCTAAACACATTTTCTGGAGAAAATGAGATTTTTCCTGGTACATGCAACGCAATGGAATGGCTATAATATTGTGGCCTTATTCACATTCAAGGAAATTGTTGTATTCTTATAAGGTTTATTTATTTATTCTGATATGATTATGATTTATTCTCGGTTTGAGGCCACAACGTCATCCATACTAATATTATAAATGCGAAAGTAACTCTGTCTGTCTGTTCGCTTTCCCGCTTAAACCTCTCAACCGATTTTGATGAAATTTGGCACAGACAATCTTTAGACCCCGGGAAAGAACATAGGCTACCTTTTATCCTGGAAAAATTGATGTTCCCGAGGGAAACCAAAAAAGCGCGATATAACCGAACTCCACACGGGCGAAGCCGCGGGCGGAAAGCTAGTAATAAATATTATCTACATACAATATGTACCTAATCACATCATTATAGGGAGTACTTTTAGTCAGCGTAGGCTGAGTGGCTTAGTGGTACCACCAGTTTTCTATGATGACAAAGTCATTCCGTTCAGCTCTGATGTCAAGGATCTGGGTCTGTATGTTGACACTTGCCTGGACTGGCGTAAGCAGGTTGCAAGTGTAAGCAAAAAAGTCACCGGGACATTGCGGTCGCTTTATAGGCTAAAAAAATGTTCTTCCATCACACATAAAGGCAATGCTTGTTCAATCCCTTATATTCCCCATTATTGATTATGGTGATGTGTGTTATTACGACCTGAATGCAGATCTACTCAATAAACTTGACCGACTTCTAAATAACTGCATTCGATTCGTATTTAACCTTCGTAAGTACGATCATGTATCTTCCCACCGGTCCATCTTGAAATGGCTACCCATCAGGCAACGCAGAGCTCTAAGAGCTTTGACGACCTTGTTTTCACTCCTACACAAACCCTGTTCTCCTTCTTATCTTACTTCTCATTTTCAATATTTATGCTCTGCGCATAATAGGAATCTTCGTTCGTCCAATAATTGTCTTCTACGATGTCCTTCTCACCGCTCTGGTTTTCTTAAGTCTTCATTTCTTGTCCAAGCGGTTTTTCTTTGGAATGACCTTCCTCAGAACATCAGGACGTTGACCAGTCGGTACACTTTTAAAATTAAAGCTCGGGAATACTTACGCAAGAAATTGGCAGATTCATCAAACATATAATTTATTCTTTTTCTCTATCTATATTTTTTTATCTCTCTCTACTGTTTATATTTTGTATGTATGTATTTATGTATTTATTATAATATTTTTTTTGTGTTTCTCTTTTAACTTCTCTTTTATATCTTTGCACCTACCATGTTTTGTCTCTGCATCACCTTAAGGTAGACTGGTAGAAAATGCCTAAGGCATTAAGTCCGCCATTGTGCAATTTTTTTTCATTGTGCATGAAGTTTTAATAAATAAATATGTACCTAAAGAAAACCCGTCCGACCCATAAGGATAATAAAGGTTAGGTAAACACGTCATGACCAAATAAAATATGAAATTTTACATAAACATCATAGTTAATAATAGGTACTAATGAATTTTGAAATAATCTTTTTTTTCCGCGAATTAATTCCAACTTCCCCAAACTTTGGTCATTTTAAAAAAAGTTACAACACCATTTTCGACGGTATTATTATAAGCGATGCAACCGCCCCCCTTCGTCCGCGCATGTATTGCCTATCACACATGTCTTAAGTTACCTCCTTTTGCGAAATAATACATATTTTAGGGGGATTTTTTTAAACTTTGCCCGGTTTTGTAGGTATTAGTAGAATCAGTTATCGATACCTGACGATACATTCACGGATCGGACAGGGTTTTCTTTACATATTGTATATCATGCGTATTTGTAATTTTCCTCTGTATCTTGCCAGTCCCTGTCTCTGTAAGTTGGTGAAGTAACTAAAACACAAAAAGGACTTTCCTCCATTTAACAAGAGCAGCTCGGAACAAACCAGCGACTTTTTCCTGTACCACTCGAGTCTTGGACCAGTTCTTAAATTATACCTTTTTTTATTTTATCACCGAGTTGCTCGGGGTCAGTAATGTTTTGGTTTTTTGCCCCCAATCGCAGTCAGCGGACAATTGAAGTTCGTAAATCTGCAAGAGTTTTTAGAGATGCTTACAGACCTTTGTGGAACCTTCTTACTTCAGGATTCGTATAAACTTCTCTATAGTTTCTTTATATTTTTTTATTACAGAGAGTAAAGATCAGTCACCCTCCATAGAAAAGGGAGGATCCTCCGATGAGATGGGTGTTATGTCTGGCGGGCACTTGCCCAATGGTTGAAATTGAAATAGAAAACAAATTGTATGTAACTGCGCAGTAAACTCTGATTGCGAGAATTCGTGTGACGTCAGTATGTCGTATGTGGCTTTTGTAGGTCAGTACCTACAAAAGCCACTAATTCGTCATACTGACGACATACTGACGTTTTTTTACATAATAATCTAGTGCTTGACCGTGATCCCGCCTGAAGGTAAGCAGTGATGCAATCGTTGGTGGTAAAGCGCGGTCTTAAGAGCCTAAAATAGAAATATGTATATGTGGATAAAAACTTATCGAAATAAGAGAAACTCGAAATGCCTATGCATTCTACAACGTTCCTTGATAATTCTTTTACTGTTCAGGCCCCAGTTTGTGGAATGAATTGCCAATTGAAATAAAACGCACTCATTGGTTACAGGTATCCATAAGACTCCTGAAGGGACATTAATTGACGTTATGATCTTGTTGAACGAACTATTTTTTGCCTAATTACTTTGCTTACCAAATATATTCATTTATTGTATGTATAATTTTGGATATGTATGTATTTGAGTATCTATTTTAGTATGTGTAATATTTGCATCAAGGACAGTCCTATTTTATGTTCAACAAAACCTGACAATTCTAAGTTTGCCTGAACGAAATGGCATTAGCGATAAGGCCGCCCATATACACCATGATTTTTTAACCGTCTTACAACGGCAGCCCACACCATGTATCCAATGATTAGTTAACGTTCATAAAATAAAAATAGGTATTTATGAGATTTCATTAATTTAAAAATAAAAATGTTGTTCATTATTATCACGCGGTTAAAAACAATAAAAACACCCTGTCGCGAGCGCGCAGGTATCAATGTAGCGGCTCGCGGTCGAGGGGCGGGGCGTGGCGAGTTCATTCAACCAGCGCGATAGGTTTCTTACTATCAATGCGTAAGTCAGTTTGTAAATTAAAATCAACTTAATTCCAATTCTCCCTTCATACTTCTACGGACTTAGGACCGTCAAAAACTTTTTCGTGTTAAAATCGAATCAAAGTGATGGACTGAGTACTTGGTCGATACTCGGTACTCGGTGGGGTTTTTGATATTCGTACTCGGTATGAATGCCGAGTGTACTAACGCCCAAATTAGGGATCTTTTACGTAAAGGCATTACCTATGTCAACAATCACTGATCGGGTACGATGCGCCAAATGTTATTGTGTCGGTAGTCTGATCGTGGAGGGTCTCCAGATTAATCTCCCTCTGATGCAGCAGCGTTGGTCGTGTTATTGGGTTTAACATTGCATCACCTCGCTCAACTGCCGTCTTCCTTCCTACTGACTAAGATTTTTAAGTGAATAGGCTTAATAAACTTGTGCGCTTTACCATCAACGATTGATTATTTATTTACTATGACGCGCAAGTGAAAATTTGTTTGCAAACTATCAAGCGAATGATAGTTGAAAGGCGCGGGCGCGGGCCGGCCTCTCGACCGCAGTCGCGACCTGTTTGTACTTGTTCTCGCGCCCGAAATGGGAATTTGATTGACCATAGTCACCTAAGTACTTACGTTTCTTCCCAAGAAACATACGGCCGATTTCAATAACTTATCAATTTGCTAAATTGTCGTTGTAATTTAGGCAAAATTCCACCGAAATTGTTTACGCACATTTTTGTTCACAAACAAAAAATGTGTACAGATGATAGTACATCAAGCTACTACAATCTGTCAGATTTCTTTATTAGATTTTCAACTTTATCTTTAAAACACTAAGGCTCAAGGTTGATTGGGAATATTTGGCAGTTTCGGGTAGCTTGACCTACTGTCGTCCGTACCTACTACCTACCCGTCGGCGCGAGTCCTCAACTAACATGTACCTATTTACGAGTGCGAACATTTTTTGTTACTGTTTGAGTGTTTGCTAGAACGAGTACTTTCTACATTGCCGCGCACCTGTGTTTCTGGCATATTTAAAGAATGGGAATAAACTGAATTATTTACACTAATTACTAATTTTGTCTTTACAAATGATCATTTTTTATTTACTTACATGTATTATGTAGATAAATAGCCTTTACCTGTATCCGCGACTGCTATGCACGCTTTTGAATACTGTCTTTTAATTTATTTAAAGTCACTCTGTCTTGTTTCACTGTATCAAAAGTAGCAACTATTTGCTATTTTAATTGCGTGCGATTTTAAACACTGCGTGCTCCTTTGAACTCATCACTAGTCCCTTTACTTCAGACCACACAAACAGCTGACAGGTACATCTTCCATTATCATATCTACGTAAGTTCCACCTCTGAGGGGCCACTCGATATTCGAGTACTGATAGTTTCTATCACTCATCATGAAGTAGGCAGACAACCTAATTAATCCTTGTGCACTAGGTACTCTACACTCGTACTAACGATCGACGTGTGATACCTAGTCGCCCGCGCACAACGTTTGACTTCCGGGGTTAGAACCCAACTGAACCCAGCTAGTTTTTTAGTTTCGCGCGCGCTGCGTTCCTTGCAAAAAATGATGAATGAGATGGGATTGACCAATAGAATTTTGCGCGGAGTGGGTATTGTGTCCGTTTGATATGTAAACATTATTAACAGGATGTTTCGTATTTCTAATGTATTATTTATTTTTCGTTGTACCTATTATCTTAATTAAAGGTAGAAAACAAATAATCGCGGCTAGGCGTATATAAGGTCGGATACAGTCCGTGAAACATTTTTGTAAAACGATTAAAATGTCATACTGTATATTTTGTAGTATTAAATGTATTTTAATCAATGTATGTTTTTGGTGTACAATATTGAATATAGTATATATACATATGTATATATATAAATAAATAACAAATCTCTAAAGCTTAAATCTTCGAGTTGCTAAAATTAAGTGGCAGTGGGCAGAGCACATTGTTAGTAGAACCGATGGCCGATGGGGCAGTAAGGTTCTGGAGTGGCGGCCACGTACTGGGAGATGCAGCGTAGGGAGGCCCGCAACAAGGTGACCGATGACCTGATGAAGGTCGCGGGAAGCCGATGGATGCGGGCAGCACAAGACCGGTCATTGTGGAAAGCCTTGGGGAAGGCCTTTGTCCAGCAGTGGACCTCTATAGGCTGAAGAAGAAGAAGACAGCTTAAATATTTTTGTAATGGTGGGTTAAAAAAAAAACAATTATATGAACTCATATAACCTGTCTGTACTCAATATTGTACTGTATAATGTACTAGCGGCCTCCAGCGCCTTCGTTCGCATGGAGTTAGTTATGCTTCACTCCTGCTGGACGCAGCGTGATGTTACATAGCCTAAAGCCTTCCTGGATTAATGGGCTATCCAACGCGAAAATAATTTTTCAAATCGGACAAGTAGTTCCTGAGATTAGCGCGTTCAAACAAACAAACAAACTCTTCAGCTTTATATATTAGTATAGATTACTAAATGTACAGTTAAAATGGTATTGATGAAAATTTCTACCTTGGGTACTTACCTCCTACAATAAAACAAGCATGAACATAAAACTGCGTTAAGATTTAAAAGAGGGAGGTAAATGAAGGGTGATGACTCAAAACAACTTATTGTTTCCTCTAAATTTACACGTAAAAATTCGCGCTACCTAACGAAGACACTGCTTAGAAAAACTAAAGCCTGCTATCTTCAATTGAAAATACACCTTTTATCAATAGAGACAAAGTTAAATTTAGCTTGGAAGTTTATATGGATATGAGACGTTGTTCTGTCTGTAAACGTGTAAAGAGCACCTATGGCTCAATGGTGCAGGTGTCCTCCAAACAAAAGGGCTTAGGTTCGACCCCAGTTCGGCCGCAATGTAAAACGATTTGTAAAAAAAAAAATATACAAAGGGGTGTTTTGCTGTCTTTTTTGTATGAAGGGTTCCGTATTTTGGTTGACTTTTTTTTCTGTTTAAATATCACCTTATTTTGAAGTCTCGTTTGCATATATGTCATTTGGTATCAGTTGTGGAAGCTTTCTAATTTTCGATATTGGGAAAATCTCTGGGAAAATTATTTAGCGTTGTCCTTTGTGCGTTGCTTTTTTAATTGCTTTTGCTGTTTAAAATACAAGAGCTTATCTGGTTTGTTTCTTTTAATGTTATGTTTGCGTTTATGAAAAGTTTTGTTATAATTGCCCCGGGTTTTTAAAAGGCCCTAATTTGAGTCAAATCTATGTCTGGTGAAGCTGTACGGAGGACGAGTCTGGGCAGTTGTGTTGCGATGTGTGCCGGGTACGATACACCAAATGTTGTTTTGACGGGAGTTTGGTCGTGGAGGGTCTCGAGATCAATCTCCGTCTGGTGCAACATCGTTAGTCGTGTTGTTGAGTTTAACATTGCATAATCTTGCAGCTATCTTCCTTCCTATTCCAGTTTTTTTTTAAGTAAATAGGCTTAAGAATGCGCATTACCATCAACGATTGCATCTCTGCTTACATTCAGGCGGGATTGCGATCAAGAACTAGTTTATAATTATTATTAAAAGAAAAACATGATAAATCAAGATAAAACCTGTATTAGTCTTGATCTTGATAAATTTTTGACTATTCGAATTGTTATTTATGTCAACTAATTGCAACAGCTTTCTTTCAAGAGTTCTGGAAACTCAAAGGTTCAAGATATTTTATTTAAACTTTACAAAAATCATGTTCATAACGACCATTCATCTCACGCAGCATCAATTCATAAAAACCGCTAAAAGCTAAATAAAGTAAGAATAATCTCGAGGGAACCCCAAAAAAAGGTAGAAAGGCACAAAGTTGGCTCGCATACAGCACAGGATTGCATAGTCATTGTAATCAATCAGCTCGTAATGGTGCACCTCTGCGATATAGTGTGTTTTTTTAGCTCTTACCAAAGATATAAACAAGAAGCATGGTGTCTATGGTGTGAAATGTCAATGGACTTCTTTTGTTTTGGTATTGTGGCGTTGTTATACGAGGTCAATGCACAAGATTGTCGTAAAAGACAACTAAAGGAGTGTTGTAAGTAAATTAAACTCATAAAAACTCACTCTCGAGTCATATTTAATTTTTACTTAAATTTGACATGTCATTCTTTCACAGTTTTGTGAAATTACTATAACACGAATCATCATCATCTCAGCATTAATCCTAGTCGCATCCGCAGTATTTCAGCTTTGGAGTCTGGGGTCCGCTATACCAGTCTAACTGCTGATTTTGGCTAAACTTCGATTTTTTTCGGTGAGCAACTGCCGTCTGACCTCCACATCCCGAAGGTGATATTTAGATATCGCCTTCGGGTTGTGGAGGTCAGACGGCAGTCGCAACACGGAAAATATCGAAGTTTAGCCAAAATCAGCAGCAATGCTTAGGCATTGCAGTTAGACCAAGTGTTAGACTTTTGAGGGCTCCAACAACCCGTAACGACTGCCACTAGAAGTTCTTATGGCAACCGGCTGCTTTCCGAGGCACGACCAGACCAGTGCTAATATTCATATTCATGCGTACAAATATTTGCACTGTGCGGGGATCGAACCCGCGCCTACTTGCGCAACAGCCGCGTTCGCTACCGCTACGCCACAGAGACTGTCTGTATTACGTAACACACTATCAGTAGCGAAGGGTTTCACTTTGACAGTTCAACAACATTCATTGATTTATTTACGCTATTGAACAGATACATTTTTGTAACATATGAAGCAATGGAATAGCAGTATGCTTCTAAATGATTCAAACACGCCCTTCTGCTCTACCCAGAGCGGGAGAGGTGATTTGGTGCTTTACCATGAAAAAATGGCCATCCATCCATTTATCAATCGTGATAAGCCTTGCTTAACCTGTACGATCGACCCTCTGTTGCTATAATTATTGAGCCACATCATCATCATCATCATCATCATGTCAGCCGAAAGGAAAAAAAAAAGGTTGATGATGCGTCTTAGTAGGCCTGTTGTTCAGAATTACGAAGTGTCATGTCATATTCTTATTATTTATTATGATCTTCATCATCGTTTCAGCCGAAGGACGTCCACTGCTGGACGTAGGCCTCCCCCACAGATCTCTACGACGACCGGTCTTGCGCCTCCCGTATCCATCGGTTTCCCCCGACCTTCACCAGGTCGTCGGTCCACCTTGTCAGGGGCCTACCCGTTGCATCTTACAGTGCATGGTCTCCACTCGAGAACCCGTTGGCCCTATCGGGCATCGGTCCTACGGGCAATGTGCCCGGCCCACTGCCACTTAAGTTTTGCAATTTTTCGGGCTATGTCGGTTACTCTCGTTCTTCTGCGGATCTCCTCATTTCTGATTTGATTACGCAGTGAAACACTAAGCTTAGCCCTCTCCAATGCCCTTTGAATGACCTTGTGATTTCTCATAAGGCCCATTGTTAGCGACCACCAGCCCTTCCAAATCATACAAGCAACTACGTACTCAAAAAAAACCTTATAAAAATATCTTTACTTCGACAAACAATGAAAGCGTTGTAAACAAAGCGTATTGTATCATGTAAATCGATACGCCGCGCCTTAATCTGATCGATACATACAAAGCTCATTTTTTATCACATTTTAATCGTCCACCGAATTGCAATTTACATATACATACAGACAGGTCGGCCTTAATTTGAAAATAATAACGTCTGGACAGGGTATGTATAAAGGACGGTGACGAAGCTTCAAGTACAAAAATCAGGACTGAGGACTAATTTAAAACTTTTGTGCTCGATAAACACAAAACAATAAAACAATGTTTAAAGGATATTATATAATCAGGCTTGAATGTTCCTACTCCTGAGACACAGGCCTCCTCTCGGTGAGAGGCAGGGGGCCGTAATTTACTACTCAGGCCCAGTGCGGGTAGGCAAATGTCACATATCTTCGAAGTTTTGCCTCTAGGACATATCGGTTTCTTTTTTTTTTTTTTGTTGGGGTGGGAAATCATCAAATGACTTCTCCCGCTCTGGGCGAAGCGGAAGGGCGTGTCAGACTTTTACTGAATAAAATCCACCCATGTTTCTTGACTTGCCTGTGCAGCGGCCAGGGCCACGGTTTCTTGTTTAACCAACCCGCAACCCTGACCCAGGAGGCATAGGTCTTCGTGGACCCCGTCACGATGTGCTGACATCTCTTTGAGGTGCGCGTGAAACACAACGCGCTGTCGACTCGGACCTGGTCCTTACTGGGCGGCGAGCTACCCACTGCTCACCGCAGGCCTGCGCCTACGGTTACGGCTGGGAGTTCGATGTTGACTCCCGACCAGGGCGTCTTCTGCGGCGGCTAGAGGCGTGAGGGCGCTGGGATTGCCGGTGCTTCACGCGCTCCGCCTCCTCCTTTGCCAGCATCACTGCTTCGCAGAAGTAGGTGACGGCCTGCCATGCACTTTCGCTCCGGACCATGGCCTGAATCAGGGTCGGACGCGAGAGATCGCCGCCGATTGCCGCTACGAGGACACGTCGATGCTCTACCCAAGCCCGGCCGACCTCCACCGTATGCTCCACCGTGTCCTCAGGGCGATTCACACAATGGTGACACCCTGGCGTTTCCTCACGCCTTATACGGAAGAGGAACCTTCCAAAACAATCGTGTCCGGTGAGGACATCCGTCAGGCGGAATGTGAGGGCGAAGTAGCGCCTCTCTAGCCACTCCTCAAAGAGGGGACTTACCGCCGTTATTGTGGCGTGCCCAACATATCGGTTTCCTCACAATGTTTTAAATTATTTTACACCACTTTGAGAGCAGTGGTGATGAAATAATTTACACAAAGTAAGGCGCCTGGTGGGGTTCGATCCTACGACCTAACTCCGATACCATTAGGCCACCGCTACTCTAACTAAAAGAGGATGCACCATTATTCAATTCTTACCCATTAAATTTTGTGTTTTTAATGTTGTAATCCATACTAATATTATAAATGCGAAAGTATCTCTGTCTGTCTGTCTGTCCGGCTTTCACGCCAAAACTATAGAACCGATTATGATAACATTTAGTACACAGATAGTCTAGAGCCTGAGAAAGGACATAGGCTATATTTCTTATATATCCCGCTATGACCAATAGGAGCTGGGCAGTAACAAAAAATGTTGTGAAAATGGGAGTTAACGCGGACGTACATGTTGCTACCATTATTTTAACAGGCGCTTATTTTCTATAGACTGAGTTCTTTTTTACGAAAGGGGCGGACAGCGCACTCAGTTCTAAAGTTACCATTGAACTTAGATCATGAGGAAATATATACAACATAAAGAATATATAAATAAATAAATAAATAAACATTAGTAAAAGCAGTGAGCACGGCAGAATGTTACAACAGTGTAAGTTGTTAGTTTTTTTTTTTTTTTTTACATATTATAAACCAGCGCTTGACCGCAATCCTGCCTGATGGTAAGCAGTGACGCAATCATTGGTGGTAAAGCGCACTAGTTTATTAAGAGCCTATTCACACTAGCCTTGAAGACACTCAAATTGTAGTCCGACGGAAACACCGCCGCTGGCAAATTGTTCCAGTCCCTCGATGTACGCGGTATAAAGGAGGAGGCGAAACGCCTCGTCCGGATCGTAGTGGTGTCAACAACGTAAGGGTGGAAACCAGCCGTACGACGGGTCGTCCGCTGGTGGAACGGAGATGGGGGAATTAGTTTGGAATGAATGTACGATGTCCCACAAAACGGCAATTGAAGCACTAGATCGCACAATGAGGGATATCAAAGGCAACCAAGATATCATGGAAGGGATGGTGGTGGTTACTTTTAGCTGGTGACTTTAGACAGACCCCTCCAGTGATTACTACGGGATGAAATAAATGCCTGTTTGAAAGCATCTGCATTATGGTTCACGAGAAAAAGTATTGTCTCACCACCAGTTTATAATATAAACATAAGAAAAAAAAAACTAAGCTGTTATAAAATATAATCAAAACCGGAAAGTTTTTATTTGTATAAAACGTTAGGTCACTGCACAACACATCACGATCACTTTCCGATGCGATGAAATACGGAGAATCCGATTGTGGTTTCAAAATGGCTGCTAAATGTTTTGCGAACTCTTTGTGTGATTACGGGAAATGATTTAGAATATACACAAGTAGTGGAGGAAAATGTTACTTATTTTGTATAGAAATGTAGTTGAATGATTGATTTATGATTTGGTTTGTGGTTGACGGTAGATAGGGTTACGGCTAATCGAGGCATGACTTTTTGATTTGTCGTTTGAAGAAAAAAAATAACAACTAGAACTTTATAGTACCGAGGTACCATTTTTTTTCAAAGTGTTCACCACGTGGCATAATATCTACATTTTCTCAAACCAATCCATCCCTATAAAGTGCGTATGTTTGTATGTCTGTCTGTATGTATGTGCCCGAAGTTGCTCAAAACCCTCACCACTATAGATACTAGCCCCGCACGATGATATTGCGATCGGCGGCCATCTTGGTGACGTAGTCGAACTCGCACCGTCAGTACCGTTCGCAAGTTCAGTCCGCGCTTACCCACTTACGCACATCGAATATTTTTGTTAGCTTTTTGTTTTTGTTGTCCTGTTTTATTGTTGATCTTGAGTTTTTGTTGTTTAGTTTCGTTAGCTGTTACTCGTTAAAATGAGTAAGAAATTAATTCACAGTCGTGCTCGTGAAATTATAATTAAAGTGGACAATTATTTTGTTAAAGAAAAGAGGACTGTAAGTTAGTTCTTGAAAGTATAAACCGTGCTTTAAAAAGTGCTTCGGAGACTACTGAGGACATTTTAATACCGAAGCAACAGCTGATAGTTATTAAAAATATTTTGCAAAATTCTACCAAAGTCACGGAGCGTGTGGCATGTGCCACAGGCGTTGCAAAAAATACTGTGACAAAATTGCGACGAGAGCATGAGTCTGCAACAGCCAGTGGCAGCAAAATGAGAACTCCTACTAAAGGAAAAAGACAAAAGAAGGAATATTTCGACGGGTTTTCCTTAACAGCTTTAAGAAATATTATACATTCAATGTATACGGTGAGGAGAGAAATACCCACAATGCGCAAAATCTTGGCGGCTTCAAAAGTAGACCTTAATTATACCGGTAGTGAAACTACATTAAGAAAAATAATTAAATGTGATTTAGGCTACCAATTCAAACGATGCTACCAAAAAAGACTGGCTCTAATTGAAAGACCCCAAATTCAAGCGTGGAGGGCTAAATATTTACGACGTATGAAAGAAAATGACTCGCTTGGTAATAACAAAAGACCCGTTATTTATCTCGACGAAACGTGGGATACACGCACACGACACGGTCAAAAAATGTTGGCAAACAGCAACCGATGTAGGAGTGAGACGGAACGACAGCCCCGGCCGCCGATGGATAATAGTTCACGCGGGAAGTGAAAGCGGTTTTGTTGACAATGCCCTTTTAATGTTTAAAGCAGACACCAAAACGGGGGATTACCATGATCAAATGAATGCTGAGAATTTCACCAAGTGGCTTACAGAAAAATTAGTCCCCAACATACCACGCAACTCCATAATTGTGATGGACAACGCCCCTTATCACAGTAGGGAAGAGAATAGGCCACCAAGTATGAACAATAAAAAACAGTTGAGTGGCTACAAGCTCACAACATCGACTTTCCCAACGACAGTACAAAACCTGAACTGTATTTATTAATTAAACGGCACAGACCACCGAAAAATTATAAAATTGTCAATTTTTTAGCTGCCAATGGCCATGAGGTCGTTAGATTACCACCCTACAACTGCGACCTCAACCCCATTGAGTACATCTGGAACCTGGTAAAGATGGGGGTGTCAAAAAAAAATGTGGAGCAGTTGGAAAGTCGCATTGAAGCTCTGACATTGGAGGCGTTGGCGTCAATAACTCCAGATGACTGGCGAAAGGAAGTCAATCATGTTAAACGGCTTGAAGAGGAATATTGGAAAAAAGATCGAATAACTGACGAGTTATTTATCATAAATACGACAGACGACAGTGAATCGGAAACGACAGACACAGAAAGCAGTTCTGATTCGGAAGACTGTATGAGTGGAATTGAATAAATAGGGTAAGATTATATTGAATTATATATAAACATTTTTTTACAAACTATCCTGGTGTTATTTGGTACTCTGGTTTAATTCCCGCTCGCAAAGTAACAGAAATGTAGTTAGCAAAAGTACATGTAAGTACATGTAAGAAAGATATACGAACAAGTATATTTTTCTTACGTCTATAAGAATTATTTCCTTGAAATTTTTAACAATGAAAGTTTATTTGTCAGAATATGGATGAGTAGGTATAAAGTGTGTATGTATAATAAAATTATAAAATACAAATAAATCCTTAACCCGAAAGAATGTTAAATGCAAAATTAATAAACTATAATTTTGCATTTAACATTCTTTTGCTAGCCGTCCTTTTGTGTGACAGATGACGTCACAAAGCTGTTATTGTGACAAGGTTCCATCGCAATATCATCGTGCGGGGCTTATAATCATATAGATCATTTAATTTTTTTTAGACGAATCTAGAAATAACATTTGGAACTGAGACGCGGTCGCTAACAATGGACTCTATAAGAAAGCTCAAGGTCACTTAAAGGCTAATGGAGAGGGCTAGGCTTTGGGTTTCACTGCCTGATCAAATCAGAAATGAGGAGATTCGCAGAAGAACGAGAATAACCAACATATGTAGCCCGAAGAATTGCAACACGTTGCCTGTAGGGCCGATGCCCGATGAAGCCGACGGGTTCTCGAGTGGCGACCACGCACCGGAAGACGCAGCGTGGGTAAACCCCCCAACAAGGTGGACCGACGACTTGGTGAAGATCGCGAATAACCGCTGGATCCGGAATGTGCAGGAGCGGTCGTCGTGGAGATCTTTGGGAGAGGCCAATGTTCAGCTGTGGATGTCGTTAGATTCTGTCAGTCTGGATTCCGGTTAGACTGGAAACTAACCCCAATATAGTTTGGAAAAGGCTGGCAGATGCTTTTAGTTCTGAGTTCCACTTCTGATTTGCTATAAGAGCTGATAGTAAGCTCCCAATAATGTCGCAAAATAGAGATCTATCTAAGGTATGAAAATCTACAGAGGGTCATGGCCGTTCGGCTGATACGGGGATACCGTACGGTCTCCGCTGAGGCGGCGAGCCTTATTGCCGGATTGGCGCCATGGGATCTGGAGGCCAAAGTCCTCGCCCACATGTGGGAGTGGCGAGAGGAGGCAAAACGCCGGGGCATAACTCCGCTGCCGCGAGATATTGCGGTACGGCGGAAAGAGCTCCGGCAGGATCTCATGGCAACATGGAGAGTGCGATTGTCGCAACCCAGTGCTGGGCACGCCACAATAGCGGCGGTAAGTCCCCTCTTTGAGGAGTGGCTAGAGAGGCGCCACGGCGCCCTCACCTTCCGCCTGGCGCAGGTCCTCACCGGACACGGTTGTTTCGGGAGGTACCTGTTCCGTATAAGGCGGGAGGAAACGCCAGGGTGTCACCATTGTGTGGATCGCCCTGAGGACACGGTGGAGCATACGGTGGAGGTCTGCCCGGCTTAGGTAGAGCACCGCCGTGTCCTCGTAGCGGCGATCGGCGGTGATCTCTCGCGTCCGACCCTGGTCCAGGCCATGGTCCGGAGCGCGAGTGCATGGCAGGCCGTCACCTCCTTCTGCGAAGCAGTAATGCTGGCAAAGGAGGAGGCGGAGCGCGTGAGGCAACGGAAATCCCAGCGCCCTCACGCCACTAGCCACCGCAGGAGACGCCCTGGTCGGGAGATGACACCAAACTCCCAGCCACCGTAGGTGCGGGCCTGCGGGCGGTGAGCAATGGGCAGCTCGCCGCCCGGTAAGGACCAGGCCCGAGTCGACGGCGCGTCGTGTTTCACGCGCGCCTCAAGAGATGTCAGCACATCGTGACGGGGTCCACGAAGACCGATGCCTCCTGGGTCAGGGTTGCGGGTTGGTTAAACAAGAAACCGTGGCCCTGGCCGTCCCACAGGCAAGTGAAGAGACACGGGTGGGTTTTAGTCAGTAAAAGTCTGACACGCCCTTCCGCTCCGCCCAGAGCGGAAGAAGTCATTTGATGATTTCCCATCCTAACAAAAAAAAAAAAAAAGGTATGAAAATCTAAGAAATAATTAGCCCGTCTTATAGATAATAAAAAAATTAAAACCTGTATTTTTTATTTTGTCGGAATGACCAAAAACTACTGAGATATAGCGTATTAAAATTACGGAGTGGGGGCTAATTACGTCACGCCGTGGTATGTTTTGTACCACAGCGTGACATCATGCGAGATTTCAAATCAATATATCTTCCTAATTATTTGAATGAAAAAAAAATATACGTATTCAATATTTTTTATAAATCTATCTGATGGATATTAAAAAAAATTTTAGGATACAACCCAATTATAAGTATTATTAGAAAACATATTGCAACCTAAAAATCAGGAAACGATAATAAGTGAAGGAATCTGACATATTAACGATCTTCGTTCCATCATCGGACGACCCGTCTTACGCCGAGTTTCCACCCTTACGTTGTTGAGACTACGATTCAAACGAAGCGTTTCGCTTCTTCTTTTATACCGCGTACATCGAGAGACTGTAATAATTTGCCAGCGGCGGTGTTTCCGTCGGACTGCAATTAGTACAATTTAAGTATCTTCAAGGCTACAGTAAATAGGCTGTTAATAAACTAGCGCGCTTTACCATCAACGACTGCATCTTTGCTTACGATTTATTTTTTATTTTATTTGGAATGGGAAATCATGAAATGGCTGCTCCCGCTATGGATGGAGCGGAAGGGCGTGTCAAGCTTTTCCTGACTAAAACCCACCCGTGTTTCTTTACTTGCCCGTGCGTTAGGGCCACAGTTTCTTTTTTAACTAACCCGCAACCTTGACTCAGGAGGCATCGGTCTTCGTGGACCCCGTCACGATATGCTGACATCTCTTTGAGGCGCGCGTGAAATACAACGCGCCGTCGACTCGGGCCTGGTCCTTACCAGGCGGGATTGCGGTCATGCACTAGTTTATAATTTAAATGCAAATGAATTGCAAACGACTATTCCAAATAAGCGTCTTATTTGGAACTAGCGGCCGCCAGCGACTTCGTTCGCGTGGAATTAGTCATGCTCAGCTCCTATTGGCAATATGTACGGCTGCGTTAGCTCCCGTTTTCGCAACATTTTTTGTTACTGCTCTGCTCCTAATAGTCATAGCGGGATGTTATATAGCGTAAAGCCTTCCTGGATTAATAGGCTATCCAACGCAAAAAGAATTTTTCAAATCGGACCAGTAGTTCCTGAGATTAGCGCGCACAAACAAACAAACAAACTCTTCAGATTTATATATTAGTATAGAAGTATAGATAAAAGCTTTAAAAAATAATATCGACGAACATAATAACCCTTGTATTATGACTTCTTTATGTCGAATTACAGTTCGCAAAGTGATGAAACAAACTCGTTGGCACCAAACAATGAATACACAATAAACATAAACAATTGCTGTTTCTGCAGGCACTAAGTGTTGTGTTTGTGGCCTTGAAACAAGCGGTGTGTTCTGTCTTTAAATACATTTTTTTTGGGACAAAACTCGCCACGCTTTATCCCACCCACTGCAACTCCTGAAAGCCAGAATCAACAGTGGTGACCGCCAGAAAAACGCCGAGCAATGAAGCTCGACGAGTCCCGGAGAAACGAATCAACTGTCTTGGGTCAAAAAAAAGATATTCTCTTCCGAGCTTACTGTACCTCTTTGTACACGTGTAGCCTTTGGGCTAGATATAGTCAGAAGTCGTACAGCGCTCTCCGAGTTAAATATAATAATGCATTAATTAGGGTACTGGTGGGGCTGCCTCGCTTCTGTAGCGCATCGGGGATGTTTGCTGACGCACACGTAGATTGCTTTTATGCGACTATGCGAAAGAGGTGTACTTCTCTGGTGCGCAGGGTGCGGGCCAGCTCCAACAGTGTCCTGAGTATGATTGCTGGGCGTCTGAACTGCTCCTACGTCAATCATTGTTGTGCCCTAACTCATGGAGTGAAGCAGCGGTGACCCGAGTGAGTCGTTTGTTTGTATATTGTAATTTAAATTGTGAAATGTTACTAACATAGTTTTAAGTATTACTAACATTATTGAGTCATAGTTACTTGTATAAAGAATTTATTATTATTATTATAACAAGCAGGAGACAGAACAGAACTAGGCCAATCGGCACAAAGGGACATTATTGCAACTGGGAGAAGCCCAGATTGCCAAGCACCACGGAATAAAATTTGATTAAGTTAATGAGTCCTAAGTAGGTATGTGCTGTTACAATTGATGCCAATAATAGGTATGGCAAAAATCTTGTACGTATAACAACAAATTTTGCTAAGAGGTATCATGTTGACCAGTTGTTCGATTGTAGAGGTCAGATACAGGCTACATCCAGTTAGATTGGCTCCAGAAGTAGTCTGTCAGACACCAACAGAGTTAGGCAAAGGCGAGGCACATGTTGGCACTTTCTTGGTGTAGTTCACGAGGGGAATGGTGCTGATAGCCTAAATACAAGCTATGCCTAGTTCGGGTAGAGAGGCTAAACTCTTATACCTTAATTGAAATTGTTGTCACGTGTTATGTAAAGTATAATTAAGCTTTTGGAAATAAACAAAAAAGTCTTGCCGCCAAGCGATTCGTCCTGTTTCGGCATGATGTCTGGTGAAGCCGGGCGGTGGATGGGTGTGAGCCAGTTTTGTTGCGATGTATGCCGGGTTCGATGTGCCAAATGTAGTTGTGTCGGGAGTTTGGTTGTGGAGGGTGGAGATTGATTTGGAGAGATCAATCTCCCTCTGGCACAGCATCATTGGTCTTGTAGTTGGTTTTAACATTGCATAACCTTACTCAACTGCCGTCTTCCTTCCTGTTCACTAAGTTTCTTAAGTGAACAGGTTTAATAAACTAGTGCGCTTTACTATCAACGATTCATCAGATCGAGATCAGGCGGGATTGCAGTCAAGCTCTAGTTTAAAATTATTAAAAAAAAAACATTATTATTATGATATTGCACTTTTCTTCACCGCTATCCTCATAGCCACAAACCTACAGAGGCGCCATCTCTAATTGAAGTTTATTCACGTTTCCTCGTACTGAAATTAACACCTTCGTGTCTTTGTGTCCCTTTGTCTAATAAATTGTCTAGTCTTTCTTATAACCGTGGAGAAAGCGAGATGTCTTGAATATTTGCGAATGATCTTAAAAATAAATTGCTATGTTTGTAGTGCCTGGTTATATTAAAATTGCTTGTATTATTACTTAGTGATTACAAAGATAATTATTGGTAGATGATACAGCTAATGGTATGCACATGAGTCACATTTAAAATACTGTGAAACATAGGAAGAAGCATACTACACGGACGCTCCTTCCTATAAGTACCTACCTACAATTGAAATCAGGTGGAAACGAAGGTGGAAACCTGGGGGCCTAGTCTGCTATTTTATATAATTTTGTCATTCCAGCACGTTTCCATAGTCATTTTGCTATTAGCCCGTAATCTGCTCTATCATGAACATCGTTCATTGATTTCTTAACGGAATGGTCACTGTTGTATTGCCATTATTATAAAACTCGTTAGTAGAAATGAGTTTCTAAAAACTACTACCCAGTTTGAACATTTATTTAAGCAAGGTTTTTTTAATATGTATTTTAAATATTAATAACAAGTTTTATAAGCAGTCAAACTAAAAATTTTGTTATATGTTAAAGTTAAATGTGACATTAATACAAACTGACTGACGTTTATTTGTTTTTTTTTAACAGCTGGTGTTTTGATATGTCTTTATTTTTGTTTATATTATTAAAATTATAATTACTACATAAAGAAAAACAAGAATAAAACAATCAGCAAATTTAGGCCGAGATATGGCTCCTGGCCACTACAGCCGCGTCAATAAAAGGCGAAGTGTGATTTGTAAACTCCAAGCTGCATCATCACAGAGTAATATAATTTTGTGCATCATCCTTCAAGGCTGGATGCTATTGAAGTCAAAAACGCTGAGTCGTCTTTTGCATGCTCAGACCATCAACGACTTGACTAAGGTCATTAATCGACAGAGCTCCAATGTGTCAAAAAAGGTAATTAAGTACTGTTTATTATTCGTAATTCATCTTTATGAAAGTTTAGTACAATAAACTTACTGGTAGCCTGAAATACAGGCCTCAGCGTGGCTTAGGCGCCATGTCTCCCACGATATTTTTCTTTAAGCCCATAACCAGACAACACTGTTTTTTTTTTGTTATTGTTTCATAAGGATATTTATTGGCCTCAATTCCCTTGTCCACAAACTAAATTTAAGTTTAGAAGGCATGAAGATTTAGATAAAAGGCATAATTTTGTACAAATTACAAAATTTTGAAAAATTTGAAAATGTACAAATTACTCACATTTCAGTGGTTTTTAGAAAATTTACGATGGGAAAGAATGTGCGAAAACTTCGCACTGGTCACATAGTAATAAATATACAGAGTGGTGCTGACAATACGACAATAAATTAAACATCGTGTACCTGAATACATTCATAGTTTATCTATTAGAAATCATAGAAATATGTCCATTAGTTTAGTCATAGGAAATTATTTTTCATTTTTCACATTTTCTACATGGTGTACATGTTGATAAGGAAGCGCTTACAGGTTAGTGACCGCCGCATCCTGCGGTATCAAACTTTAGCATTAATGGCGCGAAAAAAGCAAGTCGCGGAAAAAGGATCGCGCTGACGCCGATCGGAGGTCAGTGAACCAATATTTCTTAAGGATGTTCTATTCCGTTTGCAATTTAGTTTGTTTGAAATTTTATTTTTGCTCCTAGGTTTTTTTCTATGGTTTAGGATTATTCCTATGAACCAGCATCGTTCGTGTTTTCATTTATTGGCGCATTGTTAGCACCACTGTGTATGTACATACAAAATAACACTCACTCAACATACCGTGCAACACGACGTAGTTGAAATTATGCAAAAAAAATTATGTTCACCAAACATCATCATTCTTTTGCCTGTATTTGTTGTCAGCGCAATGTGTTTTATTCTGTCATATTCCTGCATTAGTCATCATCAATAAAAAAAGGATAGAAAGGCTGTAAAATAAACATTTTCATCCGATTTACACACGGTTTAACATACGTGTTCTGACTTCGTTTTACCTTAGTTACACAAAGATAACTATGCGATCTTTTATCTTTTCTACGTGGAATAATCTAATGGATGTCCGCTGCCTGCCAGGGTCACGGGTTGAACGAAAAAGACACCGTGGGGCCCACGGTGTCTTTTTCGTTCGGCAAGTAACACGGGTGGGTTTTAGTCAGTAAAACTCTGACACGCCCTTCCGCTTCGTCAAAAGCGATAGAGGTCATTTGACGGTTTCCCATCCGGTTTTCACCGACTTCACAAGCCCAACAAAACTCTTTTGTGTAACTTTTTATAACAAGATACCCCCTGCTTTGCTAGACTTGCCTTACAGTGCATTTAAAACACAAATCAAATCCAAGCTTTGTTCAAAGGCATATTATTCCGTAAATGATTATTTGAATGATAAGAATAGCTGGTCGCTCTGATTAACTCAGAACAATGTTTCTGTTCTTTCTCCGGAATCAGCTTACTGACAAGTTACATGAGTTCATATAATTCACTTTTTCTACAATACATAAATACACACATCAAAAGTGTCTAGGGATCAACATATATTTTTGCAATAACTTTTCTCCTGATTGATATTAATTAAAATTTTCTTTAAGGATTCATCAAATAAAGTGTTTTCGTTTGTCACAGTAACGATAAACCAAGTCACCTTTGCATTAATAAAGAAATTTGCCATTTTCCTAATAAAGGATATTTGACATTTGAACCACTAACACAAAAGTTCGAAAAAAAGACTGAAATAACAGTTTTCTCTAAAATTTTATTGGGTAACTTAAACAATTAATAATCCGTGTTTCTACCGCGAACACTAACAACACAAGAACATCGGTTTGGCATACTCAAAATGAGTTCATCCAAATCACGCTGTGGAATGGCCGCCCATGTTCGTTGCAACAACAAAAAAAGGTCTTCTTGCGACTGGATACCCTCCATATTCGGCAGAGCTCTTCTCTGTAGCATATCCCATGCATGCTCAATCGGGTTCAAGTCTGGCGACTGAGCAGGCCAGGGCAGGACATTGATGTTAGCTGCGGCGAGAGTCTGTCTTACAACTCTTGCGGTGTGCGGTCGTGCATTATCATGCATTAACTGAAATAAGGGACCGATTTGCACTTGTAGAGGAACGATGACGTCTGATACAATCGTTTCAGCATAAATTTGAGCGTTGAGGTTGCCTCTGATCCAAATCAACTCAGTTCTTCCGCCGATCCAAATACCCGCCCATACCATGATGGTTCCACCACTATAAGGATGGACTTCCTGGCAGGATTTTAATCGCTGTTGGCGTCCAGGGGTTCTCCAGTGTCGTATACGTCTTGTATCCGGTCTCATACCAAAACGAGACTCATCAGAAAAGCTCACGAAACGCCATTGTTCTTCTGCCCAATTTCTGTGTTCAAGAGCCCATTGATATCGAATCCTACGATTGTGCATTGCTACAGGTGGTACCCGTAGCGGTCTTCGGGAATGAAGGTTCACTTCATGCAAGCGGTTTCTGACTGTTTGGTCGCTAATTAAGTTCCCTGAAGAGTGATGAAGCCTCACGGCTAACATCATGGCGGTTATTGTTGGAGCTCTTCGAGTTAAGATTTGAATGTATCGGTCTTGTCTCCGTGTGGTGCAGCGATACCGTCCTCCATGGCGCTCAGCCACGGTACCAGTGCTTCGGTAACGTGTCCAAAGTCGACTGATAACACTCTGACTTGTATTCAGAGCTAAAGCCACAGTACGTTGCCGGGAACCAGCTTCTATCATTCCCACGGCTCTGAGCATTTCTTCCCTGCTTAAATGACGTCGCCGCTCCATAATAACGTTGGTTTTAATCAGTAGTAGGGAAACAGTAGCACTAATAATGTCTTCAATGCGTTGTATGTTTTTATAGGGAAAATATTGACAGCTGATTTTCATCTTTTACTCGAATTTGATTCACAGTTCCTGATTCAAATTATGAAATGCACCAAAAAGGATCCATATAAATTTATAAAATCATAAATTTATTACAAAGCCACATCTCAATCTCAAGAAATCCGCATAAAAATGCTTGATCCCTAGACACTTTTGATGTGTGTATGTAAGCTGTCACGCCCTTTATGCCTGGAGCTTTTTTTAAGTTTTATGTTTTTAGTTATTTACATTTTCATTTATATATATATGTATGTTTTGTTTTGCTGGTATTTTAGCGTGGTAGCTGGCATATGGTAAATAATTTCATTGTTGTTGTGTTCATCACTATACATAGTATTGTATAAAGTCATGTGTTTTTTTTAAATGAACAGACAGCTGTGCTGCTGGGGAGTTTCTTCCGCCACTTCTTCTTCCCAGCGGGGACTGTCTTATGTAATATTGACGTTCAAAAGTGCTGATTCTCAGCCTTATTTGAATAAATGCCTTTTGATTTTGAACAAAAAAATGCCCGCTTCCCTAAGGCGGACGCCGTAGTCTGTCACACTTTTCTGACTGATCCTAAGGGTAAGCAAACGTTTTTTTTATTTTATACTTATGATAAGTAAATGGCGTGCATACTTATTTTCATAGCTCTAAAGAACAGCAGCAGAATTAAATTAAACACAAGTAACATTAAAATAACTCCTCATTTCAACTTCTGCACGGGAGCTAAAATAACAAATTACTTTGCAGACTCCTGGATATTATTACTAGAGCAGGTGTAGGGTGAAGCTCACAGGAGGTAATTGTACAAACTATTAGCTCAATAACCCTCTTTTATTGAAGAAGAATATTAGGTTTGAAGTAACTTTTCAAGTTTTTTTTTTGGGTTATTTTTTAAGATCTGGGAGAAAGGTAAAGTTTTTATGAAATACTTGGTAAGTGTTTGTTATAAAAGTGTTTTCTTATGTTCATAATTTGAAAAGGCGTGTCTTTTAATATTATAAATGCGAAAGTAACTCTGTCTGTCTGTTACGCTTTCCCGCTTAAACCTCTCAACCGATTTTGATGAAATTTGGCACAGACAATCTTTAGACCCTGAGAAAGAACATAGGCTACCTTTTATCCCGAAAAAAATTGATGTTCCTGAGGGAAATCTGAAAAGCGCGATATAACAAAAACTCCACGCGGGCGAAACCGCGGGCGGAAAGCTAGTATGTTCGTAATTTGAAAAGGCGTGTCTTTTAGCAAATACAACTAGGAACCACGTGATGGGTTATGGTTCAGTACATCTGAATGAGAAGTAACCTGTGACTCAGCATTGGGAACATTATAGGCCGATTATTGTATTTTTAATCGAATAGAATTGGCAAATATAGCTCATATAAAAACTTTTTTACAAAAAAATAACCGACTTCCAAAAACCACTACAAAGTGAAAAATAACTAATTTCGGAAGTCGGTGTCTTTGGTTTTGTATATTCCTTTTTTGACACCGACTTCCGAAATTAGTTATTTTTCACTTTGTAGTGGTTTTTGGAAGTCGGTTATTTTTTTGTAAAAAAGTTTTTATTTTACACTTTTTAGTTGTTAAAAATACTATGTATTCAGTTGCATCCGTCAGACTGGAAGCTGGCGCCAATATAGTTGGGAAACGACGTAATTTTGTTTACTTTAATTTTTACCCGTAAGTATTCCCTCAACTGCCTATGGTCTTCATCATCAAATTTACTGCAGACCATTATTTTAACCCAATGGGTGCAAAGGTCTCATCAATATAAATGAATGAAGTCCAACCACAAAGTAGCTACTGTAAACCGTTGAGGAGTTCCCGGAACTGGCCTTTGTCTTCATCATCAGAGCTCTTATGACAGTCACAACTCATCTAGGTGTAAAGTTCTTATCAATACAAATTAATCGAGCCCAAACACAAGGTAGCTGCTGTGAATTGTTGAGGAGTTCCTTCGACTGTCTCCCGGCTCCATCATCAGATCTACTCCAGACCTTTATTAAATTGTAGTGCTTTAAAATACTTAATGAAATGCTAAGAAATGCACTTGTCGCCCCTGCAATTTTTTAAAGTTCCCCTTGTTTTCTCTGGTCTTCCACCATCAAACCCTGATATCCTTATCATGGGACCACCTTGGGAACGTCTTCTTTCCAAGAGAAAAAGAATTATCAAAATCGGTTCATAAACGACGAAGTTATGCGCGAAAAAACATAAAAAAAAAGCATATATACGGTCGAATTGAGTAACCTCCTCCTTTTTGAAGTCGGTTAAAAAACTAACATTTTATTATAATATTTAGGCACCTGTTTTTGTAAAAGTCGAGATTCTTTGGTTACCTGGATGAGATCGCATTAGCGATAAGGGCGCCATTGCATGTTTTATTGTTTTGAATGTATTTTGTTCGATGTTTGATTGATGTAATAAAGAATATATAAATATAATAATTTTAATTTTGGTATGTAAGTGAAACGTTTAATCTAACCTTAAAATTTTCGATTACTGCGCTAAAATCCAACAAAAAATCGACCGGACGACTTTTATACCGGGTACATCGAGGGACTGGAACAATTCGCCAGCGGCGGTGTTTCCATCTAACTACAATTTAGGTATCTTCAAGGCCAGAGTGAATAGCCTAATAAACTAGCGCACTTTACCGTCAAAGATTGCATCACGGCTTACCATTAGGTGGGTTTGCAGTCAAGCATTAGTTAATGAACTATCTAAGCGGCTTGTTGACACTTCCCGTGACCCAAGGGCTGGCTTTTACCTTGGCCAGAGGCTAAGCATTGCCATTCAACGTGGTAATGCTGCCAGTCTCTTGTGTACATTACCAGTCGACAGCGATGCCGAAGAATTTTTTGATTCTGTATTCTAATTTATTTATAGCTTTAATTAGGGCAATAGTTTTATTTAATACTTTGTGGTTTACTTAGTTTTAAAGTCTGTAAATATTACCTGTTGATAATATTTAAACAATAAACATAAATGGTTAAATAAAATAAAAAAGAACACTAGATAGTTTATAATCTATACTAATACCTATATAAAGCTGAAGAGTTTGTTTGTTTGTTTGTGCGCGCTAATCTCAGAAACTACTGGTCCGATTTGAAAAATTCTTTTTGCGTTGGATAGCCCATTAATACAGGAAGGCTTTAGGCTATATAACATCACGCTGCGACCAATAGGAGCGGAGCATAACTAACTCTACGCGAACGAAGTCGCTGGCGGCCGCTAGTCCATACTAATATTATAAATGCGAAAGTAACTCTGTCTGTCTGTCTGTCTGTCTGTTACGCTTTCCCGCTTAAACCTCTCAACCGATTTTGATGAAATTTGGCACAGACAATCTTTAGACCCTGAGAAAGAACATAGGCTACCTTTTATCCCGGAAAAATTTTATATTCCCGAGGGAAATCTAAAAAGCGCGATATAACCGAACTCCACGCGGGCGAAGCCGCGGGCGGAATGTTAGTATACAATATGTAAAGAAAACCCCGTCCGACCCCTAAAGATAATAAAGGTTAGGTAAACACATGACCAAATAAAATAAGAAATTTAACATAATCATCATGGTAACAATAATGATTTTTGAAATAATCTTTATTTTTCCGCGAATTGATTCAAACTGCCCCAAAATTTGGTATTTTTTTAATAAGTGACAACACCGTTTTTGACAGTATTATTATGAGCGAATAGCGGTGCGAGTGCGCCCCGCGTGCTTCGCCCCCTTTCGCCCGCGCATGTATTAATTTACCTCGTTTTGCGAAATAATATTTATTTTTTTAAGGATTTTTGTTTAAGTTTAGCCCGGCTTTGTAGGCATTACTAGAATCAGTTATCGATACATAACAATACCTTCATAGATCGGACAGGGTTTTATTTACATATTGTATAAAAAACGTCCGTCTAGCCTTTTCTCCCCTAAGTAAAGATCAGCTTCTAGTCTGACTGGATGTAGTTGAATACCCAGTATTTTCAACGAAGCGTCTTCCTATCTGCCCTCCACAACCTCTCCAAATCCCAGAAAGAACCAAATAAAAAAAATATATAACTCAATATAATCGCTAATATATTATGATAAGTGAGGTATCGTGTTAAGATAATGAAGATTCTTCTCAGTGCTATATTTTACAGTATTCTCGCATCATATTTTACTATTTGCATTAACACAGAAATTCCTAGTTCTAACAAAGAAAACTGTAGCTCATGCTATACGTACAACGATAAAATAGTACGAGCAGTGAGTGAGTCACTGCTTCCCGTTACCGTGTTGTGAACCATCGACCAGCATGGTGGAACGAAAGCATGGTCTCTGTTTTTATATTGAAAAAGCTAGAGTTTACTCGGTTACATATCAAGCTGTGCAGCGGTTAGCTGACCTCCCATTGTATAGGTTTTTTATACAATAAGGAGTCAGCTTATACTGGTTAAATATATATATATATATATTTTATAAATTATAAACTAGCGTTTGAACGCAATACCGCCTGATGGTAAGCAGTGATGCGATCGTTGATTGTAAAGCGCGCCAGTTTATTAAGAGCCTATTCAATCTAGCCTTGAAGACATTGAAATTGTAGTGTGACGGAAACACCGTCGCTGGCAAATTGTTCCAGTCCCTCGATGTACGCGGTATAAAAGAGGAAGCGAAACGCTTCATCCGGATCGTAGTGGTGTTATTGAACTTAAGGATGGAAAGTCGCCGTTCGACGGTTCGTCCGATGGTGGAACCGAGATGGGGAAATTAAATCCTGCGATTCCCTTGCACAATCACCAGAATGCATCCTATAGAAACCGAAAGGCTGGCTACTGTACGCCTGTGCTCCAGGCTTTGGTGGATAATTTATACCTTGATGTGAAGCCATGCGTTCAAGAGAGCATTTCATAGTTGGTTGGCACATTCGTAGCGTTGGTGGGTTTAAACTGAGGCGACAATAAACGAATGATCTTCCAAATCGATGAATTCATCTACATACATAGGTATGTAAGTTACTTTATGCAAGTAAGTTCTTAACTACATACAACACCATTTTTGACGGTATTATTATGAGCGAATAGCGATGCGACTGCGCGCTGCGTACCTCGCCCCCTTTCGCCCGCGCATGTATTGCCTATCGCACATGTATTAATTTACCTCCTTTTGCTAAATAATATTAATTTTTTTAAGGTGATTTTTGAAAGGGCAATTCAACAATTTATTTAAGGTATTAAATTGGATAAGGATTAATGCTGCGTTGGTTAAAGTCGCTTCGAAAATTAGTTAATACTTGTCGTAAAAAGTAAATGACAAAAAAAAAAAAATATTGTGGGATATCCATAAGAGATAGACATAATAACATCACGGTTTTCTATAGATCTTTTTAATGTGTTAAACACTTAGTAATTTATTTTGATAAATCTCGCAGGGTTCAGCCTGCGTTTCATTGCGAACGCAGAAGAAATGTAATTATTTACGACATCACATTAGAAACCTCAAAAATAATAGTATTTCTCCACTGCTTAATTGATGTTATTATACATGTAAACCTTCCTCTTTAATCACTCTATTTCTTAAAAAAACCCGCATCAAAATCCGTCGCGTAGTTTTAAATATTGAATCATACAAAGGGACGTAGGGAAAGTGTGAGCGACTTCGTTTTATACCATGTAGTGATAAAAAAAAAAATAATAACAATAATTTTATCCGAGAATTATTTATGGTAATCTTATGTTAATCATCATCTTCTTTCATACAAAATCAATCAGAATTGTTCTAAAAATTATGCGTCGATTGAAAAATTAACTGTCAATTGATTTGATTATTCGTTGCAAGTGTTGATTTAACTTTTTACCTTGAACGATGAAAAACAACCATCATTATTAAGTATATTAAAACTTTTAATACCAAATAAAACCTGCTCAATCACCATTTGTTTCTATTTTGATAGCCTTAAGACGATCTTCATTTATATTTTATTAAGATACGTTTGGAGTCACAAAAATATTTTTATAAACAGTTCAGTAGGTACACAATTCCCGTTTTGGATAGCAAAAACAACTTTGTACTCTCTCCTCATTTCCTATCCGTTTGGAGTTCAATTTAACTGTCGTAAAACTGACTCGAAATTGAGAAATAGGATCAAGGTGTAAATTAGTTTACATTTTATTACTTCCGGATACTTAATAAAGAATCGAGCAGTAAACTGTTAAATTTATTGAGCAAAACAGTCGAATCTGAAGTAAAAGATCTATAAATTATATTATATTATCAATATATGTCAAAAATTGTGCTCTGAGAAAGAAAGAATTAAAAATAAAAAAAGCATATATTTCAGGTAACCCAAAAGCACAGTAAGCAGAGAATACACATACCATGATAACAAAGTTACCGAACACAGCTAGCCACATGCCTGCTACAATGCCTATTTTCTTCTTCAGCCTATAGAGGTCCACTGCTGGACAAAAGCCTCCCCCAAGGCTGTATACAATGACTGGTCTTGTGCTGCCCGCATCCATCCTCTTCCGAGACTTTTACCAAGTCATCAGTCCACCTTGTTGGGGGCCTCCCTTCGCTGCGTCTTCCGATACGTGGCCGTCACTCCAGAATCTTACTGCCTCAACGACCATCGGTTTCACGAGCAATGTGCCCCGGCCACCCATATCCTTCCGTGGGTGTTGTAAGAGGCGACTCAGGGAACTCTCACCAGGAAAGCGGGTAGCAGCGCTTCTCCTGTGGAATATCAAATTTCTGCGATCCCCAACCCACCTGCCAAGCATGGGGATTATGACAAATTTCCCCAATGTAATGCTACAATGTCCGAATATGAGCAATCAAACCTCCCGGCAATCATTGCCAGAACTGTATTCAAGAAAACAGGTCTGTAGTCGCTAAGATAAAATGATTGGTAAGAAATATGATAATGAAGATTTTTCTTAGTGTGCAACATTTAGCAGTTTTCATAAAACTAACAATACTAATTCCACATAGAGGGTAGGCAGATGGTGAGATGAACAAACGCGTGTCCTTGGCAGCTCTCGACAGAGAGAGATAGAAGTGAAGTAGGGAGGCATTTGCCCAGCAGTGGGACAATAAAGTATAATAAAAATGTCACTACGTAACTTTGAGAGGAAAGGAATAAATGATGGAACACATACCTTTTCTAATTGTTTTTTTTTTTTTTTAATAATTATAAACTAGTGCTTGACTGCAATCCCGCCTGATGGTGAACAGCAATGCAATCGTTGATGGTAAAGCGTGCTAGTTTATTAAGCCTATTCACTCAAAAAACTGAGTGAATAGGAAGGAAGACGGCAGTTGAGCGAGAGGATGCAATGTTAAGAGGGGGTATAAAGGTAAATTGTTGATTTTAGATTTGATTTTTACAGTCCATAATAAGCTACAAATTATTTGGTTTTTCAAATATAGATATTACATTATATTTGAGAGAGACTGGTCTGAGTGAAAACATGAAATTATAATATTTTCTCGATAGAAAAAAATCACAAAGTTGCATCTAGTTTTCAACTAAATTCAATTTATTTTCAAAATTATGCCTATTATTGAGTCAATATTTTAATGCACAATATAAAATTATATTACCGAGGGACTGTATTAGGGATTTCATAAAATATTGTATATTTTACGAGTAATTATAAAAAAACTGGTTTGCCGCTTACTACGTTCTTATTCCGCGCAGAACACTCTCGTTCTGTTTCGCCTGGTACATGCGTTACAAGCATGTTTTGTTTCATTGATCAGTTGCGATCGCTCCGTTGAGACGAGAGGACTGTGCTTCTGTGCTCCGTACCCGTGAAAATACTTTGACGAAATTATGGCAAACAAAAAAAATCAAAAAACCGCTCTAAAAGAGAAAATAAGGAATTAAAACGTCAACTCATGGCTAATTGTCAAAGGTTTGTTTATTCATTTTAATTTATAATGTAGTTGTAGGTTTTAATACGCACTGGAGTAATGGTGGCCAAATAGTATATGCAAAATAAATCGATACCCTGACCATTCGCTTGTTGAGGGGAGTTTACTTTGCGGTTTGTTTGGTTTATATGTGCTCAACTACAAAAAAATATATTTTATACTAAGTATTTGTATGAATTCGAATTATTTTTGATGCATAAATATGAACGAATAGACATAAAGGGGCCATAGTACGCTATACATATAGATAAAAAGGAAAAAAGTAGAAGATTTTCATAAAAATACTACTAAATTAATTTGAATAAAAATACAAGTATATGAAATTAATTATTTGAAATGTTTTTAGTGAGATAACCCCTATATTAAGGTAGCCATGACACTTTTTTTATGACGTTTGATTGCAGGCGACTTTGACAGTTCTATTTTCCCGTTGTGTTCGTGTCGAGTGTTGATTTGAGTTTATTGTGTTTATTTAATGGGCCGTATGTTCGGAATTCATATTTTGTTTTTTTCGCAGTCATATGGTAGAAAATATAAATACGATAGCCTTAGATACACGACACGTCAATCAAATGTCACTGTCGAAATCTTATTTCGCTTATTGCTGACCACCATATTTATTAGTAGTAGTGTTGCACTCCTTGACCAAGTTAAATTGAATCTGTATAAAAACTAAGCCAAAATATAGGAAATTAACATTAATAACAGTTAATTATAGCGTAACTATACCTAGCATTAAGTGTACAATGTGCTGACCCAGGCTCCATACATTTCTGAAACATCTCCATTAAAATTCCCAATTTAAAAAACTATCGAGTTATAATAATCTCACTTTCATAGGTAAAAATGCAAAATGTGCTTTATCTTATAAGTTATAAAGTTCAAGGCATGTATCATCTGGCTACTTGTTACGAAAATCTTAGCGGAATATAAAAATAGATTTTTACACTTATTCCTTATCAAAACGGGCTTATAATAAGTCGGAAACTGTAGTTATCATATAAAAGGTGAATATATACCAGTTTTACATGTTAGTTCTTCAAAATACGATCTTTATAAGGTTTGTTTTCATTTCATTTTTTAACAGATCTACCTTTACGCCTTTGAACGAACTTGATCCGAATTGTGATGAACTTTTGAACCAAAATGGTACGTAATTATGCTATTTTAATATTTTTTGTTATGGGTAAAATATTATAAATATAGTTGGTAAGTTATCTGTAAATATGCCATTTCTCAAAAGCACCTTATGGAAAAGAATGTTACCCAAGCAAACTAAGTAAAGACTTACATCAGTCATAGTTACATTATACATAACACCAGTACATCTAGATCTGTGGAAAGCTTAGTTCATACCTAGTTTTTTCTGATTTTAGTACCATTATGATATAACAAACATTTGATTCCACAGTAAAAGTCACACACAATGATAAACTGTAAAACCTAATCCATACATAATTATGACAATTTTCGTTTGATTTCAGAAATATTGAACCACGAGTGTATAATCGGGCAAAGTTAGGTACGAAGAAAAAGAAAACTAATGAAAAAACAGCGGAAAATATATATGACGTTAGTGAAGGACTCGTAATAAACAAAGTGTATTTCTTTGAAAGACTTAAAATTATTTCAAATCATGCTCCTTAATTTGGCTGTTACCTATCCAACGTTAAAATCACTGGCGAAACAAAAGTTGGTTTATATTCTAAATTGAAACTTTTTTGTAATATATATAAAGCTACTTACTTTTATTATAAACACAAAACCTTCAACTTAGATATTAATACAGCAGCAGTTTCTGGTATCACAAACGCTGGCATTGGTTTGGAACAATTTCAAGGACTGTGTACAGCAATGAATGTTTAATAAACATCATAATCAAATTTCTGAAGAATGGAAAACGGCTAACGAAACTATCATAGCCGCGGCTGCAGTGGAAGAAGGCAGGGTAAAAGATGGCATAGCGGTAATCGATGTAATTGCTGATGGTTGCTGGTCTAAGCAGTCTTACAATATTAATTATGCGGCACTATCTGGAGCAGCAGCTATAATCGGAAGACAGTTCGTAGAAGTTTTATTTTTAGAAGTAAAATCAAATAATGTTGTATCTGTAGTCGTGCACAAAATAAAGGTAGAGCAGCAAAAGAACACGTATGTGTATATAGATCAATAAATAACAATGAACCATAAAAAAGTAAAAAATAACGAACGTGTAATAAATATTGAAAGTAACTAGCGCGCTTTACCATCAACGATCGCACCACTGCCTGCACAGGCAGGCTTGCGGTCAAGCGCTGGTTCATACTTAATTTATAAAAAAATATATTTTACAGTATAAAAATAAATGATTCTTAACTTTTCGTTTTATTTATGCACCACAGTCTACTACTAAATTTCCATAGTGATTTTTTTATGTTTGAAGTAGGTACATACACATTCTTTACCTCATCCATCAAGCAAATAACAGGATTTCCAGTAAAAAAAAAAAAAGAACAGAAACAAATTAATAACAACTAAATAGTCATCATCATCATCATCCCAGCGTTAATCCCAGTCGCATCCGAAGCCTTTTTCAGCTTTGGAGTCTGGGGTCCACTTTACCAGTCCAACTGCTGATATGGCTAAACTTTGACATTTTCCGTGAAGCAACTGCCGTCTGACCTCCACAACCCGAAGGCGACATCAAAGCATTGCAGTTAGACGAATTGTTGGACTTTTGAGGGCTCCAACAACCCGTAACGACTGCCACTAGATGTTCGTATGGCAACCGGGACTAACGGCTTAACGTGCTTTCCGAGGCATGACCAGACCAGTGCAAATATTCATATTCATGCATACAAATACTTGCACTGTGCGGGATCGAACCCGCGCGACCTTGCACAGCGGCCGCGTCCGCTGCCGCTACGCCACGGAGGCTGTCAAAATTAATTGTTCAAAATAACAACTAAATAGTAAAACGTTTAATTATACCATTACTTCCCTTTCGCTTTATTTGTCACTAACTGCTGTCTGCGACTTCTTACGCCGTGACTTTTTGAATAAAACCATGACATATTTTATTAAAAATTTATATCCGCTATTTAGGATTTCAAATTGTATGTTATGTTCGTAATCAGCACCCTAAAAACCTCGGCCATTGGGTTGTATCTTGTATCCTAAAAAATAATTTAATGTCCATCAGATAGATTCATATAAAATATTGAACACGTGTTTTTTATTTTTTCTTTCATTCTAATACTTAGGAAGACATGTTGATTTGAAATGTCGCATTTTTACCACGTAATTAGCCCCCACTCCGTAACTTTAATACGCTATATCTCAGTAGTTTTTGGTAATATCGACAAAATAAAAAATAAGGGTCTTAATTTTCTTTATTATCTATAAGAGGGACTAAATATTTTTTTGATTTTCATACCTTGGATACATCCCTATTACATATTTTCTAAAATCTATACCCTCCATCTTGAATATTTTTTAATGTCATCTATAATTTTTATCATAACTATAGAAGACTAGCAAAAAATACTATTTTAATGAATGCTTTGAGTTGCGCTTAGCCAAGTCTTACCGAAAAAATAAAATTAACAGTATGATTACATTACATACCTTTTCGTTATAATTTAAAAAAAATATTTTGTTTGTTGTTTAGTTCAAAGTACAGACGGATAATCCGACTCGCACTTTGCCAATTTTTATCTGACATTTTTGCGTTTACTGTGTACTCGTAAATCAAAACATGGCGTGGGTAAGGTTTTCGATGCGTTGGACGAGTGCGGGGCGTGTGAGGCGCGCGGGTGAAATCCGATTTTTTTCTAGCTTTATACGCCCTCTTAAGCCCAAAAACACGACCAACGATGTTGCGCCAGAGGGAGATTGAACTGGAGACCCTCCACGACCAAACTTTCAACACAACAACATTTGGCGCATCGTCCCCGGCACACATCGCAACACAACTTACTGCTCAGGCGCGTTACCACTACTACAGAAAGAAGTTAGGCCATAACATGGACTGCCGGCGGAAGTAGTTTGCAAGCGATTCGTCGTGTTCCGGCATGATGTCTGGTGAAGCCGTACGGAGGATGGGTCTGTGCAGTTGTGCTGCGATATCTGCAGGGTACGATGCGTCAAATGTTGTTGTGTCGGGAGTTTCGTCGTGGAAAGTTTCCAGACCAATTTCCATCTGGCGCAGCATCGTTGGTCATGTTGTTGGGTTTAATATTGCATCACCTCGCTCAACTGCCGTCTTCCTTCCTATTCACTCAGTTTTTTTTTTTGCATGAATAAGCTCTTAATAAACTAGCGCGCTTTACCATCAACGATTGCATCACTGCTTACCATCAGGCTGGATTGCGGTCAAGCACTAATTTATAATTTTAATTGTAACTAAAGAAAAGAATACAGCAAAGAAAACAAGCAATAACGCAAACAGACCATTCTTCACTTTAATAACAAGTCACCATTTCTGAAATTCATGTTCCAACAGGCTGACTCACGAAATCCTTGCATAAATAATACACGGCCATTGTAAGCCAGTCTAGTCATGCATCTAGGTATTATAATAGTCTAACTAATATATCTAGACGTAAGGTAGAGCGACTTTGTGGAACTTTGCTACTTTTCCGACTACATTAATTTCCACACACATTAGAAGCGACTTTAATAATGTAATTCCCTTGTATGGCTGCAGAAACGGCGAGAAACAAGACTGAATGATACTTTTTTGCTTATAAATCTTGTTATGAAATGATCAAAATGCATTAATCCTACTATAATTCTATTTTTTTTTTATAATACATGGCCAGTCACTAGAAATTACTCCTGTATCGTGGGTGCGTTTACAAGCATTTAAACTCAAATACACAAACATCCAGACCCAGAACAACTACTTGTAGGTCATACAAATATTTTTTCCGTGCGAGATCGAACCCGCGACACGCAGCGCAGCAGTCGATCGCTCAGGCACTACACTAACCGTGTCGTATATCCTAATATCCTACTAATTATATAAATGCTAAAGTTTTTGAGTATGTATGGCTGTTTATTACTCTTTCCAACAAAAACTACTGAACCGATTTGGATGAAATTCGGCACATAGATAGGTTATATTCAGGAATAACAAACACATAGTCGAAACTTATGAAAGCACGGGGCATGGTTAGTAGAATTATATTTATAGCACTACCGTGCAGATTGCAAGCTATTGCTAAGCATGAGGTTCTGGGTAGGAATCCACGGTCAAATAAAGTAATATTGGGTGCGTTTTTTATATAAAACGTTGTCTAACTAATAGACTAACTAACTAGAAATTTCTCCTGTGTCGTGGGTGCGTTTACAAACATATAGAGTCACATACAAAAACAGCCAGACCTAGAACAACTAATTGTAGGCCATACAAATATTTCTTCCTTGCGGGAATCTAATTTTTATCAGGAATTTCTCAATAGCAGACCGGATTCCGGATTTGTGCCCAGTTTGTGTGAGGTTCGCCCCCATTTCTAAGCATGTCGTTTATTTCGAAAATCGCCTTTTTCGTGGCCACGTTAATTTCTGTGCTAAGGATTATGTTAAGCGGATTCGTGGACATTTACATCAAATGTCCACATTTGAAGGATACACATACATTATGATTATACTAAGTCAAATAGAATAAAAATATAAGTCGTGGTAGCCTAGTGGTTAAAACGCCAGACTCTCAAGTATGAGTCTGCAGTTTCGATTCCAGGTCAGGCAAGTACCAATGTAACTTTTCGAAGTTATATGCATTTTCTAATTATATCTTGGACACCAATGACTGATTACTAGAGGCGAAAAAAAACATCTTGCGGAAACCTGGACTTTTAAGTCTGAAATCGCCAACCCGCATTGAGCAAGCGTGGTGGTTACGCTCAATCCTTCTCTATATGAGAGGAGACCTGTGCCTAGCAGTGGGACGAGGTTGATGATAATGATGATGACGATAATATAAATTACAGAATATTTATTTTATTTTTTGATATAATCGATCGATAGTCGATCGATGCCATTGATCGACATCGGTCGACGTTGATCGATTGGTTTGGTAGTTTTAATTCATCGACGGATACCGGTCGACTAACTAATCGATAGATTACCGGTCGAGGGCATCGGTCGACGGCATCGGTCGACGTAGATCGATTAACCCCGGCTATATTTCAGTTCAGTGTTTCAGTTTCTTTCGAAATGAATTCACAAGAGGACGCGTTGTTGTTGGCCGTACGTTGCTCGTGCTATTATTACGGAGACGCAAATGCAGAACACTCTGGATTCGGCCCTTTTTTTAAAGCCAAAGATCGCTTACATTCTGCAAATTACATTTTAAACAGTGGTGATTTGGATTTTTGATTTATCCATTCTACCATCGATCGATGGCATCTATCGGCTATCGATCGATTGGTGTGGTAGAAACTATCGATCGACGTCGACTAATCCATTCTACCATCGATAAATGGCATCTATCGGCTATCGATCGATTGGTGTGGTAGAACGTATCGATCGACGTCGATCAATCCATTCTACCATCGATCGATGACATCTATCGGCTATCGATCGATTGATGTGGTAGAAACTATCGATCGACGTCGACTAATCCATTTTATCATCGATCGATGACATAGATCGACGATCGCTCGATTGGTGTGGTAACACCCTAATCTCTCTCTGTTATTTAGTTACTCATACCCATTATTACAATGTATAACATTACTACAATCCGCCATCATGCATTCAGAAATGAACAAACTTATATGCAAAAAGGAAACTCATTTCATACGATAATAGTCATTACCACTCAAAGTTTATGGTTTAATTTCCTGAAAGCGCACATTTCATTTGTCTGCGAAGCTCAGATACGTGGTATTAGCTTTTTATGGTGTCAGCAGGGCTATAAAAGTTATTCTGTTACATGTCTTCAATGTGTTAAGTTTTGATTAAATTATGGGAACGAATTGAATATAGATTACCCAGTGCCGTATTATACATAAGGCACTTTAGGCCAGTGCCTAGGAGCCGGTACTCCCAATAAAAAAAATGGATGTTTTATGAAACCACGGTGATAGTGGTTTTTTTTTTTAATTGTAAGGTAAAAGCCCCCATTATCCATACTTAATCTTATGAATTCAAAAGTAACTCTGTCTGTCTATCTGTTACGCTTTCACGTCTAAACCACTGACCCGTTTTTGATGAAATTTGGCACAGACAATCTTTAGACCCTGAGAAAGGACATAGGCTACCTTTTATTGAACAATTTAATATTCGAAAAAGCACGTTATAACTGAATTCCACGCGGGCGGAAAGCTAGTTATCCATAAGGAAATTTAGGCCCGTGCCTAGGGGTCCACTATGAACAGAGGCCCGATACTCCCGATAAAAAAATGGATGTTTTTATGAAACCACGGTAAAAGTGCTTATTTTTTCAAATTGTAAAGTAAAAGCCCCCATTATTGACACTATAAGAGTGACAGTGAATGTCTGAATATTTTAATTGTATTGAAAACAATCTACCTAATTATTTTTTTGTATTAGATACTTTTATTATTTTAATAACTTACATAATTCAATTTTTATACTTAAGTAATCGCTTATTAAATGACAAATATCATTATCATCATCAACCTTTTATCGTCCCACTGCTAGGCACAGGTCTCCTCTCATACAGAGAAGGATTGAGTGTAATCACCACGCTTGCTCAATGCGGGTTGGCGATTCCAGACTTATAAAGTCCAGGTTTCCTCAAGATGTTTCCGTCACCCTCAGTCATTGGTATCCAAGATATACTTAGAAAGTACACATAACTTTAGAAAAGTTACATTGGTGCTTGTCTGACCTGGAATCGAACCCGCGCACTCATACTTGAGAGGCTGGTGTTTTAATCACTAGGCCACCACGACTAATATATTAATTTGAAATCAATGGCAAATATATTAATTCGAATTCAGCTACTCAAGCAGACAATTTATTTCAAAAATTGCAAAAATTTCCCAATTACTTTGTTGTGGCATGAAAAAGAGGAGGGGGGGAGACGAGCTGTGCCTAAATTTTTCCTGCACCGTTTTGAGGTGTTCTGTTGCTGAACTGTTCTCATAGTGGTGATGAAATAATTTACTTAAAGTAAAGCGCCTGATGAATCACAAGGTGAAGGAAAACATCTTTAGGAAACCTGGACTTTAAGTCTGAAATCGCCAACCCGCATTGAGCAAGCGTGGTGATTACGCTCACCCTGTGCCCAGCAGTGGGATGATAAAAAGGTTGATAATGATGATGAAAGCGCCTGATGGAGTTCGAATCTACGACCTATTACTTGTAAGTTGCGGCCGTTACCACTAGCCCACCTCTGCTTTCGTCCCTTCATCTAAATGGGCTCAATCTCGTGTTCCTATTGCTACGCTGCATACACTAACTTATCAGTCTCAATCTGAGATATTTTTATAGGATATTGTTAATTCATTGCTCTATACATTAGAAAAATGTGTCTGTTGAACGACATAAATAACGCAATGAATATCGTTGATTTGTCAAAATGAAACCCATGCTTTGCCACTAATAGTGTGTTACGCGCTTGGCAACATAATTCAGATTCACAGGTTTCTGTAATTAATGCGAACGCGAATTCGAACGCGAAAGCAAGCTCTTACTTGAACGCGAACTCGAACGCGAACGCGAACGTATATAGTTCCATCGATCGATTGGTGTTGTCGATGTAGTGTCCTGTGTGTTTGCAGGACACTACATTTCATGTCCAACCGTTCGCGAGTAACCACTACAAATATTTTTTAATACAGTTGCTCAAAAAGTGGTGTATTACAGGGACGTATAGCGTTTGGAAAGTGGGCTATTACACATTCGTGCTTTTTCTTTACCTTTTCCGAACTAGTGCGTACTCTTTCCCAACTGTCAAAATATTGCCTATTAAAAATAAAAAAAAAACTAACCATGAAGTTTTTACTTTAAAAAAATCATAGAAGTTTTTATGATTCATGCAAATAATTCTAAAAAGAAGCTACTAATTTGTTTCAATATCAGATTTAATGATTTAATTCAATGAGTTAGGTTAGGTTTTATTTAATTTCATCTCATTTCAATTTCATTTCATATCAATAAAAAAATTCTACTGAAGACTTGGCTGTATGGGCATAGTTCCCTTTGCCTAATCGAATGGGTGAAGAAAAAAAAATCTCTGCTTATATTCTTATACGGTTTGCGCCATTTTTCAAAAAAATTCTTTGCGAGTTTAGTTGTTTGTTGCACAAAATGAGTAATTTCGACGATATTTTATTTGAATTAACACCACCGGAACTCAGTATAATTGCACAAAATGCTTCGGAGAACATTTTACCGGAAAAGTCAAAAAGTCGCTACATATCTATATACAACGAATTTATTGCGTGGAGAGAAGAGAAAAAGGCAAATAGTTTTTCAGAAAATGTTATGTTGGCATATTTCTCCAAACTGTCAGCAAAATTAAAACCTTCTACATTATGGTCGAGGTTTTCGATGATAAAAAGTATGCTGAAAATAAGAAACAACGTGGATATAAGTCAATACCCAAAACTAAATGCTTTCTTAAAACGACAATCAGACGGTTTTACAACTAAAAAGTCGAAAATATTAACATCGAATGAAGTGGAAAGGTTTTTAAAGGAAGCTCCCGATGATCGTTATTTAGCCACAAAGGTAATTAATTAATAAGTACTTATATTTTTCTTTAGTATTCAGTTTACGAAATCGCAAAATACAGTCATTAAATTATTTAAAAAAATATTAATCAAATCCCTTTTTTTTTTGTAGGTTGCGCTGATTTTTGGCATTGTTGGTGCTTGCCGCAGAGAGGAGTTATCCAATATTACTTTAAAATATTTTGAAGCCCATGAAAAAAGGCTACTAATCAAGATTCCGAATACAAAAAATAAGATACCGAGAAGCTTTGTTGTTGAAGGAGATTTTCTTAGAATAGTGCAAAAATATATGAATCAGCGGTCCCAAAAAGGAAAATCCGACCGTTTTTTCCAAAATTATCAAAAAGGAAAGTGTACATCTCAAGCAATCGGGATAAACAAATTTGGTAATATGCCAAAAGAAATAGCTACGTTTCTTGGTCTGCCGGATGCAGAGTATTATACTGGGCACAGCTTCAGGAGGACCTCTGCTACATTATTGGCAGATTCAGGAGTCAATTTGACGTCCTTAAAGCGACTAGGAGGTTGGAAGTCAGACAAAGTTGCAGAAGGCTATATTGCTGATTCATTACACAACAAACTAGAAACTGGGAAAAAAATCACACAATCCATTAATTTAAAGTCCAGTCCGTCACCTTCACATGACAATAATGAAGAGAAAGTTCGTCCATTTACCTTCCTTGATAATGATAAGTCATTAGATCCAATTCCATCAACTAGCAAACGCCATTGTATAACACCTTTGACAAATATACATGAACAATCATACGAAATTAATAATAGTTTGTCTCAAACAGTAAATATGCAACCTAAAACTTCCCCAGTTAGTATAAAAAACTGTACCAATTTCAATGTATATGTGAACTATAACTTTTCTAAGAAATAAATTATTAGTTAGTTGAGTTTATTGTGTTTTTATTATTATAATAAATTGCTTAATTTTTTCGCAACTGTATTAAAAATAGTTGTTCAGTACACGTGCGGAACCGTCATTGCAACTTGTTCCGACTGTCAACCCTCACCTTCGGCTGCGCCTCGGCTCGGGTCGACATTTGTCGAAACTCGTTGTAATGACAGGCTTTCCGCACTTGTAATGAAATATACTATTTCCGCATTTCTCTTACTTCTATATTCTTGAAGAAAACATTTTTCTATTGCTTGTTTGCAGCAGGATTGGCACGCAGTGTATTTTTATCTAGCCAAGCTGTGCGTGTTTTACTTCTGCTTACCAAGTCACAAATAGGCTGTGAATGTGTAGCATTTTATTTAAACTCTACCAAACGGTATTAAAATTAATCAGGCACTATTTTTAATTCATTCATGCCATTTTGAGGGTATCATATGAAATTAAATAGTTTGTAATTGTGGTCGTTAAGAGAAACACACGCTGGGACTCTGGGAGCTTATTACTAGCATTGTTAAGTCGTAGACACAGTCATTTTTGTGCGGATGTTAAGTTTTTTTGTTTCTTATTTATGTAGGTATACTAGCAAATGTATGTTAAATGTTTGAATGAAGCAAGGAGGTTTCTGTTTAAATGTTATGCTGCTAGCTTTTGCGCGCTTTGCAGATAATATTATATACATAAATAAAAGGGGGCTCGCAAAAGAGGTTTATTTCACTAAACCAAAATGGATATTATACAATATGTAAAGAAAACTCTGTCCGAATCGTGAAGGTATTGTTAAGTATCGATAACTGACCCTACGAATGCCTTAAAAGCCGAGCTAAAGTAAAAAAAAATCCCCCTAAAAAGTTAATAAGTACCTATTATTTCGTAAAAGGAGGTAAATTAATACATGTGCGGTTAGTAAGCAATACACGTGAGGGCGAAAGGGGGCAGAGCACGCGGCACGCGGTCGCATTGCAATTTGCTCATAATGATACTGTCAAAAATGGTGTCGTCACTTATTAAAAAATTATCAAATTTTGGGGAAATTGGAATTAATTTTCGGAAATAATATTTAAAAAATCATTAGTATTGTTACCATGATGATTATGTAAAATTTCACATTTTATTTGGTCATGTTTATACTTTACCTTTATTATCCTTATGGTTCGGACGGGGTTTTCTTTACATGTTGTATAAATAATTTAGAATTAAACGGACTAACCTTGTAAAGTTCGATTCTAATTATACAAAGATCATGCACCGAAGATGATTAATTATAAGGTAAATAATTAATTGTATTTATAATGATGAAATTGATATTTTTTCTAATAGTCTTAAAGTTAATATACAGATCAGATTTGAAATGTTTCAACCCTTAACAAAATATGCAATACTTTTCAAAGCAACATCTCGTTGCCTTTTGTGCGTCGGTACCTTCGAGCAACACAGCCTGTGTTGCTCGAAGGTCGGTACACTAATGACAGAAAATTATTGCCGACGTGTCTTTTGTGCGTCAACTATTTCAATCAAGGGTCTCATCCTATGATAATTAAAAAAAACCGGCCAAGTGCGAGTCGGATTCGCGCAATCTAGAACAAACCTCGTCTAATGTATGGGAGCCCTCTTAAATATTCATTTTAATCTGTTTTCAGTATTTTATTTGATAGCGGCAACAAAAATATGTTTAATCTGTGAAAACTTCCAGGGTCTACCTATTGCCTTGATTAATATCGAGCAAAAACAACAAAATGTCACATTTGTTTTATGATTGACTCCCCTAAATATTTATTTTCTTCTGGTTTTTAGTGAAATGAAATGAAATCGTTTATTAAGCAAGTAGGATCACTGATCACTTTTACACGTCATGTTTATTTTATTTTATTTTTTTAACTAGATGAAGCCGGCATATCCTAACTCTAACTGACTACCTCTGAGAAGAAATAGCCGAAACAAACTCAGGGGTCATCGTCTTTTTCCAAGTCCAGGCATTAAAAATGAAAATGTTTACAATAATTTACGTTATAATTATGCATATTGCTTAATAACAATGCTTAACAGAGCGAGCAGCTCAGTCCCAAGCTTTTTTGTCTTCTAAATAATCTGTGATTTTATAATACCCTTTTTGCAAAGTTTGGCCTTTATATGGTTCTTAAATCATTTAATGGGTAAGTTTCGAATGTCCATGGGAAGCTTGTTGTAAAAGTGAGTGTGTTTGTTCATATACAGAGATATATAGTGTAGTAGTGTGTTTGTTCATATACAGAGATATATACATATACAGAGACATTAGAATTACATTATCACTGAAAATTTCAACTGGTTAATGAGGTACAGCCTGGTTCTCGGTGGTAGGCTATAACATCGGCTGCCAGCAGAAGTTACCACTCACCAGACAAACTCTAGCCGCCAAGCGATTCGTCGTGTTCCGGCATGATGTCTGGTGAAGCTGTGCGGATGACGGGTCTGAGCAGTTGTGTTGCGATGTGTGCCGGGTACGATGCGCCAAATGTTGTTGTGTCGGGAGTTTGGTCGTGGAGGGTCTCCGGATCAATCTCCCTCTGGCGCAGTATTGTTGGTAGTGCTGTTTGGTTTAACATTGCATCACCTCGCTCAACTGCCGTCTTCCTTCCTATTCGCTCATTTTTTGAGTGAACAGGCTCTTATTAAACTAGCGCGCTTTACCATCAACGATTGCATCACACTTACCTACAATCAGGCGGGATTGCAGTCTAGCACTACTTTATAATTATAAAAATAGTCTTAGTTATAGGGTTCCGTTTTTACCCTTTTGGTTGCGGAATCCTAAAAAAACACGTACAATTCCTGCAATTTTATAAAAAAAAAATACTGTTATTACAGTAAGTTGTTAGTAAGAAATATTCAATGAAACGTTTTGATGTATGTACCTAATTGTATGTGATTTCGAAAATTGACTTTACTTTATATAAATTAAAATTACATGGAATTCGGTGTCGGCGCCTGCGTTTGTGAAGTACTATTTCATAGAAGTACCGCAAACAGCTGTCTTTTTTTTCAAAGAAACTGAGCACCCTGATTTCTTGGACCACAGTAAGAATTAAGAAAAGCTCTATAAAGATTAAATATTTAATATTTATTTTATTATTAGAATGATTACAATATTTATTCAGTACAATATACATATATTTAACATACATACACACAAACATTTATGTATGTTACAACATTTTTTATTTGATTATGTTTAAGTTTTTCTGTCATTTGGATTACTATTATTATCTAAATAGGTATATCATTTCTGGGTAATCGAGAGGGCTATGCCTGGGGTTTCACTGCGCGATCGAATCAGGAATGAGGAGATCCGAAGAACGAGAGTAACCGACATAACCCAAAGAATTGCAACACTAAAGTGGCAGTGGGCTGGACACATTGCCCGTAGGACCAATTGCCCGGTTCTTGAGTGGCGATCACGCACCGGAAGACATAGCGTGGGTAGGCCCCCGACAAGGTGGACCGACGACCTGTTGAAGGTCCGCTGGATGCGGGAGGCGCAGGACCGGTCGTCGTGGAGAACCTTGGGGAGGCCTATGTCTAGCAGTGGACGTCTTTCGGCTGAAATGATGATGATGATATCATTTCTATTATTACGGACTGAAAACTCTGTAAAAATAGCATATCTTTGTTGTTGTAATTTTAGCGTATGACACTAGTGGGTTGCAACTGAAAATCAGCTTCAGTGTTGTCATCTGACATTATGCTGAGCTGAGGCCCTTTTGGCATTTTAAGCTAAGTTGTATAGTTGTAAATGTATGTATTTTAATGTGATGTCAATAAACGCATTTTTCTTTCTCTTTTTCCTTCTTAATACGAAATTCCGTTATTCTTAAAAAAAAATAAACAAATCTTCTTGAATGAACTCAACTTGAATGAACAAAGCATTATAATAACATTGGAGAGGTCATTAATTAATTTACTTGTAATAACCGTTGTTAAAATCTCATTTATTGGATCCGGATTTAAAGTGACCCGTATACGCAGTGATGTAGCTCTGCTGGATGTGTCCCAGAACTAATTTTCAACATTATTTCTTAACAAGCTTTCTACCCGCGGCTTCGACCGCGTGGATGTCGGTTATATCGCGCCTTTTAGATTTGCCCTGGGCAATATCAATTTTTTCAATAAAAGGTAGCCTATGTCCTTTCTTAGGGTCCAAAGATTGTCTGTGCCAAATTTCATCAAAATCGGTTTAGAGGTTTAAGCGGGAAAGCGTAACAGACAGACAGAGTTACTTTCGCATTTATAATATTAGTATGGATAACTTGTTTTCGACATTCCCTGTTTATTAACCAGCGAATATATTTTTGGTCCGTAAAACGTTTAGTTGCATTTTATTCATATTAACAGAGTTATAAAAAAATAAAAGTCTTTTTTTAGACAGTTGATTTCTAAAAAATGTGTAGTCGTGGTGGCCAGGTCAAGAAAGTACCAATTTAACTTTTCTAAGTTATATGTACTTTCTAAATATATCTTGGACACCAATGACTGAAGGTGAAGGAGTAACATCTTGAGGAAACCTGGACTACGCTCAATCCTTCTCTGTATGAGAGGAGACGTGTGCCCAGCAGAGGGACGATAAAAAGGTTGATGATTTTGATGTCTGAAGCGAAAGTTAGTTAGTTCGTTTGCAGAGTCAGTCAATTGCTGGCAGTGTACTGGCCATGTTTGTCAAAGAACCTTAAGAAGGTGGCTGTGACTTACTGAATGCGGAAGACGGAGGACACAGTGTTATGAACCAGCCTAGTAGAGGCCTGCAACCTTGTCCAGAAGTGGACTCTAAGAGACCATGTTGATTGATTGAACATATAAATTCGTTAATAAAAATTAATGAATTTTACTAAAAAGAAATGGAAACAGTATAGTTTTAGTTCACCATAGCATAAAAATTGGTAAGAAATAACTCTTGATCATAAAGGTCAGCAAATCTACCATTTATTAGACCAAATTCACAAATTAGGAATAATGTTGTTGAATACTCGACGCAGCATCGTTGATTGTATTGTTGGGTTTAACATTACATCACCTTTTCTTTTTTTTTTTTTTCGGGGTGGAAATCCTCATAGGATGTCCGCCGCCCTAGGGTGGGCGACGGGGTCTGTCAGACTTTTACTGACTAAAACCACCCCGGTGTCTCTTCTATCACGAGCGCGCGTAGGGCCGCGGGAGTCTAAATTCTTCCGCAGCCCCACACTCTCGTGCTGGCCCGGTCTGCCCGGGCCTCGTCTCCGGCACGGGGTAGTGGGGTGTTAAGCTACCCCGTGCTAACATTACATCACCTCGCTCAACTGCCGTCTTCCTTCCTGTTCACTCAGTTTCTTTGAGTGAGTAGGCTCTTAATAAACTAGCACGCTTTTCCATCCACAATTGCATGACTGCTTACTATCAGGCGGGATTGCAGTCAAGCACTAATTTATAATCTATACTTACTAATACATATTATAAATGCGAAAGTAAGTCTGTCTGTCTTTTTGTCTGTTACGCTTTCCCGCTTAAACCTCTCAACCAATTTTGATGAAATTTGGCACAGACAATCTTTAGACCCTGAGAAAGGAGCTTTTATTGAAAAAAAATTGATATTCCCGAGGGAAATCTAAAAGGCGGAAAGCTAGTTATGAAATAAAAAAATATTATGTGTACAGTTTTTCAAACATAAGAAAATTATTTGTGACTAGCTTTCCGCCCGCGGCTTCGCCCGCGTGGAGTTCGGTTATATCGCGCTTTTTAGATTTCCCTCCGGAACATCATTTTTTTCCGGGATAAAAGGTAGCCTATGTTCTTTCTCAGGGTCCAAAGATTGTCTGTGCCAAATTTCATCAAAATCGGTTGAGAGGTTTAAGCGGGAAAGCGTAACAGACAGACAGACAGACAGACGGACAGACAGACAGACAGACAGACGGACAGACAGACAGACAGACAGACAGACAGACAGAGTTACTTTCGCATTTATAATATTAGTATGGATTAAAAGTTTGATAAAGAAAAGATTAAGAATTAAGATGCAGATTTTTTTTTTTTTTTTTTTTTAATACTTATAAACTAGTGCTTGACTGCAATCCCGCCTGATGGTAAGCAGTGATGCAATCGTTGATGGTAAAGCGCACCAGCTTATTAAGCCTATTCACTCAAAAAATTTCAGTGAATATTAAGGAAGACGGCAGTTGAGCGAGGTGATGCAATGTTTAACCCAACAACACGACCAACGATGCTGCGCCAGAGGATGATCTGGAGACCCTCCACGACCAAACTCCCGACACAACAACATTAGGCACATCGTACCCGGCACACATCGCAACACAACTGCTCAGACCCGTCCACCGTACGGCTTCACCAGACATCATGCCGGAACACGACGAATCGCTTGGCGGCAAGACTTTGTCTGGTAGGTGGTAACTTATGCCGGCGGCTGATGTTGTTGCCTACCACCGAGAAGATTAGATTAAAGATGCTAAACTATCTCATATTGAAACCACCGACTATCTCAACCATTTTTTTTTCTGGCTCTTCAATTTCTTATCTCATCTACGTCCCCCACCAACATGGGCGTTACTTCCGTGCTTAACCTCCATAAATTAGTTAAAAAACAAATCGTGCCATTGAATACATAAACTCTAATGTTTTGATGTGCAGTTATGTCAGTTTGTATCACCGAACTGGTTATTATAATGTTAAATGTATGGTTAAATTGTTTCTGATGAGCTGCGGGTAGTATCGCGCTTATTAATGGGTGTTTATCAGATGTTGGGGCGTGTAAATGCTAATAGAATTGCTGGATCGTGTGTGGTCTTCGTAAAGATCTACTATTGTCTTTCAAAATCCATACTAATATTATAAATGCGAAAGTAACTCTGTATGTCTGTCTGTCGGTCGGTCTGTCTGTCTGTCTGTCTGTCTGTCTGTCTGTTACGCTTTCCCGCTGAAACCTCTCAACCGATTTTGATGAAATTTGGCACAGACAATCTTTATACCCTGAGAAAGAACATAGGCTACCTTTTATCCCGGAAAAAAATGTTGTTCCCGAGGGAAATCTAAAAAGCGCGATATAACCGAACTCCACGCGGGCGAAGCCGCGGGCGGAAAGCTAGTGATGAAATATTTCGATTTATTCTAGAAAAAATTAACTGTAGGTAATAATAATAAATTTTATTGTCAGACCATGGTCCATAGAAATAGCATATAAAATAGCAACAACAGGAAAAAGGTTCATCCAAAATAAAAATAAAAATTGTAGAAGAAATAATATTAATGACAAAAAATAAAATCAAAATTAAAACAGAATTACATTTAAAGTACAACATTTAAATTTAACAATAAAATTAAAATAAAATGTAACTACTTAATCCACGAATTAAAAATAAAAATATAAAATGTCAAAGAATTATGAATTACAATACAATAAAATTTAATAAAATGTCAAAGAGTTATGAATTACAATAAAATTTAATTTAAACTGTGAAACTTTGATGGACTTTGAAGTCAGTTGTCAATAGTGTCCCTTTATTCATAATACCTAGCATTACCACACTATTTGCGTAACGACGGTTACCACGTTTCTCGGTGGTAGGCCATAACATCGGCTGCCGGCAGAAGTTACCACCCACCAGACATAGTCTTGCCGCCAAGCGATTCGTCGTGTTCCGGCATGATGTCTGGCGAAGCCGTTCGGAGGTCGGCTCTGAGCTAACTACCGGGTACGATGCCCCACATGTTGTTGTATCGGGAGTTTGGTCGTGGAAAGTCTCCAGATCAATCTCCCTCTGGTGCAGCACCGTTGGTCGTGTTGTTGGGTGTAAACATTGCATCACCTCACTCAACCGCAGTATTCCTTCGTATTCAGTCAGTTTTTTTTTTTATGAGAATAGGTTTTAATAAACTAGTGCGCTTTACCATCAACGCTGCTTACCATCAGGCGAGATTGCGGTCAAGCATTAGTTTATAATTATAAAAAAATGAACTAAGTAATTGATTGCTTCATATTGTTGAATGTCTGCATAACACTGTACCTAAATACCGCAATGAATGTGAATATACTATAAATGATAAAATATATATTTTCTGTAAGTAGGTGCTAGTTATCATTTCGTGAACATAAAAGGGTTATAAATATTCCCCTTTCATTGATTATGCATCACCCAAAGACTGAAGCGTTTTAATACTTTTAATGTCCCGTTTATTCATTTCAACAGCTGAACCCAACGTTCTCACGCAATAATGCCAAAATACCGTCGTAAAAACGTTCAAAAATCGATCGTAAAAATCGCAAAATCATCTTAAAAATTCATCGATCGATCACAATGGGACATTACCTTTTTATTGCCACTAATGAATATCTTTTTAGAACTTACCCTTTACAATACCTCCGTACTATATCAAATAATAAAGTTTTAAATTCTAGAACATAAAAATTTGTAAACGGCGTTTTGTATTTTTTTTTTTTTTATTTAAAAGCACAAGGGGTGTCAAAAAATGTTTGTCATTCTATTTGAACTTGCCCCCTTTCGGTTACGACAACCCTTGATTTTGACACGGTTAACCGGTAAATGCTGGGTGTGCAAAAATTACTTGACATTTTCACTTTTGCCATTTTGGGCACCAAAATAAACTTTATGTTTTAAGCCATAAGAACTATACTTTTTTCCCTTTAACCCTAGAATGACTTTTTAAGATGAAGTAGGTCATAATTGGGATCACAATGAGGATCGACCCGTTACTAATAGATAGAAAGTGTATCATTTGTATAGTATTTTGACTTACATTGTAGATTAATTTCAAGGGTTACGGTTTTTTAACAAATATGTTGACTCAAAATGTAGCGTGCCCAGATCACTTATATTGTGACATGCGTGTCAAACAGATATAAGACAGAGGTGCCTAACGCGTGGAGCACCGTTTTTTTCTTCCCATAACCATAAACAGGTCACGCAACGTTTAGTTAATCTTTAATGCAGTGGTTTTAGATTTCTTTCTCCAATACAAATTAATATTAAGATAGTGTGAGCGATAAATGTTGATAACATTACTTTTACTACTACTACACACACACACATTACTTTTATTACTTTTACATACATATTATAATATAACATTACGGCTTGTTTGCCCGTGAAGATGTGCAGAGGAGTAACTACTATCGCATCGCAAAAAATATATCAGACCAATAAAGAAAGCCCGTGCCATGGTGACCACAGCTGCGTTAGTAAGTAAAACAAAAAATGATCATTTTGAGGTTGTCTATGTAATAATATGAGCTGTAAGCAGAAATAGTCCTTAAGGTGGTGGTTTGATAGAGAAATCAATAGCAATATATGGAGATTGGAGGTATTACAACTTCTAGATCTGGCTAGGTATGCTGAAGTCTACTATTATAGGAGCGAGCTTATTTCCGTCAATCGAGCACAAATTCAGACTCCCGGCTACTAGAGTAGAATGCCGATTATCCGAATTAATTGGAACTGGGGTCGATTCGGATAAACGAAAATTTGGTAAATCTTACTAGATACGATAGACTGGTAATAAAGAAAAACCAACTATTACACATGGAATAAACTTTATTAAGTTTAACAAACAGTTCTACAATAACGCCCACTTGCACAAGAGCATGCATCTTCATCAAGCCTTAACAAAAATAGATAAACTTATCGTTATTAAAAAACTGTTTGGTTTTATTTTTTTGTATTACGCTTAGGGTCGATTCAGTTGATTGACATTCGGCGTTCTATTGTACTGAAAAAACAGATAGAAACATCCAATAATACTGCCCAAACTGGAAATCAAATCCAGAATTTCTTTCGACGGCATTTTTTTTTCTTTTATATTTTAAATGAAAACATGACTAAGCACTGAAAAACAACATCAAAAGAGAATGTCTACCAGGAGCTATGTAATTTACTTGCTCATAACAAAACCCTTCAAAAATACATTAAAACAAAATCAACACGACACACAACAATCTCAATTCAGTACAAAACACGACAATTAGCTGTCATCACCAATCAACGAACAAGCATTTAATCAATTCGTACTCACAATCACAATATTCATAACGCTGTATTCAGAAGGTAATTTGAATGCAAAACTGATAATTAACGCATTACCATCCAAATAACGGGGACAAAAGGTGTGTTTCGAGTTTGAATTGGGTTACCGTGAGTGCCCCGGCAGTGGAGGGTTGGATGTGCAGTAGAAGATAGTGCAAAGTTACCAATTTCTTAATCACATTATATTACAATTAAGTCGGAATAAATTGACTATCAAAGGTTGTCTGCAAAAGATCGCTTTAGCGATAAGACCGCCCATTGTGTCACCCTTTGTAAAACCCTTTTTTATTTATGGTCTGTAGTCTATCTTCTTCTTCTTCTTCAGCCTATAGATGTCCACTGCTGGACAAAGGCCATCGGCTTCCCGCGACCTTCACCAGGTCATTGGTCCAGCTTGTTGGGTACCTCCCTACGCTGCGTCTTTCAGTAGGTACGTGGCCGACGTTACGATAAAAACCAGACATTTTTTAAGATTTTGCGAATATTTAAAAAATCACTTAGACTTAGGTATAAGATCGGCTGCCGTCGAGTTACCACCCACCAGACAAAAAAAAAATGTCTGGTGAAGCCGTAGGGAGGACGGGTCTGAGCAGTTGTGATGCGATGTGTGCCGGGTAAGATGCGACAAATGCTGTTGCGTCGGGAGTTTGGTTGTGGAGGGTCTCTAGATCAATCTCCCCCTGGCGCAGCATCGTTGGTCATGTTGTTGGGTTTTACATTGCATCACCTCACTCATTTGAGGTCTTTCTTACCATTCACTCAGTTTTTTTTTTTAAATATAATATGCTCTTAATAAACTAGCGCGCTTTACCATCAACGATTGCATCATTGCTTATCAGGCAGGATTGCGGTCAAGCTCTACTTTACAATTATAGAAAAAAAAACAAGCTTTTACATATTGCAAAAATCGCATGATATCATATATTGCATAACCCTTACCACTTATCCATACTGAAGTCTCCTGATTACCCTATTTACTACCTATATTAAGTTGGTAATTGTTTAGTGAACGAGTTCCGTTGAATCTCGTTCATAGCAACAATTAGAGCTATTGTGTGCTTTTGTGAATATTGTGCTAAAGTGAATATAATTGTGGAATGACGTAGCGAGATTAGGGTTGTTTCGGTTAAGACAATGGCGCCGATGTTTTGCTTGACCGCAATCCCGTCTGATGGTAAGCAGTGATGCAATAGTTGATGGTAAAGCGCGCTGGTTTATTAAGAGCCTGTTCATCAAGCCTCGAAGACACTCAAACGTCGCCAAATTTTACGCTAGTTTTATTCTCAAAACACTTTTTTATACTTGTTTTGTTTTTTGGCTTGTAGTGAAAAATAAACACTTTTTTATTTATTTCAAATAAACCACAGGTATAGCCGTCTTCCAGCCACCGTAGGCGCGGGCTTCAGGCGGCAAGCAGTGTATAGCCCTCCGCCCGATATGATCCCGGCCACGTGTTTCACGCTTGCCTCCAACACATCTTGCACATTGTGAAGAGATCCTTTAAGGCTGCTGCCTGCCAGGGCCATGGGAAAACATGCAGGAACCTGCATGTACTAGGCTATGTGTGCTAGGGGAACCCCTAGAGCAAACAAATGAAGTAACACGGGTGGGTTTTAGTCAGTAAAATTCTAACACGTCCTTCCGTTCCACCCCAGAGGGGGATTAGACATATTTCGCATTTTTGAATTGCAAAAGAACGGTCAGCTAGTAAGAAAGTGAAGCTTGACACTTTTTGACGCCAAGATATTTTCATTTTGCAAGACGTCCACTGCTGGACGTAGGCCTCCCCCAAGGTTCTCCACGACGACCGGCCCTGTGCATCCCGCATCCAGTGGTTTCCCGCGACCTTCACCAGGTCGTCGGTCCACCTTGTCGGGGGCCTACCCACGCTGCGTCTTCCGGTGCGTGGTCGCCACTCGAGAACCCGTCGGTCCCATCGGGCATCGGTCCCACGGGCAATGTGCCCGGCCCACTGCCACTTTAGTATTGCAATTCTTCGGGCTATGTCGGTTACTCTCGTTCTTCTGCGGTGTGTGCAGTTTAATTTACTTAAATTTGAAGACCTTCGAAGAAGAATCTTAACCCGCACGACATTAAGTTGAAATTGTCATAAAAATGCGTAATAATGCTTAGCTGAAAAGACAGCTTGCCACAAAACTGTTTAACAGACTATTTTCAATATTCTGACGGATTTCCCAGAATTCCCCAGAGAGAAAGGTTTGAAACTAAACCTTTTACAAACACCACCCTTAACTGTGAAATTTCGCAATAAAACATTCAACGAAGAAATAAAAAAGTCAACGTCATCATTACCGTTCAAATTTAACAAAAAAATGTTAAAAAAAAAGATGGTTCCCACGACATACGGTAATCATTCCAATCAATAAAAACATAAAATACTTTGACATTTAATGACAAACTTACCCATTGATCATAAATGAAATAAATAATAGCACATCCGATATTTACGAGTTCAAACCCTTAGCAAAAAACAGGCGCATAGACGGTTTGGGGGAAATATAAGAAAAAAAAAACTGTAACCACGGAATCTAAAATTATTGGGATCCTTTTTGTGTTTTTATCTTTTTGGTTTACATGTTGGTAGTTTGGTAACGCCTATACTTTACCAAAATAACATCAGAAGGGTCCAACTTAAAATCACGCCATTGTGGTTTTAAATTTTTTCTCCCAACAACGGAGAGAAATTACTTATTTGCTAAACTTACATAGTACTTTTTTAATATAGTGGAGCAAAGCTAGGCGAAATATTTATTTTGACAATTCGGTTGAGGAAAAAGTAACATATTCTTGGAATATGGAGCAATTTACAAGAGTTCATAGCAAGATTATTAAGGATATGCTTGGCAGGACAAAATATACACGGCATTTTTTTGAAATGGCAATAATTCAAATGGCAATAAATAATCAAATCATTAAGCATTAAGTACAACATTTTCATATTCGCAAATTTAATATAATTTTATGTTTTACAGGTCACAGATATAAAAGCTCTACATTAGCCTAAGCCTAATGGAGAAATATTTTACAAACTGAGGTTTGTAAACGAATGGATACTGCTGAATCAAAGGAAAAACCCTGTATTTCCTACTGCACGCCGAGCGGCGAAAAATCACTAAAAAGAAGTATTACGATTTGCAACGTTAAAATCATCAATGCCCCTTGATTATCAAGGGTTCTATAATGCCCTACCTCGTGATGATTAACTGTTTCACTAATTAAATACATTAATTAAGCTTTTTTAATACTTAGTTCCCTTTTTTACACAATGAGTAAAAGCAAATAACTCCGTTTTTTGTTTTATTTATTGTTAATGTAAAATCTAATAACTCCAAAAATCGTTGTGGAATCTACATATTGGATTAAAATTAATATTTTAAATGGTATATTAGTTAAGAAAACCCACAATTTCCAACGGGATTTTTAATATTTCTATTAATATGCTAGTTTTTTTTTTTCTGAAGTTTTTAGTCTCCTCTGTAAAAAAATCTATAAAGGAGTTGTTCGTTTTGCGAATTAAGGTATCGATTTTTGAAATGGCAATAATTTATAAAAGTTATGTATCTGATTCCTATGACTTGGCCTATTGCCTGATTTCGTCTTGATGCCATCTTCGGTGACACTCTTTGTACCTACCTACTTAGATCATAAACACAAACATGTGGTACCTACTGCATACGGCTGGGTTTATCACAGAATATATAAGAAAGAATAGAAAAGAAAATGCGTATATTCGAGATAAAATTAATACAAAAGAGAACGAGTTGATATAAACGTCAGATCTATGCAAAACGGGCATAGTTGAATTTAGTGCTGTGAACCCGTATGAGTCGGAACCACAGCTAAATTTATTTTAGTTTACTCCAAGTAAACCCATGTTTATATTAATACTGTTGTAGGGTCTTTATCGACCCTCGTGTCTAGCGCAGGGTTAGACGCAAAAAATACAAAAAAAACCGTTTATTGCGTTACAATTTGACCCCTCAACTGCAGTTAAGCGTCCGTGTCTTGTTATGGCTACATGATTATTGTGTTTAGATAGATTTCGATTGTTTTAATTTTGTCGTATGGAGTGTGGGGTATTAAATAACAACGGTGGCGATTCTGTAACCATTCTCTGCGTAGGCCATAACATCGGCTGCCGGCAGAAGTTACCACCCACCAGACAAAGTCTTTTCGCCGCTTGCCGAGAATCGGTGCCAATGTCAATACAAATTAATTTGTATGAGAATTAGATATTATTATTATTATTATCTACTTATTTCTTACTTACTTACTTTTACTTATTAGGTCGAGCAACCAGACTCATAGTGTTAGTTACAATGTGCCTACAAACTATGTTAGTAATGCATTTACAAACAAAACAAAAGCAGCAGTGGTTCACAAACTGACAGTCCAAAACATTTCTTGTTAAACCCCACATTTTAAAATGATTTCAATAGCGCAATTGATGGCCCCGATAAGTGTCCCAATTTTGATTTATCTAAAATATTGAAATTGTCAAATCGTAAAATAAAATGTTAATTAAAATGTCAAAATATGAAATACAAAAATACAAAATGTCAAATTCAAAACAAAATAATAATAATGTTAATTCTACCTGCCCCAAGATTGATAAACGGGTGCATGTAAGGCCTGCCAGTGCTGCGTGAAAGGCCCGTCCAATCTGTTGGCAACAACGGTAAGAAGACGGCGGACGGTGGACGGTATATTCACCTCTGCTTTATTCTAGTATATGCCTATATATTTATTGATACATGATGAGCAGTTAGACTGGTAAAACGGACCTCAGACTCCTATGCTGAAAAACTTCGGATGCTAATAGGAGTGGTATCTAAGGTATGAAAATCAAAAAAATAATTAGTCCGTCTTAAAAGTAATACAAAAAATTAAGAGAGAGAAGAAAAAATGAAGACGTATTTTTTATTTTGTCGAAATTACCAAAAACTACTGAGATATAGCGCATTAAAGTTACGGAGTGGGGGCTAATTACGTCACGCCGTGGTATATTTTATACCACGGCGTGACGTCGTGCGACATTTCAAATCAATATATCATCCTAAGTATTTAAATGAAAGAAAAAAATAAAAATACGTGTTTAATATTTTGTATAAATAACATGATGGACATTAAATTATTTTTAAGATACAACCCAATTGTAGACCATACAAAAAGTTGTTACGTGCTAATCCATTGCTCCATATGTTTATAAAATATGTCTGCTCAACAACGTAAATAACGCAATGCATATTGTTGAACTGTCAAAACTGCTACTGTCACTGCATGACGCTACTACCCCGCAGATGGAGAACAAAGAAAGGCAAATAGAAGTAGTTCATAAGTGGCACAAGTGAACACAGTTACAGTTAATATGAACTGATAAATGACGATCCTACGCTCTTGATTTAACTTTAATATACAGGATGAAAGTGTTTGACGTTAAAAAGTGTCTTTTATGTATGAGAAGAGACCTGTGCCCAGCAGTGGGACGGTAAAAGGGTTGATGATGATGAAGTGCGTATTTGAATATTCAGTAGTGTCTTTTATGTGCATATACTATGTATAAAGCCTACTATATATAAAGCCGAAGAGTTTGTTTGTTTGTTTGAACGCGTTAATCTCAGGAACTACTAGTCCGATTTGAAAAATTCTTTATGGGTTGGATAGTCCTTTAATCCAGAAAGGCTTTAGGCTATATAACATTACGCTGTAACCAATAGGAGCGGAGCATAACTAACTTCACGTGGACGAAGTCGCTGGCGGCCGCTAGTTTTGAATAAATGTGTTGACGCTTTCTGTAACCCTGGTTTGAGCAAAATCAACTAACCAAAATCCAACCGCCACCGATGAGTAAGCTTATCGGAAAGTCTATGGGGCTAAGTGAACATCTGGTGGAAGCCTCCATCCACTCCAGCACACACAGTAGAGTAAGTAGAGTACATCTTCAGAAGCCCCCTATAAGTCCAACCCCCTCATTATTTGTCTGTGCTTTTTATTTGCTGTGTATTTTTGGGTAATTTAGCCGAAAACAAAACGTTTTTTTTTTGGTTTTTCACAAATAAAACTAAATTTAAATTCTACCACATTTATTGTCTTATTTCCGTTGTTGTTCCTAACATATGGAGCAGTTGATTAGCAATATGGATGAAATCGATAGTAATAGTGTTCTACGCAATTAGCTTCCTGTTCAGTAAACAAATGCTAGACCAACAATGCTAGTTGCTTTCATATCGAAGGTAGGTTAAAAGTTTGGCTTACTATGATCCCATAATGCATTACAAACGAGCCGTATCACGGTGTTATATCTTCCTAAAATTTCACCTCAACTTTAACATCATACTGTACATTAACAAGCGTGACCACACGACTGTACTACAGATTACGTGCGTAGCATCGCAGTGTGCACAGATTGTACTAAACAATTATGTTTACGACTGTACATATGTACATTGTGTGTGTACTGTATTGGTGAGAGGAGAAAGTACTTAGGGAAGGTTTTTTGATCTGTAGTTAAACTCAACAAATTGTTGAAAATGGTATGTAATGGTTATTTTTTTCTAAAATGTGTTACATATCAATTTTTGGTGTATCTCTATTAGATTTATATCCCGATTTTCATCATCATCATCATCAACCATTTTATCATCCCACTGCTGGGCACAGGTCTCATCTCATATAGAGAAGGATTGAGCGTAATCACCATGCTTGCTCAATGCGGTTTGGTGAAATTCCAGGTTTCCTCAAGATGTTTTCCTTCACCTGCAGTCATTGGTGTCCAAGATATACTTACTGGATCGAAATTAAATTAAGCTAGTAAAATCTTCGTTTCACCTCATCTTTTATACCGCGTACATTGACGGACTGGAAAATTTGCCAGCGGTGGTGTTTCCATCGGGCTACAATTTGAGTGTCATCAAGGCTAGAGTGAATAGGCTCTTAATAAACTAGTGCGCTTTACCATCAACGATTGCATCGCTGTTTATCATCAGGCGGGATTGCGGTTAAATATGCGGTTGAATAAATCCTTTATTTTCTCAAGCTGTACATGTACAGACGATATCACATCAAGCCACTTTCAATCTGCCAGATTTTTTATTGGATTTTCAACTTTATCTATAAAAGATTAAGGCTCAAGGTTGATTAGAGATATTTGACACTTTCACCCGAAACTGTCTTAACACGGAAGACAGCAGGTCAAGCTACCCAGCGTCAAGCTTGATCTGCTGTATTCCGTGCACCTAAAGGAAACCATGGCTACACCAACACTCATGACTGATAAGTGAAATCTAATTACAGAGCTACGCTAGCGAAAATTTGTAATGATCTTTTGATGTGCAAAGCGATTACAAACAATATAAGGATTCAACACAAGGTGACTCATAGGTACACATTGGACGCAAATAATAGGGGCAAAACGCAAAAGATAGGAGGAGGTTCCGCAAGATACGAAGAAGAGGCACACGAGAAGAACATGACTTCGAGGACAGGATCACTAAGATCTACAAACGGGTCTCAAAAATCACTTAAAGGAACCCATGGCTGTAGGTACTAATGATTGATTGGTAATGTCTAACCAAAGGGCAACGCAAGCGCAAGTTATAATGGTCTTTTGATGCACAAAGCGATTAACTACTAAAGGGAAACTTTGCCCTTATTCTGTAGGTTCCGCGCTCCTTTCCAGCTAATAGGTTTAATGAAGATTAGACTAGGACTAGGCTACCTTTTCGGCCTTGGTGGTGGGCCATAACATCGGCTGCCGGCAGAATTGACCACCCACCAGACAAAGTCTTGCCGCCAAGCGATTCGTCGTGTTCTGGCATGACGTCTGGTGAAGCTGTACGGAGGACGGGTCTGAGCATTTGTGTTGCGATGTGTACTATGCGCCAAATGTTGTTGTGATCAATCTCCCTCTGGCGGAGCGTCGTTGGTCGTGTTGTCGGGTTTAACAATGCATCACCTCGCTTCTGCCATCTTCCTTTCTATTCACCGCCTTTTTTGAATAAATAGGCTCTTAATTAACGATTGAATCAGTGCTTACCATCAGGCGGAATTGCGTAATAAAAGACGAGGCGAAACGCTTCGTCAAGATTGTATTGGTGTCAACAACGTAAGGATTCTCTTTTCCGATGACGGAATGTAGATTTAGGAATTAAGTCATGCAATCCCGCGCACACTCACTAAAATGCGTCCTATAGAACACCGACAGGCTAGCTACTCTACGCCTGTGCTACAGACTTTGGAGACCGTTTTGTAACAAATCTGGGTCCCCAATTAGCCTCTTCGCACACCTCTCGAATACAAAGTTGCCTGGTAGCATATTGCAGGATCAGCCATGATGAATATTTTTATCTTTTTTTTTTGTGTTGATGGTACGGATAGGTACGAAATGCGACTTGCACATGGCCGGATTTTTTTAAAGTATTTGTGTCAATAATGTGGTTTGGGTTTTGAGATAAAATCCCAACCATATTTACACATACATTAAATTCATTACGGCTGAGCCTTTTTTTTTTAAGTTAAGATATTCTCTTCAACTATCGTTTGATTGATTTTTGTGTCTCTTTAACCACCATAATTAATCCTTCTGGGTAATATGTTCTATATGTACCATAAATCAAACATAGGTACTACGAACCCAGAAATCCTCAATCAAACAAAGCCACAAATTAACTGACGTAATCAGCTTAGTAGCTGACCATTAATATCGTCTCGAATCAACCCTTTGACTGCGTAATACCTGCAGGCAAACACCGGAGCGTAACCTATGCTAAGCTCCAGCGCAAATATAGTAAGCAAACGGATATTAAGCTGGGTTTATGTACTGGTACGTGGTGTGGTCGTAGTGGTCTTGATTTTGGGATATTGACTAATTTGGGCGGATATTTGGAGACGAGATTATTAAGGTGGAAGAACTTTATTGACACATTTAACATTAGCGTCGCGCATTTGGAAGTTTGTGCGATTAAATATAATAGTTGCAATTTATTCCCCTTGCCCCTTAAATCTGGGGACCTTAAACAAACTAGCAACTTGCCAGTATTCAATGGAAAGGAGCATGCTAAATATCAAAAAGTCTGACAGATTAAAAAATATCGTCATTAGAAACAAAACAAAAACGACTGATGTAATAAACAAAATCAAAAGACTTAAATGGCGATGGGCTGGTCACTTGGTAAGAGGACATGACAAATGGAGCAAAAGGGTGACATGGTGGTACCCAAGGGAAGGCAAAAGGAAGAGAGGCCGACCACAGAAAAGGTGGGATGATGACATCAGACAAGTGGCAGGAGTCACATGGAACAGAGTGGCTCAAGAAAGGAAGGAACGGAAAAGGTTGGAGGAGGCCTTTGCCGACTGGCAAACAGATCTAGGAAAGATAAGCAAGCAACAAATACTAGCTTAAGATTAAGATTATTAAGTTTAAGATTTTAATGTTAATTATTTATATACATTTAAAAATCTACTGTACTAAGTTAAGTTAGCTATTGTACTAAGATCTGATTAAAAGGCTATATTATTATTATTATTAATTTATATGAGCACTAACGAATTGAAAGGTTTTGATTGAGAGGTACTTAGGCTGTAGTGGAGGCTTAGGTTGGAGTGTTCCGACCGCCTTCAGCTTTTGGGAGTTGAGATTTCCTCGAACCTTAACTTTGGGCGGTTCATTGAGTCCAAGGCCAAGGTGGCTGCCAGGAAACTTGGCGTTATCACAAAGGTCCGGCAGTACTTCACACCTGGGCAGCTTCTAATGTTATACAAAGCACAGGTCCGTTCGTGTGTGGAGTACTGCAGCCACATTTGGGCTGGTGCTGCCAAGTGTCACCTGGCCACTTTGGATTCAGTGGAGAGACGTGCAAAGAGGCTGATTGGTGACCCTGATCTAACTCGAGTTGGTCGCCAAAGCCGAGAGCACAGGCGTAGAGTAGCCAGCCTTTCGGTGTTCTATAGGATGCATTTCGGGGAGTGTGCGAGGGAATTGCATGATTTAATTCCCCCATCTCCGTTCCACCAGCGGACGACCCGTCGTATGGCTGGTTTCCACCCTTACGTTGTTAACACCACTACGATCCGGACGAAGCGTTTTGCCTCCTCCTTTATACCGCGTACATCGAGGGACTGGAATAATTTGCCAGCGGCGGTGTTTCCGTCGGACTACAATTTGAGTGTCTTCAAGGCTAGAGTGAATAGGCTCTTAATAAACTAGTGCGCTTTACCATCAACGATTGCGTCACTGCTTACCATCAGGCAGGATTGCGGTCAAGCGCTGGTTTATAATATTAAAAAAAAAAAAAAAAAAAGTAAGAAGTGAAATTTTTGGAGTGAGTAATCTTTGTGCGCTGTAGTCGGACACGGTTTTTTGTCAATTATACTATATGTTTTGTCAAGTGTCTATTGCGTGGTTTATTTAAAAGTTAGAGATGAGTCCTCATTTATCCTTTGACTAGCGGCCGCCAGTGACTTCGTTCGCGTGGAGTCAGTTATGCTCCGCTCCTATTGGTTGCAGTGTAATGTTATATAGCCAATAGCCTTCCTGGATTAATGGACTTTCCAACGCAAAAAGAATTTTTCAAAACGGATTGGGTGTTCCCGAGGACAGCCTCCGTGGCGTGGCGGTAGCGGACGCGGCCGCTGCGCAAGGTGGCGGGGTTTCGATCCCCGCGCAGTGCAAGTATTTGTATGCATGAATATGAATATTTGTACTGGTCTAGTCGTGCCTCGGAAAGCACGTTAAGCCGTTGGTTCCGGTTGCCTTACGAACATCTAGTGGCAGTCGTTACGGGTTGTTGGAGCCCTCAAAAGTCCTACAATTGGTCTAACTGCAATACTTCGATGTCGCCTTCGGGTTGTGGAGGTCAGACGGCAGTCGCTTCATGGAAAATGTCGAAGTTTAGCCATATCAACAGTTCGACTGGTAAAGCGAACCCCAGACTCCAAAGCTGAAAAGGCTTCGGATGCGACTGGGATTAACACTGGGATGATGATGGATTAGGAGTTCCCGAGATTGGCGCGTTCAAACAAACAAACAAACTCTTCAGCTTTATATATTAGTATAGATTAGTAATCAGGGGAGTTCATACATGTTCTGCGAGATTTCCAGGGGGTGGGGGAAAGGCAGCTGCCCCCTACCCCCCCTGGATACGCCCATGCTGCGCTCCATAACTCAAGTAGCGGATGTTGGAGGAAAAACAACCAGGCTGAAGTGGAAGAGGGCTGGACACGTTTCGCAAATCATCCCCGGAGATGGGTAAAGATTCACTAGGCACCCGACGGAGGCCATCACCGTCGCGGTAGACCACGGCCAAGATGGTGTGACGTTCTGGTAACGTTCGCAGGGCCAACATGACCAGAGATAGCGCAAGACAGAGAGATTTGGAAGAAATAAGAGGAGGCCTTTGCCCTGCAGTCATCATCATCATCTCAGCGTTAATCATAGTCGCATCCGACGCTTCTTCAGCTTTGAAGTCTGGGGTTCACTTTACCAGACTAACTGCTGATTTTGGTTAAACTGCGATATTTTCCGTGAAGCGACAGACCAGTGCAAATATTCATATTCACGCAAAAATAAAACATACAATGTGACAGATTCAGTGAGCCACAAACTACGTATTTTGTGGCTCTGGAGTGACATTTTACGATGAGGATGTTAGAAAGTTACATAAGTGATAATGCATTAATTACTAATCTTTTTCTTTATTTTTTCTGCCTTAAATTAATTTAAAGCCTCCAGCCGGGGGCATCTAAAAACTAAGCGGCAACACAAAAAGGGCACCCCCTGTGGACCTCGGCTTAGTCATTTTTCTAAGTTATCCCTGTTTAAATACTTACTCTTATTCAGTTTTCCTTCAATGCAAACTTTTTTAGCAAAAGTATTCTCAACGGCAAAAGAACAAAATTCAATTTTCTCCGTTGCACTTTTTGTCCTCACTGTACATTACACAGACAAGCACTTATCTGCACAGTGTACGCTCGATTGAAGGTTGCACTATCCATAACTTTAGCCTTGTTACCGTTTTCCATCTACCCAATGTGTCCATCTCTAGTCTCAACCACATACAATATTTTGGAGTGTGTGTTTTGCAGTGTCTCTTGTGTTTCGTTTTTGAATCGCGTGTGTTTGCCGAAATTGGCCAACATTTGACTAGCAATGGCTAATCCTCTTTCTTCATCTATTAGAGAGATATTTACGTACTATGACGATCCATGTCGATGCTTCACTTGACTTGAGGACTTGATATTTTTATCTGCAAAAAGGTTTGCATGATTCTGTAGTAACTATTTATGGTCACAATTGTAGGAGAAAGATTTCTTAAACTTAGCTTCTTACAATTAGACACTAATTATTGATTTATATATTTGCTAATAAGTTTTCGAACATATGAAGCAATGGATATTAGTTTACCTTCAAAATGTTAAAAATATGTGCATACGTGTTACGCAATACGGGTTCTTTCCAACAATATTATTGTCGTGAATCATAATGTCTTTTTTTTTTCATTTATTAAGTTAGTTTTGAGTGTTCTTGGTTATCAAGTTATTTATTTTATTATTTATGAACACTCAACAAAATATATAGGTAAGGATAAGACAAAATTAAGATCTGAGTACAAAGGTGTTGCTTATTTCTTAAAAAATTTCTTCCAGCAGACCTGCGAAAGGAGAAGTAAAACAGAAATGTAGACAATACTGTGTAAGATTTTTTTTGAAATACTTCAATTTTATCAATCGAAGCTTGAAAAAGGACTTCAATTCCGTGTTGTTTAAGTAATAAAATAAATAAACACTTTTATTACATACAATAATTATGTTCAAATTATATCGTTCATCAAAATCCGTAATAGAGTTACATAAGGGCGCTGCGGATTATGGCAGACTGTTTACTTAACTAATGCACGCCATCTAGCCACAGGCTCGGTAAACAATGGCTATACCATTGCATGATCTATTGTTTTTGTCTGCAGGATTATTGACGATGCAATTAAAAATTGCTTGTTGCTTTTATGTGGCTTTTTGGTGACGGGATTACATTTAGTATTCATATTTTTTGAAGGTTTTGCTTCTTCAATGGCCACGACTTAAGAGGTCGTAACTTGGAACCGTCTGGGTTATATTATGTCAATTATAACATCACCACTGCTCTTAAAACGGAAAAAAATATCGTAAGGTCGTTGTTAAATTCGAACACGTGTTTCATCCGCTAATACGCACTGGGTCCGAGTAGTGTTTGAAGACTAAAGACAAGTTAGGCCTGGGTGTTAGGCAAGTCCGGCCTATAGTTGAGCCAAATTCGATAAAGAATAGAAGTAAACAAACCGTTGCTAGGCAACGAGTAGTTTACGCTTAAAAGACAGATGTTAACAACCTTTTCTACATACACGATTTTCATTAAAGTAATAATCCTACTTCCTACTAATCTAAACAATTTATTTATGTTTAGATATTTATGATTTGCATAGAACGCTTAACCTATTTGAATAAAATATGACATACATGTAAGCTAATTTCCTAATGAGTTAAATTTTTTGATACATATATATTATAATTAGTCCATTTTTGAAAATATTACAATGCACGTGTTATGTAGTTGATTTAAAAGTAATTAAAATACGCAAAATTGTATTGACAAATGCCTCAACTTTATTCATTGGTTGAATTCCACAAAATGTGTTTTATATCTGGATTTCATCCATCTTTCTTTTTTTGTAGGGCTATCACGTAAAATTAATGTCGACACTTTTTAATGGTTTTTCGAAATACCAAGTTATTATGCATGTTATTTTAGTGATTCTATTGAAATATGCTGCAATAGGAATTATTAATAAATAGCTAGCATGTAAAAGTCGATAATCATGTAAATAACCGGAGATTTATAAAATGTGAGTTGTGATAACCCTAAATTGGTTTGTTTACCTGTAGTCTTTATGGAGCTTGGCGGGAATATAGGTAAGTCAAATTTTTAGAGTTAGTAATCTTTATGGCGCTATAGTCGGACATGGTGTTTTTGGCAATGGGGAAGAAAACGCAAAGCTATTTGCAGATGTCGCTGATGGCGTTTCACTCATAACAATTAGCTGTCAGTCGTACCACGTTTTATGTTGAGGTTTTTTTTGTGTTTGCCGAGTTTTTTTTTAGGTAAAGCAGAGCAATGTATTGTACATAGACTGTTTCAAGTTAAAAAAGGAGTTAAAAGTCTAGAGGAGCTTCAGTAAAAAGACGTAAAGCTGATCTAATTACCAGGCAAATAACAATGCCCAGACTTTAAACTGAATGCAGACTTGTTAGTGTTTAAAGTTACATTAATTTTGTATTACCTAGGTTTAAAGTTTCTTTAGTTATATTTAAGTAAATATTAGTATGTATTATTGCCATATTTTGAAAGTTTCAACCCTATTAACCTAAAATTATTAGGTATCCAGACTTGAATCGTATGACCGGTATTAACTTCGAGGTTCCTCAAGAACAAGAAATTCAAGAGAAAGAATTGATTTACCGCCTCCAGAAAGCTATAGAGATATCAACATAATCTTTATTGAAATCTATTTATATTTTGTTCTAAATTGAAATGTATATCTTTAGGGAAAGAGTGATTTCCATTATTATTGCAACAAATTGCTACACAACGCGGCATATTTTTTACATTTTTATAAACAACGTAAACTCGAACAAATTACAATGGATTTTGACAGTTTATTTGGGTCAAACGATATCAGCGCCTCTAGTGGCGAGATTTGTCAGTTTTCTTCCCCGGTACACCGTGCATTTTGTCAGTGTCTACTGCGTAATTTATTTAAAAGTTAGAGATACGTCCTCATTTGTACTTTGTTTAGTAATCAGGGGAGTTCATACATTTTCTGCGAGATTTCCAGGGGTATTATGTCGCATGTAAGCACAGCCCTGTGCTTCGCACTTAGTTTTCGCTTAGTGTTGATTTCGATTAGTTACACTTAGGATTGTAGCGTGATATTAGATATAATATATAGGAATAACTTTTCTAAAGTTATATGTACTTTTTAAGTATATCTTGGACACCAATGACTGATTAAAAGGCGAAGGATATCATCTTGAGGAAGCCTGGAGATAAAGTCTGAAATCGCCAACCCGCATTGAGCAGAGGCCTGTGCCCAGCAGTGGGACGATAAAAAGGTTGATGATTATGATTAGATATAGGTACATATCTCTTTTTTTTTTATTAGTTATAAACTAGTGCTTGACTGCAATCCCGCCTGATGGCAAGCAGTGATGGATTCGTTGATGGTAAAACCCACTAGCTTATTAAACCTATTCACTTAAAAAAAACTGAGTGAATAGGAAGGAAGACGGCAGTTGAGCGAGGTGATGCAATGTTTAACCCAACAACACGACCAACGATGCTGCGCCAGAGGATGATCTGGAGACCCTCCACGACGAAACTCCCGACACAACAACATTAGGCACATCGTACCCGGTACACATCGCAACACAACTGCTCAGACCCGTCCTCCGTACGGCTTCACCAGACATTATGCCGGAACACGACGAATCGCTTGGCGGCAAGACTTTGTCTGGTGGGTGGTAACTTATGCTGATGTTGTTGCCTACCACCAAGAGAACAATATAGATACCTTTTCCTGCCTATAGCCTTCTTAAAAATGGAGTTATGAAATGTATTGTTTTATATACAAAATAAAATGAAACAGAAAATGTTATTAGCATATAAATGTCTTTTTGTTTCGTTTTTTCTTTCTAAGTAAATAACTTATTGCTACTTTCCCGCCCAAAGGCTGGCTAAAATATGTTAAAGCAAATCGTATTAGCAATGATTTATTTGTCCGCTTGTGACTTGGGGGTAGTTTCACAAGTCACGGCTTATAATGCTTGGACACTGTCTGCGATAGATATATCTCCATGTATCTGTCTTAAATATATTGTCTTGTCATGTCTAAAAGTATGCAGTTTATTTGATTTTAGTTGAATAGAATTGTTTTTTTTTTATTAAGATGTTATTTTACATAATATAAGCTTATATTTAAAATAAATTTATGTACATGTGTATATCTGAAGAAAAAAAAAAACGCAAAGAAACACAGAATGTCAAAATATTCATCTCCATCCCTGTCAAAAATAACAGTGGCCAAAAGGCTAGCAGCATTTCCGCGTTGTATTTAAAACATTCAAAAACGAGTCACATTCTCAACCCTAGCTATAGCAAATATAAAAAAAAAAGTAAAGCAAAGGGAAATCAGAGCGGCATTTTTGACAGTTTGACACTCAGATCAGGGACCCTAGTCGAAAATTACAATGGTGGATCAGTGGTCTCATAATTATCAATTTTGACAAGTCTCGTAATGTAACAAAATTGAGTCATTATGACTTTCCAATGGTCAATCACTGACACTCCACTCCATAATAATAAATGTTCAAATTGAATATGTAGTTTTTTAGAAAAATGATGTTAAGTGACATATTTGCTAAGTTATGGTAGAACGACCTCGCGGCGGCGAGCGATGGGCAGCTCGCCGCCCGGTAAGGACCAGGCCCGGGTCGACGGCACGTTGTTTCACGCGCGCCTCAAAGAGATGTCAGCTCATCGTGACGGGGTCCACGAAGGCCGATGCTTGGGTCAGGGTTGCGGGTTGGGCGCCCCTACCGTTGGGTACGGGGCAAGTTGCGTCCCTGGGCGCCCCCACTGGTGCAAAGTATGCAACCCCAGCTGCTAGAGGCGGTGGTATCCACCCTCTTCCCTGAGCGGGCGAGACATGTTCCCCCGGCGATGGTCTCACCCTCAGCCACAGACTCTCCAGAAGAGGAGGGCACCGATGTCCCCGAGGTGACGCAAGCAGAGACGGGAGCGGCCGTGTCGCGACTCCGGGCCAAGAATAAAGCGCCCGGACCCGACGGAGTTCCTGGCCGAGCTCTCGTCCTGGCTCTGAAGGAGCTAGAGCCCCAGCTGAGGGGGCTCTTCACGGCATGCTTCGGGCAGGGTCAGTTTCCCAGTGTGTGGAAGGAGGGGAAGCTGGTCCTGCTCAGGAAGGAGGGGCGCCCCGCGGACTCGCCGTCCGCGTATCGGCCCATAGTGCTGCTCGACGAGGCGGGCAAACTTTTTGAGCGTATAATCGCAGATCGCCTCGTCGGCCACTTGTGCGGAGACGGGCCGAACCTGGACGACAACCAGTTCGGTTTTCGTCGGGGGCGCTCCACCATAGACGCAATCATGCGCGTGAGAGCCCTGGCGGAGGATACGGTATCCCGGGGTGGGGTGGTGTTGGCGGTGTCTTTAGACATTTCCAATGCCTTCAACACCCTACCCTGGAGCTGTATTAGGGAGGCCCTGAAATACCATCGGGTGCCTCCCTACCTCCGCCGCATAGTAGGGGCTTATCTGGAGGATAGATGCGTCATCTATCAGGGACGTGACGGTGCCGGTCGGCACCAAATGTCGTGCGGTGTTCCACAGGGATCGGTCTTGGGACCGCTCCTGTGGAATATCGGCTACGACTGGGTGCTGAGAGGCGAGCTCCCGTCGGGCGCCGACTTGACGTGTTATGCGGACGACACGCTTGTCACTGCCCGGGGAGCTCGCACAGGGAAGCGACGTTGATAGCCACGGCTGCGGTGTCACAGGTGGTGACCCGCATCCGGCGCCTGGGCCTGGAGGTGGCCCTTGACAAGTCGGAGGCCATGGTTTTCCATGGCCCCCGGCGTGCGCCGGCGCCGGGATCACATATCATGGTCAGTGGTGCCCGGATAGCTGTCGAGTCCACCATGAAGTATCTGGGATTGGTGCTCGACAGCCGATGGGAATTCGGACCCCACTTCCGGCGGCTGGCGCCCAAGCTGATGGGTGCAGCAGGCGCGCTGTCAACGTTGCTTCGTGCCCAATGGCCCATGGACCTGGGCCGGAACACTCGCCATTCTGCGCAAGCCGCAGAGGGCGATGGCCGTCAGGGTCGTCCGCGGGTATCGCACGATTTCCTACGAGGCGGCTTGCGTCCTGGCCGGATCCCCGCCCTGGGACCTAGAGGCGAAAGTACTCGCGTCATTATACCGATGGCGTGAGGAAGAGCGGACGGGGCTCCAGTCCGGCGCAGCGGCAGATCGAGCTGCGCCGAGAGGAGCTCCGTCAGGTCCTGGTGGCGGACTGGCGGCAGAGGCTTATGCGCCCTACCGCCGGCCTCGCTACCGTCGAGGCGATCCGGCCAGTACTCGACGACTGGCTCGGGAGAAGGCACGGCTCCCTGTCGTTCAGGGTGACGCAGGTGCTGTCGGGGCACGGCTGCTTCGGCAAGTACCTGTGTCGCCTAGGCAGGGAGCCGGACGCTCGGTGCCACCACTGCGTCCAATGCGGGAAGGATACGGCGCAGCACACGCTCTCCGAGTGTATAGCTTGGGAGGAGCAGCGCCGTGTCCTCACAAATGAAGTAGGAGGTGACCTGACGCTGCCGGCAGTAGTGCGGAGGATGGCCGGCAGCGCAGAGTCGTGGGACGCGGTGGTGTCCTTCTGCGAGGACGTGATGTCGCAGAAGGAAGCTGCGGAGCAGGAGAGGGAGATCTCAACTCCCTTCCCGGGCCGCAGAAGACGCACCGGGCGCCGAAGAAGGGCGGATAACGCCCTCTTCCGCCCCCCATGAATGGGTCCAGGGGCGAGGGACATGGGGAAGTCCCCGCCCCCTATTCGATGGACCCCGCGGCGGTGGCGCGCGCGAGTGTCAGCGTGCGCCTCTGAGGCGATGCACGGGGTAGCTTAACACCCCACTACCCCGTGCCGGAGACGAGGCCCGGACAGATCGGGCCAGGACGAGAGTGTGGGGCTGCGGAAGAATTTAGACTCCCGCGGCCCCACGCGCGCTCGTGATAGAAGAGACACCGGGGTGGTTTTAGTCAGTAAAAGTCTGACAGACCCCGTCGCCCACCCTAGGGCGGCGGACATCCTATGAGGATTTCCACCCCGAAAAAAAAAAAAAAAAAAAGGGTTGCGGGTTGGTCCAAAGAGAACCCGTGGTCCTGGCGCAAAGTCAAGTCAAGGAACATAGGTGGGTTTTAATCAGTAAAAGTCTGACACACACTCCTCCCAAAGCGGGAGAGGTCCTTTGATGATTTCCTATCCACACAAAAGGAGGAAAATCTTGTAATTAAAAAAAAAAAACATTCTAAATGTGGTCTGTCTCAATCTGTTAAAAATGCCTCTAGTTTTTCACATGTTTTTGACATTGTTTGTCGCTAAGAAGAAATTTCGATTAGATTTAGAACGTTTTTAATAATAGAATTGGCGTTGGATAGTAAATGTTCTAAATAGATATTTAGAAGAAGAATAGACTTATTCTTGTACCTAATTAGATAATTAGGTACAAGAATAAGTCTATTCTTCTTCTTCTTCCTCGGTCTATAAAGGTCCACTGCTAGACATGGCCTGGGTCCAAGGATTTTCACAATAATCTGTCTTGTGCTGCCCGCATCCATCGGTTTCCAGCGACCTTTATCAGGTCATCGGTCCACTTTGTAGGTAAGTAATAAGTTTCTAAAATCTGCTATTCCAAAAAAAATGTTGATGTCCCATAAGAAAGTCATCATGCATGGGATATTGTTGCGTATGACTAACTGACATGGAAATGATTAGTCATAGCTATGATTCAGTATAAACCTTGTAGGCGTAGGCTTGTAACCTTAACATCCACGAATGGCACATTCACAATATTCTTTTGCATATCTACGACCAATGACATATTTTTGCAAGGAACCGCAAAGTTACGCAAGCTTTTGCTTTTTTTATAAATAATAAACTAGTGCTTGATCGCAACCCGCCTGATGGTAAGCAGTGATGCAATCGTTGATGGTAAAGCGCGCTAATTTATTAAGAGCTTATTCGCTCTAGCTTTGAATAAACTTATATTGTAGTCCGACGGAAACATCGACTGGCAAATTAATACTTAAATCAATTAAATTAAGGTACAAATTGCAAAGATCGACACTCACTGGATGCCTGAGGGAAAACATCGCCGTTGAGGTAGGCGATGGCAAAAACTGTTTGAAATAAAAACAATTACAGGAACCTATGAAATGTCACAAATTATCTGATAATGTTTGTTCGAGTCAACTTGGCCAAAACTTGTGCAGTACTGGGAAAAAGTAAGGCAGTTGCATTAGTTGCACGTTATAGGTGAAAAAAAAACGTTACAAAATCAACACATTGAGTCTATAGCAAAAAAAAAGAAACACAAAATTTTAACTCAAGATCAAAGGAAAACTAACACTTACTCTATTATTTTTAAGTATTATTCTGATTGCAGATAAAACAGCACACTTGATACCAAAAAAAATGTGACACCTACAAAAATAAAGGACAAGTGCAAACGTGTTAACTCAAAGACCGAAGAGACTTATAGAAAGGAAATCCTTAAACAAAACACTGGAGTGTAACGTCGAAAACAATAATTCTTCATTACTGTTTTGTATTGGGGTAACTAATGGACGTGCGCTTTAAAAAAGTGCGATGTTTTAGTTTTTATACGACTTTAGGGGGATGTTTTAAAAGGTACCTTATGTTCCGAACATAACATACAAGCTTATTATTGTCCCACTTTAGAGCAAAGGTCTTTTCCTGCATACAGAAGACACAAATTATAGGTGTGCATTTTTATGTGTATTGCACAAACTACTAATCACTTGCTCGACAGTATCCACTATTGCTAAGTTAAAAAAAATAAAAATGAGTATAGTTCCATAGTAAAAATTATTCTAATCTATTCTATAAAAGACACAAAATAAAACCATTTTAATTCAAAATTCTATATAGACACTAAATCAAAATTGATCCCCCATCATTCCGCCGAACAGGCTATTGCGCAAGTGGCACATTCAACTTATCGGCATATTGTCCAAGTTTCGAGGGAACGTGCAGGTGTACACGAGGGTGGCACTTTTTGTGGCCGCCAGTGTAAGCGTAAAATAGGAGCCGACTTAATAAGTGGTTATTTAGCAGGATAATGCTTCGAAATTTGGATTAATTCGGGTGGAGTTTTTGGTCGTTAGTGTAAGTAGATTATGGTAATGTCGGTCCTATTTTTTGGAATGTGTAATAGTTTGATTAATTACTTACTCCTATCACTGACTTTACAGTATGTTAACTAACAGAGGGCGTTCCCGTTAACCCGAAATAGTATAGCATACATACATGCTAAAAAAAATATTTCCATTCCAAAACAAAATGTTTTAAAATTTTTTCCAATAAGAAAATATTCAATAAAAATTTTAAATTGACATGTAAAAGAAACACACTGTACACGCGAACATGAAAGACGGCAACATCGCAATTTATTTATACATGACGACTACTATTTTGATTTAAAACAGGAGGTTTCAAATTTATTTCCAATTAGATTTTTTTTTTTATTCGGATTTTTTTATGCTTATTTTTCTATGCTGATATTTTTATTTTAATCTATTAATAATTAATGATATATTAAGGAGTTTAAGGGAACGCCCTCTGTTATTTAACATACTGTATATCTGTTTATTAAGGCAGATCACAGCAGCGTGATTATGTAACTGTCTAACCGTGGCAACTTAAATGAAGTGTCGTGGAGTGTACTGTTATTCCAATAATGTTAGAGGTTGACAATATCGAAAGATTAAAATAGTATCCAGGGAGTTTTTTGCCCGTTCTTCTCCTAAGGTACCTACTCTTTGGAATGGGCGACTAGCTTCACCTTACTGACTGACGGACCTCCTGACAATTCAAAAGTGCCTTTACTGGTTTATTTAAAATAAATTCTTTGATTTTAATTTTGATTGACAGCTCACTCATCGATCATCATCATCGATAGGCGGTTAGTAATTTTGGTTCTAGAATAAGCTGGTTTTCTAACGATGTTTTCTGGTAATTCGTTTCATTTATTCCCTACTTACGTTTCGTACGGAGGACGGGTCTGAGCAGTTGTGTTGCGATGTGTGCCGGGTACGATGCGCCAAATGTTGTTGGGTCGGGAGTTAGCTCGTGGAGGGTCTCCAGATCAATTTCTCTCAGGCGTAGAATTGTTGGTCGTGTTGTTGGGTGTGACATTGCATAACCTCGTTCAACTGCCATCTTCCTTCCTATTCACTCAACATTTTTGAGTGACTAGGCTCTGAATAAACTAGCGCGTTTTACCAACAACGATTGCATCCCTGCTTACCATCAGGCGGGATAGCGGTACTAGTTTATAATTATAAAAAAACCTACTTACGCTCAGTTTTACCACTAGGGTAATTTACATGAAATTCTGAGCATACTTTTGTTTTTTTTTTATCACTTTCCAAAAGTGTAAACCCTGCCATAAGGTTTTTGAATAAAATTACCACACATAATTAGATCGCATAAATAATTGGGTGTGCCATATTGACTGCATTCACCCCTGTTTTATCTCATTTCAATCTAGGTTTCAGACTTATTAGCAGTTGTTATAATTATTTGTTGCTATATTCAAAGTTTTATTAATACTTATTAAAAATGGCATGTGCAAATGATTTAATGAACCTTTTTTTGGAAGTATAGAGGCTACTCTCCATACTTACTTATTTCAGAACTAGCTTTCCGCCCGCGGCTTCGCCCGCGTGGAATTCGGTTATATCGCGCTTTTTAGATTTCCCTCAGGAATATTATTTTTTTCGGAATAAAAAGTACCCTATTATTTAATCCGGACTTCCAACTTTACGTCTGCAAAATTTCAAAGCAATCGGTTCAGTAGTTACGGCGTGAAAGCGGAACAAACAAACAAACTCACTTTCCCATTTATAATGTTAGTAAGGATGTAAAGATGGTCACCCATCCACAGATCAACCGCGACAAGCACAGCTTGACCTGATCAGTCCACCTGTGGGACTGTTATTATTACTGTTAACATTGCATATATCCCAATTGCAAAGCGGGATAAAACAAGAATGTGCTCAGGGATGCCTCACAGTACGGTACATGCTAGGCAACAGTACCTATTATATTGTAAGTAAATGTAGCAACCCGTTTCAATAATATTTATGCACTTACAAAGAATAAATGTAGGGTTGTAATACGAGAATGGCTACTTCGCTTAAACTATAGTCAAACTGAAAAATTACTTTATGTTTGCAGTAAAAAACACAGCAACTCCTCAACTCCTCTACACCTACTGTACATGCATCACACACCCACGTCCCACACACACTAATATTCTACACACTCATTCCTCACTCCTCAATGTGGTAACGTACTTATACTAAATAGTTTAATTTTCCCTGTAAATTCTTTTTAAGTTTATATCAATCATTCATATTCATTAATGTTACAGATCTTTTGCTTTAAACAATAAATTATGGTTCAAATAATTAAGTGTGGAAGGCGCTGACGACTGTGTGACACAGTTTATACTAGTATAGTCGTCAACGTTATCTCTTACAAATAAGGAATGTATTTACTACCATGATTTTTCTTAATACAGGCTATTTCATAGCCTAGCAAGGAGAACAGTACGTCACCCACTTGATTGTCAGAAATGTAAAACTACCCACTATGTAAAAAAATGTAAAATGTACTACAATCTGTCTTCTATATAAATAAAGATTATTATTATTATTATTATTATTATTTTGTACATAGACTAAGAGAAATTTGTAATTCTAGGAGTGATCAATAAATTATTATTATTATTATTTTAACTCCACAATTACATACTTAACCATAAAAGTAAAGTTTTTATTGTTTCATAACCTAAACTCATTTAATAAAGCTGAAGAGTTTGTATGTTTGTTTGAACTCGCTAATCTCAGGTCCGATTTGAAAAATTCTTTTTGCGTTGGATATCTCATTAATCCAGGAAGGCTTTACGCTATATAACATTACGCTACGACCAATAGGAGCGGAGCATATAAAAGAAACATATCGAAACCTACGCAGGTGAAACCGCGAGGCGAAGCAAGTTATTAATAACTAGCGGCCGTCCGTGACTTCTTTCGCGTGTAGTTAGTTAATATTCTTAAAGCCTTAATGGGCTATCAAAAGCAAAAATATTTTTTTAGATCGGATCAGTGGCTCCTGAGATTAGCGCGTTCAAAGAAACAATTCAAAAAACTCTTCAGCTTTTTATGTTAGTATAGATAAAACAATAAAAAAAAAACAAAATTTAATCAAAACAAAATCTAATCTCAAAAATAGCACCCAATATAATATCCAATAAAACAATACTCCATACAAAATAACGACGCTCTAAGAACATAAACAGCGCACCTATTAAACCGTCTGTCTGTCTATGCGTACTTTATGTCCATTCATCACGAACGAACCGTCACTTCCTACACACGAAAGCACTTAGAAACGTAACAATCATCGCTTAGAAACATCGCCATATGCGCAAGACAACTGCATACGCCCACCGGTCAAATTTGATTTACGCGTGAATTACATGTCATAACCTGTATGCTCATATTGCTCATTTTACCCCGACCTCCCCTTTAAATCATGCCACAGAGTACAAATAACCCGAGAAATAAAATTGAGGAACTGAATTTTAATAATTATTTTTGTGGATATTTTTTTAGACTGTAGCGTTAAAAGGGAGGTGAGGGCAAAATATGACACCCACGTGTTAGCGTGGGTGTTATAAAATAACTCCCTTTTCCAGTCAAGTGCACCTTTGTTCATATCGATAATGCATTAATTTGAATATTCGCGGTGTCATATGTCAAATGGTTTGTAATTTTCTGTTTGTTCTTTTTTTATTATTTAATGTGATTTTCCACAGAAGTGTAATCAAGGTGTGCGTTTGTCACGATTGATTACTTTGTTAAATTATATAAGTAGGCTCGGAGCAAAATATGGTATTAGAATAATGGTTTTTGCACCTGTGGTCTTCAGTTAAATTATTAGGTACATAAACCTAGTAATTTAAATGAAGGTCACAAGGATTGAAATGAAACAATGCATTGACAGTTATAAGAATACTTATTGACATTTTAACGGAGTATTATTAAACGTATTATTTAAACAAATGTCTGGTGAAGCCGTACGGAGGACGGGTCTGAGCAGTTGTGTTGTGATGTGTGCCGGGTACGATGAGCTTCGTGTTGTTGTGTCGGGAGTTTGGTCGTGGAGGGTCTCCAGATCAATCTCCCTCTGGCGCAGCATCGTTGGTCGTATTTTAGGTATAACATTTCATCATCTCGCTCAACTGCTGTCTTCCTTACTATTCACTCATATAAGGGCGTTAAATAACTAGTAAGCCCATTAAAACAACAATTTCCAACAATTTAAAAGATTTTGGCAATTCCTATAATAATTCCTGTTCATAATACACCGTCATTCATAATACACCCTTCGTATAAACCATAGCATAACTCAACGTCACTAAGCAGGTGAGTTCATTAGAGATTACTTATGGTAATTTGAAGTACGCCGTACAACGCCATCTGTTGACTGTGTCGATTACAATCAGACTACGCTCAGCCAATCATATTGTGCAAGTGACGTGCGGAATAATTTTTGAATTAAAAGGATTATTTATTGTTGAGAATTATTTTTATTTCTATGTTAGTTTGTTTAGGATTTCTAATAGCTAGATTTGTAGAGATGACAGCCTCTGTGGCGTAGCGATAGCGAACGCGGCCGTTGTGCAAGGAGGCGCGGGTTCGATCCCCGCATAGTGCAAATATTTGTATGCATGAATATGAATATTTGCACTGGTCTGGTCATGCCTCGGAAAGCACGTTAAGCCGTTGGTCCCGGTTGTTCACGAACATCTAGTGGCAGTCGTTACGGGTTGTTGGAGCCCTCAAAAGTCTAACAATTGGTCTAACTGCAATGCTTAGATATCGCCTTTAGGTTGCGGAGGTCAGATGGCAGTCGCTTCATGGAAAATATCGAAGTTTAGCCAAAGTCAGCTGCTAGACTGGTAAAGCGGACCCCAGACTCCAAAGCTGAATAGCTACGGATGTGACTGGGAGGTTAAAGCTGAGATAATGTAGATTTGTAGACATTTTTCTGCCTTATATTTTACTTTTATCTATTTTTTTTTACTTACAGGACTAAACTGATATTTTTTTCTATCCTTTTCTCAATGAAATAGAAAGAAAAAGATGCATTGAAATTAAATTTAAAAAAAATCAAAATCAAATAAACCAGTTACAGGCACTTTTGAATTGTCAGAAGGTCGGTCAGTCTGTAAGGTGAAGCTAGTCGCCCATTCCAAAGAGTAGGTACCTATGGAGAAGAACGGGCAAGAAACTCCATGGACACTCTTTTAAATTTTCAAGCTATTGTTACAAATATTTGATTACATCATTCATGTTGAAATCAACCGTGTGAGAACGATGCAGAAATAAATTGTACGCTGAGAGCATCACTTATGAAAACACAACAAAAATCAATTCAGAAATTAAAATACGCCGTGGCAGCTAAGAGATGACCAGTCCCTCCGACGGCGTCCGTTCACGAACATGACGAATGGATCAGCATCATTCAGCTCAACCATATTCAAGGGAACCTAATGACCCAACACACACGCCACCATCAGCGAGACATTTGAGTGAGCATGACATACTCTCAACAGCCAGAGCATTATCAAGTCAATAAAAAAGACTAACCCAACAAAAAAAATGCCCTACAGCACATTCGTACATTGTGCTCACACGTTTGCCATGCAATTATACAATACTAAGAAATTGAATCTACACAATGCTAAGATAGTTTTGTCCAAGGTTCAGCAGCTCCAACAGTGTTCCCGAATACTAAGTTTAGCTCCTGTGTAGCTGTACAAGTGCCGAACACCTCTGTCAGCGATACAATTCCGTAACGTACAATATGCTTGGCTACTTAGTGTGTAATACAGGCTTTGAATTAATAACATAATCAATTATATATTAAAACTACAAGAGGAAAAATCAGAGAACAATCAGTGTACAGAAATCGGACGCAGCTCAAGCCCAAGCCTTTTTGTCCTCAATATAATCCTTCACACTATAAAATGCTTTCTGACACAACTTACGTACAATTAAGTATACAATTATTATACTTAATTACAATTAAGTATAATTTGTGAACAAAATAATCAACGCAATTACCTGTCTGTCTTCCCGCTTCTGATAGCAGCAGGGTAATTGCGTAACACATTATCAGTAGCAATGGGTTTAATTTTGACAGTTCAACAACATTCATTGCGTTATGTACTTTGTTGGGCAGACACATTTCCGAACATAGGGAGCAATGTAATAGCAATAAGCTTCAAAATGATTCCAACTGATAGCAATAATGTGTTACGCAATTAGGGTGCTGGTTATATTTAAAGTATACAAAAAATTAATGTAACATCATCATTGTTTTCTTCGACGGGTTAGAAAGACTAGACCTCCGGATTGCCTTTCTCTAGTTATATTAATGCCCCATGTAGTACGAGTGGGGCTATTTATTCCCCGAACTGCTACAGAAATTGAAATTGAAATTTATTATTAAAAACATAGAACAATAATTAATGTACAAAAAGTCAGTTTGTATAGTAATAAAAATCTTAGTAATAACAATCGTAAAATCTAACTTATTGTAGTCTAATACATAATTTATAAATCTATAAAGTTACGATCTAAAACCAATGTTGGGACCACCCGAACTAGGTTTATTTAAACCTGTGTTTCAGGCTATACAAAGATATTTGATGGCTAAAATATAATAATAATCATATTATGACAAAAGTATTTAAGACTAAGCAATGAAAAACTGTCCTATAAACTTAAATAATACATTACACACACTACTCACTACTCATTTTATTTTAGTACCTCTAGCATTTTTTCCGTATCTGTGTAACTGAGGGTTTGTAGATATTCAGTTAGCATCACACAACATTTATTTGAGCTTTCATTGTATATCTTTAGCTGTTTGTTACATTTGTTATATAAATATGGTTCGAGAAATAAATAAAATCTATTAGTGAAAGCAAGTTTCGTCCGTGAGTTAGTGCAAACTAAATCCTTTCTTCTCTTGCCAGAAGGTACAGGGCTAAAACCAATATCAGCGTGCTGGAGTAGTACTATATTCAAAATAAATAACTGGCGTACTGTTAGCACTTTGCATTCACTGTAAAGCTGGTGGGTGGGAAATCTGAAAGGACGAAAGTTAGCGACCTTCAGGATTGCTCTTTGGGCTCGTTCCAAGGGCAGAAGTATAGTTTTAGGGGCACCACCCCAGAAACTAATACAATAGGTAAGAATGGACTGACACAAAGCCGCTTCAACACTTGCCGAATTAAAGTCTGCTATGTTGCGCAAATTTTTAAAAGCGTATGTTTATTTACGTACTCTAGTACATAATAAGTCAACATGTTTACGGAAGTTAAGATTGAGATTGAGACAGAGGAACTACTGATGGAAATACTCAGTATCACTGTGCATGAAGTGGAAAATAAACCCAGGATCTTATAGTCAGCAGTAGCCTTTGTGCTTGCTATACATTTGTTTTACTAATCCGATTATTTAAAAAAAAAAAGCGATACATTATTTATATCATAACAAAAATCAAACGGTAAGCACTTAAGCTTTTAAAATACACATGTGCTCTATTTAACGGATCAGTTAACCCGCACTCACCCTAAGATGCGGATTTGAAAATCGAAACTAAAAATCCGCATGGCGTATTTAAATCCGCAAATAGTGTTTGTAAACTCATGCCCATATTTCACCCCTCGATGAGCGGAGTGAGTTCAAATGTTTGAACTTTAAAAGTGAATCTATTGTAAGTGGCGAGTAAAAGATTTGTGCGAGTTACACTGAGAGAATTTTGTATAACTACTTATTGAATAAACTGTGTTTTTTTTTAATTGTCAGCAAATATTATAAAAGTCGTGGTGGCCTAGTGGGTAAAATACCAGCCTCTTAAGTGTGAGGGTTCGATTCCAGGTCAGGCAAGTAACAGTGTAACTTTTCTAAGTTACATGTACTTTCTAAGTATATCTTGGACACCAATGTGTGATCAAAAGGTGAAGGAAAACATCTTGAACATCTCACCTGGACTTCAAGTCTGAAATCGCCAAGCCGCATTGAGCAAGCGTGGTGATTATGCTCAATCCTACTTTGTATGAGAGGAGACCTTTGCCCAGCAGTGGGAGATAAAAGGTTGATGATGATGATGAATACAACAATATTTTGCAGTTTATGACAAGTCATCGGATGTAATCGCGAACACTGAACTGGGATTCCTGAACAACTAGTTAAATCTTCTAGGAGTGGATTAATTATGGACACCAATGTGTGATTAAAAGGTGAAGTGGTAATGTAATAATTTACACAAAGTAAAGTAGGTTGATTGTGCTAAACATTTTTGTATTATACATATATGTCAAAAAAAATCGGCACAATTTTTTTTTTTTAGATTTATTCGAACGTTACGGCGTGTCATGCACTCAGTGTATCCCAACCTCGCTTACCAACTTAATACCAATAGATAGCTACCAAATGTTAGGCGATATAGATGACGTCATCATGACATTGTAGATCTATGCGAGGGGATGAGCACAAGTGACAGTCATCATACCGTTACACTGAGATTATTGAGGATCCAGGATGGATGGCGGAAAGTCATGGATGGTAGAAGATTTATATCATTGAGAAAAATATTATGTAGTTTGAGTTGATGTGGAAGATCTAAATTTCTGTGACAATCATGCTTCGAGATTTTAATTTGAAATATACAATATGTAAGGAAAACCCTGTCCGATCCGTGAAGGTATTGTTAGGTATCGATAACTGATCCTACAAATGCCTACAAAGTTGAGTTCAATTAAAAAAATCATATTATTTCTCAATACGAGGTAAATTAATACATATGCGGTACGTGGTACAAAATATACCACCGCGTGACGTAATTAGCCCTTACCTTTAATATATCTCAGGAGTTTTGGTAATTTCGAAAAAAAAAATACGCATCTTAATTTTTTTTATTATCTTTATGACGGACTAATTATTTTTTGATTTTCATACCTTGGATACATCATCCCTATTCGTGAGGCTATAGTCTGAGTAGGAATTGATTCTTTTACCCGTATACTTTACGACTTTACTTTTCATTTGAAATATGATGAAAGTAGAATTAGTTATTTATTTAAACAATTTATTTTTAATTTCGTCACAGATACATAACAAATATGGAATTTAAATATGGAACACACGGCGTAATTGTTGCGGCTTATTTCGCTAAAAGAAGTTTACGCTAAATTCCAACTGGCTGTTTAGAAACATGGCCACAGCATTTTTTTAATTACCTACATAGTTTTTTTTTTTACATAAAACTCTTCACAGCTGACAACAGTTCTATTTTTAAAGTTCATTCCGGTCCTTAGGCAGGAAGTAATTTGTATGATTTTTTCCCTCTCTAGGGAGGGAAGCAGCATATTCCACTCAATAAACAGATCACAACAACAGTACTTTCCGAATATGAGAAATGAAAAGTATAGATATAAATATCAAATAAAATGTGTAATGTCCGATTTAAGAAACTGGTAGGAAAGTGTACCACAAAGGCTGCGCCAAAAAGGCTCAGTTCAGCCAACATTTTTATATATTTTTTTTAAAGTTGTTCCACACTAGAAATTACTCCTGTATCACGGGCTCGTTTACAAACATTCAAACTTATACACAAACTGCCAGACCCAAAACAGCTACAGGTAAGTCATGCAAAATGTTCCGTGCGGGAATCAAACCCGTGACCCGCAGCGAAGCAGTCAATCGCTCGACCCAGCACCAACCATGTCGTCTAGTACCAGACACTGGTTATCAACTAATCCTGATGTGAGACTTAAGATTTTACATTTCACCTGTAAGTAAATTAATTTACAATTATTATTTTGAACTGTAATTTTTTGTTGAAAATTAGTATTACAATACAACAATCGTCGTGGTGGCCCAATGGTTAAAACACCAGCCTTTCAAGTATGAGTGTGGGGGTTCGATTCCAGGTCAGGCAAGTACCAATGTAACTTTTCTAAAGTTGTATGTACTTTCTAAGTATATCTTGGACATTAATGACTGATTACAAGGTGAAGGATAACATCTTAAGGAAACCTGAACTTTAAGTCTGAAATCAAGCGTGGTGATTATGCTCAATCCTTCTTTTTATGAGACGAGACCTGTGCCCAGCAGTGCAACAATATTTTGCAGTCTATGACAAGTCTTCGGATGTCTTCACGGACACTTAACTGGGATTCCTGAACAACTAGTTTAATCTCCTAGGAGTGGATATACAGTATGTTAAATAACAGAGGGCGTTCCCTTAAACTCGTTAATATATATTATTAATAGATTAAAATAAAAATATCAGCATAGAAAAATAAGCATAAAAAAATCCAAATAAAAAAAAATATAATTGGAAATAAATTTGAAACCTCCTGTTTTAAATCAAAATAGTAGTCGTCATGTATAAATAAATTGCGACGTTGCCGTCTTTCATGTTCGCGTGTACAGTGTGTTTCTTTTACATGTCAATTTAAAATTTTTATTGAATATTTTCATATTGGAAAAAAATTTAAAACATTTTGTTTTCGAATGGAAATATTTTTATTAGCATGTATGTATGCTATACTATTTCGGGTTAACGGGAACGCCCTCTGTTAGTTAACATACTGTATAATACAGGACAACAATTACATCCATTAATTAATTTAATAAATTTAATTAATAGTTGTCCTGTATTATTATTACAATTTCAATGTAGTTTATCTCTATATATTTTTTGTTTCTTATATAATTTTGGACAAAATAATTGCTTAATATAAAATTTTATTTAATTTTTGATTTTTACTTTATATAAATTTAATTCGTGTTGCTTATATGCGGTATCTGAAATAAATCTATTAATAATAATTTATCATTTATTCTCTCTTCACAAAGTTGATTTATAATAGTGTTATAAATCAACTTTGTGTATATTATTTCATCAAATGTTTGGTTTATCTACGTGATTCAACCTAACCAACCATTTTTATGATTGTATGGCATGTGTAATTACTAATATTGACTAAAAACTTGTTTGTGGAGCAAACTGTTATTTGTAAGTTGGTTATTAATAAATAAATAAAATATATTATCTATACGCCTCTTCGAAACATCAAAATAAATCAAATCTCGTTCATTTTTCCGAAGCAATAATTTCCTTTCTGATTCGATTATGCCATTATAGCATTAGCGTATTGCCAGTCAGCGTGCAGACCATTTTTCTTCCTGTACTTAAGGAACCCCAAAATTTCACTTTGGTGGAATTAGTCTTCATAATCCTGCAGCTAATTCATCACCGTTAGCTGAATGAGTGGGGAGTGATGAAGCGAAATAAATATTATACAGTTTCGATATTATACTTTATTGTACCATCATCATGCCTTGCGCTCGGTTACTGTCGCACTTTATTCAGAAAAAAACTTTATGAAGTGTCTTCTCGCACTTTAAAAAGTTTTTTTTTTGTTTTTTGGCAATTTTTTAGGCTTTCGAACTGATATAGTTTTTCTTTTTTATAATTAAGAACTAAGTAAGTAGTTATGCAATCTAGTTAGTTGATGATACAGGGCGCAAGTTTATTTTAAGAGCCTTATCACTAAAAAAAAACTGACTGAATAGGAAGGAAGATGGCAGTTGAGCGGAGCTGATGCAATGTTTAAACCCAACAATATAACCAACGATGCTGCACCAGGGAGAAATTGATCTGGAGACCTACGACTAAACTCCTGACACAACAACATTTGGCGCATCGTACCCGGCACAAATCGCAACACAACTGCACAGACCCATCCTCGGTACGGCTTCACTAGTGTACGAAATTCCGTCAGCTGATTGATTTTGTAAAAATCTCACCGTAAATGTAGTGAGCTAAGAGTGAGCTCTTAATACTCAACTCACTCCATACTCACTTCAAGTTCGTTTTCACGGATTAATTGGATACAGGAACGCAGTGCTGGTTTACGCTTTTGTCCAACAGCCAAAAATTAAATATTTTTTTTTGTGTTTAGCGTAGGTTTTTTTTTTTCTGCAGGTTCCGAATTCTCCTCAGATTCAAAGTAACGACACAACTGCTTTTTTTTTCTTTCACATCGTAAAGAAACCGACAAAGAAGTACCGAAATAATATATCTCATTCAATATTTTCGGTGTCCACAAACAATCTTCACAGGTATCTACAATAAGGCACAAAATTGACATGTTACCCTCCACACCAATTTATAAAAACGGAAACACTGATACACTGTAATATTCACAGCATTTGGCAACACTTAGCCATTCTTTATAATATCTATGGATCGATGGGACTGCCGTAGACTAAGCGTGAAAGACCAAATAAATAAAAAAAAAAAAATATTTATGATCAAACAAAAAAGACCACCCATTAGCATTTCAAAAAAAGAAAGTCAACCCTAAATTAGCCACGCTTTTTTAGACCACACACAATTCATAATTGGTCTTTTGGACCGGACAAAGAATTGTACGCGAAAATCGGTGCGTGTCACATTGACCGATAAAGTTATAAAATATAAAGGCTTTGAAGCACAATGGGGGTTATAAATTTCAATATTGAGTGTGACTGGACGTTAGTCTACAATGTTGCGGGAACGGTCCTTAATGGTGCCACAAGGAGATGGTTTTATTTACTTTAGTGTAGCGTTTGATTGAGATATTGATGATTTTTTTACAATGATCAGATTCATCATCGTCATTATTTCTGCCGAAAGACGTCCACTGCTAAAACATAGGCCTCACCCAAGGTGGAGAACCTTGAGTTCTCCTTTTTTTTTTTAATAATTATAAACTAGTGCTTGACTGCAATCCCGCCTGATGGTAAGCAGTGATGCAATCGTTGATGGTAAAGCGCACTAGCTTATTAAGCCTATTCACTCAAAAAAAACTGAGTGAATAGGAAGGAAGACGGCAGTTGAGCGAGGTGATGCAATGTTTAATCCAACAACACGACCAACGATGCTGCGCCAGAGGATGATCTGGAGACCCTCCACGACCAAACTCCCGATACAACAACATTAGGCACATCGTACCCGGTCACATCGCAACCCAACTGCTCAGACCCGTCTTCCGTACGGCTTCACCAGACATCATGCCGGAACACGACGAATCGCTTGGCGGCAAGACTTTGTCTGGTGGGTGGTAACTTATGCCGGCGGCTGATGTTGTTGCCTACCACCGGGAAAAACTTCTCTCTTCTCCTTCCTGTATCCAGCGGTTTCCTGCGACCTTCACCAGGTCGTCGGTCCATCTTGTCGGGTGCCTACCCGTCGGCTCCATCGGATATCGGTCCTACGGGCAATTAACTACGTTAAATGTAATAAAGAAATAAATGTATCGCCTTTTACACATCCATCATCTGCCTAGCCTTTTCCCAGCTCCGTCGAGGTCAGCTTCCAGTCTAAACAGGTGCAGCTGAATTTTAAATTGAGCAATATATATATATATACATATATAGAATAATTTTACATAGAGCGACTACTTCCCTAACTCAGTTATTGGGTAATGTTTTTTCTCGATGGTAGGCCATAACATCGACTGCCCGCAGAAGTTACTATCCACCAGAAAAAGTCTTGGCGCCAAGCGATTCGTCATGTTCCGGTATGATGTCTGGTGAAGCCGTACCGAGGACTGGTCTGAGCGACTGAGTATTGCGATGTGTGCCGGGTAAGATGCTTCAAATGCTGTTGTGTCAGAAGTATGGTCTTGGAAGATCTCCAGATCAATCTACCTCTGATGCAGCATCGGTCGTATTGTTGGGTTTAACATTGCATCACCTCGCTCAACTGCCGTCTTCCTTCCTATTCACTCAATTTTTTTTACTTACTTTACACTTAATAAATTAGTGCGCTTTACTAACAACTTTAACCTGACCATTCAAAACATTTCAAAGTCTATAATGGATAGTTAAAACAGTCACTAATCTCTAATACTCCCAAAAGACAGATCTTGGATAAATTAATATAACAGTTAATTACAGCATATTTTTATAGAACATTGACTTTCAAGAAAAAAATTGGTTTATGTGGCTCCATTTTAGAACTAATGAAAACATAGATAAAGGAAATTACAATGATAATAAATATGTAGAAGTATTTAAAAAGGAAGAGACATAATTAACATAGAACAGTGCCCCAAAAGCTGGCAGTATTGCCACGTAGTATGGCAATGCTGATTCTTTGACCAAAAAAGGTGATCTTGGCGATGTCACAAAAAACCTCACAGATTGTTATCTAAAATCGTCATCATCATCTCAGCGTATAGTCCCGGTTGCATCCGCGGCTTTCACGTTGGAGCCCGGGGTCCGCTTTCCTATATATTTGCCTCCATTTGTCACGATCTCTGGCATCCCGTGCTGTGAGATTGTTGGCACGCATGTCATCTCCTATAACGTCAAGCCAGCACTTCTTTGGTCATCTAATTTTTTTTATTTTTTTTTAATAATTATAAATTAGCGCTTGACTGCAATCCCGCCTGATGGTAAGCAGTGATGCAATCGTTGATGGTAAAGCGCGCTGGTTTATTAAGCCCATTCACTTAAAAAAACCTTAGTGAATAGAAAGGAAGATGGCAGTTTAGCGAGGTGGTGCAATGTTAGACCCAGTAACACGACCAACGATGCTGCGCCAGAGGGAGATTGATGTGGAGACCCTCCACGACCAAACTCCTGGCACAACAACATTTGACGCATCGTACCCGGCACACATCGCAACATAACTGCTCAGACCCGTCCTCCGTACGGCTTCACCAGACATCATGCCGGAACACGACGAATCGCTTGGCGGCAAGACTTTGTCTGGTGGGTGGTAACTTCTGCCGGCAGCCGATGTTATGGCCTACCACCGAGAAAATAAATACTGTTAATCATAAAATATATAGTACCACCCATGTGGCGAGACCCGCGTCCACTCGGCACGTGCGCATACAGTCCGAGATTTCAAATTAACGCAATAAAATTAAACCTAACGTATGGCTTCGTAAATTTAGTATGACGACATTTTGCGTACAGTGTTGTCGTTAGTGCTAATGCAAAACACATAAAGTTTATTATTGTGTATTAAATTTAATGCAAATCTCAGTATGAATATCGTTAACTACCGTATGAAGACATTAAAAATGCATTATTAAGTTAAAATTTGTCTAAGAACAAAACCGGTCCAAGTAGAGGTGCTTGGGAGGTCTGTGTCCAGTAGTAGACCTCTTTCGACTGAATATAAAATAGAAAAATATTTGATGTCCAGGTAAGACAATGAGCAGATTCACAGGTTCACAGCATATTAAAACGATATCTTCTCTTCTTCTCAGCCTATAGAGGTCCACTGCTGGACAAAGGCCTCTCCCAAGGCTTTTATTCCATGGGGGGTATTGCCATAATCCCCACGCTTGGCAGGTGGGTTGGGGATCGCAGTAATTTGTTATACCACAGGAGAAGCGCTGCTGCCCGCTTCACTGGTGGGAGATCTCTTAGTCGCCTCTTACGACACCCACGGGAGGATATGGGTTGTACTATTCTAAACACGGGACAAAACGTTATGAGTGGCCTAAAATATTATCAACAGCTAGGTTTGCTATTAAGAAGGACCCATTGGGTCTTAAGTTTGGTCCATTCTTACATGCGACAGATGTGTTCAGATCAATCCCATTTTAGCGTGGTAGCTTACCGATTGACTTTAATTATGTTTGAGATGAAACGGATGGTAGTGTTTCTAATCTGCAGAGTAATTACGAAACACACTATCAGTAACAATGGGTTTCATTTTGACAGTTGAATAATAACATATTATTGCGTTATTTTCGTTGTTGAGCAGATACATTTTTAGAACACAATAAGCATGGATTAGCAGTATGGTTCAAAATGATTCCAACTCATAGATTTAGTGTGACCTCTCAGAACCTCTCAGACCTTATAGAACGAACACTCAAACTATCAAACTGACGAGTTTGATACCCAGAATATTGATGCACAATGGTTCACTGGAAGGACTAAGTGCGGAAACCAAACCCGTAACGTAGAACATACCCAGAATTCTTCGTTCTATAGATTACTTTTTTTTTTCATACTGTTTAAATTAAATTTTCTTTTTGTTACATCACTTTTACCATTTTATCATTTGTTACTGAGAAGCGAGGTCTCCTGGCACAGATATATTAAAAAGTCGTAAGTCGTCCTCCGTGGCGCAGCGGTCAACACGCCTGCCTGTGACGTGGAGGCCCCGGGTTCGATCCCCGGCCAGGTAATGATGGAAAACGATCTTTTCCTGATTGGCCTGGGTCGTGGATGTTTATCTATACATATATGTATCTACTATAATTATAGTATCGTTGAGTTAGTATCCCATAACACAAGTCTCGAACTTACTTTGGGGCTAGCTCAATCTGTGTGATTTGTCCGTATGTATTTATTCATTTATTTATTATTTTTTTATATTTTACATAGAAGAGGTCCCTGTACGATTTATTGTTCAACGTGTACACGTTTTTATTTATTTATTACTAGCTTTCCGCCCGCAGCTTCGCCCGTGTGGAATTCGGTTATATCGTGATTTTTAGATTTCCCTCGGGAATATAATTTTTTTTTTCTAAAACAGGTGGCCTATGTCCTTTCTCAGGGTCTAAAGATTGACTGTGCCAAATTTCATCAAAATCGGTTGAAGACAGACAGACAGAGTTACTTTCGCATTTATAATATTAGTATGGATTTTACTAGTCTTTAATCATTCTTTTGTAATTTACATTTTAATTGTACTCGTATGTTCAAATATTGCATGTGTCACTTAAATAACCTCGTGGAAATCGACACGTGTTCATATTGTCAGCATTAGCATAATATTGATAATATGCTAATTTGAACTGTTTAGTGCCACAAAAATCTCGAACATATGGACAGTCACACGACAGGTGAATTGTAACGTGAATAATTTTGTGTTCCATTTATGAGCGTCATTTATTTCAACTATCCTTACCGAAGGGGTATTTTCCGTGTCCTCGTGGCGGTGATCGGAAGCGATCTCTCGCGGTCGGCCCTGAGCGAGAATGCATGGCAGGCCGCCACCTCCTTCTGCGAAGCAGTGATGCTGGCAGAGGAGGAGGCGGAGAGCAGGTGAGGTAGCGATAATCCCAGCGCCCTCATGCCACTAGCCGCAGCAGGAGATGCTCTGGTCGGGAGATAACATCGAATGCCCGGCCACAAATGACAAATTTCATCCAAATCCGTTAAGTCGTTTTTGCGTGAAAGAGTAAGAAACATCCATACATCTATCCGTTTTCACAAATATCTGAATTAATAAATTAATATTAGTAGGATTTAACAAAAACAATGATGTCCAGCTATCATAATTAAAATTTTTAATATATTTCTAATTTATTAAACTATTCTGTTCTTTTATTATTGTTATTTCTAATAAGGGCATTAAGAATCTTTCTTAATTATTAAAGCCTCCTCCTCAAGTCGTTCTCCTCATTACTGAGGGTCGTGACGTCCCTGTGGCTATATCTGCTCCTTCACGATAGTTCGCCATCTGTTACGATCTCTGGTCGCGAGTATAACATCATGCAGGCCGGAGTCCAGAGATGAACAAATTTTTATTGAATTTAATCATGTTCAAAAATCTATTAGTAACCATAGTTATAAGACGGTGGCAGATTTTTGAGTAATCAGAAATCCATAAATCAGGAAAAAGAATAACGTTCATAAACCCTAACTCCCAATTAGAATACCTTCCAAACAATACGAAATGTATTCAAATTTTATTCACCTTAAAATGTATCAGTTACATCGATCTGCGCTTGCACACACATGTTCCACGCATTTGTTAGGGTAACCAATCGTTTGAAAAGTCCTGTTAAAACCCTATACTACTTTAAAGATATAGAAACTGAAAGAAAGTCGCCTACTCTGGTACGGTCACGCCTTAAGAAAACCGACATGTTACGATGGTTACAAATGTCTTGCCAGGGCGCCCCTGCCAGGCCCAGACAAGCGAAGTGTCAAAGGACTGCTGACTTGACGTTGTAAGAGATGACATGCGTGCCAACAATCTCACACCGCGAGAAGCCAGAGATCGTGCGAAATGGAGGCGAACCTTATTAATATTAGACGGATTATATGCTCAGATGATAATGATGACTTTAGAGGTAGGTACCTATTAGAAACAGAGCGTAAAGTTCACTCATCCTCCATTAAAAAGGGAGGATCCTCTGACCAAGCACATTGGCACTTGCCCAAAGGTTGACGTTGAAAAGTTATTTATACAATATGTAAAAAAAACCCTGTCCGATCCGTGAAGGTATTGTTAGGTATCGATAACTGATTATAATAATGCCTACAAAGCCGGTCTAAACTTAAAAAAAAATCCTCCTAAAAAAATAAATATTATTTCGAAAAAGCGAGGTAACTTAATGCATGTGCGGTAGACAACACGTTAGGCATACATCCGCGGGTGACGGGGGGCAGGGCACGCGGCACGTGGTCACATCGCTATTCGCTCCGTCACAAATGGTGTTGTCACTTTTTAAAAATGACCAAATTTTGGGGAAGTTCGAATTAATTCGCGACAAAAAAAGATGATTTCAAAATTCATTACTATTGTTACTATGATAATTATGTAAAATTTAATATTTTATTTGGCCATGTGTTTACCTAACCTTTATTATCCTTACGGGTCGGACAGTGTTTTCTTTACATATTGTATATGCTAGTTGCACGGTAAATACTGCTTGCGATATGCAGGATATGAGTGACGTCAGTATTACGCGTTGTTCGCCTGTGACGTTTGTAGATACCGCTACACTACTATACCACTAACTACAATACAAAAACTGTTGGCAGTTTTAATTTAGCTACTGATAATCTTAAAAGGTCCGGTCCGGTTCCGGTCGTTGATTTGAGTAGACGAACGTCAACATTATCTGCGAATATTTAATAAAACTCTGTGCAAAACAAGTGTAATCAACCGTGTTTCTAACTAAAACTGCTGAACAAAGTATAAACAAAGTTAATCAGCTGCAAAAACCAGTGGAAAACTACATTATGTGGAAATTGTGCAGTAAAAATTATTGAAATATAACCTAAAAATCTGCAAAATCATTGAAGTGAAGGTAGCTATTAATACAAATCATAGCTGTCAAGTGCTATTAATATCAGTGTTGCCAGACAAATCTCAGTGATACCAACTAAAATCTTGTGTGGCCGACTAAAATCTTGTGTTGCCAACCAGAATCTAGGGCTGCCAACTAAAACACAGTGTTGCCATAACAAAAAAGAACCCATAAAATGGAAGAAATAAATATGCATAAGCTGATATCGATATTAGACAAGAAACTAAGCGACCAAGCTCTCCTTATAACAACTTCTGTAACAAAAAATGTTATGGAGGCACTCGATGAAAAGATGAAAACTATTATGGAAACAAATAGTGCCCTCCAAACGAAAATATCAGAATTGGAATCAGAAGTAAAATTTTTGAAAGATGAAAAAAGGAGAAACAATTTAGTATTTTTTGGAATAGACGAAGTAGGGAAAACCGAATGCGAACTGGTGGATTGCATCAAAGATGTTATAACTGAGTCGCAAACACATTTCGAAAGCAAGGAAATTAATAAAATATACAGAATTGGGAAACATACCAACAACAAAAACCGCCCAGTCGTGGTTACTATCACTACGCAATGGAAAAAACACTTGATTTTACGAAATAAATCCAAACTCCCGCACGGAATTTATGTTAAGGAAGATTTTTCAAAAGAAATGCTAGAGAAACGCAAGCAGCTGCAGTTACAGGTTGAAGAAGAAAAGAAAAAAGGAAATACAGCATTCATCAGATATAATAAATTAGTAGTAAAGAAAAACGGCGACAATGACCCAGAAAAGAGGAAAAGAGAAGAATCAGTGTCGCCAAACTCATCGAATCAAAAGAAAACCACTACAAGTGTCATCAAGGCACAAATCAACTCGGCAAACAAACCTACAAGAAAAGACCTTAAAAAACCTAACATTCTCAACTATGTAGAAAGGGGAAGATCAGCTTCAATGTCTGAATTGCCAAAAAACTTGTAAATAGCATCGACAGCCGGAACCAAGACAACATATTAAAAATAAAACGAACTTTTTCTAAAGGCACCCCAATCCGGCCAGTCACCGTGGGGGAAGAAGACTATTACCCTCCAACCAACTTACATCTACATATTCCCCCTAAAAAACACCGTCAAAGTAAAGAAAAAATATACATTGCAACATACAATACGTTATCCTTAAGAACCAACGAGAGCCTGACGGAGCTAAGGTTAGCTCTAGAAAATATAAACTGGTCAATATTAGGCCTAAGCGAGGTCCGTCGCATAGGGGAGAGTATAGAAGACCATGGGCATTTTATATTGTACTATAAGGGAGAAACACCAGGCTTATATGGATCTGGATTCTTAATAAGAAAGGAATTAAAACAATTTATTGACGAGTTCATTGGCATCTCAGAGCGCATTGTGATACTTAATATAAAACTGCCTCCAAAAAATGAGAAGTGGTCATTTGTTCAAGTCTACTCTCCAACTGAACAATCAAGTAAAACGGAAATCGACACCTTCTACTCCAAGTTACAAGAAGCAATAAACAATCATACATACAGCAATTTAGTAGTAATGGGTGATTTCAATGCTAGAACTGGAGCTAGAGGAGACGGAGAACAAACGATATTGGGCCCGTATTGTTCAGGGAAAAGAACACGTAATGGAGAAAAACTCGTGCAACTGGCATATGAAAACAACTTAAAAGTGCTAAACACTATTTACAAAAAGCGTGAGAACAACAGATGGACATGGACATCCCCAAATGGCCACTACAAAAACGAGATAGACCACATACTAACAAACAGGAGTAAAAACTTTGAAGACTGTCGAGTTTTAAATAAAATTAACTTCAACAGTAACCACAGGATGCTGAGAGCTAAATTACAAATAAACACAATTAGTAAAAATAGACCATTTAAAGTAAAAGCTTAACACTGGAAAATACAGACGCATTAAAAGAAAAGCTAGAAAATTATAGAGAAAAAACAAATGACTTAGACTTACAGAGTAAATACAACAAATTTCAAGAACTTCTCTATACTAATAAAAAAGGCAAAATGGATAAGAGTGAGAGTAAGACAACATGGATAACAAAAGAAACTAAAAAACTTATAAAAAATAGAGCAGATCTTATATCTTACACAGATAAAACAAAAACTTTAAGAAAAGACATAGCCAATATAAGTAAAAAAATTAAAACACAGATGAGAAAAGACCATCAGAGGTACAGACTGGAACAACTGGAAAAATGCATACAGAGAACTGGAGGCACCAAGAAAGCAGTGAAACTACTATTAGAAAAACAAGACTGGATAACACACTTAATAAACAAAAACCATAAATGCGAAAAACGACGCCCAGAAATCCTATCAATAGCCACCCAATTTTTTCAGGAATTGTATTCTAAGAAAACCACCGAACAGACAACAATCTTAGAAGGAGAAAGTGAAGTACCGTCAATAATATATGAAGAAATAGAAAAAGCCCTTAAAAGTCAAAAAGCTGATAGAGCACCTGGATCGGATGGCATAAGTAACGAGTTTCTAATACTAAATCAAAACCACCTGATACCAATTTTCGGACAACTTTTTAATGAAATCCTACAAAGCGAAATAATACCTTACCAATGGACAACGTCATTAATAGTACTCTTACACAAGAAAGGAGATAAAAACAACATGAACAATTATAGGCCCATAAGTTTAATGTCGAATATTTATAAGGTATTTGCAAAAGTTATACTTTACAGAATAACCAATACGTTAGATGAGAACCAACCGAGAGAGCAAGCCGGTTTTAGAAGCGGATATTCAACCTTAGACCATATTCATGTCATCAAAGAACTATTCGAAAAGGGCAAAGAATACAACATAACCTTTTACTGCTGCTTTGTAGACTACAGTAAAGCGTTCGATACAATTGAACATGAAAAAATCTGGCAGGCACTCAAAAACCAAGGAGTTGAAACGAAATACATCCGAATACTTAAAAATATCTACGCCAAAAGCAAGGCTAAAATAAAACTAGAAAAGGAAGGTAAAGATATTATAATAGGTAGAGGCGTACGTCAGGGCGATCCGTTGTCGCCGAAACTCTTTACGGCTGTCCTGGAAGAAATTTTTCGCAAATTGGACTGGGAAAAATGTGGACTCTCCATTAATGGTGAAAACCTGTCACACTTGAGATTTGCGGATGATCTGATAATCCTCTCATCATCGAGCGCTGGATTGCAGGCTATGCTGTGTGACCTAGCTAGAGAGAGTGACAAAGTGGGATTGGCTATGAACACAATAAAGACCAAAGCTATGACCAATGGCAAGGAAGAACCTATACTGATCAATAACAGCCCAATCGAATATGTCAAGGAATATATCTATTTGGGCCAGGTTATCTCTCCTATTGATTTAACTTCAAAAGAAATTGACAGACGCATTGCAAATGCATGGAAACAATTTTGGAGTCTGAAAGAAGTATTTAAAAATAAAGATACCAATATAACCATTAAACGGAAACTCTTTGATACCAGCATACTACCTATACTTACATATGGATGCCAAACCTGGGCACTCACTAAAGCAAATATTAAAAAGTTACAAACTTGCCAAAATTCCATGGATAGGAGTATGATGGGGAAAAGTCTATCCGACAGAATAAGGACTGACGCCATAAGGAGGCACACCAAAACTAGGGATGTCACATCAACAATAAATAAGTTAAAATGGCAATGGGCAGGCCATACAATTAGAGGACAGGAGAAATGGTCGAAGTCAATAATAAGCTGGTTCACAAGCCACAAAAAAAGGAACAAAGGAAGGCCACCTAGAAGATGGGTGGATGATATAGGGGCCATAGCAGGAGGGACATGGACCAGAACTGCCAAAGACAGAAAAGAATGGAAAAGGTTGGAGGAGGACTTTGCCAATAGGTGGCATACAGACAGATGGAATCAGAATTAAAAAAAAAAGAAACAAGATATATAATACTGTATGATATAACTGTATGTAATACTGTATAATAAGTAATGAAATACTGTCTGAAATAAAGGCTATTATTATTATTATTATTATTAATCTTAAAAGATGGCCGCTGGCCAAGACTGAATTGACCAAGGGCTGTGGCGAAGCAGCTCGCCGCTCGGACCAGGTTTAGCGGCCCTAGCCAATGTAACATCGCTTCGTAGCGAAGCGAAATCGAATATCAAACCAACCAATGGCGGGAACGATTGACCACGTGATTTGTGTTCGATTTCGCTTCGCTATGAAGCGATGTTACATTGGCTACAGGCCCAGATCAACTTCGCGCTGTGTTCCACGTGCGCCTCAAACAGATGTCAGCACACAGTGACGGGGTCTACAAGGACCAATGCCTGCCAAGCCCGTGGGTTTTTCGAAAGACATACCGTGGACCTTGGCGCAAATGCTATGTTAGAGAAAACTATACAATTTAATTCAAAAATAAAGGAGTTTTAAGACAGTTTGGATAAAGCCTAGTATGTACCTACTTTTTTTCATGAGTATAGATGCGTAACATAACATAAATATAATCAGCCTATAATGGGCATAGGCCTCCTCTCGGTAAGAGGACTGGGCCGTAATCTACCACGCGGGCCCAGTGCGGGTATAGTATAGGTATACAGTAGTTGTGTAGACTATCGTAATTTTTCCCTGTATCGCTAATTGATGGTAACCCTACAGACACTTGATAAACGACTATTATGGTCATGTTCTTAATGTCCTTCTTTTTATGCCCAATTTGTTATTTTATTACTCCCATAAAATCAGGTGTTACAATTTACACCCTTAGCTAATTAGAACATTTTTCATTTCCTTTGTTTTTGTTAAATTTGAATAAGGAATTAAAATGATCAGTTTCCGGTTCGATGAAGACATAAGGATTTATGGTATATAAAAAAAAAAAAACAAAACGCCATCATCACATCAACGTGGTACCTATTTACGTACTTACCGACTTAATTTTATTTACGACCAAACTTAGTCTGAATTAAAATTTTATAATATGCAGTCTTTACAAGATCAAATATGATGATGGTAACGTTGACTCTGATTAAAAGTGCTAACACCAAATCCAAGTGAACTGTATTCACGATTCATTTGCTAAAAATGTAATAAAATATGATTTAAAGGAAAAACAATTTTAAATCCTAGTCAATTAACTTCAGTTTACGCTAAAACTTCAAATATTATTATTTATTATATGCGTTTTTATAATGATAGTTATTATTAAGTAAACTTGTAGGTAAACTCGCTCACAATGGGCCTCTTACGAAGGCTCAAAGTCGCACAAAGGGCGATGGAAAGAGCTATTCTCGGAGCTTCTCTGCGCGATCGAATCAGAAATGGGGAGGTCCGCAGAAGAACCAAAGTCAACCGACATAGCTCTTCGAGTCGCTAATATTAAGTGGCAGTAGGCGGGGCACATTGCTCGTAGAACCGATAGCCGATGGGGCAGTAAGTTGGCCACGTACCGAAAGACGCAGCGTAGGGAAGCCCCCAACAAGAAGGACCGATGACCTGGTGAAGGTCGCGAGAAGCCGATGGATGGGGGCAGCACAAGACCAGTCGTCATGGAAAGCCTTAAGAGAGGTCTTTGTCCAGCAGTGGACCTCTATATGCTGAAGAAGATGAGTTAGGTACCTACTTACCATTACTCACAAAATAAAGTTGAAATTAGTTTAAACTGAAATAAAATCACTTTGAAAATACTTATAAAGGAATATAGTAGAAACTGCGAAGTACACATTTTAACATTATCCTTTTAGTTCCAAAAATCCCAACACACATCGTAATCAACTACCAAACACATGTCACCACATGAACATGAAAAGCGACCACAATTTATCAAAAATTACTTCTGAAACTTCCACCACACATTACAACTGTAAACATTAGTTTGTTTGACAATGATCATTTGTTTACTCGTTAACACATGCCTTTAGGAGACGGAAATAGTCACAGTGATTTGGTGAAATTGCTTGATGAATGGTGAAATATACGTATTTATAGTCTATTTTGGTGAAGCTAAGTTTAACATTTGGAAATTGAAACCTTTTATGACAGAGTACACAAAAGAAAAATTGATAAAAAAGAATAACGAAGTTTAAATAATGGTGACATTAATAAAACACGTTTTCGGTTTGACGTGTTCATCTCATGCGAAAAAGATGCATAGCCTTGGTCCATGCAGGGTGCAGGGCAGCGGCAAGAGCAACCTAGCTATGATAGCTGGCAGGATGGACCGTCAGTTTTTGAACTACTGCTGCAACGTACGGAGGACGGGTCTGAGCAGTTGTGTACCAATGCGTGCCGGGTACGATTCGCCAAATGTTGTTATGGCGGGAGTTTGGTCGTAGAGGGTCTTCAGATCGATCTCCCTCTGGTTTAGCATCGTTGGTCGTGTTGTTGGGTTTAACGTTACATCACCTCGCTCAACTGCCGTCTTCCATCCTATTTATTCTGTTTTTTGACTGAATAGGCTCATAATAAACTAGTGCCTTTACATCAACGATTGCATCACTGTTTACCATCAGGCGGGATTGCGTTCAAGCACTAAGTTATAATAATAATATAAAAAAGAGTTCGGTTGGGCCTGTCACCTCGCAGCATTGATGTCGCGCACAATCTGTTTCGTTCTTTTGTTTGTAAATCTATACTAATATATAAAGCTGAAGAGTTTGTTTGTTTGTTTGTTTGAACGCGCTAATCTCAGGAACGTCTGGTCCTATTTGAAAAATTCTTTAGGCTATATAAAATCACGCTGTGACCAATAGGAGCGGAGCATAACTAACTCCACGCGAACGAAGTCACTGGCGGCCGCTAGTGTAATGTAATACAGTTTGTAGTTTAATTGTAAGTAGAGTACAATTATAATGAAAGTAAGAAGTACAATTATAATGAAAGTAGACACACAATGAAAAATTGTTTCATCAGTTTCTACAAAGCCGGGGTTCAATGCGATCAGGTCAGCAATGTTACGATGATGGCTCGTTTCTTTTTAAAGAAACTTCAATGTTGACTTATGCTAGGTAAAGACCTCTACTTTTTCATACCAAACTTTGAAAAGCGACTCGCGAGTGGTCTTGTGCTATTTCTGGTCATGTTTACCCTGCGAAAGCGGCCAGATAGTCCCACCACCTTCGCCGTGGTCTACCTTGACGGTGATGACCTCCCTCAGGCGTCCAGTGAGTGACGACATTTGCCCGTCTCTCGGGATGCTTTCTTAATACGTGTCCAACCTACTCCCACATCAACCTGCAGGGTAATTGCGTATCATACTATCAGTAGCAATGGGTTTCATTTTGAAAGTTCAACAACATTCAATGCGTTATTTACGTTGTTGAGCAGACACACTTTCCTAACACATGGAGCAATGGTTTAGCAATTGGCTTCAGAATGATTCCAATTATTAGTATTAGAGTGTTATGCAAATTAAGGTGCTGTTTGTTTTTCTCCAATATCCGCTGTTTGAGTTCTGGAGCGCACTGTGGTATTTCTAATACCACTGCTTGATGATTATTCTAATTGTAATAATTAATAAAAAAAAAATACAAAATCAGAATCTTCCTAGCCATTGAAACTATTAGTTTGATTTTCATATAAAATCCCATCACTCATGAATTTGACAACTAAATTACAGACAGGGGTGCAAACGTGTACGACAAATTCACATTCATGAGCAACTAACGCCATAACTGACATTTCCTAGAACTTACACAACGATGCAACGACGACATTCAGAATTTCAAAAATGCAAAAGATTGCATCAATATTGTTCGCAATTTACCTGTCACAATGTCTAAAGGAAATTATTACCTATTACTCAGAAAAATAACAAAGGCATTTTAATTCCGAGTAAATCTCACGCGCGAACGATCAAGGAGGCCGGTGTGAGGATGACACATGTCTTGATTGTAATAACTGGACTGCAGTATGATGAGTAGGTGGATTATCGAAAGTTAAAATGGAAGGGCGTTTAGAGGTTAGTGTAACGTATTTAGTGCCTTTGTCCTTTATTTGACTGCCTCGTTGGTCTAAAAAACGGCGTAAGCATTAAAAAGTGGCGAAAGGCGGACGTATAAGTAATTTTAGCATTCGAAATTACTGATTTTCGGCCAAATTTGGTCGAGTTGCTGTTGAGCATGCTGTTGAGAAGTCGTGTGTTCGATTCCTAAGTATTCCTCTTATCCTATCCTCTTCCACGTGGAATTTCTCATGAGTAATCCGGAGTCTATCTTTGTACTTGGTTGATAATAAATTGCCAATAGTCTCATCTTCTATAACAAGAAACTTTATTGGAAAAAAGTACATTTTCCAGGTACTGTTATAGGTAATAGACTACTGAATAGGAAATAGACGTAATGTTATGTTCTGGAGCAAAAGTGCATGGGAGGCTGTCATCTTCTTTTGCGAAGTAGTAATGCTGGCAAAGGAGGAGGCGTAGCGCGTGAGGAAGCGAGAATCTCAGCGCCCTCAAGCCCTAAGCCGCCGCAGGAGACGCCCTGGTCAGGAGACAACATCGAACTTTCGGTCACCGTAGGCTTGGGCTTGCGGGCGCAGAGTAGTGCGTAGCTCACCACCCGGTTAGGACCAGGATCGGGTCGATGGCGCATTGTGTTCCACGCGAGCCTCAAAGAGATGTCAGCACATCGTGATGGGGTCCACCAAGACGATACATGCCAAGGTCTTGGGTTATTCAAAAGAGATACCTTGGCCCCAGCCATGGTTCAGATAAGTGAAGGGATAATTTGATGAAACCCTATCTAAAAAAATTTTTTATCTTATATTTATCTTTTATAGACTAGTTTATTTACTTATTTTTACACTGGAACGAAGACCATCTGCCAATGGATCCTGTAAAAACCACGTGAATAGTTGGGTGAAGAGAGAGGGCTTAAAGTGATCTGTCAATAGTGTCAATCCTTAGGGTTTGACACTGTTGACAGCTCACGAACATACTGCTAAATACTCTTGCATAAAGCTTAGGCTTTAGTTTGAAAGTCATCCCACGCTCAAATCACCAAGTTTTCATAGGAAGATGGTTAAAGTATTGCACTGCTGGACATGATCTGGGGTTGCAGCTTTACGGCGGTTGGCATTGAGTCATTCTGGAGGAAGAAGTCGTTCTAAAACCGGTCTAATTAACATTGACATAAAGTTTAAGTGGTAGGCCATAACATCGGCTGCCGGCAGAAGTTACTACCCACCAAACAAATTCTTGCCGCCAAGCGATTCGTCGTGTTCCGGCATGATGTCTGGTGAAGCCGCACGGAGGACGGGTTTGAGCAGTTGTATTGCGATGTATGCCGGGTACGATGCGCCAAATGTTGTTGTATCGGGGGTTTGGTCGTGGAGGGTCTCCAGATCAATCTCCCTCTGGTGCAGCATCGTTGGTTGTGTTGTTGGGTTTAACATTGCATCACCTCGCTCAACTGATGTCTTCTTTCCTATTCACTAAGTTTTTTAAGCTTAATAAACTAGCGCGCTTTACCATCATCGATTGCATCACTGCTTACCATCAGGCAGGATTGCAGTCAAGCACTAGTTTATTAACAATAAAAAAAAAACGTTTTAATGGAAGTGCTATCAATTGGAAACAAGGAATTGTATAGACTACTAGCGGCCGCCAGCGACTTCGTTCGCGTGTAGTTAGTTATTATGCTCCGCTCCTATTGGTCGCAGCGTGATGTTATATAGCCTAAAGCCTTTCTGGGTTAATGGGCTATCAAAGGCAAAAAGAATTTTTCAAATCGGACCAGTCATCATCATCATCAACAACCTTTTTATCGTCCCACTGCTGGGCACAGGTCTCCTCTCACACCGAGAAGGATTGAGCGTAATCACCACGCTTGCTCAATGCGGGTTGGCGATTTCAGACTTAAAGTCCAGGTTTCCTCAAGATGTTTTCCTTCACCTTCAGTCATTGGTGTCCAAGATATACTTAGAAAGTACATATAACTTTAGAAAAGTTACATTGGTACTTGCCTGACCTGGAATCGAACCCGCGCACTCATACTTGAGAGGCTGGTGTTTTAACCACTAGGCCACCACGACATACCACCACCAGACCAGTTCGACCAGTGGTTCCTGAGATTAGCGCGTTCAAACAAACAAATATACAAACAAACAAATGTCTTCAGCTTTATAAATTAGTATAGTAAGTATAGTATTAATAGTATTGTTAGTATAGATTATTTGTATACAGGGTACACCCTAATTGCGTAATACACTACTGCTATCGCTTGGAATCAATTTGAAGCTTATTGCTAATCCATAGCTCCCTAAGTTCGAAAACGTGTCTGCTTATTAATCTAAATAATGCAATGAATGTTGCTGAAATGAAAAACGAAACCCATTGCTACTGATAGTGTGCTACGCAATGACCTACGGATTCGCAAATACCACCAATCTTCGATTGTTTGGTTCCAGGTTCCACATTCAGTCTCCTCACAATGTCTTTATTCATCAGTTTACAGTCGCAACTCTTTCCACTAAGTCATGATACTCTCTGGGCCAGACTTTCTCATCATCATCATCATCTCAGCCACATGAAGTCCACTGCTAGACATAGGCCTCCCTCAAGGATTTCCAAAAAGAACGGTTGGACGCGGCCTGCATCCAGCGCTTCACTGCGATTTTGGTCAGATCACCAGACCACCTAGTCGGTGGGCGTCCGACGTTGCGCTTGCCGGTACGTGGTCGCCAGTCAAGAGCCTTTCTGTCCCATCGGCAATCGGCTCTACGAGCTATGTGCCCCGCCCACTGCCACTTCAGAGAGCTAATCCGCTGGCTATGTCGGCGACTTTAGTTCTTCTACGAATCTTCTCGTTGATTCGATCACGTAGTATAGCCCTCTCCATAGCTCTCTGTGCGACCTTGAGCTTTATTATGAGGCCCATTGTGAGGGATTATCTGATGATGTTTTTAAAGGACAATACATTGACGGAGGGTAGGTAAAAAATAACGACTGACCTCCTTGCAAAGGTGAATAATGACACACTTACATCACCAGCCGTGGATTTTACTTTCATTATTATTTTAACAACACAGGCCAATTACGTAACTTCAAATTTTTCAGACACGCCATTATTTTAACACAAAGAATGTACTAATACGACGGGGATTGATGCAAATGACACCTCCTTACAACAAGAATGTCAAAAATATCATTGGCTGTTGAAAAAAGAATCATTTGAATTTGAACTCCATGATTTAGAAAATAAAGCTGCATGTCTATTTTAAGAACTGTAACATGTGAGTTTGTAAAACTAATTTTGGTAATGCTGTTAGCTATCAAAATTTTCAAACGATTTTCATCTCTATTTTAAAAGCAAATAGAATATATGGATAATTTTATTCGGCTGTAATAAATAATGTGGCAAATTGCCAGTGACATGTTACTATTGATTTAAGGAAGTTTATTCAAGGGGTGGGCAGAGTCGTTTCCTTTGAAGAAATTATACAATTTACGGGGTTTAAGCTTCATAGGGGTGAGAATGAAAGGAATGCTTGGAAAAATAAACTGTGAACGTTTTGTTTTTGTTAATATTGAACTTTGAAATGCTTGAGGAGGGGTCATGCAGCTTGGATTAATTGGTAATCTAAATAAAACAAAGAAACACATGGCTATTGATTATGTTTTAACTGTCATCATCATCATTTCAGCCGAAAGACGTCCATTGCTGGACATTGGTCTCTTTCAAGGATCTCCACGGCGACCGGTCTTGCGCCTCCCGCACTTTGACCAGTTCGTCGGTCCACCTTGTCGGGGGCGTACCCATGCTGCGTCTTCCGGTGCGTTATCGCCACTAGAGAATCGCGCATCGGTCTCTACGGCCAGTGTGCATGGCCCACTGACTCTTCCACTGTCAATGGAATGGGAAAATATGACACTTCCGAGTAGCTTGACCTGCTGTCACCTGTAAATAGATACATATGTATGGAGGTTTGTTACTCTTTCACGCAAAACTACTAAACACAAATAGTTTATAACCAGAAAGCTATTTCTGGTAGAGGTAACAGAGGATGCTTTTTATTCCCAGTATTCCTACCAGACCAAAACTTATGCGGGTGTAACCGCGGGCGTAGCTAGTAAGCCATATTCCCAGGTATGTTCCCAATGCTGGGACACTGGGCTCCTCTCTTTAAGAGTGAGTGGGTTGTAATGTAATCTACCTCGGGCCTATTGCGTGTTGACACTGTATGTAGAACTGAAAAATAAGAAGTAAACACTTCATAAGTTACTAAAGGTGACTTGCACCACCATAACATCGGCTGCCAGCAGAAGCTATCACCCAAGCGCCAAGCGCTTCGTCGTGATCTGGCAGTGAAGCCATACGCAGGACAGGTCTGAGCAGTTGTGTTACGATGTGTGCCGGGTATGACGCGCCAAATGTTGTTGTATCAGGAGTTTGGTCGTGGAGGGTTTCCAGACCAATCTCTCTCTAGCGCAGCATCAGGGTTTAACATTGAATCACCTCGCTCAACTGCCGTCTTCTTTCCTATTCACTCAGTTGTTTTTTTTTTAGTAAATAGCCTCTTAGTAAACTAGCGCGCTTTACCATCAACGACTGCGTCACTGCTTACCACCAGGCAGGATTGCGGTCAAGCGCTAGTTTATAATATAATAATAAAAAAAAAAATATATTACAATCATTTATTGGTACACTGGTCAAAATACCAGCATGCTGTACTCGGCTGGGTGATACGCAGTGGTTTACAAATCTTACACACTTTAAAATAAACAAAAAAAAAAAATTACTGTCATTATCAAACGCAGAGACAGCGCCAAACAAATATTATTATAAAGCTATTACACACAAAATACGTCAGGCACACGGTTCAATATTTATACAAGACGCATTAAGTGTACACTCAGCCGATATCAGTTAATTGCCTCCCCTGACACGCTTAGGGATGAGCAGAATGCGTCTTTAAAAAAACAAAAATACTAAATTAATATTACGTTTCCGAGGCCTGAGACTTAAAATGTACCTATTTATATTACGAAAGTGTATCAAAAATTATAGTGTATAGCTTCAAGCTAAGCTTTGCCCAGCTCTAGCCTTGAAGACACTCAAATTGTAGTCCGACGGAAACACCGCCGCTGGCAAACTATTCCAGTCCCTCGATGTACGCGGTATAAAGGAGGAGGCGAAACGCTTCGTCCGGATCGTAGTGGTGTTAACAACGTAAGGGTGGAAACCAGCCGTACGACGGGTCGTCCACTGGTGGAACGGAGATGGGGGAATTAAATCATGCAATTCCATCGCACACTCCCCGAAATGCATCCTATAGAACACCGAAAGGCTGGCTACTCTACGCCTGTGCTCTAGACTTTGGAGGCCGACTCGAGTTAGATCAGGGTCACCAATCAGCCTCTTTGCACGTCTCTCCACTGAATCCAAAGTGGCCAGGTGACACTTGGCAGCACCAGCCCAAATGTAGCTGCAGTAGGTACTCCACACACGAAACGGACAGAGGAACGGACCCAAAGTACATAAACATAATTATTTCTTTATAGTAAAAAGCATAAGCAGTACCCAGTTTATTTCTTAAAATATTAAAAACTAGTGCTTGGCCACAATCCCGATTCCCGCTTGATGGTAAACAGTGATACAATCATTGATGGTAAAGCACGCTAGTTTATTAAGAGCCTATTCACTATATCCTAGAAGATACTTAAATTTTAATCAGACGGAAAGACAAATATTTTTATTGTGATCGGACATGCAATTGAAAAGAAAAAAGCAGCGGTGGCTTAGTGGTATTGCCTGCGACTAACATGCAGGTTCGAACCCCAACAGGCGCTTTCATCATAATCAACCTTTTTATCGTCCCACATCGCATTAGTCTCCTCTCATACAGAGAAAGATTGAGCGTAATCACCCTATTGCTCAATGCGGTTTGGCGATTTCAGACTTAAAGTCCAGGGTTCCTCAAGATGTTTTCCTTCACCTTTTAATCAGTCATTGGTGTCCAAGATATACTTAACGATAACTTAGAAAAATTACATTGGTACTTGGCTGACCTGGAAACGAACCCGCACACTAATACTTGAGAGACTGGTGGTTTTAATCACTAGGCCCCCACGACATATGGCGCTTCACTTGGTGTAAATTATTTCATCACCACTGCTCTCAAAACGGTGAAGGAAAACAAAGGGAGCAAAGCGGCATGTCCTAGAGCTAAAGCTTCGAAGACATATATTATGATATCTAAGAACCCGTAGATATCAGAAACAAAGTATCAGCCCGTACTGGCGGCCGCTGTCCCAGGAGAGGGGACTTTATAGACTGATTCATTTTCTTCTTCTTCAGCCAGTCCACTGCTGGACAAAGGATTCCCTCAAGGCTTTTCACAATAACCAGTCTTCTGCTCCCCCGTCTGCGACCTTCACCAGGTCATCGGTCCGCCATTTTGCTGGCCTCTCTACGCTGCGTCTTCCGCTACATGGTCGCCACTCCAGAACCTTACTGCCAAATCGGTCATCGGTTCTACGAGAAATATGCCCCGCCCACTGCCACTTAATTTTAGTGACTCGAAAACTGATTATGGACATGTAATTCCCAACCCAACCACATTATCTGCTCCCGATTCCCACATCCCAAACGGAAGTTACAAAATATCACGAACCGGTATTAGGCGTATTCGTACCAGAGGCTTATACAACAGTGATCCAATCAAATGATTTTCCCTGAACTACGTGTAACAGTGATTAATATCTGTAATACCGTATTATTGTCCGGTGCGGTGTTATCATGATCGACAGTTTTGAATCATGCGGGTCGAGTGCGGGTTTGGAACGACGAGTAACTTATCAGTGTGGCTGCCATGAGTTCTCATTACGAAGAATCGATCATAAATATCGACCGCGTTGGGCTCATCGATTGGCCCGCTTCAAGGCTGTAAGAACTCTCAACCAATGAGAGCGCCAAACTCGGTCGATGCGTATGATTGAGTCTCGTAATGAAAACGCATGGTAGCCATGCAGAATAGGTGCAGAAGTGGAGATGCATGATGGCTTATGTCTAATACGATCCGGACGAAGCGTTTCGCCTCCTCTTTTTCGCTTATATCGAGGGACTGGAACAATTTGCCGGCGGCGGCGTTTCCGTCGGACTACAATTTGAGTGTCTCCAAGGCTAGAGTAAATAGGTTCTTAATAAACTAGTGTGCTTTACCATCAACGATTGCATCACTGCTTAGCATCAGGCGGGATTGCAGTCTAGCACTGGTTTATAATTATTAAAAAAAAAGTGGTCGTTACTTGACTTAATTCATGATGAAAATGAAAACAGGCTTGAAATAATAATATGTTTATGTAAATAATCACAATCAAAGACTTTGTTCGCAACGCTGACAGCGAGAAATTACCCAAAAGGATCTCAGCATTGCGATGACGTTTTATGACGATGAATAGTGTATAATGAGTTATTTTTGTAGCTTGTTTGGTTTTCTCGTAACGGGGGGCAAGCCTAGAATGGTTAACAATCGGAAAAAGTTCAGACTATCTGTTATTGTAAAATACGAACCTAGGACCTCATTTCACCATCAGCATTTACGACTTCTAGATGAACAACGAATCAATCGTTTTGCTTATTCAAAATAAAAAGTCATTATTTTATTCAAATTAGGCTGAGAATCAGCACTTGTTAAACGTCAACATTTTATAAGATGGACCCTCAAAACGCCCGCCCTTCACGAATTCCTAAGCCTTTTACTAGAAAAAAAAAAAAGAAAAGAAATTCGACTAATACTATCACTCCCGTATTTATTATATACTAGCTTTCCGCCCGCGGCTTCGCCCGCGTGGAATTCAGTTATATCGCGTTTTTTAGATTTCCCTCGGGAACATCATTTTTTTCCGGGATAAAAGGTAGCCTATGTCCTTTCTCAGGGTCTAAAGATTGTCTGTGCCAAATTTCATTTCATCAAAATCGGTTCAGTAGTTTCGGCGTGAAAGTCGGACAGACAGACAGACAGAGATACTTTCGCATTTATAATATTAGTATGGATTTTATCGAAATATGGTATTAATCGTAAACAGTAAGAAGGTTCTGATAATAAATACTTCTTCATATTGCATTTCCCTAATCAAAGTGAATAAAACTGAACGTGAATTCGTCGTAGCAAGCCCGCACGCAAAAGGGAACTGTTTTATTATTTCCTTTATCTTTTTGGATCTATTTTTTTTTTCGTTACTTTTGTTGCTCGTCATTTATATCGCATGAGCTAACAATTAATTTAATTAAAAGCGTATCCATTTGGGGCTACTTTCGCGCTGTTTTAGATGTAATCATTAATTTCCTATATTAGTAACAGGTTGCTTGATTTGTTGTTAGCTTAATGTTTTGGGAATTAAATAGTAGATTTTTTTTATAATTATAAAATAGTGCTTGACCGCAATCCCGCCTGATGGTGCAGTGATGCAATCGTTGATAGTAAAGCGTTTACTTTATGAAGCGTAACCGCTCAAAAAAAAAAATAACTGAGTGAATAGGAAGAAAGACGGCAGTTGAGCGAGGTGATGAAATGTTAAACCCAACAACATGACCATCGATGCTACGCCAGAGGGAGATTGATCTGGAGACCCTCCACGGTCAAACTCACGACACAACAATATTTGGTGCATCGTACCCGCCACACATTACAACACAACTGCTCAGACCCGTCCTCTGTACGGCTTCACCAGTTATCATGCCGGAACACGACGAATCGCTTGGCGGTAAGACTTTGTCTGGTGAGTCGTAACTTCTGCCGGCAGCCGATGCTGTGGCCTACCACTGAGATAAATATCGACAAGGTGGTCCGACGACCTGGTGAAGGTTGCGGGAAGCCGCTGGATGAGGGAGGTGCAGGACCAGTCGTCGTGGAGAACCTTGGAGGTGGCCTATGTCCAGCAGTGGACGTCTTTTGGCTGAAATGATGATGATGATCGGTTGTATGTATGGAGTGTATCTATTGTGTGTCTTTTAGCCTGTGGTAAATAGACAAATCAAGAAGAACCAAATTTTCCGACACAACTCTTCGAGTCGCTAAAATTTAGTGGCAGTGGGCGCGGCGCATTGCTTGTAGAACCAATGGCCGAAGGGGCAGTAAGGTTCTGGAGTGGCGACCACGTACCAGAAGACGCAGCTTAGGGAGACCCGCAACAATGTGGACCGAAGACCTGGTGAAGGTCGCGGGAAGCCAATGGATGTGGGCAGCGTAATACCTTTGTCTAGCAGTGGGTCCCTATAGGCCGAAGAATAAGAAGAAGAAATAGACAAATTTTCTTCCTATCTTTCTTTCTTTCTATATTATGGAGCCTATCCAATCTAAAACTATCCTAGATAGGTCGTTCTACCTAAATTATGTCAAAGTTGGTGATACACAGCTGGTGTGGTAGCGTTTGGCTGTATGACTTGTTTCCTGTTATACATATTTCTGAAAAAAAGAACATTTCGTCGTGGTGTTAAATTCTGTTAGTTATTATTAAACAAGATCCAGATTATAAGCGGTAACGTTATTCAATAAACTAACTGTTAAAATAATCTGTTCCTACATCGTTCTTTAAACGGTGCATCTTCCCCATCACTAAATAATAATGAATCATCATTTTGCAGTTTTATTCGTTTTTTAAACTCCGTGGGAATGCGCTTAAGCGTGGGGTGAAAGCGTTTTGCGGTTAATATATTTTCCATTTTTAAAAAAAGGGGCGTTTAATATTTTTTTCTTGTATTTTTGGCCAGTTATGATATTTTTTTTTATTAGTGGGAGAATCAATTTGCCATCTAATTGTGTTGGGAAGTATATAATGGGGTTTAAAAGGTCACGGATCATTGAAACTAATGGTATAATAATGATGACTAAATTCTGTGATACAAATAGTGTTTGGTGAACTTTGACTGATGGGTATTTGAGTTCAGGGTCGAGAGGTTTTAATAGCATACCATCGCGCCTGTAATTCCTGTAACGTAAGGCTGAGTTATATGTATGTACAGAAAGCCCATATTTTACAAGGTACTATGTTTTTGTCCGAAAGTACCATGAAGTTTGTCATCAACTGGACAGCCGGCTGGCCGGCCAGACTCTGCGCTGCTAATGAGACCTAGGAATTCAGCAGGGTAATTGCGTAATATACAATAACAGCAATGGGTTTCAATTTTTCCGGAAAAAAAGGTAGCCTATGTCCTTTCTCAGGGTCTAAAGATGGTCTGTGCCAAATTTCATCAAAATCAGTTGAGAGGTTTAAGCGGGAAAGCGTAACAGACAGACAGACAGAGTTACTTCCGCATTTATAATATTAGTATGGATTAGTGTGGATGGATAGTTTTCGATGTTTTTATTTTGAGTTGCCACGCCCTTTTTGCCTGGTGCTTTTATTTAGGTAATAAGTTTTTACTTATTTGCATTTTCATTTTTAATGATTTTTTTATACATTTTTTGCTTCTCTGGTATTTTGGCGTTATTAACTGGCATAGGGTGGATAGTTTCATTGAATTTTCTGTTAGTATTGTATAAAGTCATGTGTTTTTAATGAACAGACAGCTGCGCTGCGGGGGAGTCTGTTCCGCCACTTATTCTTCCCATTGAAAACACTAGGAACTGTCGATAGGTGGGTGTTTTGAAGGACTGTCTTATGTAATATTGACCTTCAAAAAGTGCTGATTCTCAGCCTACTTTAATAAATGACTTTTGCTTTCGATTTTTTGTTGAATGTAAAAATCTTCATTTTCAGACTTATTTGAATAATTGACTTTGATTTTATGTATTTTTATCTCCTTTACTCTTTCACACGCTGTCTACATTTATCTGTCCGTTATCTTATTTCAGTGATGCTGGAAGAGATTTCTTATGAAATAATCATCATGTTTGTACCTATTTTTCTGTTCTGTTGTTTTTTTTTTATACCTGTGTAAATAATTCTAAGTATTCTTTCTAAGTATATTTTTGACACCAATGACTGATTAAAAGGTGAAGAGAAACATCTTGAGAAAATCTGGACAAAGTCTGAAATCGCCAACCCGGATGGAGCCAGCGTTGTGATTACGCTCAATCCATCTCTTTCTGAGAGGAGACCTGTGCCCAGCAGTGGGACGATAAAAGATTGAAGATGATGTTGAAGTTGATGATGAAATAATTCGTTGTTTTCTTACGTTTTTGGTATTCTCGATTATGGCTTTAGACCTTCCATTGTTTGGTTAGTAACAATCATAAGTCTCGTTAAAAACTTTGTAATTAACCAACCATGTTCAATTATCATACCTTTATTCCGTTCAACAACAACCCATAACAGCGGTCAGTGGGTAGGCAGAGTAATTACTGGATATAATAATAAACGAGCTATCATAAAGGTTCGTCGTGTGAATGGACGACACCTGTGCGAGGGTGTCAGCAGAGCTAATGTTGCGATAGACGGGCCATTGTGGAAATAAATGTTCTTAAATAGATTTTTTGTTTTATTTTTTTACTAGCTTTCGGCCCGCGGCTTCGCCCGCCTGGAATTCGGTTATATCGCGCATTTTAGTTTTCCCTCGGGAACATATTTTTTTTTTCAATAAGAGGTAGCCTTTGTACTTTCTCAGGATATAAAGATTGTCTGTGCCAAATTTCATCAAAATCGGTTCAGAGGTTTAAGCGGGAAAGCGTAACAGACAGACAGACAGAGTTACTTCCGCATTTGTTATATTAGTCATCATCATCCCAGCGTTAATCCCAGTCGCATCCGAAGCCTTTTCAGCTTTGGAGTCTGGGGTCCGCTTTACCAGTCCAACTGCTGATATGGCTAAACTTTTTTTTTTTTATTAGTTATAAACTAGTGCTTGACTGCAATCCCGCCTGATGGTAAGCGGTGATGCAATCGTTGATGGTAAAGCGCACTAGATTATTAAGCCTATTCACTCAAAAAAACTGAGTGAATAGGAAGGAAGACGGCAGTTGAGCGAGGTGATGCAATGTTTAACCCAATAACACGACCAACGATGCTGCGCCAGAGGACATTCGCCAACTTCGACATTTTCCGTGAAGCGACTGCCGTCTGACCTCTACAACCCGAAGGCGACATCGAAGCACTGCAGTTAGACCAATTGTTAGACTTTTGAGGGCTCCAACAATCCGTAACGACTGCCACTAGATGTTCGTATGGCAACCGGGACCAACGGCTTAACGTGCTTTCCAAGGCACGACCAGACCAGTGCAAATATTCATATTCATGCATACAAATACTTGCACTGTGCGGGGATCGAACCCGCGCCACCTTGCGCAGCGGCCGCGTCCGCTACCGCTACGCCACGGAGGCTGTCAACCGCATTTGTAATATTAGTATGGATTATTAACTAGTGCTTGACAGAAATCCCGCCTGATGGTAAGCAGTGAAGCAATCGTTGATGGTAAAGTATTTATAAAAACAAGTTCCAATTTCAACTTACAAGTTCTAGGTCTTATGTTCGAATCCCATATGGCGCTTTGCTTTATGTGAATCATTTCTTCACCGCTGCTCTTAAAACGGAGGACACCGGTATGTCTTAGAGGCAAAACTCTGAAGATATGTGACATCTACCAACCTGCACTTGACCCGAGAGGTAGATTACGGCCCACTCCCTCTCGCCGAGAAGAATCTTGTATTCCAGGAGTGGGAACATTAGAGGCTGATATTTATAAAACATAGTCTATGTCAGTAAGCATAGACACTAAACAAAAACAAGACCTACTACTCAAGGTTTCAACGCAAAGCGCGTGTAATGAGGCAACGTTTCTTTAAAAAAATAATTGCATTTTATGTTTAAAAGGAATAAGGTACCTTAAAATACAAACGAAAAATCCTGTTTAAAAATATATATTGCATTACATGTTTCAAAGAAACAACTAGCCCTAAAACCCACGAAAAATCCTGTTTATTTCGCTTTCAAGCCTTTTTTTTTTTACAAAAACCGTAACAGATTGAATTCAATTAAAATCCTACCTCCTATCTAGGCGTTGTTCACACTATATAATAATGAGGCGTCACAAACAAAAAGCAGGAAACTATATTTGAACGTGACGGATAAAATTTCTTAGCGATTTCTCATTTCACCCCTCATACAGTCACACTACAAACCATTTGATTTGTTTAATCAAATGCGGGCTTTCGAATTAATTAGTTTGTTACGCACCTGAGCGTACCTTTATTGTGTGTAATACACCATTTTATTTGCGGTTTATAAACTAACATTTAAGCAATTTTGCACTTTATGCGTATATACTTACGGTGTCTGACGTAAATATGGAGTGTAAATGTATGTTTGTGTACAACAAACGTATCATTATTTTGAATTAATTTCGTACTCGATTCTAAAGCTTATAGTTTACAGTTTAGAGTTTAAATTTGTTTTCATTTGTGATTTTTATAAATGAATTTTGTTGATTTAATTTTTTAATGTTTCTGCATTTAATTATATGGTGACAGTGAATTGATGAGTAGTTTGTGTAATGATACTTTCTGATTCAATGGGTAGCGAGTTGATTCCGATTTATAATTCCGGGAATAATTTGCAACACTATGGTTAGATTCCCAAATTGATGGTTGTCAAAAATCAAAATTTGTGAAATAATGATTAGTTTGATAGCAATGACTGTTTATATGTAATAAATTAATAAGCTTATTCAACAATGGTAATTTCCATAACCTATTGTGATGATAATTTCCTCATATTTTTTGTAAATTAATCAGAAAATTGCTGGTTAGTATACTGTCGTCAATGTATGTGTCATGGTTGTTACCTATTGCAAATAACCTGGTATTCCTTTTCTGGTCTCTATATGAAGTACAGTTAAGCGTAGCAGTCAGTCAACGTGGTCGCCACCTTCATTGAAGAGCTTCGAGAACGAACAACTTTAGTCCGGCTTTGGCTCACTTGACAGACCCAGATTGTAGATTTTTGTTTAGAATCACGACCGTAGGCATACATCCAAGATTCGTCAAAAACTTAAAGGGCGAGCATCAAATGTTTTAAAAGGAAGCTCTAGAATCTAGAAGCTTCGACTCGGCCTCTTTGGCCGAGCAGGAACGCTTTCAAAAGTATTTATGTCTTTACAGAGTACTAAATATACTACAGAGAAACTATGAACATTGTATAATAAACATAGCGACCAACTGCTCCCGTCCCGCCCCTGCCGATCACACTGGCTGGCCGGTGCCGCCGGAAACGCGACGCCCCGCAATTTTTAAATCTGTAATATCTTCAAAAATATTCATTTAAATTATATTATATATTATTGTGGGATAACCATAAGAGATAGACATATTTTATCGGGACTTTTTTGTAGACTTTTTCAATGTCTACAATGTTTAGTACATTGTTTTGATAAATCTTGTAGGGTTCAGCCAGCGTTTCACTACAAATGCGGAAAAAATGTAATTATCATCGACATCACATTAGAAACCTCAAAAATAATAGTACTTCTCCACAATTTAGTGGATGTTATTATACATATAAACCTTCCTCTTTAATCATTCTATCTATTAAAAAAAAGCATCAAAATCCGTTGCGTAGTTTTAAAGATTTAATCATACAAAGGGACATAGGGAAAGAGAAAGTGACTTTGTGTTATGTAGTTTGTATTATAATGTAGTTTGTATAATAAACATAGCGACCCGCTGCTTCCGCCGCGCCCCGGCTTGTCGGTGCCGCCGGAAACGCGACGACCCGCAATTTTTAAATCTGTAATATCTTCGAAATATTCATTTAAATCATATTATATGTTATTTTAAAAAGAAAGAGACTTTGTTTTCTCGGTGGTAGGCCATAACATCGGCTGCTGGCAGAAATTACCACCCACCAGACAATGTCTTGCCGCCAAGCGATTCGCCGTGTTCCGGCATGATGTCTGGTGAAGGCGTACGGAGGACGGGTCTGAGCAGTTGTGTTGCGTTGTGTGGCGGGTACGATGCGTCAAATGTTGTTGTGTTGGGAGTTTGGTCGTGGAGAGTCTCCAGATCAATTTCCCTTTAGCGCTGCATCGTTTGGTCGTGTTGGTCTTGGGTTTAACATTGCATCACCTCGCTCAACTGCCGTCATCCTTCCTATTCCTAAGTTTTTTTTAAGTTAATAGGCTTAATAAACTAGTGCGCTTTACCATCAATGATTGCATCACTGCTTACCATCAGGCGGGATTGCAGTCAAGCACTAGTTTATAATTATAAAAAAAAAAATGTAGTGATAACAATTCCTAAAGTCTACTGTAACAACTATAATTATAACTACCTCAGAAACCACCCAAAAGATATAACTATAAACTAACATGTCGTAATTCACCCCATCTCATAACGACCTCACTCCCTAATTACAACCACTGAGATAATTGACGTCACAAAACCCACGAGCTAAGATTACATGAAATCCGTAACATTTAGTCGTAAACTGAGCAAATCCTATGTAACTATTACATCCCGGTTTTACGATCCAATTTTTAATCCCGTTGACATAAAGGAGTTTATCTTGATTCAGTTTTATTGGCGACACATTGTTGTTGGTATGATGTCGATGCGTCTGCGTTTATAGGGTGGAAAGAAAATTGGGTTTGTTTTGTGGTAAAATATTGTGATTCACATACAGTCTTTGCAGCAGTCCAATGCTGAACGAAATCGTTGCGGAACTCGTCGCTTCAATAGGGTGATCATCAACAACCTTTTATTGTCACACTGCTGGGCACAGGTCTCCTCTCATACAGAGAAGGATTGAGCGTAATTATCACGCTTGGTCAATGCGGGTTGGCCTTCAATAGGGTATTTGGCTAAACTAAAAAAAACTAATTAGTCCGTCAGTCAGATTTCCGAAAAATACTAGACATGTATTTTTTCTTTTTTCATATAAACAAAAAATTAAGACGACACAGTGCGTTGAAAACTCGTGTGACGTCACTGCACGCTACACTTTTTACCGAGCAGTGACGTCACCACTCCTGATCTTTGATGCCTTTTATATCTGTCAATTTTTATTGATTTGATAAAACAAAATACACGTATCCAATATTTTTCTATAATCTCAATGACGGACTAAATAGAATCTTTTTTTTTAACCTAGGAAACATAGGGATGTTTCCTAGGTAAAAAAAAAAGATTCTATTTAGTCCGTCATTTTCGTCATTTCATTCGTCCGTCATAGTCTAATAGGGATTAGACTGAGGGCGTTCTACTCTTTTTTATTATTTTCTACGGGCAATCATCAAATAACCTCGCCCGCTCTGGATGTGTCAGACTTTTACTGACTAAAACCCACCCGTGTTTCTTCACTTGCCTGTGTGCCAGGGCCTAAGTTTATTTTTTAACCAACCCGCAAGCCTGGCCCAGAAGGCATCGGTCCTCATGGACGTCACGCTGTACTGACATCTCTTTGAGTCACGATGTGCTGACATCTTTACATCTCTTTAAGGCGCGCGTCAAACACCACGCGCCGTCGACCCGGGCTTGATCCTTACCGGGCGGCGAGCTGCCCATTGCTCGCCGCCGCGAGGTCGTAACAAATATGTCACATAACATCAAGGGCACTAGCCTGTTATTTTTATATATTTGTAATTCCAACACGATTCCATTGCATTCCATAAAGGAATGGTGATAGAATGACAATGCCGTATTGCCAATATTATAAAATCCGTTTGTAGAAATAATTTTCTAAAAACTACTACTCAATTTGAACATTTATTAATATGGAGTGGAGTGTCAATGATTGACCACTGTAAAGACACAATGATTTGAGACCATTTTGCTAGTAGATTACGAAACTTGTCAAAATCGATCATTATGAAGTCAGTGGCCGGCCATTCTGACACTATTGTAATAACAGACTATTGCCCCAGGCCTGTAATCCCTGATGGAATAGGTAGAGATGTACCTTTAATATAAGCTCACTTTCATGTGATTCAGTACAGCTGATCGATTCAGTCTCCCGTGTGGTACCGGGCTTAGAATAGTACCAACCCATATCCTTCCGTGGGTGTCGTAAGAGGCGACTAAGGGAACTCGCACCAGGGAAGCTGGCAGCAGCGTTTCTTCTGTGGATTATTAAACTACTAAACTACCCCAATGCTATGAAAGCCTTGGGAGATGCCTTTGTTTACTAGTAGACCTCTACAACTTGTAACAAAAAGGGTATATACATACCAAGGGCATGGCATCTTTAGATGATATCACCCGATATCGGAAGGGTTTCAACTCAAAATAAAATACTCAAAAAATTATACCAAATTTTCGGTTTCGTGTGTTTCTTAAAATAAAACCATAACAAACGTTGCAGCACACTACATACGTTAATAACTACTCGTTACCCGTCACGTTACTTGCCAAAATCCGATAAATTTCTTCAATATCTCTGTGCGACTAGTATGATAGTAGCCTATCACAGGCGGTGTTTTTCCTCATAACTTCCTAACATGACACACTGATAGAATTAAAAAACCCTTCCAATATCGTTTGATATCATGTAAAGATGCCATGCCTTTGTTATGTATATACCCTTTATGTTACACGTTGTATAGGTTGAAGAAGAAGATCGCCAAAGCATAGTGTAAAGCGCACACACCAAAGTCACGGGCCCGGCGGCATATGTCGGCAACATTTTTCCGGCGTCGTAAAACTTTATCGGCGGTATGTCGGTGGCTCGACATCAGCGACTCATTTGGCAGTTAGTGATTGTCGTGCGTCGAAAGAGTTTTATAATTTTTGTGCCATTCTCACAACAAAACAATAAATAAAACTAAAAAGTTCAAAATAATTTTAATTTTTTTTTTAAAATTATGTTTAACTTTTTAGTTTGATATTTTTTAAAAGCATGTTTTTTTAGTTTTTTAAACTATATTTATTTTCAACTTTTTAGTTCAATATTCTTTAAAAAAAAAAACGACGGAACGAACGTAATGAAAACGGTAGGACATTTTACAGTAATGGGCCGCTCACTCGTAGTCCAAAGAGTTAGAGACGGACAAACAAACAAACAAGCAAACATACAAGTGAAGCTAATAAAAAGCATATAAAAATACTAGCACTTGGATACGCTAGCCACCGACGTGTCCGAACGCGAAGGTTGCTGACATGCTTCTTTCAACATAAGCCGGTTGTGTTGGCGGACTGTCCCGCCAGGGCCGGCTTTGGTGTGTAGAGGGCTTAATACGTCGTGGTAGACTAGTGGTTAAAACACCAACCTCTCAAGTATGAGTGTGCGGGTTCGATTCCAGGTCACTGGTCAGGCAAGTACCTATGTAACTTTCCTAAGTTATTTGTACTTTCTAAGTATATCTTGGTTACCAATAACTGATTACAAGGTGAAGGAAAACATCTCGAGGAAACTCGGACTTTAAGTCTGAAATCGCCAACCCGCATTGAGCTAGCGTGGTGATTAGGTACCCTCAATCCTTCTCTGTATGAGAGGAGACCTGTGCCCGGCAGTGGGACGATAAAAAGGTTGATGATAATGATTGCTAGAGCTGTGGAGATGAAATAATTTACACAAAACGCCTGATAGGTGACGACATATAATTTGTAATTTGCGGTCGATACCACAAAGTCACAGATACTCTCTTTTTCTTTGTTTTTTATTATCTTAGTAAGTATTGGAATATTAGGCCTCCCCCATGGTTCTCCACGACGACCGATCCTGCGCCTCCCGCATCCAGCGGTTTCTCGCGACCTTCACCAGGTCGTCGGTCCACCTTGTCGGGGTCTACCCACGCTACGTCTTCGGCATCGGTCCTACGAGCAATGTGTCCAGCCCACTGCCACCTTGGGCGAGGCCTATGTCCAGCAGTGGACGTCTTCGGCTGAAATGATGATGATGATGATGATTGGAATATTTATGTAACTTTATGCGACTAATCCTAAAACTTAAAGTATTGTATCCTTTTGCAAAATGCATACTAATATACGTATATCAAGAATGAAAAAAAAATCGTTTTCCAAACAGTCTAATAGCGTCTTAGTACATCCCTTATCAATATAAAAGATTTTAATTATATTAGTAATTATTGAAAAATCCCTTGTGACTTTATGCGTCTAATCCCAAAACTTAAACATTTATGTCCTTTTTTCATTTGTTTATTCAGGGAGTGCTTTCAAACTGCATCCTATTATGTCAAGAATGAAAAATATCGTAAAAAAAAGTCTTATTACATTCAGTCTTAAATGCATAACGTCTTACTGCATCCCTTATCACTATAAAAGAGTACTAATAAAAATCAAAAAACTTTACGATCTTAAAAATGTTCCTCGCGTTTAATATCGTCATCCACGCCTGACATATCAACCAGGGTTTAGATTTTACTGTCCAATACGGTATTACATTTGCATAGCCGTAAAATTTACTACTTATGCATTTTGTCTTCTAATCCGTACATTTTAGCACAGTACGCCCTTCAAATTAGTACCACAATGTTTTTGCTGCTGAAAAACATTTATGTAGACCGCTATAAAGTTCAATTTTGTGTCTTTCTTTGGTAAAAGTTTGGTTGTTTTGTAAGTAATTCGCCGATTTTATCGCTGATCTTACAGGTTATGTTAAAGATAAGTTTTTATGTTGTTTGTCTTATTTTCATTATTTTGTATGCAACGTATGTGTGGGATTATGTGACAATGGCAGAGTTATGTATGTATGGGATTTCGATTAGAAGAAAAATAAAATGTACAAAATGGTTTTGATACTTTGATTTATAAAAGGTAGCAATGGCAGGTATTTTTATGAGAGTTTATTATAAAATATTCTCTATAATTAGAACGGGTTATATAAGTCGATTCGGGATTATCAATTTGTGGTTGCGTCTACAACTCCAGAAATAATATGTGTATAAATTAAGCGATTGGCACATATTTAAAGTAAGACAATGAAGTTAAGAGAAAGTGTACGTTATATTATCCATACTAATATTATAAATGCGAAAGTATCTCTGTCTGTTCGTCTGAATGTCCGGCTTTCACGCCAAAACTACTGAACCGATTGTAATGAAATTTGGCACACAGATAGACTAGAGCCTGAGAAAGGACATAGGCTATATATCATCCCGCTATGACCAATAGGAGCAGAGCAGTAACAAAAAATGTTGCGAAAACGGGGCAAACGCGGACGTACATGTTGCTCCCATTATTTTAACAGGCGCTTATTTTATATTAACACGCGGACGGAGTCGCGGGCAGCAGCTAGTATGTATATAAATTAAGCGATTGGCACATAAATATGAGAATAAAGTTAAGAGAAAGTGTACGTTGTATTGTAATATTTAACTTTAATTATTTCTGTATGCTAATATGGTAATTTATAGAATAAAAGAGTGGTGATTTGTCCGTTTCAAAATGTAATTTTAAACTTTTTCAGGCTTATCTAAACAAGAAACAAAGCTGCTGATTCTAGCCACGAATCAATAATAAAATACCTGGAATGATGGATTTTTTTAACTAATTTTCAGAAATCAGAATGTGAGAGCCGCATATCAACACGCACGTCCCATCATCACCACCATCAATCAATCTTTTTGTTGTCCTACTTTTGCGCACAGGTCGCCTCTCATACAGAGAAGAATAGAGCGTACTCAGCACGCTTGCTCAATGCGGGTTGGCGATTTCAGACTTGAAAGTCCAGGTTTTCTCAAGATATTTTCCTTCACCTTGTAAGCAGTCATTGGTATCCAAGATATACACACATCAAAAGTGTCTAGGGATCAAGCATTTTTATGCGGATTTCTTGAGATTGAGATGTGGCTTTGTAATAAATTTATGATTTTATAAATTTATATGGATCCTTTTTGGTGCATTTCATAATTTGAATCAGGAACTGTGAATCAAATTCGAGTAAAAGATGAAAATCAGCTGTCAATATTTTCCCTATAAAAACATACAACGCATTGAAGACATTATTAGTGCTACTGTTTCCCTACTACTGATTAAAACCAACGTTATTATGGAGCGGCGACGTCATTTAAGCAGGGAAGAAATGCTCAGAGCCGTGGGAATGATAGAAGCTGGTTCCCGGCAACGTACTGTGGCTTTAGCTCTGAATACAAGTCAGAGTGTTATCAGTCGACTTTGGACACGTTACCGAAGCACTGGTACCGTGGCTGAGCGCCATGGAGGACGGTATCGCTGCACCACACGGAGACAAGACCGATACATTCAAATCTTAACTCGAAGAGCTCCAACAATAACCGCCATGATGTTAACCGTGAGGCTTCATCACTCTTCAGGGAACTTAATTAGCGACCAAACAGTCAGAAACCGCTTGCATGAAGTGAACCTTCATTCCCGAAGACCGCTACGGGTACCACCTATAGCAATGCACAATCGTAGGATTCGATATCAATGGGCTCTTGAACACAGAAATTGGGCAGAAGAACAATGGCGTTTCGTGTGCTTTTCTGATGAGTCTCGTTTTGGTATGAGACCGGATACAAGACGTATACGACACTGGAGAACCCCTGGACGCCAACAGCGATTAAAATCCTGCCAGGAAGTCCATCCTTATAGTGGTGGAACCATCATGGTATGGGCGGGTATTTGGATCGGCGGAAGAACTGAGTTGATTTGGATCAGAGGCAACCTCAACGCTCAAATTTATGCTGAAACGATTGTATCAGACGTCATCGTTCCTCTACAAGTGCAAATCGGTCCCTTATTTCAGTTAATGCATGATAATGCACGACCGCACACCGCAAGAGTTGTAAGACAGACTCTCGCCGCAGCTAACATCAATGTCCTGCCCTGGCCTGCTCAGTCGCCAGACTTGAACCCGATTGAGCATGCATGGGATATGCTACAGAGAAGAGCTCTGCCGAATATGGAGGGTATCCAGTCGCAAGAAGACCTTTTTTGTTGTTGCAACGAACATGGGCGGCCATTCCACAGCGTGATTTGGATGAACTCATTTTGAGTATGCCAAACCGATGTTCTTGTGTTGTTAGTGTTCGCGGTAGAAACATGGATTATTAATTGTTTAAGTTACCCAATAAAATTTTAGAGAAAACTGTTATTTCAGTCTTTTTTTCGAACTTTTGTGTTAGTGGTTCAAATGTCAAATATCCCTTTATTAGGAAAATGGCAAATTTCTTTATTAATGCAAAGGTGACTTGGTTTATCGTTACTGTGACAAACGAAAACACTTTATTTGATGAATCCTTAAAGAAAATTTTAATTAATATCAATCAGGAGAAAAGTTATTGCAAAAATATATGTTGATCCCTAGACACTTTTGATGTGTGTACTTAGAAAATACATATAACTTAGAAAAGTTACACTTGCCTGACCTAGAATCGAACCCGCACAGTCATACTTGAGAGACTGGTATTTTAACCACTAGGTCACCACGACTTGAAAACACTGTCTAGTGTGGAATATTAATCCCAGATACGCCCCCGGTACTCAGTCTGACGATTCATCACAGGACAACGGGCTAAAGTGGGAACTTGAGACTCCACAGTCGTCAAAATTTGCATGAAACTCATCAAGGCAAGTTTACGAGTGCGTGCTGCTCTTCATATGCATTTATTGTTAGAGGATGAACAATTAAAGTTATTATTGATCTTTTTATGGGAGAAGGGAAATGAAGTCTGGGTTATTTGGAAAATGGGGAGCATGGCAGGTTTTTTGGGAATTTGTTGTTTTTCATCGCAACAAGGCGATATTTACTTATTTATTTTACCTTTTATGTATACACATAATATATAAACATACAAGAAAAACAACATAAAAAGGGACCGAGGTGATTCTTATTTCATAAGAAATCTCTTCCAGCATACTTGCTATAGGATAATAGGATAAAAGGAGATACAGAGGCGAAGATAGCACGTGAAAAAGTAAAGGACACAAAAAATAATATTATATATAGGTATATATTTCTTTTATTTCATATTGTTTTTTTTTATATTTATTTTATAATTTTTGTTTTTTTTTTTTTGATAATATATCAAAAAGAAAACAAAAATTATGAGAATATCTTAACACACACCCTCATAAAAAATTACGTTTTAGTTTTTCTTTCGTTTATATCTACCTACGGCATTTAGTAAACATAAAAAAAAATATTCAAAATTTGTTACAACATAAATTAACAAAGTTAGTCTTAAAATAAATTAAATCATAATTTACTAAATCTTACTAAATATAAATGTGTATAAACAAGAACATTTTTGGGCTTGATATGCCCAACAGTTACTCGAGTAACCCATTCATCACAAAATATCACATTACTTCACAACAAACAACTAATTTTAACACAACATCCACCAAATCGTCACGTGGTCACAATCAACCGGTACATTAAGTGTCACGGCAATGCAAACGGTACGTTTAGTGACACGGTGATGCAAATGGTACCAACGTGCTACGTCTATATTAGGACTGTTTAAACAAAACGACAATGTTTGATGGATGGCTATTGTCACGCGGAATCTGTGTGGGTGGTTAATTGAGCTTTTTCGTTGTTCAGATATAAATAGGTTTTCAGCGTCTTGATTATGCATGGTGGATCCTAAACAAAGGATTCCAAAAAGAAGAATGAGTGATGATCGAGAAGAGTTTTTAAATTATTAATTAAGTCTATTAAAGAAAAAGAAACTATGTATTGTGACTCGTATAGAAAGATAAAAAAAAAAAACTAAATTAAAACACAACATATCAACACTGGTCAACACACTAGTACCTTATAATACAATACTAGTCAATGTTGGAGGCTGTTTGGATCACATGCTTTACCACATTTCTTTTTCATTGATGAATGGGACTGTTTTTGACCTAGATCACGCTGATGGAAAGCGATGGATGAGATCTAAGACGGAACGAGCATACTCAAAATATGTATGTCTCATGTTTTGAAGACAGTTGTGTAAAATACAAAAGGGAACGCTGATGCTGGCAGAGAGTTCCACTCTTTGGCTGTGTGTATAATAAACGTGGAGTAGACGCGTTGAATTATGTTAAAATCTTGGCCAGTATCAATACGATCATTCCAATTAAAATTCTGGCAAGTATCAATACGATCATTCCTTTTTTTTTTTTTTTTTTAATAGTTATAAACTAGTGCTTGACTGCAATCCCGCCTGATGGTAAGCAGTGATGCAGCAATCGTTGATGGTAAAGCACACTAGCTTATTAAGCCTATTCACTCAAAAAAACTGAGTGAATAGGAAGGAAGACGGCAGTTGAGCGAGGTGATGCAATGTTTAACCCAACAACACGACCAACGATGCTGCGCCAGAGGATGATCTGGAGAGCCTTCACGACCAAACTCCCGACACAACAACATTAGGCACATCGTACCCGGCACACATCGCAACACAACTGCTCAGACCCGTTCTCCGTACGGCTTCACCAGACATCATGCCGGAACACGACGAATCGCTTGGCGGCAAGACTTTGTCTGGTGGGTGGTAACTTATGCCGGCGGCTGATGTTGTTGCCTACCACCGAGAAAATCATAATCATAATCATGTACTTTCAGGGCCTATTTCAGGGCATTACTGACATCGTGAAGGAAACATCATGAGAAAGTCTGAACTTATATTTAATACTAGCTTTCCGCCCGCGGCTTCGCCCGCGTAAATTTCGGATAGGTATATCGCGCTTTTTAGATTTCCCTCGGGAACATCAAATTTTTCCGGGATAAAAGGTAGCCTATGTCCTTTCTCGGGGTCTAAAGATTGTGTGCTTTCCGCCCGCGTCTTCGTCCGCGTGGTGTTCGGTTATATCGCGCTTTTTAGATTTCCCTCGGGAATATCAAATTTTTCCGGGATAACAGGTAGCCTATGTTTTTTCTCAGGGTCCAAAGATTGTCTGTGCCAAATTTCATCAAAATCGGTTGAGAGGTTTAGGCGGGAAAGCGTAACAGACAGACAGACAGACAGACAGACAGAGTTACTTTCGCATTTATAATATTAGTATGGATAAGCCCGAAATCGTCAAACTGTCTTCAGCAAGCAAGGTGATAATAATGTCTATATGAGAATACAGGTGCAATAAGAAAAATAAGGTAAGAGTTGTTGAAAAGAAGTGGTTGAGTTTTTTTTATCTTTGCAGATGGTAACAGATGGCGAACTATAATTCCACAGGGACATTACGACCTTCAGTACTAAGGATAACGACTTGAGGAGGAAGAAGGAGAAGGGAGGAGGAGTTTTGCCTATGACCTCGTCTGAGAGGTAATTTTAAGAACTTTCACACATCAGTGTCAATTTGTCAAAAATATCTCTAATTTTCCTAAATTTTTGAAAACTTTCTGATATTTATTGCCACTGATATAAAATCGTCATTAGATTTTAAATTATCATTCAGACCTTTATCCTGTAGCAGTAGGTTTTCAAACACTATCAAGTTTATCCTATAACTAGACAAGAATATCCTTTTATAAAATTGATCTTTGAGGTTTTAGGTATAGAGTTGAAATCACGTTGATTGCTATTTCGATAAACCAATCCCAGTGAGACAAAATTCAACATTGAACGAAAAAAAAAAATGTTCCCATCTCATTACCTAACAGTCCAATAAGTAAATCAACCGACAGCCGTAAATGAACTAATCATAGACTATAAAATTAAGGCAACTATAAAACTTGGCTCAACCGAGTATCGAACATCGTAAAGAAAATGAAGGCATTCGTAAGCATGGTGGTGATGAGATAAATCTTGCAATTCCCTGTCGTAACTTTGTGACAATGAGGAATTTGCTTTCGGTAATTTTGACAAAGGGGGATGCAAAAATTAGGGTTTCCATATATTTAGGTTGGTAGATACTATAAAGGTTGTCCGCTGAAGTCGAGCTTATTTAGAGCAGGATGGCAAAAAAAAAGATAAGAATGATAACGAAGATTTATTATTTTATATACCCAAAAGAAAAAACTTTGTACAAAAAAATAGAAACAGGCTTCAAAAAAACACTTAAAAGGAAAAAAATATTTTAGTTTTGTCATGGCTCTAGAAGTAGGTGTCGAGCTAAACAACAGAAACCTCGAGACGCCGATTTTTTTTTCCTTTTAAGTGTTTTTTTGAAGTCAGTTTCTATTTTTTTGTAAAATAGATAATCTCTCCCTGGCGCAGCAGCGCTGGTCGTGTTATTGGGTTTAACATTGCATCACTCCGCTCAACTGCCGTCTTCCTTCCTATTCAGTTTTTTTGAGTGAATAGGGTCTTAATAAACTAGCGTGCTTTACCATCAACGATTGTATCACTGCTTACCATCAGGCGGGATTACGGTCAAGCATTAGTTTATAATTATAAAAAAGACTTACACTTGGTCTAATGCATGCAATTATAAACAGCAATTTTCTTTTTATTTTGATCGAATAAACAGCGGTTCCCAAACTAGTCACAGCCTTTATTTTAGAATCGCTCGGTGGTAGGCAACAACATCAGCTGCCGGCATAAGTTACCACCCACCAGACAAAGTCTTGCCGCCAAGCGATTCGTCGTGTTCCGGCATGATGTCTGGTGAAGCCGTACGGAGAACGGGTCTGAGCAGTTGTCTTGCGATGTGTGCCGGGTACGATGTGCCTAATGTTGTTGTGTCGGGAGTTTGGTCGTGAAGGCTCTCCAGATCATCCTCTGGCGCAGCATCGTTGGTCGTGTTGTTGGGTTAAACATTGCATCACCTCGCTCAACTGCCGTCTTCCTTCCTATTCACTCAGTTTTTTTGAGTGAATAGGCTTAATAAGCTAGTGTGCTTTACCATCAACGATTGCATCACTGCTTACCATCAGGCGGGATTGCAGTCAAGCACTAGTTTATAACAATTAAAAAAAAAAAAAAAAAATGTCTGTTTCTTTTCTTCATTATACTGTATCTATTTTATGCAAAGTACGTTTAGTCGTTTACATTGCAATTATAACTTCACTTAGCGGCTTATTCTTACTTACTCTTAGCCTACTGAGGCAACAGCCGCCTCAAGCAAAAAAACATAAGTTAACTAAATATGTACATTTTATAGGACTAATCCTAATTTATACACAAAATGCTTAAAAGCTCAGAATTAATTATGTTATCATCCCTTCTAAATACTCTTTGATGACAATTTGCCTCCAAGGGTAAATTTTGAAACGTTTGAATATAAACATTGACTACTGAATGCACTTTATTTTAAGTAGGTGTGTATAGATAAATAGATAGTTGAACGATCAAAAAGTCTGTGTGTGTGTTTGTATTTGTCAATGTGTGTGTATTTGAATTTTTTTTTAAATGAGTGCATTATTTTTATTTATTTATTGGGATATCCAACAAAGGATACCTACACAGATACTGTAAAAGATGCAACAATAGGGATGTTACCTGGGTAAAAAAAAATGATTCTATTTTCCGTCATTCAGATTATTGAAAAATATTGAATACGGATAAATATATTGTTTTATCAATACAATAAAAATTTTCAAATATAAAAGGCATCAAAGATCAGGAGTGGTGACTGGTGACGTCACTCGTTCCTAAAATGTGTAGCAAGGAGTGACGTCACACGAGTTTTCAACTCACTGTATCGTCTTCATTTTGTGTTTATATGAAAAAAAAGAAAAAATACGTGTCCAGTTTTTTTTGGAAATCTGACTGACGGACTAATTAGTTTGTTTTAGCCAACTACCCTATTGAGGTAGGCTCTTTTACATGTGGTCCTTCAATTAGAGAAGACCACAGCATGCACATATAACTAGGTGTAACCACAATTATTCAACCTTGAAAAATTCAAGAGGTTGTGGTGGCCTAGTGGTTAAAACACCAGCCTCTCAAGTATGAGTGTGCGGGTTCGATTCCAGTTCAGGCAAGTAGCAATGTTACTTTTCTAAATTGTATGTACTTTCTAAGTATATATATCTTTGACACCAATGACTGATTATAAGATGAAGGAAAACATCTTAAGGAAACCTGAACTTTAAGTCTGAAATCGCCAACCCGCATTGAGCAAGCGTGGTGATTACGCTCAATCCTTTTCTGTATGAGAGGAGGCCTGTGACCAGCAGTGGGACGATAAAAAGGTTCATGATGATGAATAATTCAATGTTGCTCAGCAAACATAATTGATTTTAACACTGTAATAATTACAAGGTATTTTTATTGAAATTTTAATTTTAAATCAATGGAATTATTAGTAACACAACAAATAAAGCAATTGATGTGTAATGGTATAAGCAACATAAAATATTGACTAAGCAAAATAAAGAGCAGAGTCGGGGCAAATTACATATAAGAAATTATATCAACATTCAATGGTTTGGGAACATTGTCAATAGCTTGCGGCGGCATATTTGACAATTAAGCAAATTATACTGTCAAAGCATTTTGACATTTGCATAGCGCTAAATGATCATATTATAATAGGGGGTAGAAATCATGGTAATTGGCGGGCTTAAAATAAAATGGGTTATTTACTTTCACGCTTTTGAGCGTATTTTTTTTTACATAATGTTTTTTTTATGCTTTCGTGTGTTTCGTTTTACTGATGAGAGAGAATCATCATCATCAACCTGTTTTATCGTCCCACTGCTGGGCACAGGTCTCCTCTCATACAGAGAAGGATTGAGCGTAATCACCACGCTTGCTCAATGCAGGTTGGCGATTGCAGAATTAAAGTCCAGGTTTCCTCAAGATGTTTTCCTCCACTTTCCAATCAGTCATTGGTGTCCAAAAAGTACATATACCTTTAGAAAAGTTGCATTGGTACTTGCTTGACCTGGAATCGAACCCGCAAATTCATACTTGAGAGGCTGGTGTTTTAACCACTAGGCCACCACGACACCACGACGAGAGAGAATGCGTTATATTCGCGCTTTTTCTTTCTTCACGCTTCCTCACACTAGGAATTTCTCCTGTATAGTAGATATGCGTTTACAAACATCTGAACTCACATACAGAAACTGCCAGCACTGTAGGCCTTACAAATATTTGCGTGCGGGAATCGAACCCGCGACACACAGCGCAGCAATTGATCACCCAGCCACTGCGCCGACCGTGTCGTTATATCAATTAAAAACAATCAATATTTTAAGAAAATCATTCCCTTTTCCGTTTAAGCTGGTTCAAGATATATCTAGATATATCATTTCATCCCTTTACCAACCAAATTTTATTCATATAAATAAAATTGGAGTGTCTGTTTGTAATATTGAAATAACCATATCTTATTACATGATTATACAACACGTAATGTAATTAACGCACACCCTCAAACACCCCAATTAGAATATTATGTTAAAGTCTTAATCATCATCATCACCATCATCAGCTTCTACTCGCCCACTACTGGACATAGGCCTCTTCCATGGCACGCCAACAATCTCGATCCTGAGCAGTTCTCCGCCAGCCACTACCAGCCACCTTTTTGATGTCGTCGCTCCATCTTGCTCTAGAGCGTCCTATGCTACGTTTGCCAAGACGCGGTCTCTACTCGAGGACTCGTTTAACCCAACATAACGTTGTCGGTCCTGCGGCATATGTGACCAGCCTATTGCCACTTCAGCTTGCTAATCCTCTCAGCTATGTCGGTGACTTTGGTCCTCTGTCGGATCACCGCATTTCTGATGCGGATACTTCAGAGAGACGCCCAAGCTAGCCCGCCCCATAGCTCGCTGAGCGGCTAATATAATCATAATACATACACTGAATTTTTAATTTAAGTATCATGTATATGCATTGTTATTTTGTAAATTAGTTACTAATTCTTGGAGAACGAAGACCTTAACGTTCTTAGAATAAGGTATGTTTTTCTTTATTTTGTATTGAATGATTAAATTTGTATTAATACAAGTAAAACGGCGATTTTAAAAGTATGTACAAATAACAGGGTTAATATGACAATAATTTCCGTAGTATTATTTTTGGGATAAAAATACCTATATTAAAAATGATACAAACCGATTCAGTAAACGATTCTGAACAAACTATTTTCAGGAAGTGCTTTAATTAATTTACATAGTATATTATTATTATTTATTACTTTAAAAATTATTATTTTTTATTTTTTTTTATAATTTTCGTCTTACTATCTGTTGGTTCCGGCTAATCTGTTCTGAAATGGTGGAACCAATTTTGGCGGGACTTTTATTACCAGGTAGCTGATGTATTACGGAGTAATTTAGGCTACTTTGGTAGATATTATGTGCTCATCGTGTTCCAGCATGATGTCTGGTGAAGCCGTACGGAGAACGGGTCTTAGCAGTTGTGTTGCGATGTGTGCTAGGTACGATGCCCCAAACGTTGTGTCGGGAGGTTGGTCGCGGAGGTCTCCAGATTAATCTCCCTCTGATGCAACATCGTTGGTCGTGTTATTGGGTTTCACATTGCATCACCTCGCTCAACTGCCGTCTTCCTTCCTATTCACTCAGCTTTTTTTAGTGAATAGCCTTAATAAGCTAGTGCGTTTTACCATCAACGATTGCATCACTGCTTACCATCAGGCGGGATTGCAGTCAAGCACTAGGTTATTAAAAAAAAAAAAAACACGGGATCGAAACTTACGCAGGCGAATCCGCGCCGCGCAGCTAGTCGACAATATAATCTTCGTAATTCAATCTGTCATCGGACGTCTTCACTGACGGCATATCGCCCATTCAATCAGGGTTGTCAATTTTGCTTCGTTACGCAGAAACCTCTTTGATAAGATATGCAGATGGGATTATGGACGGTGGCATCCCTGTTCGGACAATCATTAGGCTTGCAGCTTGTTTAGCACTAAATCCTTTGTCTATTGCAAGAAGGGATGGGAGATTGCGGATTTTTTGGGATATTTAATTGGGTCGGATAAAATTTGGGATATATTTTTATTATGACCTGTCTCCTCCTGGTTTCGAGTAATGTTTATTAATACACTCAAAAAATACCTTAAGCAAATTTGTGATAATTATAATTCGTATATAATCGTTCACGAAACCGCTTTAGGTTTCGTGAACGATTTACCTACTTTAATTGGTTTAACTGTTAAAATAACGCCCATCCTACTTATACAATACGTCAATCTCCTTTCTTAAGTCACCCCTTTCAAACGAAGAATATAAGTAGGTACAGCAATTTTTTAACGAGGCTTCCGTCGACTGGGACCGCAATTAACTCGGACCGCGGTCCCAGTTGCCGGATTTATAAAAAATAAATAATTTTCTTCCGGCGACTGGGACCACTCATAGGTGACTTAAAAAAAGTCTACTATACAAGCCGAAATCGGTACAGTCGAACGAATTAACCATCTATATTATTGATATGAATATGAATATCATTGACTCATTCTAGATGATGTTCATGATTTTATCCTATGCGCTTATAAATTGACCTAGCCCGTTTTTATATAGGTACTTCACACATGCAGGTAAACACACACAAAGGCAATAGCATTGTATGATAGTATATTACTATTTCTTTCTAACTCGTAAAATTATTCATACAAAATTTATGTAGTTCGTATCGAGTATCAACGAATACTATTGCTTTAGGCTTAGACCGGACAATTTCGAAAAAAAAAAGAAGGATGTTATAAAATTATAACATTATTTTTAAATATTAACACAGTTAATACTGATTTTATGTGAAGCCATAACGGCCATTTTAAGGGTTCCGTCGCCAAATGGCAAAAAATGGAACCCTTATAGATTCGTCATGTCTGTCTGTCCGTCCGTATATCACAGCCATTTTTTCCGAAACTATAAGAGCTATAGGTACTCTTGAAACTTAGTAGGTAGATGTATTCTGTGAACCGCATTAAGATTTTGATGCAAAAATAATAATAAATATTGAGGGGCGGGCCCCCTTCCTAAGAACTGAAACTCACAAATTTTTTTTTCGTCAAACACATACGTGTGGAGTATCTATGGATAGGTCTTCAAAAATGATATCGACTTTTTTTAAAATATTTTTTTTCTAAACCGAATAGTTTGCGTGACAGACGCTTCCAAAGTGGAAAAAAGTTGGTCCCAACTCCCTCTAACTTTTAAAATAAGAAAATGAAAAATCTAAAAAAGCATATGATGTACATTGCTATAAAAACTACCAACGAACATTTTTTTTGAAAGAGATCTAGTAAGTATGTTTTTTTTAATACCCCGTAAATCGTAAACCGCTTATTACCGCGTAATCTTTCGTACAAATAACTTAAATCCTTTAATTTCATTATCAATGGTACAGAATGTACTAGTCGCCTCTACGATTTTTGAAAGCTCCCCTTGATTTCCCTGGTCTTTCATCATCAGATCCTAACCTGGTGACAATGGGACTACCTGGAAAGTACACACTTTCGAAAAAAAAAGAGAATTCTGCACATCGGTCTTAGAGTGATCGGTGAACATATGTAAAAAAAAATATTACGAAGAATTGAGAAACTCCTCCTTTTTTTGGAGTCGGTTAAAAAAAGATTTTTACTCAATTATTACTTTGTCGTTTGACTGTACATTATTTGATTCCAGTTATCATTCATGAGTGGTCCCAGTCGCCGGAAGAAAATTATTTAATTTTTATAAATCCGGCAACTGGGACCGCGGTCCGAGTTAATTGCGGTCCCAGTCGACGGAAGCCTCTTTTTAACCTGTGGAAAGTTAAAATTAATAAATAAAAATTTACATGAACACGTTTGTATTTATTGCAAATTATTTATACTCAGAATTTCGTATATTCTTACCACTTATCGGATACCGTCTCGGATAACAAACATCACTATTTCTGCATTGCTCCGGATCAATTATGTGTGATTTGGTTTAAATTGAACGTGCCCTGTGTTTAAATAGAATGTCTGTTTAGTGAGGAAACTGTATTTTAGTATAAGTTTGTTTTAGTCATTAGTATTAAGTTGTAGATGTTGGTCAAGTTACAAACAAGTCCAAGTTAAAAGTATTGTTTGGTTAAAAAAGATTTACAGGACTTGGCGTTATAGCAAAGGTCAGCCAGTTTTTCACACCAGGACAGCTTCTAATGTTTTACAAAGCACAGGTCCGTTCGTGTGTGAAGTACTGCAGCCACATTTGCGCTGGTGTTGCAAAATGCCACCTGGCTACTTTGGATTCAGTAGAGAGGCATGCGAAGAGTTCCCGCATTCCCGCCTGATGGTAAGCAGTGATGCAATCGTTGATGATAAAGCGCGGTAGTTTATTAAAAGCCTATTCAGCCTAGCCTTCAAGACACTTAAATTGTATTCCAACGGAAACACCGCGCTGGCAAATTGTTCCAGTCCTTCGATGTACGCGGTATAAAAGGTGTCAACAACGTAAGGGTGGAAACCTGCCGTACGACGGGTCGTCCGGTGATGAAATGGAGACTGAATGTATTGTACAGATTAATACGCGCCTTCTCAAACTGTCTTCGCAAGATGCTTGAAGCTTCAAGCTTGAAATCTTAGCGCAGGCGTTACATGTGTAATTGTGTATTGATCAATTTATTAAAAAATAATCCTTTGTAAGTTTGTTTGGGCCACGGAGTGAAATAAAACTTTCTTTTAGTGTAATTAACTGATACACACACACACACACACACACCCCCACACACACAAAAACTGCTATACAAATTTAGATGAAATTTGGGACACAGATGTACAAATATGGATATAGGCCACTTTTAATTCTGGATCGTGAATGAAGACGTATTTTTGTCGAGCTGCAAAGGCCTCTTCTCATACAGAGAAAGTATCACAAAACTTGCTCTTGGTTAGAGTTTTCTTGCTTATATTTATACTAGGTAAGCTCCCCGGTTCCACCCGCATAAGTTTTGATGCTGTGGGTATTTTCTTCTTCTTCTTGTCGGCCTAATTAGTTTTTTTTAGTCAACTACCCTATTGACGTTATTCCAAAATTCTAAACAAAATAATATAAAACTTATATTAAAAGATTAATTAACATCAACATAAGGTATGGTAGTGTTATTATTTCATCTTTGTAATTTAATAGGACTACAGGTAATATTTACAAGCTCATAAAACTAAATAAACTGCAAATTATTACATAAAACTATTACTTTAATTGAAACTATTAATAAATAATAATACAGCATCAAAAAATTCTTCGGCATCGCTGTGGACTGGTAATGTATCCAAGGGACTGACGGCATTGCCGCGTTGAATGGCAATGCCGCCAGTCAATATAATATAATGGGTAAGAAGCTAATCTTATCCATTATATTAGTAGTAATAAATCGATTTTAAGCTGAGCCGAGTTTTGTTCAGCTTGCAGATGCAAAATATGTATAGCAATGTCTGTTATTTTACTTGATTATTGTACAGTAATATATTATTATGTAAATAAAACAATAACTTTGGAAAAAAAATGCATTTATTTTATTAAAATTACGACTTTACGACTTTTGTACCAAAAACTGGGAAAAAAGTAGCTAACCCTACTTTCAATTTCGAATCGACAATAGATTCCACGATAAAACTGTACAAAACTATAGAAAATCATATAGCTTATTTCATAACGATTTCAGTGGCATGCGGTGTGTTGAGCTGTGCTCTTTAATTTCAGAGCTATTGTAGTCTTAGTGAACGCGATTTCGTCCGGGCGCACTCTGACAGATCCGCGGAGTAACACGCGGATTAACGCTATTGAACACATGTTTGAAGTTGTATTGTAAAGTAAACTTTATTATGTAGAACTTAAGAGGAGACTCTAGTGGTGTTTTCTCTATACAAACGTATTCCGCTGTTTTCTTCGTGAATAACGCTTTTAGAGCAATTCCTTTATTTCTACATTTTTACACCTTGATGATACGTGCCCCTATCATTTGATTTATTTTTTTCAAAATCCCGATAAATAACCCATTTTTACTGCGATGTTCAGACAACTATTAGACAAATGTGATATATTTTTGACAAAAAAGAAAATAATGGAAGCATAGGTATACTTATCCTCTAAATACTACTAAATTAATTTAAATAAAAATACAAGTATATTATAATTAATTATTTGAAACGTTTTTAGTGAGATAACTCTTTATTAAGGTAGCCATGACAGTGGTTACGACGTTTGATTGGCGACTTTGACAGTTTTATTTTCCCGTTATGTTCGTGTCGAGTGTTGATTTGAGTTGATTGTGTTTAATTAATGGGCCGTATATTCGGAATTCATGTTTTGTTTTTTGCACAGTCATATGGTAGATAATATAGATACGATAGCCTTAGATACATGACACGTCAATCAAATGTCAGTGTCAAAATCTTATTTCGCTTAATGCTGACCAACATATTTATTAGTAGTTGTGTTGCACTCCTTAGCCGAGTTAAATTGAATCTGTATAAAAACTAAGCCAAAATATAGGAAATAAACATTAAAACAGTTAACTATAGCGTAACTATACCTAGTATTAAGTGTACAATGTGCTGGCCCAGGCTCCATACATTTCTGAAACATCTCCTTTTGATATGAAAATTATTAAGATCTGTCGTTTTATGAAAAAGCAAACAGCAGAATATGAAATGTCTTTTGATTAATTTTTTTGGAAGTAAAATCAGCCTGAGCTACAACTGTCCTTTTTGCACTTTACGGGGAGAGGTTGGAAGCGGCACGACGGCAATAGTTTCTTCAAATACCTATTTATGAAATTCCTCGGTACTAGAGTCCCCTCTTAAAGTTATTATTCCCTTAACTCATTATTGTTTACACGTTTGGCAGTGAAGCAGCGAACTCCGATTAGTTAGGTTGGTACCAAGCTTATCACACAATTATCACTCATAAACAATTATTTAACTAATTATGTACTCATAAATCAAGTCCTGATTAAATCAATTCACTATATCAAGCAAATCTAATGAACATTACATTTGTGATTGAAACCATATTAATTGTGTTCCAGGACTTAGGTGTAATCCGGCTAATCTATGGGGCTTTGAGTGCGGTCATCTCCCTTAATAGGCTACCTGAGCACGTGGATCTGAGTGGAAAATCTGGTGGTATACCTACATAGGTAAAGGTGGTTATTTATTTGATTCTTAGAACGTAATCATTCAGATTTTGCTATAGAAAATGGTTTGGCTAACATACGAAGTTTATAAGAGATGGCATATTTTGTCGTCTCGAAAATAATATCGTCAATGGTGAAGTAAGCAAATGCCATTGTATATGTATATAAAATGTATTATTGACCTCGATTTCTCTGTTTACAAACAAAATTAAATTTAAGTTCAATGTATCCTTTTCTTTTTATTACCTGTCAAATTAGTCCGCTCCTGACATAAATTGACGTATTTTTGGTCGCCATGTTTATAATCGCGTCTAAACTGTCTGTAGAGGAACTTAATTTGACAGTATTAAACTAAAATTATATTTTCTATCCTTTTCTTAAGGAATAGAAAAAAAAAGATGCACTGAACTTAAATTTAGTTTAGTTTTTGAAGAAGGAAATCGAGGCCAAAGGCGCCGATTCTGTTGTTCACAAACTAGCTAGCATTTTAGTTTAAGGCGCTGTGCTCAGTAAAATAGGCTTCAAAAAACAGTTTTTTAGCCAAATGTATACATTTCAGAGCAGCCAAAAATTTATATGTTAATCTTGATTATATGTAGCAGGAAACCATTGTTTTCAAAACACGTTTTGAATTAATTTTCTCGATAGAAAAAAATCCTAAAATAACCACTAAAATTGAATTTATAACCGTTGTAACTGCATTATTAATAATCAAATCTTGATAAAATTTAGAAGAGCGATGTAAAATATAATAGTAAATAAAACCATTGTGTTTGTTTATCGATTTATCTAAGATATTCTAAAATTAATAATGTATTTAATGATAAATAACGTGAACGAAACGTCGCTCCATCGCGGCGTCCATTGCCTTCTCTTTCACTTCTATGCTTAGCGACAGTGACCGCTGAGGCGCGCTGCTTGACGGACCTATGTCAGTTTTTGCTTTACCCCGCACGGAAAATAATTATATTTACGTGTCTGTTTGTTGATGAATAATCATATTTCGTTTTTGCCCGGGTTCAAACCACAGGTTTACATTATATGCTTTTTGTAGGTTTTAATTGAAATAAATGCTTTTTAATTTACTGTTGTATTTTTGCCGATATTTTATTTGATTTTTTTCTGTAATTATTCTTTCCTTTTATTTTCTCGCGGCAAATTTTTCCTCACCTGCATGTGTTCGGGTTCAAACCCCAGCTTTACGTTGTATGCTTTTTGTTGGATTTCTAATTTGCAATAGTTTTTTTTTTTAATTAATATTAATTTAGCTGATTTTCTGTACTTTTTGTAGTAATTGTTCCATCTTTTTTAATATCTTCTTTTTGTCATCATCATCATCATCTCAGCGTTAATCCCAGTCGCATCCGCAGCTTTTTCAGTTTTGGAGCCTGGGGTCCGCTTTACCAGTCTAACTGCTGATTTTGGCTAAATTTCGATATTTTCCGTGAAGCGACTACCGTCTAACCTCCACAACCCGAAGGCGATATCTAAGCATTGCAGTTAGACCAATTGTTAGACTTTTGAGGGCACTAACTAACCCGTAACGGCTGCCACTAGATGTTCGTATGGCAACCGGGACCAACGGCTTAACGTGCTTTCCGAGGCACGACCAGACCAGTGCAAATCTTCATATTCATGCATACAAATATTTGCACTGTGCGGGGATCGAACCCGCGCCTCCTTGCGCAACGGTCGCGATCGCTACCGCTACGCCACGGAGGCTGGAGTGTGTAATATCTTCTTTTTGTGACAATTATAATGCAAACTAATATTTAAAATCAGTTCGTTATAATTTTCCTTCTAAAAATTTCTAAAAATTACTATTTATAAACAGCTGTTTAGAGTAACTGTTAAAAAAAATTACATTTTCGGATATTTAAAAAAATTAAAAGATTTTTCTTCAAAACTGCAACTCTTATCGAGGTCGGGTTTGTACTAGTGCTTAGAATGATGTAAACTAACAGTTTCATGAAAAAAGGACATAACACAAAAAAATTAAGCAGAATGGACAAAGCCCATTATAAAAATAAAAAAGAAAACAAAAGTAATAATAAAAAATGAAATATGCAAAATATATACATTTTCGAAAATCGCAAGGTAAAATAAACGTATGTGGGATTCGAACCTGGTGCTCGCTGCGGATGTCTAATGCAAACCCGGACTGTGACGAACAGAGTCAATCATGCTTCGCGTTTGGGTTGTGAAATTACGCTTCTAAATGTAGATGGAATAGAGAATAGCGGGTATAGATTTAATAGAACGCGCGTATTGCTCGATACACGAGCACGACGTATCGGTGTATTCGCGCGGAGCGCCCCGCAGTGGGCGGGGCTAGTCGTGTCCCACTTCGCCTGCTTCACCCTCTCAAATACCTAAAAGTTCTCTGCTCACCGCGTCTTAATACTGTCAAATTAAGTTCCTCATAGATAGTTTTGCCGCGATTAAAAAGATGGCTACTAAAAATACGCCAGCTTACGTCAGGAGCGCATTCATTAGACAGATTTCATTAGGCACTTCTCTTAATAAAATAGAAAGAAAATGATGCAATTAACGTAAAATTAGTTTAGTTTGTCAACAACAGAATCGGCGCCAATATCTGATTAAAAGTTTTTAACTATAATTTTACTTATTCTTTTGCATTTGCCTTTTAGCATTCCACTTGTATCATCATCATCATCGTTTCAGCCGAAAGACGTCCACTGCTGGACATAGGCCTCCCCCAAGGATCTCCACGAGGACCGATCCTGCACCTCCCCTTATATAAAACCTTAACACAACACAGTAACTTTTTTAAAATCATGGCATAAAATGAACATAAAGAAAAATAATCTTTTTGCACGTCATCACTGTCATTGCATTGTCAATGTTCAAAATTTGATTTGTTTTTCAATAACTGATGAAATATTCTTAAAAAACAGTTCAAATATCATAATTACTATAAGCATTTTATTATTTTAACTAAGTAAGTCGTTGTCATGATGTATTTTTATAACCTGGCACTTACCTAAGGAATGAAGAGAACAAAAGACGTAAGGGACTTTGAAGAACGATATTCTGCATGCTTCCTTGATTTCGGCCTAAAATCTGGTAAATAATTAACTAATAATTTGCATTTAAGCATAGAAAGGTTCAAGTGAATCTGACAGGAAATGCAAACTTTATCAAAGACGTCTTGAGAGTTGTCAACATGTTGAAAGATGAAGCGTCATTTCATCATCATCATCATCATCATCATCATCATCATCGTCAACCTTTTTTTATCGTCCCACTGCTGGGCACAGGTCTCCTCTCATACAGAGATGGATAGAGCATAATCACCACGCTTGTTCAATGCGGGTTGGCGATTTCAGACTTAAGTCCAGGTTTCCTCAAGATGTTTTCCTTCACCTTCAATCATTAGTGTCCAAGATATACTTAGAAAGTACATATAACTTTAGAAAAGTTACATTGGTATTTGCCTGACTTGCAATCGAACCCGTGTATTCATACTTGAGAGGCTGGTGTTTTAACCACTAGGCCACCGTGAAGCGAAGTTTACAAGAGCCAAATTACTTGTTTGTAAATAAAATTGAAATAATGAATGACTGGCATCGCAGAAGTTACCACCCACCAGACAAAGTATTGCCGCCAAGCGATTCGTTGTATTCCGGCATGATGTCTGGTTAAGCTGTACGGAGGACGGGTCTGAGCTGTCGTGTTGCGATGTATGCCGGGTACGATGCACCAAATTAATGTTGTTGTGTCAGGAGTTTGGTCGTGGAGAGTCTCCAGATCAATCTCCCTCTGGCGCAGCACGGTTGGCGTGTTGTTGGGTTTAACATTGCATCACCTCGCTCAACTGCCGTCTTCCTTCCTATTCACCAAGATTTTTAAGTGAATAGTCTTAATAAACTAGCGCACTTAATCATCAACGATTGCATCACTGCTTACCATCAGGCGGGATTGCAGTCAAGCACTAGTTTATAATTATAAAAAAACGTCGACTTTTCATTGTTACCTCAATTAGAGATATAGACGACACGATTGCTGTAGTGGCTGAGAGATCGACTGCTGCGTTGCGTATCGCAGGTTCGATTCTCCCACGGAACAAATATGTGTCTGGCCTAAAATTAGTTGTTTCGAGTTTGGTTGTCTATGTGTCTTTAAATGTTTGTAAAAGGCTCGGTGGTAGGCAACAACATCAGCCGCCGGCATAAGTTACCACCCACCAGACAAAGTCTTGCCGCCAAGCGATTCGTCGTGTTCCGGCATGATGTCTGGTGAAGCCGTACGGAGGACGGGTCTGAGCAGTGTGTTGCGATGTGTACCGGGTACGATGTGCTTAATGTTGTTGTGTCGGGAGTTTGGTCGTGGAGGGTCTCCAGATCATCCTCTGGCGCAGCATCGTTGGTCGTGTTGTTGGGTTAAACATTGCATCACTTCGCTCAACTGCCGTCTTCCTTCCTATTCACTCAGTTTTTTTGAGTGAATAGGCTTAATAAGTTAGTGCCTTTTTCCATCAACGATTGCATCACTGCTTACCATCAGGCGGGATTGTAGTCAAGCACTAGTTTATAACTAATAAACAAAAAAAAAGTACCCACGACACAGGAGTAATTCTAATTCCTAGTGTGGGGCAACATTTTTTACTAAAAAAAATATGGTACGTATGGTAATTAAATCACATCGCTTAATGTGTGCAATGTGTATATCAGGTTGGAAAGGAAGTCTAAAACATAGCAACCTAATTGCGTAACACACTATTGCAATCAATTTTAATAATTTTAAAGCATATTGCTTACATATACATTTTTTTTTATATATTATAAACTAGCGCTTGACGGCAATCCTGCCTGATGGTAAGCAGTGACGCAATCGTTGATGGTAAAGCGCACTAGTTTATTAAGAGCCTATTCACTCTAGCCTTGAAGACACTCAAATTGTAGTCCGACGGAAACACCGCTGCTGGCAAATTATTCCAGTCCCTCGATGTACGCGGTATAAAGGAGGAGGCGAAACGCTTCGTCCGGATCGTAGTGGTGTTAACAACGTAAGGGTGGAAACCAGCCGTACGACGGGTCGTCCGCTGGTGGCGGGTCTCACACAGAACTCTTACAAAAGAGGTCTAAATACTAGCAAACGAAGTATTATAGGCTCATCCAGTTTATGAAGAGCCAATGCCAGTGTTTGCTGTCACAAGTTTACTTGAAAAAACATCTATTAAAATATGCTTTGCATACGTGTTCTCTCATCTTTGTATATAAGAACCTATGGTGGCCGGGAGCTGCGGCGGCTAAAGCCGTGAGGGCGCTGTTATTGCCTCTACCTCACGCGTTCCGCCTCCTCCTTTGCCAGGATCACTACTTCGCAGAAGGAGGTGACGGCCTGCCATGCACTCTCGCTCCGGACGCAGAGATCGCCGCCAAGATGTCATTTATCTTAGATTTTTTTGGTTCAAGGAAATACAGGTTCACTCATGATGTTTTCCTTCGCTGGATTTATTTTGGTTACCATGGAAAAGTTTTGCCTAAATCAATAATATGTTTTGTTTCATATCGTCTCTGACTCCTGCAGCTACTGGCCTCATCATAGGCAGCATGGTGGGCAGTTTTTTCCTAAAAGGATATAAAAAATGGCCCATGTTTATTGGAGGTGGTCTTGGCTTCGGCATGGCTTACACCAACTGCGAAAATAGCCTGAATCACTTCCTAATGTCTATGGACCCGAAGGCTTGTGTAATAAAGTTAGTATACTTGTTTTTTACTGTTATTTGTTAATCTGTATTATTCGACAAAGTGATCTATATTCAAGTTAGTATACTGTTAGTAGACTATAAATACTTAATAAACAATAAACAATAAAAAATAATAAATAAAAATATAACTACATATAAACTAAAATTGAATCGTCAGAATACATTATCATAAACAGACACACGCACACGCATACACACATACACACAACACACATACACACACACACACACACACACACACACACCCCCCCACACACACACATACACACACACACACACACATACACACAGTAGTTAATTTTTGAAACAAAGAACTTTTTTAACCTGGCTTGAGGTAGGAATGGACTGGTAGAAATTGTGACGCAAGGAAAAAGTGTTATAGCCCACGTGAGTTTGTTCTTTTGTCTTAATCTCATTGTCACTCTTTAAGTGAGAAAATGTGAATTTAATACATTTTTAGAGGCTCTAAAAAAAGTTAAGTTTTAAAAGTGACCCTGTGTGTGAGTGTATAGTTAATTGAGACTGGTATTTAGTTCAAAGAGTTCCTACATTTGTAATAGTATCTAAAGTATACTTTCAACAAACAATTACAATTAAAACTTCCAAAAAAAAAATGTGCCATAAGTTGCGGCTCGCCACCCAACCAAAAAGATCTACATCTATACAAAAAGGTCAATATTATGCAAACTCTCTCCTTTGTCGCCATCAAAAGCAATAATTGTTTCCTGACAATTACTTAGGAAACCGTTTGTATTGAAAACTGAAGCCAAATGAACAATAGTCTGCTCGGACCAAATTGCTATCGAAATCGCAGACGGAACTAATCATAGCTATTAAACTATTGAAAAGGGACTAAAAGAAGCTATTTTTTGACACGGGATAGTAGTTCGACATTATGTTGGGGATAATGAAGAAGTTACCTAAACATTGGACACAAGCTGCTATAAATATTAGGGGTTGTAAAAATTAGGGTTGTTACTCGGTGTTAATTGGGGTGGTAAAATTATTTTAAGGAAGTAATTATTGCGTTTAGTAGTAAAAGAGCTTGTTGGTAATATTTATTGTTTGATTTCAGAAATTTAGGAGTATAAACATGCCTATTTTTTTTACGGAACTCTAGACTACGAATGAGACCATATGAAATAGTTAGCTGGCATATGAATTTTATTACATTACTTTTATTTTTAAATTCATTTTTACCCGACTGCCAGGAGGGTTATGTTTTTAGCTCCTATCTTGTATGTATTATTCTTTATTACCTAGTATCTCTAGAACCGCTGAACGGATTTTCACATTTGAGGTATCGTTAGATTTGACTTAATTGCCCAACTGCTACTAGATAGGTGACATTTAAAAAAATCCAAAATGGCGGATGTATGACGCCATATTGTGAGATATGAAGAAATAAATTTCTACCAAGCATATCGAGTGGGATATCAAAATGAAGGATTTTAAACACTGATTCTAAATATGTATATAACTTAATATTAAATGGAACAAAAAAAAAAGAATTACATGTTTTTTTCTGCCAAGCATATAGAGTTGGGTATCAAAATTAAGGATTTTAATCACTGATTATAATAAAAATATTGATTCTAAATACATTTTATATAAAAAATCTTTAAATATAAAATTGCCGTTTAATAGGAAAAAAAAATCTTTTGTATTAATTGAAGTAATAACCCATGCAATCAATGTATTTTTGCCAACACAGTGGCAGTTTATTGATTCTTAAAGAAATCAGCTGGACGAGAGGTAAGTGGCAGTCTCCGAATGGGGCAATGCCAAACTTGTAGCATTCAATACTGCCAAAACCCGGCCGTCCCGGTGTCTTTTCACCCCCAAAAGGAGCCCGTTCACCTTGGCTCCTACTTTTCGAAATGTATCCTTGGAGTGTTCCGACCGCCTTCAGCTTTTAGGAGTTGAGATTCCCTCCATCCTAAACTTTGGGCGGTTCATTGAGTGTTGAGTCCAAAGCCAAGGTGGCTGCCAAGGAACTTGGCGTTATCGCAAGGGTCCGGCGGTACTTCACACCAGGGCAGCTTTTAATGTTGTACAAAGCACAGGTCGGTTCGTGTGGAGTACTGCAGCCACATTTGGGCTGGTGTTGCTAAGTGTCACCTGGCCACTTTGGATTCAGTGGAGAGGCGGGCGAAGAGGCTGATTGGTAACCCTGACTTAACTCGAGACGGTCTCCAAATCCTAGAGCACAGGCGTAGAGTAGCCAGCCTTTCGGTCTTTTATAGGATGCATTTTGGGGAGTGCGAGGGAATTGCAAGATTTAATTCCCCCATCTCCGTTCCACCATCGGACGACCCGTCGTACGGCAAGTTTCCACCCTTACGTTGTTAACACCACTACGATCCGGACGAAGCGTTTCGCCTCCTCTTTTATACCGCGTACATCGAGGGACTGGAACAATTTGCCAGCGACGGTGTTTCCGTCACATTACAATTTGAGCGTCTTCAAGGCTAGAGTGAATGGGCTGTTAATAAACTAGCGCTAGTTTATATAACATAACTAGTACTAGTATAGTTTATATAATATAACAAATAAAAAGAAGAAAAAGACGAAATAGATTGAAGACGAAGAAGACCATGACAGAAAAGTTAGAAAAGCTCACAAAAGTATACAATGTTAGTGCTGTAGACATCTCATTTGAACCTAAAACATATAGTCAAAAACCACGAGAGGAATACATACCTGAAGATCCCAATAAATCAGGTAGTATACCAAACCACCTCAAGTTAGGTATAAGCTCTCGAGCCATGCTAAGACGGAACATCAGTGCTAACCATGGGCTGGTTAACGGTGCTATGGGTATTATCCGACGAATAGATGGGCCAGCACTACGCAGAAAGCAGTTGGAGCCAGAAAAACTTGTACATTTAAGTAGAAACTTATTTGCAAAAGGTCAAGCTTACGTTGCTTTGAGTAGAGTGAGGACTCTTTCCGGACTTGATATCAGTTTTCTTAACCCTAACAAATTGCTAAATCAACCACATGACATAAACTCATTTAAGGAATTAATCCGGTTACGTAATATTTCTTAACTAAAAAGACATAAATTTATTAATAATTAAATAAACAAAAAGACCACTTGCATGGATAACTACAATTAAAAATCAACTGAAAAGACTAAAACAAGATGAAAATTCAATGATAAGGCATTTAAAAAAAAAAAAACAATGATAAATCCAGAAACCTACATTGAAACAGTAAACCAAACCTATGTACAGACGACATCACATCAAGCTACTACAATCTGTCAGATTTCCTTATTAGATTTTCAACTTTATAGCATTAAGGCTCTATGTTGATTGGAAATATCTGACCGTTTGGGGTAGCTTGACCAGCTGTCGTCCGTACCTACGTAATTAATGTACACTTAGAAATTTCAGCACAAAAGTCAGTCAGTTTCAATTTTTTGCAAAATTATAAACAGAATTACATTCGGAGGCATGCACAAAGCGCGTATCTTGTACATATGAATGTATGTAATATTCTTTATTATCTTGTATCTCCAGAACCGGCTAACGGATTTTCACGTTTGAGACATAGTTAGCTTTGTCTTAGACGGTAATTTTTATTAACCAAACTTATCGAATTGGTTTTAAAATGAAGGACTTAAAATACTCATTAGAAAATATGTATATAACGTGCACTTTTAATATTAAATGGAACGATGAAAAAAGAAATTAAACATTTTTTTTAAGTTTTCCAACATTAGAAACATAATTTGTTAAAACTAAAAAGATAGAAATAAAAAATATTATTTAAAAACAAAAAACCCGCCTGCATAAAACTCTAACGAACTGAATAGGTAGAAACAAGTTGAACAATCGCAGTTGGGGGAGGGGCACGCCGTCATAGCCGCGGTAAGACCCTGCATGGAGAAGTGGATCGACCCGAAGAGGCATGGGACGCTCACCTTCCGTGCGACGCAGGTGCTGACCGGACACGGGTGTTTCGGCAGTTACCTGTGTCGTATCGGTCGGGAGCCGACACCGGCGTGCCATCACTGCCGTGGCGGGGCAGAGGACACGGCGCTGCACACCCTCGAGGAGTGTCCCGCATGGGACGAGCAGCGCCGTGCGCTCACCGCAGCGATCGGCGGGCGCGACCTCTCGCTGCCGGCCGTGGTCAGAGCCATGGTCGACAGCGGGGAGTCATGGGACGCGGTCGTCTCCTTCTGCGAGGAGGTAATCTCCGCGAAGGAGACGGCCGAACGGGAGAGGGAAGCTCTGAGCACTCTCCCGTCCCGCCGACGGCGCGCTGGCCGGAGGAGGAGGGAAGCCGAGGTCGATCCGCTTCCTCCATAAGGAGAGGCCGACGGGCCGAGGACCGGGGGAGTCCGACGTCCGTCACTAGGGCCGGAGTAGGCGTGTAGTGGCTGTTCCTACACGCCTACCTGATGGAAGGAGAGGAAGAAGAGGGACCCGCCGAACTCGCGCGCGGCGGGTCAAGGCCTGCCGGGGACGCGGTGAATGCAAACTAGGCCCCGTACCCCCGGCAATAGGCAAGAAGAGGAACGCTCCAGTGGGTTTAGCCGGTGAGAGCCCGGCACACCCTCCGTCGACCCTCAGACGGAAGACGGTCTGGTAGAGATTCCCACTGGGTGAACAAAAAAAAAAAAAAAATCGCAGTTGGGGGACTTCTTAGCTAGATAAACAAGTATTCCATAGAACAGTCCCCCAACTGCGATTGTTCAACTTGTTTCTACCTATTCAGTTCGTTAGAGTTTTATGCAGGCGGGTTTTTTGTTTTTAAATAATATTTTTTATTCACTCAGTATATTCATAATTAATAGATATGAATGATTAGTCTGCATGAAAGTGAATAAGGTACTCGAATTTATCAGTTAAATTTAGGTTACCACACCCTATTATATCTTATATTATACCTTCGAAACTATGCATTTTCAATCACATAAAGCTTTCCTATTTAGTACACATATGAATAGCTTACCTAGGATTTTTAAAAAAAAGAACACGATATGTTTAATCTTCGGATTTCATTACCATCTTTATATACCATGTTTAGAGAATGGCCAATTTCAGAAAATCCTTGAAATGACCCGCCATGGTTTTCTTAACACTAGCCAGCACTAGAATGAAAAAAAAAGGAACAAAGAATGAAAAATTTAAATCAAATACGACGTTTAACGTAAATACTACGCAAACATACAACAATATCACACACGAACAACTATTTGCATGATAAAATTCAGAAACCTTTTAATAAAATTCTATAGTATTCTTAGGCAGCCCTATATAAAATCCCATCAAAACAGCCAAACGGTCAACAGCAAAGACGTTATGCCTTCCTACTGCACAGCAGGACATTTCCCTTCGCCATTTGTATCTTTGTTTCCACATAAAGGTCACTTATTGTCGCGTCTTCTATTCAAGCTTGAGTCGCTTCCATATTTGTATTGAATTCGGCAACGCCTTCTTTTCTTTCGGTGTTTGCAAACCTGCCGCCTATTCACCACCCACAGAGACGTCCAATAATTTTAACAGTATCACTAGCCTTCATATGATTAGATTCTTTATCTTCATCATAAGGTTCAATTTCAAGTCGGGCAGCTGAAGGGACAAGTTTGTTTTTGAACAAATCATCACTTGTTTTTCCGTTTTAAACATTTTTATTTGTTTCGTTCCGATCGTTTGTGAGTCATGCCCATTGTCGCTTTGAGGTCGTCCGCATGGGCGTTTCTATGGTTTTTTTCAGGTAAACGCATGTCAATTACATTTTGGATTGCGTTTGGTTTAGAACAACGGCTGCCAAAGTTTTTGTGATACCTTTTCAATATTTGGGATCTATTCACAATATTCTTTGGTAACATATGCTCTTGTATCGGTAAATGTTTTACCTAAAAAAATTTGCGTATATTTACCTATAGTAGGGTCTGTAATAAAAAGTGAAATTTACTATAGTAATTTGTTAGACAGGTATATTATTAAATTCTGTATCAAGATGTGATTTATAATTAATTGTCCATTACATAATACTATTTAAAACGTTATTCATCCGCCGATAACCCTAACTCACGTGAAACTATTATACCATAGTCAAACTAATATTAATAAAATAATTGTCGTTTTCATAATTCACTACTTTCTTAGCTATCATCACTGTTACAGAAACTAACATTTGAAGACAAAGTTTTATGGAATCCAATAAAATAAAACAATTTACAGAAGTCATGATAATAATTTCACTACCAACGTTTCATTATCAACCTCAATTCGATTATCAACAATTCGAATATCATTCAACTCCTTTTACCATGATTATCCATCATCTACCACCACTGTTACTTCAACCATCTTTGTTACACCACAGGAAGCAAAATGTTGAGGACCTCTTGCCATATTCATCAGGTTGAATAGATTGGAAGACAATATGGCCAGAGGCAGTGCAGTTTCAATTGATCGTGCATACAATTGTACTCTAGACCAATACCAGTATTATATGCATTCTTTTTTTATTAAAAAGTAAATGCTGGTTGTGATTAGAAAATAGAACAATTTGCAGATGGGAATGGAAAAAATGTTGCTTTTCATATCAAAATCATGTTCTAGTTTTTATTTACGTTTCGTTTTATTAAACAAGGGATTGTTTTGTGTGGCTTTACTTGCAGCCTTGGAAAAATTATGCTATCTCTAATATCTCCACTACCGCAAGGATTACTATACGTAGTATTGTATAAAGTCATGTGTTTTCTAAATGAATAAAAATCTGTGCTGCTGGGGTGTTAGTACTGCCACTTCTTCCTAGCGAAATCACTAGGAACTGACGTAGGGCGGCCCTTTTGGGAGACCGTCTTATATAAACTAATATATAAAGCTGAAGAGCTTGTTTGTTTGTTTGAACGCGCTAATCTCAGGAACTACCGGTCCGATTTGAAAAATACGTTTTGCGTTGGACAGCCCTTTAATCCAGGAAGACCAATAAGAGAGAAGCATATAAAAAATATACTAGGTACACGGGTGAAACCGCGGCGCGCAGCTAGTATTGTATAAAGTTTACATGTATAGTATTATATAAAGGCATGTACTTTTTTTTAAACTGAATAGATAGCTGTGCTCCTGGGGAGTTTGTTCCGCCAGTTTTTCTTCCCACCGTATTTTGACAACGTAAAATCAAACCGCAATGATATTTTAACTTATGACGAGATATCACAGCAGCCGTTATTTATTTGGTTATTTAGAGTCACATACGTCTAACGTTTTAGATTTAGACCATCGAGTTTCTTGTACTATAAGAAGAATGTAAAAGGGTGACTGACCATTAATTTTGATTTTAGTATCAATAAGAATTTAATGTAGGTACTTTTTTGGTATCTCGTCGATCTAGTTGAAAAACAGGGGGCAATTTTTTACGGTCTAAACTTAGTGTCAATCTGTAAAAATACCTTTTATTTCTCTTTACATTTTCGACAAGACTGCTACATTGTTTGTCACTTGAAGATTTTGGCTGAATTTTGAACATTTTTTGTTACAGGGATTGACCTTAATATCCAACGATTAATCTTTACTAATATATAAAGCTAAAGAGTTTGTTTGTCTGTTTGAACGTGCTAATCTGTGGAACTACTGGTCCGATAGGAAAAATTATTTTAGCGTTGGATAGCCCATTAATCCAGGAAGGCTTTAGGCTATACAACATCACGCTACGACCAATAGGAGTGAGGCATGTAAACAAAAACGCGAGTAAAACCGTGTGGCGCAGCTAGTATTATATTATCATCATCATCATCATCATCATCAACCTTTTTAACGTCCCACTGCTAGGCACAGGTTTCCTCTCATACAGAGAAGGATTGAGCGCAATCACCAAGCTAGTATTATATAATCTTTGAGAAATAAAACCTTCTATTTTGGGTCTTTTTTTAGAAAATAGTAATAATATTGATTTTCTTTTTTATTTTCAGAAAAACTGCGTAATAACTAATATCCTGATGGTGCAGAGTTGGTTTTGTACAGTAGACTTTTATATAACATGAAAATTGTAATTATCCAAAAATAAATATTCCGGTTGATTTTTTATTAGTTTGTTTTTTTTTTTCTTTCTTCAACTTCCCTTTCTATAGAAATAAATGGTTGCTGAGATGATGATGATGATAATGATGCGATTATCTGCAAAAGATCGCTGTTAGTGAAAAGACCACCAATAGCGACGTATCCAAGGTATGAAAATAAAAAAAAAATATTAGTCCGTCTATAGGTAATAAAAAAAAATTAAGATACGTACTTTTTATTTTGTCGAAATTTCCAAAAACTACTGAGATATAGCGTATTAAAGTTACGGAGTGGGGGCTAACACTAATATTAAAAATGCGAAGTAATGGATTTACGTAGTTAAGTCTGTCTGTCTGTCTGTTACGCTTTCCCGCTTAAACCTCTCAAACGATTTGGATGAAATTTGGCACAGACCCTGAGAAAGGACATAGACTACCTTTTATCCCGGAAAAATTTTATATTCCCGAGGGAAATCTAAAAAGCGCGATATAACCGAACTCCACGCGGGCGAAGCCGCGGGCGGAAAGCTAGTATTTTTTATAAAGCTATCTGATGGACATTAAATATTTTTTTAGGATACAACCCAATTGTATCACCCTGTATAACATCTATGTTCTGTAACAAATATTTTCCGTTTTGTAAATGAAATTTTCTGTGGCAATTGTAAATGCATAATTATACTATACATATCACACTATGACGCATCGTTATAAAAGGTCAATAGTTTATACACCGATGCGCCTGCGCTACTGAGGGCGCGATAGGGCCGGCGCATCACGGGAAATTCCAATAGTTTGTTGCATCTTTTAACGCTTATAACAACATCGTCCACAAATTCTCCAGCAGAATTTCCTGTTATCTATCTGATGGGCTAGCCCGTCCAAAATACCACACTAGTGTCATAATGTGAGCGCAACTTCCTATATTCGCCATTTGCAATCCTAGCTAGAATAGGGTATTTGACTAAAAAAACACTAATTAATCACTCAGTCAGATTTTCAAAAAATACTAGACAAGTATTTTTTCTTTTTTCATATAAACAAAAAATGAAGACGAACAGCGCGTTGAAATTCGTGTGACGTCACTGCACGCTACACTTTTTAGCGGCCAGTGACGTCACCAGCCACCACTCCTGATCTGTGATGCCTTTTATATTTGTCAATTTTTATTGATTTGATAAAACAAAATATACGTATCCAATATTTTTCTATAATCTGAATGACGGACTAAATAGAACCATATTTTTTTACCCAGGAAACATTTCTATTGTCAAATAACAAAAAAATCCGTTTCATTCATCCGAAAAAATGGTCATCCTTCTTTGTGTACATTTTTATCAATAGATATTAATGTGTAATAGTATAATCTTTACAAAATAAAAGTCTCCTTTGAAAAGTGAAAAATTTCACTTTGTACATTGGATTCGAATTAAGGAGACTTTTCGTCATTACATAAATAAATCCGCAGTAAACAGGAGCATTCCAAAGTCAGCAGAGCGTTGACATCTATGTTCTGTGGGTCGACGACCTTAGTTGTATTTCATCAGGTGAACTGTTCCTTTACTAGAACGTGAGTCACTTCGTGATTCATCGCTGAAGTGGACCTAACAATGTGGGGTGGAGTTGTGTTCGAACTATTTTTTTTTTCTATAAATGATCTTATTTTTTTTTTTGTAGGTTTGCATAAACATTTTTTCACGTTAATCATATTTTGAAAACTATGTGGACAGGGTCGGCGTTTACCGTTTGAATATTCAAAAATGAAATTCTGAAACAAACATTCGCCTTCGGGTAGTAGCTTAATTATCAATACTAAAAAAGTATTTCTGCAAAGTAATTCGTGACACACGATCTGTAGTAATTGGTTTCATTTTGCCAATTCAATAATATATTTTGCGTTATTTACTTTGCTGGGTAGACAGTAGACACTTTCGAACATAAGGAGTAATGGATTACCAATTTGCTTCAAATTGAAAGTAATAATGTGTTGTGCAATTAGGGTGCAGTCTATAGAGGTCCACAGCTGGACAAAGGCCTCTCCCAAGACTTTAATTGCACTGGTCGGTTTGCCATAATCTCCACGCTTGGCAGGCGGGTTGGAGATCGCAGTAGATTGATATTCCATAGGAAAAGCGCCCGCTTCCCTGGTGAGAGTTCCCTTAGTCGCCTCTTACGACACCTGCGGGAGGATATGGGTTAGTATGTATTATTCTAAGCCCGGTACCACACGGAGAAGCCCGAATACACACATTCATTTGACAAAAAAGTATCCTATCTGTTTAGGCTCTGATTTAAAGTCTTCATGGTCTATTATCATCTACCTAGCTTTTATCGAATATGTCGGGGTCGTATTCTAGTTTAACTGGATTCAGCTACATACCAGCATTTCACATACAGGGTTCTATTCCAGGTCAGGCAAGTACCAATGTAACTTTCCTAAGTTACATGTACTTTCTAAGTATATTTTAGACGCCAATAACTGATTATAAGGTGAAGGAAAACATCTTGAGGAAACCTGGACTTTAAGTCTGAAATCGCCAACCCGCATTGGACAAGCGTGGTGATTACGCTCAATCCTTCTCTGTATGAGAGGAGACCTGTGCCCAGCAGTGGGATGATAAAAAGGTTGATGATAATGAGATGCAGCGACTGCGTATCTGACCTTCGCAACCCAGTTACTCTGTAATACGACAATCCTTGCAAAGTCTAATAGTCATACTTTTAGACTTCGGACTCTCCGTAACGACAGTCAAATATCCACGAAAGTGAGCCGGAATCAACGACAATGTGCTTTGCATTCTCGGTCTGTATAAGATTGCCACCCACTTACAAATCAAACACGACAAGCGTAGTTTATTCTGATTGATAGGCCTGTGCTGCTTATTTTTATAATTATAAACTAGTTCTCTCTATGTTGGACCACAATCCCGCCTGATGGTAAGCAGTAGTCAGGGTTGCAGGTTGGTTAAACAAGAAACCGTGGCCCTGGCCGTCGCATAGGCAAGTGAAGAAACACGGGTGGGTTTTAGTCAGTAAAAGTCTGACACGCCCTTCCGCTCCGCCCAGAGCGGGAGAAGTCATCTGATTATTTCCCATCCCAACAAAAAAAAAAAAAGAAAAATAATGGTAAGCAGTGAAGACGCAGTCTCTTTTAAAGCTGAGTTATAAATTGTAGTCAGGTGGATACTCCACCTCTGGCAAATTGTCCCAGTTCGTCGATGTAAGCCGGATAAAAGACGAGGCAAAACACATCGGCCGGATATAAGTGGTGTCAACAACGTACGACGAGTCGTCCGATGATAGAATGGAGATGGGGGAATTCATTTCCCTCGAGTCACGCAATTCCCTCACACTCTCTACAAAATGCATCCTATAGAACACCGACAGGCTGGTTACTTTTCACCTGTGCTCCACGCTTTGGAGACCGTTTGAACTAAATCTGGGTCCCATTTAACCTCTTCACAAGCCCTTCCAAGGAATCCAAAATTGCCAGGTGGCATTTTGCTGCACTAGCCCAAATGTGGCTGCAGTATTCCACACACGAACAAACCTGATCTATTATCATATAGCCACATGATTATTAGGTAGTTGTACTGAACAAAAAAAAAAATTGTGTCAAGTCTTGTCTATGCCTTTCCACGAGATTGTGAAGCATGACGTTTTAAAAGTTGTAGTTTGTGATATAAAGTAGGCCGCACAGAGTCGACTGTTTGAAATGTAATAAAAGTTAGTGTAAAAAGATGGTTATTACCTTTTGTTGTATTAATTGAAGTTTTATTCCATCTGAATATCATACTTTACTGGACGTGATACCCACATAAAATTTACTTTGGAATTTATTTATGCACACATAACATTTTCAAGAGTCACTCTAAAATTATTTTAATTACCATTGTAAAAAGGTTTATTTTAAAATAATATCAAGTTTAAATATTTGGAATAATATAATAGAAACCTTAATAAATAATAATAGAAACCTTATTCGCGACTCGTTTTTCGTCGTTTTTACCTACACGAATGTTCGACGCTATAACCAAATTTTTTACTGTTCTGATAACCTAGGCTGAGAATGGCTAGCAGGCCAAAGTTAGGATGAAATTTATTTATTTATAGTTAGCTAAAACGGTACAAAACCAATTACATTAACTAACTTAAGAACTACCACTAAAACTAACATAGAATATTGGACTCTCTCGCATACTTTCTTTCACAGAAGACCAAACATACACGCATAAGCTTCTTCCATTCATCCGCAAACACATCACATTCAGGGTTGGCCATCAGAAGGGCATTCAGCACTTTTAGGTACGATAGACTGGGGATTCAGCTCTGGCTACCGTTTTTGCGGGGAGTTGCGCAAAAAGATTGTGCTTTCGGCTTTGACGATGGCTGACATATTTTGTCAGGCACAAATAGTCGGCAGAAAAGACCACGGAGCTCTAGGCAGTCTATACGTCCCCGTAATGTCTCACAAGCTACGGTGAGCTGGTCAAAGCGTCTTCTCACTTCCAAAGAGTTAAATCCCAAAATCCCTAAGAGATAGTTGGTGGGGTACATAAAGGGAAAAAAATTGTATAACCTCTGGAAGAGGTATCTAAGGAAAGTTTTCTGTACCTTTTCCAGCAGTGTTTGGGTTGTGTTATAGGGATGCCTTTAGCTATGAGGTTACTATGTTATTTTTGCTATGGTGGTTATTTTAGCTATGAGGTTTTAAATCTATAAAATAAAGACCGGCCGTGGTAACGTGCTGGCGTCTGAACAAAAATTAACGTTGGCTTTTATTCCCAGTATCGATGTTCCATTACGTTTTTCATTATACTTACCTTCTATCCTGGTACTCAGTGCACTGATTGCAACACGCATGTAGGTAATCAAAACTTGCCGATTGAAAGCTTCGTTGTAATGACCGGAAAAATATGAAAACTTATATGGAAGCCATTTACCTGATGGCACGCAATCAGAATGTGATAAAAACGCTTAGTGCACGCATTTCCTACGCCACTTTGTGTGATGTGTTAGCCAATGTTGGTTAATGGGGCCAATAAAAAGTCGGATGTGGGAAATAAATGCGAAAGCTAAATATTAAAACGGTTTTTTTTAAAGGAAATGAGTATCTGTTGTTAAATTGTGTGAAAGAACATTATTGATAAGTTTATTAACTCTATTTTCACTGGGTTTTCAATTTCTTTTCTTAAATTGTTTATTCTGTAAGTTGGTTTCTACAAACACTTTTAAAAGTCAATCAATGATGATTGATGAATATAATATAATTTCTTAAGAGCTCACTTTGTCGGTACGTTATAACGTCCTTCATAATTTATCAATATACATAAATGATGCACAAAACGCTACACCGCAATCATATACATATTTTTAGAATTTCAGTGGTGATTCAAAAATTTAGGATTGAAAATCAGTGTGCGAATACTTCGAACGAGTCACCGAGTATTTTTTCATAATCATAAACAAGTGCTAAACCGGAATCCGATCTGATGGTAAAACGCGCTAATTTATTAAGAGCCTATTCACTCAAAAAAACTAAGTAAATAGGAAGGAAGACGGCAGTTGAGCGAGGTGATGCAATGTAAAACCCAAAAACACGACCAACGATGTTGCGTCAGAGGGAGATTGATCTGGAAACCCTCCACGACCAAACTCCCGACACAACAACATTTGCCGCATCGTACCCGGCACACATCGCAACACAACTGCTCAGAACCGTCTTCCTTAACGGCTACAACAGACATCATGCCGAAACACGACGAATCTCTTGGCGGCAAGACTTTGTCTGGTGGGTGGTAACTTCTGCCGGCAGCCGATGTTTTGGCCTACCACCGAAAAAGAATCAAATTTTATAAACTATTATAGCTGACGTTTCCTATCTGACCACTCTGAGAAGAAAGTCCGAAACAAACTCAAAGCGAGTCTCTTTTAGAGCCTAAATATAATCTTGGTCAGATTATATTTTTTACCTATAAGCGAAACCAAAATTATAACCATTGAAACCCAACATTGGATTCAAACAACCAATAGGTACTTGGATCAAACATTGTCGAGACTGATGAGTCTTTTACATGGTTAAAGAGGGCGTGTCGACGTTAACTCGACGTAGACTGTCCACCACGCCATTCTGAAATTAGCGTGATGTTACAACGAAGGTGTTTGATTTGTATGTGTTGTAGCGAAATTGCAGGTGTATGGGGAAATCTAAATTAGTTTATACGACGGATTCATGCTTTTGTTTTTAATATTGATATAAGTTCAGTAACTCGTGGTGGCCTAGTGGTTAAAACACCAGCCTCACAAGTATGAGTGTGCGGGTCCGATTCCAGGTCAGGTAAGTACCAAGGTAAATTGTCTAAATTATATGTACAGACACATAAGCACATCAAGCTTATCACGGGGTGACGAACATTGACTTGCATAGCACATTAGACCCTGTTGTCATTTTTGGATCTTCAAGTTTGACAACAAACCTTAAATAATCAAAAACCAGTCTTATCATACGGTATCCTATTACTCAGTACCTATGTTGAGGAGATAAGATACCCATCTGATCCCATCTGCCTAGCCTTTTTCCAACTATGTCGGCTTTCGGTCTGACCTGTGTTTTTAGGTATCGATAATTGATTCTACTAATGCCTACAAAGCCGGGCTAAAGTTAAAAAAAACCCTAAAAAAATAAATATTGTTTCGCAAAAGGAGGTAAATTATTAATAAATGTGCGGTAGGCCATACATGCGCGGGCGAAAGGGGGCAGGACACGCGGCACGCGCGAGCATCGCTATTCGCTCATAATAATACCGTCAAAAATGGTGTTGTTTTTTATTGTTGTCTTTTATTCAAAAAAATACCAAATTTTGGGAAAATTGGAATAAATTCGCGGAAACAAAAGATTATTTCATAAATTATTAGTATTGTTACTCTGATGATTATGGAAAATTTCATATTTTATTTGGTCATGTCTTTCATCATCATCAACCTTTTTTTTATTGTCCCACTGCTGGGCACAGGTCTCCTCTCATACAGAACCTAACCTTAATTGTCCTTACGGGTCGGACAGGGTTTTCTTTACGTATTGTATAAAGGGATTACTTATTTCACTTCTAAAACCCAGTTACTAGACTCCCATCTGACGACCCGTAATGACCCTCAAAGATCCACAAATGACAGCCGAGACGGCTTCCCAAGGTCTGCAACAAAAGTCAATTAACACTTTTGTTTGTAAAATTTTAATTACGGAGCAAAATTGTTTTTTTAAAACCGAAACCAAGCCGTCAACCTTTTTATCGTCCCATTGCTGGGCACAGGTACCTATGCTCACGTAGAGAAGGATTGAGCGTAATCACCACGCTTGCTCAGTGTGGGTTGCCTGTAGGATATCTTGGTCATAGAATAAAGAGAGGGAAGTACGTTATCTTCATACAAACGGACCGCGCGCGGCTTGTATGTGTGCGCCATAGTATCTATGCGTCGCCGCACGCACACCTAAACACAATATTAGAGTGCCTATGACTGCGCTAGTCGCGGCTAGCACGGAACGAGGTTCGCGCGTCACGGCTTTTCGGCACATTAGCTTTTAAAAAATGATCACATAAACTGCAAAGTTGGTATGTCTATTTATGAACAAATAAAAGACTTATATTTTTCAAATTATATTTCTAAAAGTTATTTACAAGGATACGGATATATTACACATTAAAGTTTAATAACAACGCGTTTCGTAATAGTCGAAACCGAAGAAAGTAGGTATTTTTCTGTAACTAATTTGTAATTTTGTATTAAATGTGTGATTCAATAGATGTTATGTTTGTATTATTTATATTTGTATTAATTAAAAATAAAAATAAATATGGTTCTTTATGTGTACAAAACTAAAAATAAAAATTACAAAAAAAAAACTGACTAGTATATGTAAACTAAATACTAAGCAAATAATTTAAACATAAGCTCTTAGTCTATAAATATTTGTTAGCGGTTTGGGCGACAACCGTAACCGACGAAGCGCGGACAGTTGTCAACCCTAAGACAGTAGGCAATTAAATCGCGGATTGGGTCGCAGATAACCTACTTCCCCTCTTTATTCTATGTCTTGGTTCTAACACTTGAATAAAACGAATTATAGGCTTTTTATAACTGTGTATAATATCAGCCAATTTAAAAATCACTAGGAAGGTTATACGTCCATCTACACAGGAGCGCAAACAACCAAGAGCGAGACTGATGTTGTGGGTAGAAGGGGTTTACTTATTTATTAAATAAGTACCCACAATATATCGATTATTACAGAATCGACTAAAGATTGATTTTTGTAAATCATTTTTCATCATTCTCCTGCCCTTATCCCAATTTATTTGGGGTCGGCGCAACATGTCTTTTTCTTCCATACATCCCTATCAGAAGCCATCTCGGCAGTCACCCTCTTCTTAGCCATATCATCCTTCACACATTCCATCCATCGTTTCTTTGGTCTTCCCCTACTCTTATAGCCATCAACATTCATAATTAAAACTCTCCTCACGCCATTCTCCTCATTTCTCCGTAACAGATGTAAATAGATAAATCAAATAAATCAACATTGGCGATTTCAAACTAAAAGTCCAGGTTTCCTCAGGATGTTTTCCTTCACCCTGGGTCCAAGATATACATAGAAACTACATATAACTTAGCAATGTTACATAGGTACTTGCCTGACCTGGAATCGAACCAGCACACTCGTACTTGAGAGGCAGGTGGAGGCAGGTCACTAGGCCACCACAACTAACCAAAGAGACGTTTAAAAGAACTCTGATTTTCTCACTCTCGTCTTTAACTCCTAACTTCTCCTAACGTTTTTAACTTCCTTATTCTCTTATTTCTTAGTCAACCTTGAATCTAATACTGTAGCGATAAAGTTGAAATGTACAGAACTCTAAGACACTAAAGAGACGAGACGTGACATTAAAGAGACGTTTAATTAAGGAAATCTCATTCTCTCACTCTCGTTTTTAAATCTTACTTTCTTATAACAAAACATAGATTTCATTTGTAGATCATATTTAAACCATCTAGACGGCTATTGAATTATGCACCTAACCATTATAGAAATGCAGTTCTTTATATAAAAATGATGAGTGAATGATAATGATTTTTTGGCTTCGCACGGTTTGTGCATTTAGCCAATGTCACGTAATTATGAATTATTATTCATGGCGAAAAAGGCGGCCGCGTGATCCGTCTTACGAGGGAGGTTTGGGACACAGTCATGATGTGGTCACAACGCTGCGATATTTCACTGTTCTTTATGAATTATTTACTAAATGCACTTTTTACTACATAAATCATGCACTTCTATTTAGTAAACAACACTATAAATAATTTTAAAAGTCCAACGAAAAACGAGCGTGACACTCAGCTTGACTTTCCCGCCAAAACTCCGACAGCTTAGTTAGGTACCAAGTTGTTACTTTTGAATTAAGAACTTGACTTAACCTCAATAATGTTCGAAATACAAATACTGACTCAAAGTTTAAATCTGGAACTAACCTTAGATCTCAGTTTGTAATAAGGGGGTTAGCTTGTACAATGTGCCAAAAAGTACATATTCGAATCATATTCATTAATTGACTTCTGGTGCTGACCGCATAACATAATAATTAATTCACAGTCCGTCTCAAAAGACATGCTTCCATACAACATAGTTACTGAAACGTTATTAAAAAGTTCCTGCGACAATGTTCAGCCATCTCGTCCGCGTCGTTTCGACCTTATTATTATTATTCTAACAGATACTGTCATGTCCTACGTGGGTAATGAAAATATTTTCCATCTCTCTTTTATTACCTTGGATATTAAATCCAGGTTCTGTAAACATAATATTATGTATGACTCCAACTAAGAGTTGTCGAATTGAAGTCGTATAGTTTTGCCTGTGACCTCGTCTGAGAGGCAATAGGGTAGTTGACTAAAAAAAACTAATTAGTCCATCAGTCAGATTTTCAAAAAATACTGGACATGTATTTTTTCTTTTTTCATATGAACAAAACTGAAGACGATACAGTGCGTTGAAAACTTGTGTGACGTCACTCCTTACCACACATTTTAGCAACGAGTGACGTCACCAGCCCCCACTCCTTTATAGCCGCCTTTATATTTACCGCGGCCTTTATATTTGTCATTTTTTTTTTGATTTGATAAAAAAAAATTGTATACAATATTTTTCTTTAATCGGAATGACGGACTAAATAGAATCTTTTTTTACCCAGGAAACACCCCTATTGTCTAATTTTAAGAATGTTCACGTATCAGTCACATTATGCAAAAAATATCTTTAATTTTTTTACATTTTGACAAAGTTTGTCGCCGCAATAAGGCTTATCATCATCATCATTAACCTTTTTATCGTCCCACTGCTGGGCGCAGGTCTCCTCTCATATAGAAAAGGATTGAGCGTAATCACCACGCTAGCTCAATGCCGGTTGGCGATTTCAGAATTAATGTCCAGGTTTCCTCAAGATGCTTTCCAACACCTTTTAATCAGTTATTGGTGTCCAAGATATGCTTAGAACGTACATACAACTTAGAAAAGTTACATTGGTACTTGCCTGACCTGGAATCAAACCCGCATACTCAAACTGGTTAAAATACCAGCCTCTCAGGCTGCTTTTTTAATGACTAGGCCAGAACGACTTAATAGGCTGCAACTAGATTTTTCTGTTTTCTCTTCACGTTTTTCATCTCGCAACTGACATTGGCAAAATTGACGACATCGGCACAATTGCACAGTTTGGAGGCATAAGGAACAGGGAGTGAAGTTCACTCATCCTTCATAGAAAAGGGAGGATCCTCCGACCAGACGGGTGTTATGTCCGGCGGTCACTTTCCCAATGGTTGATGTTGGGAAATTGTATGTATGATAATCGCATGTTAAACTCTTCTTGCAAGATGTAGAATTCGTGTGACGTCAGTATGTTAGGTTGTTTGTTTGTGGCGTTTGTATGTATCGCTACAATTGCCATAAAGGGAAAATAGAATAAAATAGAACTTGAACGTTGTAAACTACAAGAATTATATACAAACGGCGATGTCTTCAAATCTTATATACATCACGACTGTTCACCCTGCAAGGTTGAGCAAATAAGTATTTACAGTCGATCCACTTTTCGGCATTTACGTTTAACATAAATGCAATAGAAACCACCATTACAGATGAGAGTGAGAAAGAGAGAGAGAGTGGAATAAACCTAATAACATTATGCTCGATTCATGAATCGGACCTAAGGTGACAAGCTCAGCTTGCCACCATAGGATTGCTTACAGAAAATAAATGCCTGCCTGGGTTTATGCTCTCTCCACGTAAAACCCGTCAGCATTCAATGCAAGAGTGAAAAGGCTTCCGGGCTTCAAAAGATTTCAACGTAGACGTCATCACGTCCTCCACCAGGCGAGGTCGTTCGATTGACACTTTACCTATACTTTCACGGTGACATTCATACAAAACAAATCGACTCATGACATAATTGGCACTCACCATCATCATCATTTCAGCCGAAAGACATCCACTGCTGGACATTGGTCTCCTCAAAGATCTCCACAAAGACCGCTCCTGCGCCTCCCACATCCAGCGGTTTTCCGCTACCTTCACCAGGTCGTCGGTCCACATTGTCATAGGCTTACCCATGCTGCATCCTCTGGTGCGTGGTCACCACTCGAGAACCCGTCAGCCTATTTTTTTCTTAATTAGCACTATTGAAAGGTAACTCTAAGGCCACTTCTCCGAACGTTTCACGCTGGGAAGTTACATAATCTATCGGAAGGAAAAGTCAACAAAAAATAAAATAACTCACCAGTTTATCACCGAACTCACTAATTAAGCCAATAGTAGCACTAGACAATACTGTAGTTACATTGTAGACTGCTTTTTCGCCACTGCACCTAACTGCACAATGGATTAACGACATATAAGTCAAACTGCATCTTTTATTACTGAAACTGTTAAAAGTTGAGTGTATTGCTAAAACTTACTAGTTGGCGTAGGTCAGTTTTATATTTTATTATCTGATGTAAACGTTGAGATCATTTGCAAGATTTAGTTTTATGCAAGGCGTTCAAGATTAGAGTGCTTTCATGATCAAGAGCATACGCAATGCATGAGAGGTTCGTGGAAGCCACTGGTATTGAAATGAGATTGGAAATACACCCTTCTCAGATATACCCTTTCTTCTAGTCATTATTAACCTTTTTTATCCTTCAACTGCTAGACACAGGTCTCCTCTCATACAGAGAAGGATTGAGCGTAATCACCACGCTTGCTTAATGCGAGTTGACGATTTCAGACTTAGGCTAAAAACTCACGGGGCGGTTTTCACCCGCATCCGCTGCGGTTGCAGGCCCGCAGCTTCTGTAGAATGCAGATATACCTATATGTAAAAAATTAAAGGACATTTCACGACGCGTTTTACGCCCACGGTGTGCGCGGTTGTTTGCGGGTCCCGCTGCACCGGCGGTTATCTTGTACCGGCGGGCGCGGGTCGCGGTCTCGCAGCCGCGGCGGTAAGCTCCCGCGCGTTCTTCAACCGCTCATCTCGCAACCGCCGTCTTGCGATAATCAACCGCCAAGTTTGTGGGTGATAATCGCTACCGCGACGGCTGCGTCTCTGCACAAAACTCTCGTGAGTTTTAAAAATAAAACTCCATTCCGCCACCGCGGCGGGCGCGGTTGAAAACCGCTTCGTGAGTCCTTAGCCTCAAAGTCCAGTTCCTCAAGACATTTTCCTTCACCTTTTTAATCAGTCATTGGTGTCCAAGATATACTTAAAAAGTATATATAACTTAGAAAAGTTACATTATTACTTGCCTAACCTGCAATCGAACCCGCACACTCATACTTGAGAGGCTGGTGGTTTAACCACTAGGCCACCACGACTAAAACTACTACACTACACTTCTTTTAGCATTGAAACCCATTATACAATAGTTCTCTACACGTTATTTAGCGACAGCGACTCAGCCGGCCTCACTAAGACAGAAGAATCTGGTCAACATGTCAAATCAAATCAAATCAAAGCATTTATTTCAAATAAACCAGTTACATGCACTTTTGAATTGTCAGAAGGTCGGTCAGTCGGTAAGTTGAAGCTAGTCGCCCATTCCAAAGAGTAGGTACCTATGGAGAAGGACGGCCAAGAAACTCCATGGACACTCTTCATGATGCTATATCTACATGTAGGTTAGCGATGCTGATATCCCCGTCTGCCATAGAGAACACTTAGACAAAGAGTCAGGGATGAGAAAGCGCCCCTGTGTGCGTACGCGCTGGTTCACTACAAAATCACCCACGCTGAAGGTTGGTCTCTCCTCAGACTGGTCGGGATGATTGGAATTCGGTCTGGAGGAATTTCCAGATAATGTAGATGTATGAGGACAACTTTAGTGTACCTAAATCCATCATCATCATCTCAGCGTTAATCCAGTCGCATCCGTAGCTTTTTCAGCTTTGGAGTCTGGGGTCCGGTTTACCAGTCTAACTGCTGACATTGGCTAAACTTCGATATTTTCCATGAAGCGACTACCGTCCGACCTTCACAATCCGAAGGCGATATCTAAGCATTGCAGTTAGACCAATTGCTGGACTTTTGAGGGCTCCAACAACCCGTAACGACTGCCACTCGATGTTCGTATGGCAACCGGGACCAGCGGCTTAACGTGCTTTCCGAGGCACGACTAGACCAGTGCAAATATATATATTCATGCATACAAATATTTACACTGCGCGGGGATCGAAACCGCGCCTCCTTGCGCAGCGGTCGCGCTCGCTACCGCTACGCCACTGAGGCTGTCAGTGTACTTAAATTATACCACCTATTTGAAGACCATACAATATGTTTCACAACTATCACGCCTGGTCATGGAACCTGTAAACATATCTTTACGGTCCACATATACAGTTTATTGCGTGTAAATATCGGAAGCGCCATACAAAATCCGACAAGTTTTTACTGTCTCAAACTGATTTTTGTTTTTATTATTCTAAAGGCATCTGTCCCATCGCCAGCGGTTGACGAAAAGCGATTAAAACTAGGACTAAAAACTAGTAGATAAGCAGCGAGTTTCTTCGCAAGACGTTTAGAAAGTCCGTGGCTCCAGCGCACAGGAAAATGAAGGAACACGGGTGAATTTTAGTCTTAAGCTTAAGGGACAGGCCTTTAAGATCATCATTAGACTTGTTCTTCTTTATGGAAGTGAGGCGTAGCCTGTGCTTGAGCGACACAAGCAGGAGCTGCGTGTCACGGAGATAAATATGCTGCCGTGGATGTGTGGAACTAGGTACGCGGAAAGATCGCATCAGGAACTCCCGCATCCGTGACAATCTTCGTGTCCGTGACATAGCAGGGAAACTGCACGAGGTAACAAATGTCTTGCCATGGCGCCTCCGCCGGGTCGGAACAAGCGAGGTAGACCAAATAAGTGCTGGCTTGACGTTGTAACAGATGATATGCATGCCAACAATCTCACACCACAGGATGCTAAAGATCGCGAAATGGAAGAGAATGAGCAAGAAAGCGGACCCCGGGCTCCAACGTGACGCCGCGGATGCATCTGGGACTAAACGCGGAGGTGATGATGATGACGAGTGAATTTTAGTCCGTAAAACTTTGAAACACCCTTTCGCTTCGCCCAGAGCGTGAGAGGTCATTTAATGCTTTCCCATCAATAAAAATAAAAGGCAAGCAGTGAATGTGTAAAGGGCTTATGACTCAAATGATAGGCAATCATTTATATTCTAGGTTGGAACTCTAACCAATCACGTGCGCAAAGCATTGGTCGCAGTAACTAAACTAGGACATCCCAACCAAACATGTATGATTAGACTTGTATACCAAATGCGAGCCGAAAACGGGAAGTGAGGCAAGCACTACTTGGGCATGCCACAATAGCGACGGTAAGTCCCCTCTTTCCTCGGTCATCAGTTCCTCGATTCCGTGTAAGGCGGAAGGAAACGTCAGAGTGTCACCACTATAGGGATCGCCCTGAGGACACGGTGGAGGTTTGCGCGGCTTGGGTAAAGCACCGCCGTGTCCTCGTGGTAGCAATCGGCGGCGATCTCTTGCATCCGGCCCTGGTCCAGGCCATGGTCCGGAGCGAAATTGCATGGCAGGCTGTCACCTCTTTCTGAAAAACAGTGATACAGGCGAGCAGTGGGCAGCTCGTCGCCTGGCAAGGACCAAGCCCGGTTCGACGGCGCGTTATGTTTCACGCGCGCCTCAAAGAGATGTGAGCACATCGTGACGGGTTCCATGAAGACCGATGCCTCCTGGGTCAGGGTTGTGGGTTGGTTAAAAAGGAAACCGTGGCCCTGGCGCATAAGCAAGTGACACGCTCTTCCACTCCGCCCAGAGCGGGGTAGTTTATTTTATGATTTCCCATCCATCTTACATCTACTTCCAAAGACCAGGTTGGAGGATTTATCCAGTTGACTGCGATATACGCATCTCTTTATGTACAAGGGTCTTACACTTCATTATATCTGAGCGAGATTTTTTTTTTATATTACAAACTAGTGTTGACCGCGATCCCACTTTATAGTAGGCAGTGATGAAATCGTTGATTCTAAAGCACACTAGTTTGTTAAGAGCCTATTCACTCTAGCCTTAAAGACTCTTAAGTTGTAATCACACTGGAAGACCGTCTCAGACAAGTTCTGCGAAGAAAATTAATCTATTTCTCGCCATCGGTGGGACATGATCCTTAGTATTGCATTCGACTTCTTTTGTCTGGTGTACTTAATCCTGTGTTTTCATCGTGTATGCTATAACATCTACGAATATAGTATGTATCGCTCAGCCTTTTACGTCAACTAGTTTCATTAACGCAATAAAATGAAAACCCAGACGGTTGTCGTAGGTCAGTGACGCGTTCCGTTTCACGTAGTCTAGCCTATTATGCTGCTTTATTAGAAATTATTTTGTTTGTTTTTTAGGCTTCTTTTACCATATATCACGACTCTATTCAAATTATCATCATCATCATCATCAGCGTTAATCCCAGTGGCACCTGAAGCTTTTTCAGCTTTAGAGTCTGGAGTCCGCTTTACCAGTCTAACTGCTGATTTGGTTAAACTTCGGTATTTTCCGTGAAGCGACTGCTGTCTGACCTTCACAACCCGAAGGCGATATCTAAGCATTGCAGTTAGACCACAGAGCACGACTCTATTTAAATAACTTTCACTACTTCAGAACTTGTCAATTTTAAGTAAATAACAAAGTTTTGATTTACAAACTGAAAGCAAAAAATGTTCCCACCAAACTTCTATGAAAATGAATATTATTCAGTTCATACTCGAAATTAATAAAAGATTATGTTTTAATACACCAAACTAGTGTTTTCCCTATCATCAACCAAAGTTTGACTTGTAGAAACTGCCTGTGACATTAATTCCGGCTATTTACGTTAAATAAATGTTTTATTATGTCATTTGCAGTATACATATTATTCCATTGGATCTCTTAGTCTGTTTAATTAAATTTTTCGCCGTCAATATACGCCAACATTGTTTGTGGGAATGTCCTGAAATGTGCGGTTTCACATATTAACTGTGACGTGGACAGATTTTATTGCAGCCCCGCTAGTTTTAATCAGAGCTTCGCTACGAATTGTTGGTTATCTGATTACTTCTGTTTTATGGGTTCAAGTGTGAATGAGTGGCAGTAAAACTCTGTTTTCTGACCAGCGAGAGTAATTAAAATTTTTAGATTCCCTTTTGATTTAATGAAAGTTTGTTTGTATGAGAACGCACAAACAAACACACATACATACATTGCTCGTAGAACTGATGCCCGACGGGGCAGTATGGGTCTGGCGTGGCGGCCACGAACCGGAAGACGCAGCGTAGGGAGGCCCCCAACAAGGTGGGCCGATGACTTGGTGAAGGTCGCGGGAAGCCATTAACAATACATGAACAGATAATGGGCAGTACAAGACTGGTCATTGTGGAAAGCCTTGGGAGAGGGCTTTGTCCAGCAGTGGACATCTATAGGCTGAAAAGAAGAAGAAGAAGATTATATTTGTTCAAATATGACCAGAATAATACTATTACATGATTCTGGACCACTGCGGTAAAATTCTTCGTCAAATCCTACCTGAAAGGGTGTGATTGTGGATCTATGTTGCAAACTCCACTCCACACATGCTCTACTTTCTTTTCTACTTTTTGTCTACCAAGACATAAAGTCAAAGTTACCAAAAGAAATCGTGGCTCTGGCGCTCCGGCAAGTGAAGAAACACGGGTGGGTTTTAGTCAGCAGAAGTCTGACTCGCCCTTCTGCTCCGCCCAGAGCAGGAGAGGTCATTTTTTAATGATTTCCTAGCAAAAAAAAAAAGAACTGACAAGATCGAAAATCGAAGAAGAGGAAGATTTGTTTGTAAATACATTGTTGACACCACGACGATCCGAACGAAGCGTTTCGCCTCTTCGGCGGTATTTCTGTCGGACTACGAATTGTCTTCAAGGCTAGAGTGAACTAGCGCGCTGTACCATCAGCGATCGCATTATCTCTTACCATCAGGCGGAGTTGCGGCCAAGCACTAGTTTATAATTTATAAAAAAAAGTACCTACCTTCAGTGGAGAGACGTGCAAAGAGGCTGATTGGTGACCCTGATCTAACTCGAGTTGGTCTCCAAAGCCTAGAGCACAGGCGTAGAGTAGCCAGCCTTTCGGTGTTCTATAGGATACATTTCGGGGAGTGTGCGAGGGATTTGCATGATTTAATTCCCCCATCTCCGTTCCACCAGCGGACGACCCGTCGTACGGCTGGTTTCCACCCTTACGTTGTTAACACCACTACGATCCGGACGAAGCGTTTCGCCTCCTCCTTTATACCGCGTACATCGAGGGACTGGAACAATTTGCCAGCGGCGGTGTTTCCGTCGGACTACAATTTGAGTGTCTTCAACACCTACCTACCACCTACTATTTGTAATTCGTATGAAGCTATGAAAACATTTTTTTTTCTACAAAGCACCACTTTGCAATTTGTAACAAGGAAATACATGATTCAGGCACAATTTGCAACGTACATTTTTATTTATGTTTCATAATATTTCCTTCGAAGTCTTTGGAGAATTCTTTAATATCGAGACCACACAATTGTATGCCATTAGCAAGCTTTTACAAGACACAATTTATGTTGACATCTTGTGCAAGGAACGTAGAATTTTTACTCCCAGCTTAATATTTACCTTCGTCCTATAGTGATGTGACATCACGGAAAATTATTTAGGTTCCCGTGCAAGAAAAAATATGGTACTAAAAATGGCCCTTTTTTAACGGAAGTCCGTTTAATCGATTAAGTGTAGAAAGTTATCAAGCTCTTTTTAATGACGCTCTTATATTGAACTAGCGGCCGCCAGCGACTTCGTTCGCCTGGTTTAGTTATGCTCCGCTCCTATTGGTCACAGCGTGATGTTAAAGCCTTCCTGGATTAATGGGCTATCCAACGCAAAAATAATTTTTCAAATCGGACCAGTAGTTTCTGATATTACCGCATTCAAACAAACAGAAACTCTTTATATATAAAAATAAATATAGATGTAGGATATTTAACAAGATATTCAGAAATATTATTTGCTACTTTTTTAGATAAAGCTGTCTTTGTTCGTTTATTTATTCATAACTTTGTGGACTAGACGAAAATTGGAGATGGGATATTTTAATAAATATTGATATAGAAACGCACAAACTAATTATACTATAAATGTAATATATACACGAATAGTATACGTTATAGTTGTGGTGATTCTGTCCACTTCTTTGCTTTGTTCATAGTTAGTAGTACTAAACTACCAATTATTTACCCACTATTTAAAACTAAAATTTGATTTTTCTTTTCTGAAACACCATACTGACTAAAGCTACCCATCCCATCCCTATTCCCCACTTCCCATAAATAATATTCTTTTCAAGGCACCTTATTGCCCCGTACATATGGGGATGAAACAAATAGGACCGTAAGAACAGTCGTAATGTACGTGGATACGGCGCATATACAGCAGATAGTGGGTCCCATTGTCCGGCACGCTTAGCTGACCAGCGGAATTACGGTTAAGAAAATACTGAGGGAAAAACTTGTATTGTGGATGAAAATCGTGCTTCCTACTAGGTAGTGGAAAATGTATTTCATATTTCGTAGAAGATAGCTAAAGAGACTGGTCTCGTGAAAGTAAATGAAGTAGCCTTCTTGAACCATCATAAAAATATACCTTAATTACATAGGAAAAGGAAAGAATTTTAAATAAATTATAAAGATTTAAGAAGCGTAATGCCTCTTCATTTATACCGCGTACATCGAGGAACTGGAAAAAATTGCTAGCAGCGGTATTTTCGTCGGTTGTGTTGTGATGTGTGCCAGATACAATGTGCCAATTGTTGTGTCGGGAGTTTGGTCGTGGAGGGTTTCTAGACCAATCTCCCTCTGGCGCAGCATCGTTGGTCGTGTTGTTGGGTTTAACATAGCACCACGTCGCTCAACTGCCGCCTTCCTTCCTATTCACTCAGTGTTTTATGAGTGAAAAGGCTGAATAAACTAGCGCGTTTTACCATTAACGATTGCATCTCTGCTTACCATCAGGCGGGATTGCGGACAAACAGTAATTTATAATGATTAAAAAAACCAAAAAAAAAGTGTCTTCAAGCCTAGAGCGAATAAACTTTGAATAAACTCGCTTTACCTAATTATACCATCAATGATGGCATCACTGCTTACCATCAAGCGGGATTGCGGTCAAGCACTAGTTTATTTATATAAATAATAAAAAACGAACAATTACAGGTGTTTCAGAAATCAGAAGTTATTGGACCGCGTGTGTGGTAGTAGGATGTCACAAACTATCCTCGAACTTCTATCCTACCCTCTATAATCCAAAACAACCCACAACGAGTAACGATGTTTTAAAGAAACAAGATTTGAAATATATTCGTGTCAGTTTCATGAAGAAAGTAAATAAGACCCAACCGAATTTCAAATATTTTTTTTTTAATATCATCCTGTACTGTTACATTTATTTTGTTATCCGGAAGCTAAAATATCGTGATAAATAACATTATCTACCATGACTATTAGATCTGCATATTATAGCATTGCTATATTTGGAAATAAGTGATTTTAAATTTGATAGTCAATGTTCATAACTTATTTATAACTTTTTCTTACAAGCAATACTCTATTTATTATAGCCAGCATAAGTCACTTCGATGAAACTGACGGCAACTGTACCCAATTCACATGTGAATATAATCTCAAAATAGAACTTAATCTAACGAAAAGAAAAAAACTAAATAATTACACCAAGATCTTATCAGCTTAATGATCCGTTTCAAAATTATTGTCCATCACTTCTTCATTGAAAAGGGACCAATATTTTTTGTCCTCATAAAAGGGTCCTTCAAAATCATTGTTTAAATACCTTTGAAAAGGTACCACACACAATGCATATTTTGAATACATTATGACCTGTGAACTGGTGGCGTTGGTCTTTTGTCGTTGGTATAAAAAATGCTCGCTCTAAAGGGTCATGGACCAAGGGATTAAAATTATCGTGATTGTGAGTCATCTTGGATTTGTTTGTCATGATTTGCTTTTGATCTATTTAAGACACATGTCATGTCAGTACAATTTCTATAGCTGACATTATTATCAGGTTGAATTTGTCTATATAATATGCTCTCTTATAAATAAATTACCATGTATTATTAAAGAATTAGTATATTCAACATAGGTATATTTGCTTGTGTTCAATATGATAATTTAGAGTTTGTTGTTGTACTTCAAAAACAAAAATGGCTCAAAACTGTCCGATATTTTATCGACTCTCTTATTTGCTTAAAACAAAATTATACTATTTTAGTTTTCATCTCCAAGGTATTATAAATGTCCTTATACTTATAAATGTAATTTATCAACATTACCTTACTATATAAATGGCCTACAAACACATCCCCCTCGAGACCTCATTCCTCAAAAAAACAGAATGTCTGTTCCTTTCAAATCCAAATGATAATCATTAGACAGTATCACAATATAACGCATCAATCTAAAGCCATATTGTGATACAGTTTCGTCACATATCATTAAAATAATAGTGGTCCAAAGATATCTCCTTGTGGGAAGCCTTAGGGGTCCTTTTGTATAAGTCCCTTATCTAAGCATATCATTTATTCATGGTCATTATTTGACCATTTCGGTGTTAATGATGTGAGATCATTGTTCTTCTGTGTTAAAATATCGTTAAATGTTTGGTGGAACGTGTAATATGATACCAAAATGCGTATAACGGATCTTCTTTGTCGACATCATTTAAAAGTGACCCTGTATTTTTTTTTGCTTATTATGTGTGAATGTTTATTACATTTGCAAATAGTTTATTATTTTTTTTTTAATTATAACGTAATCAGTGATGCTATCGTTGATGGTAAAGCGTGCTAGTTTATTAAGCCTAATCACTCAAAAAAAAAGAAAACTGAGTAAATAGGAAGGAAGACGGCAGTTGAGGGAGGTGATGCAATATTAAACCTAACAACACGACCAACGAGGCTGCGCCAGAAGGAAATTAATATGGAGACCCTCCACGAACAAACTCCTAACACAACAACATTTGGCACATCGCACCCGGCGCATATCCCAATACGACTGCTCATAACCGTCCTCCGTACGGCTTCACTATACATCATGTCGGACCACGACGAATCGCTTGGCGGCAAGACTTTGCCTGGTCGGTGGTAACTTCTGCCAGCACTCCATGTTATGCCCTACCACCGAGAAAATAAATAAAAGTATAACAATTGTTCAAAACATTTTATTTACAAATTTACTTTAGGAAACTTTATTCAAATAAAGTTGGGAATTTATTGAAAAAGATATCAATGATTGAAAAAGATATTATAATCCATACTAATATTATAAATGCGAAAGTAACTCTGTCTGTCTGTCTGTCTATCTGTCTGTCTGTCTGTCTGTCTGTTACGCTTTCCCGCTTAAATCTCTCAACCGATTTTGATGAAATTTGGCACAGACAATCTTTAGACCCTGAGAAAGAACATAGGCTACCTTTTATCCCGGAAAAATTTGATATTCCCGAGGGAAATCTAAAAAGCACGATATAACCGAACTCCACGCGGGCGGAAAGCTAGTACGTAATATAGGTAACGTTATTTGTGGAAATTTCGTGTAGTTTTAAAACAACGCTTAACATGATAACATCAATTTGTCAGAGGTATTAATTGATAAAGAGCAAGTAGTATAATAAAATTTATGAATAGAACTACTATTCATCATATAAATTGATCATATAAAAATAGCAAGTTTCAATGATACAACATTCATTACAACAACACCACTAACGGAACTCAAGACCCGTCAGGTTCCAAATGAAATCAAACTCGCTAATCGAGAAACTAAAAATTATATAGCAAAATTTCTCACAACTACAAAGCCAATCATCAAAGCCGTTACATATTAAAAATTTGTCCAAATTAATAACTTTCTCATCGAGTGCTATAATAGCCATATTACATTTATCGTCCATTAAAATTGTAACTGATTCAAGAGCTACTATAACAAGAATATTAAAACGACATTAAATACTTCTGGTTGTCTTTCATTGTTAGTTTTGATTTTTTGCACATTTGTCACTTGTTTTGGGGCAAATCCTTTGTAAGGAGCTGCAACCGGTTTAGGACTATAATCAACAGTGTTGCAATGTTTATTAAACAAGGTAATACGCGTGATCTCTTCAATAGATAGTTGTGTTTTGTTATTTTCTTAAAACCGGTTCACTTGATGTGTTGCTTTTGATAAAATCTTTATTGTGTGAAATGTTCGCTAGTAATATTTTATGTGTAATGTCATACATTTATGGACTTCGTGCGTGTTTTACTTAATAGTTAATATACGTAAAATGTTGCTGCTAACGTTAATTCTTCTTATAGAATAGGATTAGTTAAATTACTTGCTATATCTGTCGTGATAGTAGCAATAAGATCAATTTGTTCAGAGAGAGAAAGAATGATATGTTTAGTCGAAAAAATCTCGTAAACATTATTTTTTTCTGAATTATTTATACAATTCTTAAACCCCTTAGCATCGGTACCTGAAATCTTAATCCCATTCAACAAAAACTAAGCCCCTTCAAATTCCCCCATGCTATTCACACCATAATTCTTTCTTGACCCATACAAACACCCTTCTGAAGAACAAAATGTAAGAATACGCAGTAATGAGGTCGATGCATTAATTCTAGGTCATAAACTATAGAATTTATGACCTCACACTAGTCCTATAAAATGCGACATGGTCTCTTTTTGGTGGCACCTTTATTTTTGACAATGTTGTTGAGTTAGTGGAACACATTTTGACTGAGTTGTTGCAATGTAGCATTGCGTTAATATTGTTTGCGAAAGGTGTTGAGTCGGTATTTTTTTTTATTCGCGGTGTAGAAACTTCTACTTAACAATTGCATAATGCAAGTTAAATACAAGATAGATGTTAACAAAGTGGAATTATTAGTTTGGTAATTGTTTAATTTACAAATGACTTGATCAAACTCTTAAACGTCTGCACTAAGCAGCATTTTAATGATAATGTCGCTAAAGTCTTTTTAAGTAGTTTTAGTTATTGGACTGTCTCATCATGTCGTTTCGTGGCGTCAGCTGAGCTCATGCTGTCCTAGGTATCGAACTATGGAATATGAGGAAATTTATCTTCATTCTTATCTAATATTCCTCAGCAGTAGCCCAGATTTTAAATTTGTGCCCGCTTGATGCTAATAGGCTGACACGGTGTTATTGGAATATAACTGTGGGTGTAGAGTTATACAGGTACAACTATTAGCAAACTAAATTCTGTTGTTAGTTCTCATTTGAAATCTGATGCAAGACTATTAAAATTTCCACTTAAACGTATCACATATGAAATAATTTAGGATACAAATCGTCTCCACTAGAACAAGGTAACACAAGACAACTACATTTCAAACTACCGTCCATAGAAAACAGTAATGGCTCTAATATCCCAACATATATCAGGAGGTCCGTTTGCAGGACATAATTGACCATAAATAAAGCAGATTACACATGTTTATTTCAACCCTTTCAAAGAAAAGGGGTCAGTTGTAGACGGCCCTTTATTAATACTAGACAAGTTAGCAGTGTTAACAAATGGGTGAAGCCAAAATAGCAATAAATATTTTTGCATTGTTTGCTATACAACTAATAATGTAGTTTTCATTGTGATAACGAGTAATAGTTCCTTCTTTATGGCTATGGGAATTTGTAAGTCTATAAAAAAAACAAAACATAGTCGTATGTGCAGTTTAATATGGTATCTTTTCATATGCAGCTCGCCGTCCGATAAGATCAGCACCTTAATTGCGTAACCAGTTGGAATCAGTTTTAAAGCTTATTGCTATTCCATTGCTCTATATGCTCGAAAATGTGTCTGTTCAAATACATAAATAACGCAATGAATGCTGTTGAACTGTCAAAATTAAACCCATTACAACTGATAGTGTGTTACGCAATTACCTTGCTGGTCCGGATCGACGGCGCGTTGTGTTTCATGCGCATCTCAAAGAGATGTAAGCACAGTGTGACGGAGGAGGACCGATGCCTCCTGGACCAGGGTCGCGGGTAGCTTAAAAAAGAAGCCGTGGCCTTGACGCACAGGCAAGTGAAGCAACAAGCGTAAGTTTCAGTCAGTAAAAGTCAAACACGCCTTTCTGTTCTGCCCAAAGCGGAAGAGGTCAATTGATGATTTTCCGTCCAAAACAAAAAAAAAAGTATTTTTTCATAAGGTGTTTTTTTTAATGAATTATTGTGTTCCATCTTAGAGCCGATGAACAGCCAATGTTATGTATGTTATTATTGTCACATGCCTCAGGTCACAAATTAAATAGTTTAAGTTAATTTCAACGTTAAATGTTTGTAACATGACAGCACTTTTTAAATAAATAAATATCATAGACTAGCGGCCACCAGCGACTTCGTTCGCGTGGAGTTAATTATGCTCCGCTCCTATTGATCGCAGCGTGATGTTATATAGCCTAAAGCCTTCCTGGATTAATGGGCTATCCAACGCACAAATCGGACCAGCAGTTCCTGAGATGAGCTCGTTCAAACAAACAAACTCTTAAGTTTTATATATTAGTATAGATTTATTCATCGTTGGTAGTAAACTCTGCTTGCAAGATGCGAGATCTGTATGATCTTAGTATGTCGCGTTGTTCCCATGTGACGTTTGTAGATACCAATACAAATTATAACTATTTATCAGGTAATCTTCTCTTACTGCTTTTCAACTTATCATCATCATCAACCTATTTATTATCTCACTCCTGGGCACAGTTCTCCTCTCATACAGAGAAGAATTGAGCGTAATCACCACCCTTGCTCAATGCGGTTTGGCGATTTCACACTCAAAGTCCAGGTTTCCTCAAGATGTTTTCCTTCACTTCATAATCATTGGTGTCCAAGATATACTTAGAAAGTACATATAACTTAGAAAAGTTACATTGGTACTTGCCTGACCTGGAATCACACCCGAACACTCATGCTTAAGAGGCTGGTGTTTTAACCACTAGGCCACCACAACTAAAATTCATATATAATAGGCACACATTTTATTAGCCACATATAAAACACACGTTAAAACAAAAAGTATATTTCTATTGTCTTCAAAATATTTTACAAAAGCTACATCAATTAGGGGTTTTATTCGATTATTTAGAACCCCTTTATAGATGCTTACCCTACTTTGAACTTTGGCATCTGGTGATTAAAATATATCTGATCACCTTTAACCTATTCTATAAAAAAGGTAATTTTTGTCCAAAAGCGTTTTATTTATATGAGCAGAGTAAACACAGGTGCAGAAGATAACTGATTTTAATTTAGATTTTGTTTCGTTTGTAACGGAAAGTTACAATATTTTAAATGAAAAGACTGGTTCTTCGGGCACCGATAATAGCTCCTCGAGTCGCTAAAATTAAGGACGGGGAACAAGTATTGAATTTACGTAAGCGAGACCGATCCGACACCGTGATCGTTGTATTTTGTTTTTAATTTTTGTCTATTCTGTATTTTTGACGAGTTCAGTTTTCACTTCTGTCGGTCAGTCTACCGTTTCCGATCTGACTGCTCTGAATTGAAACGCCGAAGCAGACTCTGAGGTCTCTTTTAACGATAAATCTTAGATTATCTTATGACTGAAAACATAAATAGGTATGTACAGCAAACTTGCAGATTTTAAAAGAAAATTAATTAGTTTATTAAAATACATTCATTTAACACGGACGAAAAGACATACATTAATACACCAGATACATTACAAAAAAAAAAAAAACGAACAAAAATTTGTAAACTCCGATGCAAGAACGGCTGTATCAAAAGGTCCAGTTAAGCAAAAGTTCCACACTACGCTGGTTTGCATTAAGGAATGGAGAACGAACAAAACTCAAGAAGTTTTCCAATTACCCGTCAGTATACAAAAAGTCTTAAAAGTCAAAAAGTCACTCAGTTTTTTGAGCGAATAGGCTCTTAATAAACTAGCGCGTTTTACCATCAACGATTGCATCACTGCTTACTATCAGGCGGAATTGCAGTCAAGCACTAGTTTATAATTATAAAAAAGTCTACCCTCGCTCTCTCTCCGTAACCCTGGTTGGTGAACAACATCAAGCAACCAAAGTCCAAACCGCCACCGGCCAGTGAGCTTATCGGCTAGTCTATGGCGCTAAGTGAACATCTGGTGGAGGCGTTCATCCACTCCTCATATTTAACTTTTATCACTTCTGTATGTCTTTTTTGCTTTCTCCTATAAATCTGTAATGCATAAAATTTCAAATATGTACCAACTGCCTTAATACTTATTTCTTTCTATCGCTTCTGCAGGACTTGAACATTGAGAAAGCATGTTAAGCTGTTGGGTCTTGTTGTCAAAATAAGAAATTAAGTTAAATGAAATAAGTTAATATGTTAAGAAAATTAGCGATATTCATAATATAAATACCAGGAACAAACACAATCTTGCTGTCCATCACAATCGTCTCCACAGAGTAGGCAACTCGTTCATGGGTCAATGTATACACTTTTACAACAAGCTTCCCATGGACATTCGTAACTTACCCATTAAACGATTTAAAAACTATATAAAAGCTAAACTTTGCAAAAAGGGGTATTATAAAATCACAGATTATTTAGAAGACAAAAAAGCTTGGAACTGACCTGCTCGCTCTGTTAAGCATTGTTATTAAGCAATATGCGTAATTATAAGGTAAATTATTGTAAACATTTTCATTTTTAATGTCTGGACTTGAAAAAAGACGATGATCCCTGAGTTTGTTTCGGCTATTTCTTCTCAGAGGTAGTCATTAGGAAATGCCGGCTCCATCTAGTTTAAAAAAATAAAAAAAAACATATGACGTGTAAAAGTGATCAGTGATCCTACTTGCTTAATAAACGATTTCATTTCATTTCATTTTCTCATTTGTAGATCATTGACAGCCGTTGCGGGTAGTCAGAAGCAAGAATATCTGTCAACTAGTCTTGCTTTGGGGTATCTAGTGACTAGATTGTGGAAGTCATATTGTTGTAGTGTACAACTGATTTACACCCGTCACCTCACAACAGGTTCAGTTGAAAACCAGCGTCAGACATTAGTTGTCTGTCATTTTTGCTGAACGGCCCCTAATCAACGAACACATTTTTGTCAAATGATTGCGACTAGTTGGGATCAGTTGGGATCGTTCGGTCCAAATGATCCCAACTAGTCACAATCATTTGACAAAAATGTGTTCGTCGATAAGGGGGCTGGCACTTTTTGGTGAAGCCGCGGGTCAATTTCTTTTCTGCTATCTTTTACATCGGGGTTTTTACTTTCTATTTGAATTTTTTCTTTCATTTTGTTGCTACCTTATGTATATATGTTTATACTAGATGAATTGTGTGCTTTTAGGTCTGTGCTCAATAAATGTATTTCTTTTTTTTCCATTCGCTCCATCCAATTTCACCGAAAGCCGAGTCCAATATGCCTAGTTGGTTATAGGCTAGGCAAATAACGAAATGACGTCATAATGATTTGCTTTCAATCTCAATAATTTATAACTTCTGTATCCAACGCGTCCTTCTTATACCCGCCGACCTTTATTACAATCTGGACACAAACAAAAAGAGATTTCTCATAGGTCAACTTTTACCCTCACCTTTTTACGTCCAGACGGTAAAAAAGTCAACCGGTATAACCGAAATTCGCATCCACAGATTTACTTCAAACTTCCTAAGTAAACAACAACAGAACGACCCTATATATTTCACCAAACAACTCTATTTACTGTCATTCACAACCTGACATACATCCATTGATCTTCATAATCACGTGATCAACTAAAGAAATGGCTACAATAACCGAATTATGCCGAATAAGAGCGCACGAATACGATAGATGTACATCATTGATATTCAACGTTGATATATCGCCTTCTCCTGGACAATAGCTCCCCCCTAGTAAGTCGCATATTTCTGCCACCCCTCCCCCTCAGTAGGGCTGTCGCTGACATCGAGTATCATTAATATAGTCTACTTAAATAATGCTTGTGATTTTTAATTTATGTGTGCATGACACACTTACCATTTAAATAACGTGTCCGTTCTTAAACTGCCATTTAATCACTTTGGTGTCCAAAATTATTTTGTTGATACTGAGTTACCAGGCTAAGAAGGTTCATTTAATGTAGTGCAAATTTATTTAACGCATGCAAATAAAGTTGGAGCAGATGATGATGAAAATGCTCTAATGCATTTTTGTAGAAATACCTCTCATTGAAATGGTTTTCTTTCAGCTCGATTTCATTTTTGGGACGAATACATACGTTCACTATGAAAATGGTAATATAAGGACTTTTTCTGTTACTCTATTTCTTCTTCTTCTGCAGCCTATAGAGGTCTACTGCTGGAGAAAGGCCTCCTTCAAGGCTTTCCACTTGCATTGGGGGTTGTTTGCCATAATCCCCATGCTTGGCAGGCGGGTTGAGAATCGCAATAAATTGATATTCCATAGGATAATCGCTACTGCCTACTTCCCTGCCAAGAGCTCCCTTAGTCACCTCTTACGACACCGACAGGAGGATATGGGTTGCTACTATTCTAATCCCGGTACCACCGTCACTTTTGTTTTTTAATAATTATAAACTAGTGCTTGACTGCAATCCCACCTGATGGTAAGCAGTAATACACTCGTTGAAGGTAAAGCGCGCTAGTTTATTAATTCTATTCGCTTAAAAACTTAGTCAATAGAAAGGAAGACGGCGGTTAAGCTAGGCGATGCAATGTTCAACCCAACAACACTACCAACGATGCTGTGCCAGAGGGAGATTGATCTAGAGATCCTCCACGACCAAACTTCCGACACAACAACATTTGGCGCATCGTAACCATCACGCATCGCAACACAACTGCTTAGACCCGTCCTCCGTACGACTTCACCAGACAACATGCCGGAACACAACGAATCGCTTGGCCGCAAGACTTTGTCTGGTCGGTTCATGTATTATGGCCTACCACCGAGAAAAAAAACTATTCACTTTGTTTCAACAAAATGAATTATTGGCAATATAAATTCAAAATAAGGTAAATTAATACAAGCGTCAACCCTGACTAGTAACGCCCTCGTTACCGCGGCGACACGCCGCCGGTCACCCTTTACTGCTAGTGATGTGCACCTCGGCAACACATCGATATTATGAATTATTTATTTTTATTTTATTGGTTGATGGGGCATTTGATAAAGTTGTGGGTGTCCATGTGAGTTTTGAACAATCGGTTTGGTTAAAATTTTAACAGTGATTTAAGTATATCTACATAAAGGTGTATTTTGTAATGTTTTGTATTAATATATATGACGGCGCGTGACTGGTTAATTTTGAATATTGTGATCTGTTTTATCGTATCAGTATCAATTGACCGTAAATTACTCTACTATTTTTTGAAGTCGATTAATCGGTCGGTATTCATTTTTTTTTATTCGGTTAAATTATGATTTTTATTAAGAGCGGGTAACACCATGAAGTGAATGGTAGCACCGACTTGACTTGGGTTTGACATAGCGATCGACCTTTGGCGCTGGGCATTCTTTGCTCAAGCTTCGATCGAGTGGGTTGGTCATACTCAAACTCAGTGGCTCTTATCTGTTTCAATCTGAGATTATCATTGTAATCCCTTAATATTAAAGTGATATAAGGGTCTGTACAGCTAAAATAATAAAAATCGAATATCACACTAACGTTATTGTCTAACGTTTTCTTGAAATACCGCCCACGATGGATGCTCATGCGGATCAAAAGACACCTTAACTATCCGGAACTTCGGGCCCGCCTTCCTGATGGTTTCCCCTGTCATATAAATAAAAGTTGGTTTAAGAGAATGTTTTATTTAAATTAAACTTTATATTTTTTGTAATTACACACTCACTTACTACAGAAATATTTTTATACGCGAGTTTACAAGTGTCTATACGTTCAGAGAAATCACATTAATGACAGAAATAAACGATTGCAGCAAAAAACGTAATGCCATATTTTTGAATTACTCCATTACCCCTTTAAAAGAAAACAAGCAATTACAGAAAATACGATATTTTCTCCTTCAAATATGCCCACACTTTGTCCCCATATAATTGGCATTAATTATACAATCATACAGTGACAATGGTAGTTAGGATGTAAATGTTTTATGCTAAATTATATGGGTGACTGAAAAAAAGGACTTTTTCTGTGAAATAAGTGTTTAAATGACAGGTATGCGGATTCTCCTGGCTTTCGGTTATTCTTAGGTAGGTATCAAGCAAAATAGGGCCTTATTAGTGACTTAATTTAGGGTTGGGTTCTTACAGCTGAAAGCTATTGCAGCTCATTATTTTTAGTGGTATTATTTATCAAAAATAATGTATTTATAAAGAGAAAAAAAAAAGCATATCAAAAATTATAATTAAACAAAACGTGGTGAAAAATGATAAAAAAGTGGATAGTAAAACAGTTTGTTTTTTTTAACAACATGAGGAACAGGGAGTACAGTTCACTCATCATCCATAGAAAAGGGAGGATCCTCAGATTAAACAGGTGTTGAGTCTGGCAGACACTTGCCCAACGCTTGATGTTAGGAAGTTGTATAATTAATGCTACTTGCACGGTAAATTTTGCTTGTGAAATGCAGAGCCTGTAACGTCAATATGGCGCGTTGTTCGCATGTGGCGTTTATAGATACCGCTACAACGTATTTATTCAGCAACAGAATGTTATCATATTTATACTAACTAACTACTATATGGAAGCAGGAACAAAAAAAAAAACTGTCAACCGACACTTTTTTCTGCGAAAAAAAATTTTTATAATTCTATGTATAATTAATTTAGCGTGTCGCATCACTAAACGGCTAGTGTTGCGATGAGTCACCTAAGGCACGCTGCGGTTACCGCGCATGTGTTGTTTAACTTTTTTTGTAAGTATTACCGTACGATTGTATTCGTATAATTTACTTCAATTAGCTGGGTATATTAGTATTTAAAGACTTGTAATTTTAAAAGGTATTTTCATTTTGAATCGGTTCTAGGTATTGGTGATTAGGAACAATAACTTCTTCGCTGTCACTGCTATGGCTAAATAATACCAGCAAGAACGGTCAATTGATCGGGTTAAGCTGCGCTTGTCGCGGGTAGTTCATGGATGGGTGACCATAAAACATTATACTCCCCGTCATTAAAGGTACGTTAGAAAACCAGCATGAGACAGCTTTATTTCAAGCATGGTTTTTTGGCTCATTCATGAGGCACACAACATTGTTCTTTGAATGATTTAGTTTAGTTAGTACATAACATACATATATCATCATCATCATCATCATCGTCATCATGTCGTCCTCCGTGGCGCAGCGGTTAACACGCCTGCCTGCGATGTGGAGGCCCCGGGTTCGATCCCCGGCCAGGTCATGATGGAAAACGATCTTTTCCTGATAGGCCTGGTTCTTGGATGTTTATCTATATACTTATCTATTATAAATATAGTATCGTTCAGTAAGTATCCCATAACACAAGTCTCGAACTTACTTTGGGGCTAGCTCAATCAGTGTGATTAAAAAAAAAAATCTCAGCGTTAGTTCCAGTCAGATCCGAAGCTTATTCAGCTTTGGAATCTTTAGTCCACTTTACCAGAATAACTGCTGATTTGGCTAAACTCAGATATTTTCCATGAAGCGACTGCCGTCTGACCTCCACAACCCGAAGGCGATATGGAAGCATTGCAGTTAGATCAACTGTTGGATTTTTGAGGGCTCCAACAACCCGTCACGACTGCCATTATATGTTAGTATGGCAACTGGAACCAACGGCTTAACGTGCTTTCCGAGGCAGGACCTGACCAGTGCAAATTTTCATATTCATGCATATAAATATTTGCACTGTGCGAAGATCGAACGCGCGCCTTTTTGCGCAGCGGCTGCATTCGCTACCCCTACGCCACGGAGGCTGTCGACACCTAATAATTAAGTTAATCTGCAAAAAAAACCTTAGAATATTTGAATTTCGTCTACCCTGACGAGTTTGTCATGATTGGAATAATTGAAACGGCACCCTAATTGCATAACATACTATTAATTTCAATTGGAATAATTTTGAAGCATATTGCCAATCCATTGCCCCATGTGTCCGAAAAAAGTATCTTCTCAACAACTTATCTATAAGGTAATGAATGTTGTTGAACTATCAAAATGAAACTCATTATTACTGATAGTGTTTTATGCAATCACCATGTTGGTCAGTGTGATTCATACAACTCCATAACGGTACCGCGGGGCTAATGTATGGCGATATATACAAGCTGGCCATGTGCTGGATGTCATGATGGCCTAGTGGTTATAACACCAGCCTCTCAAGTATGAGTGCGCGGGTTCGATTCCAGGTCAGGCAAGTACCAATGTAACTTTTCTAAAGTTATATGTACTAAGTATTTCTTGGACAACAATCACTGAAGGTGAAGGAAAACATCTTGAGGAAACCTGGACTTTAAGTCTGAAATCGCCAACCCGCATTGAGCAAGCGTGGTGATTACGCTCAATCCTCCTTCTCTGTATGAGAGGAGACCTTTGCCCAGCAGTGGGACGATAAAAAGTTGATGGTGATACACAAGCTGTAAAATTTTTCTATACGTCACTATGTACTCAAAAACATGCACACAATTCTCGGTTACAGAACTAGTATGATATGTAAGTGGTAATATTTATATGTTTGTGTAGACGTCAGCAGGTATAGCTACCCAAAACTGCTGGATTTTTTCAATCAATCTTGAGCCTTAATGCTTTGAAAATATATATAGGCCAACATGGACACTTATGCAATTACAGAAGCTAGGTGCACAGGTCGAATTGGTCGTTTCCTATGAACAAGAAGTTACCACACACCAGATAAAGTCTTGCCGCCAAACGATTCGTCGTGTTCCGGCATGATGTCTGATGAAGCCGTACGAAGGACGGGTTGAGTAGTTATGTTGCGATGTGTGCCGGGTAAAATGTGCCAAATGTTGTTGTGTCGAGAGTTTGGTTGTGAATGGTCTCCATAGCAATCTCCCTCTGGCGCAGCAGCGTTGGTCATGTTGCAGGGTTTGACCACGGGTTTAACACTGCATCACCTCGTTCAACTGCCGTCTTCCTTTCTATTCACTAAGTTTTTTTAAGTAAATATGCTTAATAAACTAGCGCGCTTTAGCATCAACGATTGCATTACTGCTTACCATCAGGCGGGATTGCAGCCATTTACGGTTACTCTTTAAAATATCTCATCCCTGAAACGTTAGGTGAACTAGAGTAACTAAGAGTGAGCTGTCAATCCCTAGCATTACTAGCTTGACAGCTAGTTAGCTTAGTTTTTTCAGTGATATGGTCACAAAAATAGTACTGTAGAAATGTTAAAATTTATTGACGCGGCCGGCGAATATAAGACTAAAATCTGCTAAGCAAGTAAAAATATATGTTATCATCATCAACCTTATCGTCCCACTGCTGGGCACAGGTCTTCTCTCATGCAGAGAAGGATTGAGTGTAATCATCACGATTGCTCAATGCGGTATGGCGATTTCAGACTTCCAGGTTTCCTCAAGATGTTTTCCTTCACCTTGTAATCAGTCATTGGTGTCCAAGAGTACTTACATAATAACTTTAGAAATGTTCCAATGGTACTTGCCTGATCTGGAATCGAACCCGTACACACATACCTGAGAGGCTGGTGTTTTAACCACTAGGCCACCACGACCTGTGGTGTAAAATATAAGTGACCAGCTTTCCGCTCGCGGCTTCGCCCGCGTGGAGTTCGGTTATATCGCGCTTTTTAGATTTCCCTCGGGAATATCAAATTTTTCCGGGATAAAAGGTAGCCTATTTCCTTTTTCATGGTCTAAAATATCTGTGTACCAAATTTCATTACAATCGGTTCAGTAGTTTTGTCGTGAAAGCCGGACAGACAGACAGAGACACTTTCGCATTTATAATATTAGTATGGATTTAACAAAATACTTCTTTACTCAAGATTAGAGTAGACTCGTGTAATAATTTCCCTTCCATAGAGAAAATCATGTCCATTACGAATGTAAACACCAACACTATTCGGTGATACGTGTATTTACCGATTTAATTAAATTTCTGTGTCCATCTGTACCGCCCGGGGACAAACCTAATGTCTCTAATTGAAATACCTTTTGTTAGTAGCTGTCAAGATGCATTCTTTTGTAAGATAGTGAAGATTTTAGTGGACGGTGGAATTACCGAAGTGTCGTTTAAGCCTTAAAGACGCAAAAATATCGCAGCAGTATTTTTCGTGCATTGAATTTTCAACGCAGTGCAGTACACAGAGCGTTGTAAATTGAACAGTGTAGTTTTTGATGCTCTAGTTCTCCACCGAGTGCTGGGTATTCAACGCACAATTAAATCCCGCAACGATATTTTACATATTACATGCATGTCCGCTAACTGTCTTGGAAGAATTTGTTTTTGTTTTCCTATTAGAATAGACTACACTTACAGAGGATGCTTATTACTAAATTAGAAACGCCATACGGGTCGATTCAAAGTCTATGAGGCAGTCAATTCGAGGATGAACGGAAATTCATTAGGTACTCCTTCTTCAGTCTAAAGAGGTCCACTGCTGGACAAAGGGCTCTATCAAAGCTTTCCAAATTGTGGGAGGTATGCCATAATCACCCACGCTTTGCAGGCGGGTTGGGGATCGCAATAATTTGATATTCCATAGGAGAAGCGTTGCTGCCCGCTTCCCTGTTGAGAATTCCCTTAGTCGCCTCTTAAGACACCCACGGGTAGTACCCACGCCCCGTGTGTTACCTGGCTTAGAATAGTACCATCCCATATCCTCATTAGGTACATACATACAGAAAGTGGACACTAACGATCAGACTAGTCCGCTCAGCGAGCTATGGAGCGGGCTATGTTGGGCGTCTTTCTGAAGGACCGCATCAGAAATGAGATGATCCGACAGAGGACCAGAGTCACCGACATAGCTGAGAGGATTAGCAAGCTGAAGTGGCAATAAACTGGTCACATATGCCGCAGAACTGACAACCGTAGGGGTAAACGAGTCCTCGAGTGGAGACCGCGTCTCGGCAAATGTAGCGTGGGACGCCCTTGGGCGAGATGGAGCGACGACATCAAAAAAGTGGCTGGTAGCGGCTGGCGGAGAACTGCTCAGGATCAAGCTTGTTGGCGTACCATGAAGGAGGCCTATGTCCAGCAGTGGACGAGTAGAGACTGATGATGATGAGGATGATGATATAGAAAGTCCTCCGTGCTTTGGAAAGCTCGTTAAGCCGTTGGCTCAGACTGCCATTCATAAATGTTTGACAGACAATTCGGGTAATCAGAAGCTCAATAGTCTAACAACTAGTCTTAACAGTAGTATTTGTATTACCCTATTTCCTATTAGGTGGCGAAGGTCAGATATTCAGTCACTTCATATAAAATACAGCTGCGTACGGTTACCTGTATGATGACAACATATGGGCCAGGATCTTCACAAAGTGCCTGCCTGAAGATCGGTTTCACTACCAAGGTTGGATTAACAAACGACTTTGTGACGATTTGCACTGGTTCCTGATTCGGCTTCGGATGGCACCATATAAGGAAACTAACAATCTCATAACCTTTTCTTAGCAAAGAATTATTAGAAGGAAATATACTTGATTGGTTATAACTATTGACCGCAATCCCGCCTGATGGTAAGCAGTGATGCGATCATTGATGATGGTAGCTAGTTTATTAAGAGCCTATTCACTCTATACTCAAATTGTAATGTGACGGAAACACCGTCGCCGGCAAATTGTTCCAGTCCCTCGATGTACGCGGTATAAAAGAGGAAGCGAAACGCTTCGTCCGGGTCGCAGTGGTGTCAACAACGTAAGGGTGGAAACTCGCCGTACGACGGGTCGTCCGATGGTGGAACGGAGATGGGGGAATTAAATCATGCAATTCCCTTGCACACTCACCAGAATGCAACCTATAGAAGACCGAAAGGCTGGCTACTCTACGCCTGTGCTCCAGGCTTTGGAGACCGTTTCGAGTTAAGTCTGGGTCGCCCATCAGCCTCTTCGCACGCCTATCCACTGAATCCAAAGTAGCCAGGTGACATTTCGCAGCACCAGCCCAAATGTGGCTGCAGTACTCCACACACGAGCGGACCTGTGCTTTATACAACATTAGAAGCTGCCCCGGTGTGAAGTACCGCCGGAACTTTGCGATAACGCCAAGTTTTCTGGCAGCCACCTTAGCCTTGGACTCAATGAACCGCCCAAAGTTAAGGTTCGAGGAAATCTCAACTCCTAAAACATGAAGGCGGTTGGTGCACTCCAAGGATACATTCTGAAAAGTAGGAGCCAAGATGATCGGGCTCCTTTTGGCGGTGAAAAGACACGCCTGTGTTTTGGCGGCATTGAATGCTACAAGATTGGCTTTGCCCCATTCGGAGACTGCCTGTAGTGTGCATGTGCCTGATTGTTATTTTAATGAACTTACATCGGCAATCAACAATGGCTCTGATTCCCTAGTTCACAAACTAAATTAAATTAACGCTCACTGCATCTTTTTCTTTCTATATCATTTTGAAAAGGACAAAAGATGAAATGTTAGTTTAGACCTGTCAAATTAGTGCACTCCTGGCTTAAATTGACGTATTTTTAGTCGCCATGTTTATAAACGCGTCTAAACTGTCTATGGGATAGAGAGTTTTGGCGGGAATGTCAAGATGAGTGTCACGCTCATTTGTCATTGGACTTTTAAAATTATTTATCGTGTCGTTTACTAAATAAAAACGCGTGATTTATGTAGTAAAAAGTGCCTTCAGTGAATAATTCAAAAAGAACAGTGAAATATTGTAGCATAGTGGCGGCATCATGTATTTACGCTAAACCCCTCCTTATCGTCTAAACGCGGGAAACGAAAGGAGTTAGTTTAGGTTAAGTTATGCTAGGATAAGTTAGGATAAATTAGGATAAATTAGGATAAGTTAGGATAGATATTTAATGAAGAAAAAAAATTACTGAAGACTTGGCTGTATGGCGTACTATGCCTTTGCCTTTTCCATTCGCCCGAACAGAAGGAAACGAACCAAAAAAAAATGTCTATGAGATATCTTAATTTGACAGGATTACATTTATATGTTATCATCTATCCTTTTCTTAATGAAATAGAAAGAAAAAGATTCAGTAAACTTAAAATTTGTTTAGTTTGTGAACATGAGAGTCGGCGCCAATATCAGTTACTAACATACCACCCACCAGACAAAGTCTTGCTGCCAAGCGATTCGTCGTGTTCCTTCATGATGTCTGGTGAAGCCGTACAGAGGACGGGTCTGAGCAGTTATGTTGCGATGTGTGCCGAGTACGATGCGTCAAATGTTGTTGTGCCGGGAGTTTGGTCGCGGAGGGTCTCCACATCAATCTCCCTCTGGCGCAGCATCATTGGTCGTGTTATTGGGTCTAACATTGCACCACCTCGCTCAACTGCCGTCTTCCTTCCTATTCACTAAGGTTTTTTTAAGTGAATGGGCTTAATAAACTAGCGCGCTTTACCATCAACGATTGCATAACTGCTTACCTTCAATATCAGTTAAAGACATCAATCAACTAACTGACTATCCACAAATTCGCGCACTATTTAGTTACCTTCATTATCTGTAAACTATCACTGTTCTACATAAATCATAGCCGTCAGCTTTGTGGTCGTATTGAACACGCACACAATCCTGATGTGCTTGTGTGCGATAAAGTTGATGAACGTGTTGTGGTAATGTTAGGTGTGACTGGATTGTGCTATTAATTTAATCTTAACCAAATAATAGCAATGAGTAGAGGGCAAAAAGTAGCAGTAATAAATACTGCTACTTTTTCCACTTTGAAAGCGTCTGTCACGCAAACTATTCAGTTTAGAAAAAAAAAATTAAGAAACCTCGATATCATTTTTGAAGACCTATCCATAGATACCCCAGACGAATGTGTTTGATGAAAAAAAAAAATGAGTTTCCGTTCTAAGTATGGGGAGCCCCCAATATTTATTATATTTTTATTCCCATTTTTAAGAATGTTCGTAGTATAAATCTCAATCTGTCAAAAATACTACTAATAACTCTAGAGTTTTGACATTGACGGCACGGTTAGCGCTGTGGTTAAGCGATTAACCGCTGCGCTGGGTTCCGCGGGTTCAATTCCCGCACGGATCAAATATTTGTCTGATCAACAAGTAGTTGTTCCGGGTCTGGATGTTAGTGTTTCTGAGTTTATGTTTGAAAATGCTCCCACGATACAGGAGAAACTCCTAGCGTGGGTCTAAGTTCCGAGAGATTAAGACACACTATTTAATATTTACAATAAAAAATAAAAAATAATCCTCCCATGATGCACCAGCCACATTGGTAGATAACAAGAAATTATATCAACAAAGTCTAGTGACATTTATCTCTGAAACTACCTACTAATCGGATTTGACAAAATCTATTTATGTATATTTGATAGCTCAGTTCTTGCGGAAGGCTATACGCTATTTAACATTATCGGACTCATTAAAGAGGCGAGCAAAAGAAAACGGCAGAAAGAAAGCAGAGAGAAAAATAACGAGGGCAGGCGATGCGATGTAACGTGGTAGGTTCGAGATGCACAGGAGGGGTTTCCGGAAGTGATCTTATAGGAAGAACCGTGACCACCTCTATGTACAAATGGTGATCACCTTAGTGATTTTAGTAAGGTAAAAATCCCACAATCCTCGACCTCATTCCCCGCAAAAAGAGGTTGGAAATGCAAGAAATTACACGCGGACGAAATCACGAGCAGAAGCTAGTGGTGACAGTAGATTTCTCGAACTTCATCAGAGCTAGAGATTTCCAATTTCCTTTCTACACAACAAAAATAAAATACAATACCGTAAACTTCCCACATCCTCAAGCAAATCATAAAAAATGGTTTCCCGGATAAAACAAAGAACCGGTGACCGTTAGGACCGATAAGAGATAGGTTTAGTTGTTTATTTTATTCCCTTGTATTCTCAAGACGTTACGCCATTATTTTTATTGAGATAATCCGTATGATTCATATACTCTAACTCTGTGATTTATTGCCGGAGTTCACGATCGGAATTTTCTTTTTATCAATAAGATTTTGACTGGTTTTGTTTTTGTTGAGAGCTTTTCGTTACTTTGGCCAGTTTTGCTAGCTTATTGTTATCAACAACGATATTTTTATTTTGTACGAAACCTGAATAAAGGTTGTTCAGAATAAGCAACTGAATCGATTCCAATCATTTTTACACCATGTTATATTTTTTTGCAAAATATGCGACTACCTATGTAATCTATACTACTAATACGCAACCTTAATAAGACTGGTTGTCAGGCTTTCAGGTCTTCGACGATCTTAATAACTGTCAAAGATCCATAAATGCCCACCAGGACAAAGAGCTTAATTGCTTTCCAATGCTCAGAACTTTCTTGGTATGTGGATATAGTCACCCATCCATGGACAACGGCAACAAGCTTAGCTTAACTTGACCAATCGATCCCAACGGCTGTTTATAGTCAACTACTGCTCATTGCTCAGCATCTTTAATCAATTCTCTAAATACAAATCGGCGAAATACCTTTTAATTGTTTGTGCACAGCGTGATAATTTGCGTTATCGACATATTTGAACGCAAAAACATTTTACATAATAGTGCAAAAAACAAACACATTGAAATATTTTCCAAGAATCAATTTTACTGATCATGCCATCCCATTAAAGAAATTCAATTAGACATGTCCAAACCGTAAAATTCACAATTCCCATTATCGACTCATACATTGCTAGTAAGAACATCGTCAATCTTATAAGTATGCCAACATAAGACGTAATGGAGGATAAAACGATTGAAATAATCTAATACAATGTTGCAGGACAAAGGATTTGTATGCCATCAAGTTATGAGCAAGACTCGGCATTCAGTGGGGTGCAGTTAACAGAAATTCAATTATAAGTTCCTTCGCAGTTGGACAAAGAGTGGGCAGGTGGGATACAGATAGTGTTTCTCCATTTGATTGGCCTACAAATAGAAATTCGGACACGATGGCCAATCTTTATTTTTTTGTTTGAGATGAGAAATCATCAAATGACCTCTCCCGCTCTGGGCGGAGCGGAAGGGCGTGTTAGACTTTTACTGAAAAAAAATCCTCCCGTGTTTCTTCACTTGCCTGTGTGCCAGAGCGATGGTTTATTTTTTAACCAACCTACAACCCTGACCCTGGAGGCATCGGTCTTCGGGGACCTCGTCACGATGAGCTGACATCTCTTTGAGGCGTGCGTGAAACATAACGCGCCGTCGGCGGCGAGCTGTCCACTGCCCACCGCAAGCCCGCGCCTATGGTGGCTATGAGTTCGATGTTGTCTCCCGGCCAGGGCGTCTCCTACGGTGACTCGTGACGGCGCTGGGATTCCCGCTCCAGCAGGCGCTCCGCCTCCTCCTTTGCTAGCATCACTGCTTCGCAGAAGGAGATGACAGCCTGCCATGCACTCTCGCTCCGGACCATGGACGATGGCCAACCTCAGTAGAAACTGAATATTTTTTTATCATTATATTATCATTTAATTATTTAAAAAACTTTGTATAATTATGTTCTGTATTATTGTGGCGCCATCTATGTAAAAGATCACATAGGACTCTGCATCACAGTGACATCACATGGACACTTGCATTGCCTGAGTTGTCCTGTACATTTGGACCTCATTTGTATTACCATTTTTATGACACCTCTTATTTTTTCGCTGTTACGCGGTTTCGATGTTGGTCCCGTATAGAAAGTTCTTCAATTAGATTCCAACGTAATCTCTAATAAACATTTTCCCCCTTATTCATAAACGTTGCTTAAAGTTAACCAGTGATTAGCGATTCTTTAACCATACATTTTAGACGTTTGCACGTCATTTGACTTTAATCATCGTGTATGAATATTTTTTTTTTTAACAATTATAAACTAGTGCTTGACTGCAATCCCGCCTGATGGTAAGCAGTGATGGACTTAAAAAACTTAGGAATAGGAAGGATGACGGCAGTTGAGCCAGATGATGCAATGTTAAACCCAAGACCAACACGACCAAACGATGCTGCGCTAGAGGGAGATTGATCTGGAGACTCTCCACGACCAAACTCCCGACACAACAACATTTGGCGCATCGTACCCGCCACACCTCCGTACAGCTTTGCCAGACATCATGCCGGAACACGACGAATCGCTTGGCGGCAAGACTTTGTCTGATGGGTGGTAACTTCTGCCGGCAGCCGATGTTATGGCCTACCACCGAGAAAAAATATATCCCTTAAACACTGTGGTGTTTATTCATAAACGATGATTTAATTTAAGTGACGTTAAAAGGTCAAAAATGTATGGTTCAAGTATCGCTAATCACTAGTTAACTGTAAGCAGCGTTTATGAATAAGGGGGAATGTCAATAAGCTGCCTCAACAATGTCAGATAATACCAATGTCCAATCTGTATACTTCAATCTGATCTTTGGTTATAAAGCTTTACGGCATACATCGCCCAGTTGACTCATAACCCGCGTTGCGAGATCGCTTCCAGTTAACTTGGTGATGCGGTCGTCTTCTAAGACGACATATGTTATAAAACTTTAGCGGTTTGGTGTAAATTAGTGAACGATATTATCCTTATCATCCATCTAGTTCAGAGGAATGTAAAACAATGTTTAAAGTTCACTCATCTTTCATAGAAAAGGGAGGATCCTCCGACCAGACGGGTGTTGTATCTGGCGGTTTTGGGGGCACTTGTCCAACGGTTGATGATGGGAAGTTGTATATGCTAGTTGCACGGTAACCTTAAAAATAGACCGGTGTCATGGCTGTCATTAACCACAAGCCGGCCATCTTAAAGTACATTTTTAAATTAAATATTTCAAAATCGCTGAAATCTTAAGACTCACCACCGTACAAATACTCCATTTAATTGCTGTAAAGGCAGAATTGATTCATAACAAAACGGATCGTTAATATAAGTCACCCGTTATAGTGACAATAATTATATTATTCAGCGAATTATTATTAGGTAAATTGGCGTTTTATATGGGAGGAATAAAAGTCGTTTATTTTTTTAATATACATAATAATTATATTTATTTAATCAAAGTATGATCCGTTGCTATCTATGCACTTCTGCCAACTCATAGGTAGTTCGTTTATAATGCCTTTTCTAAAAAAAACATTAGGACGGGAATCAATAAAATCTTTGAAGGCGGTTTGGACTGCCTCATCAGAGTTCAATTTTTTCCCCTGCAAAAAGCTATCGCTATATATAAAATTTCTATAAAAATGGTAGTCTGTAGGAGTAAGGTTCGGGGAGTAGGGTGGATGTCTTAAACATTCCAATTGAAGCTCCTCTAATTTGGTAGCAGTCTGTTGTGCCGTGTGTGGTCTCACGTTGTCCTGAAGCAGCAGTGGCTTTGTGCGATGGACCAGTCTCGGTTGTTTAGCGGCTAGTTTATCCATCATTATGTAGAGCTACTCACAGTAGAGATCTGCAGTAATCGTCTGGATAGATTTCAGGAAGCTAAGTGCACCACACCGGCACTAGTCCACCAAACGCTGACCAATAACTTTTTTCTAGTCAATATTCTCTTGGGGCAGAATTTGGATGGTTCACCGGGGTTGCGATGTGCAGGAAGCGCACTGTTGTAGACTATCCACTTTTCATTATCGATTAGATTTAAAAACCCCTCATTATTATGCCGATTCAGTAATGTAACGCAGCAGTCGACGTGCGTTTATCGGTTTGCATCACTCAATTTATGAGGTACCCACCTTTCGAGCTTTCTTATCTTCCCAATTTGTTTCAAGTGGATTAAAACAGTTTTATCACTATCACCGCAGCCTACAGCTAACTCTGACGTAGTTTGCGATGGATCCGCTTCCAAAATAGCCTTCAATTATTCATTTTCGACTTTGGTCTCCGGCCGTCCACGGGGATTATCCTGTAGGGTGAAATTTCCAGAACGAAAACGTTGGAACCAAAAACGCACTGTGCTTTCTCTAGCGACACCACTGCCATGCACGTCATTAATTCTTCGAGCCGATTCTGCAGCACTGGTGCCATGGCGGAACTCATCTTCGTAAAGAACGGGAAATTTTAAATTTTTTATTTTGTAAACTCAACGACGCAGAGAATCACAAACGAAAAAAAACCAAAACAAATACTGTTTTCGAGACTAGACTTATATGTCTATTTTACATAAATCTATTTTCTTTTTTATATTCCCCGAAAGGGGTTTGGCAGAGATGTACCTATAGTACCCTTACATTTCACCAGATCCTCCCAGCGCATCTTTTATGTCCCATACAAAGGAATAGAAACCAAATGGATCTCTATAGCAAATTATAAAACCGTAAAATGAACCCACCCCATTTCACTTGTCGCCGACAATTTTTACATTGGCCACTAATGTGCAAGTGTCAATCTGACACCTATTGTCAAAATGTTTTGTAGCGCAAAAATCGTTTATTACTGTTCTATTTTGTATTAGCTTGCAACACTGGACATATGGGTTGTAAAGCGCTTTAATCGCTTTATTTTTGTAACATCAATCATTGGGCTTAGATTTTTATAAAACCAACTTGAGGATTTGTTACATAGTTCCTTTTTTCCGAATTATACCTGTAAAATTGAAAAAAAAAAGACATTATTAGTTTTTTAAGTTCTTATTAAACGTAAGATTATTCATGACCTTTTCTCAAAGTTATGTAGTGATTAGCAATGACATAACCATGTGTTTTTAACGCTTAAATGTCACCTAAAAAGCGTAATAAAAAGTCATAATATATTAAAATAAAGTATTACCAATACAATTTGCTTCAAGCGCCAAAAGCGCTGCAAAAACTCCCGCATACAAATTGTGATTTCGGCACGTTGCGCATGAGTGGTTTCTGGTGACAAGTGATTGCTCGAGAGGGATTACTGTTCTTTCCACAACTGTATTCGGGATTAATTTTCGTTCACGAAACGTCGAAACATCTGTCCTATTAGTTGCCACTCTGATATGTCTGGGTAATAGATTCTAAGTGGGGATTGGTATGGTTATCGTAAAAAAAAATATAGTACCGCCGAATCCCATCCTCACAAGCTTAATTAAATTAAATTTCAGTGTATCTTTTTCTATCAATTTCATTGGGAAAAGGATAGCAGAAAAACATTAGATCAGCTCTTCCATTACTACTTGTTATTCCATCACCATCAGATCTTTCTTTTACTCCGAGCTACAAGATACAGACTAACTGTCTACATAGTTTGTGACTCACTAGCAAATACCATATAGTAACCAGCACAAGCATAGCATAGCAAGCTGAAATGGCAATGGGCTGATCACATATGCCGCAGGATCGACAACCGGAGTAAACAAGTCCTCGAGTGGAGACCGCGTCTCGGCAAACGTAGCCTGGGACGCCCTTGGGCGATATGGAGCGACGACATCAAAAAGGTGGCTGGTAGTGGCTGGCGGAGAACTGCTCAGGATCGAGCTTGTTGGCGTGCCATGAAGGAGACCTATGTCCAGCAGTGGACGAGTAGGGGCTGATGATGATGATGATGATGAACCAGCACCCTACGTAACACAGAATATTCCTAATCCAAGACTTTTCGCCAATTTAACTGCGCTTTGTCGTGGATTTCGTTCAATTCTAGCCTTTATCTTTCGAACCATTGCTGATGATGTTGCTGTTGTTGGATGTCCACCTCCATGGCGTTTTTTGATGCTACCCGTATCATAGTAACGCGTGATGGTCCGATACACAAACATTTTGTTCAAATGTAAATGTCCTAGCTCATTAACGATGGCTGCCTGCGATTTTCCAGCCAAATACAAAGCAATGACACTGTTTCGTTTGACTTCCATCTGCAAAACTTTTTTTAACAACGACGAAAAATAGTAGGCTTTTGTTAGTTTATTAACAATACCATACACTAAGGAATGTGAAAAAATGGGCGGCATATTGTAAACAGTTTAGTTGCTATAGCAACGTAAAATTAGTAACACTTCGAGTGCCGAACCCTGTATATATTTATTTAATAAGATATACTTATATAATTTACTTAAATTGGTATCATATATAATATGTACACATTTATTGTATATTCTATGTAAATGAAAAAACAGTGTCACAATAAGACTTTCCTCTGTCTGCCTTCGAAGAATTTTTGAATATTTGGGACCTATTACGAGAAAAGATGGAGACAACCTCGAACATCTGATGGTTACTGAGAAAGTAACGACGACGACGACGTTCTAGAGGTCGCAGTCCAATAAGGTGGACTGACCAAATTCGTTCATCTTTGGACCCCGGCCTGCATGATGCCATACTCGCAGCCAGGGATCGTAACAAATGGCGAACTATTGTAAAGGAGAAGATAATTCTACCGGGACATCACGACTTTCAGTAATGAGGAGAACGACTTGAGGAGGAGAAGGAAATAGTACACCGTAGAACCTATGTATATACGTCACTCCGTCCCCTTAGTGACCCATCGAAAGGTTGTCACCCTTTGTATATTCTTCTGTAATTTGTATGGTGTACAGAAGATAGCACATCAAGCTACTACAATCTGTCAGATCTGTCCTTATAAGGTTTTCAACTTTGTTTCTAAAGCATTAAGGCTCAAGGCTGATTGGAAATATTTGACAGTTTCGGGTAGCTTGACCTGCTGTCATAATAAAGAGTATTTTTTCTATTCTATGGTATTACATACGGTAGGAATAAAATCTCTAAAGTTATTTTCGTCTTAAAGGCTGTATCAATCTACTTATAACATGAACAATATATACAACCAACATCCAATAAACACCATGAAGGCTCTATCCTGAAAAAATATTATCTCACTAGACCCCTTTTCACTCGAACAAAGATCACGTTGTATTTACTCTGGCAACACTGAGTTGATAATATCAGTCTGTTTACACCCTTAGCTATCTAATTGCGTTTGTTCTACGTGGGACAGTGGGCTTAAGGGTTTATATAAGTTTTTCAATATTGTTATAGGTACCTTTATATTTATAAGTACATACATCCAATTAAGTACCTAGGCTTTTTATCAATACATAGTATAAAACAAAGTCGCTTTCGCTGTATGTCCGTATGTATGCTTAGATCTTTAAAACTACGCAACGGATTTTGACGCGGTTTTTTTTAATAGATAGAGTGATTCTTAAGGAAGGTTTGTATGTATAATAAATGCATAATATAGTGTTCGTTCCCGAGGGAAATCTAAAAAGCGCGATATAACCGAACTCCACGCGGGCGAAGCCGCGGGCGGAAAGCTAGTATAATTATAAACTAGTGCTTGACCGCAATCCCACCTGATGGTTAGCAGTGATGTAATGGTTGATGGTAAACTAGCATAGCGCGCTAGCTTATTAACTGAGTAATTAGAAAGGAAGACGGCAGTTGAGCGAGGTGATGCAATGTTAAACTCAACAACACGACCAACGATGCTGCGCCAGAGGGAGATTGATCTGGAGACCCTCCACGGCCAAACTCCCGACACAACAACTTGGCGCATCGTACCAGACATTGCGACACAATTGCTCAGACCCGTCCTACGTAGGGCTTTACCAGATATCATGCCGGTAACACGACGAGTCGCTTGGCGGCAAGATATAGTCTGGTCGGTGGTATGCGCCAAATGTTGTGTTCTTCTTTCAGGCTTTTGTATTTAGTAAATGTTTTTGACTTATATGAAGCTACAGTATTTACAGTCGAGTGTCAAATCATCATTTTAGTTAAAAAATAATTTCATTCAGACAAATTCGCGCGTATAAGCAAGTTGATAACAATTATGCACTAAGATGTAGATATGACTACTTTTTCATGAAATCATTTCTTGCAATTTTGTAGAATTGTCGTTCTCCTTGGCGCAGCGGTCAACACGCCTGCCTGCGACGTGGATGAAATTGAACCCGGGGCGGGTTCGATCCCCGGCCAGGTCATGATGGAAAACGATCTTTTCCTGATTGGCCTGGGTCTTGGATGTTTATCTATATATGTATCTATTATAAATGCATTATCGTTGAGTTAGTATCCCATAACACAAGTCACGAACTTACTTTGGGGCTAGCTCAATCTGTGTGATTTGTCCGTATAATAATAATAAATGACTTACGGAAATTAACAAGAATTAAAACTAATATTATGAATAGGTATCTACTTACTTAGTAAAAGTGGAGCAACACAACATTTGATTAATAACAGTGACAAGTTGCTAGACATTAACATGACATAAACGACTCATAATCAACAAACTCATAAGTTATCTCATAAAACAATAAAAACACGATAAAAATCATACAATTAAACAAATTACATGAAACAATCATACAAACGGGGGACAATTTAAAATTCATTACCAACCTCTTTACAGAAATACATTTTTAATTTGATAATTGCACCTCTGTATATTAATTCACTTAATAGGACCCTTGTATTCATTTTGATCACGTGACAACTGTCACTTTGACAGATGGTCTTCTCTGTAACATTATCTGTACTCGTCTGTGCTTATTAGGGATGGGATAAAGTGCGTTCTTTTTTATTTTAATAATCGCTTATTGGCTACTGTTTATGGTGGAACAGATGTTGTTTGCTCGTTTCATTTGTACAGCTTATGCAATGCAAGCAAAACAAAGAAACATGACATATTTGAGACATGATAAGGAATTACAAAAATTAACTAAGGATAGATTAGGTCGATGCCTTACAAAATGACAACGTGTATAGTGTAGGGCACAGAAGAGATGAAAAATATTGACTATTCCGTGGTGTAGGGAGTACCTTATTCAGAAAACTATGATAAAATTGTATATTTATCTTTAAGATTGGACAATTTTTTTAGATAATTATTTTGTAAGCATGTTGTGATGAGACAATAAATAAATATTGTTTTAATAGGGAATCAAAAATGGTAGTTAACTAAAATTTCAGTCTGATATCGATGTTATTGGATTAGAAACAGGTGAAATCCATTTTTGTGACTCTTAAATATTAAATCTAAACCTAAATGCTAGTGTAACTAAAATATGCGTTAGAACATGGAATTGAAGACAGCACCCTAATTAAAAATAAATATAAAAATTATCAATACATTTCACATATTTCAATTTCGAAATGACACGTCAAAAGTGTCGACCTTCGTGGCGCAGCGGTCAACACGCCTGCCTGCGATGTGGAGGCCCCGGGTACGATCCCCGGCCAGGTCATGATGGAAAACGATATTTTCCTGATTGGCCTGGGTCTTTTATGTTTATCTATATATGTCATCATCCCAGCGTTAATCCCAGTCGCATCCGAAGTCTTTTCAGCTTTGGAGTCTGGGGTCCGCTTTTACCAGTCCAACTGCTGCTATGGCTAAACTTCAACATTTTCCGTGAAGCGACTGCCGTCTGCCCTCCACAACCCGAAGGCGACATCGAAGCATTGCAGTTTAGACCAATTGTTGGACTTTTGAGGGCTCCAACAACCCGTAACGACTGCCACTAGATGTTCGTATGGCAACCGGGACCAACGGCTTAACGTGCTTTCCGAGGCACGACCAGACCAGTGCAAATATTCATTTTCATGCAACTACTTCACTTTTTACATTCATATACTTGCACTGTGCGGGGATCAAACCCGCGCCACCTTGCGCAGCGGCCGCGTCAGCTACCGCTACGCCACGGTGGCTGTCTTTATCTATATATGTATGTATTATAAATATAGTATCGTTGAGTTGGTATCCCATAACACAAGTCTCGAACTTACTTTGGGGCTAGCTCAATCTGTGTGAATTGTCCATTAAAAAAAATAATTAAATAGCACTTTTGTGTATGTCTGTTTACTCCGGCTAATTTATGAATCTCTGACTTGTACTGGCATAGTAGATACATATTATAGGTGTTCGAAGTACCTGTTTTAGGATGCCTACTTTTATTATAAGAAAAATATAGAAAATCAAAAGAATGAATGAATGTCACCAATGAACGAAGCCGCGAACAGAGGAAATGCAACAAAAACAAATAAAACATATAATTCTCAAACCGTCAATCCGTATGTTACCTACATATTTAAACATAATATTCTATCATATTTGCATTATAAGCTATTGCTTATAATGCAAATATGATAGAATATTATGTACAAGCGTACACGGAAGGCGGCATTTCGCTTGTCATTTGCAATCGACCAGGCGAAAGGACACGTTTGTCTGTTCAGCCCGAGGGCACGAATCTCCGATTAATTGGTCCATACCATTCTCAATAGTATTACGTTTGAAGGCACATACCGGTATAGATGTCCAAATCCATGTCGCATATCCCCTCTGTCCGTTTGTACTTGTGTGGCGATATGTCTCGTATAGCCGTCCCTTAGTTATGGCGGGTCAGACGAGCAAAATCATTGATGAAATTATTCGTATGTTGTATGCGGTTTTGTATATTATATTATCTAGATTTATGACTGAACATTATCAGCCTACATCATTCCCACTTCTGAAATACAGGCCTCCTCAAGGTGAGAGGGAAAGGAGTTGTAATTCACCGGGTTCAGTGCGGGTTGGTAAATGTTACATATCTTGGCTGGGCAGCGTTCGGTAAACTTCGTAGTGTCTTCTCGTACAAAATAGCTCAGTACCTAAAGACAAAAGTCTTTAACCAATTTGTGTTACCGAATATGACACATGGATCAGAAAAGTGGTCCCTCATTATGGCACTTTGGGCCTCATAAGAAAGCTCAAGGTCGCACAGAGAGCTATTGAGAGGGCTATGCTAGGTGTTTCTCTATGTGATCGAATCAAGAATGAGGAGATTCGCAGAAGAACTGAAGTCGCCGACATAACTCAGCGGATTAGCTCTTTGAAGTGGCAGTGCACGACCACGTACCGGTAAGCGCAGCGTCGGACGCCTGCCGACTAGGTGGTCGGGTGATCTGACCAAAATCGCAGGGAAGCGCTGGATGCAGGCAACATCCAGCGGTTCTTTTTGAAAATCTTTGGGGGAGGCCTACGTATGTCCAGAAGTGGACTTCACGTGACTGAGATGATGATGATGATATATCTTCGAAATTTTGCCTCTAGGACATGCCAATGTTTTCAGTTTCATTAAGTAAAACACCTACTAACTAACTGTAAGTCACTTATACACGCATAACGTGTGCGGAACTTCGCTAATGATACAATACAATTAACACTCAAATAATAAACTATTAATCAAAAATATTAGTCATTCGACAATTCATCCCCTAATAATTAGTTGACGATACAGGGAAATTATTCCAGCATTTGTGTGTAATGGAATAGCACACGAGGAGCGAGGTCACGCTATGACAGTCATTTGCAATCTTCATTTAATTAACTTTATATGTTGAATACCGGTATCAAATCAAATCAAATCATTTATTTCAAATAAACCAGTTACAGGCACTTTTGAATTGTCAAAAGGTCGGTCAGTCAATAAGATGAAGCTAGTCGCCCATTCCAAAGAGTAGGTACCTATGGAGAAGAACGGGCAAGAAACTCCATGGACACTCTTTTAAATTTTTAAACTATTGTTACAAATATTTGATTACATCATTCATGTTGAAATCAACCGCGTGAGAACGATGCAGAAATAAATTGTACGCTGAGAGCGTCCATTATGGAAAACATACAAAAATCAATTCAGAAATTAAAATACGCCGTGGCAGCTAAGAGATGACCAGTCCCCTCCGACGGCGTCCGTTCACGAACATGACGTATGGATCAGCATCATTCAGCTCAACCATATCGAAGGGAACCCAATGACCCAAAACACACGCCACCATCAGCGAGACATTTGAGTGAGCATGACATACTCTCAACAGCCAGAGCACAATTAAGTCAATAAAAAAGACTAACCCAACAAATAAATGCCTTACAGCACATTCGTACATTGTGCTCACACGTTTGCCATGCAATTATACAATACTAAGAAATTGAATCTACACAATGCTAAGATAGTTTTGTCCAAGGTTCAGCAGCTCCAACAGTGTTCCCGAATCTGTGGAAAGTTTAACTCCTGTGCAGCTGCAGCTGTACAAGTGCCGAACACCTCAGTCAGCGATACAATTCCGTAACGTACAATATGCTTGGCTACATAGTGTGTAATACAGGCTTTGAATAAATAACATAAACAATTACATATTAAAACTACAAGAGGAAAAATCAAAGAACAATCATTGTATAGAAATCGGACGCAGCTCAAGCCCAAGCCTTTTTGTCCTCAATATAATCCTTCACACTATAAAATGCTTTCTGACACAACTTACGTTTAATGAAGGATTTGAATTTATTCAGGCTCAGATCTTGAACCACCTCTGGAAGTCCATTGTAAAAATGTATACATTGGCATCTGAAAGAGCCACCTATTTTCTTGAGCCTTGTTGTAGGTACAATAAATTTGTGCCTGTTCCTAGTATTTATATCATGGACATCACTGTATTTTTTAAACAATTTTATATTTTTATGAGCATACAAAAGATTTTCATAAATATATTGAGACGGCACGGTCAGTACATTAATCTCTTTAAATTTTTCTCTGAGAGAGTGTCTCGGACTTAATTTATAAATTGCACGAACAGCTCGTTTCTGCAAAACAAATATTGTTTGAATATCGGCGGCATTTCCCCACAACAGAATGCCGTACGACATTACGCTGTGGAAATAGCCAAAGTACACTAAACGGGCCGTCTCAACATCAGTCAAATTACGAATTGTTCTAACTGCGTATGCAGCAGAACTTAGCTTTTTTGACAATTTTTCTATATGTGAACCCCATTGAAGCTTAGCATCCAGAGTTACACCCAAGAACACTGTGCTGTCGTCAGATTTCAATTCTTCGCCCCTTATCAACACTTTAGTTTCCACCTGCCTCACGTGAGGTAGAGTAAACTTAATGCATTTGGTTTTTTTCTCGTTTAAGAGTAAATTATTAACATTAAACCAATGGACTACTTTGGAGATCGCGCTATTTACATCATCAGTAACCTGCTGCTGCCGTTTCAGTTTAAATAAAAGTGAAGTGTCATCTGCAAACAACACTATATCGTGGTTATCCTTTATTAGGTACGGCAGGTCATTGATGTAAATAAGAAACAAAAAAGGACCAAGAATTGACCCCTGTGGGACTCCCATTGTTACTAAAGATCCAGAAGATCTTTTTCCATTAACGTCAACGCTTTGAATCCTACCACTCAAGTAAGATGTAATAAGATCCAGTGCAGAGTTCCGGATCCCGTAGTGGCGGAGTTTCCTGATTAACGTATCGTGAAGAACGCAATCGAATGCCTTGGACAAATCACAAAAGATGCCCAAGGCATCGCATTTATCCTCCCATGCATTATATATATATAACCTAGAAGTTCAACACCGGCATCAGTAGTTGAACGACCCCTTGTAAAACCGAACTGTTTGCTATGTAATAATTATGTTTATTAAAAAAATTTAGCATTTGGTTTAAAATTAATTTCTCAAAAATTTTACTAAAGGTAGGTAGTACAGAAATAGGTCTATAATTTGTGGGGTCTGATGTACTACCAGATTTAAACAAAGGTATTATTTTACTATTTTTCATGAGATCAGGAAACTCTCCACAGTCAATACAAGCATTAAAGATAACAGCTAGAGTGGGTGCCACAATATCAATAATAGACTTAGCAACTTCCACCGAATGACCCCATAGGTCAGCAGTCTTTTTTACATTCAGAGTGTGAAAGATTTTAATTATATCTCTACTGATAACATGTTCAAAATGAAACTCCGAATCACAAACATTAACATTTTCTTTAAGCAAAGACTCCGCAACAGAAGGTGATGAGTTTAGGGATTTAGTAGTTGAAACAGGAATATCCGAAAAGAAATTTTCAAATGCCTCAGAGACTTGCGAGTCTGATTTAATTATGTTGTCATTAATAGACAGGCTATAGTCAGTATTTCTATCACTGGACCTTCCCGTTTCACTATTAATAATTTTCCAAGTCGTTTTAATTACATTGCCACTGTTCTTTATCTTTGAACTCAAGTAACGTGACTTGGCCATATAACAAACTTGTTTGAATAATTTTGAATATTTTCTAACATATAAATTGAATTCAACAGTGTTAATATAAATCCTCTCATTGTACAATTCATAAAGCCGAGTTCTACTTTTATGAATACCGATGGTAGCCCAATCAGAGAAAGATGCTTTACTATTAACAGAGATAGACTTGGGAACAAAGGTGGAATCAAATAGCTTACAGTATATATTAAAAAAATTGTCATAGAGATGATTAGGATCAGCATTAACAGCACTGGATAAGACTGGCAATTTATTGATGAGATCAAATCTAAAAACCTCCAAGCGGCTTTCAGTTTTGGGGTTAACAGTGATATCCTTTTTGGCCACTTTTTTACTATGGTTTGGAATAGTAATCCTTTGTCCGCAGTGATCAGAATCAAGTAAATTTAAAACTTCTTTGTGGCTTGGTATTATGTTTGTAAAAATATTATCTAGGCACGTGGCACAAGTAGGTGTTATTCTTGTGGGCTCCAAAAATAGGTTTACAAGATTGTAGGACTGAAATAGACTTATAATTTTATTACAATAACCAGAGTTCTCTAATAAATTAATATTAAAATCACCGCAAACGATAATGGCTTTGTTTGAAACACAAATCTTGTGTAAGACTTCATCCATTACCTTTTCAAAGCAGTCATACAATCCTGAAGGGGGTCTGTACACACTTAACACAATGAAGCCCTCCAACTCTATACAGGCAATTTCAGCTGTTCGTTCAACAGACAGGCCCACAATGTCTTTACGATTTTTAAATTTCAACAGGTTACTAACTAAAATTAATGAGCCACCATGTATAGCATTAATTCTGCTAAACGAACTACCAACCTGGTGATTCTTAAAATTAAACAAGAACTGGTGACTTTTTAGCCAATGTTCGGTTATGCAAAGAATATCAATACCATAATGGTTCATGAATAAATCAACCTCTAAATCTTTGTTCCTAAATCCTTGAATATTTTGATGCACCAAATTAATATGATCTATTGACTTTAAACTTCCTCCCGAGTTACCTTTGTAATCCTGTATATTGTTATAGCTAGAGGTTGGCTCTATTGTCTTAATTTCTAATTTAAATTATTAATGATGTCAACTGATACCAAATTATTGGCAGAATTAATTAGAATGTCATTGCATTGCTCAAAAGAAGCAAGTTGTTTAGCCAAATTCTTGGCTGTAATAGAAAAAAAATATGATAGCGACACAGCTATCTGTCTTTTAAAGTAATTAGAAAGATAATACATAACATTGTTATGTCTATCTCTTGTCAAATAAACATTATATTATACAGTGGTACATTATATTAGCTTAAAACTGCATTTGTTTTTGAGGTTGCTCTGAGGGGTAAGCAACACACCTCGATCGATCTGCAGGGTAATTTTGAAACACACTATCAGTAGCTATGGGTTTGGAAAACCTCGTGAGGAAACTGGCCTAAAGCTAAAATAAATATCTAAGATATGTGACATCTACTAACCCGCTCTGGGCCAGCGTGGCAGATTACGGCCCACTCCCTCTCATCAAGAGGAGACCTATGTCCTAACAGTGGGAACATTATTGGCTGATTATGATGATGATGATATGAAATGATTGGATCAGTTTTGCTCAGAAGTGGCAAGGTAATTGCGTTACACATTATCAGTAGCAATGGGTTTCATTTTGACAGTTCTACAACGTTGTTGAGCAGACATTCTACTAACATATAGAGCAATGGATTAGCAATATGCTACAAAATGATTCCAATTGATATAGCAATAACGCATTACATAATTAGTGTGCAGGTTAAACTACCTTTGGCGAGGTTATGCTATGGATAGATGAATGTCTTTACATACTGAGACCTTCTCCGTGCCTCAGGAAGCATGTTATTGGTGATTGCACTCGTCGAGGTCGTCGTTCGATTCCAGGTCAGGCAAGTAGCAATGTAACTTTTCTAAGTTATATGTACTTTCTAAGTATATCTTGGACACCAATGACTGATTACAAGGTGAAGGAAAACATCTTGCGGAAACCGGGACTTTAAGTCTGAAAGGCCTGTGCCCAGCAGTGAGACGATAAAAAGGTTAATGATGATGATGATGACACTCGTTCATCATCTACCTGGCCTTTTCTCAACTACGTTGGGGTTGGCTATCGGTCTAACTGGGTTGAGCCAAATGTCTGTATTTTACATAGGCCTCTCTGACCTCTACAACCCAATTACCCGGTCATAAGGTAAGCAAGGTGACTACCTTGCTTACCTTATGACCCGAAGGCGATATCGAAGCATTGCAGTTAGACTTAACTGCAATGCTTCGATATCGCCTTCGGGTTGTGGAGGTCAGACGTCAGTCGCTTCACGGAAAATATGGAAGTTTAGCCAAAATCACCAGTTAGACTGGTAAAGCGGACCCCAGACTCCAAAGCTGAAAAAGCTTTAGATGCGACTAGGATTAAAGCTGAGATGATGATGACGGTCAGCAAGGTAGTCCCTTCAAGTCAACACTGGTAGTCAGACTGGCGGGCTTCTGAGCATCGGTAACGACTGTTAAAGATCTACAAATAACAGCCGGGAGTAATGACTTAAAATGCTTCTCGAACGGAGAAGTCTCGTGTGTAATGATGATCACCCATCCACAGCCCAACCTCAGCAAGCGTAGCTTAACCTGATCAATCGATTATTTAGACACGAACCTCTCTTACAGCTTCTTTTTCTTCTCAGCCTATAGAGGTCCACTGCTGGACAAAGGCCTCCCCCAAGGTTTTCATTCCATTGGGAGGTTTGCCATAATCCCCACGCTAGGTGGGCAGGTTGGGGATCACAGTAATTTCACATTCCACAGGAGAAGCGCCGCTGCCTGCTTCCCTGGTGAGAGTTTTCTGAGTCGCCTCTTATGACACCCACGGAAAGATATTGGTTGGTACTATTGTAAGCCTGGTACCACAGGGGCCAACAGCTAGCTCTAACAACTAGTTATCAATAAATTAATCAGTAAATAAGGTACAATGTATACGATTACTGTTTCACTAAATACAATGTTCTGCCCTGATTATTAGGTACAGTCAAAAGCTAATTTGTCTCGAATGCTCGCCACTCATTGAAGGCACAATCGTATACTGCAAAGCACTTACATTAATTTGATTGCAGAAAAGGTTGGGACTATGTCATCCTGAACTAAGTTTATACAGGCCGTTTTATTTTTCGAGAGATAGTGTAATTTTGGTTTTAATTTTGGCGTTTATAGTTTTGTAAATTAACTTATTTTTAGTAATTTATGGAGAAGAGTGTTATTCCGGTCTTCATAAATGACTAAAAATGACCTGTACCGTTTTTATAAAGTAAGTTATAGTGTATATAAAATGAAGGATTTTATTCCATTTTTAGCAGTAAAGGAATTATGTTAACTTTTCATTCTCCTTCAAATTACTGTTTTTGTTTTCATGAATTGTCATGCTTTTCTTATATGTTTCTTATACAAAACTTCTAATTATTCCTTTTTCTACGTATTTATTTATTAATAAAATTATAAAGCTGAAAAGCCTGTTTGTTTGAAGGCGCTAATCTCAGAAAGTACTGGTTCGAATTGACAAATTCTTTTTGTGTTTGAAGGTCCATTTATCGAGGCTTAATATCACGCTACGTCCAATAGGAGTGAAGAATCAGTGGCAAATGTGGGAAAAGCTGAGAAAATTACCTACACAGGTACCAAAACATATGATAAAAAAACTTCTTAAACGCGATCATAATAACAGTAGGTATATGACGCTGACGAAGTCGTGGGGAACAGTTTCCTATAAATACTACATATTCAACAGCCTCTCCTTAACCTAGCGTAATCTAGAAATATAATTTAACTAGCTTTATTTTCATGATTTCCCCTCAGACAGTTTCCCACAAAATGGATTAAATTACCTTCCACACACGAAACATAAATCCAAAACACACTCGTTTCGTAAATGCAAGCTAAACAGACAGTTGCATGCTTTCTAAAACTTTATACTGTTTAATTAAATGCCACTCTTCGCTTTCCTATTTATTTTCGCAGCAGTTCGTGTATTAAATAAATTGTTTATTATTTTAAACAATGGCGGACATGTGAAAACATGTTTTTGTTTTAAAACATGTTAAGTCTGTAGGTACGCAATTAGGGTTGTTTTAATTAGGACTTATTATTTTTGTTTATCGCCCTTTGTGTGACGTTGCAGTTCCGTAAATCTCGTAATTTGGAAAGAGCTATGCTCGGAGTTTTTCTGCGTGATCGAATCAGAAATGAGGAGATCCGCAGAAGAACAAAGTCACCGACATAGCTCTTCGTGTCGTTAAAATTAAGTGGCAGTGGGCAGGGCACGTTGCTCGTAGAACCGATGGCCGATGGGGCAGTAAGGCTCTGGAGTGGCTGCTACGCACCGGAAGACGCAGCGTAAGGAGGCCTCCAACAATGTGGACCGATGACCTGGTGAAGGTCGCGGGAAGCCGATGGATGCGAGCAACACAAGACCGGGCATTGTGGAAAGCCTTGGGGGAGGCCTTTGTCCAGCATTGGACCTCTATAGGGTGAAGACGATTCTTGTTTATACAGCTTAGTAGTATTAAAGCCTATTTATTCTATAAAATGTTCACCGCGATAACTTAAGTGAAATGAACTTGAGGTGGTCAATGGTCGAGTTTGCGGGCTGCGAGCAGTGGGCAGCTCGCCGCTCGGTAAGGACCAGGCTCGCCCGAGTCGACGGCGCGTTGTGTTTCACGCGCGCCTCAAAGAGATATCAGCACATCGTGACGGGGTCCACGAAGACCGATGCCTCCTGGATCAGGGTTGCGGGTTGGTTAAAAAAGAAACTGTGGCCTTGGCCTATAGGCAAGTGAAGGAACATGGGTGGGTTTTAGTCAGTAAAAGTCTGACACGCCCATCCGCTCCGCTCAGAGCGGGAGAAGTAATTTTTGATTTCCCATCAAACCAAAAAAAAGAAATATCTAATAATGATAGTGTACTCATTTAAATTATTTCCTAAGTCATTATTAAAAGATACATAAGATACGGTACTTAACAACCAATGCATCAATAAAATTGGCATCAGCCTGTATAGAGCCACTTTACCACCATCCCCGGGGAAGTATTTACCGTCCACGGCACTGATCCGCCATTTTTTGCCGTAAATCTAATTTATTTGTATTAGTTAATGACTTACGCGTATAGTCAGCGGCGGTATAACTCTTTCGTGGACGTTTGGAAGATGGAGTGGTTTTGATACTTTGGAGTCTTTTGCGCGGATCTGTAAATACTTTACCGTGATAAGTTTGGTGAGTGAGTTTAGAGTGAGCTCTATCAATAGTTTCAATTACTAGTATTAGTGGACGTACATTTAACAATCTTTACACATTGACACTATCTTATTTTAATACATTTGAAAAATTGTTGGTTGTTTTTTAAAGAAAAAAATATTTATATATGATACCATTAGGAAATCATGATTCATGACAGTGGGATAATTTCCGATACACAGGGAAGACTGCAGGCAAAATCTTAGTCTTTTATAATTTTAGTTTGCCAATTATCATGTTAATTTTAGTTTAAGTCATGTAGTCAACAGTGTAATATTTCTCCTCCATATTGCTAATCTAAATTGTTTTGATCGCTCCAGTATTTTCTTTCTTTTTGACTACAAAAACAACGTGTGGACAAGCAAAGCTTGCTTAGTAATTATCTTTTACTAAAACAAAGTATCAAAACCATTTCATCCACTCATAATCCCGGGTGTCGGTCGCCGAAGCGTATTGCGGACCAATTATTTTAAGTTTTGTTCCGTGTCCGGGCATTTCGCGGTTTGCCCGTTGTCCATTAAACAAATACTGTGAGCGTTTGCCCGTCACAGTGGAATTTTAAAAGCTATTAAACCCGGATTGAAGTTTTATGCGCTCTGAGTTACGATGCCGGATTGCTTTACGTTAGTGGCGGTCAAGCGTGGATTTCGATTTTAATTTCTTAACGTTTATCGTAAAAATACATATTATGTTCTTTTGATTAATTTGTGCGGGTTTGGTTACAATACCTTCCTTCTGTTATTAAATTTTCTTTGGAAATATAACACAAACGATCTTATTATTATTATTTATTTATTTGTAAGGAAAACATCTTGAGGAAACCTGGACTATAAGAGTAAGCATGGTGATTACGCTCAATTCTTCTCTGTATGAGAGGAGACCAGTGCTCAGCAGTGGGACGATAAAAAGGTTGATGATGATGATAATATAATCAATTGACGACACATTTGGTGCAGTGACTGAGCGATCGAATACTGCTCTGTGTGTCGCGGGTTCGATTCCCGCGCGGACCAAATATTTGTATGGCCTACAGGTAGTTGTGCCGTCTCTGGCTGTTTGTGTTTAAATGGTTGTAAACGCACCCGGGGTACAGGAGTAGTTTCTAGTGTGTGGCAATGTATTTTCTTTTTTAATATAATATAAATATGTATAGTAAAAACAGAAGCTTTTAAACTATGTTGGTAGTAGTTACAACACAAAGTAAAGGTACTTTAAAGTGTTTCTAAAAAGACCAAACTAGAGCTTTAAAGTAATTATATTACTAAGTATATGACAAGGAGAACCGAGAATGTATTATCTCTCATTAACGGTTAGTATCATTTCTATATTTTTATATTCAATATTTTGACATATATTTTTCTTACTTTTTTGGTTGCTACCAACTATTCGACTCGTCATTTCAACTTCATAAACCATACATTGATATCATCATCAGCCTGTAGCAGCCCACTGCTGGACATTGGCCTCTCCAATTTCACGCCATTCAACTAGAATCTCGACAACTCTCATCCAGTTACTACCAGCCATCCTGCGAAGATCAATCGCTCAATCCTTCTCTGTATGAGAGGAGACAAAAAGGTTGATGATGATTACTTATTATAAAATACCATTACTTATTTTAATTTTTAATTAATTATTTTATAACTACCCTACCTAGTTTTATAATTGTGTAAGTAACATCTATTTTTCTTCATAAAATCCACAGACATTATTCAATAAAAGTAAAATATTCAAATTAATCATATTTTGCTTAGATATTTGACATTTCTATATGAACACTTTTAAATATAAATCTGTGTTTCTAATTGAATACTGTCAAATCAGGCATATCTCGAGTTCAAAGCAAAAATAAATACTCAAATTGCGACACAAAAAAATGGGAAGCCCTCGAGGCGACATGTGGCCTTTTAAGTGGCGGTGACAATACTACAAATAGAGTTACGTTTTATAAGAACAAAAATTGTATTAATATCCCAATCAAATCAAATCGAAACCACCCTTATTAACTCAAAAATCACACACGAATATGAACCTTATAAAATATCAGCAAGGATCAAAATCGTTTCTGCGGCGTATACTTTTAAGTGTGTTCTAGTTAAGTCAATTGAAATAAACCCATATTCAAATATAAAGAGGGTGGCTATCGGTTAAAACGTATGTAATTATTGAATCGTGCAGGGGTGACTTTAAAACAGACCAAGCGTGTTGAGTTTAATAAATTTTAGCGTATGAGCGATTACGATCGCGTGCGATTCTGAGTGGAAAGTTTTGAGAGGAAAATTGCGAGACCATAAGCGTGTGTCATTAATTTTTAGTACTCTGTTATTTGAGATGCGTTTAAAATTGGGTATCTTCCGAAGCTATTTTTTTTTTATTTCCACAAATCTTTTGAAATAATACCAATCAAATAATAATTAATAACAATCATATGCATTTGCCAACCCGCACTGGGTCCGCGTGGTAGATTACGGCCCACTCTCTCTCACCGAGAGGAGGCCTGGAGTGGAAACATTATAGGCTGGTTGTGTATAGGCAATTGCCTAAGTCTAGTTTCCGTGAAGAATCATGCATTTTTTATTTCTTTTTAATTGCATGTTAGATTGCTACAAATCTTATTATGTATTACCTTTTACTCCTACGTAGTATAATGTCTACGTATTATATACCGAATACTGTAAATAGTATACTTATTAGATCAAATTATTAATATTAATAACCTATGCTTGAATGAGTGATTCATTTAGCAGTTATTAATAATTATTATTGTCAAAAAATCACAGAAATAACAACTGTGAACCCTCCTATAATCTATTTGTTTGTTACCAACTTATCACACAACATTTTAACACTACAATATAACACCACAAAAATAAACATCAAAAAACATTCTCACGACACAAATCGCGGCATCACAATAAAGATTTGACAGACAATCAAAACTTTGACACGCACCAAAGAAAACTCAGCAGATATCACAACAAAACACCATGTATATGAAAAAAAAATAACAAAGTCTGTCAGTTGAGAATCAAACTAAATAATGGCACACACCATGTCTAAATGACTGAATAAAGAGTGCGTATAGTAAATTGTATAAAAACAATCGCGGACGCAGTAGTGTTTTACGATGGCTTTGACAAAAATCAGCGTCGAATCAAACGTACGTAAATGGAAGATCGTCGGACTGAGAACAGGAAAATGAATGGACTCGAACATTAATAAATTTCAGTGTAAATGGGAATTGGAGTTTTATACGTGTTAGTAGCTATGAGCTATAGTTTAGTTTTAGGTTTATAAATATTATTTTATTTACTTTTTTAATACGTATACTACTAGTTAATGTATATTATATAATAATTATTTTGTTTACTTTTTTAAGTTATTACATATACTACTAGTTAATATATATTAATACTATACTAATATTATAAATGCGAAAGTAACTCTGTCTGTGTGTCGGTTACGCTTTCCCGCTTAAACCTCTCAACCGATTTTGATGAAATTTGGCACAGACAATCTTTGGGCCCTGAGAAAGAACATAGGCTACCTTTTATCCTAGAAAAATTTGATGTTCCCGAGGGAAATCTAAAAAGCGCGATATAACCGAACTCCACGCGGGCGAAGCCGCGGGCGGAAAGCTAGTATAATAATATATTACCTACTAGTTAATGTTAGAAAATAGCTACCATCCCTTTAGAGGTATTTTCTACATTACCCAAGCTGCGTTCTCATTTTTTTTTAATTTTTATTATAATCTATTGCTTGGCCGAAATCCCGCCTGATGGTAAGAAGTGATGCAATCGTTGATGGTAAAGCGCGCTAGTTCATTAAGAGCCTATTCACTATAGCCTTGAAGACACTTACATTGTAGTCTGAATTAAACACCGCCGCTTGCAAATTGTTCCAGTCCCTCGATGTACGCTGTATAAAAGATGAAACAACGAAACGAAATATTGCAAAAAAAAAAAATATTTATATATTAAGTTCACCACTCCATCTCTTTCCATCCATCACAAAATTCAACTCAGTGCATCAATTTTCCGGTGCCCATCACGTCGGGCCCACGTGTCGGTCACGTGACCCGTCCATCGGGCACGTCGGTGCCCAAACGCGTGCCCCCTTTGTTCTTCCTTGGGGTGTCCCTGAGATCTATGAGCGATCGAATATAAAATTATCATTGAGTTTGAGTTTTGACCTCTCTGTGGGTCTGGTGCGTTTATTTGCGTCAAATTAACTTATGGAGAATGAGTTATTTTTTAATATTATAGCAGTTACTAAATTGTTATACATACACATATACCTAAGTCATATTCTATGCCTAGACTTGTCTCAACTATAATAGTATTTTAATATTTATGTTCTGTATCCATACTAATATTATAAATGCGAAAGTAACTCTGTCTGTCTGTCTGTCTGTTACGCTTTCCCGCTCTAACCTCTCAACCGATTTTAATGAAATTTGGCACAGACAATATTTAGACCCTGAGAAAGAACGTAGGCTACCTTTTATCCCGGAAAAATTTGATGTTCCCAATCTAAAAAGCGCGATATAACCGAACTACACGCGGGCGAAGCCGCGGGCTTAAAGCTAGTTACCTATAAATGTGAAAGTAACTCTGTCTGTCTGTCTGTCTGTCTGTTACGCTTTCCCGCTTAAATCTCTCAACCGATTTTGATGAAATTTAGCACAGACAATATTTAGACCCTGAGAAAGGACATAGGCTACCTTTTATTGTAAAAAAATTGATATTCCCGAGGGAAATCTAAAAAGCGCGATATAACCGAATTTCACGCGGGCGAAGCCGCGGGCGGAAAGCTAGTTTTATATATATACGCGGCCGCTCAGCAAGGAGGCGCGAGTTCGATCCCCACTCAGTGCAAATATTTGTATGCATGAATATGAATACATATTCGCACTGGTCTGGTCGTGCCTCGGAAAGCACGTTAAGCCGTTGGTCTCGGTTGTCATACGAACATCTAATAGCAGTCGTTACGATTTGTTGGAGCCCTCAAAAGTCCAACAATTGATCTAGCTGCAATGCTTCGATATCGGCTTCGGGTTGTGGAAGTCAGACGGCAGTCGCTTCACTGAAAATATCGAAGTTTAACCAAAATCAGCAGTTAGACCGGTAAAGCGGGCCCCAGACTCCAAAGCTGTAAAAGCTTCGGATGCGACTGGGATCAACGCTGAGATGATGATGATGATGATGATTTTGTATGGTAAGTATACATAATAGTGTTGTATTCTTTTCTTAAACACTGGAGAATTACTGTTTTAAATAATTTGAAAAGTTTGTAACCTCATTTTTTTTATTCCTGTCCTAACATTGTAACTATTTATATATATATATATATATACAGACAAATCACACAGATTGACCTAGCCCCAAAGTAAGTTCGAGACTTGTGTTATGGGATACTAACTCAACGATACTATATTTTATAATAGATACATATATAGATAAACATCCAAGACCCAGGACAATTAGGAAAAGATCGTTTCCCATCATGACCTGGCCGGGGATCGAACCCGGGGCCTCCACGTCGCAGGCAGGCGGGTTGACCGCTGCGCCACGGAGACCGACGCGAACGTTTAATGAATTTTATGAACGTTTCTATATGAAAAAACATTAATACACAATATGATCCCCCAAATTCCAACCTCAGGATACTCCCATCGCTTAACCATACAAAAACGCTTCAATACATTTGTATGATTGTATGAACATTACATACAAAAGCATACAAACAGCCTCAGGGAACTAGGGGTAAGTAATTGTAGTTTAGAATGTCAATAAGGACTTCTTTCCCCCCTTGTGTTATAATGTTTTGTCGGCTATTTATTTTGATAATTACGCTATTAGAGAATTTAGTTATTTGTGTAATTGTGTTAGGATTTAATTTTGATGAAAGCATTGATTCTGTTATTATTGTTGAATTTCGTTATGTAGAAATGGAATTTTATTGAGCGTTATGTTAACCCTTTATTACTGTGGTAAAATAAGTTATTTCAAATATTTAGGACTAGCGGCCGCCCTCGACTTCGTTCGCGTGGAGTTAGTTAAGCTCCGCTGCTATTGCTCGCAGCGTGATGTTATATGACCTAAAGTTTTCCTGAATTAATGGGCTATCCAACGCAAAACGAATTTTTCTAATCGGACTCGTACTTCCTGAGATTAGTGCGTTCAAACAAACAAGCTCTTCAGCTTTATAGATTAAGTATATACAGTATGTTAAATAACAGAGGGCGTTCCCTTAAACTCGTTAATATATATCATTAATAGATTAAAATAAAAATATCAGCATAGAAAAATAAGCATAAAAAAAATCCGAATAAAAAAAGTTCTAATTGGAAATAAATTTGAAACCTCCTGTTTTAAATCAAAATAGTAGTCGTCATGTATAAATGAATTGCGACGTTGCCGTCTTTCATGTTCGAGTGTACAGTGTGTTTCTTTTACATGTCAATTTAAAATTTTTATTGAATATTTTCATATTGGAAAAAATTTTAAAACATTTTGTTTTCGAATGGAAATATTTTTTTTAGCATACAGTATGTATTCTATACTATTTCGGGTTAACGGGAACGCCCTCTGTTAGTTAATATACTGTATATTGGTCATGGCAAAAAATACAGTGATTGCAGAGCTATGTTTTTTTTTACTGTCAAATATTCCATACAATTTAATGTATATGGGAAATTAAATTAAGAAGCTGTGCTCTTGTTATGCACCTACCCTTTACATACAGGCGAGTCCTTATTTAAAAGTAAGAGTCTACTATTTCATAGTAATTGTAAACTCTCCTTTCATGTATACAGTGTAAAGTGCTACGTATTTTTGTTTATTTATTATATGTATATAAACTAGTGCTTGACCGCAATCCCGCCTAATGGTAAGCAGACATGCAAACATTGATGGTAAATAGCACTAGCTTATTAAGCCCATTCACAAAAAAAAAAAAAACTGAGTGATTTGGAAGGAATACGGCAGTTGAGCGAGGTGACGCAATGTGAAACCTAACAACACGACTAACGATGCTGCGCCAGAGGGAGATTGATCTGGAGACCCTCCACGACCAAACTCCCGACACAACAACATTTGATGCATCATATCCGTTACACAACGCAACACAACTGTTCAAACCCATCCTCCGTACGGCTTCACCAGACATCATGCCGGAACACGACGAATCGCTTGGCGGCAAGACTTTTTCTGGTGGGCGGTAACTTCTGCCGGCAGCCGATGTTATGGCCTACCACCGAGAGAAAAATAAATACTTGTAAAATAAATACATTTATTATTGTGTATTATTGCTACACGTTATATTTGCCAGTATATATAAGTAGAATGTTGATAAATAATTCAAAATAATCTAAACGTATTGTTAGAAATTACTTCCGCTAACGTTGTCGCAAATCGCTTTAGGCTACATCCCACATGACCAATTCTCCCATAAACGATTGAATAATGATTTGAAACAAAATATACAAACAGAATTTGTTAGTACAAAAATGTTACGTAGGTAAATATTCTCATGTTTAGAAAGATTAAAGGTTCTGTATAAGAATAAAAAACATTTTTTTTATACCGATGTCGGTTAGAAAAAAATATATTAACAAAATACGCAAATTTGTTCTTTTTTTATATAAAAGTTACTTAAAAGGCAATTCCATTGAGAAAGAAGATGAAAAATACTAGAAACTTTAACTTTCTGAATAATTTCCCAACGCTTCGATAAATCAGAAGTGACTACAAATAGTGTAGGAAATCTTTTTTTAAATGTTATAAACTAGTTCTCGACCGCGATCCTGCCTGATGGTAAGCAGTGATGCAATCGCTGATGGTAAAGAGCTCTAGTTTATTAAGAGCATAATCACTATAGACTTGAAGACACGTATGTTTTAATTACACGGGAAGACCGACAAGTAACTTGTTTTAGAACTTCGTAATTAATGCTATGAATTTTGAGTAAAAGAAAGTATTCATATTTGTAGTTGAATGCTAACCAAATTAGGTTTTTAGTATCGCGTTTTTTGCCCGCGACTATCTCTATAGATGTCAAGGTTTAATATATCTCAAAAGGGATCCAAAAAAAATGCGGACCTCTAAAAAACCTAATCCAATAGTCCAATGTTTTATTCATTGCCCACTCCCGAAAGGTTATTGTTAACTTTTTTTTTAACCGCCCGCGGCGATCGCGTGGCAACGTGTTTAGCAAAATAGTCAAGTTAATGTTTTAAAATTAGCGCATTTGAGGGTTGAATGATCGAACGTGGGAATTAGTGGCTTACTGAGTCTTTTGTTCATTTATTTATTGCGATGAAAACAAAATGACGTGCTTTGTTTTGATTTTTTTAATTTTGTACCGAAACGTATTGAATATTCGAAGATAAAAGAGGTTGAAAAGTTCCTAGCAGACGTATCTGTCATATAAGCCAAGGGGGGTATTTCCTGTTTTTGATGCTGAGCTGAGGCCCTTTTGGCATTACAAGCCAAATTTTATAGTTTTTAATGTATGTATGTTGTTGTAATGTCAATAAATGCATTGTTCTTCCTTTTCTTTCGTTATATTTGTTTGTCATCATCATCATCATCTCAGCGTTTATCCCGGTTGCATCCGCGGCTTTCGCGTTGGAGCCCGGGGTCCGCTTTCCTGCACATTCTCCTCCATTTCGCACGATCTTTAGCATCCTGTGGTAAGAGCTTGTTGGCACGCATGTCATCTCTTACAACGTCAAGCCAGCACTTCTTTGGTCTACCCCGCTTGTTCCGGCCCGGCGGAGGCGCCATGGCAAGACATTTATTACCCACGTAACCTGCCGGTTTGCGTAAGACGTGGCCGTACCAGCGTAGGCGACCCTCCTGCAGTTTGTCTGCAATGTCGTCTTTCGTTATATTTGTTAGTCAATGTAAGAATAGCAGGTAAGAGCAGCGGTAGCGTAGTTGTGTAGACGGGACTTACAAGTTGTAGATCGTAGGTTAGAAACCCATCAGATGCTTTACTTTGTGTAAGTTATTTCATCACCACTGCTCTCAAAACGGAGAACGAAAACAGCGTGAGGAAACCGGCTTGTACTAGAGACAAAACTTCAAAGGCATGTGATATTTACGAACCCGCACTGGGTGGTAGATTACGGTCCACTCCCTCTCACCAAGAGGAAGCCTGTATCCCAGGAGTGGGAAATTTATGGACTGATTATCTAAATAAAGCTTCTTTTGACTACATAGAGCAATGTAGTAAAACAGTTCTAAATCAAAAGCAGATTATTACAGCAGTTATACAGCCAGATATCCGAGAAAGGACTGGACGACAGCATCAAACTCTATTCAATTATAATCATACCAAACTCTTAATCTAATAGGGATGTTTCCTGGGTAAAAAAAATTGTTCTATTTAGTCCGCCATTCAGATTATAGAAAATTATTGGATACTAATTTTGTTTTATCAAATCAATAAAAATTGACAAATGTAAAAGGCATCAAAGATCAAGAGTGGTGGCTGGTGACGTCACTCCTCGCTAATAAGTGTAGCGTGCAGTGACGTCACACGAGTTTTCAACGCACTATATATTTATGTATTTTATTTACATGGAAAAAGAAAAAATACGTGTCTAGTATTTTTTGGAAATCTGACTGACTGACTAATTAGTTTTTTTTAGTCAACTACCCTATTGAAGAATATCGCCAATCCACTGCCTAGTAATATTTAAAAAAATAATTAGTAATATTTAAAAAAATAATTATTCTGTTGAGTAAACGTGGTTTACATTCTTCTTCTTCTCCTTCAGCTTATATAGCAAGGTTTTCCACATTGATTGGTCTTGTGCTGCCCGCATCCATCGGCTTCCCGCGACCGAATTACTTAATTAATTATTATTTAATTACAAAGTATAACAAACCACTACCCTTAGATTTTGTGTACTATGAGAAGACCGATTCGATCGTGACTTGGGCGGTGCTATAGTCTCTCTAGCGGTGGTTTATATATTTATAGTTCTTTTACTTATAAATTAATAATTTCTATCACGCAGGGGGAATAACAAAAACAAGCTCTTACCACAGGATGCTAAAGATCGCGCGATATGGAGGAGAATCTGCAGGAAAGCTGACCCCGGGCTCCAACGCGAAAACCGAGGTTGCAACCGGGATAAACGCTGAGATGATGATTATGATGAGGGGGATTTAACAAAATTACCTTGTATTTTTTTTTTTTTAGAATTTTCGAAGTTTTTAAAATTATCCGTAAATTGGTTAGTGAACTAGCTTCTACTCGTATTCGTGTGAAATTTCTGGCTTCTCCGAAACTGGTATCTTTGCGCAACACAAATTTGAATAATTCAACACGCCTGCCTGCGACGTGGAGGCCCCGTGTTCGATCCCCGGCCAAGTCATGATGGAAAACGATCTTTTCCTGATTGGCCTGGGTCTTGAATGTTTATCCATATATGTATATAGTATCCAATAACACAAGTCTCGAACTTATTTATAAATTTATTTATTTATAATGCTAATCCATTGATCCGTATGTTTAAAATATTGTGTTTACTCAACAACATAAATAACGCAATGAATGTCGTTAAACTGTCAAAATGAAAGCCTGATACACGTGTGCTACGTATATACTCCACAGATATACATAAGCATCTTCGAACATCAATTGTTCGAATTTCGAAATTCCGAAATCTCCCATTATATGCTCAAGTGAAGAGGTACATAACCCTCTAATGATCGCGGCCGGTCCATCATACCCCTGGACATCAAAACAAACACGGATGCCACGTGACCATTGAAACGTTCGACAAATTGCTTTCAGACTACGAAATATGTCAATTATAATTAATAGGGAGTGCGATTATTGGTATCGTATTGTTGAGCTCCTGGACCTCGAGTACTGGACCTTGGAAAGGGATTTTTTGAAGTACGCATTGTAGGGTTCGTTGTGATGCGGATTATTTAGTATTTTCGACCAATGTGGAGAGATTTTAATGATGATATTGTTGTGGTATTAGAAGTGTTGTGTGGGGCAAAATACTATTGAGAATATTCGGAATCAATCGATAAGCTAACTAGACACTGCTTCATTATTAGAATTAGGTACTAAACGATTGAAAGATTGGACAATAATTATTATTTATAAATGATTTGTCTTCTGTAAAAAGTTTTGTCAAACACATTAACAAGTATTTATTTTAACAAGGTCTGTTCGGCGTTTCCTATTTGGCTACTCTAAGAAGAAAAGTGGTACCAGGCTTAGAATAGTACCAACCCATATCCTCCCATGGGTGTCGTAAGAGGCGACTAAGGGAATTCTCATCAGGGAAGTGGGCAGCGACGTTTCTCCTGTGGATCATCAAATTACTGCGATCCCCAACCCGCCTGCCAAGCGTGGGTATGGCAACCCTCCCCCTACCCCCAAAGCAATTAAAGCCTTGGGAGAAGACTTTGTCCAGCGGTGGACATCTATCGACTGAAGAAGGAGAAGAAGAAGAGAAGAAAGGCCACAACAAACTCAGAGGTCGCGCTCTCTTTTAAAGTCCAGACATGATCTTCATGATCTTGGTCAGATTATATGAAGACCATGTAGAATCGAAGTTTGAAATGGTCTTTTGAAGAAAGAACCACACATGTTGAGTACATCGACATATTGATTTGAAAGTCTGAAGATTTGCGGTTCATTTTGTATCAAAATAACACTATTTCCCGCTTTTTAGCCAAAACAAATTGTCACTAAAGGCTTAGAAAAGCAGGAGTAGGTATACTGGGTGGCAGGGACATGTTTTTTTTTTATAAACTTTGTGCCAAATGCCAATCTAGAAATTACTTCTGTATTGTGGGTCCATTTACAAACATTTAAGCTCACATAAACATAGAACAACCCGTAACAACTGTATGCCGTACCTACAATTTTTTGTTTCGTGCGGGAATCGAACGCAGGACACTTATGCCAACAGTCGATCGTTCAACCAATACGCCACCCGTGTCCTCAATCCTTACTAATGTTATAAATCGGTAAGTGAGTTTCTTTGTTTGTTCCGCTTTCACGCCGTAACTACTAAACCGATTGCTTTGACATTTTGCAGACGTAAAGTTAGAAGCCCGCATTAAATAATAGGGTACTTTTTATCGGAAAAATTTGATATTCCCGAGCGAAAACAAAGATATTGTTAGCTTCATACCAGTTCGGTGAAAGATGGAGCTGTATGTCGTTTAAAACAAGGTAATATATTGCAAACGAATATGCACATGTAATCATAGAAACTAAATGATGCGTCCTCCGTGGCGCAGCGGTCAACACGCCTGCCTGCGACGCGGACGCCCCGGGTTCGATCCCCGGCCAGGTCATGATAAAAAACGATCTTTTCCTGATTGGCCTGGGTCTTGGATGTTTATCTATATATGTATCTATTATAAATATAGTATCGTTGAGTTAGTATCCCATAACACAAGTCTCGAACTTACTTTGAGGCTACCTCAATCTGTGTGATTTGTCCGTATATATTTATAATTAATCCCCGAAAATGAGAAATCTAAAAAGCGTGATATAAACGAATTCCACGCGGGCGAAGCCGCGGGCGGAAAGCTAGTGTTGTTTACACGATTACAGTTTCCACATGGATATCCCTGCCACTTATACTAAATTTTAAATTTAATTCAACTTTATACACCTCTATTCAACCACATTAACATCCAATACAAAGGGCCATTATTAAACATTATTACAATAAATCAAATTAATAATACCCCACTATTACTCAACACTCATTGTCACCAAACACTCAACTCTTAAACAGTCAAGACCGTGTAGGGTGTCCTCAAAGACAATATTTGTTGAGGACAAGCCCTTCCCTCTTCACGTGAGGACACACGTGTCGAACGTGGGAACCGGTATTCGAAATACGATAATTTGCGGACAATTTAATTTTGACGTGTGAATGGGATATTGAAGATGTTTCTTTGAAGTGTATTTTGAATTCATAGTAACTTTACAAACAGAAATTATTGCGAGATCACTAAAATTGAAAAAAAAATTCATAGCATGGATGGGTGTTGCGTACAATATACAGGGTAATTTTTAATTTAATTAGTAATTTTAATTTGAGAAACTGCACATATAAGAGATCGTAACATGAATTATTTTAGTGAATGTTAATTTCAAAGAACACAAAATAAAATAAATAAATAAAAATGTTTATTTCAACGCATATGTAAATAAGATCAACGTTATGTTTGGAGTCACCTTTTAAGCAAATTGTTTGCTTGTGTTAGGTGGTTCCGCTCCTCCAGTTTACAATTTCTAGATTATTACATATATTATAATTATACTATAATATATGTAATAATCTAGAAATTTAAATAATCACCCTGTAGGTCGTATACACTATCAGTAGCAATAGGTTTCATTTTGACAATTCAATAACATTCATTGGGTTGTTTATATACATTGAGCAAACACATTTTGTATAGGTACTTATGGAGCAATGGATAAGTAATATGCTTCAATTTTTTTTTTACCCTATTTACTATGGATATACCTATTACCCGAAGGCTAAAGGTCATACAAAGGGCGATGGAAAGAGCTATGCTCGGAGTTTCTCTGCGCGTACAAATAAAAAATGAAGAGATCCGCAGAGGAACCAAAGTCACCGACATAGCTCTTCGAGTCGCTAAAATTAAGTGGCAGTGGGCAGGGCACGTTGCTCGTAGAACCGATGGCCGATGGGGCAGTAAGGTTCTGGAGTGGCGGACACGTACCAAAAGATGCTGCGTAGGAACCCAAGAAGGTGAACGGATGACCTAGTGAAGGTCGTAGGATGTCGATGATTGCGAGCAGCACAAGAGCGGTCATTGTGGCCTTGGGCCAAGCCTTAGGGAAGGCCTTTGTACAACAGTGGACCTCTATAGGCTGAAGAAGAAGAAGATCACGTTTTACTCAACAGACTAAAGTAGTACTTTTGACATTATTTAAATCAAATCAAATCAAATCATTTATTTCAAATAAACCAGTTACAGGCACTTTTGAATTGTCAGAAGGTCGGTCAGTCAATAACATGAAGCTAGTCGCCCATTCCAAAGAGTAGGTACCTATGGAGAAGAACGGGCAAGAAACTCCATGGACACTCTTTTTTTATTTACATACTAGCTTTCCACCCGCGGCTTCGCTCGCGTGGAGATCGGTTACTATACCGCGCTTTTTAGATTTCCCTCGGGAATATAATTTTTTTCCGGAATAAAAAGTACCCTGTTATTTAATCCGGACTTTTACCTTTACGTTTGAAAAATTTCAAAGCAATCGGTTCAGTAGCTACGGCGTGAAAGCGCAACAAACAAACTCACTTTCCGATTTATAATATTAAGTAAGGATTGTGTGTGATATTTCATAATCTGTTATCACAATACCCACCTGCGTAGGCCTACTGTGTCGCCTACGCCGTAGCAGTATACGTATATTATTAGGCTATTCTACGCCGTAGCAGCCAAGTCATGAAAGTGATTTTTAACCGACCTTCTAAATACATGAACTCTGTGATGATTTTTCTAGTCTACCATAAAGATTAGTTATATACTTGTAACGCATAAATGAGCCTATAATGTTCCCTCTGTTGCAATGTAAGACGCCTCTCTTCAAAGAGAGTGGACTAATGGCGAACACTAATACTAATCACAACACACTAATACAGGCCCAGTTGGTAGAAGTCAGATGTCTTTAAGATTTTGGTTCTAGAACATACCGGTTTTCTCACGACGTTTTCCTCCTCCGCTGGTATAGGAGTACTGTTTTGGTTTCGCCAAGTTTAGCTAAAAATATTGAGGTATTTATATTTCTCCGACTTATAGGCTCTAAGATAGGTGCACGTTAGGTATATTGAAATTGAAATACCGAGAGAAACCGCGAGCAAACACAGAGAAATAATAAAGTGGTTGGACTTACAGGGTGCTTCTGACGATGTACTCTTGGTGTGGATGCAGGCCTCCACCAGATGTTCACTTAGCACTATTAAAAACTCTCCGATAAGCTCACCAGCCGGTGGCGGTTGGATTTCGGTTAATGGATGTTGTTCAAACCAGAAGAGAGAGAGAGAAAAAAATATAATGACGAGTGAATGGAAAACTTCTTGAATTTTTCGTTCTCCACTCCTTAATGCAGTTTGGACGCTCCGCCAGGCTATGGGGTTGATGGAAAAAAATGCAGGAATATTTCCATAACCAAGCATATTTATGGATGTATTTAATTATAATGTGCATTAACAAGTATATAAATAACATTTTAATCAATAAAATAGCCAAAAAAATACGCAAGCCTCCAAAAAGTAAACAGAAGTTATTAGATACAAAAATAAAAAGTCAAGTACCTACGGAGAAAAAATCATATATTTTTTCCCCGACGCAATCCAACCCTTCCCTGCAGCGGTAATTGCTAGCGACAGAAAGTAGTAAAAATTTACAACTTTTAGCTTCCGCGTACGAATGTCTGCTGGTATTGTGATGCTGATGTAGTCGCGGTGTTAAATTCTGACAATATCCGGCTGGTTCTCAAAATTGCGAGCACACTGGTTTATGGGCGTGTTAAAATGTTGCATTAATTCTTGTTTCACTTTTAAGTTGTTTTACGTGTACCGTACATCATCCAAAATATTCGAAATAATACTACAAATACATTGGATGAATGTTACAAGATGGTATGATTATAGAATAAAATTTTACAAGATTGGTCTTATACATCACATTTTTTTCTCAAAATTAAAAATAGAAATATTCATTTCAAAATCATTAATTCTTCAAAATTATTCGTATGAATGAAATTGTTGAAAGGTATATTGTATTACAAAATATTGCGTTTTGAAGGAAAAATTATTTCCATCCAGCCTGAGAACAGTTCCCAATGCTAAGATGTCAATAAATCATCGAAATTTAGTCATCATCATCATCATTTCAGCCGAAAGACGTCCACTTCTAGACTTAGGCTTCCCCCAAGGATCTCCACGATGACCGGTCCTGCGCCTCTCTCATCCAGCGGTTTCCCGTGACCTTCACCAATTTAGTGTTAAACTTAAATTTAATTTAGTTTTTAGAACAAGAAAATCGGTGTTACTGCAACTCCAATTTGAATCTACAAACATTGAGAAACACAGAGCGAAACTAAAACAGTTTAAGCTCACGTTAACGACATCGATAAATGCGACTAATGCGGTTTTTAACGAACCCACGACCCGTGGGGCGATACCGGGAATTTTATGGTTCTGGTATCAAATACCGAAGCGGCGGTTAAGGGTTAAATATTGTAAAGTTTGTTTGTACAGCGCTTTATTGTTATGAGATGAATTTAAATTTGAATTTATAATTATTATGAGATGATTTTTTCTGATTTTATAATCACTGGGTTTGAATAATGTTTAAAATAAAATGCATCACCTCACCTGCCTTAAATTAAATGTTTGTAAACGTACCCACGATACAGGAGAAAGTAAAAAAAAAACTATTTGTGTGCTGACACACTCGGATATGTCGTGGTGGCCTAGTGGTTAAAACACCAGCCTCTCAAGTATGAGTGCGCTGGTTCTATTCCAGGTCAGGCAAGTACCAATGTAACTTTTCTAAAGTTATATGTACCTTCTAAGTATATCTTGGACACCAATGACTGAAGGTCAAGTAAAACATCTTGAAGAAACCTGGACTTTAAGTCTGAAATCGCCAACCCGCATTGAGCTAGCGTGGTGATTACGCTCAATCTTTCTCTGTATGAGAGGAAACCTGTGCCCAGCAGTGGGACGATAAAAAAAAGGTTGATGATGATGATGATGACACTCGGATATCATGGTAAAGTCACTTCTACGTAGCCATGGCTACTTCTCACTATCTACCTTAACCAAATGAAGTAGAGGCCTGTGGCTACTGATTCTTAGTTCTGGTGATCAGTTGAAAGTCCCCTGAATGAGGGAGGCTTACGTTACTTATAAGTGGCTGGTGCAGCGATCGTCTGCTGTGCAGCGTGTCGCGGGTTCGATTCCGAGCCGAGATTTTTTTTTTTTACATATTATAAGCTAGCGCTTGACCGCAACCCTGCCTGATGGTAAGCAGTGACGCAATCGTTGATGGTAAAGCGCACTAGTTTATTAAGAGCCTATTCACTCTAGCCTTGAAGACACTCAAATTGTAGTCCGACGGAAACACCGCCGCTGGCAAATTGTTCCAGTCCCGCGATGTACGCGGTATATAGGAGGAGGCGAAACGCTTCGTCCGGATCGTAGTGGCGCTAACAACGTAAGGGTGGAAACTAGCCGTACGGCTGGTCGTCCGATGGTAGAACGGAGATGGGGGAATTAAATCATGCAATTCCCTCGCACACTCCCCAAAATGCATCCTTCTTACTTGGATGTCTGTAGTCAACAAAGACCCGAAGCCCAAGTGAATAATAACTCAAACATCACGAAAAATAACGAGAATAGCCGATCTCAAATGTTATGGGATACCTAAAAAAAAAAGAAAGAGAGACCTTGCCTTAAATTTTTATGAGGTCAGAAAAAAGTAAGATATAATAAAACTGCTCATAGTAAAATAGATGGCCTAAAGCCTCTTCCTTTTAAATTTCTTCTTATGTTGTTCATTATCATCTAGCACTACCACTGACCAGAATCCATCATATGGCAACGAACCATGTTTCTTTAAACGCTTCATCATTCGACGCAACATGCATTTCTTACATTATTCTGAATTAATAGTTATCTTGATCTTCACTCCCTTTCTACAGATATTATCGTGTAACTATTTATTTAAACCAGTATGATACACTTTACATACATATTTATTATTCAGTCTATGTAAATAGTACACTGTAGACCTGTAGAGTGTAGTATTCCATCCAAAGGTTGTCTATAAAAGATCGCTCTTACCCTTTGTAAAATCTTTATATTTATGTTCTGTAATATATATTATGTAATAAAGAGAATTCTATTCTATCATCATTTACACAGTTTATCGATTATTTGTACTCTAGTCATTCATACTCAAAACTCTTCTCAAGATATTTTCCTCATTCCTCCATGTCAAATACCTTTGCCCAATAACAGCCACATAGGTCGATGGATCACCGAGACCCCTCAGTGCTTCGGAATCCCAATGGATTACCGTGGTTTCCGAAGCACTAAAAAGTACTACTAGAAGTACTACAAATGATAGCTGAGACATTGGTCTCGGCTATCAGTTGTATTAGATTTTTTATAATCGTTACTAGTCGCCAGACGTCCGAAAGTCTCACCAGCAGTTTTAGCAACAGGTTTCGTATTACTCAGTAACTGAATTGTGGAAATAGATAGGCAGTCGCTCCATATATACTGGCATTCAGATAAATACAGTAAGACTGGAAGCCAACCCAATAAATAATTCCCATAACCCATAACCCTACAATTCCCATAGCTGGGAAGGCTGGAAAAGGCTGGGAAGATAAGCATCATCATCAACCTTTTTTTTATCGTCCCACTGATGGGCACAGGTCTCCTCTCATACAGAGAAGGATAATCATCAAGATTGCTCAATGCGGGTTGGCGATTTCAGACTTAAAGCCCAGGTTTTCTCAAAATGTTTTCCTTCCCCTTGTAATCAGTCATTGGTGTCCAAGATATACTTAGAAAGTACATATAATTTTAGAAAAGTTACATTGGTACTTGCCTGACCTGGAATCGAACCCGCACACTCATACTTGAGAGGCTAGTATTTTAACCACTAGGCCACCACGACATAGGAAGATAATGGCATGCTTTATCATGGAAAACGCTTGGATAAACTTACGAAAATAAGTAAATAAACTTACATCTAGCAAGCATAAAAATCTCAGAGTAAATTCGAAGGAATCACCGAGCTTAACTTTTCTATTGAAAATAGAAGCAATCCATTTGAGTGGGAGCAATTTCCATATGGAACGGAACGATATGGTTTAGTTGAAATTGTGTTCCCAACTATTGATAAGTTCACGAAAAGGTTGGTGCTATTGTAGTATCTTTGAATGCAAGCTTCAAACCAGGGTACTTCGCTATTATTCCTTACGAAATCATACCACGTGCAAACTATGTCAATATGGTGTCTTGTTAATGGTATGGAATTGAATTTTCAACCGTATAGACAACATATTTTAACAGATTTTTTTTTATTTTACAAAATATAAACTAGTGCTTGACTGCAATCCCGCCTGATGGCAAGCAGTGATGCAGTCGTTGATGGTAAAGTGCACTAGTTTATTAAGAACCTATTGACTATAGCCTTGAAGACACTTAAATTGTAGTCCGACGGAAAAACCGTCGCTGGCAAATTATTTCAGTCCGTTTTATGTGCGCGGTATAAAATAACGTAAGGAACTCGCCGTACGATGTCGGGGTCGTCCGATAATGGAACGGAGCATGAAAATAATGAATTAAAAGAGCCTAAATCTCGTGATTAACTGAGAGGTTAATGTGGTTTCGAAGTAAGAAATCATTAAGTATTCATAGTGAATGAAGTCTTAGAGGGATTTTTTTTAACTTTAGGAATAGTACTTTATGAAGCAATACTAGAATCAAGATCAAGCATTAATTTACATACAGAAACGCGATGGCAATAGTTTCTTAAAATACCTATTTTCCAAATTCCTCGGCACTAGAGTCCCCTCTTAAATAAAAATATTTTTATTAAAAAAAAAGTGATCGCTAGGCACTACCTTCGTACTTACACAAAACTGATTTAAAAAAATAATAAAAAATAAAGCTAAAAATAAATATAAAGCTTGTCTAATAAAAACATCTAGGAAAACTTCCAGGACAGTTTCTAATGTTATACAAAGCACAGGCCCGTTCGTGTGTGTACCGTATGTGTACTGCGGCCGCAATTGGGCTGATGCTGCAAAATGCCACTTGGCAACTTTGAATTCGGTGGAGAGGCGTGCAAAGAGGCTTATTGGCGACAGATTTGGTTCTCAACGGTAAAAATCAAAATTTATTTTCAGTTTTATTTTTGTTGTTATTCCTTTTCCTCCTTTTTTTGCACGGACGACAGCAGGTCAAGCTACCCCAAACTGTCAAATATCCTCCAATCAACCTTGAGCCTTAATGCTTTACAGATAATGTTGAAAATGTAATTAAGAAATCTGACAGATTGTACTAGCTTGATGTGCTATTGTCTGTACAACTGTTAGTTCAATAGGGATGTATCCAAGGTATGAAAATCAATAAAATAATTAGTCCGTCTTATAGATAATAAAAAAAATTGGGACCCGTATTTTTTATTTCGTCGAAATTACCAAAAACTACTGAGATATAACGTATTAAAGTTACGGAGTGGGGGCTAATTACGTCACGCCGTGGTATATTTTGTACCACGGTGTGACGGCATACGAGATTTCAAATCAATATATCTTCCTAAGTATTTGAATGCAAGATAAAATAAAAAATACGTGCTCAATATTTTTTATAAAGCTACCTGATGGACATTAAATTGTTTTTTAGGATACAACGTAATTGACTGACACTGTTTTCTCATGTCTTTATTAAAATTATTTACAGAATCCATTTGACTGAACCCTATCTTTTAAGATACAGGCGAGTCTTAGTTTAAAAGATAGACTTCAAACTTTTCTTTCAGGTATACAGTGTAAAGTGCTATGTATTTTTATGAAATAAATACTTATTATTATTATATTTTTAAACTAGTATTTGAAACAACTTCCTCATACAACGACCCCTTGACACGCCAACCAGCACAAAGCATACTACAACATAACTTTGCAATACGTCCGATACCTTTTCGGAAACTAGTCGATATCGTAAAGCTTTACGATTGACATCCGACGGGTTAACTTGGTATACATGACGCCATGTCGAGATTTACGATCAGTGGCTCTTCACATGCATTTTGGAGCAATGAAGTGTTTTAGTACATGCTTTGCATAAGATTCGTGAGTCATTCCTTATAACGTATTGTGTTGTACTATCAGCTGTAGAAGTCCATTTCCACCTTAAAGACTACTGTCGCCTGCGCTAAACCGGCCACGCACACTACCGCATTATTTTTTTATCGCAGTCTTCGTCTTTCTTTAAAGTAATGCAAAATTTCGCTACTTCATTTGAAGTTGAGTTAGCGGCCGCACTTAACAATGGTGCTATCAAAAGCGAGCGATTGTGGGTTCGATCCTTATTATAGGCAACTCTTTTTGTTGTTTCATATAATTTAAAATTATGATAATTGATTTCTATTTTAAAGTAAAAATGTTTGCAAATAATATTTAAACAAATAGGAAAATTTATTGAATATTTATCCCAAAAAAGGGTTTTATTATATGTTTCAGTTTACTATAGGGGTAATATAATAAAAAATATATAAAAATAAAACAATAAGCATATTATAATGCAATATATTATAAAGTTATATATTATTCGGTATAGATATACTTATACTAACAAATGAAACAAACGTTGAAACGGCAGCATTGTAATATTTTATACAATATGTTAAGAAAACCCTGTCCGACCCGTGAAGGTATTGTTAGGTATCGGTAACTGATTCTACTAATGCCTACAAAACCTGGCTAAACTTAAAAAAAAATTCCCCCTAAAAAATAAATAACTTAAATAAAATAAAGAGGTAATTTCATGGCAACACAGGCACAGTTCATAACCTCAGTTGACCTCATGCATGTAGGTATAGGTAATTTATTCACGTTTATCGAGTCTCGAAATAAATAACGATACTTAGGCAGCTCGTGAAAAGAACTTTTTTTTTAAGTAGGAAGATCGTCTGACTCTCCAAATGTATCATTTCATTCGATGAGCTTATTGGCTGTGGCGGAGATGTTGTTCCAAATTCGTTCACTAATAACGATACAGGCCCAGCTGGCACCGTCGCACGAGATTAGCACGGACATGCACATAAATAAAAATTAAGTGGTGTCAAATCCGCGCTGGCCACAGTTGGTCCACCCTTACCAATCCACTGCTCGCCGAACTGATAATGGAGGTTCTCACGTACAGGACAAAGATATGGTGACGCACTGTCATACTGGAACCACATTGACCACATTGACCACAATCACCTGATCACAAAACAGCAGTTGCTACCTTCCATCAGCATGTTACATTACTCTACATTAGGAAACGACATGATCACACAATACACGAATAGTCTTCACTAGAGCGATGCTTACGCGCGACTGATAATTTAAAGTAAAAATGATTTTTATTTTTTAGAATTGTACCTACGGGGCTGACCTCGCGGCATCCTTTGAGTAAATAGGGATGTGTAAGTAATCAAAATATTGATTTTCGATGGAAACAATTTACTCGTCTATTTTTGTTATCGATTTAGTATTGTAGTTTCTCATTCTCATTCTAGATTCAACATCGCATGGAATTGTTTAGAACTTTTACAAAACTTAAATTAGTTAGGTACACTGCTGTAAATGAAAATCATGCCAAATTTTTAATTTCAGTTTCTGTCTCAAAATCGATGATATTGACCGTTAAAATATTTGTAAAGTTTTACTAAAATTGTTTCATAAGTCCTTCTCGTTTCTGTTTACTAATACTTGTGCTATAATAATGTTATTAGTAATTAATCGATAAACAAACAAAAGTACTTTTACCATTGGGTAATCTGTGTTTTTAACAAATCATTCAACCAGATACAAGTTTCGATTAATAGCGATAAAAAAACGTTATTGCGCAAAAATTAGTGCATCACTAGTTATTTCTTTTACGTCGCCGACAAAGCTCACGCGCGACGCCGCCAAAGAAATAAATAATCTAACAAAACAATAAAAGGAAAGCCGACAATTATACCGCCTAAAATGGTGTTGTCATTTTTTTAAAAACACCAAATTTTGGGGAAGTTAGCGTAAATTCGCGGGGAAAAAAGATAGTTTCAAAATTGATTAGTATTGTTACTATGATGATTATGCAAAATTTCAAATTTTATTTGGTCATGTGATTGCCTAACCTTTATTATCCTTATGGGTCGGACAGGGTTTTCTTAACATATTGTATAAAAGTAATCCTTGACAAACTTATGATATTGTTATGGTAAAAAATACAAAAAACATTTTTGGTTGTTAGATATGAAAATTATAATATTATACGTATATTATGATTAAAGAGGTTATAGCTTAATTATTCATTTTCTTAAAGAAAAGAGGATTGAAGCTTAACCTGAATATTATTGCAATCATAAAATAATCTATACTTAGAACACATAATAGTGCTTATTACATTTATATTTTTTTTGCGTGTATAGCATAGTACTAGTGCTGCCATCCTGCAATGCCTTTTTTCGGAGTTTGAAGGCATGAGATTATAATCTTCAAGCGCTTTCTTAGTTCAAAAGTAAACGAACTTATTTCTTATCGAATTCCGAAATTATTGTTTTTATAATTTACCAAAAGTAATTTGTATTGAAATTGCAAAAGGCGACATCTGTTAGCCATTAAGCCAACCGAACATATTACTGTCACTTAGCTAAATTACTTTAGAGATGGTTTAGAGTCCGTTATTAAGATATTTATTGGTATATATTTAAAACACTCTGTAGGACACTTCTGCACTGTTTTTGTTATAAATAGTTTTTTTTTTGTTTAGCTCGATAACACTCCACCAGCCTCGCCAATTTATTTTTAAACCACAAATGCAACCTATCTTCTTCGCACGATTTAAAAGTTTATTCAACGGTAAATATTGTCGTTTCGTTTCACTTGTCTCGACAGCTACCTTCGTCCTCCAACCTCTTGACCTTGACCTCCAACGGCTTACAGTATTTCTCTAAAACAATAACAATTTTATTACACACTTGCTACAAGCGATTGGTTTGCACCTTACATAAATAATAATAAAAACAACTTACACAAAAGCCGGTTTCATATGATATTTGAGATATATTGCTGCATATGCCTGCATATTGATTAAAAAGTAAAACTAATAACACAAACTGGTAACTATATGTTCACCAACCAACAACAGCTAAGTAATATTATTTGAGTTATTGTAGCTAATAATAGTTATTGTAGGTAGCGGAATATTTTTTGTGAAGTAGTGATTCAGATTCTTTTAAGTCTACCGTCATCTTTTTATAATGACTCTAATATAGAAAAAATCTTAAAAGAAAGTATCATCTTTAAGTTGCAGATCGATATTTTTAGATATTTTTGTTGTAAGCATTCATAACTCACCAATAAACATTTAAAAAATATTTTTGTAAGTTATTAGATTCGAACTCGAACCACCTTGAACGCCTATCAAGGCGAAAACCGTTACGCCATTGAAACACTTACTGTAGACGTTGAAATTAATAAGTAGTACCTAACAATCATAAGCGGGCAGCAAGTGTATGAGCGTGTATCAAACTTTATTATAGAAGAAGGTCGTAACTACAACTAGTATTGCTTGGCCATAGTTTTGTGAGATTGCAACTCGACTTTTGGTCTTGACTGTATGTATAGCTAATATGTAGTTGCTTACTTACTTTTGTTTACATAAGTGTGTATATAAATTTAAAATGAATAAATCCATACTAATATTATAAATGCGAAAGTAACTCTGTCTGTCTGTCTGTCGGTCTGTCTGTCTGTCTGTCTGTCTGTCTGTCTGTCTATCTGTCTGTCTGTTACGCTTTCCCGCTTAAACCTCTCAACGGATTTTGATGAAATTTGGCACAGACAATCTTTAGACCCTGAGAAAGAACATAGGCTACCTATGTTCCCGAGGGAAATCTAAAAAGCGCGATATAACCGAACTCCACGCGGGCGAAGCCGCGGGCGGAAAGCTAGTACATTTCATAAAATAAATAAGTACATTTTGTTAAATGCGAAATCAGAGAAGTAAGTTTAAATATTGTTTAGACCAAGTAACGGATCGATCAAGCCCTCAGGCTAGGTGGAGCGATGCTGATGGATCTTCGCAGGATGGCTGATGTAGCTGGATGAAAGTTGTGAATTTAGGGGATTAAAAAAAAAGACAGTGTTTAAAGCGTCATAATTGTAGCATAATATTGCATAATAACAATGCTTACCAGAGCGAGCAGCTCAGTCCCAAACTTTATTGTCTTCTCAATAATCTCTGATTTTATAATACCCCTTTTTGCAAAGTTTGGCTTTTATATATCTTTTAAATCGTTTAATGGGTAAGTTTCGAATGTCCATGGGAAGCTTGTTGTAAAAGTGTATAACCATGAACGAGTTGCCTGCTCTGCGGAGACCAGCCTAGAGTTTTATACCGCGTACATCGAGGGACTGAAACAATTTGCCAACGGCGGCGTTTCAGTCGGACTACGATTTGAGTGTCTTCAAGGCTTGAGTGAATAAGCTCTTAATAAACTAGTGCGCTTTACCATTAACGATTGCGTCACTGCTTACCATTAGGCGGGTTTGCGGTCAAGGGCCAGTTTATAATTTATACAAAAAAGAAATAAATAGCCTTTCGCGTTGTGGAAAACTCAAAGACAATCTAAGGTCCGTATTCCAGAAGGAAACTCAAGCATTGATCTCTGTTTAAACATTACTTAAAACCAGTTTCAACTAGTCAAAAGGCTTCAAACGAGACTTAAGTAGAGCTTGAGTTTTGAGTGACGTTCTGTAATACGTACCTAAGTCTACCTTGGATTTATTTATGTAAAGTTGCCAGAAGAAATGTTGATACCCTTTCAAATCTTTGTACGAAGCGATAGCAAAGTCAGACCCAATATGGTAAAAAGAAGGTCAGAAGGCTTAAAAATATTAAAACTATTAGGTGTCACTATTAGTCCAAATTGAATGAAAGATGACACAGTTGCGTGTGTAGAGTTCGACTCCCGTACGGAACAAGTATAAATATGTACGGACAAATCACACAGATTGAGCTAGCCTCAAAGTAAGTTCGAGACTTGTATTATGGGATACTAACTCAACGATACTATATTTATAATAGATACATATATAGATAAACATACAAGACCCAGGCCAATCAGGAAAAGATCGTTTTCCATCATGACCTGGCCGGGGATCGTACCCGGGGCCTCCACGTTGCAGGCAGGCGTGTTGACCGCTACGCCACGGAAGCCGCCAACATTTAGTTAATGTTATAAGATATTTTCATCAGTGGTTATTATAATTTTCGGTTAAGTGTATTCCAAATCAGGAATCAAGCCCAAGATACAGTTAGAAAAAAAAAAAACAGTAAAAAAAATAAGAAAGCTTTCGCGAAATAAAAACTAAATCCAATATTTTAAAGCCACGCTTAACACTAAATCTATATCCCCCTGTAAATACATAATCTACCACAACTTTAATTTTACAGAAATATCAATCAATATTCGCCTTTACTGCGTTAGGATAGGAGTTTTATGAACAGCATTTTTAACTCGGTTGGAAACATAAAGTGGGCGTCAATATAATAAATTTTAAATCCATTAGTAGTAGTACACATGTTCCTCTCTGTTCCACAGTCCATTTAACTTTACGAGGTTCAAATTCGTTGAATTGCTACACGATTTCAAAATTACCCTCAGTGTTTTTATAATTGATTTTTTGAGAAAAAAAAATGACGGTAGCATTATAGAGCTTCTTTTTCAGTGCATTTAAATATTTGTTCTTTTTTTAAATTACTTTTTATATTTCACGTGTTTATTTCATTCTGTTTTGTAAATAAATATTATTTTCTCAAATATAAAAATATCTAAAGGTTTATTTTCGCTAACTTAACCCTCCATAACCCGCGTAGAAGAATTTTTACGCAAGAAAATTATTTAATAAAATAAAAATGTACTAATACACTCAACGAAATCCGTTTATCCAATAAACGCATTTATCGTTTCCACACTCAATAATTTTGTGTTTCCCGGGGGTCACTCCAATTTTGGTAATATCCACACGTCAAAACTCGATTTACGTAAAAAATGTTTTCTGTACCCCATACAAAGTCATCGGAGTGTGTTCGGTATTAACGACATTCCATAACCCCTTTCTACTGCGGGTAGTATTTTACCCTTAACTGGCAAGTGGAGGGTAAAACATACCCCTATTTCTGAATATTGTGTTTTCTGTAGGCATGTGATTTTGATTACTGAAAGGCAAAATAATTTGCCACTAATTATACATATGTGGAGTTGTAAACTATATATATGTTTATTATAATAGAAGATATAATATTATATCTAAGTACTACCTATAATAATATTATTTGAATAGTTCATTTTCAAAAAAAAAAAAATAGCCAGTGGCTGTAAAATGCTAAAAAAAAGTTATTGTTTTATGACACCGACAGGAACGTTCCTTTGGCTCGCGCATGCTTTTTTGACGAGATGGTAACATTTTATACTTTCTTCGGTCTAGCCTTCATTAACCGTAAGTGTAACACCATATGTAATGGGCGATAAGACACTCCATTATATAAAAAAAAAACCTAATGATATCAAACACCTCTTCAATAAGCAGCTGATACAAAACCAATAAAAAAATTGAAGTTACCCCTTTTTTGTAACATTGAATATCCATAAATCTTTTTTGCCAATTGTCACATTCATGATAAATAGTTTTCTTCTTTCTTTGTCAAAAAGATTGTTTGTGGCGAAATTATGGTTGGGTTAATTTCTAATATGCCTTTTCAAATACATCATTAATAAAACTAATGTCTCCACCCTTTCGATTTGTTTGGGATAAATAGATATTTCTTTTAAATCTATTCCAGAGTTTGATTGTCATTATTATAAGACATAAGTTATAGGGTTGTGGAACCGTTTATGAAAACGTTTTATTATGCTGTCAAATAAGCTAATGATACTCGATTATTTTCGGTACATACTATCCAGGTGGGATTAATCACAGAAGATCCCGGAGAAATACGAGGATGAGACTTACATAGAAGCACGCATATACTCAGCAGTGGATGGAACAGGGTCGGCAATGATGATTGATGACCAGATACTTTTGCTGAAATTCGTAGATTAGGTAAATCTTTTATTTTTATTATTAAAATAATTTGTTCATTAAAACCTACTAAAACAGCTATAAATGTATGTTGTTTTTTGTGCCATTTTTAGATGTATTCTTAAAAATAAAGATATTTTTATTTTGAAAAAAATGGTACAAGGTACAAGTGATGCTGCTACATAGTATTAATTCAAAAACAGCCATATTTCGCCAATTACAAAGCATACAAAATTAAAATGTTTACAAATAAAAAAATAAATATTTACCTTAAATTATACAGTATGTTAACTAACAGAGGGCGTTCCCGTTAACCCGCAATAGTATAGCATATATACATGCTAAAAAAATATTTCCATTCGAAAACAAAATGTTTTAAAATTTTTTCAATATCAAAATATTCAAAAAAAATTTTAAATTGACATGTAAAAGAAACACACTGTACACGCGAACATGAAAGATGGCAACGTCGCAATTTATTTATGAATGACGAGCCGCGTATGCGGCGGCGATCTAAGATCTAATTGATTGATGTGTGTTGGGCAATGCAACGTTAGGTAGATACTATTCCGCGCTACTATTTTGATTTAAAACAGGAGGTTTCAAATTTATTTTCAATTATAATTTCTTTTTATTCGGATTATTTTATGCTTATTTTTCTATGCTGATATTTTTATTTTAATCTATTAATGATATATATTAACGAGTTTAAGGGAACGCCCTCTGTTATTTAACATACTGTATAATTCTAGTTCATCATCTGACTTAATAATATAATTCGATCAATTAATAAAATAATTCTATATCTAAAAATATATATTTTTATAATAATTCTAAATAGTTTAATTAATGTCACAGTTTCTAATATTTATTTAAATGCATTATAGTCAATCAAAATCTTTCTCTAACAAAAAAATTATAAAACTATGATATGCCTTGTCTACTAAAAAAGCACGAAGTTTTTTTTTTAACAATGACTAATTACAGTACTTCCAACAACTTGGTATTTTTTCATTATATTTATGTATATTACTAGTGCCATGCAGCAGATGCCTTTGCGAATCAGAGTTGTTCTAGCACCAGATATACACAGACTGGTATTGTCACGCCTATTCCTTGGGAATACATCAGCCATTCGTGCGAAGAGATCTGGGTTTAATTTAAGAAATACTGCCATTTCCAAAATGGACAAACATGAGAGGATTAACAATTTATATTGTTTAAAATATGGCACTCAAGTATCAGTGGTCACATCTTTTTTGGGTCTTAAATGTAGTTTCTTTTTCTGTTGAGTTGCCCCAAAGAAAACTCCGTATCGCAGATGGCATTCAACTATACCAAAGTATGAAGTAAAAGTATACATATTGAGCAAATGTAGATGTAAGTTTAGTTTCTTGCAAAGTAACTTAATGTATTGTTTCCAGCTAAATTTTTAATCTATTCTAGCCCTAGGAATTTAGTACTAAGGACCACGTTAATTTTATTATCGTTATATTTTACATTGAGATTGTACATAGCTATACATTTGTTAAACTGGAATAATTTTGTTTTATTTAAATTTATTCTTAACTTATTTTCTTCTTACCATTTTATAACTAATTTTAACGAATAATAAATGTCACTTTGGTATGTATCTACGCTTTTCTGAGGTATTGTCAAGGTACTGTCATCTGCAAATAAAGTCAAAGGTTGTTCAATCTATTTCGGTAACGCATTAATATATACTATAAATTAAGTATATTTGATAACCCATTTTTTTTTTGTCTTCTCAATATTTCTCCAATTTTCCTTATTTTGCGCCTTTTCCTGCCAATTTGTCTCGAATGCGTTTTCTACGCAAGAGTTTTATGAAAATATTGAATGAAAAAAGCCATAAATTGAACTAAAATCATTTAATGTTGACAGTAGTAGCAATAAATTTTATTTACTATTGACAGATCTATACACCCACATCTGAACGCTTGTTAGCGAAAACACATAAATATACCAATCAAACTATGAGTAGCCGCAACAAAATGGCGAGAATTTTCAAAATTTGACCCTTTGTTTCGGCCCGGAACTAATTCTATTGCATTCACACTTGAACCGGACGGAATGTCCTTAAAATACATTACCCGTGAATTCTAGGGTCATTGCGACCGGTCACACCTCGTTTTAGTGTTAACAATGACATTCTTGTTAATGCTCAGAGCTTAGAATTTAGATGTTATTTGTTTTCAATATAATATGACTATAGGTCTTTTTGATATTATTTGACTTCAAATCTGATTTCTTTTAAAAGAAAAATCAAACTTTTGCGATTTTTTTTTGCTTGATGCGAATGAATTTTTGATGACCTTTGATACTTTCCCCTCTTCTTTTTAAAATTTTACATATTGTTATTTCAAAACTGTTAACTTTTTAATTATGTCTTTTTATAAATGGTAAAAGTATATAAGAGCAGTGGTGGCCTAGTAGTATCATCCGCGACGTACAAGTTCTATATCATTGGTTCGAACCCCATCAGACGCTTTACTTTGTGTAAATTATATCATGGCCAGTGCTCTCATAAAGGTGGTAGATTACGGCCCACTCCCGCTCACCTGTGCCTGGCCTGTGTCCCAGTAGTGGCAATATTGATGGAGACATGTGCAGTGAGACGATAAAAAATAGATAGGAAACATTTTTCAAGTGCACTAAATAGTTGCTTAATATGATTCTCACCCATGCCTTATAGTATAAGCCCTAAAAATCTTTACTACAGTCATAAAATCATACAAAATATGTCACGAATCCTACTCCGCCCAGTCCACTATAGAGTCCAAAAGATTAAATCTTTACACAACATTTGTTAATTGATGTGGTCACACTTCTATTAAGACATTGTTACGATGTAAATCTGGCAACCACGTGTGGTCATTTTGACCGACACGCTCAATATTGGTAATTTAAAAGCATGTTGCATTTCGAGGGTTAGTGGATTTATGTCATTCTTGTGGTGGATATGGACATTTAAATTTTAGTATTATAGAAGTAATGGTGTATAAGCCCCGCACGATGATATTGCGATTGGCGGCCATCTTGGTGACGTAGTCGATCTCGCACCGTCGGTACCGTTCGCAAGTTCAGTCCGCGCTTACCCACTTACGCACATCAAATATTTTTGTTATCCTGTTTTATTGTTGTTCTTGAGTTTTGTTGTTTAGTTTTGTTAACTGTTACTCGTTAAAATGAGTAAGAAATTAATTAATAGTCGTGCTCGTGAAATTATAAATAAAGTGGACAATTATTTTGTTAAAGAGATAGAGGACTGTAAGTTAGTTCTTGAAAGTATAAACCGTGCTTTAAAAAGTGCTTCGGACATTTTAATACCGAAGCAACTGGTTACAGTTCTTAAAAATATTTTGCAAAATTCTATCAAAGTCACGGAGTGTGTGGCATGTGCCACAGGCGTTGCAAAAAATACTGTGACGAAATTGAGACGAGAGCATGAGTCAGCAACAGCCAGTGGCAGCAAAATGAGAACTCCTAATAAAGGAAAAAGACAAAAGAAGAAATATTTCGACGGGTTTTCCTTAACAGCTTTAAGAAATATTATAGATTCAATGCGGTGAGGAGAGAAATACCCACAATGCGCAAAATCTTGGCGGCTTCAAAAGTAGACCTTAATTATACTGGTAGTGAAACTACATTAAGAAAAATAATTAAATGTGATTTAGGCTACTAATTTAAACGATGCTACCAAAAAAGACTGGCTCTAATTGAAAGACCCCAAATTCAAGCGTGGAGGGCTAAATATTTACGACGTATGAAAGAAAATGACTCGCTTGGTAATAACAAAAGACCCGTTATTTATCTCGACGAAACGTGGATACACGCACACTACACGATAGAAAAATGTTGGCAAACAGCAACCGATAGGTGAGACGGAACGACAGCCCCGGCCGTCGATGGATAATAGTTCACGCGGGAAGTTAAAGCGGTTGTGTTGACAATGCCCTTTTAATGTTTAAAGCAGACACCAAAACGGGGGATTACTATGATCAAATGAATGCTGAGAATTTCACCAAGTGGCTTACAGAAAAATTAGTACCCAACATACCACGCAACTCCAAAATTGTGATGGACAACGCCCCTTATCACCCATCCCATCATCCCATCATCTTCATTGAATAGGCCACCAAGTATGAACAATAAAAAACAATTGATTTTTGAGTGGCTACAAGCTCACAACATCGACTTTCCCAACAACAGTACAAAACCTGAACTGTATATATTAATTAAACGGCACAGACTGCCGAAAAATTATAAAATTGTCAATTTATTAGCTGGCAATGGCCATGAAGTCGTTAGATTACCACCTTACAACTGCGACCTCAACCCCATTGAGTACATCTGGAACCTGGTAAAGATGAGGGTGTCAGAAAAGAATGTGGAGCAGTTGGAAAGTCGCATTGAAGCTCTGACGTTGGAGGCGTTGGCGTGAATAACTCCAGATGACTGGCGAAAGGAAGTCAATCATGAAACGGCTTGAAGAGGAATATTGGAATAAAGATCGAATAACTGACGAGTTATTTGTCATGAATACGGTGATGACAGTGAATCGGAAACGACAGACACAGAAAGCAGTTCTGATTCGGAAGACTATATACATTTTTTTACATATTATCCTGGTTTTATATCTATGCTGATAGATGTAGGTAGTAATTAAAACATGACTGCTACACAGTAGACTCTGGTTCAATTCCCGCTCGCAAATTAACAGAAATGTAGTTAGAAAAAAATAGTATACATGTAAGAAAGATATACGAATAAGTACCTATATTTTTCTTACGTCTACTAAAATTATTTCCTTGAAATTTTTAATAATGAAAGTTTATTTGTCAGAATATGGGTGAGTAGGTATACCTACGAAAGAATGTTAAATGCAAAATTAATATTAGGGTTAAGGGTTTATTTGTATTTTATAATTTTACAATGCAATACATACACTCTTTATAAAGAGTGTAATAAAATTATAAAATACATAATAATTATAATTTTACAATGCAATACATACACTCTTTATAAGAGTGTAATAAAATTATAAAATACAAATAAACTCTTAACCCTAATATTAATTTATACATACACTCTTTATAAAGAGTGTAATAAAATTATAAAATACAAATAAACCCTTAACCCTAATATTAATTTTGCATTTAACATTCTTTTGCTAGCTGTCCTTTTGTGTGACAGATGACGTCACAACGCTGTTATTGTGACAAGGTTCCATCGCAATATCATCGTGCGGGGCTTATATGTGACGGAACAGGAAGCACTGCATAATATAAGGATTTATCATCTTTGTGTCATTGATATGCTTTAGCTTTAATAAAACAATATGTGTGTAACTACGAATTAAAACATTTTTTTTTTATAGAAACCCGTTAATTATTCATAGGAATGGTTAACAACATATTAACAACTACTTGTATAGAAAACTGAACTAAACCGAATATTTTTTTTTTTATATGGCATATCGTAGTTGACCATTTGAGGCCGTGACTACTTAACCGGACTATCCTATAGATGCCTTAATTAAAATTAAAGCCTCCAGCCAGGGGCACTTAAGAACTAAACTAAAACTAAGGAGTGAATACGCACTAAGGGCATCCCCTGTGGGGTACGAACCTTGGCTTAGGGCGTCGCTAGAGAGGACAGCAAGGGACGGCTGGATCGAAAAGGTTGAACGAAAAAATTGCGAATCGCCTCTTTTAAATATTGAATCGTTAGGCATCGTCCTAATAGTGAATGCGCGATCCTTGTAGGTTCGCGCGAATTTTACTCGTACGGCCACGTGTTTAAAAAGGTATATTGAACTCGAATAGGTGTCCTAACGGACAATCGTCTTGTCATGCGATTGTCATTTAGGACACCTATTCGATTCGCTTTCTATTAGGACGATGTCTTCCTATTAGCAAGAAATTATTTTATTTATACCTAGGCGTCATTATAACAACATTTACTTTTTCTTTAATATCGTCGCATACACAAATGAACAAATAAATTAACTTTGTCTAAGTCTCCTCGTCACAGCGATTCTTGTGGGAGGCCTATATCAACAGTGGATGTCTTTCGGCTGAAATGATGATGATGATGTAGTAGAAAAAATTCAAGACCCGTCGCAAGGAGAGTTTCCACCCTTACGTTGTTAACACCACTACGAGCCGGGCGAAGCGTTTCGTCTCCTTCTTTATACCGCGTACATCGAGGGACTGGAACGAACTGCCAGCGGCAGTGTTTCCGTCGGACCACAATTTGAGTGTCTTCAAGGCTAGAGTGAATAGGCTCTTAATAAACTAGTGCGCTTTACCATCAACGATTGCGTCAATGCTTACCATCAGGCGGGATTGCGGTCAAGCGCTAGTTTATAAAATATATTTAAAAAAATCATATTAAATGGATTCGCAAGTTTTGGGCAAGTAAATTCCTCCAAATCGAGTAATATAGCAAACGAACTGATTGGTTCTAGACCACCCTCTGTAACAAGCCTAATTAATAGACCTTTAAAAGTAATTAAAACACGGTTTATCAATTCAAATTAACGATAAAAACTGCGTGCAGCAGCGAAAGGGTTAAAGTAATTAACATTAATTAATTAATAGTGATATCAACCCTAAAATGTAATTTTTATCTGATGTGAGTTTTAATTTTTATATCATCTACTAATCAGTTCATTAAATTGATGTCACTATGATTTTATCGGTAAAATGTTTTACATATAACGAGTATTTTTAATTGAAAGAAAGAATGAAAGAAAAAGTGTTTTTTGTGACTCGTACAGGAAGATTATAAAACCGAACTTCGTTAAACACAATTAAAGATAAAAACAATTTATATTTATAAGACTTCAAGGCTAGAGTGAATTGGCTCTTAATAAACTAGTGCGCTTTACCATCAGGCGGGATTGCGGTCAAGCGCTAGTTTATAACTTATAAAAAAAAGTCCCTAACGAGGCTCCTATCTCAGCATACTTCGACATTTAAAAAGTAAATATCAGTTTTAGTTAGTTCGCAGTTTTAGTATTGTGATAGGTTACCTGGTACGGTTTCAATACTGCAATTATTTTTTACTAGATGTGCTGCGCGGAAAATTCATCTGAACATTTCCACGGAATCGAAACTAATTGTCAAATTTCTTCTAAATCCGTTCAGTAGTTTTTGCGTAAAAGAGTAACAAGCATATGTACATCCATAAAAACTTGCACGTTTATAATATTAGTGGGATTATTTTTAGACGACTAAGGGAACTCTCACCAGGGAAGCGGGCAGCAGCGTTTCTCCTGTGGAATAACAAATTACTGCAATCCCCAACCCGCCTGTCAAGCATGGGGATTATGACAATGCCCTCTAATGGAATGAAAGCCTTGGGGGAGGCCTTTGTCCAGCAGTGGACCTTTATAGGCTGAGAAGATGAAGAATTTCAAAATAGTCTGAAAACATCGTTTTTAATGTTATGTAATAGCATAATTTACCTACTATTATAAGTTATGCTTATCCGACAATGAGGGTCAGGGAAGAGGAGCAGCAGAACAAGCACACTTCTGTGCTATGCTATTTTCCACTCCGAAGGTAAGTTTCCACAGAGCTCTGCAATCATGGCGATATTCAGTCTGAAGGACTAAATTCATGTTACGACTGTCATAATGAAAGAGTAATAGGTACATTTTTTATTCTCTGTTAATTATTTGGGACTTATACAATACTAGCTTTCCGCCTGCGGCTTCGCCCACGTGGAATTCGGATATATCTCGATTTTTAGATTTCCCTCGGGAATATCATTTTTTTTTTCAGTAAAAGGTAGCCTATGTCCTTTCTCATGGTCTAAAGATTGTCTGTGCCAAATTTCATCAAAATCGGTTGAGAGGTTTAAGCGGGATAGCGTAACAGACAGACAGACAGACAGAGTTACTTTCGCATTTAAAATATTAGTATGGATGTAAAGAAAACCCTGTCCGACCCATAAGGATAACAAAGGTTAGGTAAACATGACCAAATAAAATATGAAATTTTACATAATCATCATAGTAACAATACTAATGAATTTTCAAATCATCTTTTTTTTTCCGCGGATTAATTCCAACTTCCTCAAAATTTGGTATTTTTTAAAAAGTGACAACAGCATTTTTGACGGAATTTACCTTCTTTTGCGAAATAACATTTATTTTTTTAGGGGTTTCTTTTTTAAGTATATCCTACAAAAGGCATTAGTAGAATCAGTTCGATAACTGATTCTACTAATGCCTGCCTGGTATTGTTAGGTATCGATATACCTAACAATACCTTAACGGATCGTACAGGGTTTTCTTTACATATTGTATACATGCCAGTCTCATTCGGACTTTATAACTAATAATATTAACATTAAACGGACCTAACAGACCTTATACCGTAAAACTTGATAACATCAACTTACTTTCGGTATTCTATAGGATGCATTATGTAGAGTGTGCGAGGAAATTATATATTATGACATAATTCCGCCATCTCCGTTCTATCATCGGACGACCCATCGTACGGCGAGTCTCCACCCTTAAATTGTCGACAAAATATGATGGAACATACAAACACCCTTCCATCACCATCTATAGTTTTCTTAGATCCTCTCTTACGACCAACTCACATTTTGGTGAATCAATTTTTTTCAATAAAGATCCAAAATTATTCAACGGTATGTATCCTGATCTCAGTCTGTGAGCTGTAAATAAAATTTTCCGGCTAATAGTCTAGTATTAGTGAACCACTGTTAGTAAAAGGTACTTAAAAATAAACACAAAGGTATATTACTGGGGCTATTACTGTACGATCAACACTTTTAAAATGATTTAAGCGAATAAAATCTATACTAAAGCCATTTATAAAAAAAAAAAAACATGACTCTCTAAAGCAAATAAAGTCTATTAACGTCAATAATCGTTGTTAAAATGACTTCAACTGTAAAATATGACATCGAATTTGACACTTACATATATATATTATGACATAATTCCGCCATCTCCGTTCTATCATCGGACGACCCATCGTACGGCGAGTCTCCACCCTTAAATTGTCGACAAAATATGATGGAACATACAAACACCCTTCCATCACCATCTATAGTTTTCTTAGATCCTCTCTTACGACCAACTCACATTTTGGTGAATCAATTTTTTTCAATAAAGATCCAAAATTATTCAACGGTATGTATCCTGATCTCAGTCTGTGAGCTGTAAATAAAATTTTCCGGCTAATAGTCTAGTATTAGTGAACCACTGTTAGTAAAAGGTACTTAAAAATAAACACAAAGGTATATTACTGGGGCTATTACTGTACGATCAACACTTTTAAAATGATTTAAGCGAATAAAATCTATACTAAAGCCATTTATAAAAAAAAAAAAACATGACTCTCTAAAGCAAATAAAGTCTATTAACGTCAATAATCGTTGTTAAAATGACTTCAACTGTAAAATATGACATCGAATTTGACACTTACATACTTCGACCAATTTACCTTGATACGCGGCGAGATTGGGAAGTGCTAACATGTACCGGGAATTGATTCTCGCCTTGACAATCAGCGCCCCACAGAGTACCAAGATATACTGGATGTGTAACTGTCAAATAACAATTGACAAGAAGTTTAATGGTTTGTCAAAACAGATGATCTGTTAATGATTTTGAATTCGAAGAGAATTTGATTTTGAAGATAAATGGTGTGATGATTCTGGTTGTGACATTCTCATAGTTTAGTGATTGAGTTTTGAGAGTTTTTGTAGTGTCAAATATCACTTTTTTATTTTGTAACTAGCTTTCCGCCCGCGGCTTCGCCCACGTGGATTTCGGTTATATCGCGCTTTTTAGATGTCCCTCGGGAATATCAATTTTTTTTTTAATAAAAGGTAGCCTATGTCCTTTCTCAGGGTCTAAAGATTGTCTGTGCCAAATTTCATCAAAATTGGTCGGCGGTAACAGACAGACAGACAGAGTTACTTTCGCATTTATAATATTAGTATGGATTAGAAAGTTCTTTAGCGACGTGCACAAGTTTTGTTAGATGGACAACAAGCATAGAATTCGCGTGAGCGTGACCGACCCTTTTTTTGTTTGGGATGAGAAATCATCAAATGACCTCTTCTGCTCTGGGCGAAGTGGAAGGGCGTGCCAGACTTTTACTGACTAAAACCCACCCGTGTTTCTTCACTTGCCTTTGCGCCAGGGCCACGGTTTGGGCAGCTCGCCGCCCGGTAAGGACCAGGCCCGAGTCGAGGGCGCCTCGTGTTGTGTGCGTGCTTCAAAGAGATGTCAACACATCGAGACGAGGTCTACCAAGACCGATGCATCCTGAGTCAGGGTTCTGGGAAGACACCGTGGTCCTGGCGCACAGGCAAGTGAAGCGCGACCGACCGTTTTTCTTTTACATTTTGTGTATTCTGTGTTCTTTAATGATATCAGTTATCACTTCAGTCGATCAGTCCCACGACTGCTGTTTTTTTCCATTTGTATAGCGTAGATTTCTGGTTGGCAAATCAATAGCAATATCAAACAATTCAACTGTCTAAAACCTAATAAATATCCAGCAAAAGTCATTTAACTCGGCGGTAGACCATAACATCGGCTGCCGGCAGAAGTTACCACCCACCAGACAAGATCTTGCCGCCAAGTGATTCGTCGTGTTCCGGCATAATGTCTGGTGAAGCCGTACAGAGGAAGGATCTGAGCAGTTGTATTGCGATGTGTCGTACGATACGCCAAATGTTGTTGTGTCGGGAGATTTATCTTGAAGGGTCTCCAGATCAATCTCCCTCTCAGAACATCTTTGATCGTGTTGTTGGGTTTAACATTGCATAACTTCTCTCAAGTGCCGTCTTCCTTTCTATTTACTCGGTTTTTAAACGTTTATAAACTAGCGCGCTTTACTATCAACGATTGCATCACTGCTTACCATCAGGCGGGATTGCGGTCAAGTACTAGGTAAAAATTATAAAAAAAAAATAGGCTGAGGATGATCAGTTTTGGGCGTCAAAATTACAAGAGACAGTTTCCCAAAACTTTCGCCCCTTACCACCTTCCAGTGCTTTAACCTGGAAGAAGCAGCTCAACCAACTCCCCAGCATAATAGTCCCACGGTTGGGACTAAGTCAACCTCACTTCCAGAGAGCTTCGGTAGTTATCTACCACGTGGGCTCAGTGGGGGTTGGTAGATGTCACGTCTTCGAAGTTTTGCCTCTAAGACATGCCTTAAAACTACGCCGTTTTGAGATAAATTATGAAATTATTTACATGAACTAAAATATCTGTAAGCCTCCCTAATTAACCCACTATAAATTTAAGTAATTTATAGTGGGTTAATTAGGGAGGCTTACAGATATTTGCACTATTATTTTTAAAGATTTTAAAGATATTTTTAATCCATTTCTTTATAAATATATTCGTTAAATATATTTGGTCAACAACGAAAATAACTCAATGAAAGTTGTTGAATTGTTCTAATAAAATCTGCTCCTGATAGTGTGGTACACAGTTACCGCGCACAGATTCGAACTCACGATCCCCAATTCGTATGTGGGATCTAACAATACTGAGCTACCATGCTCTCACTTCATCCAATTAAACACATAAACGGAAAATATTTTATGTTTTTCACAATAAAAATCTTCCACCATTATTGTAGTGGAAAACGCAGTCATAAAATTTTAAGTAGTTCGGACTCAGTCGAAAATATGAAGGATACATCGTAAACGTGGGTAAATAATACAAAATACAATAAGTGCCAATATTGAAGACGGAAACGTTCGTGTTTGGTAAAGCCTGGAACACACCGGCCGAAAAAAAACTATGAACTAAGATTAGATTAGACCCGACGTACGGTGAGTTTCCACCCTTAAGTTGTTGATAACGCTACGATCTGGACGAAGCGTTTCGCCTTACACATCGAGGGACTGGAACAATTTGCCAGTGGTGGTGTTTCCGTCTGACTACAATTTAAATGGATAGAATGAAAAGGCTCTTAATAAACCAGCGCGCCTTACCATTAACGATTATATCACTGCTTACCATCAGGCGGGATTGTGAGTAGAATAATTTGCCAGTGGCAATGTTTCCATCTGACTAGAATTTAAGTGGCTAGAGTGAATAGGCTCTTAAACTAACGCGGTTTAATATCAACGATTGCATCACTGTTTACCATCAGACGGAATTGTGGTCAAGTACTAGTTTTTAATTATATATAAAAAAACATATTTCAAAAAAGGTTACAATTAGATTCAACCTTACGCTATGAATCTAGCAAGCCGATAAAAAAAGCACTAGATTGATATGCGAACACGTGATGCGGAAGTAGGTGATGCCATGCGGCGGGATAGAACAAAATCACGGGCACAAGCTAGTATAGTAAGTACTTAAGTGTTTTGAAATAATTTAATGTCAGCTCTTGATGAAGAATTTTAAAGAATTTTAGGCCATTTCAGTGCGGTACTGTAATCATCTCGCTAGGAAAACTCAACAGCTTTAATAAACTCATTGTGTCCCAGCCCTAACAACTCGTTGTCACTACTAGGCGTCATAAGGGCGCGTCCACACTCGTCGCACCGCAGCGAGTCCCGATCGTAAACATTTACGATCAACGGGGGATTAAACGCAGTGTTCGTGACGTTTGCTTTTATTAAAAAACAACTAGGTACCTATTGTTGTTAGGTGTTCTTAGAAGATAAACTTCGTGGTTAAATTTTCATTACAGTTGCATTACCAGAAAATGTTTCCTTTGTTTTAACAGCGTATTTAGGTAAAACATGGGTCGAATAAACATTTACCGCTTTATTTGTTAACTAGCTGTGCCCCGCGGTTTCACCAGCGTAAGCTTCGAACCGATAGAGCTCAGTTGATATAAAATAAGCGCCTGCTAAAATAATAGGAGCAATATGTACGTCCGCGTTTGGCCCCATCCCCTCGGTCGCAACATTTTTTGTTCCTGCTCTGCTCCTATTGGTCATAATGGGATGTTTTATAGCCTATGTCCTTTCTCAGGCTCTAGAGTATTAATGTACCAAATTTCATTACAATCGGTTCAGTAAGTTTTGGCGTGAAAGCCGGACAGACAGACAGAAATACTTTCACTGTAAATGCGAAAGTATCTCTGTCTGTCTGTCTATTAGTATGGATTTAGAGGTACAAGGATCAGGGTGAAGAGTTCACTCATCCTCCATAGAAAAGGTAGTATCCTTAAACCAGACGGGTGCTGCGTCTTGCGGGTTTTTTATATTACGTACGATGTTGGCTGGTTTCACGGTAGTGGGCCATAACATCGGCTGCTGGCAGAAGTTACCACCCACCAGACAAAGTCTTACCACCAAGCGATTCATCGTGTTCCGGCATGATGTCTGGTTAAGCCGCACTGAGGACGGGTCTGAGTAAGAGGGTCGCTAAATGTTGTTGTTCGGGAGTTTGACTGTGGAGGGTCTCCACATTAATCTCTCTCTCTGGCGCAGCATCATTAGTCATGTTGTTGGATTTAACATTGTATCACCTCACTCAACTTCTGTCTTACTTCCTATTTACTTCCTTCAGATTTTTTGAGTGAATAATAACTTAATAAACTAGCGCGCTGTACCATCAACGATTGCATCAAATCAAATCAAAAGTCATTTATTCAAATTAGGCTGAGAATCAGCACTTTTTGAACATAAATATTACATAAGACATTCCCCTCAAAACGCCCGCCCTTCGTCACTTCCTAGTGCTCTCGCTGGGAAGAAGAAGTAGCGGAACAAACTCACCAGCAGCACAACTGTCTGATCATTTAAAAAAAAAACACATGGTAGTTTACAATGCTATGTAGGTACAGTAATGAACATAAGAAAACACAACAACAATGGAATTATATTAGTCATCATATGCCAGCTAGCCACGCCAAAATACCAGCAAAGCAAAAACACAAAATAAAATATCATTAACATGGAAATGTAAATAAGTAAAAACTTATTACCTAAATAAAAGCCCCAGGTATAAAGGGAGTGACAGCTCACATATTTATGCGTTGTAAAAAAACCGAATTATATGAACTCATATAGTGTGTCAGTGAGCTAATTCTGGTGAAGGAACACAAGCATTGTCTTGAGTTAATCAGAGCGACCAGCTATTCTTATCATTTAAATAGTCATTTACAGAATAATATGCCTTTCAACAAAGCTTGGATTTGATTTGTGCTTTAAATGCATTGTAAGGCAAGTCTAGCAAAACATAGGGTATCTTATTTTAAAAAGTTATACCTAACCCAACAAAAGAGTTATGAACCTTATGAAGTCGGTGAAAAGGGGCTCGTAGTTTCTCCTTATTTCTGGTGTTAACATTATGGATCTCATTGTTTTTGGTGTATATGTGTATATTTTGCTTAATAATATGTATAAGATGTTGGCTAAGATAAATTACGAAGTAACCGTGATCACTACTTACCACCAGGCGGGACTGCGGTCAAGCAATAGCTACTACTACTCATACTTATTTAAAAAAAAATGTATTGAGTAATACCAAAATAATGTCTTCTCATACAGAAGACCTCTAGAGTCTCTCTCGGTGGTAGTCCATAATATCGGCCGCCGGCAGAAGTTACCACCCATCAGACAAAGTCTTGCCGCCAAATGATTCGTCGTGTTCCGGCATGATGTCTGGTGAAGCCGTACGGAGGACGGGTCAGAGCGATTGTCTTGCGATGTGTGCCGGGTATGATGCACCAAATGTTATTGTGTAGGGAGTTTGGTCGTGGAGGGTCTCCAGATCAGTCTCCCTCTAGCGCAGCATCGTTGTTCGTGTTGTTGGGCTTAATATTGCATCACTTCGCTCAACTCCCGTCTTCCTTCCTATTTACTCAGATTTTTTGAGTGAATAGGCTTAATAAACTAGCGCGCTTTACCATCAAGGAATGCATCACTACTTACCACCAGGCATTTAATTTTAAAAAAATCTTTATTGTTTTGACTAATACCAAAACAATGTCTTTTCATAGAGAATCCAATATTGTACAGACTCACGTACTAACCATATTTCCTCAGTATGAGAAAGCCACATAATCAAAATTCTCACATCCCGCTAATTACATTTCCTGCTTACCGGACACGGTGACCGACGTGAAATCGGATTATTGACCACAGCAGTGGTCAGTCTGCACACGGCTTTATAATAGGATAGAGATGTCCTTGCCCTGAAATGCATGATAATTGATATATTGACAGGGTTGGACGCCAAGTCCCGAGCCTTTTTTTTCAACGTTATTCACTTTTACGACGTCTTGTTTAATGTCAGCAGAATCCGCAAATTGGTAGGAGATTATTATTTCTGTAACGGATTAATAATGACTAGCTGTGCCCTGCTGTTTCGTCCGTTTTATTTTTTTTTATTCTCATAAACTAGTGCTTGACGGCGACCCCGCCTTATGGTAAGCTTAGATGCAAATTTTGATGGCAAAGCGCACTAATTTATTAAGAGCCTATTCACTATAGCATTAAACACACTTAAATTGTAATCAAACAGGAAGGCCGCTATAGGAAATTTTTTCCAACGCGGTATAAAAGACGAGGCGAATCGCTTCATCCGGATCGAAGTGGTGTCATCAATGTAAGGGTGGATTCTCGCCGTACCAATTGTTGTCCAGTAAGGTAATAAGGTTGTTCGATGATGGCGGAATTATATCATACTAGCGGCCGCCAGCGACTTCGTTCGCGTGGAGTTAGTTATGCTTCGCTCCTATTGGTCGCAGCGTAATATTATATAGATTAAAGCCTTCCTGGATTAATGGGCTATCCAACGCCAAAATAAATTTTCAAATCGGACCAGTAGTCGCTCAGATTAGCGCGTTCAACATACAAACTCTTTAGCTTTATATATTAGTATAGATGGGTCATACACAAAACGGGTTATAAAAATATACGAAATAAAAAGTCGATGTTTTTTTTTCAAATCAGTCTCATTTATTAGGTCACCATACAAGTAATTAGAAATTAATCAAAAACCAGATCGTTATTCAAATTTCAGCAAGTTATTATACTTTAATTTTTTCTTACGTCCACAGAAAAGACCCCTTTCCACAGAAGAGAGGGTTAATCACTCTCATATTGATATTTAGTTGCCATTTATACTCGTAATAATGACAAAAGTTATCTAGCCAATTATAGGAACTTTGAAAAATACAAACAAAAAATAATTGATCAATGAAATGTAATTTTTCAAGGATGCATATATTGAAATTAAACTTAATATTTTTATTATTTTTCATATTAGCCTCTTAGATTGATCAATTAACAAAAAAAAGTTTTCAAAAAATGTTTTCATCACTATCATCATTTTCAAAGTACGAAGGTCGTACTTTAGGTTTTTTTGGTGGTGTAACAGAGTCATTATAATAGTTATTGTCATAGAGATCCTCTTTCGCGGAGTACACGGTTGACTAGTTACATTGTTTAAAAGTTCTGGAGAAGGTGTAAAGATTATGGGCGAAGGAGTTCTTGGTCCAGTTATCGTTGAGATAGATGCTGTTCTATGAGAAGATGGCGATGAAGATGAAGACGAAGATGAAGAACCTACTGTTGAATCTTCTACAGGATCTGAGACACATTCAATATTAATTTGTCCTATTTCATAATGAGGACAACAAACATGAGTGGCGCATGAAACACAGCTTAATCTCCTGGCGTGCAGTAAATTAGGTTCAGTAGCGTTCCATACAACTTGGTGGATTTAAAAGGTACCTTTAAATGGACGACATTTACTTACATCCGCTATTCTCTGTATTTCAGGAACATGGGTATCATCGACAGGAACAATTTCGATACCTTTACAACTGTCCCTTAAATAACTGACAAAACTGGTAATATTTATAATATCTCTTCCATGGGCAACAATATTGTCACACGTCCGTTTCACACAGCCACCAACACCATCAGGTGCCCCCTTACCGTGACCAGTTTCACTAAAATGCCACACGATCCTCTCTGCATTGGAGATTTTACTCACATAGTTTACAATTAAATGGAACATAGTCTTGTTCCGATATTGCGTTGTAGGTCCATCGCTTAGAATATGTAATTCCTTCAAATGTGGAGACAAAATTTTAATTTTTTCAATTATAGGTGTTAGATGTGCGCAAATAAGAACGGGGTCGTGTCTTAAATTTTCGGATACCAGACAGAAAGATGTAGTTTTTACTATGTTTTGTGGCGGTTCTGAATTAGCAGAATAGTAGACGCACGTGTGTAATGAAAGCTGCGATTTCGATCCTCCGAAATGGGCCGATTGAATTTCAGATCCGTACTTGCAAGAATAGTTTTCTGAAAAGTCTATATGTAATAATCCCTCAGATGGCGAAAGACTTTGTTTTATGAATTTTATGGCGTTAAACTGATTAATAATATTGGCAAGATGTTGCATGAATATAGGTAGGTTTTTATTTAAAATATTAACAAGCAATTGATGCGACGTCTTTACACTTTCTTTCACAGTTTTCTTACAAATCTTCTCATTGCCTTTAATTATTACAGTACAATTCTTAGGAACCCATCTTTGGTAAATTATTGTATCATTGCCATTTAACAAAGTGTACTTTGGAACTCTTTCAGAACATTGTGAACATTTCCGTTCCAAGCAAGGAACACTGAAAGCATTATTACAGCAAAGAGATTTAGCTAAATCGGTGGCCGAATTATGATTTAATATCTTATTTTGGTGTAAGGCTTGCACAATATAATCATTATTCGTATGAACGGCACACAGGCAAGTATTTCTTGACGCGGCTTTAGGGAACATTACCCAGAATGGACGATGTCGGCGGAATGTTTCGTATGAGACATTCAAACCAGTCGTACTGTTAAATTTTTTATGTAGGTTTAGAAGTGTATCATTTAGAAGACGTATTTGCTTTTTAACTTTTCTGCGCGTGATCGTTTCCTTTTTACCAGCTGTTAGTCTACTATTTTCATCATTGATTAAAAATTCTTTTATCCTTTTTTTCAGGCCAATATTTATAATAATCTCCTGTCTTTTACTTTTTTTAAAACTTATTATTCTCATTCTATATTTAGCAAGCTTTCGTTCTAAAATATTTAATCTATCCATTAAAAATTGATTATGTGCTTTCAATATCCGGCGATTTCGTAATCGTATTGCTCTACCCACCTCTAGACGTGAGTGTGACGAGCGAGAAAAACTGGGAGAAGGAAGCGGTGTATTTACGCGTACCATTTCTTCCGTTTGTTTTCTTAGTCGATCTCTTTCACGTCTAAGCTTGGCTTTTTCACGCCACATTTTTCGCATCTGTTGCTGCTGTCTCGGTGTAAAATCTTTAATTGTCTTCAATAACCCATTTTGTTTCCTTAGATGATATCTTCCGCGTTCTTTTCTTCGTCTTTCTTCTATGGCAGTAGCATCTAATTTAGCTCTAGATCTTCGCATGCTGAGTTTTTTCTGTTCACGACGACGTATTATCTTCTCTTTGTCAGTTAATTGGGTTCTGGACCTACTGGATCGAGGCATTGTACCTGAAACGAACCCAATCATGCTAAGTACCCCACATTTTGCAAAAAAAAGTCAAGCTCCTTTTTTGAGTACCAATACCAATAATGCAATATTTAAATCAAGCTATCTCAGCCTGCCCGTTTGTTTGACGGACATTGTAGCTTTGGTAGCATAGAAAACCGTTAAAATGTTATTTTTTGTGGACGTGCATCTTTCCTGTGGACATTTATGTTCACAGGAAAGATGTCCACAGGAGAGATATTTCAAACTAAAATCAAAGCAGCCATTTTATTTTTAAGGTTATAAAAACAACAAAAGAAACTTTGAAAATACTCCTGAAAAGGCACATCGGCGCAATATTTACTAAAATATAAAATAATAACTTACCAAATTATAACCCAAGCAGGAAAGACGCACTGAACTTTGACAAAAACACTTAATTTAATTTTAAAACTTCGTAAATTAGAAAAAGACACGTAGCTGTACTGAAAAGGACTCCAACAAATGGCGGCTATCCAGTGTTGTCAATTTAAAAAATATTCGTTACATGGTAGCGATATTATAAATTAAATTATGGTTGATTTTTAGGTCCACCAAAAAGACTTAAATACCTATAACAGCATGTTTATTGGAAATAAAAAAAAATATTTTTGTGCAATTATTAACAACTTTCTAATAATAATAATATTCATTATATATTACGTAAATGCGATAATGACGTTTTGATAAACATGTACAAAATAAATAACGGCATCTATCCAAACACTCCTACCCCGAATCTGAACAGTCCACACGAAGAGACTTTTGACACATTTTGATTTTGTTTTTTAATGAAGAAATATCATTTCACAGCTGGAAATATTATGAGTAAACAGAAAAGTAACAATGATTTAACTAAAAAATAAACGTCTTCAGTTACTGTTGTAAATGTTTAAGTTATTTCATCCGAACGCCCATATGTGTATGACCCAGATATACTAGCTGACCCGGCGAACTTCGTTCCACCTTATAGGCAATATCACATGACTACTTTTTAAATTAGGATAATTTTAAATAAATAAATATTATTATTCAACGATTCTTTATTTGGGAGCACAATCCTGGCGGTTCTCCGGAAATCTTTATTGTGCTACAATACTCGCAAACAACATCCATTAGCCCAATGCGAACGCCATTGCGCTATATTATATACGTATTAAAACGCTGCCCCATTCAAATCAGTATTTAATGAATTTCTTCTTGTGCTTCGTAAATTATCTAGCGCTTGATCTCTGAGGTTTGCTCGACGATTTCGCATTGCCAACCGAGCCGTTTCACGGGCTGCCTCCTTTTGCTCTGGTGAGTGAGAAGCACGAAGTCGAGCCATACTAAGGCTACGCTCGTCAAGTGCAATTTCTTGCTCTTCTTCAGTTCTTTTTTTTTTTGTTTTGGATGGGAAATCATCAAATGACCTCTCCCGCTCTGGGCGGAGCGGAAGGGCGTGTCAGACTTTTATTGACTAAAATCCACCCGTGTTCCTTCGCTTGCCTATGCAACGACCAGTGCCATGGTTTCTTTTTTAACCAACCCGCAACCCTGTGGACCAGTCCTCGTGGACCCCGTCAAGGTGTGCTGACATCTCTTTGAGGCGCGTGTGAAACACAACGCGCCGTCAACCCGGGCCTGGTTCTTACCAGGAGGCTAGCTACCTATCGCTCGCTCCCGGAAGCCCGCGCCTACGGTGGTCGGAAGTCCGATGTTGGCTCCTGACCAGGGCGCTTCCTGCGGCGGTTTGAGGCGTGAGGGTAGTGGGATTTCCGCTCCATCACGCGCTCCACCTCCTCCTTTGCCAGCATCACTGCTTCACAGAAGGAGGTGAAAGCTTGCCATGCACTCTTGCTCCGGACTATGGCCCGGACCAGGGACGGACGCGAGAGATCGCAGCCGATCGCCACCACGAGGACACGGCTGGGCTTTACCCAAGCCGGGCAGACCTCCACCATTTGCTCCACCGTGTCCTCAGGGCGATGCACACAGTGGTCACCCTGGCGTTTCCTCCCGCCTTATACGGAACAGGAACCTCCCGAAACAGCCGTGTCCGGTAAGGACCAACGTCAGTCGGAAGGTGAGGACGCCGTGGCGCCTCTCTAGCTACTCCTCAAAGAGAGGATTTTGATGTTTGTGGCGTGCTCAGTGCTGGATTGCGACAATCACATTTTCCATGTCTCTGTCTGCTGTACTGCGATTTTTCGCGGCAACGGAGTTGTGCCTCCTCTCGTTACTCCCACATGTGGGCGAGGGATAGTGTTTCTCCACAATTTAATGGATGTTATTATACATATAAAAGTTTCTTTTTAATTACTCTATCTATTAAAAAAAACCTCATCAAAATCTGTTTCGCAGTTTTAAAGATTTAATCATACAAAAGGACATAGGGAAAGAGAAAGTAACTTTGTTTTGTAGTATGTAGTGAAATGATAAATGGCACAGCAATACAATATTAGAAATTTTGAAGTTGAAGTTTGCTTTGGGGCTTTTATTAAAAAAATTAAAACAGCAGAGAGTATTTATATTCCTTGCTTTAAATGAATGCATCAACATTCAACCAGTAAGACTTTTTTTAATATGCTGAGTAGTGCAGCAGTGTGTTTGTACCATTTTTTAGCAAATGAACCGCTAACTTATATTTTGACTGAGTTGTTTTGTTATTCCATGTCAGTTGCGTTTGTTATACCATGTCTTATGTCACGTCACACGGGAACGACGGGAACAACGGGAACGGGATAAAAAGTATCCTATGTGATAATGTGATATGTTCTTCTCCCAGTTCTTCTCTACCTCCCTAACAATTTTGAGCCATACTGGTTAAGCGGTTCTTGAGTTATAAATAGAGTAACTAACACGACTTTCATTTATATACATAGACTTCATTCAAATCGGACCAGCCTAGGAGGAATTCAGTGACGTACACACGTACAGCACAGATTTAGGATGGAAAGAAGAAACCCATGGAAAGCATTGTCATCTACATTTGTAACAAAGATATCATACCTCTCTCTACCCCTAGAGCTCTTGTTTCTGTCTCTTTAAGTAAAATAAAAAATCTTAAATAATTATTTATTTCTATTTATTTTTTTCTCTTTTAGTTCATAAGTACAAATTTATTTAAATAAAAAAAAAATATCTTTTTTATTTTTTCGCCTTTTAATTCTTATATACAATTATATTTTTAAGTAACTAAAAAAATTAAAAAAACTATAAACTTGTCTAAAAACAAAAAAAAAACTTGTGATTGACCGGGTTTGAACCGAGGAACACCAGCCATCGCGAGTAGACCATACCAATATCGACTACGCTACAGCCGCTATGTCAAGCCGCGCGAAATTAGCGCCCATATTATGCGTGAAATATTGCGAAAGAGAAAACTCGAAATTATGCGCTTCCCCAGACATAAGACTGAGCTAGATCGATTTTTCGTCCCCGAAAACCACCACATATTAATTTTCAGCGAAATCGTTAGGGCCGTTTCCGAGATCACATGCTTCTTCAAGCGATTAGCACCATCTGCCGGGTTGATTTGTGAATCTAAACGATCCAGGTCGCCACTCAAACGCATACAGAAAAAATCATTAAAATCGGTCAAGCCGTTTAGGAGGAGTTCAATGACATACACACGTACAGCAGAATTATATATATAAAGATAGATAATTCCCGCGCACACTCTCCAAAATGTATTGTAGAGATATGAGGAGCGGCGTGTAAAGCTCACTCATCCTCCATAGAAAAGGAAGGATCCTCCGACCAGACTGGGATTGTCTGGCGGGCCACTTGCCCCCCGGTTGATGTCGCGAGCTTGTATGCGTGCTAGTTGCACAGAAAACTCTGTTTACGAGCTGCAGGATTCGCGTGACGTCACTATGACGCGTTGTTCGCATGTCACATTGTAGGCACCGCTACAGTATCCTATAGAACACCGAAAGGCTGGCTACTTTACTAGATTCTTGCCTGTTCTTTTCGATAGAAAATGTCTACTATGCATTAGAATGGGAAACTAGCAATTTTGTTTTCTCGCAATGAAATGAAATCGTTTATTAAGCAAGTACGATCACTGATCACTTTTACACGTCATATGCTTTTGGTTTTATTTTTTTTAAACTAGTTGAAGCCGGCTTTTCCTAACTGAGTACCTCTGAGAAGAAATAGCCGAAACAAACTCAGGGATCATCGTCTTTTTTCAAGTCCAGACATTAAAAATGAAAGTGTTTACAATACTTTACGTTATAATCTATACTAATATATAAAGCTGAAGAGTTTGTTTGTTTGTTTGTGCGCGCTAATCTCAGAAACTACGGGTCCGATTTGAAAAATTCTTTTTGCGTCGGATAGCCCATTAATCCAGGAAGGCTTTAGGCTATATAACATCACGCTGTGACCAATAGGAGCGGAACATAACTAAACCACGCGAACGAAGTCGCTGGCGGCCGCTGGTTAAACATATTACTTAATAACAATGCTTAACAGAGCGAGCAGCTCAGTCCCAAGCTTTACTTAATGGTGTAAAAATCCTATTATAGGTACCTCCATTGCACCGCAAATCGACAGTGGTGCTGCTTTCATTAATCACCAACTAATAAGTAAACAAATTTAGTTCAACGTGAATTAAACTAAATCACTATACACAGTATTGTAGAAAGTCATGTTTTTTTTTTTCTTGAACAGACAGCTGTGCTGCTGGGGAGTTTGTTCCGCCACTTCTTCTTTCCAACGCAAGCACTAGGAAGTGTCGATGGGTGGGCGTTTGGGGGACCGTCTTACGAATATTGACGTTCAAAAAGTGCTGATTCTCAGCCTAATTTGAATAAATGACTTTTGATTTTGAATGAACCTTTGTCTTTATACGTCATTAAGAAAAGATCAAAAAATGAAATATTAGTTTAGTTCTGTCAAATTAAGATACTCCATAGATAGTTTAGACGGGATTTTTGACGGGAACTTTTAAAGTGTCGTTTACTAAATAAAAGTGCGTGATTTATTTAGTAAATAGTGCATTCAGTAAATAATGCATAAAGAACATTGAAATATCGCTGCATAGTGGCCACATAATGGTTTAGCATCAAATCTCCTCTTAGTCGGCGCACGCAGCCGTTTTTTCAACTGTCATTGGTGATATCCGCCATTATTGTGAAATAATTTTTTAAAGAATTTCTATAATTCGTTACACGTGTTATTGGCAAAATTGTGGTATCTAACCACAAAGGCCATTGAAGTGTTGAAGTAGTATTCACTCTAAAGAAAAGAAGAAAGAAAGAAAGAAGATAGTTTAGACGTGATTAAAAACATGGGGACTAAAAATATGTCAATTTAAAACAGGCGCGGACTAATGTATCAGGTCTAAACTAATGTTTTTCTTTCGTCCTCTTTTTATGAAAAAGAAAGAATATAGGTACTAAACTAAAAGTTAGTTTAGTTTGTAAACAAGAGAATCCGGTACAAAATGGTAGTTTCTCCCACGTTTATTAACTTCATAAGTATGTCCGAATCTCGCACAAATGTCCACTGGTCAGTTCCGACGTCAAAGGGTTGTTAACACAAATCCGATTTTTCGGTTCATTTGATCAGATTACGGTAATATTATATGTTTATCGTGGGAAGTGGTGTCCTGTTCATTCAACAACTAGTTTTTTTCCTATAGCCCGCGTGGTGATCTGAAATTATCCCTTAGAAACATATTAAAGGATACAAAAGTGTAGGTACATATTATGAGTTATACGGGCATAATAAACTATCTATGTGCAAAATTTCAATCCAAATCCGGACACACATAATACTCATTAGTAAAATGTTATCATGATTCATGAAAACCTAGTATTTTTTGTTAGAACCCAGAAATTAAGACCACACTTTCTCAATCATGACTTTATTTTCATACAGCGCTGTCTGGCACCCTAAAGCTTGAGATTAGTTATTTATGCCACTGTCAATCAATGATAGCTATTGTAATATGACTGATAGTTTGTGCCACGGAGCGAAGCTGAGTGGCACAATAGATCAGCACGAATATTGTAAGACTCAGAGTGGGTTGGTTGATGTTAACCGTTTTAGAGGTTTTGGTTCTATGACATGCCGGTTTCCTCACGATGTGACCAACCACTGTTTCAATCAGAAATGAGGAGATCCGCAGAAGAACAAGAGTAACCGACATAACCCGAAGAATTGCAACATTTAAGTAGCAGTGGATCGGTACATCTTTTTTTTTTAATAATTATAAACTAGTGCTTGACTGCAATCCCGCCTGATGGTAAGCAGTGATGCAATCGTTGATAGTAAAGCGCACTAGTTTATTAAGCCTATTCACTTAAAAAGCTAAGGAATAGGAAGGATGACGGCAGTTGAGCGAGGTGATGCAATGTTAAACCCAAGACCAACACGGCCAAACGATGCTGCGCTAGAGGGAGATTGATCTGGAGACTCTCCACGACCAAACTCCCGACACAACAACATTTGACGCATCGTACCCGCCACACATCGCAACACAGCTCCTCAGACCCGTCCTCCGTACGGCTTCACCAGACATCATGCCGGAACACGACGAATCGCTTGGCGGCAAGACTTTGTCTGGTGGGTGGTAACTTCTGCCGGCAGCCGAGGTTATGGCCTACCACATTGCCCGTAAGACCGATGCCCGATGGGGCCGACGGGTTCTCGAGTGGCGACCATGCACCGGAAGACGCAGCGTGAGTAGGCTCCCGACAAAGTGGACCGACGACCTGGTGAAGCTCGCGAAATACCACTGGATGCGGGAGGCTCAGGACCGGTCTTCGTGGAGATCCTTGGGGGAGGGCTTTGTCCAGCATTGGACGTTTCTCAGCTGAAATGATGATGAATGATGATGATGAACCACTGTTCTTCCGGACCACCACTGCTTTGGTACCTACTCTGCCACGGTTATGGTATAAAAGTTTTGTAAACATAAAACTTTTTAACTCCTAAAATGGCGAGGATACCGTCGTCAGCACTTTCTCAAAATATTTTCATTATCATAATTTATAATTTTATCCCCTCATGCTCCATTACATTGGAGTGTTTATTTCCTCGGTAGGAACGCGTCTCCTAAATAATTGTGAGATAACAGAAGCCGGTATCGCTAACAGTTACGCTGGCGATAAAAGCATAAGGTGGAAACTGTGGGAGCGTTGGAATAGTGTGGATCGGCGGGAACAAAGGAATTGAATTCTGTAATATAATGACGAAAAGTCGTGGTGGCTTAGTAGTTAAAACACCAGCTTTTCAGGTATGAGTGTGCGGGTTCGTTTCCAACTCAGGCAAGTACCAACATAACTTTTCTTTAAGTTACGAAGTACTTTCTAAGTATATCTTGGGACACCAATGACTGATTATAAGGTGAAGAAAAACATCTTGAGAAAACGTGGACTTTAAGTCTAAAATCGCCAACCCGCATTGTGCAAGCGTGGTGATTACGCTCAATCCTTCTCTGTATGAGAGGAGACGTGTGCCCAACAGTGGGACGACAAAAAGGTTCATGACGATAAATGATGAAAACATTGGTTTATCCTACCACACATAGCGTTGTTTAAATAAAGTAAAAAACGTTTGCCGTCATGTTTACCGCAAAGGTAAAAAAAGGTCCGAGGGACTCCACTGTTTCATGTTAGGGTTTAAGTTATAATTTTTGTCTCTATAGGTATATTCCCAATCAACCGTAAGCCTTCATGCATTAGTGATAAAATTTAAAATCTAACAAAGAAATCTGACAGATTGTAGTAGCCTGATGTGCTGTTGTCTGTACCATTTTAAATTATTATATACTAGCCTTCCGCCCGCGGCTTCGCCAGCATGGAGTTCGATTATATCGCGTTTTTTAGATTTCCCTCGGGAACATCATATTTTTCCGGGATAAAAGGTAGCCTATGTTCTTTCTCGGGGTCTAAAGATTGTCTGTTCCAAATTTCATCAAAATCGGTTGAGAGGTTTAAGCGGGAAAGCGTAACAGACAGACAGAGTTACTTTCGCATTTATAATATTAGTATGGATAAATGGCTAAGAGATAGACGTGCCTATTTTATTTTCTTAATGATATTATCCTGTAATTAGTTCCATACTCCTTCCGTGTGTTTTTTTAATGTTTGTAAATATTATATCGCGATGTGTATGGTAATTATAATACATATACAACGTTATTTTTTGTTTATGCAAAACCTGAATATATTTATGTAGTTTGTTCAGAATAAGCAACAAATACGATTGCACTCCGCTCGCCCGCCTGAGTTGAGCGTGGACCATATTTTTGTTGGGACAGCCAAGTAGGATAACAAGCTCATAACTTCAGGTTTTTCATGATATCATTTTGACATTTTGTGGCTTTCACTCACAATATTCAGTGAATTTCCTCAATGAACCAAAAGACAAAATAAAGATTATGATAGAATAAATACATCAACCACACAAAATAATCTCAATAAATAATCCGCCTACACTCTTTTTTTTTGATAAAAAAAAAAAAAAACATAAAGGCACATCCACACTAAACCAACCAACTTCTAAAAGGAAAGCTCCCGTCGAAACTAAGAAAATATTAGATAGAGATTAGGCCATATACTTTTATTGAGTTTTTCACTATATTTATTTAACGTTCCTTCCGATTGTGGCAAGGAGAAGTAAAGGAACGTATCTACCACTTGAGAATAAATCTTTTTGTTTGTTAACACATTTTTTTTCCGTACAAAATGTATTGGGGGAGTTTTTTTTAGGGTACCGTAGTTACACAAAGAGTACCAACGGTCTGCGCTGTCTATACGCATGGCTGGGCTGATAGGGCTGTATCTTTTGATCCGTAATAAGTAGACACTTGAAATTTTCAGAATGTCTACTTCTAAGGACACCGTCATCATCATCAGCCCATAGCAGTCCACTGCTGGATATGGACCTCTCCTATTGCTCAATATTCAACTCGATTTGATGTAATGAGGACGCGATAGCAAAAAATTGACTACTAGAATTTATTAACTGCAAGTTTTCTTAAAATTGATAAATATGTAAAGTTAAAATTAAATTCAGCTCCGATACAAGAACGTCGTTTTTAGAAACCCCCCCCGCATTCTGACACTTCCTTCCAGCCAATACTGCACCCTCCGTCTACTCCTTGACATGCAATCTTCGTAGTATCACCATAAAACATGACATAGGAGTTATAAGAATTCTTGACTTTTTTTTTGGTTAGGTGAGTCTAGTTTAACTAAAGCCGACTCTTTTTAAAATGCAAATACCTTCATGTTTCTGTTCTGTCTGTCTAAAAGTACCTATTTAATAATTGAGTGTACGGCTATATTTGAAATAAATGATTTGGCTTGAGTTTGGGTCGGTATTACGAGTGTTAGCTCATCTAAGCTACCTGAAACTGTCATATTGTTGCAATCAATCTCCAAAGCCTGCAGCACAGGCGCAGAGTAGCCAGCCTTTCCATATTCTTTCTATAGGATGCATTTTTAAGATTTGATGACTTAATTTCTCCACCAGCGTTCTATCATCGGACGACCTGTCGTACAGCGAGTCCACCTTTACGTTGTTCAAACCACTACGATCCGGACGAAGCGTTTCACCACCTAAATCGAATGACTGGAATAATTTATTAACGTCTCCACCATCAACGATTACATCACTGCTTACCATCAGGATGTCCTGTCGTGGCAAAGCACTATTTACAAAATGAGCGACAGCTATTTGCGTGGATGTGACGCATGCCCCTCAACAATTTTTATGTGTTTTTTTTTAACTTTAACGACATGTTTACCGGAAATAAAGGTTTTTTCTTCCTTTAATAACATTTAAAAAATCTACCTTGAACCTGATGCCAGCCTGAAGCCAAATAAATAAATTTGGAGCTTCATATAATTATGCTAGAGTGTACATGAACGGTGGTACGGAACCCTTTGTAGAAGTACCACTCGTTGGTGTTTTTTTTTTTGTAAATAGAGAGGCTCTTGGTGATAACGTTAGGCTTAATTTATCGTGGAATTTGTGGAGGATTGTATTTTTCCAAGTGCTTTGTCATATTATTTTGATGTACTTATAGTTTCTTTGTGTTAGTTTAGCGAGTTTGAGTTGAATTGCTTACGTTTTGTTCAATGATTTTTTTCGTGAATTGTTTTAGTTATTTTTGGAACAAATTTCTTGAGTTGTTTCTTAGAAAGTAGCTGCGTCCCGCGGTTTCACTCGTGTAGGGTTTGATATGTTTTTTTTATATGCTCCGCTCCTATTAGTTGCAGCATGATGTTATACAGAGTGGTGCTGACAATACGACAATAAATGAAAACACAGACCATGCTGGTTCATAGGAATAATACTGAACCATAGAAAACAACCTAGTATCAAAAATAAAAAAATGAAAATTTCAAACAAACTAAATGGCATAAAATTGCAAACGAAATAGAACATCATTTAAAATATTGGTTCACTGACCTCCGATCAGCGGGCGACAGAGCGTTCCTGTATCGACTTGCTTTTTCGCGCCAATATTATTAAAGTTTAGTACCGCTGGATACGGCGGTCATTAACCTGTAAGCGCTTCCTTATCAACATGTACATCATGTAGAAAATGTGAAAAATGAAAAATAATTTTCTGTGACTAAACTAATGGACATATTTATATGATTTTTTATGGGCAGACTGAGAATATGTTGAGGTACACGATGTTTAATTTATTGTCGTATTGTCAGCACCACTCTGTATAACCTAAAGCCTTTCTGGATTAATGGGCTGTCCAACGCAAAAATAATTTGAAATCAGAGCAGTAGTTCCTGAGATTAGCGCGTTCGAATCTGAATCCAGGTGAATGAAAGCATTTCAAATAAAAAGGTTTAAAACACAGGTCCAGGACGTAAAGGACGTCAGAAAAAGACATAAGTATCCATATGAAAAAAGTGTTCGATAGCTCGAGTTCTTTTTTATCTGACCAATAGCTTTAGAGATTAGCGCATTAAAACAAACAAACAAATTCTTCAGCTTTATAGATTAGTATAGATTAAGGTCCCACTGCTGGGCACAGGCATCTCTACTCTTCTTCCACCTTTCTCTATCCAGATATGCCAAGAACCAATCTTTTTCAGAAGAGTCCAGCTTATCCTACTAGATGTACTCAAACACGAAAACTTATAAATAATATTGGCCTGGCGTCAGTGCTAGAGTCAAAGACAATACACTTATTTTATACGTACATTAATTAATTTATCTATCAATCATGAATATTTGCACTGGTCTCGTCGTACCTCGGAAAGCACGTTAAGCCGTTGGTCCCGGTTGCCATACGAACATCTAATGGCAGTCGTTACGGGTTGTTGGAGCCTTCAAAAGTCTAACAATTGGTCTAACTGCAATGCTTCGATATCGCCTTAGGGTTGTGGAGGTCAGAGGGCAGTCGCTTCTCGGAAAATATCGAAGTTTAGCCAAAATCAGCAGTTGGACTTGTAAAACGGACCCCAGAGTACAAAGCTGAAAAAGCTTCGGATGCGACTAGGATTAACGCTGAGATGATGATGATAATTCTGAGCGATAGCTGTTTTGCGTGGATGTGACGCATGTTCCCTCAACTATTTTCACTAAACTGTTTTTGTTAACTTTTACGTCATGTTTAAGCCAAAAAATAGTTATTTTTTTCTTTCTTTCATATCTAACTTCATTAAAACCATTTTTATTTTTATTGAAATCACCACGTATAGACAAATACAAACCAAAAATACTTTACCCAATTTACTTTCCCATAATTTTGAACATCATGGTCATCATCATCAGCATCACAGCGTTAATCCCAGTCGCATCCGAAGCCTTTTCAGCTTTGGAGTCTGGGGTCCGCTTTACTAGCCCAACTGCTGATATGGCTAAACTTCGACATTTTCCGTGAAGTGACTGCCGCCTGACCTCCACAACCCGAAGGCGACATCGAAGCATTGCAGCTAGACCAATTGTTGTACTTTTGAGGGCTCCAACAACCCGTAACGACTGCCATTAGATGTTCGTATGGCAACCGGGACCAACGGCTTAACGTGCTTTCCGAGGCACGACCAGACCAGTGCAAATATTCATATTCATGCATACAAATACTTGTACTGTGCGGGGATCGAACCCGCGCCACCTTGCGCAGCGGCTGCGTCACTACCGCTACGCCACGGAGCCTGTCAACCTATAATTTTGAACACCAATCAACTCACTTCCCGAGCACTCCGCCGAAATTTCCATTAAAAAAATTACAAATACGCAACAATGGAAATAATAACAATATCTTCACCGGAAGCCGTCCGGCCGCAGTGATCTTGCAGCGTCGTAAAAATTTACGATAACGTTGCACGCGCGTGTAATGTCACCGCGTCCCTCGAATGATGGCGGATCATGTTTATGATGTCCGAATATTTATTGGGAAACGCCCTTCAGTGAGATTTGCGATGTCGTGTTGTTGATATTGATGAAATTGCGAATAAAGCTCTCACGGCCGAATTTTCGAACGCCGTCAGTTGCGACTGGTCTTAACTGGGCCAGTGCTTTTTAAACGTAATTTTTGTTTTGAATTATTTCCGCACTGGTTTTTTAACAAATGAAGACATTTTCTTGAGGGTTCTTGTCCGTTCGTCTTTAAAGCGATATTCATTTTGGAATAGGCAACTAGCTTCAACTTTACGACTACCTGAGCCGTGAGCGTCTATTTGACAGTTAAAAAGTGCTGAAGCATAATTGGTTGAGTTTTGATTTTTTTTAAATGGCTTTGTTGACATGTCACCTTAATTATATTATTGTTTTTTTTATTATTATTTTGTACGACATATAAATTGGTAAAGCATAGTGCACATGTCTGTTGATAACTAATCTATAAAGCTGAAGGGTTTGTTTGTTTGAACGCGCTAATCTCAGGAACCACGGGTCCGATTTGAAAAATTATTTTTGCGTTCGATAGCCTGTTAGTCCAGGAAGGCTTTATAACATCACGCTGCGACCATTAGGAGCAGAGCATAATAACTAACTACACGCAAACGAAGTCCCAGGCGGCCGCTAGTGGTTACATATACATACCTATGTTTAACAAAATAAATAATTGATTGATTTGTTACTTGAAGATTGAGCCGAGAAAATCTGCATTCCTTTGACTTTTGTGTCCAAATAAATTAAGTTAGATATCAAAGTTTACACAAAACAAGAACAGATTTTTAAACTGACATTACAATTGTGGACGATAACTCCACAAAAGAGATGTTAAATGAGTAGATTTTTTGTTTTGTCATTCTAAGGTGTCGATAACCAAGTCAATGGATTGTCGTAAGCTATTATAAATTTATTTGACCGAGTAGTCTAATGTCTATATCGAAACATTGTAGTCCGTTGTTAACGTACACTTACCGTTTATTACCCATAAATATCATACGCGTCTCCCGCGCAAATTAATACGAGCGCGTGTTCGCAGTCGCACGGAATTTTATGACTGTATCATTCACTATAGTGTGAAGCGCCATTATGATATCTGAACGTGTGAATGTGAAGTTGTGTGGTTCTGACTATGTACGAACGACCGCAGGTCAAGCTACCACTCTCATCATCACAGCGTTAATCCCAGTCGCATCCGAAGCCTTTTCAGCTGTGGAGTCTGGGGTCCGTTTTACCAGTACAACTGCTGAAATGGCTAAACTTCGACATTTTCCGTGAAGCGACTGCCGTCTGACCTCCACAACCCGAAGGCGACATCGAAGCATTGCAGTTAGATCAATTGTTGGACTTTTGAGGGCTCCAACAACCCGTAACGACTGCCACTAGATGTTTGTATGGCAACCGGGACCAACGGCTTAACGTGCTTTGCCGAGGCACGACCAGACCAGTGCAAGTATTCATATTCATGCATACAAATACTTGGACTGTGCAGGGATCGAAACCGCGCCACCTTGCGCAGCGGCCGCGTCCGCTACCGCTACGCCACGGAGGCTGTTAAGGTCAAGCTACCACTAACTGTCAAATATTCCCAGTCAACCTTGAGCTCTAATGCTTTAGGGGTAAAGTTGAACATCTAATAAAGAAATTTGAGAGTTTTTAGTAGCTTGATGTGCTGTCGTCTACTAGTACTTACTAGTGCTACTACTAGGGCCTCGACTAAACTAATATGTTATCTTCCATCCTTCTCTTAGTGAAATAAAAAGTACTAACCTAAGATGTACTAACCTTAAAATTAGTTTATTTTGTGAACAAGAGACCGACCTTTATCAAACCTAACTAATAAATAAGTATGCTTTAATTATTGACCAGGTTATGATTATCTCTTTCATAGCATCCTCCTGAAATATGACGGGGATAGAAAACTGCAGCTTGCATACAACAATATTTTTTTTTTATGCGAAACCTGAAACACGTGTCCAGTATTTTTAAGTAAAGAATCTATGTACAAAATTTCAAAAAGATGACATAAAAAACCACAAAGTTATGAACAAGTCAATGCAACGCTCGGGCGGGCGCGCGATTATTTGCCTGTGGCGTCAGCTGTTGCGCGTATTATGATCTAACTTAAGCTGCGAGGCGCGCTCGCTAATCTCACTGCAACAATTTCTAAATGTATTTGGGATCTAAAAAAATATTTAACTATTCAGTTGCTTATTCTGAACAAACTATATTCAGGTTTCGTATGAAGAAAAAAATACATTGTATAATTAAAGGAACAATCTTCCCATGAAACGTGTGAATAACTCGTCGAAGACCAATCTAATCCAATTTGCAACCCCGTGTCGCAAATGGAAACCCCATCACAAGGCCATCTAATGGGTTGATCCGTACAGTGGGCAAATGGTGACGTAATTAGATTACCTACGTCATAGTTCCTCCATGAAATGTTTAGGGTTATGGAAAGTGTTATTACGGTGTGGTCATCTGCAGGATAATTACGTAACACACTATCAGTAGCAATGGATTTCATTTTGACAGTTCAACAACATTCATTGAGTTATTTACATGGTTGAGCGGATACGTTTTTCGAGTACATGGGAGAAATGGGTTAGCAATATGCTTCAAAATGGTTCAAATTGGGTTGTATCCTAAAAAATAATTTAATGTCCATCAGATGGATTTATAAAAAATATTGAACACGTATTTTTTTATTTTTTCTTTCGTTCAAATACTTAGGAAGATATATTGATTTAAAATGTCGCATGACGTCACGCCGTGGTACAAAATATACTACGGCGTTACGTAATTAGCCCTCACTCCGTAACTTTAATACGCTATATCTCAGTAGTTTTTAGTAATTTCGACAGAATAAAAATAGGCCAATAGGACAGACAGACATGACGAATCAATAAGGGTTCCGTTTTTGCCATTTAGCTACGGAACCCTAAAAATACGGGTCATAATTTTTTTTATTATCTATAAGTTTTTTTATTATATATATTTCTTTGATTTTCATACCTAGGATACATCAGTATTGAGAGTACTTAATAATGTTTTAAGGTTAGTTGGGTACCCGCGGAGTAATAGTATAATTAGTCTTTGTGGTCAACAGTTGGCAAGACCATCGAGTAAATTCCTAAAGTGTAGCTCCCAAAGTTTGTTAATACTGAAAATGTATAAAAAAGTGTAAAAAAGTTTTTTTAAACAATAAACAAACTAACTTCTAAAATCTTTTCTTTCGTTGAACTAAATATCGGACTTCTTTTTCTTTCCTCCTGATGTTATATTTGCCATAATTAATCTCAGGTATTTCAATATATTAACAGAATTATTTTACTTAGAAATAAACCCTCGGACTACGCGAGTTTATTATTTAGACAAAAAAAAAAAAACAGTGAAATCTGACATTTCGCAGACCTCACGCTACACAAGGAGCCTCTAGCGGCAAATTCATACTCGATAGTCCTCATTGCAATGTGATTCAATCTGACAATTTGCTTTTTACTATGAAAATTCAATATCATTGCGTTATTTAAGACTAGCTAAACGCGTAAGCGTAAAGTTCGGTTATATCGCTGTTTAGATTTCCCTCGGGAACATCAAATTTTTCCGGGATAAAAGGTAGCCTATGTTCTTTCTCAGGGTCTAAAGATTGTCTGTGCCAAATTTCATCAAAATCGGTTTAGAGGTTTAGGCGGGAAAACGTAACAGACAGACAGACAGACAGACAGACCGACAGACAGACAGACAGAGTTACTTTCGCATTTATAATATTAGTATGGATTTTGAACAGACGATTTTGTTCAAATATAAAGTAAGGTACTTAATAGAAATTTATTTGTCTGTATATACCTATTTTGCAGTTAATCAACTACCTAAAGATTAATAATAAATCTTTCGGCAATAAATATTACTCCACGAAACATTAAATTAACAAAAACAAAACGATTACCATAAAAAAAGTGTGCCATATGTGTCCAGTTATAGTTAAATTACGTGTTAGACACGTAACGCAACCCGGCGCTTTTTGTCGCGTATCTACTAATTACTATTACACTTGTTAGTTTCTGATAAACATGCTAAATGATAAAAGTGACTGCTTGACCAGAAAAAATAGGATAAGCCACATTATAGACCGTCGATCTCCGTTCCATCAACGGACGACCCGTCGAACATTTATGTTGTTACTGCACCAGCACGAACCGGATGAAGGGATTTGTCTCATCAGGTAAAACCATCTTCATCCGGATCGGAGATCGGTCTAAAACATATTTTAGACCGCGTACTTCATGGGATTGGAACAATTTGCCAGCGGCGCGCGGCGGTGTTTTCGTCTGACTACAATTTAAGTGTATTCAATGATAAAGAGAATAAACTCATCACAAACTAGCGCGCTTTACCATCAACGATAGAATCACTGCTTACCATCGGGAGGAATTGCGGCCAAGCCTGGTGTTTGGCCGCAATTTTTACAATTATAAAAAAAAACACATCCTTATTTTTCCCAAAAAAGAAATGTCTTTCTTTCATCTCCAAATAATTGTCAGGTCAAAACACGAATTCAATAAAAATAACATGAATAGACACAACATTTCTTTTCCCTTACATTTGAGGGCGACAAATTGCTATAATTATTGGCCGGGCGTTTGATGCAAGATAATCATTTCCACGCAATTTTTAGGGTCGCTATCAACCTAATCACAACCGTGTTTCACAGTGTCACTTTGACAAATACCCAATTAATTTTATTATTTTTATCTGTTTTATTTCATCTTTTTTGCTGCTTTTTTTCTACTGTCGTTGAATTGTGTAGCTAATTAATAAAAGACGGGTAGCTGTAATAATATTTATTGTATTTTATTTTATATAATTATGTAAAGAACACCCTGTCTTATCCGTGAAGGTTTTGTTAGGTAGGTATCGATAACTGATTCTTGTAATGCTTACAAAGGCGGGCTAAACCTAAATAAGCCCCCTAAAAAAACTAATATTATTTCGCAAAAGGAGTTAACTTAAATGGCAATACATACGCGGGCAATGGGGGGCAGGGCAAGTGGTCGCATCGCTCATAATAATACCGCCGAAAATGGTGTTATCACTCTTTAAAAATTTACTAAATTTTGGAGAAACGAGAATACATTCGCGGAAAAAAAGATTATTTCAAAATTCATCAGTATTGTTACTATGGTGATTATGCAAATTTTATTTGGTCATGTGTTAACCTCCTTTATTATACTTAAGGGTCGAGCGGGGTTTTCTTAAATACGAATAAATTGTACTAGCACTAGGCTAAGTTTATATCAGTAATACACATACATAAATGCTTCATCCTTTTCTCAACGAAATAGAAAGGAAAGATGCACTGAATCTAAAGTTATAAATGAAGAGATCCGCGAAGAACCAAAGTCACCAACATAGCTCTTCGAGTCGTTAAAATTAAGTGGCAGTGGTCGGGGCACATTGCACGTAGAACCGATGGCCCATAGGTTCTACGCCACTCCAGATCCTATAGTGGTGAAAGAACGAAGAAGCGAAAGACGCACCGTAAGGAAACCCCCCAACAAGGACCGATGACCTGGTGAAGGTCACGGGAAGGCGATGGATGTGGGCAGCATAAGACCGGTCATTGTGGAAAGCCTTGGGAGTGGCCTTCGTCCAGCAGTGGACCTCGATAAGCTGCAGAAGCTGCTGCTGCTGCTGATTTTAAATTTAGTTTAGTATCAGAACAAGAGAATAAGGGCCATTATAGGTTTATTTTAGCCCATACCTAAGTACCAACATATCACAAAATAGCATTATGCTTATACAATCAAATGTACTTATAGGACACCCATATTTTGCCCCTTTAAGGACCATGTCCTGGTTACCATCAGGTGGAATCGGAGTTAAGCACTCATTAATAAAAATATTAACAGGGGAGGTAGTGAGCTTCTTGGTATCCACTGCGTAAAAATGCAGAATAGAATACTATTTATTACACCATATAAATTACAGAACATAAATTTGAAGATTTTATAAAGGCTGACAAATGGGCGGTCTTATCGCTAAGAGCGATATTTTACAGACAACCTTCAGAATTCTAGTGAAGCCATACAGAAGACGGGTCTGAGCAGTTGTGTAACGATGTGTGCCGGGTACGATGCGCCCAATCTTGTTATGTCGGAAGTTTGGTCGTGGAAGGTCTCTAGATTAATCTCCCTCTGGCGCAGCATCGTTGGTCGTGTTGTTAGGTTAACATTGCATCACCTCGCTCAACTGCCTTCTTCCTTCCTATTCACTCAGTTTTTTTTTTGAGTGAATAGGCTCTTAATAAGCTAGCGTGCTTTACCATCAACGAATGCATCACTGCTTACTATCGGGCGGGATTGCGGTCCAGCAATATTTTGTAATTATTATTTACAAAAAAGAATTCTAAAGCCTGGATTTTTTTGCGCTAGACCAGCGAGACTGTCTTATTTGTCTTTTTTAATTTACCACATGAAAATAACAACATACACGATACAACACTACGGTCTCCTTTTCAAGGAACAAGGCACACAGTCCGTATACCTACTAAAACAAAATAAATAGAAGTTACGATCACAGCGCCATCTGGCGCCCGGTGTTACAACCTAATGAAACAGCGGTGTCTGCAAATATTTGTACAAGGAGATTAATTACTCTAGGTTAGCGAGTAAAATAAAACAAAGCATCATTGTAAACGGAATTATTTGCTTATTAAAAATGAGGAAATGAATGGACGGTTTTTTTTGTAGATGAATGCTAAAATTGTTCACTGCAGATTCGCCTGTGATAATTAATACCAGTCATCTTAGCTGCCTTATTATAGACATGACAGCCTTCACGGCCTAGCGGTAGCGAACGCGGCGCTGCACACGGAGGTATGATCCCCGCGCAGTGCAAATATTTGTGTGCATGAATATAAATATTTGCACTGGTCTGATCATGCCTCGGAATGCACGTTAAGCCGTTGATCCCGCTTGCCATACAAATATCTAATGGCAGTCGTTATGTGTTGTTAGAGCCCTCAAAGGTACAACAATTGGTCTAACTGCAATGCTTCTCTCTTCTCTTCTTTCTATATCTTCATCGGGTTGTGGAGGTCAGACGGTAGTGGCTTCACGGAAAATAAGTTTAGCCAAAATCAGCAGTTACACTGGGAAAGCGGACCCCAGACTCAAAGCTGAAAAAGCTTCGGATGCGACTGGGATTAACGCTGAGATGGCGATGATTTCTACTGCTTTACAGCATAAGGCAAAATCAGCCTATAAAGTTCCCACCACTAGGACAGAGTCCTCCGCGCCTGTAATTCACCACGCGCATCCAGTGTGGGTTGGACTTCGAGTTGGAAGATGTCACATTTGTGTTTTTCATCACCGTTTTCCAATCAGAAATTAAAATAAAATACATGGATTGAGCGTAATCACCACGCTTGCTCAAGGCGGGTTGGTGATTTCAGATATAAAGTCCAGGTTTCCTCAAGATGTTTTCCTCCACCTTTTTAATTAGTCATTGGTGTCCAAAATATACTTAGAATAAACTCAGAAATATTATTTAATCAGAATTGTGTAATTGTGTTTCAAGTAGGTATTGATAAGTGTTTTTAACATTATTCTGATCAAGCAAAGCACCTGCCATATCATCAGTTCACCACTCTTGGTTGACTGATAGAGAATGCGTAAGACATTAAATCCGATTTCGTGCCTTTTTGTGCGCCAAGTTAAAACAAATAAACAGTACCATTTTTGCACTCATCAAAATATTAATAAACCAAGCTGTCGTCGTATAATCAAATTATTTCATGAGCCATCTTTATTCCCCATACAAAACAACTATAAAACCCTTTCTTGGCATTACCATCTTCTCCGTGAGGGCACTAAAAACAAAAGAACTTGGCTCGCTTTTACGACGTCTTGTTTAATGTCAGCAGCATCTACAAATTGGTAGGAGATTATTATTTCTGTAAAGGATTAATAAATAACTGACTGTGCCCTGCGGGTTCGCCCGTTTTCTTTTATCTACAAAAATAAAAATGTTGCTAATATCTCCAAGAATATGTAATTTGTGTACAAGTTTCATTACCATGACGTCAATGTTCGTTGTCATATGCTCATTATAACAAACAGACTTGCATTCACATAAATTATAATATTAAGTTAGATTATTTTCTTACATTTTGTTTCAGATATAAATCAACTTTTTTTTCATTTATTTTATTCCTTAGATAAGAAAAAAATCAAAAAAAAATAATTCACCCAATTGTGAGGTGTGTGGCACTCCTGGAAGATATATGTCTCAGATTTCAGTCCATAGAGGATCTAGTTAGAAATCTAAATGTAAATGTATTCGATCTTTGTATGTACCATCATATATTGTCGACACCAACCTCTGGAGCTGCTTATAAATTAATTAAGTTTGTATTAACGTTGTGCGGTACATAAAGTAGGTTTTTTATTGTTGCGTTTGCCTAATATTATTAATTATAAGGTCTGATGGGACTGGCATGTTACAATAATTGTAAAAGTCCTAAAAAATAAATGAAGAAAAAAAAAAAAAAGAAAAAAAATGTTCTTCATACCGTCTTTTCTGAAAGAAGGAAGCAAAAAGTACATTTATTTGGCGTATATGATGACAACACAAACACAAAGAATATCAAGGTTGGGGACAACATGCGTCACAGCCACACATAACGGAGATCGCACACTATAATGCAAGGACCTTATGAGACAGAACCCAAGTGCTGATTTTCTGCTGGAGCTGGAGTTTTTTGTGCCACTTCTTCATCCCAGTGCACTAGGAAGTAGTAAAGAGCTGGCGTTTTGAGGGATTGTCTAATGTAATTTAGCGTTCCAAAAGTGCTGACTCTCAGCCTGATTTAAATGAATGACGTTTTATTTTGATTTATACAAAAAAATATATATCTTCTTCTTCCTCTTCTTTAGCCTATAGATGTCCACTGCTGAACAAAGGCCTCCCCAAGGCTTTCCACGATGACCGATCTTTTGCTGTCCGCATACATCGGCTTCCCGCGACCTTAAATAAAATAAAAAATAAACATGACGTGTAAAAGTGATCAGTGATCCTACTTGCTTAACGATTTCATTTCATTTCATTTCTTCACCAGGTCATCGGTCAACCTTGTCATCATCATCCCAGCGTTAATCCCAGTCGCATCCGAAACCTTTTCAGCTTTGGAGTCTGGGGTCCGCTTTTCCAGTCCAACTGCTGAT